>CM019829.1:141709649-142960184 GCA_009763385.1 Coix lacryma-jobi var. lacryma-jobi | reverse complement strand
AGTGCGGCGCCGGCAGCAGCGCACGGAAGAGCGGGCGACCTGGCGGCGGGCGCTGCGCCGCTGCATGCGCCGAGCGGGTAGGAAGTGCGGAGTGCAGAGATTGGGGAATTGGGGAAGAGAAATTGGGTCACAATTTTGGGCTTTTAGTGGGCTAATTACTCTGCCAAAGAAAGGCCCACGAAGTAGTCTCTCGTCCTCGCGTCATTCGTCTTCGTCACCGGCTCTCCGCGCTGCGCCGCTGCGTGATTGCGTCCGTCCGGCTGGATGCCTAGCTGCTCTGCGCCTCTGCCCCACGCCGGAGATGGAGAAGAGGGGGTCTGGGGGTCCCTTGCTACGGCGCCGGTAGCTGGGGCGGCCGCCCCACCCCGCCTCTAGGGAAGCTCCGTCGTTGAAACCACTTGGCGAAAAATTGGACAAACCACTTGGTAGGTTGATGACTTGTCATGAATACCATCTCAATTCATGACATATCGTTTGTCACGACGTCTTAGGGATAGAAACGCCTAAGCTACTCGATGTGTCATGAATTGGGTATATCTCTTCCATCCTCATCAATGAGTCTATACGACCCTGGTCGGGTTATTACCTTGACAATGAAAGAACCCTCCCAAGGTGATGACAGCTTGTGCATCCCGGTGGTCTTCTGCTTCTTGCAGAGTACGAGATCACCCACGGCGAAAGACCGTTCCTGAATGTTGCGATTGTAGTATCTTCGCACTCCCTCTAAATACTTGGCCATCTGAATGCACGTAACAAGATCCCTCTTCCAGGAGATCAACATCATTAAGCCGAACCTGCATGGATAGGCCCTCATTGTAATGTTCCACTCGGGGTGCTCAGAATGCGGCGTCGGCACGCAACATGGCCTCTGAGCCATACACCAAAAAGTAGGGTGAGACACCCATATTACGACTGGGTTGGGTCCGCAGTAAAACATCCTCAATTTTCCACGAAGGGAAAATCCACAGAATGAGTTATATAATATAATAAAACCAGGAACTGATCTTATCATATTATCATATATCAGTCGACATCACAGTCATACATTGTAATATTATATGGTTATAAGCATTACATCATTGGGGTATCACCTGTTACAGAGTTTATTCTAGCGGAAGTCTATCGAGTGAAGGTTCCTCCTCCTCGGGCATCATCAGAGTTGTCGTGATGCAGCATCGACTCCTTCATCCGAACCAAACTTGAGCGTAGGCATGAAACATCCTAATCCTCCTAGAGTCTGTACTTTTGAAGCAGGAAAACTACACACCGCTAGATGTGTGCAGGCCATGGTCAGCACCGATGAGCTTTAGTGGAAAAGATAAAACAAGGGATCTGGCGATCCTACGATTTGGCTGTAGTTTGCATCCTAGCGCATGAGCAATAAGTAATAATCAATGTAATAATGTTATCAAGTTTTAACACATTCCCATTCACACACATCTGCATCCATCCACCATATCCATATCCATATCCATATCCATCCCAATCATCTCCACACCATCACCTCATCTCATCTCACACACTCATCCACTCAGTCGACAGAGGTCAGCTCCCTCCCAGCCTTATCTCAACGGCCCGCAGCGTCACACCAGGCTCACGGCTGGTACTCTCATACCAGAGGGAGAAAAGAGAACTCTCACTACGTCGGGAACAAGTCAGGGAAAAGGTCCGCAGCCAACGAATTCTGGTCATATCGATCGATCAACCATACACTCTGCAGAGGTTCTACAATATCCACAAGATCACCATCATCGACACCCCGGGGTGCCTAGGCCGATTCCGGTCACTTGCCAGCCTAGAGTAATGTCACCCTACCACTCAACCCTGGAACACCCCAAGTCCGTCTGGGATGGCTAAGTCTGTGAAGTCACGTTCCCTCTCCCGAAGTGGGAGCCATGATCATCTCGGAAGGGTGAAGGACTCCCATGCCCGTACCTTCCTCGCACTCTCTTGCCTAGCAGTAGTGGCATTACCCTACCAGGTAGTCCGACCGTCCCCGTCCATAAGAAGCGAGTGGCATGTAAAGGTATTCCCCGTGGTCCAGTTTTCGCTCCACCTAGGGTGACTAAGCCAGAATGTCTTCTCAAAGGTTTTCGTTATCTGTGCCACCACAGCACGCTCCAGACCCGGGCTCCACCAGCGGCTCACACCCGGATCCACCTCAAATCACCACTTAACCCGCCACAGGTTTCACATCACAAGGGCATCCAGATTTGCCCCACAGCAAGACTCGCACCATGCTCGTCGTATATTCCGGCTCGGTCGACACAAACCTCTCCCTCCACACACCCAAGTCACACACGCAACACGCTCACCCATCACCAAGTCCGGCATCCCACGCCAAACCATTCTCAAGGGTTCACCATCCGCATCACATCTCAGATATAATACGAAATGGAGTTAAATAATATAATGGTGAAACATGCAAGCAAGCAGGCGAGTAAGCGGGAATAAGTGAGCGAATGCGCAAAGCAGGGTGTTGTGGTAGAGTGGGTTGCAATCAGGTAATAATGGATTAGGTAATATCATGCATCACTATACTAGCAAAGGAATAAATATAAAGTGCTAGCAAGTCTACATATTAGCAATGTCTAATAGGATTCTCTAAAAAGAGGGTGCTGCCATGACACCTGCGAAGTAGTCGTAGTCATGGTTAATTATTCCTCGTTGGTGCTCCATTAGCGAGGTCGTCTCCTCATGAGTTGACTCCATCTCGCAGTCCTTGTCGTTGTCCATGCTCTCTTGGTCCAATCGTATGCTACTCCACGAAATGACACACAAGGCAAGAGAACACTCACACCATAATTGAAAAGACAGCAGGACGTAGGAAGATCCATTAACACCAACGAGACACTAAAATACAAAAGGTTTAGGCCTCTCGGCGGTTGTCCAATTTCCTCAAGCTAGGAACAAGGTGGTGGTTTACAAGTTTAAGTCTTGGCCAAGCCAATACGACTTTATGACATAGGGTTCAAACCAAGGCCTATCCTTAGCAAACACCATGACTCACATCCTTCGATTTGGTCGTCATTTAAAAGGGCGGAAATCGGAGGACGGGCCTAACAAATAAAGAACGATGGGGTTCGGCTCTTGTAGCCTAATCCCAAAGGGCAATTGATCATAAGAATGATTAACATCATTGTGACTTGACTCCAAGGTACCTTGGCTTGCCCGCTATGGCAAAAGTGGTAGCAAAAAAGGATTAGAGATCTACAATCCTCTCGATCCTCATGACACAGTACGTCGGGAACCAAGACTCAGGGTTACTCACGTATGCCTGGAAGAGCGGGGTTAGCTCAGCACATCTATGCCATGTTCTCAGACACATCTCTAGAGAAATGTGTTTAGGTGGTCGATCGAGTCGACGCGCGGGGTCTTGAGGTACAACATAGACCATAGCTTTGCTAACAAAAGGAATGGCAAGAGTACAAATATATATATATATATAAGTCAAAGGTTCATTCTTTCCAACGCACACGTCATGGTAGAAGACAGGGTATTGGAAGGAGTGGCACAATATAAGATGCAAGTGCGCAAACTACTCGTAGGGTACCCGACCGGGGTGCTCTGGCACTAATTCATTTCTAGATTCGTAGCGGTGCGGTTGTCACCGCGAGAATCAAGATATGCAGTGGTCAACGGGTACAAGCATACAAGAGTTTGTGCACGAAGAAGCATTTATAAAGCATGTTTATATAAGGGAAAATGAGCGTAGCTCCATGGTCATGGCGAGGTGTACTCGCGATCACAAGATACACTAACAAGGGTCGTGTTACATTTGGCATCATGGCCATGGCGAGACGGGTCTCGCGATCGTAACGTCCGAACGAGGTACGATCCCTCAGCCAACTTAAAGGCTTGGCACACACGGACAAACATACGAACATCCATCAATACAACAATAAGAACCATAAAGCGAGTCAAAGACACATCGAACCAAATAAGTGGAGTAGCACATTTCCATAGCATGAGATTGGATGGATCCTGTATCACAAGTGCATATACAGGTGGTCGTAAGAACGAGGTATAGCATGAGTACAGATAGATAAATAAGAGACTTTCCAGGGGGCTTGGTAGGTCGACAATAAGATAACAAGGGTCCCAAAGGGTCATGGTGGCGGTATACAGGGTCACGAGGTCTCCTCAATTGTCAGAAGCTATGGTTTCTATCAGAGGCATCGAGGAAGTGGTGGCCGGCCAGGGCAGCAGGCGCAGCGGCCAGGACACCAGCACGACGTCGAGGTAGCCACGGTGCAGCCAAGCACCGAGCGAACGTTGGTGACGGTCGACGCTGGAGCTCGGGGTGGCAACAGGCACGGCGTCGCGGTCGAGGCCAGTGCACGGCGTAGCGCGGTAGAGGCGTGCCTGAGGAGTGCTCGAGGGGTGCCTCTCGAGGGGTGCCTGAGGAGTGTCGGGGTCCGTCGTGGCTCGGTTGACATCAACATGACATCAACAGAGGGCCGTGTGAGTGTGTCGTCATGATGACATCATTACTGACACGTGTCGGTCACTGGTTGGTCCACGTGTTTTGGCTGATGTCAGCATGACGTCAGCAAGGGCCCATGGTGTGATGACGTCAGCGTGATGTCATGATGACGTCACCATCTATAGGTGTCGGCACCCTATTGCGCCACGTGGCGCTCTCTTCTCCCGCCTGGTGATGCGCGTGTGTGGACCTGGTTCACAGGATTCGGCCGAATGGGACCCATGCGTCGGCGAGTTGTTGAAGTGTTGACCGATCTTGACGGAGTCCTGCTCGAGGGGGTGGTCGAGGCAATCGAGGCCCATGCCTCGTTCGCTCGGAAGAGTTCCGTAATCGAGGGGTACCTCGAATGGGTCTGCATTCGAGGCCAGCGTCGTTCGCTCGGGAAGTCTCCGTAATCGAGGGGTGCCTCGTTTGCTCGGGAAATCTCCGTAATCGAGGGGTGCCTCGTTCGCTTGGGAAATCTCTGTAATCGAGGGGTGCCTCGTTTGCTCGGGAAATCTCCGTAATCGAGGGGTGCCTCGTTCGCTCGGGAAATCTCCGTAATCGAGGGGTGCCTCGTAAGGATCGGTTCTATCTCGAGAAGGGACTCCTCGAGGCTGACGCAGACTGAGCCGTCGAGGCCCGTTCGTGGACCGGCCTAGAGTTCGATTGAGCCTAGGGCTCGTTTCCCCGTTTCCTCACGGCCTCGGTGGTGCTCTCAGAGGTGACGGAGAGGGCTCCGACAAGGCTCATGCACGGTGGAGGCGGCGCGAGTCTGCCGGTGCATGAGATTTGGGCGTTGATAGCCTCCGATGCTTCTATTTGGTTGGTCGTGCTGCTCTACCAGACCTTGGCTAGTCTCGTGGGGCTTCGGTGTGGTGCTCGTGAGCTCCGATCAAGGCTGGCCACGGAGACGGCGGCGGTTTGATGCCGGCGGATGAAGTTGGCCAGGTTCTGGGCATGGTGGAGTCGATTTGAGGCTACGGTATGTTGATTCAGGGCTCACAGCTTGCTCTAATCCTCGTGTTGGTGACCAGTTCGCATGGTGGAGGTTAGTTGCACGATGGCGGCTCTGACGAGGTCTCGGCCTTCATGGCCCGGTGGTTGCGGTGCTCCTTGGGTTGATCCATCTAGGTGGTTAGGCTTGGGACATCACGATGAAGCTCGACGGCCATTCCTCGTCTAGCGAGGCAGCCGGAGTTGGCCGGAACGTAGTTGCCATGGCGGCGCACCATGGTGACGCGGTGGCGGCATGGTGGTGGAGTCCCAGGGCCTGGGGCTCACTCTCGGCCTCCGTCTTAGTGTTTTGCATGCCTACTGCTACAGCGAGTGATCAGGCGAGATGGAGGTCTTCTACGGTCTCTGGCCTTACCGGAACGGCGACTTTGTCGTGGCGTCGTAGTCAATGGCGGCGGCGTTCGCGTTTGGCCGCAGCGCGTGTTCATCCTTTTGGGCTTGGTCGGTCTTGTGCCGGTGTTGTGCTTGGTGTGCCTGAGCCGGTAGCGGCTCGGTCTACACGCTCAGGTGCAGAGCGCCATGACCAGAGAAGAGGGCGTGGAGGTTTGGAACGGCAGCACGACGTGCTCACGTTCGGTGTTGAGGCGAATAGGATAGCGGGGCCGTGTCGAGTTGATGTTGTGCAGTGGGTTCGCAGTGCCGTGCCAATCCGCGTGATCTTCCTTGCTCCGGCGGCTCCCTCCCGGCTTCTTCCTCTTCTTCAGCGAGCTCTGCAGCGGCGCTGTGCTCGGCTCCGCCTTGCTCCAGCCTCCTTGTCCCTCTTCTCACCGGTTAAGGGTGTTGGTGTGGCCACTGAGAGGCGGCGAGCTGGTTGGGAAACCCTAGGGGGCTCGTGCTGGCTTTTATAGCCCGGGGCTTGGCTATGTTCGCGGTAGACGGTGATCAAGGGCTCGGCAAGATCATGCGGCTGTGGAGGCGCTCGGGTTCTTCGTGGGTGTCAAGATGAAGCCGACATGGAGGCGACAAGGTCTGACACGGCTTGGGCCAGGGGTCACGTATGGGGCGTGGCATTGTCGGGTGGTTCGCGCGGCGTGGGCGAGCAGCGAGGGAGGAAGACGACACTGTTCTCCATGGTTGACAGGTGGGGCCACGGTGTCGAGCAGAAGAGGCGGCGTCGGTTGTGTAGGCTGGCTTGCGGGGATTCATGGGCCGGCCCAGTGCGGCGAGTGGAGAGGGGGAGAAGGGCGTCGCGGGTGGGGCCGAGCAGAGAGAAGAGGGGAACCGGCCTGGTGAGATGGAGAGGGGAGAGAGGAGAGAAGAGGGAGAGTTTAAGCCCAAGAGAAGAAGAAAGATTTTCCCCGTTTTCGCTAGATTAATTTGTGATTAGATCTAGGGGTTTTCATGATAGTTTGAGAAGGTTTTCGAGAGAGACTCGGGGTAATCCCAAGATAAATACAAGGAGGTTGCTATGGTCTTGTGCTCTCCAACATAAGACTTAAGTTGTAAAAAGAGTCTCCGGCAAACTCCTACAAGCAATACTATATGAATGCAACAATTTATTTAAAAATTGTTCCCGGTTTAGCTAGCAACTACATGCTCCACACAATCACAGAAAATTTTTAAAAGGTCCGAAATTTGGGTTTGTTACAGTCCACCCACCTTACAAGGATCTCGTCCTCGAGATTTAGGAGTTAGTGTTAATGAGTCAGGTCTTCGTTGTCAAGTCTTATGCATTAATTCATTTGATTTTGAACTCTAGCATTTTGAAGTGGAGTTTTGGAAACATTAGATTTCGGAAATCCTTTTAAAATGGAGAAACTTTGTTTCGCAAAGTAAGGGAAATTCTTTTTAGGAAATCCATTTTTAAATTCTAGTTGAAGACACTTTCGTAAACATTGATTTTGGAAAAACAAACTTAAAGGTTAGTTTTGGAAAGATAAACCGGTATTTCAAATCCTTTTAGGAAATCAGTTCGATTTTTGAAATCAAATCTTTTGTTCAAAATGTTCTCAGGAAACCCATGAAATAGTTTTGGTAAAAACTGTGTTTCTGCAAAGCGTCCTCTTTTTTTTTCTTTTAATGTCTTTCTAAATGAGAGAGTTTTTAAATCGAGGAATGATTTTCGCAAATAAAGGCGGTTTGGTTGAAAACTTCCTTAAACACGAATAAACAAGCGGGGTTTTCGAAAACTTTTTAAACCTCCTTTTTTATAAAACTCTTTTGAAAAGGAAAGTCATATTATCATATAACCTCTTGGCAATCTTTAAAATAGGGAAAAACATTATAAGGTAGGATTTTTACTATAGAAATGGATTTTTACAAACTTTTTGAATCCTTGTTTTAAAAACAAAAGAGGGGAAAGGGTTTTTGGGATAGAATTCAAATTCTTTTTCCAAATCCTTTTGAAAATAAGTTTTTGTAAAACTTTTCGAAGTCCAGAGGTGGTATTTTGAAATAAATATATTGGATGGTTTTCAAAATGAAGATACACTTTTTTGCTTTTCAATATGTTTTGAGATCAAATTATTTCGAAAGAAACTTTGAAAAGAGGCTTTACTCCATGCGCCTTTGAAAATAAAAGCAAGCTAGTTTTCAAGGATGATTCAAAATAAATCCCATTTTAAAAGCCTTTTGCAATTAAATTCTAAATTTAGAAGACTCTTTTCAATCAGTATACATTTGAAAATAAGGTTGAAAGACAATATATATATATATTTATTTATATATTTTTTTTGCAATAGCTTTTGGTTTTATAAATCCATTTGTAATTGAGAGATTTTGAAGAGAGTCATGGCTCTTTGGTCGGAATCAGAAGGTTTTGAAATAAAGCTGAGCCAGGGGTTTTGAGAGTGTTTTGTCTAAGATAAAAAGTACATACTTTTATTTTTGAAAAGAGTTTTGCCATTCAAATCATTTGTGTTCTTAGAATAAACTTTTCGCAAGAGGTTTTGAAAAAGATTCAAAATAGGCTTTTGATATATCAAAGCTTTTATAAAAGAGAGTGTTTTTTAACTCTTTTTGACAAGATTTCCTAGAGCGGTTGAGCCTTTTGGAAAGAGAGCATTTGGAAATCAAACTATTTTGCAAAACTTTTCCAAATAAGCTTTTGGTTAAGAGATGTTTTGAAATAGCGAGAACAGGCAGTTTTGAAATCCTTTCAAAGAAACGTTTCGCAAAACTTTTTAAATCCAAGTTGGGTTTTGAATTTTTTTGAAATCGACACAGATTTTGATGTCAAAGTCTTTCGAAAGTCTTTTTGTTCTCGAGAACAAAACACACCCGTTTATTTTTAAGAGCTTAGAAACAAACGATTTTGAACACACTTTTCCAAAAAGAAAATGGCTTTCACACTGCTGTGTAAATAGCTTTGGAAGGAATCAGTTTGAGAAGAGACTAAATTTGTTTTCTTTCGAAAAGGGAAGGCCAATTTGAAAGGGAAGTATTTCGAAATCAAAACATTTTATAAGCCTTTTGGTAAAACGGTGTTTCGAGATAGAGAGGATGCATGGTTTGAAAAATCCTTTTGAAAGAGACGTTTCGCAACGTTTTTAAATCTAGTGCGTTTTTTTAAATAGTCGAGCTCAACGTAAGTTTTGCAATCAAACTGTTGAAATCCTTTTGATTTTGAAAATAAAACACACACTTTTGTTTTAAAAGGTTTTTGGAAAACAAGAGTTTTTTAAATCTACGACAGTTTTTGGAAAGTAGTGATTTTGTAAATAACGCGGTTTTAAAGAGAAATCATTTTCTAATCAACTTTTGAAATAGTCTTTGAAAATTTATTAGAATAGTTGCTTTTGAAACCCAGGACAAGTTCAAGGTTGAAAGTCATAAACCGTTTTCTTTGTAAAATTTGGAAGACTCTTCTCTTTTTAAAGAGTTCTGAAACCATTTTCTCTGTTTGAAAACAATGTTGATTTAGGCTTTTGAAGGGATATTTTTCAACCAAATAGGGGGAAATTTTGAAATCAAATTTTTTTGTAAATAGTCTAGAAAGACATGGTGCATCGTTTAGTAACTTTGGGTAGTTGGGTCACTTAGGTACTACATGGAGGGTCTTGGGTTAGACCTATCCAGAGATAACCAGGGTCCAGAGTCATTATATAAAAATAGCTCTACGATTTACACTCAAGTAGTAAAAACGAATGAAAGCGCAGAAACACAAGATCCAGACAATCAGACAGCATTACAACTCCTGTATGCATAGTGTTGACTTAAGGTGACTCTTTAAACCTTCAAGTCTCACACATCTACCGTCTAGCGTGGGCAGTCATGGGGTATGTTCTTTTCTAGACAGCTTTTCCAGGGTAAGAGTGTTAGTAAGTAGCAGTAGTCAAGGCGGGGAAAAGAAATAAGTGTCGGCAGTTATTAGACGAGATGTTCGGCTTCTATACTAGTGTTTGGGTCCTGAGGTTTCGTCCTTAGGTCAAGTATGGCTCGGATACCAACTTAAACATCCTCAATTTTCCACAAAGGGAAAATCCATAGAATGAGTTATAATATAATAAAACCAGGAACTGGTCTTATCATATTATCATATATCAGTCGACATCACAGTCATACATCATAATATTACATGGTTATAAGCATTACATCATTGGGGTATCACCTATTACAGAGTTTATTCTAGCGGAAGTCTATCGAGTGAAGGTTCCTCCTCCTCGGGCATCATCAGAGTTGTCGTGGCGCAGCATCGACTCCTTCATCCGAACCAAACTTGAGTGTAGGCATGAAACCTCCAAATCCTCCTAGAGTCTGTACTTCTGAAGCAGGAAATTTGCACACCGCCAGATGTGTGTAGGCCATGGTCAGCACCGATGAGCTTTAGTGGAAAAGATAAAACAAGGGATCTGGCGATCCTAAGATTTGGCTGTGGTTTGCATCTTAGCGCATGAGCAGTAAGTAATAATCAATGTAATAATGTTATCAAGTTTTAACACATTCCCATTCACACACATCCGCATCCATCCACCATATCCATATCCATCTCAATCATCTCTACACCATCACCTCATCTCATCTCACACACTCATCCGCTCAGTCGACAGAGGCCTGCTCCCTCCCAGCCTTGTCTCAACGGCCCGCAGCCTCACACCAGGCTCACGGCCGGCACTCTCATACCAGAGGGAGAAAAAAGAACTCTCACTATGTCGGGAATAAGTCAGGGAAAAGGTCCGCAGCCAACAAATTTCAGTCGTATCGACCGATCAACCATACACTCTGCAGAGGTTCTACAATATCCACAAGATCGCCATCATCGGCACCCTGGGTGCCTAGGCCGATTCCAGTCGCTTGCCAGCCTAGAGTAATGCCACCCTACCACTCAGCGGCTCACACCCGGATCCACCTCAAATCACCACTTAACCCGCTACAGGTTTCACATCACAGGGGCAACCAGATTTGCCCCAAGGCAAGACTCGCACCATGCTCGTCGTATATTCTGGCTCGGACGACACAACCCTCTCCCTCCAGACACCCAAGTCACACACGTAGCACGCTCACCCATCACCAAGTCCGGCATCCCACGCCAAACCATTCCCAAGGGTTCACCATCAGCATCACATCTCAGATATAATACAAAATGGAGTTAAATAATATAATGGTGAAACATGCAAGCAAGCAGGCGAGTAAGCGAGAATAAGTGAGCGAATGCGCAAAGCAGGGTGTTGTGGTAGAGTGGTTTGCAATCAGGTAATAATGGCTTAGGTAATATCATGCATCACTATACTAGCAAAGGAATAAATATAAAGCGCTAGCAAGTCTACATATTAGCAATGTCTAATAGGATTCTCTAAAAAGAGGGTGCTGTCATGACACCTGCGAAGTAGTCGTAGTCGTGGTTAATTATCCCTCGTTGGTGTTCCATTAGCGAGGTCGTCTCCTCCTGAGTTGACTCCATCTCGCAGTGCTTGTTGTCGTCCATGCTCTCTTGGTCCAATCGTATGCTACTCCACGAAACGGCACACAAGGCAAGAGAACACTCACACCATAATTGAAAAGATAGCAGGACGTAGGAAGATCCATTGACACCAACGAGACACTAAAATACACAAGGTTTAGCCCTCTCGGCGGTTGTCCGATTTCCTCAAGCTAGGAACAAGGTGGTGGTTTGCAAGTTTAAGTCTTCGCCAAGCCAATACGGCTTTATGACATAGGGTTCAAACCAAGGCCTATCCTTAGCAAACACCACGGCTCACATCCTTCGATTTGGTCATCATTTAAAAGGGCGGAAATCAGAGGACGGGCCTAACGAATAAAGAACGACGGGGTTCGGCTCTTGTAGCCTTATCCTGCGGATACATGGGTGTATGCCGGGTCTCTGAGTGATGAGTGATTGTCAACTGGGATTTTGCGCATGTTCTTTGGCTTGTGTTGTGCAGGTGTCGAGCACGGATGCAGTGATCAAAGGCGAGGTGAAGGTCAAGTAGAGACGTGCCGTGCCGATGGACCGAGAGTGGCGAAGGGCGGACGTGAGGCTTGGACTGAGGGACCAGAGGCCCGAGGATCAGCTGTGGTGGCTGGCAGCCTGTGGCAGCTACAAGTGAAGACTTGCGGTCATGTGTTGCCTGAGTCGTGGACTTGGGGACACGTGTCGGTGGACGGGGTGCACGGGAGGTGCATCTCATCTACGACGTCGGTTTGGTGGTAGAGCCAGGGAAAAACCATCGGGTGGACGGTTTCCAGGTTTGGGCCTCAAAACCTGGGTGTGGATGGTTTCCGAGTTTGGCCACAAAACTCGGGCTGAGGACGGTTTCCAGGTTTGGGCCTCAAAACCTGGGCGCTGAGGGTTTGCTGAGTTTGGCCTCAAAACTCAGATGCTTGGTGGGCTGGTTTCCCGGTTTGGGCCTCAAAACCGGGGGTTGGCTGGAAAAGGCTGGTTTCCCGGTTTGGGCCACAAAACCGGGGGTGCAGAGCGAGGGCGGCACGTGGCGGCAATCGGGAGGTTGCGTCGAGGCAACGCTACGAGTTGTGCGAGCGTGGCCGTCGGATACACCTACCACTGAGTTGGTCCAGAATAACCCTAGGGTTTAGCTGGCTCGCTCTGTAAGTAGAGAGGGGTAGAATAGGAATAGAGTAGGCATTAGGAATAGGTTAAGTAGAGGGAGACACCCTCCTCCCCAACCATCTCAGTTAGTCATCCCTGTCATTTGCTCTTTGCTTCTAGGGTTTCCTGCTCTCCCACATCCCTGTTGTAGCTAGCTGAGATCCACAGAGAAGAGAACAATACCTCTGTGTTCGTGAGATTTTGAGGAAGTGAGGCCGTAACCTCACTGTTGTAGCGTGTGGTAGCCACACGGTTGCAATTCGTGGTTATTCACGTTTCGTTCGTGTTCTTCGCGGAATCTTTTTTCTCCATGATTTTCCCGTCGCTTGATCTCTTTGCTCGGTTCATCTTTTGCAAAACCGTTTGAACCAAGTTGTTCTATATCGTGAGGCACTTCTTTCGACCGAAGGAATTCACTTCTAACCTCACGGTCTAGGAGATCGATCGATTTTCGTTTTGGGTCAAGTTTTTCTCCCTTCCCCCGAATTTCTTCGATTCATCGATTTGGAGATAGGTTCGAGCCATGATCTCTTAGAGATAGCTCACTATCCTCCTTGTGACTCTGCTCACCAAGTTTGATCCCTAGAGGATTCGTTTTGGGCGAGATCGAGTCGATTCGGTGGACGAACTGTGAAATCACGGGGTGACCGGACGCTGGCTGTTCATCGACCGGACGCTCCCTGTGAGTCCGGTCGTTGAAGACTGAGCTTGGCCTATTTTGCGCTCTGACCGGACGCTCGGATTAACTCAGTGACCGGACGCACGGTCAGAGTCTGGTCATTGAATACGTTGACTGTGCGTGTGCTTTAACTTGACCGGACGCTGGATCTTGATACTGACCGGACACGCTGGTTCTCCTGTTCATCTGTTTTGTTTCGCGCGACTGGACGCTGAGTGCCTGACCGGACGCTCCTTCTCAGTGAGTCCGGTCCAACTCAGAGAGGTCCAAAATCGGATTTTGCCTGACCGGACGCGTCCGGTGCTCCCTGACCGGACGCAGGCCAGAGTCCGGTCAGTACTGATTTGTGCTGTTTCGTTCGCGGTTGGCTCATTCGTTGTCGGATTTGATTTCCGACTTTTGCGTTGAATTTCTAGAGTTGTGTAGTGTCCCGTTGTGCTTCTTGGAAGCATCCACCCTACATCTAGGGTCGTGGACACTAGCAAGCTCTAGGGTTTGCCTTTGGGGTTGATTTACGGGACAGTGGCAACAAGTTTCCGAAAGGAATTTTGAAGCTCCCATTCACCCCCTCTCTGGTCGCTTTTTGGTAGCATTCTCGGTCCTTCAATTGGTATCGGAGCAGGTTAAGGATCTTCCACCTTAGCCGGTTCCAGATCCACAGAAGGCGACATGGATTGCGGCGTGGGCAAACCGCCGTTCTTTGATGGGACGAACTATGCGTATTGGAAGATACGCATGTCGGCCTATCTTCAGAGCATGGGCTCTTCTGTTTGGGAGATTTGCAACAGGGAGGATTACGTTGTCTTGGCTGCTCGTGTTACTCAGCTTCAGATAGATGAGCACGATGCCAATAGCCGAGCGTGTAACGCTCTTTTCTCCTGTTTGAGCATGTCTGAGTTTGATCGAGTTTCTCACCTCCCCACGGCTCGTGAGATTTGGGCTACCCTCATGCGCTTCCATGAGGGAACTTCTCAAGTCAAATCTCGTCTCTACGAGTCGCACAAGCGGGAGTACGAGAACTTTCGACACATGCCTGGCGAGAGCATAAAGAGTTTATTCGCTCGCTTTCAGGTCATAGTCAACAAGATGAGAGCGAACAAGGAGCTGTTGCCTTTTGACGATCATGAGAGGGCCTTGAAGCTTTTGCACACTCTTGATCGGTCAGTGTGGGACTCAAAGGTCCAAGCGATCATTGAATCATCTAACTATGAGACCCTCACTTGCGACGAGCTCTTTAGTAAGCTCAAGTCTCGTGAGATTGACGCCATGTCGAGGGCTTCTTATGAGAATCCTTCTGGACCGACTATGGCTTTGGTTTCTGGCTCTTCTAACCCCTCTGGAGGTTTTGCTCTTTCGTCTCTCTTTTCTGTCACAGAGGACCAGCTGGAGTCTTTGGGGGATGACGAGTTGGCAATGCTCGTCAACCGGTTCCTGCGGTTTCACAACAACCGCATGAACCATCGCCGCGGAGGAGGACGCTCAGGATGCTATGAGTGCGGCGACCCCGATCACTTCATCGCCAACTGTCCAAAGAAGAAGAACTCATCTGGGAAGGGCGATCATGGGCACAAGTACGACTCCGGCAAGCGCAAGGAGAAGTACGTCCCCGCGAGGCACAAGCGGAGGGGCGGCTTCGACAAGGAGTACATCAAGAAGAAGTACTTGGAGAAGGCCCAGGCTGAGCAGCGTGCATTCTTCGCCACGCTCAGCGACGTCGACGGCTCGGATGATGACTCCGGTTGCTCAAGCGACGATGAGTCCGAGAAGAAGAAGAGGATCGAGGACAAGCTGAACGGTCTCTGCTTCTTCGCCGACGACGACGGCCTCTGCACCATGGCCCTCGGCAAGGAGGTCAACGGCGAGCTGGTGAACTCCCCTCGGAATGACGACGACAACGATGACACCTCCCAGGTATCTCTCACCCACGATGAGCTTTCCACTGAGGTCAAGAAACTTACTGCCGTGCTCCTTAGTCAAGATAAGTTGCTTAGGCGAGCCGCTAGAGAGCGCAAGGAGTTTAGGCAGAAGTGGGAGGATACGGTGAAGGAACTTGATTCTGTCAAGTCCACCGTAGTTGTCACAGATGAGGAGGAGTGTGAGGCGTGCACCACGCACATGACTGATCTTCTCACTTTGAGAAGTAAGTATGCTGTGTTGGTAGGAGAGGTGGATGAGCTCCGGGCTAGACCCATGCTGTTGGGTGCGTGCAAGACTTGTCCTGTCTTGCAATCCGAGTTGGCAGAGAAGAATGCCAAGATTGTGTCTCTTGAGGAGGCTAGCTCGGGTAGCACTTGTGTGACTAGGTGCGCTTTGTGCGAAGGTTTGGATATGGAGATTGCCAATGTGAAGCATGACAAGATGCAAACCGAGGAGGAAAACACATACCTTCGGACCATCTTGTCATGGGTGTCTTGTAGTGAGCCACAGCTCGGGATGATGATCTCCCAATTCAAGCGAGCTGCTGGAGGTCCCGATGTAGGTTTTGCTCAGGGTGTTGATCTTTCTGCTTTTGGGAAGATTGGAGAGTCGAGTGGTTTGAACCCGAGTGAGAAGCCCAACTCCACCACTACTCCCAAACTAACCAAGCTTCCACCCAAAGAGCCTCTCAAGCCTAACACCAAGGATGGGGTGTTTGAGGAACCTCCGAGAGCTCCACCCAAGAACCAAGTATGGCATCCCAAACCCAATCACTTAAAGAACAAGCTGGACACAATGCCACCTATCCAGGAGGAGTTGCCACAGAAGGGCAAGGTGATCAACACCCACAACCGTGAGTACCAACAACCCCCTTTGAGAGCGGTGAGGTACCACTGTGAGCACTGTGGGAGAGATGGACACTTGGGCGAGTTCTGCTTTAGGCGCAAGAGAGAGGCGCGCCGTGCTAGGGAGATGAACAACCCGGACATGTACCATCTTTTCAATGATGTACATGCGCCGAATGTTCAGAGGAGAGCACCGAGACGTGCTGCTAGGCCCAGAGGTCCAGAACCTCAAGTTCCCAGGCCTAGGCAGCAGAGAGCTCCGAGGAGAGACGCTAGGCCTAGAGGTGTTGAGCCTCAAGTTCCTAGGCGTAGGCCTCGTAGAGAGCGTGCCCGGCGGGAGCCTGCAGTTGTAGGCTATGGAACCCGTGGCGGTGGCTTTGTAGTTGAGCGTTTCCCCCCACCGCGTTTTGAGTATCGCGATGGACGCTCCTTCCTTAGCAGACCACGTTTTCCTCAACGTGGTGATCGCTCCTCCCGTAGGCGTGCTAGGAATGGTTTTTCTGCTAACCGTTCTTTTGAGCAGCCGGCCCAACACTGGTATTCTCCTTACTTCACTAACCCCAGTGTTGGACCGTATGCTCACCCTATGTCTTTTTATTGATGTAGGTAAAACGATTGGAGAACGTTTGGTTGGTGGATTCCGGGTGTTCGAGGCACATGACCGGAAACGCCAAGTGGTTCTCCAGTCTTAGTCCGGTCGCCGAAAAGGAGTATATCACCTTCGGCGACAACAGCAAAGGTAAGGTGCTGTCTCGTGGGTCTGTGCGAGTTAATGAGCACTTTGTGTTGCGCGATGTTGCTCTTGTTTCTAACTTGCATTTTAACCTTCTTTCTGTTTCGCAACTCTTTGACGACGACTATGAGATTCGTTTTAAACTGAATCTCAGTAGTATCTTGGATCCTCAGGGCAATCTTGTGTGTTTGATTTTGCCTTTTGGAAAAGTCTTTCGTGCGAATTTCTCGGAGTCTTTTGGTACTTCTCGTTGTCTTGTGGCTGGACCTTCCTCTTCTGATCTTTGGAAGTGGCATAGGAGACTTGGACATTTGAGCTTCGACTTGCTTGCAAGGCTTAGTTCACTTGGCCTAATCCGAGGATTGCCCAAGTTGTCTATGGAGAAGGATCTTGTTTGCCACTCTTGTAGACACGGGAAGATGGTTGCCCCTCCCCACCATCCAGTGACTCAGGTCATGACCAAGCGCCCTGGAGAGCTTTTGCACATGGACCTTGTTGGTCCGGCTCGGGTGAGCTCAGTTGGGGGGAAGTGGTATGTACTTGTTGTTGTTGATGACTTTTCGAGATATTCGTGGGTCTTCTTTTTAGCTGAGAAGACCGAGACTTTCTCCTTTGCTCGCAATCTGATTTTGCGTCTTCAGAATGAGTTCCCTTTGAACTCTATGCGAGCAATTCGGAGTGATAATGGTTCCGAATTCAAGAATTCGGATTTTGACAAGTTTTGTGACTCTATTGGGTTAGAGCATCAGTTTTCTTCACCCTACACACCGCCTCAGAATGGTGTTGTAGAAAGGAAGAATCGGACCCTTGTAGAGATGGCCAGGACGATGCTCGATGAGCATAGGACTCCTAGGCGATATTGGGCCGAAGCTATGAACACTGCATGCTATATTTCCAATCGCATTTTTCTTCGAGCTTTCTTGAAAAAGACCTCTTATGAGTTGCGTTTTGGAAAACTACCCAAGGTGAGCTATTTTCGAGTTTTTGGTTGCCATTGTTTTATACTCAAAAAGGGCAACTTGGACAAGTTTGAGTCTCGTTCTTCTGACGGTGTGTTTTTGGGTTATGGCACTCACACTCGAGCTTATCGTGTACTTAACCTTGACACTAACCGAGTCATGGAGACATCCGATGTCACCTTCGACGAGACCATGGTTTGTCCTTCTTCTCGTTTTGAGCGTGCAGGTGACCATGAGGTTGGCGAACCTCTTTTCGATGATGAAGAAGAAGGTGCTGAAGGGATAGATGACCCAGCACCTCCTCCACCTGTTGTGCCGCAAAGAGCGGCCTCTACGACGACTCACGGCCCCGACACATCGTCTTCCTGGGGGCCGTGGGATCCGCCACCCCGAGTGGTACCCTTTGTACCCGAGGAGGCACCAGCTGCTGTTGAGGGGGAGGCCACTTCGGCAAGGGAGGCGCCACGACACATTCAGAGCCAGCACCCGCCTCAGCAGATGATCAGCAGCATCGACGAACGCGTCACCCGGTCAAGGCAAATCTCTCACTTTGCTCATTCTGCACTTATTGCTGATTTTGAACCTCGGGATGTTGGACACGCTTTGACGGATCCTGATTGGGTCAATGCCATGCATGAGGAGCTTGAGAACTTTGAGAGAAATCGGGTTTGGGTTCTAGTGTCTCCACCTTCTGAGTGTCATCCAATTGGGACAAAATGGGTTTTCAAAAACAAACAGGGAGAAGATGGCCATGTTGTGAGAAACAAGGCCAGACTCGTAGCCCAGGGATATAGTCAGAAGGAGGGGATAGACTATGAGGAGACGTTTGCTCCTGTAGCACGTCTGGAGGCTATTAGGATACTCTTGGCTTTTGCTGCATCCAAAGGTTTCATACTTTTTCAAATGGATGTCAAGAGTGCCTTCTTAAACGGCTACATAGAAGAGGAGGTGTATGTTAGACAACCCCCCGGTTTCGAAAATCCCAAGTTTCCAAACCATGTCTTTAAACTTCACAAAGCTTTGTATGGTTTGAAACAAGCCTCTAGAGCCTGGTATGATAGGTTGAAAACCTTTTTGCTTGCTAAGGGTTTTAAAATGGGATGTGTAGATAAAACACTCTTTCTCCTCAAGCAAGGCACTGATACTCTCTTGGTCCAAATTTATGTGGATGATATCATTTTTTGTGGTTCTTCTCACGCTTTGGTTGCCAAGTTTGCAGACATTATGAGCAGGGAGTTCGAGATGAGCATGATGGGCGAGTTGACGTTTTTCTTCGGGTTGCAAATCAAGCAAACCCGGGAAGGAACGTTTGTGCACCAGGGCAAGTACACCAGAGATATCCTGAAGAAGTTCGATATGGGTGAGGCCAAGCCTCTTCCAACACCCATGGCGACCACGACAGCCCTGGATGCGGACAAGGAGGGAGAAGCGGTGGACCAGAAGGAGTACCGGAGTATGATCGGGTCGCTGCTGTACCTGACGGCGACACGCCCGGACATTCAGTTCGCGGTGTGCCTCTGCGCGCGCTTTCAGGCGTCGCCGCGCACCTCTCACCGTCAGGCGGTCAAGCGCATTATGAGGTACTTATCCTTCTCTCCAGAATTCGGGATTTGGTATTCTGCTTCCTCCACCCTTTCCCTTTGCGGTTATTCCGATGCCGATTTTGCTGGTTGTCGTATTGATCGCAAGTCCACATCTGGGACTTGCCAGTTTATTGGTTCTTCTCTTGTTTCATGGTCTTCTCGTAAGCAGTCTAGCGTCGCCCAGTCTACCACGGAGGCTGAGTATGTTGCTGCGGCTAGCTGCTGTTCCCAGTTACTCTGGATGATGGCCACTTTGCGTGATTTTGGTCTGAGCTTTTCTCGTGTTCCATTGCTTTGTGACAGCACGAGTGCGATTAGCGTTGCTAAGAACCCCATGCTTCACTCGAAGACCAAACACATTGATGTGCGCTTTCATTTTCTGCGAGACCACTATGAGAAGGGTGATATCGACCTTCGCCATGTCGATACTCATCATCAGCTTGCTGATATTTTTACCAAGCCTTTGGACCAATCAACCTTTAATCGGTTGAGAGGTGAGCTTGGTGTGTGTTTCCCCTTTTAGATGGGGGAAACACTTTGGATTTTGTATGATACACTGACTTTTCATCTTCAGTTGTTTTTGCTTCTTTTTGATTTCTTCGTGCATCTTTTGCATTTTAGCATACGCTTTTACATTCTGAGCTTCATATGTATAATCTGAAGAATGTAACTATGCTCTGTGTAGTTTTTACTCCGATGCTTTATGATTGATGTTGTAGCTTATGCTCTTTCTGATCACTAATGCATACTATAAGCTGAGCTATTTTTGAAATGGTGAACTTGATAATGAACTTAAAACTTGAAAATGTTCACCATTGAGATATGCAACTAGCATGTGTAGGATGTGTTGAAGTCACATGTGCTCTTCATATATGCTAGGTTGCTATGTCTCTAGTGTTGAGTCATTCACTTGCTTGGTATGTCATATTCTATTTAAAATCTGAACCAAGTTAAGTGAATTGGAAAGATCGAGATGGGTTTGCTTGTTAGCACCTCACAGTTTCGAGACTGTTTCTCATTGCACTTTGAGTTAAACTTGAGCTGTGTAGTGTATGACCGAAACTGTTGCTTTAAGCTTCTGATTGCTTATGCATAGGCTTCGCACAGTTGGAAAGTTAGGCAATAACAAGCATTCAACCTCTCGCAGTCACATGCTGTTTTCTGAACTTGTGTAATTTCACCGCTGCAACTCCGATTAAAATTTGAAATCACAAGTAAATGCCTAAAATGGTATCAGCATGATGATTGAACTGTGCTAGGGGTAGTTCACTTGGTATACATGCTTAGCACACTTGACTTCCTATCCATACATGTCTTGTGCTATTTTGATGGTGAATACTTTTTTTTGGCTTAAAACTGCTCACATGTTCATATTTCATTCTTAGTGATCAGCTTGAGCCTTTGCTAGCATTCTGGGCATTTTTCTGAGTCATCGGATCAGAACTCTGTCGAGCATCTTTGCACTCTTTTGAGTATACTTCTGAAGCTCCTAACTTGCATTTTGCCTCATTTGAAAGGGGAGAAATCTGCGTGTTGGCACTTTTTGTTGGTGCATTTTCTGAGGGGGAGCCTTACTTCTTGATAAGTGCATTTTCAACTAAGGGGGAGAAATTGCAAATCATTACCCTCCGTTTCAGCTAAGGGGGAGTCTTCCTGGTTGTTTGCACTATTCGAGGGGGAGTTTGTTTTCGGTTGAGTCTTTGACATTTTCAATTGGTTTGGAGCGGTTTGCTAGTTGCGTTGAGCCTTAGCCTCTTTCTTGAGGGACTAGCATTTGCTTTTCAGATTTTCAATTGGTGTCAAACTCTTTTTGGTAACAGTCGGTTTCGAGCTTTCTTTGCTAGTTGTGTTGAGCCTCTGTGCCTCTATCTTGAGGGACTAGCATTTTGCTTCTATATTTTTGATTGTTTTTTTGCTAGCGGTGTTGAGCCTGTTCTACCTCTTCTTGAGGGCTAGCTTTGCTTTGCTTGGTTGCGTCGAGCCGTTGCCCATGTCTTTGGGGACCAAGTTCTTTCGCTCTTTTCACTTGACCTTCTTCGGCTTTGCTATGCTTTTGGGTCATTTGGTCGAGCTCTCTCTTCTCCTTCTTCCTTCTTCTCTTTCTATTATGATTTGTGTTGGTAGTTGACAATGCACTCATCAAGGGGGAGATTGCGGATACATGGGTGTATGCTGGGTCTCTAAGTGATGAGTGATTGTCAACTGGGATGATGCGCATGTTCTTTGGCTTGTGTTGTGCAGGTGTCGAGCACGGATGCAGTGATCAAAGGCGAGGTGAAGGTCAAGTAGAGACGTGCTGTGCCGATGGACCGAGAGTGGCGAAGGGCGGACGTGAGGCTTGGACTGAGGGACCAGAGGCCCGAGGATCAGCTGTGGTGGCTGGCAGCCTGTGGCAGCTACAAGTGAAGACTTGCGGTCATGTGTTGCCTGAGTCGTGGACTTGGGGACACGTGTCGGTGGACGGGGTGCACGGGAGGTGCATCCCATCTACGACGTCGGTTTGGTGGTAGAGCCAGGGAAAAACCATCGGGTGGACGGTTTCCAGGTTTGGGCCTCAAAACCTGGGTGTGGATGGTTTCCGAGTTTGGCCACAAAACTCGGGCTGAGGACGGTTTCCAGGTTTGGGCCTCAAAACCTGGGCGCTGAGGGTTTGCTGAGTTTGGCCTCAAAACTCAGATGCTTGGTGGGCTGGTTTCCCGGTTTGGGCCTCAAAACCGGGGGTTGGCTGGAAAAGGCTGGTTTCCCGTTTGGGCCACAAAACCGGGGGTGCAGAGCGAGGGCGGCACGTGGCGGCAATCGGGAGGTTGCGTCGAGGCAACGCTACGAGTTGTGCGAGCGTGGCCGTCGGATACACCTACCACTGAGTTGGTCCAGAATAACCCTAGGGTTTAGCTGGCTCGCTCTGTAAGTAGAGAGGGGTAGAATAGGAATAGAGTAGGCATTAGGAATAGGTTAAGTAGAGGGAGACACCCTCCTCCCCAACCATCTCAGTTAGTCATCCCTGTCATTTGCTCTTTGCTTCTAGGGTTTCCTGCTCTCCCACATCCCTGCTGTAGCTAGCTGAGATCCACAGAGAAGAGAACAATACCTCTGTGTTCGTGAGATTTTGAGGAAGTGAGGCCGTAACCTCACTGTTGTAGCGTGTGGTAGCCACACGGTTGCAATTCGTGGTTATTCGCGTTTCGTTCGTGTTCTTCGCGGAATCTTTTTTCTCCATGATTTTCCCGTCGCTTGATCTCTTTGCTCGGTTCATCTTTTGCAAAACCGTTTGAACCAAGTTGTTCTAGATCGTGAGGCACTTCTTTCGACCGAAGGAATTCACTTCTAACCTCACGGTCTAGGAGATCGATCGATTTTCGTTTCGGGTCAAGTTTTTCTCCCTTCCCCCGAATTTCTTCGATTCATCGATTTGGAGATAGGTTCGAGCCATGATCTCTTAGAGATAGCTCACTATCCTCCTTGTGACTCTGCTCACCAAGTTTGATCCCTAGAGGATTCATTTTGGGCGAGATCGAGTCGATTCGGTGGACGAACTATGAAATCACGGGGTGACCGGACGCTGGCTGTTCATCGACCGGACGCTCCCTGTGAGTCCGGTCGTTGAAGACTGAGCTTGGCCTGTTTTGCGCTCTGACCGGACGCTCGGATTAACTCAGTGACCGGACGCACGGTCAGAGTCCGGTCATTGAATACGTTGACTGCGCGTGTGCTTTAACTTGACCGGACGCTGGATCTTGAGACTGACCGGACGCGCTGGTTCTCCTGTTCATCTGTTTTGTTTCGCGCGACCGGACGGTGAGTGCCTGACGGGACGCTCCTTCTCAGTGAGTCCGGTCCAACTCAGAGAGGTCCGAAATCGGACTTTGCCTGACCGGACGCGTCCGGTGCTCCCTGACCGGACGCAGGCCAGAGTCCGGTCAGTACTGATTTGTGCTGTTTCGTTCGCGGTTGGCTCGTTCGTTGTCGGATTTGATTTCCGACTTTTGCGTTGAATTTCTAGAGTTGTGTAGTGTCCCGCTGTGCTTCTTGGAAGCATCCACCCTACATCTAGGGTCGTGGACACTAGCAAGCTCTAGGGTTTGCCTTTGGGGTTGATTTACGGGACAGTGGCAACAAGTTTCCGAAAGGAATTTTGAAGCTCCCATTCACCCCCCCTCTGGTCGCTTTCTGGTAGCATTCTCGGTCCTTCATATCCCAAAGGGCAAATGATCATAAGAACGATTAACACCATTGTGACTTGACTCCAAGGTACCTTGGCTTGCCCGCTATGGCAAAAGCGGTAGCGAAAAAGGATTGAAGATCTACAATCCCCTCGATCCTCACGACACAGTACGTCGGGAACCAAGACTCAGGGTTACTCACTTATGCCTGGAAGAGCGGGGTTAGCTCAGCACATCTATGCCATGTTCTCAGACACATCTCTACAGAAATGTGTTTAGGTGGTCGATCGAGTCGACGCGCGGGGTCCTGAGGTACAACATAGACCATAGCTTTGCTAACAAAAGGAATGGCAAGAGTACAAATATATATATAGATATAAGTCAAAGGTTCATTCTTTCCAACGCACACGTTATGGTAGAAGACGAGGTATTGGAAGGAGTGGCACAATATAAGATGCAAGTGTGCAAACTACTCGTAGGTTACTCGACCAGGGTGCTCTGGCACTAAGTCATTTCTAGATTCGTAGCAGTGCGGTTGTGACCGCGAGAATCAAGATATGCAGTGGTCAATGGGTACAAGCATACAAGAGTTTGTGTAAGAAGAAGCATTTATAAAGCATGTTTATATAAGTGAAAATGAGCGTAGCTCCATGGTTATGGCGAGGTGTACTCGCGACCACAAGATACACTAACAAGGGTCGTGTTACATTTGGCATCACGGCCATGGCGAGACGGGTCTCGCGTCGTAACGTCCGAACGAGGTACGATCCCTCAGCCAACTTAAAGGCTTGGCACACACGGACAAACATACGAACATCCATCAATACAACAATAAGAACCATAAGCGACTCAAAGACACATCGAACCAAATAAGTGGAGTAGCACATTTCCATAGCATGAGATTGGATGGATCCTGTATCGCAAGTGCATATACAGGTGGTCGTAAGAAACGAGATATAGCATGAGTTTCCATAGCATGAGATTAGATGGATCATGTATCACAAGTGCATATACAGGTGGTCGTAAGAACGAGATATAGCATGAGTACAGATAGATAAATAAGAGATTTCTAGGGGGCTTGTAGGTCGATGACGGACCAGAATGCCAGAGATATCATCCAAGATGATTACTCGGACTAAGTCCTGGGAAGTCAAGGAAGATCCGAAGACATGATACGAAATGTACATGGATTAGGACTTGCATTGTAACTTAGTCGAACTACAGAAGGAAGTGTTTAATTAGAATAGGACTCCTTTGTTGTAACCGACTAGGACTCGGTATGTGCCGTGCTTCACCCGATTATATAAGGGAAGCAGGCGCTTACCCTACCATGGAATCAAAAATCATAACACAAGGCACATGCTGCAACTGGATGTAAGGTATTACGCTATTCAGCGACCTGAACCACTATAAATTGTTGGCTCTGTGTTCTCGCCGAGTTCTACAAACGCCGATCCCCACCGAACAAATCATCCCGGGAAATCTCATGGCGAGTTGCCGGTTATTAAACACCGACAGCTGGCGCGCCAGGTAGGGGCTCTCGGCGATTCCCTGATCAAGAGCTCGACGAACCACTTCAATATGTTCTCGGCGGGATCAATTTTTGTTTTGGCTCATGGACTTGCATCGCGGATGATCAAGAAAAGTTGCATCGACACTTCAACCTGAATCAGAAGCACAAGCCATGCCAAAGATAGATGATCTAGCTCGGGAACTGGAAAATATCACAATCCAAAAATCGCAAGGATCTGGGGATCGGGCTGAAGCCTCCGACTCCTACTCGGACACGAACTCTCGGTCCGAAGAGGACTCAGATTCCAAGCACCGCATCCCTTTTGGACAACGTAATTCATCAAAAACCTTCCAAGAGTTGATCGGTTCGAATTTCAAGAAACTCCAGCAGATTCCTCTGACAGGAGCCCAACAGGGACTCGTGTTCAGTTCAACATAGGAAGGCAACATCGTCCATTGGCCAATACAACCAGCCCCGGCTAGGTAGATTGGCACAATCGATCAACAACTCCCATACCAATACGGACATCAGCTCCCCTTTGAGGAAAATGACACCTCAACAGAGCTAATCTCCAGCGCTTCCACCTTAGAATCGGTTACACCGGGATCAACAAATCAAGGCCACACTCGCAAAGTCTTCATGCCAAGACATCAGTCATCACTACGACCTCCAACTCCTCCAGATGTCTTCTGTGACGACGAAACCTTGAGCATGATATCTGATGACTATCCAGAAGGACCCGATGAAACTGAGACCCTAAAGGCAGAAAGAATAAGGAAGAATCAAGCCAAAGATGCTCGTAGAAGGCGAGCGACTCATCGAAAGGAGGCGATCAAAAGGTACCAAGCGCGGCTAGAAGAATACAATAGTCGCAGACGCTTGGCAGAGGAAGCTGAGCTCCAAGCTCGTAACCAGCGCGATCACGATATATAGTCTCAAAATGATCACAATCGATGATGAGCTGACTGCTCACGCAACCTCGAACCCGAGTTCATGAGGGTCGCTGGCCATAAAGTGTACCAGACACCCTACCAGAACATCATGGCTTTAGCTACGGAGATGGGAGCAAAGGACAACCGGACACCAGAGGAAGAGCGCCAGTTGATCATGCTTCAGTTTACCGCACTCCAACTCAAAGGTAGAAACCTTGAGTCCCTAGCCGATGCTCAGGATTCATCCCATCCAAGTTAGAGAAGACCCGTTCATGAGCGACTCGACCGGGTTCCAGCCAGGAGTCATCTAGGCAACCGAGTCCCTAACCAGGCAGAGGGAGGAGCCGAATCATCATATCGAGGAGTCGACAACTTGGGCTTCAACGCAGTTGATCGCTTCCCCTATTTTTCCCAGTGACTTCGAGCAGTCTCGTTCCCCCGTAAATTCAAACCCGGGAACTACTCCACGTATGACGGGAAAACAGAACCAAAACGGTGGCTCAGACTATATGCACAGGCAGTCGAATTGGCAGGAGGAAGCAACGATGTCAAAGCACTGTTCCTACCCATGGCTCTAGAGACAATGCTCCTTGCATGGTTTGACAGACTTAAACCTGAGTCCATCGACTCCTGGGAACAACTTCATCGTATCTTCATAGAAAACTTTGCGGGTGTTCCCGAGAGATCAGATCCTCGAACTAAGCTTAGAACTTGCAAGCAGCAGAGAACGAGACCATGCGAGAGTACTACAGACATTTTTCTGAGATCGCTCAACAATCTCGGATATAACAGATAGAGAAGTGATTGATCTTTTCGGCAACAGAATTTGTGAAAGATAAAATTACAAGGATTTTATCAAACATGACCTGATCACCGCTGACGAGTTCCACCGAGCAGTAAACTCCATGATGGCAAACAGAGAACGCACTCAGGAGCGCTTTCCCGAGAGGAACACGCAAGGTGACCGAGGAAATAACCAGAGAGGAACCCAGCCTTGCTCAGCAAAATACCCGTAAGAGAACCGGGGACACACGTGGTACCATGGAACCTCAAAGAAAAGGGAACAAGCCTTCAAGCTTTGACGATCTCTCCTGAGACGGCCCATGCCCCTTTTCATCCGAAAGGAGGACACCCCCTAGGCATTGTCGTCAACTCAAAGAGCGAGGATTGAACTCTGACTTCAACAAGAGCAAGAAAGACAAGGTAAAAAGATAGCTGAAGACCCACACAGGGCGCTGGCGCTTTTCAACACCCCAAGGCACTATTAACGTCATATTTGGAGGAGTAACCACCAGCACCAGCAAGCGCCTATAGAAGCTTTCCTTGCGAGAAATTATGCCCACCGAACCAGCGACTCCTAAATATCTCGACTGGTCCGAGCATCCGATCAACTTCTCTCGAGCAAATCAATGGACCAGTGTCTCTAACGCAGGGCATTACCCGCTAGTCCTGGATCCAATGGTCGCTGGGTTCAAATTGGGAAGAGTACTTATAGACGGTGGAGCTGGACTAAAACATCCTCAATTTTCCACGAAGGGAAAATCCACAGAATGAGTTATAATATGAGAAAACCAGGAACTGATCTTATCATATTATCATATAACAGTCGATATCACAGTCATACATCGTAATAATACATGGTTATAAGTATTACATCATTGAGGTATCACCTATTACAACCTATTACAGAGTTTATTCTAGCGGAAGTCTACTGAGTGAAGGCTCCTCCTTCACGGGCATCATCAGAGTTGTCGTATCGCAGCAGCATCGACCGGATCCTCCGAACCAAAACTTGAGCATAGGCACGAAACCTCCTAATCCTCCTAGAGTCAGTACTTCTGAAGCAGGAAATCTGCACACCGCCAGATGTGTGCAGGCCATGGTCAGCACCGATGAGCTTTAGTGAAAAGATAAAACAAGGGATCTAGCGATCCTAAGATTTGGCTGTGGATTTGCATCCTAGCGCATGAGCAGTATAAATATATAATGTTATCAAGTTTTAACACATTCCCATACACACACATCCACATCCATCCACCATATCCATCTCAATCATCACCACACCATCACACCCTCACCTCACCTCTCACACACTCAGTCGACAGAGGCCAGCTCCTCCCAGCCTTGTCTCAACGGCCCGCAAACCTCACACCAGGTTCACGCCGGCACTCACCTACCAGGGGGAGAAAGAGAACTCTCACTACGTCGGAAGCAGGTCAGGGAAAAGGTCCGTAGCCACGAATTGGCTAATGTATCGATCGATCAACCATACACTCTGCAAGGTTCTACAATATCCACAAGATCGCCATCATCGGCACTCTAGATATGCCTAGGCGGATATCGTTCGCTTGCCAGCCTAGAGTAATGCCACCCTACCTCTAGCCCTGGAACACCCCAAGTCTGGGATGGCTAAGTTTGTGAAGTCACGTTCCCTCTCCCGAAGTGGGAGCCGCGATCGTCTCGGAAGGGTGTGGGACTCCCATACCCGTACTTCCTCGCACTCTCTCTCTCTCGCCTCAGTAAGTGTGGCATTTCCCTACCAGGTAGTCCGACCGTCCCCGTCCATAAGGAGCGAGTGACATGTAAAGGTATTCCCCCCCGTGGTCCAGGTTCCGCTCCACTAGAGGTGACTAAGCCGGAATGTCTTCACAACGTTTTTCATTATCTGTGCCACCACAGCACGCTCCTGACCCGGGCTCCCCAGCGGCTCACACACCGGATCCACCTCAAGTCACCACTTAACCCGCCACAGGTTTCACCACCACAGGGGCATCCAGATCTGCCCCACGGCAAGACTCGCACCAGGCTCGTCGTATATTCCGGCTCAGTCGACACAACCCTCACCCTCCCACACCCAAGTCACACATGCAGCACGCTCACACACATCACAAGTCTGGCATCACCCGCCAAACCATTCCCAAGGGTTCACCATCCCATCACATCTCAAATATACGAAATGGAGTTAAATATATAATGCAAGCGAGCAGGCGAGTAAGCAGGAATAAAACTGGGCGAATGCGCAAAGCAGGGTGTTGTGGTAGAGTGGGTTGCAATCAGGTAATGATGGCTTGGGTAGTATCATGCATCAAAATACTAGCAAAGGAATAAATATAAAGCACTAGCAAGTCTACATATATTGCAATGTCTAATAGGATTTCTTAAAAAGAGGGTGCTGCCATGACACCTGCGAAGTAGTCGTTGTCGTGGTTAATTATTCCTCGTTGGTGTTCCATCAGCGAGGTCGTCTCCTCGCGAGTTGACTCCATCTCGTAGTCCTTGTTGTCGTCCATGCTCTCTTTGTCCAATCGTATGCTACTCCACGAAATAACACACAAGGCAAGAGAACATTCACTCCGTAATTGAAAAGACAGACAACAAGACGTAGGAAGATCCATTAACACCAACGAGACACTAATATACACTAGGTTTAGCCCTCTCGGCGGTTGTCCGATTTCCTCGGGCTAGGGACAAGGTGGTGGTTTGCGAGTTTAAGTCTTGGCCAAGCAATACGACTTTATGACATAGGGTTCAAACCAAGGCCTATCCTTAGCAAACACCACGGCTCGCATCCTTCGATTTGATCGTCATTTAAAAGGGCAAAAATCGGAGGACGGGCCTAACGAATGAAGTAGGACGGGTTCAGCTCTTGTAGCCTTATCCCAATGTTTAACACATTTGACCTGTCTCCAAGGTATCTTGGCTTGCCCGCTATGGCAAAAGCGGTAGCGCAAAAGGATTGGAGATCTACAATCCTCTCGATTCACATGACACCATACGTCGGGAACCAAGACTCAGGGTCACTCATAAGAGCGGGGTTGGCTCAGCACATCTATGCCATGTCCTCAGGCACATCTCTAAAGAAATGTGTTTAGGTGGTCGATCGAGTCGACGTGCGGGTCTTGAGATACAACATAGTCCATAGCTTTGCTAACAAAAGGAATAACAAGAGCACAAATATATGTAAGTCAAAGGCTCATTCTTTCCAACGCACACGTCATGGTAGAAGAAGGGGTATTGGAAGGAGTGGCACAGTATAAGGTGCAAGTGCACAACTACTCGTAAGGTACCCGACCGGGGTGCTCTGGCACTAAGTCATTTCTAGATTCGTAGCGGTGCGGTTGTCACCGCGAGAATCAAGATATGCAGTGGTCAATGGGTACAAGCATAAAAGAGTTTGTGCACAAGAAGAAGCGTTTATAAAGCATGTTTATACAAGTGAAGAAGAGCGTAGCTCCATGGTCATGGCGAGGTGTACTCGCGACCACAAATACACTAGAAGGGGTCGTGTTACATTCGACATCACGGCGGCCATGGCGAGACGGGTCTCGCGATCGTAACGTCCGAACAAGGTACGATCCCTCAGCCGGCTTAAAGGCTCGGCACACAGACTAACACACGCACATCCAGCAATACATGATAAGAACCATAAAGCGACATAAAGACATATCGAACAAAAATAAGTGGAGTAGCACATTCCCATAGCATGGGTGTGGGTGGATCCTGTATCACAAGTGCATATACAGGTGATTGTAAGAACGAGGTATAGCATGAGTACAGATAGATAATTAAGAGACTTTCCAGGAGGGCTTGGTAAGTCGACGATAAGATGACACGGGTTCCAAGGGTCAAGTTAGCGGTAAATAGGGTCACGACATCGAGGGAGGTTCGTGGTAAGGCGCGTCGAGGGGAGCGTCGAGGGCGTCGTGGCCATGTACTACGCGACGCAGTCGAGTCTAGAGCATGGTGTGGCGCGGTCGAGACCAGAGTACGGTGTCGCTGTCGAGGGTCACGGGGTCTCCTCAACTGTCATAAGCTATGGTTTCCATCGGGGGCATCCTACGATCAAGATGAGAAAAGAATTACCTTGTCGTCCAGCACGTCGACTAGGGTTCGTTCTATTTCGTCTAAACGCATTGTGATCATAGTTCGGTCATGGGTGTACTTCTGGGGGCGGTCAATAACACGCCGGTGTTCTTGGAACACCGAGTGTTCGATTTGGCTTGGGCCGGTCGTGTGTGTGTGCACGAGTGTCCAAGGGTCAGAATCGATCTCGGTCTACATGTTCAGTTCGGCAAGCAGGGTCAGGGTTTGGAAGAGAGGAACGTTCAACTAACCATGGTTCATCAGGGATGGCGTTGCTTGACATTTAGGTCTTGGCGTCGTGGTGCCATCCGCGTAGCTCGTCCTTCGTCCGGTGCACGTGGTGCATCTGGAGAGGAGATATTTGATCGAAGATGAAAAATGGACCGACACGAGATAACAAGCTTGTCGATAGCGAGAAAATGAATTAGCTGGCATGATGGCACGGACAAGCAAGGATGGATAACATGAGTCACTAGCGATAACGAATTAGACCGGCGCGAAGGCACGGCGCAGGCAAGGATAACTATCAAGAGTCGGTATTACAATGATGGATCAAGGTATATGGAGGATATGTAAAGGAGGTCTTCAACGTAGTGGCGCCATCGACCGAACTGCTGCGCGCACACAGCCGAATCAGCAGGGCGCACGCAGCCGATCAGCAGATCGCACGCAGCCGAACAGCAGATCGCACGCAGCCGAATCAACAGGGCACGACTTCGGCTGAACAACAGCGCCGCCTGGCCGAACTGCGATTCGGCAGAGAAATCGTCGGGCGAGGCGAAGGGGTTCGGCGCGGCGAGTGGTGGTACCCATCCTGTGTTAGTGATCAATGGCACGAAGGCCGGTTTCAGTAATGGACGATGACGACAAGATGGTGAAGAACGGTTGGTTGGTCTTGTGGAGCTCACCGCAGGGGATGGAGAGGAAATCCCGACGAGGTACAGGACACCATCAGCATCAGGCACAACGCGGTCGCGGTCGTCGTTGGTCGGCCGAGCTCGTGGCGAGCAGTCGACTGGTGGCTTGACGAAATGTGCCACGGACGAGGAGGAGGCGGAGGCGTGGGGGTGAGCAGACGCCGTGCAGCGGCTGAAGTGGCGGCGATGAGCAGGGTACCGTCGTCGTGCTGGTGACCCACCGGCAGCAAGGTTGTCGACATCCTGGAGGAGCAGAAACCCGCGGTGACCGTGGGGGCCGGCAGGAACGGTTGGTGGTGCCGTCTGCCGCGACGTCGTGGTGCAGCGCGGCCACGGTCTCGGTCTGCGCGGACACGGCTGAGCGGCTGCGATGCGGACCGGGGGGCCATGGCGCGGACGCGGCCGAGGCGAGGAGGAGCGTGGCGAGGCCGAGGTCGTCGGCGTGGCACGACGTGGACGTTCGCGGTACGCCGGGGTTGGCTTCGGCGTGGCTCGGTGCGGCCGTGGCTGGCCAGCGCCTTGGTCGGCGGTGACGAGCTCGGGGCCGGCTCGTCGGGTCGCAGCGGAGAAGCAGGCAGGCCGGCCGAAGCAGCTTTATCGCGGCCGCGGCTCCAGGCATGGCTGGCGGCTTGGAAAGGAGGAGAGAAGGGCGGCGGCCACGCTACTTATGGCGAACGGCTAGGGCTTCTAGGGGCGCCAGACTAGGGCTTCGACAGTCGTCTCGGCGTCCGTGCCCTAGGATGGGGAGGTCGAGATACGTGGCGAGCATCCAGGGGGCGCGGGTGTTGGGAACGGGGCGGCGGTTTGGTTTCGGTGCTGGGGGCGACAGCTTGATGCCCAGGCGAGCGCGGTCGGGTTCGCGGGCGTGCGTGAGCGCGATTCGCGTGGGAATCGCGTGGGCGCGCTCGCGTGCTGGGTGGTGGCGGCGGCGGCCTGGGGGCGTTCCCCAGCTAGGGTTCGGGGGTGGTGCGCGGGTGCGGGCGGCCTGGGCCGCCTGCAGGCAGAAGGGGTGGCCGGCTGCTGCTACTGCTTGTGCTGGGTAAGGCGCCGGATGGGCCTGGACATCACGCGGGCTCGCGAAAAGGGAAGAAGAGGGGTGAGAGGGAGTGGGCTTCGGCCCATGCGACGAAAAGAGGAGAGGGGAAAGAGGTTGGGCTGGCTGGGTGGTTTAAGCCCAAAAGGATGAAAGAGATTTGTCATTTGATTTAGAGGGATTTCGGAAAGGGTTCGAATGGAATTTGAAGGTGAATTCAACCAGAATTCAAAAAGGGATTTTGACGAATTCACGGAGGAGTTTTGGAAAGAATTTTGAATGGGATTCGCATGAAAGGATTTGAGAAGACTTTTGAAGGAGGTTTAAGATGAATGCCGAAGGGAGTTCGGGAAGATTCGAAATTGGAAACGTGGGGAGACAGAGAAAGGATTTTTCCCGAGTCATGAATTAATATGACCCGAAGATCTTTCGGAGTGGAATAACAGAGGATCGGGAAAGTCCCAAAAAAAGAGGAGAGGAGATCACTATGGATTTGTGCACTCCAACGTAGGACTCAAGTTGCAAAAAAGAATCCCCGACAAACTCCTACAAGCAATACCATATGAATGCATCAATTTGTTTATAAATTGTTCTCGGTTTGACTAGCAACTACATGTTCCACACAATCACAAATTTTTTTAAAAAAGTCCGAATTTTTGGGTTGTTACATGGACTCAACGTCATCTTCATAAGTACCCTGCGCAAGATGAACTTGGACCTGACAACTCAACTCACTCCATCAAACGCCCCCTTTTACGGCATAGTACCCGGAAAGGCGGCAATACCACTCGGAAGGATAATCCTACCCGTCACTTTTGGAACACTGACCAATTACCGAACAGAGTACATCAGCTTCGAGGTAGCCGACTTCGAGTCATCTTACATGCCATTTGGACAACCAGTCGGTCAAGTTCATGGCAGTACCACACTATCCGTACCTTCTACTGAAGATGTCGGGTCCTAAATGAATCTTAACCTTCAAGGGAGATTTGAAGAGGTCCTTCGAATGCGACACAGAGGCTGTCCAAATCGCAGAAAAGGCCCAACTCGCCCTGGAAGTATAGGAGCTCGCGCAAATGGTACATAAAGCCAAGCCAGGGGACTCGGAGATTCCAGCTAAGAAGGCAGGAACCATCCAACCTTCAGCAGAAGTATCCACAAAAACAATTGACCTAGAAACCGGCGATCCCTCAAAGACGACGGTTATTAGCGCTCACCTATCTGAAGCATAGGAACTCGCGCTCACCAAGTTCCTCAGGGCAAACAAAGACATATTGGCCTGGAAACCAGCAGACATGCCGGGTGTTCCAAGGATCTTGGCTGAGCTTAAGTTGGAGCTAAAGGAAGGTTCCAGACCCATCAAGCAAAGATTATGTCGTTTCTCACCAGAGAAAAAGGAGGCGATCAAGAAGGAAATAGCCAAACTACTAGTAGCCGGGTTCATCAGAGAAATTCTCCATCCAGAATGGCTGGCCAACCTAGTACTAGTGAAGAAGAAGAATTCTGTAGAGTGGCGCATGTGTGTCGACTACACGGATCTCAACAAACACTTTCCAAAGGATCCCTTCGGATTACCGAGGATAGACCAAATAGTTGATTCCACCACAGGTTCTGCCCTATTATCCTTTCTAGATTGTTACTCAGGGTACCATCAGATCGCCCTCAAGGAAGAAGACCAGCCCAAGACATCGTTATAAACTCCCTTCGGCGCCTACTGTTATAAAACCATGTCCTTCGGGCTGAAGAATGCAGGAGCCACCTACCAACGAGCTATCCAAGATTGTTTAGGCGACCAGATCGGCCGCAACGCAGAAGCTTATGTTGATGTGATGTGGTCATAAAGACAAAGGATCCGACTACCCTCATAGCAGACTTAAAGGAAACATTTACCCGCTTACGCACTTACAAGTGGAGGTTAAATCCCACGAAATGCGTATTCGGAGTAGTCCTTTGGACAGTTACTCGGATTCCTGGTTAGTCATCGAGGCTAGCCAAAAGCAGATTAAGGTTATCACCGGTATGAAGCCACCAACTTCAGTTAAGGACATTCAGAAGCTCACTGGGTGCATGCCAGCTCTCAACAGGTTTATCTCAAGGCTAGGAGAAAAGGGACTACCTTTCTTCAAACTACTTAAAGCCGGTGATAAATTTCAATGGACAGAAGAGGCTGACAGGGCCTTTGAACAGCTCAAAGGATACCTAACCAACCCTCCTATCCTATCGCCACTAGAACCCAGGGAACCGATGATGCTATACATTGCAGCTACCACACACGTTGTGAGCACGACAATAGTGGTGGAGCGCAAAGACGAAAAGCACGCCTACAACATCCAATGACCAATTTATTACATCAGCGAGGTACTCTCTGACTCAAAGGTCAGGTACCCGCAAGTTCAAAAACTGCTGTATGCTTTACTTATTTCATCAAGGAAACTACAGCACTACTTCGAAGCACACGAAATCACAGTTCTTACGGACTTTCCGCTGGGAGAAATACTCCATAACCGTGATGCTACGGGTAGAGATATCTAAGTGGGCAGTCGAGCTGGGCACCCTAAATATCAAGTTCACTCCAAGGAAGGCCATCAAATCTCAAGTTCTAGCTGATTTTGTCGCTGAATGGACAGAATTCCAGCAGGCTCAAGATGGTTTTATTCCAGAACATTGGAAGATGTACTTTGACGGATCTCTAAAACTCGGCGGTGCAGGCGCCAGAGTCTTACTTATATCACCCGCAGGAGGAGAGCAACTCAAGTACGTTCTACAAATCATGTGGCCAGCTACCAACAATGAAGCAGAATATGAGGCGTTACTACACGGGTTAAGATTAGCAGTCACATTGGGTATTAAGCTACTATTAGTCTACAGTGATTCTTCCGTGGTGATTCATCAAGTCAACAAGGATTGGGATTGCACCAAGGAAACAATGGACGCCTATTGCGCTGAAGTCCGCAAGCTGGAGAAAAAATTTCTCAGGGCTGGAACTCAATCACATTACACGAGACCTCAATGTTGCTGCTGATGTTTTAGCAAAATGGGATCCGACAGAGCCTCTGTTCCAAGCGTCATCTTTGTACATGAGCTATCCAAGCCCTCCATCCAGCAGAAAGAAGAGCTCACCCCGACACTCTCCACGTAGATCCTAACATTATCACCCGACTGGACCAAGGTTTTCATTGACTACTTCAAGGAGCACAAGCTACCAAGTGACAAAGCCATAGCAGAGCAAGTCGCCAGACATAGCAAGAACTACGTTCTAGTCGGGGATAAGTTATATCGACGTGGAGCCTCATCAGGAGTCCTACTGAAGTGTATTTCTCCAGAAGAAGGCAAAGAAATATTAGACGAAGTCCACTCCGGGTGTTGTGGCAATCACGCAGCATCAAGGACGTTAGTCGGAAAAATCTTCAGATCCGGGTACTATTGGCCCTCTGCACTGAAAGATGCCGAAGACCTAGTCCGTCGCTGCCAAGCATGTCAGTTCTTCGCAAAACAGCAACATGTCCCTGCACACGCGCTGATTTGCATCCCTCCATCATGGCCGTTTTCATGTTGGGGACACTACATGGTAGGACCTCTAAAGCGCGCACCTAGTGGTTTCAAGTACATCTATGTAGCAATTGACAAGTTTACCAAGTGGATCGAATATATGCCCCTGGTCAAGATCAATGCATCAAAATCAGTACAATTCATGAAGAGTATCTTCCATCGCTTTGGGATACCACACAGAATCATCACTGATCTCGGGTCCCACTTTGCGGCAATTGAATTCAAATCCTAGGCTAGTGACTGTGGAGTGAAGATAGATTACGCATCAGTGGCTCACCCTCAGTCAAACGACCAAGTTGAGAGAGCAAATGCCCTCATACTAGCCGGCCTCAAACCAAGATTGTTTGACCTCCTAAAAGACCATGGCGGAAAATGGCTGGAAGAATTACCTAAGGTAGTCTGGGGGCTACGGACACAGCGAAGCAGAGCAACAGGGCAGACTCCCTTCTTCCTGGTCTATGGCACGGAAGCAATCCTCCCAGCGGACTTAATCTGGAATTCTCCAAGGACTGAACAGTACAACGAAGGCGAGGCCGATGACACAAGACAACTAGAAATCGACAGCATCGAAGAAGCCCGACTAGCCGCACTATTTCAGTCAGCAAGGTATTTACAAGGGATGAGACGATATTATGACAAAAACGTCCATCACCGAACCTTCCAAGTGGGCGACATGGTCCAGAAGAAAATTCAGAACATCACAGGACGCCACAAGCTTATGAGTCCATGGGAAGGGCCATACATAGTTTCCAAAGTAACAAGACCCGGGTCATTTGAGCTAGTCACAGAGGATGGTTGCCAAGTGCCAAATTCATGGAATATTGAGCATCTGAAAAATACTATACCTAAGGACTATGCTACACATACGACTCAGGGCAACATGTAATTCTCCATATTATATTAATAAAGATTGGTCTTCAGTGGAAAAAGGAAAAACCAGTACTACAAGTCTTATTTTTCAGCAGTTATGTTTATCACGACAACTAGTCGGATAAAACAAACTGATCAGCAAAACTTACAGAGAGCATACAATAGGACTCCACCATTGTATATTGCTACTCTTAACATGTCACCGACTGATAATTTTTATTACTCGGATGATAGTTTTTGGCTAACTACTAGGCCATACTTGAGTTATGAGCCCCGAGCTCAATACAACTCCCCGGCTAGTACGGATTAAAAATCCGGCTACCAACCCATAGAGAATAAAGTATCTTGAAGAAAGGATATTGATTCCTATAAGGTGTCACAAGGCGAGTAATCCTCACCTTGCTGCACATTAATCGGACAGAGGATGTTCCGAATCCGCACCCAAGCTGCGGACACCAAGAGGATCTGATCCACCCTATAGGACCATCGTACTAGTCCTTAAGAGGTGCTTGATCACGCCTATCCCTTGAAACAAGGTACTAAGAGTAGTACTCGGGCAGACTAAGCTTTCTTTAAAATCATTAGAGATTAAGAAAAGCTAAGTCATACGACCCAACCTAAAGTGCTAAAAGAGCGCTCGGATAGACCCATCCAGAGAGACGCCTGATCATACATCCACTTCAAAAGACCTGTTGATAGGAAAACTCTTACAACGATGAGTCAACAATCGAAAATACATACACATCCAACAGATTCAAAAGTAACCATACTTTGTTTCTATAAGCATCAATTTATGTTTACAGAAGATACAAAATCTAGTCAAGACTAAGAGGACTACTATTCAACATGATCTAATATCTGAGAGTATTCCTCCGCAACAGTCTTGACCTCCTCCTGCATCGCCGCATGATCTTCATCGCTCTTCCCCTCAGGCAAAGTCATGATGGCAGATATATCAAAAGACGGCAGATGGAGCCGCAAAGTGGCAAGGAGACCGCACACCACCGAAGTAGCCATATCCTTGATGTATTGAGTAAGCCGCCTAGGCGCAGCCTTACCCTGATCAATCAAGGACTCCTCGACTCCTTCAGGGCGCGGCACCAATTCAAGTACCGGCTCCACAGCTTGCTCCAACGCCTTCAATGAATCTTGGGAAGTCTTCAGAGACTCCTGGGACTCCTTCAATTGCGCCCGAACTACCTCCAGAGCTTCCTGCGACTCCTTCGTCGACCTCAAAGCCTGCAGCAGGTCTCAGTCAGCATCTTCGCGCATCAATTTGGCTTCTTGAAGAGTACTTTGAGCATTAGCAAATACCTCCTCAAGTTCAGCCTCCTTACGTTGAAGGCATTCTGCCATCCCGCTGCAAGTTTCTGCGACTCTGAAGAACAAAGCATAGAAGCAGATGAGTACTATGACTTCAAAAAGATCAAGGAACTCGAATTTCATTTCCGACTAACCAGTGAGTTGTTTCTTGGAAGACTTTATAGCTTCCTTGAGCTTCTATTCAGCGGTAGCATGTTTGGAGAGAAGATCAATCTCCCGCTGATTGGCTGCATCCCGCTCATCAACAGTATTCTTAAGCTTTTGCTGAAGCTCATTGATGTGGTTGTGCAAAACTTGGGTAGCCACCTTCTGGCTAACTTGCTCTGGGCTATATATTCTTTCAAATCTTGATTCTCGGCGAAAAGTTCCTGACGGATCTGAGCAATCTGCTCAGTCACCTTCACGTCGAAACCCTACACAGAAAAGATGTTCTAACACTCGGAGCAATGATGCCAAATCAAAGGAAATTTAAGGGTTACCTCAATAAATCCTTTGAGCGCCAAAGTCGGCGCCATCACCTGATCACCCAACTCTTTCAGGCGGACAAGATCCGGGTTATACCCCACGACTTCGAGCTTAGTCCCTTGACGAGAGGACTCAGGGGCGTCACCAGATTCTTTCCGTGGAAGAACTGAGGCTCCAACTTCCCGGCAGCACTGGTACCAGCTTGGATCATCTCCAAAGTTGGCTCATCAGGCGGACGGGTACGAAAGAACGAATCATTCATTACCCGGTTAAGTTCCAATTGAGCGGGAGAACGAAAGATAGAATATGGAGCACCAACCTGCGGCAAGGGAAGAATATCCACCTGAAGATCCTTGTCGACAAGAGCACCAGATGGAGAGGGGTCTGGCATTGTATTCACCTGGCTACTGATAGGAGGGACGCTCGATCTTGCTTCCTCCTGCGCTTTTGACTCCTCCTCTTTCTGGGCCTCAGTTGCATCATCTGGGGAAGCTTCGGCAATCTTCACCTTCCTACAAAAGACAAGTGCACATAATAACCAATGATCATGAAAAACAGCGCACAGCTTACAATTTCAGCCAATCAAAGCTTACTTGGCTAACTTCAAGTTCCGGGGAAGCTTCAGACTTCGCTTTTTTGGCTGCTGCTCCAGAAGGGAAGTTTCTTCTGTAGCAGCGCCACCGGCAGAAGATCCTTGGGCCGTCTCAGTGTCTGTATCAAATAAAGATATAAGCCATGGATTTATAAAGTTTCAACCAAACAGTCAGCCAAAGCACTCGGGTTTCCCTTACCATGAGCACCCGAATTACAGTGTTTTTCAGCCAACACTTTTGAGGAAAGAATTTTATGGCAAGCACGACGATTACCAGTGCGAGCCTTCTTCGGGATGAGTTCTCCGGCTTCATGGAGTGGACTCGGAGAACGCTTTCGGCTACTCTCAGCACTGGGATCTAGGATCATGACATCAGAGTCAGTTGATTCTGAGTCAAATCCATCAAGATCACCAAGAGAACTCAATTCATTAGGAAGATCCTCACTGCGGATGGGACCTTCATGTACAATGCCTCCCCTCTCTTCAGTGGTTGGGGGCAGAGGAGGGCAATCGTTGTTGTTCTGCCCTTGATTCTATTTGACCAGAGGAAAGGAATTGACATTTAGTCGGTTGGATATTTCTTGAAAGTAGAAACGACAAAAATGTCGAAGAATCTTTACCTCCTGAGGCGGGTTGATGGCGGAGAATGTGGGCATCATCGGTACAAGGTGTTCATGGCTCTTTAGAAGTCGGTTCATCCTCTTCAAGACCTCCTCATTGGAAAGTTGTTCAGCGGAATGCCGACTCGGGTCTTTCACACCAAGGTATTCGAAGCCAAAATTGGCTCGTTGCTGTAGCGGATGGACTCGGCGCGCAATGATGAAGTCTTGGACGGCGGTGTATCCGGTCAATCCACTCAACTTCAAAGCAGCAATTATGTCAATCAGAGGCTGGATCGCCTCCACCTCTTCGGAAGAAATCTTCTCTTTCCAATGAAGATTCTTTCTGAGGCGGCCATCCATCATGACGACGAAGCGTCGAAGGTGGGTTGGCTATATAGAACCAGCCACTAGCCCACTCCCGGACCGACTCCGACAACTCTACAGATATATATTGACTAGCTACTTCTAATCTAAGCTGGATGCTAGCTCCTCCGACTACTTCTACCCTTGCATCACTCGGCTGGCACTTCACCCAAAAGAAAAAACGGAAAAGGGCGAAGGAGGGACATATCCCTAAAAATGCCTCGCAGAGGTGGGAGAAGATAGCGATATGGAAGGCAACATTTGGAGTAATATGATTGAGGGTCAAACCATAGTAATGGAGTAATCCCCTCAGAAAGTCGGATGCAGGGAGACCTAACCCGCGCTCGACGAAGGACTTGAACATCATGATCTCCGTCGTGTTAGGGGCTGGAGCACGATGGTCAACTGGTACCTTCCACCCATCCATTAGCTGAGATCGGAGTAACCCCTGCTGAGCCAGATGCACCAACTCTATCTCTCTCGTGTCGGGATTCTTCCAAGAAAGAACTTCGGCTGGACGACATGGGTGGCGTGGCTTTCCGCCGACGGTTTTCTCTTCTTCTCTCCCTGGGATTGCTTTTTTGGACCCATATTGACTACAAGGGTCTTTTTACGCATCAACTGAGGATTGGCTAAGAGAAGCAATGGTCTCGCAAAGCTCTTGGCACCACTATGGATGAATGAAGAAATCACGAAGCAATGATGGCTTATTATAGATCTGTTATGGGAAACCGTTCAGCATCCTCAGACGGCGTTATAGAAACGTCAGAAACCCTAACGGTGACAGACACAGTCTAAACGGCGTCAGAGAGAATAATGCGCAGTCTCGTAAACAGAAATCATCATTATTTCAAAGTCAAGGATATTACTCGGAATCAAAGACAAAGGACTCGGAAGACTTTCCAAGTACCCGGATCTTATCAAATATTACTCGGAATTATACATAGGTACATGATTACATCTTGAGAAGAAGCAGATGCTTACAAATAGCTTCAAATACAAGTACAGCCAAGATGTAAAACACTAATCTAGTATAATCAAGGTACAGAGCCTTGATGAACAAGTGCATCAAGGCCTGGGTTCAGTGAGTCGGAGCAAGCAGGCACAGAACCTTGGGTAGATACTATCTTTTCAGTGCATCCCAAGGCGGGTTCTAGGCTCTATCTCAGCACACAAGGAGCTTGATAGTCGGCCCAAACCCTGACGCCTTTTGACAACCTATGACCCCGAGGTTGCCAGCGATGCGGGAGTCACAAGAGTTCTTCTAGGCGCAACTCTGTATCCCTCTGCTCTCGACCACTTGGAAACCACCCTAATGGATGATCCCTTCACAAGAATTCTTCTGGGCACTTCAACTATTTTACATAAGATGGAGTACAAGACTGGGGCTCAGACATCTCTACTACGGACATTATGGACATCTCAGAGGTAAAGGAGGCCACACACTACAATAAGTGCAGAATCCTTGCTTCCCAGGCAGGGTATTTATAGGCGGCTACTATTGGTTTATGGACCGAGTCTACAAACACAACGGTGGAGCTTTATACGTACAGTCACATGTAAAACTGTTACCCATGTGAAGCCTGACATGATAAGGCTTATCCTATTCACATGTCGATTTCAATGGAAACAGACAAAGGTGTTGCAGTTACACAAGACGACAAGGCATCATTAAAGCGGACCAGTGGTACAGTCACTAGTCAATTATTGTTTTCCTTCACAGTGATTTTTACTCAGTGGGGGTGAAAAAGGGACGTTTGATGAAAACGTTACCCACCCGAAGCTGAATCATTATCACTTGGTTGGATTACCTTAAAGCAGTGTCGTGTATTAACTCCGTACCGTTATGAAGGATTACTTGGATGATATATTCAAGACCCTAAATACCGACTCCTTCAGAACTCGGAACTCAGGCTCGGGGGCTGCAGGGTATATATCATCAAGGAAAAGTTTTTCTCAAAATAAGGATTAACTGGGAAAAAAGGCTCGAAGATCCTCAAAGTTATTTTATAAAATAACAAGAGGCTCGGAGGCTACACCCTATGGGTGCACTTTTTCTAAAAAAGTGCACACCATTGGAGTTTTTTCTTCTACAGAGCACCTCAAGATTTCTCAAGACATTACTCCGGTGATTCTCAAAAGAAGCCGAAAGATAACGTTTTAGAGAAATATTGAAGAGCTCGGGGGCTTGACGGACCAGAATGCCAGAGATATCATCCAAAGATGATTACTCGGACTAAGTCCTGGGAAGTCAAGGAAGATCCGAAGACATGATACGAAATGTACATGGATTAGGACTTGCACTGTAACTTAGTCGAACTACAGAAGGAAGTGTTGTAATTAGAATAGGACTCCTCTGTTGTAACCGACTAGGACTCGGTATGTGCCGTGCTTCACCCGATTATATAAGGGGAAGCAGGCGCTTACCCTACCATGGAATAAAAAATCATAACACAAGGCACACGCCGCCACTGGACGTAAGGTATTATGCTATTCTGCGGCCTGAACCAGTATAAAAATCGTGTGTCTGTGTTCTCGCCGAGTTCTACGAACGCCGATCCCACCAAACAAATCGTCCCGGGAAATCTCGTGGCGAGTTGCCAGTTATTAAACACCGACAATCGACAATAAGATAACAAGGGTCCCAAAGGGTCATGGTGGCGGTATATAGGGTCACGGGGTCTACTCAATTGTCATAAGCTATGGTTTCTATCAGGGGCATCAAGGAAGTGGTGGCCGGCCGGGGCAGCTGGCGCAGTGACTAGGACACCAGCACGATGTCGAGGTAGTCATGATGCGGCCAAGCACCGAGCGAACGTTGGTGACGGTCGGCGCTGGAGCTCGGGGTGGCAACAGGCACGACGTCACGGTCGAGGCCAGTGCACGGCGCGGCACGGTCGAGGGGTGCCTGAGGAGTGCTCGAGGGGTGCCTGAGGAGTGTTAGGGTCCGTCGTGGCTCGGCTGACGTCAGCATGACATCAGCAGAGGGCCGTGTGAGTGTGTCATCATGATGACATCATGATGACATCGTTACTGACACGTGTCGGACACTGGTTGGTCCATGTGTTTTGGCTAACGTCAGCATGACGTCAGCAAGGGCCCATGGTGTGATGACGTAAGCGTGACGTCATGATGACGTCACCGTCTACAGGTGTCGGCACCCTATTGCACCATGTGGCACTCTCTTCTCCCGCCTGGCGATGCGCGTGTGTGGACCTGGTTCACAGGATTCGGCCGCGTGGGACCCATGCATCGGCGAGTTGTTGATGTGTTGACCGATCTTGACGGAGTCCTGCTCGAGGGGGTGGTCGAGGCGATCGAGGCCCATGGCTCGTTCGCTCGGAAGAGTTCTGTAATCGAGGGGTACCTCGAATGGGTCTACACTCGAGGCCGATGTCGTTCACTCGGGAAGTCTCCGTAATCGAGGGGTGCCTCGTTCGCTCGGGAAATCTCCGTAATCGAGGGGTGCCTCGTTCGCTCGGGAAATCTCCATAATCGAGGGGTGCCTCGTTCGCTCGGGAAATCTCCATAATCGAGGGGTGCCTCGTTCGCTCGGGAAATCTCCGTAATCGAGGGGTGCCTTGTTCGCTTGGGAAATCTCTGTAATCGAGGGGTGCCTCCTAAGGATCGGTTCTGTCTTGAGAAGGGACTCCTCGAGGCTAACGCAGACTGAGCCGTCGGGGCCTGTTCGTGGACCGGCCTAGAGTTCGATTGAGACTAGGGCTCGTTTCCCCGTTTCCTCACGGCCTCGGTGGTGCTCTCAGAGGCGACGGAGAGGCTCCGGCATGGCTCGTGCACGGTGGAGGCGGCGCGAGTCCGCCGATGCGTGAGATTTGAGCGTTGATAGCCTCCGATCTATATTGTTTGGTCGTGCTTCTCTACCAGACCTTGGCTAGTCTCGTGGGGCTTCGGTGTGGTGCTCGTGAGCTCCAATCATGGCTGGCCGCGGAGACAGCGGCGGTTTGATGCTGGCGGATGAAGTTGGCCAGGTTCCGGGCATGGTGGAGTCGATTTGAGGCTACGGTCTGTTGATTCAGGGCTCACAGCTTGCTCTAATCCTCGCGTTGGTGACCAGTTCGCATGGTGGAGGTTAGTTGCGCGATGGCAGCTTCGACGAGGTCTCGGCCTTCATGGCCCGGTGGTTGTGGTGCTCCTTGGGTTGATCCATCTAGGTGGTTGGGCTCGGGACATCACGACGTAGCTCGACGGCCATTCCTCGTCTACCGAGGCAGCCAGAGTTGGCCGGAACGTAGTTGCCATGGCGGCGCACCGTGGTGACGCGGCGGTGGCATGGTGGTGGAGTCCCAGGGCCTGGGGCTCACTCTCGGCCTCCGTCTTAGTGTTTTGCGTGCCTACTGCTACAGCTAGTGATCAGGCGAGATGGAGGTCTTCTACGGTCTCTGGCCTTGCCGGAACGGCGACCTTGCCGTGGCGTCATAGTCCATGGCGGCGGCGTTCGCGTTTGGCCACAACACGTGTTCATCCTTTTGGGCTTGGTCGGTCTTGTGTCGGTGCTGTGCTTGGTGTGCCTGAGCTGGTAGCGGCTCGGTCTACGCACTCAGGTGCAGAGCGCCATGACCAGAGAAGGGGGCATGGAGGTTTGGAACGGTGGCGCAGTGTGCTCACCTTCGGTGTTGAGGCGAATAGGATAGCGGAGCCATGTCAAGTTGATGTCGTGCAGTGGGTTCGGCAGTGTCGTGTCGATCCACGTGATCTTCCTTGCTCCGGCGGCTCCCTCCCGGCTTCTTCCTCTTCTCCGGCGAGCTCTGCGGCGGCGCTGTGCTCAGCTCCGCCTTGCTCCGGCCTCCTTGTCCCTCTTCTCACCGGTTAAGGGTGTTGGTGTGGCCACCGAGAGGCGGCGAGCTGGTTGGGAAACCCTAGGGGGCTCGTGCTGGCTTTTATAGCGCGGGGCTCGGCTATGGTCGCGGCGGACGGTGATCAAGGACTCGGCGAGATCATGCGGCTGTGAAGGCGCTCGGGTTCTTCGTGGGCGTCAAGATGAAGGCGACACGGAGGCGACATGGTCTGACACGGCGTGGGCCAGGGGTCACATCCGGGGCGTGGCGTTGTCGGCAGCTCGCTCGCGGCCGTGGGCGAGCAACGAGGGAGGAGAGACGACACTATTCTGCGTGGCTGACAGGTGGGGCCACGGTGTTGGGCAGAAGAGGCGGCGTCGGTTGTGCAGGCTGGCTTGCGGGGCTTCACGGGCCGGCCCAGTGTGGCGAGTGGAGAGGAGGAGAAGGGCGTCGCGGCTTGGGCCGAGCAGAGAGAAGAGGGGAACCGGCCTAGTGAGATGGAGAGGGGAGAGAGGAGAGAAGAGGGAGAGTTTAAGCCCAAGAGAAGAAGAAAGATTTTCCCATTTTTGCTAGATTAATTGGGATTAGATCTAGGGGGTTTTCATGATAGTTGGAGAAGGTTTTCGAGAGAGACTCGGGGTAATCCCAAGATAAATACAAGGAGGTTGCTATGGTCTTGTACGTGCTCTCCAACATAAGACTTAAGCTGTTAAAAAGAATCTCCGGCAAACTTCTACAAGCAATACTATATGAATGCAACAATTTATTTATAAATTGTTCCCGGTTTAGCTAGCAACTACATGCTCCACACAATCAGAGAAAAATTTTAAAAAGTCTGAAATTTTGGGTTGTTACACGCAGTCCCCAGACTACAGCCGATAACTCCTTGAGCCATCTTCTAGGATGCTTCTCATCCTTCTCATAAAGCCACTTCTTAAGGGCATCTAATATCATGCTATTGGCCCGCTCAACTTGAGCATTCTCCCTGGGGTGGGCCACCAAGACATACTTGATGGAGATACACTGGTCTTCACAAAATTTTTAGAAGTCATTATTACTAGTGAATGTGGAGCCGAGATCGGTGATGATACTATTTGGCAACTCGAATCTATGACATATGTCCTAGAACAGCTTGGATACCTTTTAGTTGTACTCGTGACCAAAGGCTTATACTTGATTCACTTCGAAAATTTATCGATGGCGATGTAGACCCATTTGAAACCTCCCGGTGCAGTCTTCATCGTTCTGATCATATACAATCCTCAGCATGCAAAAGGCTAGGAGGTTGGGATCGTTTGTAGTGCCTGCGCTGGGACGTGAATCTGCTTGGCAAAAAATAGGTACCCTTCGCACCGTTGGGCAAGTGCTTCTGCGTCTGCAATAGTTGTACGCCAGTAAAAACTTGCTCGAAAAGCCTTGTCGACCAGATTTCTAGAGGCTATATTATTGCCATAAGATCCAGCATGAACTTCTTGAAGTATGTGGACTCCTTCCTCCTGAGAGATGCACTTCTGTAGTGATTCTTCCGTTGCGTTCTTCCGCATCAGCTCTCCATCGACCAGGACAAACTGCTTACTATAACGAATAGTCGCTCCATATCGGTCTTATCGCTCCGCACTTCAGCTGTTGTGAGGTAATTAACGAATGACGCTCTCTCCAATCGTTGCTAGGCGCGGGGACCGTCAAGACTAACTACTCGGCAGGGGGCTTTTTCTACAACTTCTTGCTCCTGCTTGATTGATGGTTGTCTGTGTCCTGGATGAAAACTCTGTCTGGAACTTGAGCCCTTGTCGACCAAAGCTTTGATAATGATCGGTTGCCTCGTTCTTATCACGAACGACATGCTTGAATTCAAGACTATAGAATTTTCCTTTGAGCTTCCTGATTTCTGCACACTAGGTGTCCATCTTATTGCTGGTATAGGACAAAACCCTTATTGACCTAGTTGATGATGAGCACATAATTACGAAACACCCTAAGGCGTTTAACGCCAAGGGAGACGGCCATACAAAGACCGTGAAGCACGACTTCATACTCGACAACATTATTGGAGGTCGGGAAATGGATCCAGAGAACATAGCGAAGCTCATCCCAGATGGGGAAATTAGTAACATGCCCGTTTTCGACGAAATACGGTCGATAGCCCACCTAGGGGTATGCCAAGGTGGTAGATTAGTGGGGAAGGCGCGTTAGGACGACGATCCAGACGTTAACGCAAGGCAAAACTAGATGAACTCAGAGGTTTATCCAGGTTCGGCCGCTAGGTCAGCGTAATACCCTACGTCCTGCGTCGAGTTGTGTATTCTGTATAGGAATGAATCTGTTTTTCAAGGAGGTCCTGCTCGCCTATATAGTCAGGGGAGCAGGGTTACAGATCTCGGTAGATCAGGTCTATCGAAAGTATGAGGAAACTAAATCAGTTACATCAGAATACCACACGGGATGCGAATTTCCTCTAAACCGACTAAGTTCCTTGATCGCCAATCCTGCAAGGACCTCTACGCGCCGCCCGACCAGGTGGGCCTCATCGTATCGGCCTCTGCATCGAGTTGGGCCAGCTTCTTCGAAGTAGCCCGTGTCTAGTCGTGAGGGTATATGGCACTACTAGAGAACAGGCCTTTGGACGATTTGCAAAATCAGCATTAGCCACGGAAAAATTTGCGCCCGGGACTAGAAAGGCCTTTAGCCCCGGTTGGTAACACCAACCGGGACTAAAGCTCCCCAGCCCAACGGCTCAATTGTCAGAGGGGCCTTTAGTCCCGGTTGGTGTTACCAACCGGGGCTAAAGACCGGCCTTTAGCCCCGGGCCGTAACACCAACCGGGAGTAAAGGTTTTGCCCCGGTTGGTGTATGCAGCCGGGGCTAAATGTTGGCATCTTTAGCCCCGGGCCGTAACACCAACCGGGACTAAAGGTTTTGCCCCGGTTGGTGTATGCAGCCGGGGCTAAATGTTGGCATCTTTAGCCCCGGTTGGTAACACCAACCGGGACTAAAAGGTTTTGTTCCGGTTGGTGTACCCAGCCGGGGCTAAATGCCAACATTTAGCCCCGGCTGGGAATAAGGACCGGGGCTAAATGTCCCTCCCTATATTTGAAATGTTCTTCTACCTCCAGCCGTGCCCGAGCTCCTGTCTTCATTTTTCTTCATTCAGTCACTGCTTGCTCTTGCTTGCTTGTTTGCTCTCTTCTCCTCCGGTGATTTTTGTTTGTTAACACATCTCCGGCGATTGATTTATTTCATCACATCTACACCGCCATCGACTCGTTGAAAGGTTACTAGCTTAAGTTATTCATTTTTGTAGCTATTTTGAGTTCATTGACTTGATAGTTCAAATTATTAATCTAAAAACAAAATATGACCGTTTAATAGTAGTTATTTTAGTCTTTTAGAGAAATGTGACCGGTTTAGAAAACAAAATATATAATACTTTAGTTTAGAAAATGTGACCGGTTTAATTAGTTTTTTTTGAAATAGAGATCATTTAAATCATTTGTTTACATAAAAATTAGAAATATATAATACTTTAGTTTAGAAAATGTGACAGTTTAATTAGTTTTTTGAGGAATAGAGATCATTTAAATCATTTGTTTACAGAAATTAGAAATATATAATAATTTAGTTTACACAATGTGACCGTTTTAATTAGTATATTTTATTATTTTGGAGAAATAGAGATCAGTTAAATTAGTTGTTTCAGAAATTAGAAATATATAATACTTTAGTTTACAAAATGTGACCGGTTTAATTAGTATATTTTATTATTTTGGAGAAATAGAGATCAGTTAAATTAGTTGTTTACAGAAATTAGAAATATATAATACTTTAGTTTACAAAACGCAGAAGGATGCCTGGTTGGTATTTGTTTTCGAGGGCACCAAACCAGGTATTTACACCAGCTGGGCCGAGTGCAGTCAGTATGTCCTCAAAGTTAAGGGAGCTGTGCATAAAAAGTACAAGTCTTTTGAGGAAGCTTCTGCAGCTCTAGATGCTTTTAACTCAAGAATCAACTCAATTCCTACTGCACCTACCCCTACCTTACCTTCCTATCCGGTTGGAGTGGCAGACAGTACATCTTGTTGGACTGTGATGTGGGAGAAATGTGCATGTGTTGTTAGTTGCTTTGGTTGTGGCCAAGTGGATTAGGCTGCACTGTTATCTTGATGTAATAATTAATTAATTAGACAAGTTCAACTGCTACTACTTTTATGCCACCAGTGATTCTTACTAAATTTATGTCAGACATTTTATAATTTTATTTGTTTATAAGAATGAGAGATCGATATAATTATGTGATATGTCATATAATGCAGACGATGACACGTCACTGGATGTACAATGTCGATCGTCGCTCAAAAGAGTTCATTGATGGCGTGCATTATTTTTAAGAGTGGCCGAGGCAAACAAGCGGAATGGTTTTATGTGCTGCCCATGTGCCCTTTGTAATAATTCGAAGGAATATTCTAGCTCAAGGAGTCTTCACTCACACTTGTTCAAGTCGGGTTTCATGCCAAACTATAGTTTTGGACGAAGCATGGAGAAACTGGGGTTATGATGGAAGAAGGTGAAGAAGAACAATTGGACCCTGACGATGACATTATTGCTCAATACGGTGACTTTGGTGATACTGCAATGGAGGAAGGTGAAGAAGAGGCAAGTGCAGGAGACACAGTCGCTGAAGATGATGCTCTTGGTGATGTCATTCGTGATGCACAAAGAGATTTCGAAAGTGATAAGGAGAAGGCTAAGTTTGAATGTATGCTAGAGGATCACAGGAAATTACTATATCCGTCTGCTGCAGATGGACAAAAAAAGTTAGGCACAACACTTGAGTTGCTACAATGGAAGGCACAGAATGGTGTATCTGATAAGGCATTTGGACAATTATTGAAGATTATAAAACAAAAGATGCTTCCGAAGCCTAACGAATTACCCGCCACTACGTACGAAGCAAAACAAGTGGTCTGTCCTTTGGGTTTAGAAATCCAGAAGATACATGCATGTCCTAATGACTGCATCCTGTACCGTGGCAAGGAATACGAGAATTTGGACGAATGCCCTGTATGTAACGCGTCACGATATAAGATCAGGCGAGATGACCCTGGCGATGTTGAGGGTGAAGAACGTCCCCGGAAGAAAATCCCGGCCAAGGTTATGTGGTACGCTCCTATAATACCACGCCTGAAACGTCTGTTCAGAAACAAGGACCATGCAAAGTTGGTGCGATGGCACAAAGAAGACCGTAAGGTAGACAACATGTTGAGACACCCTGCAGATGGGTCCCAGTGGAGAGATAGACAGAGAATTCCCAGAATTAGCAAAAGATGCTAGAAACTTAAGGTTTGGTTTAAGTACGGACGGGATGAATCCTTTTGGGAACAGAGCAGTAGTCATAGCACGTGGCCTGTTACTCTATGTATGTACAACCTTCCTCCGTGGTTATGCTTGAAGCGGAAGTTCATTATGATGCCCGTGCTCATCCAAGGCCCGAGGCAGCCTGGCAACGATATCGATGTCTACCTGAGGCCATTAGTTGAGGAACTCCTACTTTTATGGAGTAAATCAGGTGTACGTGTGTGGGATGATTACAAACAGGAACACTTTGACCTGCGAGCATTGTTGTTCGTAACAATCAATGATTGGCCTGCTCTAAGTAATCTTTCAGGACAGTCAAACAAGGGATATAATGCATGCACACATTGTTTTGATGACATGGATAGTGTATATTTGAAAAAATGTAGAAAGGTAGTGTATCTTGGGCATCGTCGATTTCTTTCGATGAATCACCAGGTTAGAAAGAAAGGCAAGCATTTTAAAGGTGAGACAGACCACCGGAGCAAGCCTCGCAACAGAACTGGGGAAGATGTACTTGAGATGATTAAGGATGTGAAAGTAGTCTTTGGAAAGGGGACGGGCAGTGAACCTGTTCCGAAAGACGCTATGGGACACGCACCCATGTGGAAGAAGAAGTCAATATTTTGGGAGCTACCCTATTGGCATGTACTAGAGGTCCGCCACGCGATCGACGTGATGCACCTGACAAAGAATCTTTGTGTCAACCTTCTAGGATTCATGGGTGTGTACGGGAAGTCTAAGGATACACTTGAAGCACGACAAGAGTTGCAGCGCATGAAAGAACGAGACAACCTACATCCAGAGAAGACAGATGATGGACGCCATTACTTAAGACCTGCTAGCTACACTCTTAGCAATGAAGAGAAGGAAATCATGTTTGAATGCCTAAACAGCATCAAGGTCCCATCTGGATTCTCCTCCAATATAAAGGGAATAATAAATATGCAAGAGAAGAAATTCCTAAACTTAAAGTCGCATGACTGCCACGTGCTTATGACGCAATTGCTTCCGGTTGCTTTAAGAGGAATTCTACCTCCACATGTACGTCTTGCCACTGTGAAGCTCTGTGCATTCCTCAATGCAATTTCTCAGAAGGCAATTAATCCACTAGAACTGGCTACTCTACAGAATGATGTGGTTCAATGTCTTGTGAGCTTTGAGTTGGTGTTTCCTCCATCCTTCTTTAATATCATGACACACCTCCTAGTTCACCTGGTCAAGGAGATTCATATTCTCGGTCCTGTGTTCCTACACAACATGTTCCCCTTTGAGAGGTTCATGGGAGTACTGAAAAAATATGTTCGCCAACGTGCTCGGCCAGAAGGAAGCATCGCCAAGGGCTACGGGACAGAGGAGGTCATTGAGTTCTGTGTTGACTTCATTCCTGACCTTGACCCGATTGGTGTTCCTGAATCGCGGCACGAGGGGAGGCTATGTGGAAAGGGGACACTAGGGAAGAAAACATATATCGGTACGGGGAATGATTATTTCAATAAAGCGCACTACACAGTTCTTCAAAACTCAGCCGTGGTGGATCCATATATCGATGTACACAAGGAGTTCCTACGATCCCAATTTCCAGAGAAGAATGAAGTTTGGATAACACGTGAGCACATGAATACTTTTAGCACTTGGTTGCGAAAGGAATGTCTGGGTAATAACAATATTGATGAGCAACTATATTTGTTGGCTAGGCAACCGTCATGGCACATCCTCACGTACAAAGGGTATGAGATCAATGGAAACACATTTTACACCATGGCCCAAGATCAAAGGAGCACGAACCAAAACAGTGGTGTTCGCGTAGATGCCACAGACCCATCTGGGAAGAGGCAAACATATTATGGCCGCATAGAGGAGATTTGGGAACTAGACTACGCACCTGATTTTAAAGTCCCTTTGTTCCGATGCCAATGGGTCAAGGCGACCGGAGCCGGAGTAACAGTTGACAAGGAGTATGGAATGACAACAGTGGATCTCAACAATATTGGATACAAAGGTGAACCATTCGTCCTTGCTGCTGATGTGACTCAAGTGTTCTACGTGAAAGACATGTCTACAAAACCCAAGAGAGGGAAAAATGATGATAAATTAACCAAAGAGCCAAACGCCACATAGTTCTTTCAGGAAAAAGAAACATCGTGGGAATTGAGGACAAGTCAGACATGTCAGAAGATTATGAAAGGGATGACCGAATACCGCCCTTCAGTGTTACCAAAGACCCAAGCATCCTGCTAAATGCTGAGGAGACTCCATGGTTACGACATGATCATGACCAAGGAACATACGTCAAGAAAAAGATCACCAGTGTACCCGCTTGATATATATATAGTGATGTTTTAACTAATATTATATATTACAGCTAATAATGATTATGCATAGTCATGGTTCGTTGATGTCGTTGTCGAAATGACTTGATTTATTTTTGGCAAGCATATGAGCCCAACTTGATGCCCCACAAGTGGTGTTAGATTTTTCTGATCATTATTTTAATATTACATTTTTTCTATGTCGAATGAGATAAAAGTTGGTAAAAGTTTGGCTCAATTCTGGATTATTTGTTGGTAGGCCCAATTGAACCATAATATTGGGTGCAAGTGTGCGGTAATTCAGTTAAACCGGAAAAAGTAGCAAACCATCTCCGAAAAAACACAAACTTATTGTTTCCTCACCCGTGCCAACTTATTGGACAATAAAAGATAAACAACCCAAAATTTAACGTTCATATAATACAAAAAAATATTTCCTATCGAGCACCGGATTGTTTCAGATATTTAAAATTTAACATTTTATTTTTGCATTAACAAAATATAAATTTTTTTTTACATTTAATTTTGTTATTATAAGAAAAGAAAAAGAATTTATGTTACAAAATTTCTACTATACAATAAGGTAAAGGAAACACAATGTTATTTTTAAGTAATTTTATGCCAACATATTGAATTTACTATGGCAAATAACAAGTATTACAACATATTAATATACCCAAAACCTAATTCAAAACCCAAAAACACAGAAAACCCAAAAATAAAGGCGGGAGAAGACCCTTAGTCCCGGGCCGTAGCACCACCCGGGACTGAAGGAACCTTTAGTCCCGGGCCGTAACACCACCGGGACTAAAAGTCACCCCCTTTAGTCCCGGGTGGGCTTACGCCCGGGACTAAAGGTGTTAGTCCCGGCCGTAATACCACCCGGACTAAAAGTCACCCCCTTTAGTCCCGGGTGGGATTACCCCCCGGGACTAAAGGTGTTTTAGTCCCGGGCGGTGCCACGGCCGGGACTAAAGCCTCCCCGCCTATATAGGACACAGTGCCCTCCTTCCTCAGATCGACGTCAGACGCCCGAGCCGCCGCCTCCCACGCCGCCGCCTCCTCCCTCCGTCGTCCTCCTCGAGCTCTCTCGCCGACGTCCCCCTCCCCGTCGTCCTCTCCCGCGCGCCCTCCTCCCTCCGTCGATCTTCGGCCCTCGCCGCGTCTCCTCTCGCGGCGCGCCGCCGCGCGACTCGTCCTCGCCGTTCGCGCGCCGCGCCGCGCCGCTGCCGTCCTCGCCGTGGTGCTCGCCGGCGCCGTCGTCCTCGTCGTGGTGCTCGCCGTTCGCCGCGCGCCGTCGTCCTCGCCGTGGTGGTGCTCGCCGGAGTGTGCGTGTGTTGTGTGTGCGTGTGCTCGCCGGCCGGTCTGCTCGCCGTGGTGCTCGCCGGCGCGTCGCCTCGTCGTGGTGCTCGCCGTTCGCCGCGCGCCGTCGTCCTCGCCGTGGTGATGCTCGCCGGTGTGTGCGTGTGTTGTGTGTGCGTGTGCTCGCCGGCCGGTCTGCTCGCCGTGGTGTGCTCGCCGGCCGGTCTGCTCGCCGTGTGTGTGGTGTGTGCAGTGTATAGAAAAGAAAAAGAAAGAAAAAAGAATCATGTGTTCCTTTGGACAATTATATATGTTCATAGAAAATGAATATATATTTATAGAAAATATGTATAGAAAATGTTTTTTACCCTAAAAAATAGTATGTTTTTACACATGTAGTCCGTCGCCGCCATCCTCACCGCGACTAAAGGTGCCCCGTCGTGACTCCGCCATTCGCCGCCGGCCGTTGCTCCCCTTGTGCCGTCGTGTCTCGTCCTCGCCGTCGTCTCGCGGCCGCTCCGGCCGTGTGCCTCCGTCCTCGCGCTGCCGTGAGGAGTGCCACCGCGCGTGCGTGTGTGTGTGAAGTGTTTGTGCGTGTGCGTGTGTAGTGTGTAATTAAAGTGTGTGTGCACTGTGTGTGTAATAGGAAAAGGAAAATAGAAATCCATATGAATTGAAAATAGAAAATAGTTTTTACCCTAACAAAATATTATGTTTACACACATGTAGATAAAAGAGATTGGTCGCGTTGACCGCGCCGTCCGCCGTCATCCTCACCGTGTGATCCTCACCGCAACGTGATCTTCGGCGTCGTCTGTTGTCGTCCTCACGCGACATCATCCTCGCCGTCGTCCGTCGTCGTCCTCTCATCAACGGTGTGTCCTTTGCATGTGTTAGATGGAGGAGGAATAATCACTAGATAATTTGGTTTAGATATGTAAACATTTATTTATATCGGTCATATATATGTTTATGAAATAATCACTTGGATATGTTTATGGAATAATCACTTGGATATGTTTATAGAATAATCACTTGGATATGACTTTTCGATCATGTCGGAGTGTTATTCGATTGTACGGTATGTTATTTTATGTATGTCTTCATGGATATGTTTTTTAAGGTTGTCAAAACCTACCCAAACCCCAAACCCTAAACCCTAAACACTAAACCCTAAACCCTAACCTAAAACCGTAAACCCTAACCCTAAACCCCAAACCCTAAACCCCAAACCCCTAACCTAAACACCAAACCCCAACACGAAACCCCAAACCCTAAACCCCAAACCCTAACCCCAACCCTAACCTAAACACAATCAAACCCCAAACCGAAACCCTAAACACTAAACCCTCCCCCAAACCCCTAACCCAAAAACCCAACAAACCCACACTAACCCTCAACCCAACCCCAACCCTAAACCCCCCAACGACCCCAAAAACCGAAAACCCCAAACCCTAACCCAAACCCCTAAACCAAACCAAACCCAAACAAAAACCCTAAAAACCCAACAAACCCCAAACCCCTAAACCTAAACCCCAAACACTAAACCCAACCAAACCTAAACCCAACAACCCCCTAACCCTAAACACAAACCCCAATAAAACAACCCAAACACGAAACCCTAAAAACTACCTAACACAACCTACAACTAAAACCCAAACCCCCAAACCCCTAACCCTAAACCCCAAACCCGAAACCCAAACCCTAAACCCAAACCCCAAACCCTAAAACCCCCAAACAACAACAAACCCCCGAAAAAACCCGACACACACATAAACAACCCAAACCCACAACAAACCCAAATACCCTAACCAACCTAACACTAAACCCCCAAACCTACAACCCAAACCCCAAACGTAAACCCTAAACCCGAAACCAAAACCCGAAACCCTATGCACGTTAGTTGCAAAAATATGGTGTTTATTATCCTCCATGTCATTCGCAGAAATGGCCGACCCAGTTGACAACATGGAGGAGGAAATGTACGAATTAATCAACAGCGGCGCTAATCAAAATTTAGCAGGTGATGATAACAATAATCAAGAAGTAGATGACGGCAGTCAATACTTTGCCGATTATGAAGAAATAATGCAAGAAAATACTGGCGAGGTATATACACAAATAATCTCTATGTGCACATGAAATTCTAAATTATTTATAAATGTATTTATAATCTACTGTTCCTACATATGTAGCCCTCCGGATCGACAACGACTACCGGGAAGAGTAGGACCGTACGAGGTCCGAAGAAGCCGTTGGAGGGCCGGTACATTATCTCAGAATTCAACGAGGAAACAGGCCAAGTACTTGGAGAACATGCACAAAGATTTGTTGCCCACTGTGGGTGCCTTGTAAGGGATAAGATCCCGATCAGTGCTCGTGAATGGAAGAAAAAGGCAAGTGCTCCTGATATAAGTTTTGTCTCTGATCTTGATAAGGAACTGGTTTGGCAAGAGGTCCTTGCACATTTCACACTTGAAACAGAAGATATAAATTTGAAGGCCAGAGTTCGGGACTGGGCTATGAAGAAAATGGCAACACTATTCCAGGGCTGGAAGAAGAACTTATACAACAAATTTATCAAGAAGGACCAAACTCCGGATTTCAACACTAAGGCCTACGTCAAGTTGAGGCCATTTTGGGATGAGTTTGTAGAATTCAAGAAATCAGAAGAGAGTGAGGCACGGATCAGAAGGAACCAGCAGAATGCCCGACAAAAACAATACCACCATCACTTGGGATCAGGTGGCTATAAGAGTGCCATTCCTAAATGGGAAAGAATGGAACGAGAGTTGCAAGCCAAGGGCATTGAACCAGAATCGATAAACTGGCCTGAGCGCGCCAAGTATTGGTTTTTTGGTCATGGAGGAAGCCTGGACCAACAAACAGGAAGGGTACACTATGGCGAAAACTCCAAAGAGCAGAGCAGCAGAAAGATTTGTTTATGCTAGAGAAATGGCTGCCAGTGGCAGGTGGCAGCCGAACAGAGACAAGGACGAGCTGACATACGCCCTGGAGAATCTTGAACATGGTGGGAGAACCAGAGGCTATGGGGAGCTGTCATGGGTACATGCCTTCCCTCAGGACAAAGAGACCTATAGAAGCCGCGCGAGAAAGAAGGAGGAGGAGGCACAGCGCATGCGCCGGTTAGAAGAAATGGTTATTCAGTCACAGGCCGCGGCTCTTGAAGCAGTTGAGCGAGAAAAAGCACTTGAAGGCAGAATGAACGAGGAAATAAAAGGCAAGTGCAGTTAGCAATGCAAAGGCAATCTGCATCAGAGCCGGGAGTCAATATCAGCCCCCTGAGCAAATGAAAAGCAGTTGCGCTTCCACAGAGGTCTCAGACGCAGCACTGCGCTTTCCTGTGGACGACATCACCGAGCCTCTCACGACATGTGAACTGCACATTCCACAGGGGAATACCACAGTCATGGTGGCTATAGGTGTTGTATCTCCTATCGATCCTACGAAGACACCAAGAAGTCATGGAGCAATAATACCTCCTGGATATGCTAGCGTCTCGGTGGACAGGGTGGTAAAAGGTTACGAGAATGTCGAACTTGACATTAAAGGAGGTGATGGCGAGAATACATTAGGAGAAGCGGAGAAGACATTCATATGTTGGCGCAAGCGCTATATCATAATTCCTGGCGTATCACCTCCTCCTCCTCAACAACCTATCCCTAGGTGTGTATGAAATTAGTGAATGAAACTTAATAGTATTGGTGAGCTAATAGTATAAATGGATACTCATACCATGTTGTTTTCGCAGCAGGACATCCCCCAACCTAAGTCCAATTCTACATTCACCACATGATCACAGTGTTGCGGACGATGATGATCAAGATCAAATACGACGGGATCCATCACCGCCACCGGCCCCATCTCCTCCACGACGGATCCAACACCGCCACCGGGCCCATCCAACACCACCCCCCACGGCTCCCCCACGGCGTGATCCAACGCCGCCACCGGCCCCATCTCCTCCACGACGAGATCCAACACCGCCACCGACCCAACCATCTCCTCCAAAGCGGGCTCCGACACCGCCACCTGCCCCATCTCCACGGCGGGTTCCAACACCTCCACCGCCAACAAAAGAGAGCCTGTCACACAAACAAAGGCGTCAGCCCCACCACCTCCGAAGAAGAAAGCACCTGTGAGAAAATCAGCTCCCAAGATGACAAAACTTGCATATGACATGACCGAGGAGGAGACTGACGCTGCAGTGCAAAAAGACTGTAACAAGTTCTTCGAAGCTGCCATTGCTAGTGGTCGAGCAAAGCGAAACCCGGAGAAGCCGTACCTTTTTGTTCGTCCTGAAAAACTAAGGCAAACTGTGGACGCTCACCAAAAAAAGGTACGTGCTGCCCGTAAGGCTTCGCCAAAATCAGACTATGATCGCACACTTAGCAAATCACTTGAGGAGGCCAAGAAGGCAAAGAAGAGAGCAGGAAAGGGTGTCCCACAGCTCGGGGAACAAGAGAAGCAATCAGTGCCAGATCTAGTTGTTGATAATGAATACGGTACAAACATGGAAATCATACAACGAGCATATGGAGACGTTGATCCTGCGCAACTGCTCGCATTTTTTGAGGAAACTGGTTTGAATGTGGAAAACATACTCGGAGAAGCAGGCATCAAAGTGCTCCAGAAGTTGATAAATGGAGAGGGCATATGTATATGGCCAAAGTCTATACAACCCAGCGGCCCTGAGGGATCTTGGTACACAGATGCACTTGCTAAATCAGTGGTACCTTACGGCGTGTGGCAGAAAAGCTGATGACTACATTTGCGTCAGAATTAGAGACCATGATTACTTCCGTGGTGATGACATCATATATGTTCAGTTTAATGAGTTACATCAGCTCTGCCACATGGACGCTCTCGACAAATCTCTCGTCAGCTGCTTTTGCCTGTAAGTGATTGTTTCCTTTAATAATCTCACTTTAGCTTATGTATATGTATAAGTAATTATCCTCACACTGCTAGCAAGCGTTTGTAAACATGTGCAGAAACATATGATGAGACAACTAAGGCATAAAAATGACAAGGAGATTGGTTTCATCGATCCATATATCGTCTTCAAGCACCCAAGCAATACTCACTCGGATGCATGGAAAACTCAAACAGAGAGTAATTTGCGGAGGTTCTTGGTAAACCAAAGGGACAAAAGATATATACTATTCCCCTACAACTTTAGGTGAGTTTTGTTATCATATGCACATTTTATTATAGGTTGACATAAAGATATATATATGTGTTGACTATATAAACATAAATGCAGTTTTCACTGGATTCTAATGGTGATCGATCTCCACGAGAGTCGTTTGCTAATCTATGACTCTCTGAGAAAACCACAAGAAGATTACCAAGATATGATTAATATTATCCGAGGGTAATGTGATCTTTAAATATTGATTCTTGCTATAGCTCTTTAACTCTGCAATAGTTAATTAACGTTCCAATTATTGTGAAGGGTTTGGACTTGGTTTGTTCAGAAACACCGTCCGGATCTGAAAGCGCAACTTCCTGATCCTCTAGTCCTAAATGTAAGTTGTAGAGTACCTCCTGCCTCTTTACCTTAATTAGCATCACTCAGCAGACGCACGCTCAACCGAGAGTACTCTTTTTACATATTGTACAGTGGGTTCTACGGCAGTCACCGGGAAACAATTTATGTGGGTACTATGTTTGCGAGTTCTGACGGTGTATGAAAAAAGAACTCCTTTACAGAGTCAGCAAGTACGTAACATGTAAATAAATTTATTTTATTTTTTGTTGCTATTACATAAATATTATGTATGTTAATACTTTCTTTTTTTTTAATCCAAATTGAAGGAGACATGGTTGAAGAACCAGGTGATGGATAAGGTCCGCCTCAAAGCAATTCAAGAGACCATCGCGGGCTTCCTTAATGACCATGTCCTTAAGTCTGGCACCGAGTATTGGTTTAATAAAGACGAACCAATGAAGCCAAACCAAGATGAACACTTGTATGACCTCTAAGTTAGGAACGGTATTATATTTGTGTGTAAATATCAAGTTAAGCATGCATGATGGATAATGTTGTATATTTTATGTACATATGTGTGTATAGCTAGCTCTATATTATATATATATGTATAGTTTCATATTTCATTTGTGTGTAATTGTAAATTTTATGTGTTTATATATATTTATTAGCAGCGAAGAATAATACGTGTATTTGAAACTGGCCTAATATAATAGAATATATTAGCAGCGAAGAATACGTATTAGAAAACCTAATGTAATTGTAAAACCAAAAACAATAACCAATTGAAAAGAACAGAAAAAGAAAAAGAAAAAAGCAGATGGATCTTTAGCCCCGGTTGGTAACACCAACCGGGACTAAAGAGGCCAGCCACGGTGGCCCGGCTGGAGGCCCCTTTAGTCCCGGTTGGTGTTACCAACCGGGGCTAAAGGTGCCTCCAGCCGGGCCCCGTGGCTGGCCTCTTTAGTCCCGGTTGGTGTTACCAACCGGGGCTAAAGGTCCCTCCATTAGCCCCGGGCCATGGAACCGGGGCTAAAGGTCGGGGCTTTAGTCCCGATTCCTTAGCCCCGGCTCCATGTCCGGGGCTAAAGGCCAAAATGGCCCGGGGCAATAGGCCTGTTCTGTACTAGTGTGGGTTTATACCCCCACAGCTAGTCCCCGAGCACGATGAATCTTGGAGTGGTGTTGCGACTCGATAGTAATCCTGACAGCATCAGACTGGTCACAACTCCTAAACCAAGCCTCCGACCAGGTTGCATCGTGGTACTCTGATATCTGCCAGTTCGTGAAACCCGCAAGATACATTGTGTTCTTTTGAAAGAAAAAGAAAAATAGCCTTGTATTAGCCTTTGTGAAGTGTGCCCACTTGATGCTAGAAAGTATAAGCAAGCCTCCCCTGAAGATCCTGGCCGCATTAAGCTCCATCGTCCAACATACTCACTGACCAGGTGAAGTGTGCCCACTAGTCCCCGAGCCTGACAGCAGGTGACTCGGTCACGTGGTACCAGGATTAGAAGATAGACCAACTCATATACATGCGCGAACAAGCACCATGTATATATGGAAGTCCCCGAGCTTGGTAGCAGGTGGCTTGGTCACGTGGTACCAAGGTCAGAAAAAGAAGACAAAACCATATACATGCGCGTACGAGCGCCATGTATACACAATAGTCCCCGAGCTTGGTATCAAGTGACTCGGTCATATGGTACCAAGGTCAGAGAAGATAACTCATCCGTGACAAAGTAGTGCCCTGAAACTGTCGAGTAGCAAGTAATAATAAGATGCGTCTTTTGTAGTGACTTCCCTTGTCGTATAGCTTAGCCACCCATGCCTCGTCTAATCTGAATAAAATTGTCATTGTAGAGATAAGTCCTTTGTCCTCAAAAGTCGTGTATCCACAGTTCACCCATGATGTGCTAGAAGATGCTCCACTCTCATCATGAACATGGTCTATGGACCAACGAGATTGGACTATAAATACCTCGTCAGATGAGCAAGAACTCATCACCCCAAGATAATGTTGAGTCTCTTGACACCTAGAATCCTCATAATGTGTGTAGTTGAAATGTCCGAGCCTCCGGGCTTAGTAGCTTCTTCATTGTAGGAAGGTTATAGTGCCCAGAAGAATTCTTGTGAAGGGGTCGTCCATTAGGACAGTTCCCATGTGATTCAGAGCAGAAGAGTACAGAGTGGTGCCTAGAAGAATTCTTGTGACACCGACATTAATTCTAAGTCATGTAGTCCCATGTAAGTTCCTGGATAGGCAATGAGATCTGGTCTGCTCTCTTAGCTAGCCTTGGATGCACTGAAAAGGCTCGAGTCTACCCAAAGGTTCTAGGCTTGTCTGTTCTGATTCACTAAGTCCTGGCGATGATGCAATGTGCATCAATGGTTTATTTGTATCTTGAAAATATTAGGCAATGTTTTACATCTGCTTTTGTTTGTACCCGAATGTTTTGTAAGTTCAATAGTCGGGCTAGAGGTCCATTGAAGTCGTCGACCAGATCCCCAGCATAGCTGGTGACGCTCTGCCACGTGTCAACCTATACCGACGCTTTGACCGGTCCTTGGCTTAAAATCTGGACTTCTTGGCTTTTGAACATTGGCTTTTTAGCTGTTGCCTTTTTTTACAACAAAAATACTTCTCTGCATACCAATAGCCCGGAAACTTTTCAGCTTTCTCTTCTCGTTTGTCCTACATCCAAAGCACAACTACAGCAAACAGGAGAATTGCCGAGTGCCCAGCGCTTTGCCACGGTGCCAAGTGCTTTGTCTCGGGCACTCGGTAAAGAGGAATTTTGCCGAGCGCTGCGCTCGCAAGGCCGACCCTCAGCAAACACAATCTTAGACCGCCACTCGGCAAAGCCACAAGTGGTTAACGTCGTCCGTCTTTGCCGAGCCCCCCCCCCCCCCTCCTCGTCTGGCGCTTGGCAAAGATTTGTCTTTGTCCGAGTGCCACACACAAGCGCTTGGCAATTAATTTTTTCATTTTTTTATTCCAATTTTTTTTGTGGAGCCTTAGTACAGTATCACATAGTCCATGTTAAATGTGGATCATTTTTAATCCATTTTGCTACATTTAGCTATTTTATATCACTCAATTGAATTTTTCTGAAACGGAAGTTTGAACTGCAGGTTCATCAAATAATGAAATTTAACAAATGGACAAATGGTAGTCATGTTTCTTAGTGTATATTGAGGCTATATCCAGAAACACGCATAAAATTTCGAACATCTTGTTCACGAAAGATAACCACGAGGTTGCGGTGCAAATGTTTTTAAAAATTTATAAAATGCAAACAAACTTCGAAAATCGCGAAACTTATGGAGATGCTGTGTTATCGTATGTGGAGACTATGATAAAAATTTGAGATGGTCCCATGTTTTTATTTTTTAAAAACCTCTTTGTCGAGTTCCGTGGATCTGGCGCTCGGCAAAGCTTAAAACTTTTCAAAAAAAAACATTTTTTGTGCGTTGTCGGGTGCCGAATCCAGGGCACTTGGCAAAGCCGGGATATAAGCCACGCTAGCGGGCCCGAGCGGGTGGCATCTCACGTGCACCAGCCCGACCGCTAGCAGTCCGCGCTGCCCCGTCGTGCCGCCGCGACCAACCTTGCCCCTGCCCCGGCCCTGGCCGGCTCCTCGCCACCTTGGTCGGCCTTGGCAGAGGAGGAGGAGCCCGACCGGCCTTGGGAGGAGGAGGAGGAGGAGAAGCCCAACCGACCTTGGCAGAGAGGAGGAGGAGGAGGAAGCCGCTGCCTGCCCCGTTCCGTGGTTGTCCGACACCGGTCGTCGCTGCACGACCACCTACGTCTGCCCTCGCACCGACGACCCCCGGCCTCGCACGACAACACCTAAGGTATGGTAGTTGCTAGTTGTGTTAGTAGTGTTAGAAATAATAGTAGTGTTAGTAGTAGGGTTAATATTAGTAGTAGTAGTAGTGTTCGTACAAGTAGTTTTAGTAGTAGTGGTTGTTGTAGTAGTTGAGATGTATGTGGATGTCGGCCATCGTGTCGTTCTTTTGCTGCAGGTTTTGAAAACCTCACCGTGCGGGGCAGGTGCTGCCAAAATTTTGAGTTGACGATATTTTGCTTCTTTTTTTTCAAGAGTCGAGCCGGAGCGACCCCGGTCGTCTTCCTCGCTGTCACGGTTCTCCTTGCACCGCGTCACCTCAGCCCCGCTAGCCTGACTCGACCGTCACCCTAGGTATAACCCTTGTTCCCGCCTCGTTGTCGTAGATCGTGTAACCTAGTTAGTCATCTCCTGTTCGAAAAAGGTATAGTTGGAAGTATGCAGATCTTTGCGTATCTCTAACTTTATCTGCTTCGGATTGTCCACGTTTTCTAGACAGCCCGTGGATGCGTAGGCAGGTTGTTTTCATGGTTTGCTCTGATCCGAAACAGATTTTTGGCATCACCTCCATTTGTTCTTTGGATACACACTCTCTCTACCAGGACGTGTATCTGGAGACCAGCGGGGAGGTGTTGCCAAAATTCTGTCTCGAATCGGAGTAGATCATAGAAACTAACCTCATCTACGCATCTGCGGGTGGGATTAGGACCTATCCTCACCTATTAGATATTAGGAAAACCATGTATCTACAATTAGTGGTTCACATGACTCGCCGATATATATGTTAGAGGATGGATGACCGTTAGTGGATGTACATGGCCACAGAAGTCAGTAGATATATATGTATCGACGCACTTCAGGTTATTCATGTTTTACTAGGCCTACTTTGATCTTTATATAACTTTATTACCTTTGCATTATTCTAACATTATCTTTGCAATATTGTAGGCCCAGCTCGAAATAGTAAACAAGAGGAGTGAGGAGCTGGAGGCCGGGAAGCAGAGGATGGCGGCCCAGTTGGCGGTCGAGTGGGCCGAGAGGGAGGCCCAGGAGAAGAGGTTCGCAGAAATGCTTCAGTTCATGCACCCTCTTGGGGACCCATACGGTTCTAGCCGTGCCACCTGGGCTAATGGCTCCACCTCCACCTCTGCCTCATGCAGCAGCTTCTACTCCTGTGAGTAATCTCAAACATGAAAGTAATTTCTACACTAGCTATTCAAGTAATTTTGTCTCATGCAATCTCCTCTCCTTTGTGCAGCCTTAGTCGGCAGGTTCGAATAATCCACAAGGCACTCCTCACTCAAGATGGTCGCCTCGGCCTCCTCATATGTGAGATGAACTAGGGGTGATGCACTTTTTTATTGCAACAACTGTGATGGACTCGATTGAATTAAGTGATGGACTTGTTTCGATGATGTGATCAACTTGTTTGGAATTGTTGTGATATATATGATTTATATGGTGATGGATGTGACAAATATGTGATGAGGATGTGACATATATATATGATATATTCATGTTTTTTGTGATGGAATGTTAAAAAAGAAAAATTAATAATATTTTTGGTCGGTTTGCCGAGTGTTGCACTCGGCAAAGGGCCATTTGCTGAGCGCCAGGGCCACAGCGCTCGGCAAAGCTGGGATATATGGTCACTTTGCCGAGTGTTGTGGCCCTGACGCTCGGCAAAGCTGGGAGGTATGGTCGCTTTACCGAGTGTCAGGGCCAGGGACTCAGCAAAGCAGTCCAATTCCCAGCTTTGCCGAGTGCTACATACAAGGCGCTCAGCAAAGATTTTTCAAAAAAAATTTGTAAATTCTTTGTCGAGCGTTAGACCTGAGGTGCTCGGCAATGATTTTTCAAAAAAAATGTAAATTTTTTGCCGAGCGTCAGATCCGAGGCGCTTGGCAAAGGTTTAAAAAAATTCTTTGCCGAGCGCCCGTTGGAACGGCGCTCGTCAAAGCCGCCGTCAATGTTGGCAGCGCCGTCACAGCCCTTTTCTTTGCCGAGTGCCGGTGCGGCGTTTGGCAAAGCCTTTGCCGAGTGCCCGACATTTGGTACTCGGCAAAGCCGCCTTCGCCGATACTTTTTTTTTTGTCGAGGGATCTTTGCCTAGAGCGCGCGGCGCTCGGCAAAGGGTTTGCCTAGAGCTTTTGGCCCTTTGCCGAGTCTGGCACTCAGTAAAGAGCCCGCCTCCAGCAGTGACAGGCCTGTGGCTAGCTCATCTCATGAAACTACGATGATGTTGTGTAAGGGTGAGGTAGAGGATCATCGTGAGATGTTTTCTTAACCAGAATACCCGGCAGCTGTTTAGCCACCGCAGATCGAGTTTTTTTTATGATACAATATATACACAACGTAAATTTGTAAAAAATCGTTAACAAAATTCTTATTTGTCACCGATCCTTTTACTGTTCACAAAAAGGTCAATTCCTTTCCGTCCCTCTCCATGGATGGCTAAATCCATGAATATAATAGATCTAGAAAAATCACCAATCAAGTGAGTTTACCTTATAGTCATAGCCTACCAGTTGGTGAGGGCCTAATTAATAATCCAATTTGAAGGATATAACCATATATTTTCACGATCGATCCAGCAAGTCGAAGGATCACATCATGTGAATTAATATTGGATATGCCATTGCCACGCGCGTGTACTTGGCAGAGTCATAATTCCCTGTTGAGCAAATCATTCCTTGTGAGCTCTAACATGCAGCCACGTTGAAACATGCATATATAAACCCTAATTAATATAATTAAGCTCGATCGTCTCAGATATCGTTTGACAAAAGACGACACGTTGATCGATCTGGGAGACTACTATGAAGAAGAAGCCATGTAGTATATTTGTCACGCAGATTGTGATGGCATAGCGCATGAATATATGATCAGAATGATCTGGGACTACTATATATGTCAGTCTCAGCTCCAAATAAACCAGTAGTTGGTTTACACTACACCAGAAAAAGTCTTAATTAGATCTCGAAATGATATATGGTGCAGCTAAAATATGAGAGGATGAAGCTAGTAACTTTTTAACGAGTCGATGGCGGCGTAGATGTGTTGAAATAGATCAATCTCCAGAGATGAGAGCAAGAACAAGCAAGAACACGGTGAGAGAGCTCGGGCTCAGCTGGAGGTGGAAAAAGAACACTTCAAATATGGGAAGGGACATTTAGTCCCGGTTGGTGACACCCCGGATGGTAAACCAACCGAGACTAAAGGTTCCTCTGACAAATGAGCCGTTGGGCATGGGACTTCTAGTCCCGGTTGGTATTACCAACCGGAACTAAAGAGCTTTTTGGTCCCGGACGTAAATTTTGTTGAGACTAAAGCTGATTTTGCCGATGGACCAAAGGCCTGTTCTGTAGCAGTGAAACCAGTAGTTGGTTTACACTGCACCAGAAAAAGTCTTAATTAGATCTCTCGCGGTAGTTAATTCTTGAACGCGAACAGCGTGCGTGCATCCAGATAGTTTAGCGGATCGGAGAGATATGGGGTATCTCAGTCAGTCAATGATCAATCAGGTTCGCCTACGGCCTATCACCTTGCATTGCTGAGTTGAGATTCCATTCAGCACATGCGCATGATCACTTCTGACTTTTTGTTTCTCGTCCAGATCGATCTCTACCAGACCTCACAAGCAGTACTACATGCACATCATTCTGGACAACTAACTGCACAATATATAGTCGCCCGTCACTGAACCAGCAGCTAGCTGCAGCACAAGGCAAGGCGGCAAGAAACCAGCAAGCTAGACAAAGGCCGGGAAGATGGCCAACGGCGGCGCCAACGGCAACGGCGGCGAGGTATGTGTGCCATTGCTGGAGACCAAGTCTGCTGATGTCTACTTCGACGGCTGCCCCGGCTGCGCCATGGACCGGAGGAAGGCGGAGAACAAGGGGATCCCGTACGCCCTCTTCTTCCATATGTGGATCTTCAACCTTGTCACCTGTACGTGGTCGATCTCTTCCAGATACTTTAATTTTTTTTTTTTACTCGATGATCTGCATTCATTATTCAGTATCTGGTTTCTATATATTCCTGCTCAACTTTAGTCTGCTCATCAGGTACACGGTGATTAGCTATCTAGCTAGGGCCTACCAGCTGGGCATTATATAAGTATATATATTTCAGTTCTGCTATTTATGCTCCGTCAACAAAAGCTAGCGATAATGGAATTATGGGGACAGAATTTTCTTAATGTTGATGCGCTGTCCATAAAAGGGTCCTCATCAATTTGCAAGGAAACATAGTACTATGCTTCTCTAGTGAACTACATACTACATACTAGATGATGAGGAAAACAGCAAACTCCTTAATTAATTCATGTATATATATTACTCCCTATGTTCAAAATTGTAAGTCATTTTAGCTTCTTTAAATAGGAGATGTGCAGTAGTAATAACTGATGGCTTAAATTCAGTATCTTTATCCTTTGTTCATTTGTCTATACTTGTACATATATATATATATATATATATATATATATATATATATATATATATATATATGCATCTTGCTGATACTCATATTCTATTTATATTTATATATGCATTTTATAATTGTACAATGCCAATTTCTAACTTACATTAATCTTTATTCTAGGTCTGCCAATATCATCATTATTTCCCTTCTTGTATTTCATGGTAAGATAACTGCATAATACTAACGTCATCAACAATACCGTGTGAAAGGACCGTGACACCTAATAGGGGGTGAATTACGCAACTAAAAACTCTACTTTAATTGTCTCTAATTTCCACCTAGTCAAAACCTATGCAAGAAAATAAACTATCTAATTGTGCAACTATGGTTTTGTTAGGTGTGTTGCTATCTCTACTGCAAAAAGTTATGCAACCTAGATTCCAATCCTATCAACTAACCTATCAACTAAACTAGGTAAAGTTAAACACATAACCAAGATAGCAAGGTAAATGCGGAAGCTAAAGAGCAAGGTAGAGATGCAAACTTCCATCGACGACTCCGGTATTTTTACCGAGGTATCGAGAAGCACACAAACTTCTCCCTAATCCTCGTTGGAGCCCCTCGCAAGGAATCCCTCGCAAGGCCAAGATCCCGGTCGGGTAACTCTGTGGATAGCTCCGGGCCTTCCCCACGCGTAAGTGGGTCTCCGGTTAAGCCACTCGTGGCAAAGCCTCTCCCGGACCGCTCCCCGCCGTCTTCACTGTCAAGCTTCCGACCGAACCGTCGCGACCCTTTTTCCCTTTGGTACACGGTGGCGGCCACACCACAAACGCGGTTGGTGTGGTTTCGCAAGACTACAAGCCCCTCCGATGTACAACAATGGTGCGCACAAGCACCAAGTAGCAAGAGGTATGTAAACCTCACTAAACACTAGGCCTAAACCTAGAGCAAGTGCATGAGCGGTGGTCTAACTAGCCTAAGCACTTCGCAAAGTACCTACACTAATCACCATATGAATCACTAAGCACTATACATATGGAGGCACAAAGATGGTGTAGCAACACCCTCGGTATGTTTTCTCACCCCTCCACACCTTATTTGGCCGGTTAGAGGCCTATGCTCATATGTCAAATAGCGGTTGAAAAACTAGTTGTTGTACCTGTTTTCTGAGAGCATCGGACGCGTCCTATGACATTGGATGCTCAGCATCGGACTCGCCTATGACACTGTTCATTCTAGGCTGATTTTTAGAGAGCATCAGATTCTGCATCAGACGCATCCTATGCTCCGACATCGGAGCGTCTGTTGCTTCTTTTCCAACGAGACATGCTTTCGTATTTTGGGCACAACTTTTAGCCCTGAACTCCGTTTCGATGATCTTGGACTTTTCGGAAAAATAATGAAAAACTCTATAGCTCTATGCTAGTGTCATGCCAGTTTGAGCAGATCCAAAATTATGAGACAGTTTCAATTCAATCAGCTCTTGTCTCGGCTTGAGCGGCTCAACTTTGTTTACGTCTGGGCCTCTGTTTCTTGTATCTTGGACTTTGCTTGATCTTTGTAAGTCTTTAATACATCTTCTAAAGTCTTACTTGAGGTGTTGATCATTTGATCACCACATTGTCTTCGTCTAGTCACGTTTGCACCCTATTGGACTACAAAACAAACACTTGCAAACACATTAGTCCAATTTAGTTATGTTGATCATCAAACACCAAATTCAAAGTTAAATGGGCCGAGGTCCATTTTCCATACACCATGAATGACATAAACATAATGCTATTTGTTGATGAGTGCCTCAGATTTAATTTAAATGCTGCTCTACTTATGCATGTTGTATAACTCCCTAACTAGTAACTACGCATGTGGTTTTAGTTAACCTTGTGATTGCATTCTGCTGCTACATATACCTTATATGTGGGCTTTACCTTTAGATTGCACATACATTACAATACAACATAACATTTTCACTAGAGCTAACATACCAAATTTGGAACTGTATACAACTAGATTTATGATTAAGTTTTTTTCCTTAACTACATAGATATGCATGCTAGGTCATGCCAAAGAGTGCACATGTGTGACAGATTTGTGTAGCATGCCGATGCTATAGTCATCTAATTTTGTAATAGTACTGTGACTGCACGTTAGTGATACCAGAGCATCTCCAACAACTCCCTATATTCACTTGCTATTCTTATAATTTAGCAAAAAACTCAAAAACACCTCTCCAACAACTCCCTATATTCACTTGCTATTTTTCCCAACTTGGTAAAATCCTTCCTCGCGCGCGTATCTTTCCGCAGTGCAGAACCAGCGCGTTTCCCCGCTCGCACCTTCCCGTCCTGGTGCCCCGTGTAGATGCGGCCGTCGGCAGCCACCACGATGGCCTTCACGAGGCCGCTCCCGGAGCGGAACCCGCCCAGGTCGCGGCGGTCCCGCCACACACGCACGTTCCGCGAGTCCGTGCCGTGTACAGCAGGTCCCCCGCCGCGGCGAGCGAGTAGACGTGGCCGCCGTCCGCCTTGACGAGCGAGCCCAGGAGCCCCGTCCGCTGCTTGTTGGCCATCGCGTCGTCCGCGACGCCGCTGGCGGTGAGCCCCGGGAGCTGCGTCCACGGGGACGAGGCGTACGGCGACGCCGCCGCGCTCGCCGCGCTCGTAGTCGGCGTGTGGAACACGACCCGTAGTCGTAGTAGTCATCGTCCTCCTCCTCGTCGTCCGTCCGGAGGTAGGGGAAGAAGAAACAGGCAATGACAAGCGGGTCCCATCTGTCGTTCTCTATTTTTACCAAGTGAGAGTAGCAAGTGTTGGAGACACATTTTTTTTTACTTGCTAAATAAAATACCAACTTGCTAATAACTCAAAATAATCTAAGTAAATTTTAGGGAGTTGTTTGGAGATGCTCCTAACAATGTCATTTCTATTATTTTGTTCCTATACAAACATGTGACCTACAATATAACATTTTGCTTCTTAACAACAGGTAAGAGATTTGCATATTGCCAAAAGAGTAGAAGATATTTGGGTTCTATGCTGGTTTTAGTTATAGGATATACTTTCCAAGACTACTGAAATCAACTTAATTTTATATTTGCACATATCCAGATATCTTTGCACACACTCATCTATAAAATATGATTAATTCCATATTTTTTAATTTGTGTAGGTGCTTCATACATGCTTGGTAGAACTTTAACTTCCATAATTTGGGGGATGCTAGCAGACCGTATTGGGAGGAAGCCAGTTTTGTGATTTCGACTTTCTCAATGTTAGCAGTTCTGCTCTCTATGAATATCATGTTTGGAGTTAATCAATCATTGGGACATACATATGCTTCGGCTACTATTGTGCACCTATCCTTGATTATTACTTGTGGGGTTTTATTTGTATACCACAGGCTTGTATTCAACACTTGTTGTTTGGATTAAGCGAGCACTACTGGATGGCAATAGCTACACGATTTCTTCTTGGCTTTTTGAATGGTTCACTTGGTACAATGAGAGTACGATGACTAAGGAAACTAATAAAGTTTTCTGGATTATTTAAGCATGTTACAATTATTAATTTGGCAATTATTGATATTTTACAGGCTTATGCGGTTGAAGTTTGCCGATCTGAGCATCACGCTCTTGGGAATTCATCACTTGTAAGTTTCAAAAGTCATAGCAATGTGGTTTTCACACTATTGTGTTTAGCATAATAACTAGTTAGATTATGATATATACTTTATTTACAATTAGGTTAGCACATCATGGGCAATGGCTCTTATTATTGGACCAGCAATAGGTGGATATCTTGCACAGGTATTCATCATACTTACAGTGGTTAAGAGTTTTTATCCCTATATACATTATGATTTCATGGTATATACCATTGTTTGTTTGACAGCCAACAGATAATTTCCAAAGTTATTTTCCTGCCAACTCATTATTTAGAAGGTATAATTCATGTTAACTATGCATTGCTATTAAATAATTTATTTAATTTACTAATTATTGAGATTTCAATAGTTTCCTTATTTTCTGCCATGTTTGTGTATATCAGCCGCCGGCTTTGTGATTCTAATAAGTTGCATATGGCTCCCGGTATGTGTGATCTATCCGTGTTACCTTACTACTACTCATTGGATTTTATGCTTTACTTTCACATAACTTATTTTCTTACTATATTTTAGAGTATCAAGATACCTTATTTTCTTGTTTATTATAGCGAGAATTAGTTCGAAATAAATACTAAGTGTATTTGAAAGAGCGATGCATTCATAAGGTCAGTGTTGGCAGCCCGTGTCATGCATTATTGTGGTGTGATTAGTCCCACATAAAAAAGTTGTTAGGACCAGGTTGATAAGCTTTTAATATTTATACAGAGTAAGTTACCTTCTTACAAAACTAAAAGTATTTGAATCTACCACAATTTGACGCTTAGCCCACCGCTAACACTATGAGCGACAAAAAGACCATCACTCCATAACAATGCAGAGCCCCCCCAAGTCTCGGATCTCGACCACCATCTCGTGCTTCCCTGCAGTCTCTAGATTTGTTGGGATTGTGTGGTGGGTGCTAGGGGGTTTTGTCCCTAGATCCGTCATATATGGATCTAGCCTCCATGGAGTCATTATGTGGGTGGAGGGGCGGTGACGGTGGCTAAGGATGCAAGGAGGTGGTAGCATCGATGGCGACAGTGGTAGAGAAGGAGCAAAACATGTCCCGAGTTTGATTTTTTTTGGGTTTGATGTCGTGCATCACAAATGTGTTTTATTGAAAACATGTCACTAATTCTACCCTATCAATCAGAAATGTGTCTTCTTGAAATGTGTATGTGATCAGATGTCATCACAGACATGTTTTGCTCAACAACCATGGTGACAACTCATAAGACACGTCCCATGTACATGCATCTCTATTTTTACAACTTGTTTGGGGGAGCTCCTATAGCAACATCCTAGCTGAATCCAGGAGGAGCTATGGCAAATAGTTTTGTTTACTCAGAAGTTATTCAGAAGTTATTCTAGGTTGACTCTGTAAAGTGATTCTTTGAAATGAATTAGGGGGCTACTTGAGCTTTCAAATAGCTTTTCTTGAGACACTCTACACACAGAGTCAATGCACATAGAGTTTATCCCTAGAGAATCATAGTAAAATATTTTCAGCCAGATAATCGCTTTCTTTTCGAGAATCTGCTTCCACATAGAATTTGGCGTAGGAATAGCTCTACTACAAAAGTCCCTTAGAGACACGTCTTAATTCTGCATCAATGATTAGGGAGTCTCCTTTGTACTATCTTGGCATAGTGCAACCGATTATAAGCCATCCATTACCCACCTGAACTTCCAATTTGGTAAGGACAAGAGCAACATATCACTAGACCAATGGACACTACTGCTAGAAAGCTCCTAATAGGCATGTATGAAGAGTGGTGTTACACTCAATGCTCAGGTCATTAGATCTGCACCTTTTACATGAAGTTTGGAAGAAAATAGGAGCAAAGTGGTATGCATGTGTGGGCTTATCTGATGTGCTTTAACAATATTTTGAGTATGATGTGCTTTAATATAAGAGTGAAAGAGATTAAAATGGCTTAATATATTCTAGACCAATCACCACAAAAGTTATTGGAGATACTAATCATCGGATATCAATTCCATATTCAGCCACATCCATAGTATCATAGCCTTTGACTTGACCCTTACCACTTAGAAAAATCCCATAATTTTGATAAAGTTACCTTATTCCATTTTATGGATATCCATTGGTTAGCTAAAAATATTCATTAGTTAATTATAAAATGATCTCAACACTGCCAATAGTGTTCTAAAATATGTATATACAAAATCTAACATCACCCTAACACATTTTCGTATTATTGTCTCTAATGATCTATGAAGTATTCAAGTTACACTTTTCATCAGTCTCTATGGACTTATTATAGTAATACTATTGAATTTATTAGTATAGTTCATAAAATATTTATATATATTCAACAATTCATAATGACTTATCACATATGTGCATACATTATATTTATTTTTCTTATAGAAAATGTGGTGCAAAAATATTTTTTTTAGGAGACACTTCATATTCACAAACTCGACAAAGGAAGATCAAACAACTAGATCCTTGCTTGCACATGTTTCTGATTATGAAGAACCTATTAAGCAATATGGTATTCTAGCTACAAAGAAAAGCTTATTTACAATTGGCCACTTATGTCATCTATTGTTCTCTATTGTATCACCTGCTTTGATGATACTGCTTATTCAGAGGTACGTGTAACTACTTTTGATTTGACTGGTCATTTCCTTGCTACTATAACATGAGCACATAATTATGTTATTTGCACTAGCCATATAAGAATATATGACTTCACACTAATTTTACCACGTTGTTGGATTAAATTATTTTTTGTTTATATGAAGGAATATAACATCACTTGATTTTACCATGTATTGGCCCACATTCAATGACTAGAGATATATAAGTATGTAACATGGAGTTATCGCGAAAGATTAATTTATTAGGAAAAGATATGGTTCATTGTTTTCTTTAAAGGATTGCCATTTGTGCATGGGAATGATCATATCCCTATTGTGTAACTTAGTTAAAACTTGAAACTAGAAAAGTACACTTCTAATTTTTGCACTATAATTTAGTTAAAATATTTTATCTAATAAACTAGGCCTATGTTATAGTTATTTTAGTTGTAGAAAGCACAATTAAAATATATAACTATGTCTTTATCTTAATAAAGCTATGCTTTTTACTGTTATTTAGTTGTAGAAAGCATACTAAGCCTGTTGGATCTTGTCAAGAGAAGTTGTGAATTAGTTTACATCAATGTCAGAAAAGTTAATACTATGGAGAGAGACTTATACAAACTTTTAAGATTCATATGTGCATGACATTATATTTTGTTTTGTTCATTTACAGTCAATGATTGTTGAGTATGTAGATTTATGTTAAAATAATAATATTCTTTAACCTAAGGAAGGACAAAAGTTTAAGTTCTACAAAACTAAATCATCATGTGCTTGGGTTTTGGGTTGAGTTGAGTAACAAAATAAAATTTACCAATAATTTTCTATGTTACAGAATGAGTTGCAGACAAATATGAAGTTATTAGCCTATTTGTTTTCTCACACTTTTTATCATTGCTATTGAGATGATTAAGCAAAGGAATGCAACTTTCACCAATCACATTGATCAATTGTGTAACCAGTTAATTTAGTTCAGGTCACTACTTTTTCTATGCATAGAGGAAAATAAATCATGGAAAAGTCAAGCTATTTGTTTTTCTATTAACACAATTTCACAAAAAAATAGACTATTACCTTATATATATATTTGAATTAACAATTGATATTTAAATTACAATTAGGTATTTTCTTTATGGGTTGAAAGCGACAAAAATTATGGCGGACTAAGTTTCTCAACTGTAGATGTTGGTAATGTTCTTGTGGTGACAAGTATCAATTTTCTAGAATACTAGACTATTTAATTAATTTTATTACTATTCTTGAGGTCGAGCATCAAAAGAGTTGAGGTAATGAAGTTCATGATAAAGTGATTTTAACCATGAACCTTGAGAAGAACTTAAGATAGTTAGAGCAAGAGATACACCTAGAAAGGCCCTTTTTGATATGTGTTATATGTAGGGACAAAAATTGATCTCACAGGTGCATGCAAGTAGGAAACATTTCTATAAATTAAAAAGTTAGGATAATATAATATATTAAAAACATTTATTACAAACTTTTCTTTAATCTTTGTGTTTTCTAGTACTTCATCTGTCCCAAATTAACAATCACTTCTGGTTTCCATGCCGCAAATTCGACTCGATGTAGAAAATACGTGCAATATTTATATCTCTAAATAAATTTCTTAAAATACTAGATTCCAAGATCTTTTCAGTGATACTAGTTATGTACCATAAATATTTAAAATACATTTAGTCAAAGTTATTTATCGGGAAGCAAAACAATAATTATTTTGAGACGGAGAGAGTACATCGTTTGGATATACAATGAATTATATCTTTCTTGTAGGTGCTAGTATCCTTCTATTTCAAGCATTCATTTATCCACAAATTGTAAAAGACTTCGGACTAATCAATGCTTCTCGCGTTGCGGCCGTGAGTACCATATACCATGCCTTTTACAGTTAGTTTATATACTTCAAAAAATTTATATGTTATAATAAATATTGCAGATTTTATCTATGATGCTTCTTTTTACTCATCCACCTATGGCAAATCTATCAAAGCCATGGTTATCTGTTGCAGTAAATATGGCATCACTATTAAAAAGTTGTTTTGTTGTAAGTAACCTCGAACCCAAAGTTATAACATGTGTGTATTTTGAAATATTTATCGATATTCCAATGTCCATATTTATTTTGATATCTTAAAGTAACAAATCGTGATTAAATTAATATGTTGGTTTTGTTTTATTGTTGTTGGTTCCATTAAAAAAGTAAAATTATATAAGAATATACCTTGTTTCAACCTATAATTTTCAAGAAATAGCTTATGTACAAAAATAAATATTTTATATGCTAAATACCGACCAAGAAAAATGTAAATATGGTTTATATGAATATATCGGGGGATTTGGTTAAGACACCTAATTATTAAGTTTGTCACTATAATATTAATGTTGCCATATGTTTATCAGTTTACATGTTCTCGTCGATACAACAATTTGGTATTAACACTATTAACTTCTGGAAATATGTTAGGCTACCGTCGTAACATCCTCCTTAATTCTTCAGAACAATTCAGTGGTATGTATCCTTAAATTTCATTTTGTTTTAACAAATCCTTCTTTGCAAACTTCATAGTCAAATCTTGTGTAATTGACAGACTCAAGATCAAAGAGCAACTGCAAATGGCGTACCAAATACTCTAATGTCATTTCTTAAGGCATTGGCACCAATAGGATGTCACACCCCAACTTAAGGATAAAATTGAGGCGGAATACTCATGTGTGCCCAGGAAACAATCACACACATAAGTTAGACAAATTACAAAAATGGCATCATCACAGTGTTTATTACATAACGATAGTATCATCTCAAGTCTTACATCAAGCGGAACAAAAGAAAACTGAACTGCTAACAAAGACCACTCCACAGGGAAAGCTGACTGGGGGAACAACTAGCCTAGAAGTCCTCTGGGAAGTCACCAACTCCACCTTCATCTGTTACCATCCGGGATTTTGACCAAAAGAAGATAAACACAAGCGTAAGTACTTCACGTACTTAGCAAGCTAACATAGGGTTCATGAGGCTCAAAAGGCTGACACTGTCTGACTGCAGTTAGCTTTTATGTTGGCAAAGTTTTAGCATTTAGGTAAACGAATATTGTGCTTAACTCTTAACCCATGATCCATTTGTCCATCAATGATAAAATATAACATCATAGAGTGCCATCAATATAGAGTAATATTTATTTAAGTATCATAGTTCTGCTAGTTTTCCGGGCCGCTCGTGACCGTGAGCACGGCTGTTATAACAGTTTTACACTCTACAGAGGTTGTGCATCTTTACCCACAAGCCGTGTTACCCTTGTGCCTGAGGCGGCCAACCTCTTGATCCACTTCCAAGGTAGATCGGCAGGGTACACTATGAAGCCTTTCGCTGGTTCGTCTAACATGTTAGGGCCGCTAGGTTTCCTTGGCAGGCAGATGTAGTAACCCCTTTCCTATGGCACAAGGCCATCGCAGCTATACACATAGGAACAGGAGCAGCCCTACACCCAAAGTGGCAAGCCCCTTTTGCGCCCTTTCGGGTCACCGCTAACAAGTTAGAAAAGGTCCAATTTACTGAGCTAAAACCAGAGCCATATAGCACTCATGGTAGCACTGTCAATCCCAGCTTTGCTAACAGCAAGTTTTATTAACCGTTTAACAACATATCATCATGAGAACAAAATTCATCACTGGACTGGATCAGTTATAAGTCAGTTAGCACTAGCATTCTACCCATATGCATATATCCCACGGAGTCAAGAACATCACAGATAACAAAGCTAAGTGGTCTCTAAGGTTGCTCAATTGCACACATGCATAAATGAGTAAATTAATAGTAAAGTGAATAGGTAACAAGGAGCTCATGCTAACTTGCCTTGGTTGTTGAAAGACTGGTCCTCCTGCTGATCGTCGAAAGAAGGGTCCTGGTCGTACCACACCGACTCACCGTCTTCTCGATCATATAACATCAACACGCATACCAGGCGCATACATACAAAGCAAACAGGGCTATCATTAGAACAGTACACCAAACAGTAATAAGCAGAAATAAAACTTTGATAAAACAGAAGGACGCGTTTCTACGATCACAACAATTTTTGGTTCACCGAAAACGGAGTTACGACGCGAAAGTTACGGCCGAAACAGCGATTCTAAAGCCCTAAACAAGATTAACATAAACTCTGAAACTAAACTGATCTACGCCGTCTAACAGAGGCATAAACAGATAGGAAACTAAATTACGAACCTAACGCAACTTGAACGGGTCAAAACGGAGCTAAAACGTGAATTTTATAAGCGTTTTAGTGTAGTGGCAAATCTGTAAATAACTGGAAATGCATTTAAATTTAAATCGGAATTTAAACTGAATTTTAAATCAAATTCTCTGACGGCTGGACTGTGCCTCAATTCAAAAGAAACGCAGGGGCCCAGATGAAAGATTTTCAAGGCTCAGTGAATAGTACTGAGTGGAGCGCGGGTTGTTCAAGGCTTCTTCGGGGTTCTTAAGCAAAATGGCCGGCGAAGGGTATCGGCCGATCTGAGCCGCCGGATCGGAGTCGGACGGCGCAAATTAGATACGGGGGGTGCGCGCGGGGCGAGCCGACGGCGCGCCCAGGCGCGGCTCTGGCCGTGACGTCGCGGCTTCCGCACGACGTCGCGCGCGCAGGCACCATGGCCGGGTCACGGGAGCTCGTGGACTCGGGCGCAGGGGGCACCCCGAGCCAGACCAGGGGAACAGAGAGGGAGCGGGTCGCCAGGGGTTCTCACCGCGCTGAAAGGAAGGACGGGGAGGCTCTGGTGGCGACGCACGGCGAGGAACGGCGGGGATCCGAGCGACGGCGACGGAGCTGCGAGCAGACGACGTCGGTTAGGGCCAAACCGAACGAAAGAGAGAGGGAAAGATGGTTCTGCAACTTCACCGAGGCGCGGCGGAGCTCGGGGAAGGTCGCACACGGCCGGAGCGGCGCCGAATCGACGGGTCGACGGCGGCAGCGGTGGCAATGGCGGCAGGGGAGCTCCGTTGGCGCTCGGGTGCTCAGCAGTGTGCGCGGAGAGAGCAAATGAGGGAAAGGGAGAGCGGGGGCGCGGACGCACGCGCTATATCGACGAAGGGGGAGGCGAGGACGTGGGGCGGGCGCTGCACGACGCGCGCGAGACCCGGACGCGAGAGCGGCAGCGGCGGTTGCGCTCGGGCGGCGTCGCGCGGAGGGGAAAGAAGTAGGCGCCGACAGGTGGGGACCGGAGTCAGAGAGAGAGAGAGGGAGAGGGGAGCGCGGCGGATGGCAGCCGAGCGCGAGCAGGCCGGCCTGCTGGGCCGCGCGGGCGAAAGAGAGAGGAGAAGGAGGCCCAGCCGGGGAAAGGAGGGAAGGGAGGGAGGCGCCGGCGGGCTTGGGCCACCAGACCGCTTGGCCGGAAGCAAGGGAGAGAGGGGAAGGAAAGAAAAACCTCTTTTCTTTTTATTTCCAAAACATTTCAAATCCTTTTCAAATGAAATTTGAATTCATTTCGAATTTTGGCAAAACCAGTCACTTCAATAAATCCAGTGCATCAGCATGAGTGCAAAAACATATTGCCACATTTATTTTAATTCAATAAAAATTATTTAACCCCTAGGTTAAATGCTCACAAATTCATAATTAAATCACTTTCACCTATTTTATTTTGGAGAAATTTTTAGGGTGTTACATAGGAGCCGGTAGTATGCAAGTAAAAAATTACTAGCATTTTTTAGGAACATATGCTTGAATGTTATATTTCAGTTTCATGCTCGTATATGATGTCATTTAGTATCCCTTTATAGATCCGATCACTTTTTTTATAAAGTATTTCATACACATCATCAAGTTTTTAGTTTTTATAGCAAACAACATACAAAATATATAAATTCCATAGAATAGTATTTAGAAATATATGCTTACATGATTTAAAATATTATTAAAATTTTATGACAATTTTGTGTAAGTAACAGACACATATTTATGTACATGCATTTACAACACATTTATCTTGTGCTTTAGTACTCTAATGTAAGATAAAATCAGAATATTAGTTTGTATAGTTAAGAAAAACATGTAAAGTACACAATGTCATTCTCACGACTTCAAGATAAGATGCTCAAAATCTGACACACAACTCAAGTGATAGATCTTGGATATTTTCTAACTGATTACGTTAACTTTATATATGCAATCATTGCACTAGGTTGATAACAAATGCGAAGGTTTTATTAACATGTCACTTTAACATGCTAATGCAGATTTTCATGGGCACAAAAACACCAACACACTTCCATTTTTTCAGGTAAATATGTCGTACTTTTGTTAAAATATATTATTATACAAAAAGAATCAACTTGAATGGTGCTATAAAAATGTAACTAAGATGTACTCTCAGTTCTAAAATATAAGGGATCCAATATATTCTAGGTCTTCAACCCTCTCTCATCCATCTTTTTTGATAGGAAATAGTGAGATTCCTTTTAAAAACATGACTTGATATGGGCATTGCATTAAGAAGTAGAGCTTCTCACATAGCCTGAAATTTGCTTAATGAAGAGTCAAACCCAAGACCTGAGAAGTGCTACTCAAGCCACCAAACCAACTTAGCTTGTGGCCTTTTGTATGAGATTCCTTTTAAACATTGTGTCATCTAAAAAGCCAGTCAATAGCTAAGGAAAGTAACCAACTTAATTACCAAATTATTGAGGGGCAAGGTGGTATTTTGCCAATCTCCTATTTTTGTCTACAAATCATTTCAATCCTTTATATTTTAGGATATTTAGGACAGAGGGAGTACCAAATTTAGTACCTCTTTAGGTATAATTTTATGGTATTTCCCTTACCTTCCAAGTTCTGTAAAATCTAATCCTTATAGGAACCTAGCCCTTCTTAGTCTTCCCCCTCCCCACTGAGGTGAGTAATTTTGTTGTTGTTTTAGTAATTCATATATAAATATGGGAGAATTATTTATTTGGCCCTCAAAAAGACTCTAGTTACTTATGTGGCCCTTTTTCTTTTGAAGTTGTGTATATGGCCTCAAAACGAAACTTTGTTACTTATTTGGCCTTCCGTTAGATTTGAGGGCATAACGGTGTTAAGTATTGGGTAAAAAGACCATTTTACCCCTGTGCCTGAAAAAAAACAGTGTATAAAACAATATATATATATATTATATAAAGTATATAATATGGGTAAATTTTATATACTCCCGGAGTAGTTACTCTCATGTTCAATAATCAACATTGTGTATGGATGTATACTCATTTATCACCTTAAGTATGTTTACATATACTTATTTTAAGATACTCGGAATCTTACTACCTGAAAAAAATTTAACATAGCCTATATTTGTTAATATATTACTATAAATGTCATTACAGTACTATATAAAATAAATATAACCATATACTCTATGTATACATACATACTCAACATAAATATTGCTATAAATATTTTAGTATAATTATATACTCCGCGTACATATACTTCGTTAGGCTATATACATCATAAATCTAGAGATATACTACTCCCTGAGTACAGAATATACTATTTATATATTATACTGCTATATATATACTATTCATATATATATTGTTTATATATATACTGTTTATATATATGTATATATACTTTTTTATTTTTTTAGGCGCAGGGGCAAAATGGTCTTTTTACCCAATACTTAACACCGTTATGCCCTCAAATCTAACGGAAGGCCAAATAAGTAACAAAGTTTCGTTTTGAGGCCATATACACAACTTCAAAAGAAAAAAGGCCACATAAGTAACCAGTGTTTTTTTAAGGCCAAATAAATAATTCTCCCATATAATATATATGTTCGTGTTCGTGTAACAACCAAGGAGAAGTCAAACTGTTTCTCCCATACTTTATTTCATTGTCATATTATGTGTAGTTTGCTTCTCGTCCATTCATCCTCCATATATGCATCTAGTGGATGACTCTCTTAATAACCAATACTCTACCGTGGAACTTTTATGCAAACCATCAATTGTTACCTTATGTATATACGGAGTATATGTTGATCTGTTCATTGTGTTACTCGTTATTTGTATTCAGGTGATCAAATGGTATTCTTCATTTTGGCCCTTATTGTATTTTTGGAATTTATTTGGACCTTCAAACCGTTTCTAGTCGTCCCAGTAAAGTGATCTTCAAGCTAACGCTTTTTCTTCATGTTATTTAAACGAAGCGTTGATTCTATTATAACTGTAACAAACACAATTATATAGTATTTTTTTCTCATTTTTTGATTTCGGGTGGTAGTTGGCTATGTGTGGGCTGGTGTTGGGGGTATTTTGTTGGTAGCTATCAGCCTTGTTGTGTTCTATACACTTGATACCATGTATTCGTACGGAAATCATCTAAGAAACAAACATACCTAGGTTTGAGAATGTTAGGAGACTAGTCCTGAGAAGGGTCCAAGCGTCGGGCTGCTTGGCACCGCCCAATGATATGAGGGAGCCTTAGTCCTGCCCGAAGGCTCAATGGTCTGTATGGTGTGATTATCGAGACAAAGTCTCCTAGGGTTTTGAGCCCTTCAATTGGTCTGGGGGATCGAGTCCTCCTTTTAGAGCGTTCGCAATAGTATTAGTTGTGTATTCAGCTTACATGAAAGTGAGAGACAAAATAAAGACTTTTATTTTCTATGTACTGTAGGACTCACACGTTTCTCTCTCATGTTCTTAGTGGATGTTTAATTCTTATCCTAAAAACTTTTCACCTATCCCATCGAATATTTGGACATATACATGAAATATTAAATATAGACTAAAAAATAACTAATTACATAGATTGTGTGATACCTTTGGGAGATGATTTTTTAAACCTAATTAGTCCATGATTTGATAACATTGTGCTATAGTAAACATATGCTAATCATGAATAAATTAGTCTTAATAAATTTGTCTCATGGTTTCCTGACGAAATATGCAAATTTTTTATTAGTCTATTTTAATAGACTAATTTAGTGCCACAACATCCTATGTGGCACCTATTTTTTACCACCAACTAAACACCCTCTTAGACTACATGGAATAGATAGGTTATTTGATCGTCGCTAATGACTACTCTTTCTCCTACTTTTTTCTTGCCACATCACTTCTACTCTCTCCTATAAAAGGGAGATCGAGTCTATCTTTTAGAGGAAGATTTTTTACATATAAGTGCATTTACATCATTATCCAATGGCACCTAAGGCATGTTCCTTGAATATTCTTCACTCCTTTCTTCTTCGAGGGCACTTCAGGTTTTCTCTTTTGGCATTGTCTTCTCCAAGGAGCTCTTGTTGAGCCGAACTAAGGCCCATAGCCTTGTTGTGGGCCTTTCAGGCCCTTGGTGCCAGTGATGACGGTGCTCGCTATTTAGTCCTCCTATCTTTGGTTTCGAGACCAGTAACAGTAGGTCCTCCTGTATTCTCCTTCGGGGCTAACAGTTAAGTTTGCTTCAACGATGCGGCACACATTCATCTCCTCAATAAACTTCATTTGTTGCCCCTCGTTCTTCGGTGCCATCCCTCGTCCCGCTAGGGGTGGCAAAGGACCCTCTAATTTAATCTGACAAGTTTAAAAATCAGACTTAATAAATAAGATTTTGAGCTAAAATTAGATAATATCAATCGTGTCATAGTACTATAAGATTTTAAACTAAAATTAGATAATGTTAAGTTAGATTATGAAAGAAGTATAAGACCCGTTACCATCCCTACGTCCCGCGCACGACGAAAAGATTTCCTTGTGTGCTCGAGCATGTCCATGCGCCATTCCTGCAAACATGACAAATCTGATTAGGGCAAGTACATTGGTCTTGTCTCGTAGGTGGTCTCATGTAGTGCCACGGAATTTTAAGACGACTTAGTAGACGATATGTACAATAGTTTATATTTTAAGTTGTCTTGTAGCAACTCATTATTCCTTAATTTATGGATAGAATAAAATAAATTATGAGTTGTATGACAACAACAACTCATACAATGGTAGAATAGTTGTCTCATAGTCCTAAATTTTAGCTCATGAGGTGGTTGTTTCGCGAAACAACGACCTCTTCCTCTTTCGCTTCTCTTTTTCCTCCACATCAGCAAAAATCCTACATGACACTGCATGAGACGATATACGAGACAACTGACATGTAGCAATGTACTTGCCCTTAGCTCCAGTCGACGTTGCGTTAGCTACGGCGCCTTCGGGACTGAGCCTCCACGTCCCAACAGTTCGCCCCTTTGGGGGTTAGGTCTGATGCAGGTGGTTCGATCATGAATTGTGCACGGAGGCGATATCCAGCTGTAACATCCTGAAATCTGTATATTTTAAAATTAGCTTAATTTTGATGTTATTTGCTTTTATGTGAGTATTTAACATAGCGAAATAATTATTATTCTTGAGATAGAATCAATCATGCAGCTAAATATATGTTTGAGCATTCATGCTGGTGCATATATTTTTGTGATGAGTGGTTTTTGTTTGAAACCAACCGAATTCAAATGGATTTGAAAACTAAGTTTGAGAATCTGTTTGGAGAAAGAAAAAAAGAAAAGGAATTCCTTTCCCTCTTTCTCCCTTCTCCCTATTTCGGCCTGTAGGCCTAGCCGCGCAACCCAGGCAAGCTTTTCCACGTGCGCGCCGTCCGGCCCGTTGGCCAGCTCGCCCTCGGTCGAGCGCGTGGCCCATTTTTTCCTCGCCGCCGGGCCCAGCGGAACGCCCGCGCCGCAGCTGCTTGCAGCAGCGCGCCCTCACCCCGTCTTTGCTGCCACTGACATCTTGGCCCCGCCAGTTCCCTCACTGACATGCCGACCCCATGCGTCAGTCACCGTCGCCGTCTTCTACCTCCGACTCGAGTTCAGGCCGGACTCGACTGGCCGAATCCACGAGCCTCAATCCCTGTTCTTCTAGGATTTGGCCACCCAACCTCTATAAAGGCTCGAGCAGTCCGTTTTGCGTCCGTATTTCCATCCACGAGCCGCTAATCTGCCCTAGCTCGTTCGGCGCACCGTTGGAGCCCTAGCCGAGCAGCTGCCGCCTCGGTCTTCATGCACCGCTCGCCGCCTTTCCGTTGATTTCGATCGGACGGCGAGCTACTTCACATCGTAACCATCTCTCTCGTTCTCTTTTTTTTTTCTCTTTTTATTTACTGCTCTCTGTTGTCCCTTTGACCTCGCTGTCGTTTTTTCAGGGAGCGACCGCCGTCCTAACTGAGCCCCACGCTGTCCCCGTGCCGTTTTCGAGCCCAGGAACCCACTAGGTAAGCGCGGCATCATCACCGCTACCTCCCCGTTCGTTTCCCGCGTCGAATCATGGCCTGTAGCCTCTTTTCTGCATCGCGCCGCCCACCTCCAGTCCTTGACCATGGTGCCGTCGCGCCGGAGTTCGCTGCCGCTGCCGTCGTTCGCGCCAACGCGGCAGCCGTCCGATCCATATCTAACGGTCCAGATTAGAAGATACCGGTTCGCCGGTAACTTTGCTAAAGAGACCTTCAAGTTTCGGCGAATTAACCCGCGGTCCTCCGGCTACAAGTTAAAATCCAATTTTTCTTATTTATTTTAATTTATATATATAGTAGGGAGAATTAGGTCCGGAAAAACTCAGTTTAGGTATTTGGCCTTATTTTTTTTGAATTTGGTTCTATGGCCTCAAATCAAATTTTATTTAGGTGTATGACCTTCCGTCCATTCAGGCATGTAACGATGTTAACTCGGGTGGTAAAAAGACTATATTACCCCTGACAGAAAAAACTAGAGTTTTATTTGTTTATTGTATATTTTTTGAACATTGATATATCTATATCTACCTCCGCATGTGTGCAGGGGGGGGGTGGCGAAGGTGACCAATCGTCAGAACCAAGCGAAAGTGCAAAGATGACGAGAATGGGGACACAACGAAGGTGTGAGGGAAGCAAGAACAGAGACACAATGGCTCTATTCCCCAAAAACCGTACCTATTACACTGTTCACCCCCCGGTATTTTAGGGATACCAAGGGGTGCTGGCCAAATTACAAAAGGGTATAAGAAAGATTTCTCTGCGCATACATACAAAAGGGCAGAATCGTACAAACACGAGTGGAGCAGGAAACCCTAGCCAGCCTTCCATGCGCCCGCTGCCGCTCGGCTCGTGCTCACCCTCGTGGAAACGCGAGGGTTGACCCCCATCTTGTGAAGACTCCCGACCCGTCGCGAGGTCCGAGTCCCTTTGCCTCCCGTTGGGCCTGATCCTCTTGGCGAAGGTGCGCGGGATGCGCGAGGGTTGCTTCCAGCGCTCTACATGCCCTTTGTCTGTAAGAACTTGCTAAACATTCCGAAGGTTGGGTTAGTATTCGGGGGCCTGAACGGTGATTTGAGGGACTTAGCAAATAAAGAGGCGGGTCTTGGCGAAGGTGCGCGGGACGCGCGAGGGACGTCTAGTGTGAGCCAGCCTGCGTGACGCCACTGCCGAGGGTCCCCTCCCCCAACAGTAGCTCCTCGTTGCCTTGGATCTAAAGAACAGTATTTAGGCCCAGCAGCCCAAGCAGCGCTCTTTGACGGGAAACGTAACGAGACCCTTGGCAGCACGCCTGCGGCTGCTTTGGGCCGGGCCGTTACACTGTTGTTTGTACTGTTTAGGTCCGTTTCGTTTTTTGCGCCGAGGATTTCGGTTGTCGTGCCGCTTGTGTTGGGCGGGGTGACTCGTCCCCCAGCCTATAAATAGAAGGGGTTGGGGGGTTGGAACTGTGCCCTCCTTTTGCTATAGCATCCTGCTGCTGCGCCTTTCTCTTTGCGAAGGTTGCTTTTGTCTAGTTTCGAAGGTTTTGTTTGCCGGGTTCTGCGAGGGTTCTAGTTTGAGAGATGGCTAGGTTGAAGCAAACCGCTCGTGCTGCTTCCCCTTCTGCTGCGGATGAAGGAGTGACCTTCGAGTTTGTCTCAGCCGAGTTTGTACTTCGGAGTTGACATCTTATGTCAAGCGGGGCTGGATCGAGGATGGGAAAGCGAGGACCAGCGCTGGGGAGACTGTGCCGAAGCCTGATGCTGATGAAGTTGTTGTTTTCGAGGAGTTCTTCGTGGCTGGTCTGCGATTCCCAGCTGTCTCCTGTGTGACCTCAGTTTTGCAGAGGTTTAATCTGAGATTTCATCAGCTGACACCTTCGTGCTTTACGAAGATGTCTGTGTATGTTTGGGCGTGCCGCTCCCAAGGTATTATCCCTCATGTCGAGGGTTTTATTCGCACTCATCGTGTGCATATGCAGCCTCGGAAGATTGTTGATGGCGAAGGTAACACCAGTCTCAGACAATTTGCGGTGTACACCTTCTGCCATCGCGCCGGGTCGGAGCTGCCGGTGCAAGCCCAGAAAAATAAGTGGACCAGTGGATGGCAAGAGTTCTGGTTTTACTACAAGCTTGGTGGCGACGCGAGCTTGGTGGCGAGCTTCCGCTCCTCGGTGATGTGGGCGCCGAGGCCAAGATGAGCGCTGAAGCGCATGCCGCTGTTGATTGTCTGAGGGTTGTAGCGCGGTCTCAATGTGCTCGCGACTTGGTCGAAGAATATTGTTGTGCCAAGGTGTGGCCCCTCAGCCGAAGGCAAAATGGTTTGCAGTAGAGGATGACCCCAAGTATGAGGGTATGGGTTTGAAGAAGCAAAGGTGGATCTGAATAAGGTCTGGGAAATACCCTCAAGAAGTTTCTCAGGCGAGAGGATGGAGTCGAGGCTATCTACAAGCGTGTTCAGCAGTGGGCGGAGGATCTTGTTGGGAAGCTGTCCACGCTGGAGGTTAAAGCCATCCATAGCTCGGTGGGCAGCGGAGGTCGGGTCAATAGGTTATTTGACATCCTTGGGATCCAGTACGTTGACTGGCCCGCTCCTTCGAGCGAAGATGCGCCGAAGAAACAGAAACGTGCAGCTCCAGAAGGTAAGGAGATTATTTCGCGACCGAAGAGGGGTCGAGGTCGTGGCCATGGTGGCGTCAGCAGCCGGGTGAAATCGCTTGCGACGAAGGTCGCGGTAGGTTCAGGTGCCGTTGGTGCTTCCTCTTCCTCGGCCATTGTTTCAGGCGGCCGAGGCGTTGGTAAGGTTGGGGACGGGTGCCCCGCGTAGGCGGGATTGGTGCTTTAATCCGGATCTCGGATGACGAAGGTGTCTCCGATGATGAAAAGGAGGAGGAGAAGGAAGACGAAAAGGAGGGGGGTACTGAAGAGGACTCATCCGATGAGGTTAGTGATACCTCTAGCAGCGAAGGTAGCTCTAATGAAGATGTGTCCATTGAGGATGAAAAGGGATAGCCTCGTCTATTGCTGGTGCTGCGGCTACCCGAAGTATTGATGATATCGTACGAGACTTTGAGCAGAGAGTCCTCCACGAGGGTCGTTTTCCGAGTTTGCTGGCTCGCACATTTGGGTCGATGGTTTTGAGTTTACTGGTGATCTTGAATCTGACCGGACCCCCGGAAAGGCCGTATGGCGAGGCTAGCCGATCAAGCCTTCCTTATTTTGCCAAGAAAATTGGAGTCTCCGATCCGGCAACAGAACTGTTCACGAGTCCGGATCTTCGAGAGTGTCACTTACAGTGTGCTCCGGAGGAAAGGCGTTTTCTTGGCGGGTGTTTAACCGTATCTGTGTGCCGGAAGCTGAGCTTCGACTGGCTAACGAGCCTTTGGACACCCTTCATGATGACATCGATGTCAAAACGGCTGAGTTGATGCTCCTTAACCGGTCGGCGCGCCGGAGGGCGAGTTATAATCTTCACCATCTGAATGATCGGTTGATTGAAGTGGAAAAAGCTAATAAGGACCTTCGCCAGAGCTTGGAGAATAAAGAGATTGAGCTCAAAGCTGCTCTAGAGAAGGTTAAGAAATCCCGAGAGGACGCGCAAGAGGCTGCCAATAGCAATGCTGAACTCCTGGCTGCTTGTCGTCAGAAAGACAAGGATTTGTTGACGGCGAACACTCGCATAAGTGAGATGTCGTCAGAGGTAGCTTCGCAGATGGAGGCTTGACAGAGGAGTATGGGGAAAATTAAGATCAAACTTGATACCTGCTTGACCGAGGCCGGAGGTTCTACTGGTGAACCCTTGCCTTGTGCCGATGCGGAGGCCTTCGAAGGTTGGTTGTGTAACGAGCTTGATGTGTTTAGCTCGTTGGTTGGAAACACGGCCGATTTGGGTGGGTATGCCGGAGCATTGGCGATGGCCAGTACACTTCGTCAAGCGGATTGCGAGCATCTTCGCAAATTAAAAAGCCCAACCACATCTTCCCGACAGTTGACGAAGTGCGCCAGATGAAGATAGATGATGCTGAGGTTCGGAACTGTGCGATGCGTTTGCTTCGCAAGTTTTGGATAGCTGGTGGTGGCCGTGCTCTTGCTTTCGAAGAAGCTGCCGAGGCTACTCGCCAGGTTTGGGCTACTTGGAGAAAATTGGTTTTGGGTTTGTTACAATCGATGAAAGAGTTAGTATTAATCTTGTGTTTTTTCCCCTTATTTTTTGTAGGCTCGGAAAGAGACGATGCCCTCGCCGCCAACGACTATTGATGCTTGTGGTAGCTCCGAAGCTATTCCTGTGCCCAGCTCTGCGGAGGTTCCACCTGTCGAGGTTGAACCCTTGGCTGAGGAGGCTCCGAACGCTGGAGAAGCTGTTGTAGAAGAGGCGGCAACGGAGGGGGCACCTGCCGAAGGTTCGGATGCTGCGATTGGTGGAGGTCCTGTTGCTTCAACCGGCGAAGCTGTGGCCGATGAGCATGGGGAAACCGGGCAGGTGTGAGAATTTAGGATTGCTCGGGCGAGAGGGTTATTTTGTAAAAAGTGTGGTAGTTGTAAAAACTTAATGACACTGAGATGCTTTCCTATTTTTGTGAAAATACAGGTTCCTGATGGAACCGTGCTAGAAGTGTTTGATGTGACGCCGTTGACGCTAAATTGTCAAGATATTTTTATAACTGGTGAGTGTGGCTCGGGCTAGGCTAAAACACCCTTCGCTGTCCTTTGAACGTTTTTGGTGGTCGAAGGTGCGGAGGTATGATTTGAAGAACAGCCGATCGAGTCGTTTTTGGCGCGAGGTTGATTATACTGATCGGCAGGCCACACGGTATTTGTTTGGTTCATCTTTGTCCTCGCAAGCTGTTGTTGATGATGATATCGATGAGAAGACAGCTCTGGATTATCTATTTGGGCGAAGCAAACTAGGTCTAGGTTCGGATGGATCGCTATTGGTTCCGAAAGAGGAACCTTCGGAAGTTAGTGAAGTAATCGTAGATATATGTATAGGGCGAGGGTTTTGTCCGGGGAGCTGTCAATTGTTCCTGCAGCTCCTTTGTTGTGGGGACCCATAATTCCAGTGGATATAGGATTTGAGGAGGTTGTCGAAGGTTTGGATGATTTGATGTTGATTGAGGGTAGTGATGGTTCGTTGTAATTTTATTATTTTTGTTGATTGTCTACCATACTGTCGTCTGAAGCGAACAACTTGTGATGTTGCTCTATTCATTTTTTGCAATTTGATTGAAATAATACTTGACCCTCGAGGCTCGCTTTTCGTTTGAGACAGGTGTTTTTTTAAAACAGCGACGCCCCCCTTTTTCTTTTAGCGAGGATCGCTTAACGCTTTCATAAGCTGATTTGGAAAAACAGCGATGCCCCCTTTTCTTTTTTAGCGAGGCTCGCGTAACGCTTTCATAAGCTGATTTTGAAAAACAGCGATGCCCCCTTTCTTTTTTAGCGAGGCTCGCGTAACGCTTTTATAAGCTGATTTGGAAAAACAGCGACGTCCCCTTTTCTTTTTTAGCGAGGCTCGCATAACGCTTTCATAAGCTGATTTTGAAAAATAGCGACGCCCCCTTTTCTTTTTTAGCGAGGCTCGCGTAACGCTTTTATAAGCTGATTTGGAAAAATAGCGACGCCCCCCTTTCTTTTTTAGCGAGGCTCGCGTAACGCTTTTATAAGCTGATTTGAAAAACAGCGACGCCCCCTTTTTTCTTTTAGCGAGGCTCGCTTAGCACTTTTGTTTTGGGGGTACTCGACTTTTGGACTTCGCGCCTCCCCTTGTCTTAGGTGGAGGTGAAGTTTGCTTTGCGAGCCCCTAGTGTTTTTTGCGAGGGTGCTCGACTTTTTTGGACTTCGTGCTTCCCCTTGTTTTAGGTGGAGGTGAAGTTTGCTTTTGCGAGCCCCTAGCTTTCTTTGCCAGGGTGCTCGACTTTTTTGGACTTCGCGCCTCCCCTTGTCTTAGGTGGAGGTGAAGTTTGCTTTTGCGAGCCCCTGACGTTTTTTGCCAGGGTGCTCGGCTTTTTTGGACTTCGCGCCTCCCCTTGTCTTAGGTGGAGGTGAAGTTTGCTTTGCGAGCCCCTGGCGTTTTTTGCCAGGGTGCTCGACTTTTTGTACTCCGCGCTCCCCTTTTTTTAGGTGGAGGTGAAGTTTGCTTTGAAAAAATTTTGTTTTTTGAAGCAATCTTGGAGGGTTATCATCGATTATAGCGCTCTTCAAGAAGAGCTGCTTTTTTCGATGTTTGTTAGTAAAAGTAATAATTGGAGTTTTACTTTTTTCGGGGGTTTGAGCCTGTATTAAGAATTTGGATGCTGCCTCGTTAAAAAACCTTACGCCCCTTCGTAAGGAAAAAGAGTGCAGCTCCTTTGTTTTTGTTACATGCATAGAAATGGAAGAAAACATAAATGAAATAACAATCACATATTGTGAGGGCTCGCTAAGGCTCCGCTACGGGTAGTATTTGCAAAGGTCGTCGATGTTCCAGGTGTGAGGCAGGATGTTTCCCTCGCTGTCAGAGAGGTGAAAAGAGCCGGGACGGTTGCATTCTGCTATTAGGTATGGACCCGTCCACTTTGGCTGAAACTTTCCCGCCATGTTGGCGTTTTGCTTTCGAATGAGAACGAGGTCACCTTTCTTTAGTTCTTTGATTCTCACCTTTTTGTCTCTCCATTTTTTTGTTTCTTCCTGATACTTGCGAAGGTTGTGCACTGCGTTGCATCTTGTTTCTTCGAGCAGTCTTTGTCAATTAATTGGTTTTGTTCGTCTGTTTCGAAGGTAGTTCTGAGTGATACATGCTTCAACTCTTCTGGTAACACAACTTCTTCTCCAAACAGGAGCCTGAAGGGTGTGAATTTGGTGGCTCTTCATTCCGAGGTGTTATGGGACCAGGTGACGGAGGTTAGCTCTTCCGCCCACTTTCCCTTGGGCCTGCCTTGCAATTTCTTTGATACGGCTTGGAAAATTGTTGCATTGGCTCTTTCGACTAAGCCGTTGGATCGAGGGTGCCGGACTGAGACGAAGCATAGTTTTGTTCCGATTTGAGCGCTAAATTCTTTGAAAACCTCGCTGTCGAATTGAGTTCCATTGTCAACAGTTAGGTATTTGGGGACTCCGAACCGGCAAATTATTTGCTGCCAGAAAAACTTCTTCACGGCCAAGGAGGTGATGGAAGCCAGTGGTCTAGTTTCAATCCATTTCGTGAAGTATTCCATAGCTACGACTGCGTAGCGAAGGTTTCCTGGAGCTGTTGGAAGTGGACCGACGAGGTCCATTGCCCATCTTTGCAACGGCCATGTTGGGCATATCGGAGTTGTTGGAGCCCCTGGGGCGTTTTGTGTTTTTGCCGTTAGTTGGCAACCCTCGCAACGTTTGACGATGCTTTCTGCGTCTCTTAACGCTGTTGGCCAGTAGAAACCTTGTCGGAAAGCTTTTCCAACTAACGCCCTCGGGCCGTTGTGCGAACCGCAGATACCTTCGTGAATGAGTTTAAGAATGTCATTTCCTTCAGTCTGTGAGACACACTTGAGCCAAGGCGAGGTTACCGAAGCTTTGACCAGAATGTTGTCTACAATTTTGTACCCTCGAACTCTTTGCTTCAGTCTGTTTTCTTCCTCTTTGGTCTTGGGTTCGTGCAACCCGTTGATATAGGCCATGATGGGTGCTCTCCAATCTTCGGTCTGAATTGCATTGATCAGTTTGGCTGCTTTCTCGGAAACTTCGATGGCTGATTGTGTCGCGGCTTCATAGAAGACATTTGGGGGTAACTGAAGTTGTTGTGCTGTCGCTTTGGCCAGATTGTCTGCCTCGCTGTTTTCCGACCTCGGTATTGCTTTCACTGTTATGCTGAGGAAGAAAGATTCTAACCTTCCAACATATTGTAGGTACTTTTGTAGCTTTGAATCTTTTGCTTTATAATTTTTCTCGATGTGCCCCGCGATGACTTGAGAGTCTGTGCTAATGACTGCCCTTCGGACTGACAATGATCGAAGCCTTGAGAGTGCTAGTATCACGACTTCGTATTCTGCCGAGTTGTTTGTGCACTTGAAGTCGAGTCTTTTTGTGTACCTTAGCTTCGACCCAGATGGCGAGACTAGGATCGCCGAGGCTCCTGCTCCGGCTGCTCCCCAAGCTCCATCAACATACGCTGTCCAGAACAGGTCTAGTTGGGCTCCGTCTCTGCGAGGGTCTGGAGTCCATTCAGCTATGAAATCTGCTAGTGCCTGCGATTTGATCGTTGTTCTTCCCACGAAGGTTATAGCGTAGCTGTTCAATTTAGCTGACCATTTTGCTACTCTGCCGACTGCCTCGTTGTTTTTGAAAATGTTCTCGAGGGGGTATGATGAAGGCACTTGGATCTCATGCGCCTGGAAGTAGTGTTTTAGCTTTCTTAAAGCCATGACCATGGCATATGCTATCTTCTCTAGCTCTGAGTAGTTCATTTTGGACCTTCGAGTGTTTCAGACACGTAGTAGACTGGGGCCTGCTTAACTTTGTTGTTTTCATGCAACTCTTTGATTAACACTGCGCTGGTCGCATGGGGCGAGGCTGCGACATACAGTAGTAGGAGATCACCTTTGCTTGGACTGGTTAAGATGGTCAAGTTGGTGAGGTAGTTCTTCAAATCCTCGAAAGCTTTCTGCTGCCGAGGTCCCCAATTGAATGGGGCTGTGCTTCTCAGAGTTTCGAAAAAAGGTAACCCTCGCTCGGCTGATCTGGAGATGAATCTGCTAAGTGCTGCTAGACGACCTGTCAAACGCTGAGCTGCTTTTTTGGTTGTCGGGGGTTCCATATTGATGATGGCATCAATTTTTTCGGGGTTGGCTTCAATTCCCCTTACTAAGACGATGCAACCTAGCAATTTTCCTTCGTGTACCCTGAAAACACATTTTTCGGGGTTTAATTTAAGTCCGGTGGACCGAAGGCTTTTGAACACTCTTTCCAAGTCTGTTATGTGATTTTCTTTTAGCTCGCTCTGTACAATCAAATCATCGACGTAGGCAGAGATGGCGTGTTCATCTTTGAAGACTTCAGATGTCATGCGTGCGAAGGTTGATCCTGCATTTCTTAGGCCCTCTGCCATTCTTCGAAAACAAAAAGTGCCTGAAGGTGTAATGAAGCTTGTTTTTTCCTCATCTTCCTCATTCATCCAAATCTGGTGGTACCCAGGGAAGCAGTCGAGGAGCGAGAGCATTTGGCAACCAGCTGCTCTGTCGACCAAGGTACTTATGTGAGGCAGAGGAAAATCATCCTTCGGACAGGCTTTGTTCAGGCATGTGAAATCAACACACATTCTTCATTTCTTGTTCTTTTTCTGAACTAGTACCACGTTTGAGAGCCATGTTGGATATTTGACTGGACGGATGACGCCTGGGTCCAGAAGTCTTTTTACATCTGCCTTCGCTGCCTCTTTCCTCTCTTCTGACATTTTGCGAAGCTTTTGCTTAACTGGGCGATAGCCTGGTTTGATGTTTAGGCTGTGCTCGATCAAAGTTCTGTTTACTCCCTTGAGGTCCTCCGCAGACCAAGCGAAGGTATCGGAGCTTTCCTTGAGGAAACGAATAAGGTTGTCTTCTGACTGGGGGTCTAGGTTGGCTGAGATGAACACTTTCCTTTCTGAACTGCCCTTGAAGAGTTGAACTTGTTTAGTCTCTTCTTTGGGTGATGCTTTTACTCTATCGGTGCATTCTTCACCCTCGTCGCTGAGGTTTGTGGATCGAGGCTTTGACAAATTATGGACATTGCGTTGCCCCGGTGCTACTGTTCCTTCGGCTGCTCTTGCAATGGCTTGATCTCCGTACACTGCGACGATCCCCTTCGGAGCAGGAAGCTTCATGCAAAGGTATGCAGGGTGGATTACAGCGTTGAATGCGTTGGTGACGCCTCGGCCGAAAATTGCATTGTAAGGATAGAACATGTCAACCACGTCGAAGGTTATGTGCTCAGTTCTGCAGTTCAGCTGATCTCCGAAGTTAACGGGCAGAGATATTTTTCCAATAGCTCTTACTTGTTGCCCGCTAAAACCGTATAGTGGGTTGTCGAAGGGTTGCAAGAGGTTTCTGTCAAGCTTCATGCTGTCGAAGGTTGTGGCGAACAGGATGTCAGCGGAGCTTCCTGTATCGACGAGAATTTTGGTGACTATCCACCCTGCTAAGTTAGTTTCGATCACCATTGCATCAGTGTGAGGGTAATCCCTTAACTTCATGTCGCTGGAATCGAAGGTTATCGGGACGTGAGACCATCGGCCGAATTTGTGCGGTCCTTCGATGGCTACATGATGTACTCTTCGGGCATGTTATTTCTTTTGCCTCTTGTTGCCATGATCTTCGTTGGAGCCTCCGGTGATGGCTAGTATCACTCCGAAGGTTGATGTTGGGTTGTTGATGGTTGTCTGGGATTGGGCTTCGGATTTGACAGGTTGGGGGGCTGGCAGGGCCGGTATTGGTGGTGGTGGTGGTAAAGTGTTGCTCACTTGTTGGTTGGTTTGGGCTTGAGGGGTTGTAGGGAATGTGACAGTGTATGGCATATTTTGGCGTTGAGGAAAAGAGGTTGGTTGAAAAGAGGTGTGGTTGTAATGTGGGTGTTGAGAGTAGAAAGGTTGGTGCGAAGGTAAGCCGTAGTTTATGAGGGTGTACTGGTAGGGAGGTTGGGTTGGGTTGAAGTTTGGCTTTCTGGTGTGATTGATGGTTCTGTTTTCTGTTGAAGAGGCTCTTTTGGACTCCTGGTACTCTTTCCCTCTGGCGAAGCGCTCGCATTGCTTTGTTGTGTGCCCCTTTCCTAGGCCACAAAAATGACATTTTGGCCGGGTCCCTCTGTTGGTTTCTTTGGTCAGGCGGGGGTGGAAATCCATGTGTGTTTTGGTTGCCCGAAGGCTGAGTGCTTCTTCTCTGGTCTTCGATCGGGTTTGCTTTGTTGATCGCTCCAACGTTGCTCTGATCTTGGCGAGGGTTGTTTTTTCTCGCTTGGGGCCTCGGCTGTGGTTTCTGCTGCGACCTTCGAGCGTCGGACTTTGCCCGGAAGTCCATGTCCGCTCTACAGTACCTTTCCATTGTATCATGGAGCTCTTCGATTGTGTTTGCTGGTTTTCTGGCGAACTTTGAGGAACATGGGCCTGGGCGTAAGCCGCTGACTGCAGCGAGGATCACGGCCTCATCGGATATTCCCGGAGTTCTTGCTCTAATCTGGATGAACCTTCGCCAGTAGTCTTGCAACGGTTCGCGCTCTTCTTGTTTGCAGTTGAACAACTCAATGGGGTTTGATGAGGCTGCTGTAATACCTTTAAAGTTTGTACAGAGCCTATCTCTGAGGTTGGCCTAGGAGTCCACGGTTCCGGGGCGAAGGTTGCTGTACCAAGTTTGTGCGATGTCACGCAGGATGATGACAAAAGACTTTGCCATTGTTGATTCATCGCCCCCCGCCGCGGCGACTGCTGCCTCATAACTCATTATGAATTGGCGAGGGTCGGTAAGTCCATCGTAACGGGGGAGATTTTGTGGATTGTAGCATGGTGACCAGGGTTGGGTTTGTAGTATTTGGGAGAGTGGTGATCTTGGGTCGTAGGGCATCTGGTGTTGTTGGGTCCTTCGCTGTATACGAAGGTTTGGCTCTTCTGGGCAGAGGTGGCGAAAGTTTGGTGGTGGTGGGGGTGGTGGTGGCTGATGAGCGTTGCCCTGTCCCAGCCCAACATTCTCCTATCGAAGCGGCGGCATTTGCCTGTCATTCCAATCCTCGGCTTCGGCCTCAGCTGCTGCGAGGGACTCCTCCATTCGGCGAAGCTGCTCTCTTGCTTCATCCGCCTTTTGCCTGATAAGGCGCAACCGGTTGTGCCTTTGAAGCTGGTCCAGGCGCCTCTTCTTTTCCTGTAACTCAGCTTGAAGTCTTTCTAAAGCCTCAAGGCCCAACTCCTCCTCATCTCCTTCCCCATCTCCTCCGGAGGTATGCGGGTGTTGCTGTGATACCGGCCGAGTGTGAGGGCCCGGGACGTCCGTCCTTGGAGCAACTTCTTCTGTTTCTGAGGGTACTACATTTTCTTCCATAGGCTGGATTATCGTCGTGGCCTCTCTGGTCACGCGAGGGTCTCTCGTAGTGGGCGCTCTCCTGTTTCCTGCCATTTCGAACTCCGATCCCCACAGACAGCGCCAAACTGTTGGCCACACACTTGCCCTACCTCCGCACGTGTGCAGGGGGTGGCGAAGGTGGCCAATCGTCAGAACCAAGCGAAAGTGCAAAGATGACGAGAATGGGGACACAGTGAAGGTGTGAGGGAAGCGAGAACAGAGACACAGTGGCTCTATTCCAAAAAAAACCGTACCCATTACACTGTTCACCCCCCGGTATTTATAGGGGATACCCAGGGGTGCTGGCCAAATTACAAAAGGGTACAAGAAAGATTCCTCTGCGCCATACATACAGAAGGGCAGAATCATACAAACACGAGTGGAGCAGGAAACCCTAGCCAGCCTTCCATGCGCCCGCCGCCGCTCGGCTCGTGCTCACCCTCGTGGAAACGCGAGGGTTGACCCCCATCTTGCGAAGACTCCCCACAGGATGTTGTCTCTAAGTTTTAGAAATTCGCACACAGACAACTTAATAGACAGCTTATACAGTGGTTGTCTATTTGTCTGTCTGTAAACTATTTAATGTATCATGATCAAATGAGAAGAGATCTATGTATATTATTTTGTTGCATATTGTTTCTTTATACAATCACGTATGATCGACTTATGGATTATATAGTTACTGACACAAGAATACATAGTATCAGTAAACAAATATTAAAAACATAAGAAACAAAAAAATTAAAAAATTGGCTCATACCTTATCTCTTCCACTCTGCTTTACTGTATCTGTATTCTCTCTCTGCAGTACAGACTTGGACCGGTCTGTCGTCTACTAGATCGGAATGACCCAGCAATCAAAAAAAAAAAAGATCGGAATGACCCTCTCGCTTGGAGTCCTGGAGACATCAGAGCGGCTGGCTGCAGGCGCGGCAGCAAGCGAGGGGCGATGACCGGCGCGTGTCCCTGCGACGTCTACGGCGGCGGCGGCCGGCGGCGAGCTCGTGTCCTACGGTCCTCCGCTCCATGCCTGACTGTCTTTGGCCCGCGCGTTCATCAGCTCTGGTGCCTATGTGCATTCTTCTTCTCCGGCACCGATGTTCTTCTTCTCATACCGCACAACCGCACCGGATCCGTCTGAGCCATTGCAATAAATGTCGAGACGTCAATTTCACATGGGAGCACGAGTCTGAGCCGTCGTCTCACGAGACGACGGACTCGCGGTCTCGTATGTGCGCCAGACGTTTTTCTGTAAAAATGACCGTATACAGACGGCTCCGCAACGACCGTTGTACGTGCCCTTAATGTCTATAGAGTAGTTCCAAAATGCAGTAGCAAAAAAGCTGGTGAAACGGAGGCTCATTAATTAGTTATAAGTGAATTGCCAATGCTTAAATTAGAGCAGTACTACTCTATGTAGTATTAGATTGAGTAATACTCGAAGGCTTTATATTTATCAAATTAAATACACGACAAATAAAGTAATAATACATACAGAGTATATTATACAAAGCTAAATTTGCTATAGATTGTTTCTTTAAAATAGGTTTTATCTAATCACGTATCTTTTTTTTTCTATCGTCCACCTATTTATTTTGTCTTTGTTTTTGGTGCAAATATAGTTTCTTATTTCTATCATCCACTCTCGATGGATGACAAAAATAACAGCTCATGCAAATCAACTTTAACGTAGGTTCACAACCCTATTCTCTTTAGGGCTTATTTGGTTGCACGTAAATCCACCCTAATCTATATGGGCTGAAATGTACTGGAGTGAAATTTAAACTAAATTGCAATCTAATCTCTTTCAAACCACGTGAATTTTAGTGAATCTATATGCAACCAAACACGCGGTTCGCCCAGGCTCCGTTCAAACTCTGGGTCCGCCACTGGTTGAATTCGTTATAAAATTCTCTACGCACTAGTGCACTGTTCAATATGTTTTCAGTGATGAAAAATTAAATGTTTTCTGTTGCATTAAAATCATTATTTCTTCACTGTAAAACTTGTTTAATTCATATCTTTGTCGTTTTGAATCATTTTTGGTGTAATTCACGTTTGTGTGATCGTAGTAACGTATAGAATATTAGAACCTTTTCGTTACAGATCTTTATGTTTGGTGTACTGTTCTAATGGATAGCTATTGTTTTCTTTGTGTACGTCTATGTGGATGTTTGTCTGATGATTGCTTTGATCGAGCTTAGACGGTGAGCAGTTGGTTGGTGATTAGAAGCAGTACTTTGAGGAGTTGAACCAGCAAGAACCTTTTGATCAAGACAAATATAGCATGAGATTTCCTTTGTTGTCCTATTCACAATAATACATTAAATTCATATACGCATGTGTCTACCTTGATAACTATAGGAGTTACCTAGTTTTGTTGATTTATACCTTGTCACCTTGGGATATGCATTGGTAGTTGTTGCTAGTGTTCAACATACAACTATGATAATGTAACATGATTAATGGTATATGCATCCAACAAGTAATGCCTCTTTAAAAATATAACTATCTCTAAGTGGTTTCCCCCTAGGATTTACAATACAATCGTGAGAGCTATATGGCTCTGGCTTTAGCTTAGTAGGAGAATCTTTCTATCTTATTAGTGGTTACCTTTATGACGCAAGAGGGGTGTGCTCCAGGTCGGGTATAGTACGGCTCCTGTCCACATGTGTATAGACTGTGTGTTGTTATGCCATATGAACGGGGGCTCTACACCTGCAAGCCACAAAAACCTAGCAGTCCTAACTCGTTAGACGAACCTTTAAAAAGCTTCATAGTGTACTCTATCGCACTTCCTTGGTACCCATGGCACATGGGAAACACGACTCACGAGTAAAGATGTACAACCTCTGCAGAGTGTCTTTAAAACTGTTATAACAGTCGTGCTCATGGTCATGAGCGGTCTAAGCTCCTTATGAAATAATGATTTATGAACTTGTTATTTTAATTATTTATGTTGTAGCTATATGTTATCATGCTTATTGCTACTCAATTGTTAAGATGACCAATTAAAAGCTATTCAGTTAAACTGTGTCTAACTTTTTGAGCCTACATGAACTCTATATTATTCTTGTTGATTACGGGATGACTTACGCTTGTTTTATTTTTATTCTTGGATAAAAATCTTGGATGGTTATAGACTATAATGGTTATGAGGATTTTCCTGGGGACTACTAGATTTGTGGTCAATCAGTCAATCTTTCCTGTGGTTTATGGAGTCATCGATGGAGTTTAGATGTTATCTTCCGCTATGTTAAGACTTCTACTTATTTATTATTGTAAATGGATTGTTATGCGTGATGTAATAGAGTACTGGATTTGATATTCTCTTATAATTTGTCGTTATATGTATTGATTCTTGGGCCACACATATAGATAGTATTCGATTTTGTTCTTGAAATCGGGTATGACATTTATAGGGGTGTCCCACATACATCAAGATCGGCAACAATATAAGAGTCCTATGCTTGTACACACTAAAGCCTTATTCAGTTCGTGAAAAATGTGACGAAATGTTACTGTAGCACTTTCGTTGTTATTTGACAAACTTTGTCCAAACATGACCTAACTAGACTCAAAAGATTCGTCTCGACATGAGCAGACCAAAAGTACAATTAGTTATTTCTTTTACCTATATTTAATGCTCCATGCATGCGTCTAAAATGGGTACTGCGCAAAATATTTGGGAAGATTTTGGAATCTTAACGTGGCCTAAGTTAACTCTCTCTCTCGTACATGAAGCCTAATATAATATTCTATAATTCTTTCCTTCTTGGTTGCCTTCTTTCCACGTGACTTATTCGTGATGCACCTAAAATCCTTCCATGGAACTTGGATTATGAATATAATATTCCTAATAATCCTCCTTATCAGTTTAATTTAAGTCCCGCGGAAAAGTATGACTCGTACATATTGGTTGAAGTCGCCTATACTTATGATAGGTGTATGTACACACTACACACAGTTGATTGACTTGGACTTTATTTGTGTACCATGCGCCAACAGACAACTGCCGAGGGAGAGTTTGCATTGTATCAGCTCTAGTTTATCATATATTTTCTTACTCTGCAGCGGGAGGTGATTTAGCTTAAATAATCTGTTGGCTTCCATTCCTTATCTTCACGAGAAAAAGTCTTGTAGATCATGCTAAGCTCTTCCCAAAATATATTAAAGAATATTTCTTGGTTGATTCGTAAATATCCTGTAATTAGGGTTTTTTCTTGTTTTTGACATCATCGGCCTATTGTTAGACTAATAGGATCACTAACTAGTAGATTAGACGGGTACTTAACTTAGGGTAAACAAGTGTTTCTGACTGTTCTACTAGATTAGAGAGAAAGAGTGAGAGAAGAGGAGTGCGATAGAGTTACCGACCATCGGCGGGCTTGGGGTTTGTCGGGCCCTCATCCTGAGAGTCTAAACATCCCCATATTTGCGCCAGGATCATGCACAAATATGTATGGGATTAACAGAAATGATATACAGATTTAAAGATAAATACCGAACTTTATTAATCTAGCGAATAAAAGGGTTCATACATAAAGGGTATGGGGTTCACACCTAGGTAGGTGATATATTACAACAGGGTCAAGGCTTTTATTTATCTCACTTGACCAAAACACACTACAGGGGTGGTTGCGTAACAGGGTGCGGAAGCTACTAAGGCGGTAGTCGATGCGTAGCGGCGTCTATCCTCACAGGCAAGCTAGAGCGTAGGCGTAGACCCTATCCTAACGATTCCTTCACGGTCGCGGTCGCTATCACTGGTCCTCCTGGAAGTCCTCCTCGTTGTAGCCGGGTTCTCCTTCGTCTTCATAATCTGTGAGTCAACAACGGGTGAGTACATAGAGTACTCAGCAAGTCCTATAGGAATAGCAGGAAATAAAGAGAGGTTGGACCCTAGGAGAGTGTCATCCTTCTCGCTAGTTCCCTGTTAGTTTTAGAAACATAGGCAACATTATCACAAGTTCATAGTTGTGCTAGTACAAGAATTGTAATTAACCTAACCATAGGTGACCTCACCTCGGCGATTGCCCATAACCAAGGACGTGGCTATTCGAATAGGATTCAGGTAATTCTACTGCAGCAGATGTCCAATTTTCCCCACACGATGGAGTGGACTCGATCATGATCAGTGGCCTCGTCTACTCCAACAAAGCTCATACCCGAGAGGACGCATCCATAGGGTCCATGTAACCCTCACCACGGCTTACACAGGGGCCGAAAAACAGACCACGCATGGTCTAACTGGCCAAAACAATATCATAAAGAGGGGGCTCGCACACGGCCCAACAGGAATTTAACGTGGAGGATCACTTAGCAACCACGCCGACCGGGCCACGAGAGATCACTTAGCAGTCGTGCCTTCTCCTGTCAAACCGTTGTCTCCCGACCTCTAGGTAGGTGTTACACTTATGGCTATCGGGGTGTGAAACTAGGCCTACCCATATAGGCGTGTGGCTGGACGCGTTTCTGACCAAGTTTGGTGGCCTATGAAAAACTACTCAAAATGGCAAACAAGTGTCTCCTAGGTAGAGTCCCTCAACAGGCGAGTCTACCACAAGATGTTATATCCGCATATAAGCATCCCCCACTTGTTCCCATTAATCAGATTTGCGTTAAGCACATAAACATATCAGAGTTGCCCATTACTCAGTCAAATTTACCATACGATATTCCAATCATATAATCATCAGCGAGTGATTATTTAAAGTAGATAATAGTGGGGTTAGGACTTGCCTTCGTTGCTGCTCACAGTTCCCGACTCCTGGTAATCTGGGTCGTCTCCTTCCTGGTAATCGTCTCCTTCTGCCGATCGATCCGACGAAAACGATAAGCACAAACAAAGAAACAAACATCACAAGCAAACATATGTTGAGCAAAAGGGTTACTCTCAGGTTGGTCACTTTTAGATTATTTTTATAGAATTTTCAGAAGAGGTTTCATAATTTTCGGAGCTAAAACATGAAAGATATGATTTTATAAGTTTAAACATATAGGTTTGAAATTAATAACTGTTTTCTATAATCATCTTTGGAAAACTAAATATGGGGTAAAGTTACTGAGTGTATGTAGTATTTTTAGGAATTTTTCTGGAATTTTCTCCAAAGGGAAATAGGTTTTCTAGCCTCTTGTGTACACTAGCCGGGTGCACCTAGCAATTTCTAACGCAACTGTGAGGAGGGGTCCGTCGGTCCACGGCACTGTGCTGTGGTCTTGCACCCTACTCTCATCGGTTCACGTGGACCGGGTGCACGGAGAAAAGGAGAGGGTGAGGCCTTGACCGGCAGCCACTGACGCGTGGGTCTCGCGTGTCGGCCACTCGTGGTGACTGACGCGTGGGCCTCCCACGTCTTCCCCACCGTGACGGAGAAGGGTGACAGTGTGGTGTGGGTCCTGGCCGTCAGTCACTGGGGTCGACGGCGTCGGTGGGCATCGCCGTTAGGCTCGTCGGGAGACAGGGGAAGGTCCCCGGCCTCGCCGGAGTTGGCCTAGCCGGCGGTGTGGCTCCTCCCTGACCCTATCCATTTCTGGTAGCGTGCTCTCCTCGCTCTTCCGTATCCTCTCGTTCAATAGAGAAGAACAATGGGGCACCGCGCGAGTCTCGGCGGCTCGCCGGAGCTCCCACGATGGTGTCACGCTGCCACGGTGCGCTGAGGGAGGTGCTTCCACCCGTGCTTTGGCGCATTAGGTGCGTTAGGGTGTTCTTAGTGTGCTAGTGTGTCCCTAGCTTCCGGTTGTGCTCGAGTTGGTGCTCGCCGCGAGCAATGGCGGCTCGCACCGCGGCTCCCATGGCGGTCGGTCGCTCCGGACTAGTAGAGGTAGGGGTGAGGAGAGGAAAAGGAAGGTAACGGACTAGTGAAGCTTACCCTCACTCCAATTCGGCCGAGCAGAACTCCAGTGGCTCCAATTTCGCCTCGGTTCTCCGGTGGCGGAATGGCTCCGGTTTGGGGGAAGTTGGAAATCAGGGGAGAGGGAGGTGGTAGAGGGGAATTGGTGGAGGTGAGGTGAGAGAGAAGTTCTTCGCGGAGCTTGTGATGGCCTCAATTCGGAGCGAGGGCCTCCCTTTATAGCCCGGTAATGGCGGTGGCGGCCATGGCGGTTCGGAGATATTTCTGCTCCGAGTCGCCGGCGTGTCCCGAGCTCCAGAGAGTTCTTCGGCGCTCGTACTCCACCTCGCTCGTTCGGTCTCGTCCCAGCGAGGCGGTTCCTCGTCGGGGCTTGTCACGGCATTAATGGCGACAGTGGTCTTCACGGCGGCGCCGCTTTCTCTCTCCCTGTCTTCCCTGTCTTCGGTCCGTGGTCGTACTCTACAGGAAGGCGGTGGAGGGGTCTCGACGAGATGCCTCATCGGAGCTCTCGCGAAGGTCGTCTCCTCCGGCGTCGGCGGGGTCCGCGGCGGGGTCGCTCCTTGTCTAGTCGCGTCTCCCTGGAAGGGATGAAGCTGACACCGTGGTCCCACCTGTAAGCGGGCGAGGGAGGGAAGCGGGGGAGAGCGGGGCCAGCCGGGCGCGCGCGCGTTGTCCGCGCGGTGGCCTGGGCCGTGGCCCACGCGAGAGAGTTGGGGATGGCACGGCTGGGCTTCGGCTCGGGTCGGCCCAGCCGGAGGTTTGGCGCGGGAGGGGGGAGCAGGAGAGAAGTGGGCCAAATGGGAGATGAGGCCCGTGATCAGCTCCTGCCCTTTTCCTTTTTCCTATTTCCTTTCCTTTTTCTTTTCCCTTTGATTTCAATTCCTTTTGAGTTTTGAATTTAAACTGGATTTCCAAAAGTTTCCAACTAAGTGTTACCATGTTGCTCAACACAGAAAAAGATTATGTTTTTCTATTTTATTCTAATTATGTTTCCTAAAAAAAATTGAACTAGGTCAAGTTTTAATTTGGCTCACATTTTTAGTGATTTTCAAAACTTGGAAAATTAGGGGTGTCACAGACCTACCCCCTTAAAAAGAATCTCGTCCTCGAGATTCGGACTGTTCCTCAAATAGGTATGGAAATTCTCTTTTCAGATCTTCTTCTCTTTCCCATGTTGCTTCTGCCTCAGTGTGGTTGCTCCATTTAACTCGACAAAATCTTACGGCTGTTCTTCTTGTTTGTCGGATGGCTATATCCAAAATCTTTACTGGCCTTTCTTGATACTGTAAGTCAGGCTGTAGGTCTACTACTTCCATAGGTACGTGTTCTTCAGGTACTCGAAGGCATCTTTTTAGTTGGGATACGTGAAACACATCGTGCACATCTGCCATTTCCGGGGGTAATTCCAAACGGTAAGCGACAGCTCCAATCCTCTTAAGCACTTTGTATGGTCCAATGTACCTTGGAGCTAGCTTTCCTCTGACTTGGAACCTTCGGGTTCCCCTGATTGGTGACACCTTTAACTATACAAAATCTCCTGGTTGGAATTATAACGGTCTCCTGTGTGTATCAGCATAACTCTTCTGTCGGCTTTGTGCTGCTTTTAAATTCTCCCGAATCTTGGCTACTTGCTCCTCAGCTTCATTTATCAGATCGGGTCCGAAGAAGGTACGTTCTCCTACCTCAGACCACATCAAGGGGGTTTGACATTTCCTTCCGTATAGTGCTTCGAATGGGGACATTTTTAGGCTTGCTTGATAGCTGTTATTGTAGGAGAATTCAGCAAATGCTAAGCTTTGCTCCCAATCTTGTCTGTAGGTGAGTACACAGGCTCTCAACATGTCCTCTAGTATTTGATTTACTCTTTCTGTTTGCCCACCAGTCTGGGGGTGGTATGCTGAACTGTAATCCAGGCGAGTTCCGAGTGCCTTATGTAAGCTCTTCCAAAATCTTGATGTAAACTGTGCCCCTCGATCGAACACAATTCGACTCGGGATCCCGTGTAGTCGGAGGATGTTGTCGATGTATAGCCTTGCTAGTTGGTCTCGTCGGTAGGTAGTTCTGACGGGGATGAAGTATGCTACTTTTGTTAATCTATCCACAATTACCCATATGGAGTCATGTCCTTTCTGTGTTCTGGGTAGTCTCACAATAAAATCCATACTAATTTCTTCTCATTTCCATTGTGGAATATGTAGTGGTTGCAGTAGTCCTGCAGGTCTTTGGTGTTCCGCCTTCACTCGTCGGCATGTGTCACACCTGGCCACATAGTCTGCAATATCTATTTTCAGCTTGTTCCACCAATATCTTTGTTTTAAATCCATGTACATTTTGGTGGCTCCAGGGTGGATAGAGTATGCGGTGTTGTGTGCCTCGTCCAAAATCAACTTTCTGAACTCCTTACTATTGGGTACACATATCCTTTCACCGAACCATAAGGTTCCTTCTTCGTCCACTCTGAATCCGATAATCTCTTTTTCCGCACTTCTTTCCTTAAGCTTCTGTATTTCTTCATCATTTATTTGTGCAGCACTTATTTGATCTTTCAAATTTGGCTGGAGGTGTAGCATATTTAGGGTCCCTTGTGGTACGATTTGCAATCCAAGCTTTCGGGCTTCTTGCGCTAGTTCTGGCTTTTCTTCCAGGGCGGTCATGGAATTGCAATATGGTTTTCTGCTTAAAGCGTCCGCGACTACGTTGGCTTTGCCGGGATGGTATTGAATGCTTAGGTTATAATCTTTTATTAGCTCCAACCATCTTCTCTGTCGTAGGTTTAAATCTGTTTGGGTGAATATGTATTTCAAACTTTTGTGGTCTGTGAATATTTTGCACTTATTTCCAATTAAATAGTGTCTCCATATTTTTAGTGCGTGTACCACAGCAGCTAATTCCAAGTCATGGGTAGGGTAATTTTCTTCGTGCTTCTTTAACTGTCTTGATGCATAGGCCACAACTTTGCCGTCTTGCATTAATACGCAGCCCAATCCTTGGCGAGATGCGTCGCAATATACCACAAAGTCACGGTGTATATCGGGTAGCGTAAGTACGGGTGTTGTAGTAAGCTTTTGCTTTAACTCTTGGAAACTTCTTTCACATGCCTCTGTCCATACAAAATCCTTTCCTTTTTGTGTAAGTGATGTCATGGGTCTTTTTGTGTAAGTGATGTCATGGGTCTTGCTATCTTTGAGAATCCTTCGATAAATCATCGTCGGTAGTATCCTGCTAATCCAAGGAAACTTCGGACTTCTGTCACGTTCGTTGGTTGTCTCCATTCTGATACAGCCTTCACTTTATCAGGATCTACCTTCACTCCTTGGTTGATGATGTATCCCAAAAATGCGACTTCTCGTAACCAAAATTCGCACTTGCTGAATTTTGCGTACAACTCATGATCCCTTAACTTGTTTAATATTATTCTGAGGTGTTGTTCATGTTCGCTAGCACTCCTTGAATAGATCAGTATGTCATCAATGAATACTACTACGAACTTATCCAATTCCTCCATGAATACCTTATTCATTAGATTCATGAAATATGCAGGAGCATTGGTCAATCCAAAGGGCATTACGGTAAACTCATATTGTCCATAGCAGGTGACAAATGCTGTCTTTGGAATATCATCTAAACGGATCTTCAGCTGATAGTATCCCGATCGTAGATCTATTTTGGAAAAATACTTGGCTCCCTTTAGTTGGTCAAATAAATCGTCAATTCGAGGCAATGGGTATTTATTTTTGATAGTGACTTCGTTGAAGGAGCGGTAATCAATGCACATCCGAAGACTTCCATCCTTCTTCTTTATAAATAGTACAGGTGATCCCCATGGTGACGAACTTGGTCTGATATATCCTTTTTCTTGCAATTCTTGTAGTTGTGCCTTTAATTCTTCCAACTCATTTGCTGCCATTCTGTAAGGTCTCTATGCTATAGGAGCAGTTCCAGGCATTAGGTCAATTATAAATTCTATCTCTCTATCTGGTGGCATACCAGGTAACTCTTCAGGAAAAACATCTGGGTATTCACATACTACTGGTACTTCTTCGACGGTTTGGGCTTCCAAGTTGCATACCATTGGTTCAGCTATTGGCGCTTTTGGATAACATTTTACTCTTATTCCTTCATGATTTATCAATGTTACAGCTCTGTCTCTGCATGATATATTCCCATGATGTTCTTTTAACCAATTCATACCTAATATCACATCCAGTCCTTCTATCTTTAGTACGACTAAATTTGCTCGAAATTCAATTCCATCAATGGTTATCTTGACCTTCAGGCATTTTAGCGTACACTTGAGAACAGCTCCAGAGGTTCTTATTATTAAAGGGGTGGAGAGTAACACCATTTTTAGGTTGTTTTTGAAAACAAACGAAGTAGAAACAAACGAATGCGAGGCCCTGGAATCAAATAACACGTTTGCGGGAATGGAGTTAACTAAAAACTCACCGTACACAACGTCGGGTGCTGTTTGCACTTCTTCCGCACTCACGTGATTGACTCGGCCTTGCCCAAACGATGGCGGATTCCTCTTTTGTTGTCCCGAGTTTTGAGGCGCTGTGCGACCAATTCCAGAGGTTGCAGTCCTGTTGCTATTTGCAGGCTGTGCCGGTGCAGAGTTTGCGGCTTTATACGGGCATTGAGCAATTCGGTGGCCTGGCTGGCGACATCCATAGCATGTGGAATCTGATTGGCCTGTGGTGTTGTTGTTGTTGTTTCTTGGTGGGTTGTTGTTGGTGTTTGTGTTGTAGCTGCGGTTGGCATAGGTATTGGCTTGTGTGTTGTTGCTGTTTGAAGATCGAAACTGCATAGGTGATGAATACCTTGCTGGGACATTGTTAGTCCTGATCCTTTGGGTCCTTTCCTGTTGTCGTGCTTGTTGTATGCTCAACTTTCGCTTCCTTTCTCCGTTAGCTTTGGCATGTTCGTCTTCAAGTAGTATTGCTTTGTTCATGAGGGCGTTAAAATCAGGGTATGTCCCGATAACTAGCTGGGTCCTGAACGAAGAGTTCAGACCTCTCATAAAGCACTTTTGCTTCTTCTTGTCGGAATCAACTTCTCCTGGTGCATAGCGAGATAGTTTCATGAACTTGCGAATATATTGGTTTATGGTCATGGCTCCTTGCCTTATGTTACGGAATTCCTCTAACTTCCTTTCCATCATTCCCTCTGGTATATGATAATTACGGAATGCTTCTTGGAATTCTTCCCATGTTATGGCTTCGGGGTCTTCGACGGCGTCTTGGTAGTTTTCCCACCATTCCCCAGCTGCTCCAACTAGTTGATGAGTAGCTAAGGTGACTTTTTCTTCTTCGGTAGTTCGTACGACCTTCAGCTTTTTGGTGATGGTACGCAACCAGTCATCAGCAGCTAACGGGTCATCCTCAGAGCTGTCGAAGGTAGGTGGACTTAGTCTCATAAACGCAGCCATCTTTCCCTGTCCATTACCATGCTCGGGTCTTCTAGCAAGGGCTTCCATTAAATTTGTCTGGCGGTCCATTATCTCTGCTAGAGTAGGTGGTGGTGGAGGGAGTTCTTCCTCATCATTACCCTGTTCTTCCTCATGGTTGCTATCTTCCTCTTCTTCCATTACTATTTGTTCCTCTTCTGGTGTACGTTGTCGCCTTGGCCTAGGTTGCTCATTCCGTTGCCTTTGGTTCTGCGGTCCTCGAGGTGGGTTGCGTGCTTCCTCAGCAGCTTGCCTTTCACGGCGTTGCTGGATTCGGTTGGATCGCCTTTCCATCTGTTATGATGGAGCGACTTTTATAAGAGGTTGCTCGATTGGGGTCACACAAAGATTAAAAGAAGAGAAACACAGTAAAACAAAACACACATTGTTACACAAACAGACACACAGACAGTCACACTACATATGATACATGACAGTACCACACCTACTAGTGACTGACACACGATAGCTACTCGCTCAGCGCGGTGCTACGACACTCAGTATATTATTTATTTTACAACTGAGCGCATCGTTCCTAGCGATACATCTACATGAACTGGATCTCATCGAAGTCCCGTGCAACAGCTTTTCCTTTCTCATGGGCGAGTTGTTCCTCTCGCAGCTTGTGAAGATCATCCGCATATCCATCATCTGCATCCGGCCCTTCAGTTCCAATGATCTTGATTATATCGAAGTTGTCGGCGACAGATTCTTCAGTTTCCCTCTCCTTGCGGGTTCAAGTCCTGGAATTTCTGGATCATACTCGGGGATAGCTGGTGCCTTGCCTTTGATGTCATCCACGTACTTCTGCAGTGTTGGTGTGGGTCTTGGTACTCCTGGTAATGCTTCGTTCCGGTCATTGGGGATGGCGAAGGCCCTCCTTCTTTTGTTCCTTCGGCAAACATGCTCCTTGTACTGGCGTCGCTGTTCAGCTTCTTCCATCTTCTTACGGTACAATGTTGCCTTCTTCTGCGCCTTTTCCTTGAGTTGTTCTAATATCATGTTGTCCAGGACCAAGGCGCGTACTTCAGCTTCCGCCTTGAGAGCTCGTTCCTTCCATTCTAAGAGTACCTTCTATTGCTCTTCATAGAGGTCTTCAAGTGCATGGAGGTATCTGACAGTGGCCACAAGAGTGTATTCCGGACTCTTTGGGCTGATCTTCTCAAGTTCATCTACCTTGTAGTTCCAAGTTGAAGTGGTTTGGTTAGCCACGGGAAAATACCTTGCAGGGGTGTGGTCGATATCTTCTTCAAATATCTGGCAATAATCGCCGAGTGCCATTTTTGCAACCTTCTGGCTTGTTCCATAAAGATCCTTTCCTACTGCCCTGTATACCTTCCTTGGAATTTTTGGGCATTGCGGATGCTCAGGAATATGCAGGCATATCTTACACTTGGGCACACCGTGGTCCTCGTACTCAAGTCCATAGTACGTAGGGCGCTCAGTGTATCCTAGCCGTCGTAGAGTCTCCCATAAAAGCTGCGGGAATCCTTCGGTGTTCTCACAGTTCGAGCGAACCCATCCGTCCTCCATTTGCTGCAAAAATTTTTAAACACAAGTTAGATTACTTTTGCGAAACAAATGAAGATGGATTAAGTTCACAGCTCATTTCCTACTGCGTGCCATGCCTAGGGTCTTATCCTACGGTCAAGCTCGGCTCTGATACCACTCTGTTGGGCCCTCATCCTGAGAGTCCAAACATCCCCATATTTGCGCCAGGATCATGCACAAATATGTATGGGATTAACAGAAATGATATACAGATTTAAAGATAAATACCGAACTTTATTAATCTAGCGAATAAAAGGGTTCATACATAAAGGGTATGGGGTTCACACCTAGGTAGGTGATATATTACAACAGGGTCAAGGCTTTTATTTATATCACTTGACCAAAACACACTACAGGGGTGGTTGCGTAACAGGGTGCGGAAGCTACTAAGGCGGTAGTCGATGCGTAGCGGCGTCTATCCTCACAGGCAAGCTAGAGCGTAGGCGTAGACCCTATCCTAACGATTCCTTCACGGTCGCGGTCGCTATCACTGGTCCTCCTGGAAGTCCTCCTCGTTGTAGCCGGGTTCTCCTTCGTCTTCATAATCTGTGAGTCAACAACGGGTGAGTACATAGAGTACTCAGCAAGTCCTATAGGAATAGCAGGAAATAAAGAGAGGTTGGACCCTAGGAGAGTGTCATCCTTCTCGCTAGTTCCCTGTTAGTTTTAGAAACATAGGCAACATTATCACAAGTTCATAGTTGTGCTAGTGCAAGAATTGTAATTAACCTAACCATAGGTGACCTCACCTCGGCGATTGCACATAACCAAGGACGTGGCTATTCGAATAGGATTCAGGTAATTCTACTGCAGCAGATGTCCAATTTTCCCCACACGATGGAGTGGACTCGATCATGATCAGTGGCCTCGTCTACTCCAACAAAGCTCATACCCGAGAGGACGCATCCATAGGGTCCATGTAACCCTCACCACGGCTTACACAGGGGCCAAAAAACAGACCACGCATGGTCTAACTGGCCAAAACAATATCATAAAGAGGGGGCTCGCACACGGCCCAACAGGAATTTAACGTGGAGGATCACTTAGCAACCACGCCGACCGGGCCACGAGAGATCACTTAGCAGTCGTGCCTTCTCCTGTCAAACCGTTGTCTCCCGACCTCTAGGTAGGTGTTACACTTATGGCTATCGGGGTGTGAAACTAGGCCTACCCATATAGGCGTGTGGCTGGACGCGTTTCTGACCAAGTTTGGTGGCCTATGAAAAACTACTCAAAATGGCAAACAAGTGTCTCCTAGGTAGAGTCCCTCAACAGGCGAGTCTACCACAAGATGTTATATCCGCATATAAGCATCCCCCACTTGTTCCCATTAATCAGATTTGCGTTAAGCACATAAACATATCAGAGTTGCCCATTACTCAGTCAAATTTACCATACGATATTCCAATCATATAATCATCAGCGAATGATTATTTAAAGTAGATAATAGTGGGGTTAGGACTTGCCTTCGTTGCTGCTCACAGTTCCCGACTCCTGGTAATCTGGGTCGTCTCCTTCCTGGTAATCGTCTCCTTCTGCCGATCGATCCGACGAAAACGATAAGCACAAACAAAGAAACAAACATCACAAGCAAACATATGTTGAGCAAAAGGGTTACTCTCAGGTTGGTCACTTTTAGATTATTTTTATAGAATTTTCAGAAGAGGTTTCATAATTTTCGGAGCTAAAACATGAAAGATATGATTTTATAAGTTTAAACATATAGGTTTGAAATTAATAACTGTTTTCTATAATCATCTTTGGAAAACTAAATATGGGGTAAAGTTACTGAGTGTATGTAGTATTTTTAGGAATTTTTTTGGAATTTTTCTCCAAAGGGAAATAGGTTTTCTAGCCTCTTGTGTACACTAGCCGGGTGCACCTAGCAATTTCTAACGCAACTGTGAGGAGGGGTCCGTCGGTCCACAGCACTGTGCTGTGGTCTTGCACCCTACTCTCATCGGTTCACGTGGACCGGGTGCACGGAGAAAAGGAGAGGGTGAGGCCTTGACCGGCAGCCACTGACGCGTGGGTCTCGCGTGTCGGCCACTCGTGGTGACTGATGCGTGGGCCTCCCACGTCTTCCCCACCGTGATGGAGAAGGGTGACGGTGTGGTGTGGGTCCTGTCCGTCAGTCACTGGGGTCGACGGCGTCGGTGGGCATCGCCGTTAGGCTCGTCGGGAGACAGGGGAAGGTCCCCGGCCTCGCCGGAGTTGGCCTAGCCGGCGGTGTGGCTCCTCCCTGACCCTATCCATTTCTGGTAGCGTGCTCTCCTCGCTCTTCCGTATCCTCTCGTTCAATAGAGAAGAACAATGGGGCACCGCGCGAGTCTCGGCGGCTCACCGGAGCTCCCACGATGGTGTCGCGCTGCCACGGTGCGCTGAGGGAGGTGCTTCCACCCGTGCTTTGGCGCATTAGGTGCGTTAGGGTGTTCTTAGTGTGCTAGTGTGTCCCTAGCTTCCGGTTGTGCTCGAGTTGGTGCTCGCCGCGAGCAATGGCGGCTCGCACCGCGGCTCCCATGGCGGCCGGTCGCTCCGGACTAGTAGAGGTAGGGGTGAGGAGAGGAAAAGGAAGGTAACGGACTAGTGAAGCTTACCCTCACTCCAATTCGGCCGAGCAGAACTCCAGTGGCTCCAATTTCGCCTCGGTTCTCCGGTGGCGGAATGGCTCCGATTTGGGGGAAGTTGGAAATCAGGGGAGAGGGAGGTGGTAGAGGGGAATTGGTGGTGGTGAGGTGAGAGAGAAGTTCTTCGCGGAGCTTGTGATGGCCTCAATTCGGAGCGAGGGCCTCCCTTTATAGCCCGGTAATGGCGGTGGCGTCCATGGCGGTTCGGAGATATTTCTCCTCCGCGTCGCCGGCGTGTCCCGAGCTCCAGAGAGTTCTTCGGCGCTCGTACTCCACCTCGCTCGTTCGGTCTCGTCTTAGCGAGGCGGTTCCTCGTCGGGGCTTGTCACGGCATTAATGGCGACAGTGGTCTTCATGGCGGCGCCGCTTTCTCTCTCCCTGTCTTCGGTCCGTGGTCGTACTCTACAGGAAGGCGGTGGAGGGGTCTCGACGAGATGTCTCATCGGAGCTCCCGCGAAGGTCGTCTCCTCCAGCGTTGGCGGGGTCCGCAGCGGGGTCGCTCCTTGTCTAGTCGCGTCTCCTTGGAAGGGATGAAGCTGACGCCGTGGTCCCACCTGTAAGCGGGCGAGGGAGGGAAGCGAGGGAGAGCGGGGCCAGCCGGGCGCGCGCGCGTTGTCCGCGCGGTGGCCTGGGCCGTGGCCCACGCGAGAGAGTTGGGGATGGCGCGGCTGGGCTTCGGCTCGGGTCGGCCCAGCTGGAGGTTTGGCGCGGGAGGGGGGAGTAGGAGAGAAGTGGGCCGAATGGGAGATGAGGCCCGTGATCAGCTCCTCCCCTTTTCCTTTTTCCTATTTCCTTTCCTTTTTCTTTTCCCTTTGATTTCAATTCCTTTTGAGTTTTGAATTTAAACTGGATTTCCAAAAGTTTCCAACTAAGTGTTACCATGTTGCTCAACACATGTCACAACCAAACAAGAAAAAGATTATGTTGTTCTATTTTATTCTAATTATGTTTCCTAAAAAAATTGAACTAGGTCATGTTTTAATTTGGATCAAATTTTTAGTGATTTCCAAAACTTGGAAAATTAGGGGTGTCACAGGGTTGAAGCTCGAGTCCGCCATGGGAGTCACCGGTCTTCTCTGCGCTTAGGCAGCGACGGTCGATGGAGTGGCGTCGGGGAGTCGGTGCAGTGCCGGCGGAGGAGGACTTCCCGTCACTAGCTGCGACCCTAGGAGATCAGATTAGGGTAGGACTGTAGGTGGGAATGGCGGCTGCTGAGAACCTCGTGTCCTGAGCCCCGGCCTCCCACCCTCCTTTTATCTACCGCAGAGTGACAGGCCCCCCCCAACCATAGATGGGTTGGGCTCCCCCGATCAGGGAGCGGATCAAGTTCCGTGTGGGCCGTTGGGCCTACCAACGGGAGGAGATCAATACTAACATTCTCCCCCTTGATCTCTTCTAATGACTTATCTTAATCTTAACTTAAATACTTATCTTATTTGCGCCATTCCATTATAGAGAAATGCGTAGAGTGTATCTCGTCGTTCTAGCCAATTGCCGTTGGACTTAACAGCTACAATACATCTCTCTAACTTGAAACACAAAACTAACTGGGCCCTAAGTGTTCAGGAATCATAGGCTTTCCCTTAACCCCATGCCGGCTACGTGTCTTCTAAACACGTTGGGTGGTAAGCCTTTTGTCAACGGATCCGCTAACATCTTATCTGTACTTATATGCTCAAGACTAATGACATGATCCCGAACTTTATCTTTCACAACATAGTACTTAATGTCAATGTGTTTGGCAGCACCACTTGACCTATTGTTGTGAGCATATTCAACTGCAGGATTATTATCGCAGTATAACTTAAGTGGTTTCTGAATACTGTCTACCACTGCTAATCCGGGTAAGAACTTCTTAGGCCAGTTCACCTGCCCCGAGGCCTCATAACATGCCACAAACTCCGCATACATTGTGGATGATGTAACGAGAGTTTGTTTGGAGCTTTTCCACGATATAGCCCCACCTGCAAGGGTGAAAATATAACCCGAAGTGGATTTTCTTTCCTCCCCCGCATAATCTGGATCTGAGAACCCTACTATCTCAAGGGAATCTGATCTCTTATAGGTTAGCATGAAGCCTTTTGTGCCCTGCAAATAACGCAAGACTTTCTTTACTAATTTCCAGTGCTCTATGCCTGGATTTTTCTGATATCTGCCAAGTAACCCGGTAACAAAAGCTATGTCAGGGCGAGTACAAATTTGAGCATACTGTAAACTTTCGACAGCGGATGCGTAAGGAACTGATCTCATTTGCTCGAGCTCTATCTGATTCTTGGGGCACTGATGTTCCCCATACTTATCGCCCTTGACTATGGGTGCAGGTGACGGGCTGCACTTATGCATACTATATTTCTTAAGAATCTTATCTATGTATGCATTCTGAGACAAACCTAATACCCCTTTGCTTCTATCACGGTGAATCTCTATCCCCAGAACAAAAGAGGCCTCACCGAGATCCTTCATATCAAAATGTGAGGATAAGAACTTCTTTGTTTCCATTAGCAGACCGACATCATTGCTTGCCAGCAAAATGTCATCCACATATAGAACCAAGAAGATAAACTTATTGTTCTTAAACTTTGCGTACACACAATTGTCCTCAACATTAGCTTTAAACCCAAAACGTCTTATGGTGTTATCAAACTTCAAGTACCACTGTCTCGAAGCTTGTTTTAACCCATAAATGGACTTTCTTAGGCAACATCCCATTTCTTCTTTTCCTTCCACAACAAAACCTTTCGGTTGTGCCATGTAAACATCTTCTTCAAGATCCCCATTAAGGAATGTCGTCTTAACATCCATTTGATGCAACTCTAAGTCATAATGTGCCACTAGCGCCATTATTATTCTAAAAGAATCCTTACATGAGACAGGAGAAAAAGTCTCATTGTAATCAATTCCTTCTCTTTGGGTAAAACCCTTTGCCACAAGTCGCGCCTTATATCTCTCAATATTCCCTTGGGAGTCACATTTGGTTTTGTAGACCCATTTACAGCCTACTGTCTTGGCTCCTTTAGGAATTTCCACTAAATCCCAAACATTGTTGGAATCCATGGATCTTAGCTCATCTTTCATAGCTTCTAACCACTTATCTGAGTGCTCGCTTCTCATGGCTTGTTCATATGTAGTGGGATCATCCTCCATATGAAACTCTTCGGCCTCATAGACTTCATAATCATCTGATATAGCTGATCTTCTAACTGTATGTGACCTTCTAATGTTCTCATTATTTTGCGCCATTTGGGGCTGTTGTTGTTCTTCCTCATGCTCGACAGGGGGTTCTAATGGCTCCTGAAGGACAGGTTCCAGATTCTCATTTTCTGTCGGCAAGGGAGGCTCAACAACAGGTGCTGGCACTACAGTGCTTGACACCGTTGGTGCAGCAACAACAGGTAGCATGAAGAATGGTTCCTGAAACATCAGAGTAGGGGCGTGAACCCGTTTTTCCTCTAAGTTAACTTCTTGAACCACCTTGCTCCCCCTGATCAGATCATGTACTAAGAACTCGGCATGTCTTGTTTCTACAAACTTTGTATGCCTGTCAGGGCAATAAAAGCGGTAGCCTTTCTATTTGTCTGGGTAGCCAATGAAATGGCAACTAACAGTCTTAGGATCTAATTTTCCTAAATTTGGGTTAAAGACTTTAGCCTCAGCTGGATAGCCCCACACCCTTAAATGCTTAAGTGAGGGTACTCTGTCTGTCCATAACTCATACGGTGTTTTAGGCACCGACTTACTGGGTACACGATTAAGGATATGAATGGCGGTTTTTAACGCCTCCATCCACAAACTTATCGGTAAAGTGGAGTAACTAATCATGCTTCTTACCATATCCATCAGGGTACAGTTTCTTCTTTCGACCACTCCATTTTGTTGAGGCTCTCCTGGCATTGAATACTGAGCAACTATGCCATGCTCCTGAAGGAACTTTGCAAAAGGTCCTGGAACTTGACCATACGGGGTGTGTCGCCCATAGTATTCTCCACCACGGTCTGATCTTACTATCTTAATTTTCTTATTGTGTTGATTTTCTACTTTTGCCTTAAATATCTTAAACTTATCTAAAGCTTCTGATCTTTCTTTAATCGGATAGATGTAGCCATAACGTGAGTAGTCATCAGTGAATGTTATAAACGAGTCATAACCATCCACGCTCATAACGGGAAACGGTCCACATATGTCGGTGTGGATTATTTCTAAAGTCCCCGCACTTCATTTGACATTTTTCTTAATTTTCTTAACGTATTTACCTTTAATGCAATCAACACACTGATCTAATTCTGATAGTTCTAATGGTGGAAGAATTTCAGTCTTGACTAATCTATCAATTCTCCCCCTCGAAATGTGGCCTAATCGACAATGCCACAATTTCGAAGAGTCAACCTGAATATTCTTATGTTTTCTACATACATTCATAGACGAGGAAGTTGTCTTATTCTCAGAACTTATAACATTTACATTCTCAGAGATGGATAACAAATAAAGTTTGTCTTGTCGGAAGGCAAGACCAACACACTGATTATTAAATAGTATCTTACATTTGCCATCTCCAAAATGACAAGCCAATCCATCATCATCTAACTTAGACACACTTATTAAGTTTCGATGCAAAGAAGGAACATTGAGTACATCATGAAGCCTAAGTACAAAACCATTTACTAATTCTAATGATACGTCTCCAATGGCTTGGACGTCGGCTTGTACTCCATTAGCCACCTTAATTGTTCTTTCTCCTCTTTGCAGGGTCTTCCTCGTAGCGAATCCCTAAAAAGAATTAGCAATATGAGTAGTTGCACCTGAATCAACCCACCAAGTGGATTTGTCATAACTTAGAAACAAGGATTCATCTACAAATGTAATAATATCCTCACCATTCTTACTCAGGAACTTCAGCAACCCAGGGCAATCTTTCATCCAATGCCCCCTTTCCTTGCAGTACATGCACTGATCTTTGTCTACAGTGATCTTCTGTCCCTTCTGGGACTGAGGCTGAGTTGGGAACTGTGGCTGAGTTTGGAACTGAGGGTGAGATTGGAACTGAGGGGCCTTTCCCTTGGCATTAGCATTGGAGGATGAGCTGCCATCCCACTTTGGTTTCCCTTGTGGTTTAGCATTCTTATTGAAAAACTTTCTCTTATTATCCTTCACATAGAGAGCAGAGTCCCCATGTGAAGCCTTAATGCGCTCTTCCTCTTGCACACACATACTAATGAGCTTGTCCATGTTCCAGTCATCAGGCAACATGTCGTAATTGACACAAAATATGTCAAACTCACTTGGCAGTGAGGCAAAAATCATGTGAATGACAAATGGATCAGGTAACTTATTTTTCATGGACTCAAGCTTAGCAGCTATGGTGCTCATTCTAAGTATGTGGTCTCTAACGCCACCACCATTGTATTTCTTATTGCATAGCTCATCGATAAGAGCACTTGCCTGAGACTTAGTAGTTCCATGGAACTGATTCTTAACATGTTCTAAATACTCAGCAATGGTGGGTGTCTCAGGGATAAGCCCTCTGATAGGCTCTGAAATCGTAGCCTTAGCTAAAGTGAGACATTTCTTATTGGAATTGTCCCATTGCCTTTTCTCTAAGTCATAGGACATCCTCTTATCAGCATGATCCCTTTTGTGTGTCGCAAAAGCGGCATCTTCCTCATTCTCCTCTCTCACTGGCTCCTCTGGAGCAACGGGACATGGTGAAGAGAGAGCAAGGTCATTGTTCGTCATGACCAAGGCTAACTCAAGCTGCTCACGCCACTTCTTATAGTTGTTCCCAGTCAGAGGAGGAATCTGAGCGATCTAGTTGATCCCGGTTTGGGCCTCAAAACCGGGGGATGGTCCGAAAGGACGGTCGACGCGTGGCGGCGTGGAGAGGCTGGCGCGGCGGCGAAGCTATCCACGAGGAAGGCGCGGTGGTCGACGGTGGCGGCACGTGGCGGCATCAGGGAGGTCGCGTCGAGGCGAAGCTACCGGATGTGCGGGCGTGGCCGTCGGATGAAGATTGACCGGACTGGACGGTTTTACCCCTGGGGGGTATTTGGGTTGAGTGCTTAATGTAAGGGCGTTTTGGTCTTCGGACGTGCGCCTATATATATGAAGGGGGCTGCTAGGGCAGCCGCCATCCTTGGAGAGTTCTTGGTGGTGTCTCTCTCATTTTGTTCCTGTGAGAGAAGGCTAGGGTTAGGGAGAGTTGGCTCTTGTTCTTGAGCTTTTTGCCATCCAAGCTTTGTGTTGCTAGGATTGGCTTGTAGCCCGACACCGAGTGCTTAATCAATTCATCTTGCTGAATCCAAGGATCAAATTCGTGGTTGAATTCGCGTTTTGAATTTGTTCTTCGCGTTCTTCTTTTCTCCACGATTTTCCCCTCTCCCGATCTCCCTCTACGCTGCGTCTCTTGCGATTCCGTTTGAATCAACTTGTTCTTTGAAGTGAGGAGAACATTTCCACCGAAGGAATTCATCCCTACCCTCACGAACAAGTAGATCGGGTCGAAATCGTTTTTGTTCTTCGTTCTTCCCCTTTTCTAGTGTTCTTCGGATTTCTCATGGATTAGTTGGGTTGAAGCGATGATATCCTAGGATTAGCTTCCCAACACGTAGAAGAACACTTGGGAGAAGTTTGGTTGCAGCCCCATTCGATTTGGTGAAGATCCAATCGATTTTGGTTTTGTCCTGTGAGGATTTTGGAGTCTCTGGTCAGTGGCGGACTGTCCGGCCCCCCAGTGGCGGACTGTCCGGCCATCGGGTTTGGCCAGACCAGAACAGCGCAGCGCGCACTGCTCACGATCACTTTGACCGGCGGACAGTCCGCCGTTAGTAGGAGCGGACAGTCCGCGAGTCGAGCAGTGTGAGGCCAGCAGCGTTGCTGTCTTAGCAACTTGGCCGGCGGACAGTCCGCAGTGTTAATCGCGGACAGTCCGCGAGTCGCGCAGGGGAGTCCAGCAGCGGTGCTGCTTTTGTTCTTTGGCCGGCAGACAGTCCGGCCCCCTAGCGGCGGACAGTCCGGCTCACACCGGACAGTCCGGGACCAAGAGTCCGGACAGTCCGGGAACTGCCTGTAGGTTGCAGTTTAGTGCGTTGGCCCTCTCGGCTTTTCCGCTTTGTCTCCGGACTCTTCGTTTGCTCCTAGAGTTCACCTAGGAACCTCTCTAGGTATCTTTGCTACTAGTTAGCATCGGTATTTGGAGGAATCCCGACGTAGCCCTCTATCTACGTTTGGGAGTGGGTTGTTTAGGCACGAACTTGTCTCGGGGTTTTGAGAGTTTTGATTTGCTCTCTTGTGTGGTGCCTCGCTATGATCCTAGGGATCATCCACCCTCTTTCCGAGGGTCGTTGGCATCACGTTTGAGTCCGAAGCTTTTGGGGTTGATTTTATTGGGACAGAGGCCATAATTTCGAGAAGAAATTTTAGGCTCCCATTCACCCCCCCTCTGGTCGCCTTGCCATAGCATTTTCGGTCCTTCAATTGGTATCAGAGCCAGTTAAGGATCTCTCTACCTTAACCGGTTCCGGATCCGCGAAGGCGACCTTTTAGAGTTGTTTTGCTTCCGACGTGGTTTGTCGAGGTGTTGAGCTTTTGCTTTGCTAACACTAACGATGCTTTTGGAAGTGGCACCAAGTTCTTCTTCAAGCATGTCTTTGTCTTTCAGCTTGAACGGTTCCATGGACGACATCTTGGGAAGAAGGAGGAGTGCAGTTGATGATAGGGATCGCGAGGTGAACGATCTGCTGAACCTTCTACGACATGATGAGCTTTCACCGGAGGATCTCCTATGTCAACTTGGCAAGGCCAAGAGAGGTACACTGGCTCGTGGACTTGTGGCTTTGCACAACCTATATGAGGCTTGCTCTAGGGATGATGAGCTTTGTGATACCTTGCGTAGAAAGGTTGAAAAATTAAAATGCTCCATTGCTAGGTTGAAGTCTAGTACCTCTTTGCCTTGCACCTCTTGTAGTGACATGGTTAGGAAGAATGATGAGCTAGGCTTTTCTCTTGCTAGCTTAAAATCTGAGAATGAATTGTTAAAATCAAATGCTTCCAAACCATGTCTAGTTTGCATTGACTTGCGCAAGGATCTTGATTGTGCTAAAACTGAAATAGCCTTGCTAAAGTCAAATGCTTCTTTACCATGTGATAACTGTGAATCTTTTGTTGCTAGACTTAGAGAATTCAGTGTGATTCACAGGACATGTGTAGATAAACTTGAGCATGCTAGGGCTGAAATTATTGAGATAAATGCTAGGCCTTGTAGCTCATGCTCTTTGAATAAAAATGCTTGCCATGCTTCTCGTGCTATTCATGATTCTTTGCTTGATGTGAATGGTGATGTTTCTTCCACCGATTTCATGTGCACATCATGCATTGATTTAGAGAAAGAAGTTTTGGCTTTGAAAGCTTTGCGCGATGATATGAGCGCCAAGTTGGTTGAGCATAATGATATGAGTGCCAACCTTGAAAAAGAGATTGAACTCTTGCGTACCACATATGCCGAGTGCATTAGAGAGGAGATGGACAATCTGAAAAATGCTCCTTGTGGTACTTGCGATCGCCTCATGTTTGAAAATGAGGTTTTAGCCAAAAGATGCAAGAGTCTTTGTGCTAAGTCTTTTGAGTCACGCATTTCTTCCAACTCCGATGTTGATATTTCTAAGTTTGCATCTTTGCAACCGGAGTTGAGTTCTTGTGCTGCGCGTGAGTCTTTTGACGATAGCACTTGTGTCAAGGTCTCGGATAGCTCTTTCATAGCTACTGCTAACCTTGTTGTATCTTCGAGGGATGTCCAAGGGATTTCTCGTGACAAGGGTGCTTCTCATATTTTTGGGACTCGTGCTCCCAATCCGATTTACCATTGCACCTTTTGCAAGAAGGAGGGACATTCGCTCGATTTTTGTTTTCGCCGTGTCAAGCACGAGCGGCGTATTCGAGCTAAGGCTTTTAGGAAGCCGCGTAGCCTTTCCCATGGCACGTGTGCTCCTAGCGTTGGCACCAAGTTGGTGGTTGATGCTTCTTGTTCTAAGTCCCAAGGGACTTCTCACTTGTCGGAGAATGGTGTGCCTTCCAGTAGGCCTTTGTACCATTGCTCTTTTTGTGAGAAAGATGGGCATCAAGAAAGCTTTTGCTATCGGCGTGCCAAATGCTTGCGCCAAGCTCGCTCTTCTAGGAAGATGGTGGTTCATAGCCCTTCTCATGGCATGAACGCTTGTGCTCCTAGTAAGAAGCCCATTTTTGTTGATGGGTTTTATGACTCCTTTTCTAGTGGGATAGGCCATGGTCGTGGACATGCTTCTAGTGCTTCTTCCTTTGGTCCACGTCATGCTTTTCATGATGCTTCTATTGGTTCTTCTACAAAAACCTTGGAAGATGTTTGCCTCCTTTCCCGTGGTACGACTCGTTCTTCTCCTCGAGTTGTCCTTTTGAGGAATGCTTCCAAGGGAGTTTCACAATGGCATTTGAACCAACATTTGCATCATGCTAACCCACAAGATAAGTTGAGTTTTGTGACCAAGTCTTGGGTTCCCAAGTATATGCTTGCTAACCCTTCGGGATCCAAGACTCGGGTTACTTTGTCCTCTTGTGTGTAGATATGAGGACGCGGGGTGGAGAACATGCGCCTGATGGAGCTTGATCTTTTAGAAGTGATCAAGAGTTGATGGTTCTCTACACCCCGCTTAGATTTGCCTCCAAAGAGGCTTTTGCAGTTTGGTGAGCATTCTTTTACACTCATACCTTGTACATCCATGTTCTATGTCTTGTGGTATGAGATGGTTCTTCATGAGCTCACTTGTATAGTTCTTGCATGTACATTTTCTTTTGTATCATGTTTTGTTTAGTCTAGCATGTGCTATCTTCTGTATCATATGTCATGCTAGCTTTGTGTATAGCTTTTGTGGAATATCCACTTTTCATGCTAGTTTGTGATCCTCTTGAACATTATGCCATGTTTTATCATACTTCTCCATGAGCTTTACTTGTAGAGGTATGATGTTCATTAGGTGTCACTTTTTAGGTGCTAGTTTTGTGTAGCTACATGTACCCTGTTGATATGATTAGTTTGAGCTCTAGCCTTTCCACAATTTTATCATGTTACATGCTTTTGGATCTGTCGCTATCATTATCTGGCATTGTGGCATGTGTTGAAGTTTAGGCTGTGTTTGAGTTGATCATGTCCTTAGGATGCATTTTGCTCCACAGTGCTTTATCCTGTTTGCATGGTAGTCTAGGCTAGTTTGAGTTCAGTTCTCCTTGCAGTATCATTCATATGTAAGCCTCTTTTGTTGAGTGTTCACCTGATGCTTATTATGTGACTAACCGCTTTGTGGAGACCTTGAGGTCACACTGGACGAGACAACACCTTGTGTTTCTTCTGCTTTTGAGTGTGCAGGAGAACAGGAGCCTGGAGAGAGCATTTCGGCTCACGGACCCGATCCCACTTTTGCCACGACTTGGGGTTCCGTTCGAGCAGCTCTCGAGCGAGCACTAGCAGCACTTGTGCGAGCGACAGCATCAGGCGAGGGGGAGACGACTTCGGCGAGGCAGGCGCCCCGGAGTTCAGCAGTTTCAGGCATCCCCTCGGGTATCACACCAGCAGGCGGTCATGCGCTTCATGAGGTACCTCCGACACACTTTTGAGTTCGGTTTTTGGTACACTCCTTCTTCGACCCCTTTCTGCTGTGTGGTCTTTTCGATGTGGATTTTGCTGGCTGTCGCTTGAGCGTTTCTTGGCTCTTCTCTTATGAGTTTGGTGTGTGTTTCCCTTTTAGTTGGGGAAGCATTTTGCTTGTTGTATCTTAGTTGGTATTCTCCGATACCCTTTTGTTTTGGGTTTTCCTTATAGGCTAGCTTTGCATGCATTTCATCATGTACATCTTGCATTTTAGAGCTTCATGTCTAGAGCAATGAGAATGAGATTATGCTCTTGTTGGTATGCCTTGTCTATTCATATTGATGCTTGTAGCTTAGGCTCTTTTTGATCTCTTGATACATGTTATGAGCTAAGCTATTTTTGCAAATGGTGAACTTGACTAATCAACTATGAAACCTTTAATTTGTTCACCATTGAGATTGGCAACTAGCATGGATAGGATGTGTTGAGATCACTTGTGCTATCTTTTGTATGCTAGGTTGCTATGTCTCTTGCATTGAGTCATTCACTTGCTTGGATTGTTCATATTTACCTTGTGCTTAAAATTTGATCCAAGTCTAGTGAAATGAAAAGATCGAGATGGGATTGCATGTGTCAGCACATCACGGTATCGAGACTGTTTCTCATTGCACATTTGAGTTAAACTTGAGCTGTGTAGTGTAAGACCGAAACCGGTGCTTTAAGCTTCCGATTGCTTTTATTGCATAGGCTTAGCCCGGTTGAAAAGTTAGGCAATGACCATGCTTTTAACCTCTCGCAATCACATGCTTTTAAATATGAACTTGTGTTAATACCACTGCAATTTCCGATAAAATTTGAAAATAACACAAGTTTATGCTTCATTCTATTGCATGATGATTGAACTTTGCTAGGGGTAGTTCACCTTTTATACTTGAGTTAGCACTTTGTTGATTTCCTGTCTATCCATGCTAAGTGCTATTTTAGTGGTGAACTCCTTTTCAAATGGCTTAAAACTGCTCATATGCTTAATTGTTCATATTTCGTATTCATTTGATCAGTTTGAGCCTTTGCTAGCATTTGTATTGGTTGCTAAAGTTTCAGGGCAGCACCCTTTTGATCATTTTTTCATTCTGATTGCTATACACTTGAAGCTGTTGCATTGTGCATATCATGCATTTTTAGCTTAGTGTACATACCCCCAGCTCTGATACACTTTGTGGTCACTTTCAGTGCTTTTCATAGCCCCCATATGCTTTTGGTTGATGACTTGTCTTTTGATTGTGTCAACTTTGTTTTGAAAAATGTCAAAACCCCTCAGCATGTTCCCTTTTGTCAAGGGGGAGAAGCTGTTTGCAAGGGGGAGCTTATGTGTTGGCACAAAGGGGAGAGTCATGCATTTTGGGGAGAGCTTTGAGCAAGGGGGAGTTTAGCTCTTTTATGTTCTTCTTCACTCGGTTTAGCTCTTTTATGTGTCTCAATTGGTATCCATCTCTTGGTATGGAATGCAATTGGTGTCATGAGCTTTGTGCATAGCTTTTGTGTATAGGCTTGCTTTCAGGGGGAGTCGCTTTTGTCTTGCTGCTTCTCCGCGTGCTCCGAGTGTTTGTGCTCCATTTAGTGTTGAGCTTCTCTTGTGGTTTTACTCAGTCGGTATCAAGCCTGCTAGTTGTGTTGAGCCGTTTTTGCCTCTATCCTGAGGGACTAGCAGTTTTTGCTTGGTATTTTCGATTGATATGGACCCTTCAGCTAGTTGCGTCGAGCCTATGTGCCTCTGTCTTGAGGAACTAGCTGTTTTCACCAATTCTTGGCTGTTTGTGATCAGTTTTGCATTCTTATGCGTTGATTCAGCCTCAATTGGTATTGAGCCTTGAGCTAGTGGTGTTGAGCCATTTTCTGCCTCCTCTTGAGGACTAGCTCATTTTTGACTTGGTTGCGTCGAGCCATTGCCCATGTGCGGATACATGGGTGTATGCCGGGTCTCTGAGTGATGAGTGATTGTCAACTGGGATGATGCGCATGTTCTTTGGCTTGTGTTGTGCAGGTGTCGAGCACGGATGCAGTGATCAAAGGCGAGGTGAAGGTCAAGTAGAGACGTGCTGTGCCGATGGACCGAGAGTGGCGAAGGGCGGACGTGAGGCTTGGACTGAGGGACCAGAGGCCTGAGGATCAGCTGTGGTGGCTGGCAGCCTGTGACGACAACAAGTGAAGAAGTGCGGTCATGTGTTGCCTGAGTCGTGGACTTGGGGACACGTGTCGGTGGACGGGGTGCACGGGAGGTGCATCCCATCTACGACGTCGGTTTGGTGGTTGAGCCAGAGAAAAACCATCGGGTGGACGGTTTCCAAGTTTGGGCCTCAAAACCTGGGTGCGGATGGTTTCCGAGTTTGGCCACAAAACTCGGGCTGAGGACGGTTTCCAGGTTTGGGCCTCAAAACCTGGGCGCTGAGGGTTTGCTGAGTTTGGCCTCAAAACTCAGATGCTTGGTGGGCTGGTTTCCTGATTTGGGCCTCAAAACCGGGGGTTGGCTGGAAACGGCTGGTTTCCCGGTTTGGGCCACAAAACCGGGGGTGCAGAGCGAGGGCGGCACGTGGCGGCAATCGGGAGGTTGCGTCGAGGCAACACTACGAGTTGTGTGAGCGTGGCCGTCGGATACACCTACCACCGAGTTGGTCCAGAATAACCCTAGGGTTTAGCTGGTTCGCTCTGTAATTAGAGAGGGGTAGAGTAGGAATTAGAAATTAGGATAAGTAGAGGGAGACACCCTCCTCCCTTCCTATCTCAGTTCATTTGCTCTTTGCTTCTAGGGTTTCCTGCTCTCCCAATCCCCTGCTATAGCTAGCTGAGATCCGCAGAGAACCATACCTCTGTGTACTGGAGATTTTGAGGAAGTGAGGCCGTAACCTCACTGTTGTAGCGTGTGGTAGCCACACGGTTGCAGATCGATGTGTTGATTCGCGTTTTGGTTCGTGTTCTTCGCGTTCTTCGTTTCTCCATGTTTTTCCCGTCACTCGATCTCCCTCTCCCGTGCGTCTTTGCGAAATCCATTTGAATCAACTTGTTCGTATTTGAAAGGAGATCATTTCCACCGAAGGAATTTATCTATCTCCCTATGAACAAGTAGATCGGGTTGATTTCGTTTTCGTGTCGCTTTTTGGTTCATTCTTTTCCCTTTTCGATTTCCCGGTGATTGACTCGATTTGAGCGGATGATTTCTTGGGGATAGTCTTCTAACTACTCCGTGATCATCCTCTCCAAGTTTGGGAACGTGGGATTTTGATTTGAATCGACTTGGGAAGATTTGGATGAAGGGCGATCAAAGTCGCCCTCCCTGAGTGACCGCGGACAGTCCGCCACTCAGGGCGCGGACAGTCCGCGCATCGGGGACGAGCCAGAGTAGTGGCACTGTCTTCCGGCTGATTTGGCTTTTGGTTGAACGGCGGACAGTCCGCAGTTCAAAGCCGCGGACAGTCCGGGACTGTCCAGGGGACTTGCAGCAGCACTTCGTTTTTGCTCCTTTGACCGGCGGACAGTCCGTGACCTGATCCCGGACAGTCCGCCACTAGGCAGACAGTCCGCGACCGTACTGGCGGACAGTCCGCAAATCGGCTGTGTCATCCGGTTTAGTGCGTTTGCTCTCCCGGCTTGTTCGCTTGGTTTCCGGACTTCTCGTTTGACCCTTTAGTTGACCAAGGAACCTCTCTAGGTATCTTTGCTACTTGTTAGCATAGGTATCTAGGAGTTTGTCGACGTAGCCGTCTATCTACGTTCGGGACTTGGTTTTTGGGGTTGTGTTCGAGCTGAAGCTTTTGGCATTTGGTTTGCTATCTTCTTGTGGTGCCTCGTTGTGATCCTAGGGATCATCCACCCTCTTCCAAGGGTCGTGGGCATCACGGTTTCGGTCGCAGTTTCTCGGGGTTGATTTTGGGACATTTGGCCAAAGTTTCGAGAGAAATTTTTGAGCTCCCATTCACCCCCCCCCTCTGCTCGGTTTGCTAGTGCTTTCACGGTCCTTCAATTGGTATCGGAGCGGGTTAAGGATCTTCCACCTTAGCCGGTTCCAGATCCACAGAAGGCGACATGGATCGCGGCGTGGGCAACCGCCATTTTTCGATGGGACGAACTATGCGTATTGGAAGATACGCATGTCTGCCTATCTGCAGAGTTTGGGCGCTTCCATCTGGGATATTTGCAACTCTACCGATTACGTGGTCTTGGCTGCTCGTGTCTCTCAGCTTCAGATCGATGAGCACGATGCCAATAGCCGAGCCTGTAATGCTCTTTTCTCATGTTTGAGCATGAGTGAGTTTGATCGTGTTTCTCACCTCGCTATGGCTCGGGAGATTTGGGATACCCTCATGCGTTTCCATGAGGGAACCTCTCAAGTCAAAACCCGACTCTATGAGTCGTTCAAGCGAGAATATGAGAACTTTTGACACATGCCTGGCGAGAGCATAGAAAGTTTATTCGCTCACTTTCAGGTGATTGTCAATAGGATGAGGGCTAACAAGGAGCTGTTGCCTTTCGACGATCATGAGAGGGCTTTGAAGCTTTTGCATACTCTTGATCGGTCGGTGTGGGACTCCAAGGTTCAGGCGATCATCGAATCACCGAACTATGAGACCCTCACGTGCGATGAGCTCTTCAGTAAGCTCAAGTCCAGTGAGATTGACGCCATGGCGAGGGCTTCTTATGAGAATCCTTCTGGCCCGACTATGGCTTTGGTTTCTGGTTCTTCTGCTAACCCCTCTGGAGGTTTTGCTCTTTCGTCTCTCTTCTCTGTCACAGAGGACCAGCTGGAGTCTTTAGGGGATGACGAGTTGGCTATGCTCGCCAACCGGTTCTCACGGTTTCACAACAACCGCATGAACCGTCGCCGCGGAGGAGGACGCTCAGGATGCTACGAGTGCGGCGACCCCGATCACTTCATCGCCAACTGCCCCAAGAAGAAGCATTCATCTGGGAAGGGCGATCATGGGCACAAGTACGACTCCAGCAAGCGCAAGGAGAAGTACGTCCCCACAAGGCACAAGCGGAGGGGCGGCTTCGACAAGGAGTACATCAAGAAGAAGTACTTGGAGAAGGCCCAGGCTGAGCAGCGTGCGTTCTTCGCCACGCTCAGCGACGTCGACGGCTCGGATGACGACTCCGCTTGCTCAAGCGACGACGAGTCCGAGAAGAAGAAGAGGATCGAGGACAAGCTGAACGGCCTCTGCTTCTTCGCCGACGATGACGGCTTCTGCACCATGGCCCTCGACGGCAAGCTGGTGAACTCCCCTCGGAACGACGACGACGACGACGACACCTCCCAGGTATCTCTCACCCACGATGAGCTTTTCGCTGAGGTCGAGAAACTTACTGCCGCGCTCCTTAGTCAAGATAAGTTGCTTAGGCGAGCCGCTAGAGAGCGCAAGGAGTTTAGGCAGAAGTGGGAGGATACGGTGAAGGAACTTGATTCTGTCAAGTCCACCGTAGTTGTCACAGATGAGGAGGAGTGCGAGGCGTGCACCACGCACATGACTGATCTTCTCACTTTGAGAAGTAAGTATGTTGCGTTGGTAGGAGAGGTAGATGAGCTCCGTGCTAGGCCCATGCTGTTGGGTGCTTGCAAGACTTGTCCTGTCTTGCAATCCGAGTTGGCAGAGAAGAATGCCAAGATTGTGTCTCTTGAGGAGGCCAGCTCGGGTAGCACTTGTGTGACTAGGTGCGCTTTGTGCGAGGGTTTGGAGATGGAAATTGCCAATGTGAAGCATGACAAGATGCAAACCGAGGAGGAAAACACATACCTTCGGACCATCTTGTCATGGGTGTCTTGTGGTGAGCCACAGCTCGGGATGATGATTTCCCAATTCAAGCGAGCTGCTGGAGGTCCCGGTGTAGGTTTTGCTCAGGGTGTTGATCTTTCTGCTTTTGGGAAGATTGGAGAGTCGAGTGGTTTGAACCCGAGTGAGAAGCCCAACTCCACCACTACTCCTAAACTTACCAAGCTTCCACCCAAAGAGCCTCTCAAGCCTAACACCAAGGATGGAGTGTTTGAAGAACCTCCGAGAGCTCCACCCAAGAACCAAGTGTGGCATCCCAAACCCAACCACCTAAAGAACAAGCTGGACACAATGCCACCTATCCAGGAGGAGTTGCCACAGAAGGGCAAAGTGATCCACACCCACAACCGTGAGTACCAACAACCCCCTTTGAGAGCGGTGAGGTACCACTGTGAGCACTGTGGGAGAGATGGACACTTGAGCGAGTTCTGTTTTAGGCGCAAGAGAAAGGCGCGCCGTGCTAGCGAGATGGACAACCCGGACATGTACCATCCTTTCCATGATGTACATGCGCCGAATGTTCAGAGGAGAGCACCAAGATGTGCTGCTAGGCCCAGAGGTCCAGAACCTCAAGTTCCCAGGCCTAGGCAGCAGAGAGCTCCGAGGAGAGACGCTAGGCCTAGAGGTGTTGAGCTTCAAGTCCCTAGGCGTAGGCCTCGTAGAGAGCGTGCTCGGCGGGAGCCTGCAGTTGTAGGCTATGGACCCCGTGGCGGTGGCTTTGTAGTTGAGCGTTTTCCCCCACCGCGTTTTGAGTATCGCGGTGAGCGCTCCTTCCCCAGCGGACCACGTTCTTCTAAACGTGGTGATCGCTTCCTCCGTAGGCAGTCTAGGAATGGTTTTTACACTGACCATTCTTTTGAGCAGCTGGCCCAACACTGGTATTCTTCTTACTTCACTAACCCCAGTGTTGGCCCGTATGCTCACCCTATGTCTTTTTATTGATGTAGGTAAAACGATTGGAGAACGTTTGGTTGGTGGATTCCGGGTGTTCGAGGCACATGACCGGAAACGCCAAGTGGTTCTCCAGTCTTAGTCCGGTCGCCGGAAAGGAGTATATCACCTTCGGCGACAACAGCAAAGGTAAGGTGCTGTCTCGTGGGTCGGTGCGAGTTAATGAGCACTTTGTGTTGCGCGATGTTGCTCTTGTTTCTAACTTGCATTTTAACCTTCTTTCTGTTTCACAACTCTTTGATGATGACTATGAGATTCGTTTTAAACCGAATCTCAGTCGCATTTTGGATCCTCAGGGCAATCTTGTTTGTGTGATTTCGCCCTTTGGAAAAGTCTTTCGTGCGGATTTCTCAGAGTCGTTCAGAATTTCTCGTTGTCTTTTGGCTGGACCTTCCTCCTCTGATCTTTGGAAGTGGCATAGGAGACTAGGTCACCTGAGCTTCGACTTGCTTGCAAGGCTTAGTTCACTTGGTCTAATCCGAGGATTGCCCAAGTTATCAATGGAGAAGGATCTTGTTTGCCACTCTTGTAGACACGGGAAGATGGTTGCCGCTCCCCACCATCTAGTGACTCAGGTCATGACTAAGCGCCCTGGAGAGCTTTTGCACATGGACCTTGTTGGTCCGGCTCGGGTGAGCTTGGTTGGGGGGAAGTGGTATGTGCTTGTTGTTGTCGATGATTTTTTGAGATATTCGTGGGTTTTCTTTTTAGCTGAGAAAACCGAGACTTTCTCCTTTGCTCGCAATCTGATTTTGCGTCTTCAGAATGAGTTCCCTTTGAACTCTATGCGAGCAATTCGGAGTGATAATGGTTCCGAATTCAAGAATTCAGATTTTGAGAAGTTTTGTGACTCTTTTGGGTTAGAGCATCAGTTTTCTTCCCCCTACACACCGCCTCAGAATGGTGTTGTAGAGAGGAAGAATCGGACCCTTGTAGAGATGGCCAGGACGATGCTCGATGAGCATAGGACTCCTAGGCGTTATTGGGCCGAAGCTATGAACACTGCATGCTATATTTCCAATCGCATTTTTCTGAGAGCTTTCTTGAAAAAGACTTCTTATGAGTTGCGTTTTGGAAAACTGCCCAAGGTGAGTTATTTTTGGGTTTTTGGTTGCCATTGTTTTATACTCAAATAGGGCAACTTGGACAAGTTTGAGTCTCGTTCTTCTGACGGTGTGTTTTTGGGTTATGGCACTCATACTCGTGCTTATCGCGTACTTAACCTTGACACTAACCGAGTCATGGAGACATCCGATGTCACCTTCGACGAGACCATGGTTTGTCCTTCTTCTCGTTTTGAGCGTGCAGGTGATCATGAGGTTGGCGAACCTCTTTTTGATGATGAAGAAGAAGGTGCTGAAGGAATAGATGACCCAGCACCTCCTCCACCTGCTGTGCCGCAAAGAGCGGCTTCTACGACGACTCACGGCCCTGACACCTCTTCTTCCTGGGGGCCGTGGGATCCGCCACCCCGAGCGGTACCCTTCGTACCCGGGGAGGCACCAGCTGCTGTTGAGGAGGAGGCCACTTCGGCAAGGAAGGCACCACGACACATTCAGCGCCAGCACCCGCCTCAGCAGATGATCGGCAGCATCGACTAACGCGTCACCCGGTCAAGACAAATCTCTCACTTTGCTCATTCTGCATTTGTTGCTGATTTTGAACCCCGGGATGTTGGACACGCTTTGACGGATCCGGATTGGGTCAATGCCATGCATGAGGAGCTTGAGAACTTTGAGAGAAATCGGGTTTGGGTTCTAGTGTCTCCACCTTCTGAGTGTCATCCAATTGGGACAAAAACAAACAGGGAGAAGATGGCCATGTTGTGAGGAACAAGGCCAGACTCGTAGCCCAGGGATATAGTCAGAAGGAGGGGATAGACTATGAGGAGACGTTTGCTCCTGTAGCTCGTTTGGAGGCAATTAGGATACTCTTGGCTTTTGCTGCATCCAAAGATTTCAAACTTTTTCAAATGGATGTCAAGAGTGCCTTCTTAAACGGCTACATAGAAAGGAGGTGTATGTTAGACAACCCCCCGGTTTCGAAAATCCCAAGTTTCCAAACCATGTCTTTAAACTTCACAAAGCTTTGTATGGTTTGAAACAAGCCCCTAGAGCCTGGTATGATAGGTTGAAAACCTTTTTGCTTGCTAAGGGTTTTAAAATGGGATGTGTAGATAAAACGCTTTTTCTCCTCAAGCAAGGCACTGATACTCTCTTGGTCCAAATTTATGTGGATGATATCATTTTTGGTGGTTCTTCTCACGCTTTGGTTGCCAAGTTTGCAGACATTATGAGCAGGGAGTTCGAGATGAGCATGATGGGCGAGTTGACGTTTTTCCTCGGGTTGCAAATCAAGCAAACCCGAGAAGGGACGTTCGTGCACCAGGGCAAGTACACCAGAGATATTCTGAAGAAGTTCGACATGGGTGAGGCCAAGCCTCTTCCAACACCCATGGTGACCACGACGGCCCTGGATGCGGACAAGGAGGGAGAAGCAGTGGACTAGAAGGAGTACCGGAGTATGATCGGGTCGCTGTTGTACCTGACGGCGACACGCCCGGACATCCGGTTCGCGGTGTGCCTCTGCGCGCGCTTTCAGGCGTCGTCGCGCACCTCTCACCGTCAGGCGGTCAAGCGCATTATGAGGTACTTATCCTTCTCTCCAGAATTCGGGATTTGGTATTCTGCTTCCTCCACCCTTTCCCTTTGCGGTTATTCCGATGCCGATTTTGCTGGTTGCCGTATTGATCGCAAGTCCACTTCTGGGACTTGCCAATTTATTGGTTCTTCTCTTGTTTCGTGGTCCTCTCGCAGGCAGTCTAGCGTCGTCCAGTCTACCACGGAGGCTGAGTATGTTGCTGCGGCTAGCTGCTGTTCCCAGTTACTCTGGATGATGGCCACTTTGCGTGATTTTGGTCTGAGCTTTTCTCGTGTTCCATTGCTTTGTGACAGCACGAGTGCGATTAGCGTTGCTAAGAACCCCGTGCTTCACTCGAAGACCAAACACATTGATGTGCGCTTTCATTTTCTGCGAGACTACTATGAGAAGGGTGATATCGACCTTCGCCATGTCGATACTCATCATCAGCTTGCTGATATTTTTACCAAGCCTTTGGACCAATCAACCTTTAATCGGTTGAGAGGTGAGCTTGGTGTGTGTTTCCCCTTTTAGATGGGGGAAACACTTTGGATTTTGTATGATACACTGACTTTTTGATTTCAGTTGTTGTTTTTGTTCCTTTTTGATTCCTTCGTGCATCTTTTGCATTTTAGCATACGCTTTTACATTCTGAGCTTCATGTGTATAATCTGAAGAATGTAACTATGCTCTGTGTAGTTTTTTCTCCGATGCTTTATGTTGATGCTGTAGCTTATGCTCTTTCTGATCACTAGTGCATACTATGAGCTGAGCTATTTTTGAATGGTGAATTCGTTAATAAACTTAAAACTTGAAAATGTTCACCATTGAGATATGCAACTAGCATGTGTAGGATGTGTTGAAGTCACATGTGCTTTTCATATATGCTAGGTTGCTATGTCTCTAGTGTTGAGTCATTCACTTGCTTGGTATGTCATATTCTATTTAAAATCTGAACCAAGTTAAGTGAATTGGAAAGATCGAGATGGGTTTGCTTGTTAGCACCTCACAGTTTCGAGACTGTTTCTCATTGCACTTTGAGTTAAACTTGAGCTGTGTAGTGTATGACCGAAACTGTTGCTTTAAGCTTCTGATTGCTTATGCATAGGCTTCGCATAGTTGAAAAGTTAGGCAATAACAAGCATTCAACCTCTCGCAGTCACATGCTGTTTTCTGAACTTGTGTAATTTCACCGCTGCAACTCTGATTAAAATTTGAAATCACAAGTAAATGCCTAAATTGGTATCAGCATGATGATTGAACTGTGCTAGGGGTAGTTCACTTGGTATACATGCTTAGCACATTTGACTTCCTGTCCATACATGTCTGTGCTATTTTGATGGTGAATACCTTTTTCGGCTTAAAACTGCTCACATGTTCATATTTCATTCTTAGTGATCAGCTTGAGCCTTTGCTAGCATTCTGTGCATTTTTCTGAGTCATCGGATTTGAACTCTATAGAGCATTTTTGCACTCTTTTGAGTATACTCCTGAAGCTCCTAACTTGCATTTTGACTCATTTGCATTTTGGAAGGGGGAGAACCTCTCTTGTTGGCACTTTTTGCTGGTGCATTTTCTGAGGGGGAATCCTATTTCTTGATAAGTGCATTTTCAACTAAGGGGGAGAAATGGGGAGAAATTGCAAATAATAACCCTCTTTTTGCTTAGGGGGGAGCCTTCTTGGTTGATTGCACTATTCGAGGGGGAGTTTGTTTCCGGTTGAGTCTTTGACATTTTCAATTGGTTTGGAGCGGTTTGTTAGTTGCGTTGAGCCTTAGCCTCTTTCTTGAGGGACTAGCATTTGCTTTTCAGATTTTCAATTGGTGTCGAACTCTTTTTGGTAACAGTCGGTATCGAGCTTTCTTTGCTAGTTGTGTTGAGCCTCTGTGCCTCTATCTTGAGGGACTAGCATTTTGCTTCGATATTTTCGATTGGTCTTTGCTAGCGGTGTTGAGCCTGTTCTACCTCTTCTTGAGGGCTAGCTTTGCTTTGCTTGGTTGCGTCGAGCCGTTGCCCATGTCTTTGGGGACCAAGTTCTTTCGCTCTTTCCACTTGACCTTCTTCGGCTTTGTTATGCTTTCGGGTCATTTGGTCGAGTTCTCTTCTTCTCCTTCTTCCTTCTTCTCTTTCTATTATGATTTGTGTTGTTAGTTGACAATGCACTCATCAAGGGGGAGATTGCGGATACATGGGTGTATGCCGGGTCTCTGAGTGATGAGTGATTGTCAACTGGGATGATGCGCATGTTCTTTGGCTTGTGTTGTGCAGGTGTCGAGCACGGATGCAGTGATCAAAGGCGAGGTGAAGGTCAAGTAGAGACGTGTCGTGCCGATGGACCGAGAGTGGCGAAGGGCGGACGTGAGACTTGGACTGAGGGACCAGAGGCCCGAGGATCAGCTGTGGTGGCTGGCAGCCTGTGATGACAACAAGTGAAGAAGTGCGGTCATGTGTTGCCTGAGTCGTGGACTTGGGGACACGTGTTGGTGGACGGGGTGCACGGGAGGTGCATCCCATCTACGACGTCGGTTTGGTGGTTGAGCCAGAGAAAAACCATCGGGTGGACGGTTTCTAGGTTTGGGCCTCAAAATCTGGGTGCGGATGGTTTCCGAGTTTGTCCACAAAACTCGGGCTGAGGACGGTTTCCAGGTTTGGGCCTCAAAACCTGGGCGCTGAGGGTTTGCTGAGTTTGGCCTCAAAACTCAGATGCTTGGTGGGCTGGTTTCCCGGTTTGGGCCTCAAAATCGGGGGTTGGCTGGAAATGGCTGGTTTCCCGGTTTGGGCCACAAAACCGGGGGTGCAGAGCGAGGGCGGCACGTGGCGGCAATCGGGAGGTTGCGTCGAGGCAACGCTACGAGTTGTGCGAGCGTGGCCGTCGGATACACCTACCACCGAGTTGGTCCAGAATAACCCTAGGGTTTAGCTGGTTCGCTCTGTAATTAGAGAGGGGTAGAGTAGGAATTAGAAATTAGGATAAGTAGAGGGAGACACCCTCCTCCCTTCCTATCTCAGTTCATTTGCTCTTTGCTTCTAGGGTTTCCTGCTCTCCCAATCCCCTGCTATAGCTAGCTGAGATCCGCAGAGAACCATACCTCTGTGTACTGGAGATTTTGAGGAAGTGAGGCCGTAACCTCACTGTTGTAGCGTGTGGTAGCCACACGGTTGCAGATCGATGTGTTGATTCGCGTTTTGGTTCGTGTTCTTCGCGTTCTTCGTTTCTCCACGTTTTGCCCGTCACTCGATCTCCCTCTCCCGTGCGTCTTTGCGAAATCCGTTTGAATCAACTTGTTCGTATTTGAAAGGAGATCATTTCCACCGAAGGAATTTATCTATCTCCCTATGAACAAGTAGATCGGGTTGATTTCATTTTCGTGTCGCTTTTCAGTTCATTCTTTTCCCTTTTCGATTTCCCGGTGATTGACTCGATTTGAGCGGATGATTTCTTGGGGATAGTCTTCTAACTACTCTGTGATCATCCTCTCCAAGTTTGGGAACGTGGGATTTTGATTTGAATCGACTTGGGAAGATTTGGGTGAAGGGCGATCAAAGTCGCCCTCCCTGAGTGACCGCAGACAGTCCGCCACTCAGGGCGCGGATAGTCCGCGCGTCGGGGACGAGCCAGAGCAGTGGCACTGTCTTCCGGCTGATTTGGCTTTTGGTTGAACGGCGGACAGTCCGCAGTTCAAAGCCGCGGACAGTCCGGGACTGTCTAGGGGACTTGCAGCAGCACTTCGTTTTTGCTCCTTTGACCGGCGGACAGTCCGCGACCTGATCCCGGATAGTCCGCCACTGGGCAGACAGTCCGCGACCGTACTGGCGGACAGTCCGCAAATCGGCTGTGTCATCCGGTTTAGTGCGTTTGCTCTCCCGGCTTGTTCGCTTGGTTTCCGGACTTCTCGTTTGACCCTTTAGTTGACCAAGGAACCTCTCTAGGTATCTTTGCTACTTGTTAGCATAGGTATCTAGGAGTTTCTCGACGTAGCCGTCTATCTACGTTCGGGACTTGATTTTTGGGGTTGTGTTCGAGCCGGAGCTTTTGGCATTTGGTTTGCTATCTTCTTGTGGTGCCTCGCTGTGATCCTAGGGATCAACCACCCTCTTCCAAGGGTCGTGGGCATCACGGTTTCGGTCGCAGTTTCTCGGGGTTGATTTTGGGACATTTGGCCAAAGTTTCGAGAGAAATTTTTGAGCTCCCATTCACCCCCCTCTGGTCGCCTTGCTAGTGCTTTCATGGTCCTTCACCATGTCTTTGGGAACCAAGTCTTTTGCTCTATGTGATCGAGTTTTGCTCATTGTTGAGTTGTTGCTCCGGTCCCTTGCTTGGTTGCGTTGAGCCGTTGCCCATGTCTTTGGGGACCAAGTTATGTCTCATGACAAGTGATTTTGTTCTTTGCCCTTCGATGGCTTTTGATCACTTGAATGAGATTTTCGGTTATGGTATCTCAAACCATCTCTTGTGTCTAGTTTTTGTCAATTCAATCATCAAGGGGGAGAAAGAGAAAGGGAAAGAGAAAAAGGGGGAGAAATTGACCCTTACCCCCAAGTGAACCCAAGTGGATAAGTACCTTGGTTTCTTTTGTGATGATTGTTTGACAATTTATTTGAGATTGGTTTTCGAGTACCTTTTGGGATTCATGAAACTCTTGTTTTTCTTGACTCTTCGGTTGTGTGGAGGCTTTGCCCGCTTTTCCCGTTGCTTTCGGGACCGAGAGCTTTTATTTGAGTTTTCATGATCCCTCCTCATCTCAAGTAGCCTTGTGTTTGCTTTTGCTTGGCTTTTGGGCACTTGAGTGAGGCTTGCCTTCAAACCCTTCCTTTGTGGTTTTATTGTTAGTCAATGTATTCATCAAGGGGGAGATTGAGAACATATATGATGAATGATTGACTTTGATGAGGAAGGTTTGAGGCTTTTACCCGGTTGAGTCTATATCTAGCTATGAGCTTAATGTTTATGATTAACCGGTGGCGTTGAGTTGTGTGGTGTTTCTGTGTTGGTGTGCGTGTGCGACATGTGTCTCTTGGCTGTGTTGATGTGCAGGTGTGGAGCTCAGATACAGTGGTCTATGGCGAGATGAAGGTCAAGTAGAGACGTGTCGTGCTGACGGACCGGGAGCGGTGAAGGATGGGCGTGCCGTGCGGCGGACGTGCCATGCCGATGTACGCAGAACGGTGAAGGGCGGACGTGAGGCTTGGACTGAAGGACCAGAGGGCCAGAGGACCAGCTGTGGTAGCTGGCACGTGGCATCGGCGAGCGAGAGCACATGGGGATGTGCGGTGCATCGGCCGAGTCGGGAGGAAGACGCTGGAGTCGTGTCACTTGGCGGGAGGTCGGACACGGGCTTGCGTGCGGCGCAAGTGCCGTCGGCCAAGTCAAGAAGGAAGGCGAAGGCGTTGTGCCCGGCGTGGAGGCTGGACATGCATCGGCATCGGTGCCGGTGGTCAGGGTGTGAGAACCACATCCCGTCTTCGGTGCGGGTTCGGTAGCTGAGCCTCAAAAAGCTACCATCGACGGTTTCCGAGTTTGGGCCTCAAAACTCGGCGAGGACGGTTTCCAGGTTTGGGCCTCAAAACCTGGGCTTGCGGGTTTCCGAGTTTGGGCCTCAAAACTCGGGGTGGACGGTTTTCCGGTTTGGGCCTCAAAACCGGGGGATGGTCCGAAAGGACGGTTGACGCGTGGCGGCGTGGAGAGGCTGGCGCGGCGGCGAAGCTATCCACGAGGAAGGCGCGGTGGTCGACGGTGGTGGCATGTGGCGGCATCAGGGAGGTCGCATCGAGGCGAAGCTACCGGATGTGCGGGCGTGGCCGTCGGATGAAGATTGACCGGACTGGACGGTTTTACCCCTGGGGGTATTTGGGTTGAGTGCTTAATGTAAGGGTGTTTTGGTCTTCGGACGTGCGCCTATATATATGAAGGGGGCTGCTAGGGCAGCCGCCATCCTTGGAGAGTTCTTGGTGGTGTCTCTCTCATTTTGTTCCTGTGAGAGAAGGCTAGGGTTAGGGAGAGTTGGCTCTTGTTCTTGAGCTTTTTGCCATCCAAGCTTTGTGTTGCTAGGATTGGCTTGTAGCCCGACACCGAGTGCTTAATCAATTCATCTTGCTGAATCCAAGGATCAAATTCGTGGTTGAATTCGCGTTTTGAATTTGTTCTTCGCGTTCTTCTTTTCTCCACGATTTTTCCCTCTCCCGATCTCCCTCTACGCTGCGTCTCTTGCGATTCCGTTTGAATCAACTTGTTCTTTGAAGTGAGGAGAACATTTCCACCGAAGGAATTCATCCCTACCCTCACGAACAAGTAGATCGGGCCGAAATCATTTTTGTTCTTCGTTCTTCCCCTTTTCTAGTGTTCTTCGGATTTCTCATGGATTAGTTGGGTTGAAGCGATGATATCCTAGGATTAGCTTCCCAACACGTAGAAGAACACTTGGGAGAAGGTTGGTTGCAGCCCCATTCGATTTGGTGAAGATCCAATCGATTTTGGTTTTGTCCCGTGAGGATTTTGGAGTCTCTGGTCAGTGGCGGACTGTCCGGCCCCCCAGTGGCGGACTGTTGAAGGGTCGAGATGGCGGACTAGAGGGGGGGGGGTGAATAGTCCTTTTTAAAAATTAAACTTAATCGCAACGGAGCGGCTAACCGAAACAAATGCGGAATTAAAACTATCGGTCTAGCCAAGACTACACCCCTCTACCTATACTCTATGACACCTTACAAAAGATCCTAATCAATGCAAATAAGGTGTCGGGCTAGCTAGAGCTCACCTAACCAATTCTAGAAGCAAGGTCACACAAGCCTATGCAACTAGTACTTCAAGCACGGGGGAGCTCCTATGCAATCTAGCAAGCAAAGCACAAAGCCTAAGCTCACTAGCAATGCTCAATAACAAGGCTACACAAGCCAAATTAGAGAGCTCAACTTAGCTACACAAACTAAGCAACTAAACACTAGCACAAGGATTAGTATTGCAATACAAGCTAGTGTAAACAGCAGGTAGTCGGTACTACCGGGCTATAGGCCGGTACTACCGACGCCGGTACTACCGGGCTTCTAAGCCGGTACTACCGAGCACCTGCAGGGAGCTACGAAATCGAAGGGGATGAGATGCAATCTCAGATCTAGCAATTACCCCACTTCCCTAGATGATGTAGATGACGAATGTAGCTTCCCCACGTCTTGGTTCCTTGCCAAAAAGGTAGATCGAGTCTTCCCAACCTAAGATAGAGTGAAGGAGGGAGGAAGAACACGAAGAACGCAAACAAGCGTAATATGCAAGGAACAAAGAACAATAAGAGCAACAAGAGACGGGGACACAAGATTTTATCCCGAGGTTCACTTGGTTGCCACCAAACTAGTCCCCGTTGAAGCAAGCCCAAGGTTGCCGTCGATCCTCTCGCTAGTGGTGACACTAAGCCAACCTCTCCACGATGGAGTGCTCACCAAGAGCTCTAGCTTTTGATCCGGTCGGACCACTTGGCGCTCTTCACGCCTCTTCTCCACTAGAGTTGCTCTTCGCGATCTCCCGCGGGGCGAGCACAATGCCCCTCACAAAGCTTCTCCGGAGCCACGCACAATCTTCACGCGGGCTTCACGACGGAGACACGCACCAAGCCATCTAGGAGGTGGCAACCTCCAAGAGTAATAAGCACCACCGGCTTGCAACTCGAACACCTAGTGCCACTCGATGCTATCTCTCAAAGCAACGCACTAGGATCACTCTCTCACACAATCGGATAAGCACTAAAGCATATGTGTGTTAGAGGGCTCACAAGCACATCCACACAAGCCACCAAGGCTTTGGAGTGCTCCAGCAACCGGCCCACAGCCGGCCTCCACCCCTATTTATAGAGGGGAGCGGCCAACTAGCCGTTTCCCCTTTCCTGTGCTACGGTCGGTAGTACCGACCCCCCTGGGCGGTAGTACCGACAGTGTCAGAACTAGCCGTTACACACGGCGCGTTGACCAAAACGAACAACCGACTCCTGGTCGGTACCTCCGATGGTCGGTAGTATCGGCCCTATGGCGGTACTACCGACAGGCCAAACTGGGGACTATACAGAGAGCCCCGAACTCCTTCGCCTTCGGATCTTCCAAAGGTTGGTAGTACCGGCCCTATGGCGGTACTACCGACAGGCCAACATTGGATCTACACTGAGAGCATCCAAAACTCCTCCATACCATGGTACTACCGACCCCCTGGTCGGTACTACCGAGCCCGGTACTACCGGCCCTATGGCGGTACTACCGGTAGGCCAAAACTGGCCACTTCCAGAGAGCTTCCAAACTCCTCACATCTTGAAACCTCCAACGGTCGGTAGTACCGACCCTATGGCGGTACTACCGGCAGGCCAAACTCAGCTCAACACAGAGAGCCTGCAAAAACCCTTCAGGGCCACGGAACCACCGACCCTCTGGTCGGTACCACCGCGGGCGGTAGTACCGAGGTTATGGCGGTACTACCGCCAGGCCAAATCAGCCCCAACACAGAGAAGGTTGCACGCAGCACCCATGGGCGGTACTACCGACCCCCTGGGCGGTACTACCGACCACACTCAGAAAACTTCATTTTCTTCTCTGTGTTGATCCAAAACAACTCCAACAACTTCTCCTTTGCAAAAGTGCCAACGCCACCAAGTGTACAACAACATGTGCATGTGTGTTAGCATTTTCACAATCATTTTCAAAGGATTTTCTCTTTCACTCATAACGCCACTCGATCTTATTAACATCGCAAAGTTAGATCGCTCTAGTGGCACTAGATGACCGATATGCAAACAAGTTTGCTCCTCTTAATAGTACGGCCATCTATCCTAAACCCGGTCATAATCTTCTCTACACACCTATGACCGGTGAAATGAAATGCCCTACAAGTATACCTTTGCCTTGCGCATTCCATTCCATCTCCTCCGGTGTTGATGCAACACATGCACCAATCCTCTTCATCAAATGATATGATCCACTTCATATCATCACATGGCCTCCATGGTCCACCGATCTTGACATCACTTGCTCTTCACCATCGCTTCGGTCCTTCGGCGCCAAGTCTTGCTTAAGCCTCCCGACACTCGGTACCAACGGCTTCAAAGCCTCAACTTGCCCTTCACCTTCGCAACCGGTCCATCAAGCCAAGTCTTGCCTTGATCTTCACCATCTTAGCCACATGACCATATGTCATGTTTCATGTGCATTAAGCTCCTTCTTCACATGTGTGAGCCTTGCGACATATTCCAAGCCATTTCTCCTCTATGGCATATGTTGCTCACACATGATCACCTGTGGACTAATCACCTGTGTAATTCACTTCAAACACATATTAGTCCACCTAAGTTGTCACTCAATTACCAAAACCAAACAAGGACCTTTCAACTGTCCGACCATCGGGCTCGGCCAGACCAGAACAGCGCAGCGCACACTGCTCACGGTCACTTTGACCGGCGGACAGTCCGCCGTTAGTAGGAGCGGACAGTCCGCGAGTCGAGCAGTGTGAGGCCAGCAGCGTTGTTGTCTTAGCAACTTGGCTGGCGGACAGTCCGCAGTGTTAATCACGGACAGTCCGCGAGTCGCGCAGGGGAGTCCAGCAGCGGTGCTGCTTTTGTTCTTTGGCTGGCGGACAGTCCGGCCCCCTAGCGGCGGATAGTCCGGCTCACACCGGACAGTCCGGGACCAAGAGTCCGGACAGTCCGGGAACTGCCTGTAGGTTGCAGTTTAGTGCGTTGGCCCTCCCGGCTTTTCCGCTTTGTCTCCGGACTCTTCGTTTGCTCCTAGAGTTCACCTAGGAACCTCTCTAGGTATCTTTGCTACTAGTTAGCATCGGTATTTAAAGGAATCCCGACGTAGCCCTCTATCTACGTTTGGGAGTGGGTTGTTTAGGCACGAACTTGTCTCGGGGTTTTGAGAGTTTTGATTTGCTCTCTTGTGTGGTGCCTCGCTGTGATCCTAGGGATCATCCACCCTCTTTCCGAGGGTCGTTGGCATCACGTTTGAGTCCGAAGCTTTTGGGGTTGATTTTATTGGGACATAGGCCATAATTTCGAGAAGAAATTTTAGGCTCCCATTCACCCCCCCTCTGGTCGCCTTGCCATAGCATTTTCGGTCCTTCACCACCGCCTCGGCCTCTGCTACAATTGTGATGACAAGTACACACGCGACCACAACAAGGTTTGCAAACATCTCTTCCTCCTAGAGAGAACCGTGGAGGACGACGACATCGAGGACGAGGCCGCTGTCGACGCGTCCGTGGTGTAGGAGTCGCCACGTACTCCTTGCACGACATTGCGGGCGTCCGTGTCAGTGACCCTGCAGTTTTGTGTGTCGCTGGCGGCGTTTCCCTGATCGCGCTGTTCGACACAGGATCGAGACATAATTTCATCTGTGAAGGTGCAACACAACAGATCGGCCTCCCCTTCCAGAGTCGTCCGTGCCTCACAACAACGGTGGCCAACGGTGAACGCGTACCGAGTCTTGGCATCATTTGCCACACCGCGGTCCTCATCCAGGGCGAGCAGTTCACTGCTAACCTATTCGACATGCCCCTGGCCGGCTACGACATCGTCCTGGGAACCCAGTGGAAAGGGCCCTAGGTCCACTCACCTAGGACTTCACTACCAGGACGCTATCCTTCATGCGACAGGGTCGGCCGATCTGCTAGCACGACATCGCGGGGTCAGAGTTCCCGGCCCTCAACGCGACCACCACGGGCGGGCCCATCTCCAGTGTGCCCAACGCCGGCAAGCCCTTGTTGGACGCCTTGTTGGCCTCCTTCGATGACGTGTTTGTGGATCCCCGTGGGCTACCTCCTCATCTCGGGCGTGACCACTCCATCCACCTACTTCCGTGTTCCCCGCCGGTGGCCGTCCGCCCTTACAGGTACCCGATCGCGCACAAGGACGAATTGGAGCGTCAGTGCGCCGTCATGATGGAGCAAGGGCTCATTCGCCACAACACATCCGCATTCTCGTCCCCGGTCCTCCTCGTCAAGAAGGCTGATGGATCATGGTGATTCTGCGTCGACTATAGAGCCCTCAACGCGATCACCATCAAGGACGCGTTCCTGATCCCGATGGTCGACGAACTCCTAGACGAGCTGCATGGCGCCAAGTTCTTCACCAAGCTGGACCTTCGTTCGGGCTACCATCAGGTCCGTATGAACCCGCCGACATTGCCAAGACGGCGTTCCACACACACGATGCCCTCTACAAATTCCCGGTGATGTCGTTCAGGCTCTGCAACGCCCCCGCTACATTCCAAGCCTTGATGAACGACGTCTTGCGCGCCTTCCTCCACCGGTTCATTCTTGTATTTTTTGATGACATCCTCATATACGGCTCCACTTGGGCGGATCATCTACGTCATCTCCGCGTCGTCCTCGTAGAAATAGGTAACTAATCCTATCTTTCCTCCTAGCCACTAGTGGCTGGCTCGGTCTGGGCGCGCTCAGCAGCACGCCACACATCACGGGCATGTCGGTGCCTAGTGTAGGTCCGGCCCCACATGACAAGATCAAGCTAACATACCAAATTTGGAACTATATACAGCTAGATTTATGATTAATTTTTTTTTCTTTGACTACAAAGATATGCACGCTAGGTCGTGCTAAAGAGTGCACATGTGTGACAGATTTGTGTAGCATGCCAATGCTAGTCATCTAATTTTCTAATAGTACTATGGCTGCACGTTAGTGATGTTATGCTGTATCAATTCATTACTGTTATTTTTTGCCTATACAAACACGTAACCATTTTGTTCTTAATAACAGGTAAGAGATTTTCATATTGCCAAAAGAGTAGAAGATATTGGGTTCTATGTTGGTTTTGTAGGTATAAGAATCTTCCAACTAACTAAAATATTTTTATTTGCACGTATCCACATATCTATGCACATACTCATTTAGAAAATATGATTAATGTCATACCTTTAATTTGTGTAGGTGCTTCATACATGCTTGGTAGAACTTTGACTTCCATAATTTGGGGGATGCTAGCAGATCATATTGGGAGGAAACCAGTTATTATGATTTCGACTTTCTCAATGTTAGCAGCTCTGCTCTCTATGAATATCATGTTGAGTTAATCAACCATTCGGACATACATATGCTTCAACTAGTATTTTTGCGCCTATCCTTGATTATTACTTGTGAGTTTTTATTTGTATACCAGGCTTGTATTCAACACTTTGTTTGGATTAAGCGGGCACTACTGGATGGCAATAGCTACACGATTTCTTCTTGGCTTTTTGAATGGTTCACTTGGTACAATGAGAGTATGATGACTAAGGAAACTAATGAAGTTTTCTGGATTATTTAAGCATGTTCAAATTATTAACTTGGCAATTATTGATATTTACAGGCTTATGCAGTTGAAGTTTGCCGATCTGAGCATCAGGCTCTTGGAATATCACTTGTAAGTTTAAAAAGTCATAGCAATGTGGTTTTTACTATTGCGTTTAGCATAATAACTAGTCAGATTATGATATATACTTTAATTACAATTAGGTCAGCGCATCATGGGCAACAACTCTTAGTATTGGACCAGCAATAGGTGGATATCTAGCATAGGTATACATCAAACTTACAGTGATTAACAATTTTTATCCCTATATATACATTAATGATTTCATGGTATATACCATTGTTTTGTTTGACAGCCACCAGAAAATTTTCCAAAGTTATTTCCTGCCAACTCATTATTTGGAAGGTATATTACGTGTTAACTATGCATTGCTATTTAAACAATTTCTTCTAACTTACTAATTATTGAGATTTCAATAGGTTTCCTTATTTTCTGCCATGTTTGTGTATATCGATCGCCGACTTTGTAATTCTAATAAGTTGCGTATGGCTCCCGGTATGTGTGTTCTATCGTGTTACCTTACTATTACTCAATGGATTTTATACTTTACTTTCACATAACTTCTTTTCTTACTATATTTAGAGTATCAAACATACTTTATTTCTTATTTATTATAGCAAGAATTAGCTTGAATTAAATACCAAGTGTATTTGAAAGATTGATTCATTCATAAGGTCAGTGTTAGCAGCCCGTGTCATGCATTGATGTGGTGTGATTAGTCCCACATAAAAAGGTATAATAGGTTAGAACAAGCTTATAAGCTTTTAATATCTATAAAGAGTAAGTTACCTTCTTACAAGAAGTAAAACAATATTTGAATCCACCTCCAGTTGTCGCTTAGCGCACGCTAACACTATGAGCGACAAAAGACCATCAATTCATGACAATACGAAGCCAACCCCAAGTCTAGGACCTAGACCACCATCCCGTGCTTCCCCCATAGTCTCTAGATCTGTTGGGATTGTGGTGGGTGCAAGGTGGTTTTGTTCCCTGGAGCCATCATATACAGATTTGGCCTCCATGGAGCCATTGTGGTGGGGGTGGGGCGGTGACGGTGGCTAAGGATGCGGGGAGGTGGTGATGGTGGCGACATCGATGACGATAGTGGTAGATAGAGTAGGAGGAGGAGTGGTGGTAGGTAAGGAGGACAAGACATTAGAGATAAGTGGCAGTGGATGAGTTGGAGATGGCAACAAGAGATGTATAGAGGGATGGTGCAAAGGAGACAAGGGAGAAAGGCAATGAGACACGGGAGTCTAGACTATCCTCGATTCACTGAGTTTGAATTTTTTTTAGGGTTTGGAGTTTGATTGTTTTTTAGGGTTTGATGTCCTGCATCAGAAATGTGTCTTCTTGAAACACATATGTGATTAGGTGTCATCACAAACATGTTTTGTTGTTACACCCGGTTTTAAAGAACAAAATCGGTACGCCATGTCCAGGAAGTCCACACATACAACCACAAAGGGAAAAAATATCGAAAACAGTGTTCTATATACATTGAAAACATAGTTATAACTAACACTTACATCAAAGTTAAACAAGATGGATACTAATCTTCTCTTTAGACTTCATTCTTCACAGGGACAGTTGACTGGGGCTAACATATGCCTAGCACTTCTGTCAGTCTTCTGGAAACTCTTATATGTCTTCATCACTCTTCTGTTGCGCAACTTTGATGGAGACTGGGGTGTGGGAGAAATAGCAAGCGTGAGCACATGTCGTACTCAGCAAATACAACATGGGGTTATGAAGCTCAAAGGGTCATACACTGTTTTCCTGCGATTAGCACTTTTAGTTTAGTCAATATTTTAGCATTAGATAGTCATCAAGTTATGCTTAAACCCATTTAATCCACATGATTAATAATATGAGCAATATCATTAAAAAAATAATAAATGGCAGTAACGTGAACATAAAGTAAATATTATTAAGGTTTTTTAGTCTGCAAGTTTTCTGGGCCGCTCGTGACCGTGAGCACGACTATTATAGCAGTTTTTAACACTCTGCAGAGGTTGTGCATCTTTACCTGTGAGTCGTGATTTACCCTTTTGCCCGAGGTAGCTAGCTCTTAGCCCACTTCCGAGGAAAGCCGGCAGGGTTCACTGTAAAGTCTTTCGAAGGTTCCCCTAACAGGATAGTGGCCACTAGGTTCCAATTGGCAAACAGATATTGGAACCACCATTCCGATGGCACATTTGTCCCGACTAAACACATGAGACCAGAGGCTGTTCTATATCCGTCTCGGCAAGCCCCTTTTGTGCCCTTTCGGGTAACCACTATCAAGCAAGGAGAGGTCCTCTTACTGAACTAAAAGCAGAGCCATGTAGCCCTCACGGTTGTACTATATGTCCTAGCTTTTGGTTACAGATAGCTCATTTAAGGGGGGCCAAGAGCATGAAAGCGCTCACGTCCAATGTTCACATTACCATAAAAATAAGTTAAGAACATGTGTTGCGCAAATTATTAGTCATATTATTTGTTCATAGATGTTGAAACTCAGCACTAGCAGATCTACACATATGCACATATCCCACGGAAACAAGGCAAATAGTTGAACATCTAGGAATAACCTACGGTTCTCATTTTGACACATGCACATAGGTGATAGATTAAAAGTGTGTTGGTAACAAGGATAATCCCATGTATACTTGCCTTGATCCACAAACTCTTGGTGCTCCTGCTAGTCATCGAAGAATTGGTCCTGCTCGCCAACGTACTGCTCACCGTCTGATTTCGAATACAACGCAACATACAAGCATCCATATTCACACATGCATTGCAAATAAGTCTAGCATTAGAACTGTACACCAACAGAAATAAAATAATAATAAAAGGTTGTAAAACAGATCTACACATCACTACGAACACATAGACGATTGGATCACCGAAATCGGATTTAAAACGCGGAAGATACGGCCTAAACAAGACTCTAATAGGCCTAAACAAGACTGACCTAAACGTGAATTTTATTTTCTACAAACCTAACCAACAGTGGCACTACTGTGTAGAGTACGAAATTATGAAACCAACGCAATTTGAATGGATTAAATCGGAGTTAAAATGAGCAAGTTATGGACAAATTTGTAATTAGATCAAACATTTTAGCAATAAAACAAATTGGATAAATCCGTTTAACCATGCGGGCAGGGACCGCGGGTTAAATTGATGAGAAATGAAGGGCTCTTTAGAAAAATTATCGGGGAAGGGGTATCAGACGTTGGCGTCCGTCCGATCTCATTCGGACGGCTCAGATTAGATTAAGGGGGTGAGTGGGCGGCGCCGCCGGCTGGAACAGGGCCGGCGCAGTGGTGCGCCATTATCGCGGCGGCGAAGCTCGTCGGAGTCGCTCGTTTCAGAGTTTCTGGCCACCGCTCGACACAAAAAAGGGACCATGAGATAGCGAGGAAGGTGGGGATCTCACCTAGGCTCGCATCGAAGACGAGGGGTGATCGGAGACGGCGCACGGCGGAGAACGGCGGACGGCAAGAGTCTACAATGCCGATGAGCTCGGTTAGGTGACTGGGAATGACAAAGAAAGAAAATAAAACTCGCTGCGGCATCCTTACGACTTAGCGAAGCTCGGGAAAGGGTCGAATTCGACGGCCAAGCGTCGAATTGCGGAGGCGAGCTTGGCAGATGGTGGCTATGGTTTCAACGGCGAGGAAGCTCTGCTGGAGGTGAGGGAGGACTTGAGCAGATGGAAAGAGGAGCGGCGATGGTGGCGGTCGCATTTTATAGTGCGTAGGGCTGCGGATAAACACAGGTGCCCCGGGAAAACGGACGCGGAGTAGGAGATTCGGCGGCGGCGGTAGCGGGGTCTTCGGGCAGAGGTTGGGGATTCTCCTAACAGGTGGGCCCCACCTGTCAGTGGCAGAGGGTGCGGGCCAGCGTCGTTAGTGAGACGACGGCTCGGACGCGTTCGTGCGCTGCAGCGCGGACACTGGGCCGGCCCAGCTAGAGGCCCAGCAGAGGGTGGAGGAGGCAGGCCGAAGGAGTGGCCTTCGGGCCGAAATGGAGAAATAAAGGAGGGAGAGAAAAATGTTTCCTTTTTCTTTTTATTTCAAAACTGATTTCAAAGCCTTTTCAAATTTGGATTTGAATTTTAGATCTGGTTTTTGGAACTCCACATAATAAAAAGAATGCAAAGCATGAATGCATCAACTTGTTGCTAGGCTAGGATAAATTTTATTTCCCCAACAATATTAATTTCCTATGTTCAATGCCCAAAAAATAAATAAACTAAATCATATTATTCTATTTTAAATAAAAGAGAAATTTAGGGTGTTACAAACCTACCCCTTAACATGAATCTCGTCCTCGAGATTCGACTAGTGCTTACTCGAACAACTGCGGGTATGTCTTTCTCAGATCGTCCTCTCTTTCCTAGGTAGCCTCCTCTGCGGTATTACTGATTCCACTGTACTTTGCATATCTTAATAGCTCGGCTCCTGGTAACCCTTTTAGCTGTCTCCAGAATTCTCACTAGATACTCCTCCTAGGTCAGATCTTCCTTTATAGTCAGTTCATCCAGCGGCATCTGCTGCTCTGGGACCCGTAAAGATTTCTTTAACTGGGAAACATGAAACACATCGTGTACCCTGGACAAACTTTCTAGTAACTCCAACTGATATGCCACTTCTCCACGTCTTTCCAAAACGGTCCCACATATCTAGGTGCTAGCTTGCCCTTCATATTGAACCTTTTCACACTCCTCATATGTGATACTTTCAAGTAGACATAATCCCCTACTTTAAAACTCAGGTATCTCCTACGAGTATCAGCATAGCTCTTCTGACGGGACTGGGCTATCCTCAAATTATCCCTGATTATTCTCACGTGTTCCTCAACATCTCTTAGCACATCCGGTCCAAAAACTTGGCTCTCCCCTATTTGATTCTAGAATAACGGGGTCCTACATTTCCGTCCATACAAGGCTTCAAAAGTGCCATCTTGAGACTCTTTTGATAACTACTGTTGAATGAGAATTCTGCATAAGATAAACTTTTGTCCCAACTGGTTCCGTACTGCAGAGCACAAGCTCTCAACATGTGCTCTAGAATCTGGTTGGTCCGATCAGTCTGTCCATCTGCTGAGGATGATAAGCAGTACTGAAATTCTATGTTATTCCTAATGATCTATGGATCCTCTGCAAAAAATGTGATGTAAACTGGGTACCTCTATCAGACACGATTTTCTTAGGAACTCCATGCAAACACACTATCATTTCCATATATAACTCTGCCAATCTTGCCCCTGTATAAGTGGTCTTGATCGGTAAGAAATGAGCAACCTTAGTAAGTCGATCCACTATTACCCATATCGAGTCATATCCCCTTTGAGTATGAGGTAAACCAACTATGAAATCCATACCCACTTCTTCCCATTTCCACTCTTGTACTTTCATAGGATGCAATAGTCTGACAGGTCGCTGGTGTTCAGCCTTGACCCTTTGACAGGTGTCACATATTGCCACATATTCTGCTACATCCCTTTTTAGACCATACCACCTATACTTCTCCTTCAGATCCAGATACATCTTGGTGCTACCAGGATGAATAGAGTAAGTTGACTCATGTGCTTCTCTTAAGATAGCCTCCTTAATAGTCTTAACATCTGGTACATACACAAATCCTCTTTCCAAACCATAAGGTGCCATCATCATCTAACCTGAAGCTAGGTGCCTTTCCAATTACTATATTCTCAAATATCTCCTTTAATTTTTCATCCTCTAACTGAGCCTGACATATCTCCTTCTCAAGTGTTGGCATTACTTCCATCTCCATGACATTAGTGATCAGACCCAGATTCAGATATGCCATCTCTTCACACAGTTTCTCAGACCACTCTATCACTTGGAGCTCATTGACGTGACTCTACCTACTCAGAGCGTCTGCTACGACATTGGCCTTCCCTGGATGATAATGCACCTCCAGGTCATAGTCCTTAATTAACTCCAGCCATTGGTGTTGCCTCAGGTTCAGATCTGGCTGAGTGAAGATGTATTTTAGACTCTTGTGATCTATGTAGATATCACTCGAATGCCCGATAAGGTAGTGTCTCCAAATCTTCAATGCTTGAACCACTGCTTCTAACTCTAGATCATGAGTAGGGTAATTCAACTCATGCTTCCTCAACTGCCTAGATGCATATGCAGCAACTCTACCTTCTCCTGACACTGGATCACTGCCCGGGTGTTGTTTCATCCAATCCATACCCAGAATTATATCTATTCCCGCTGTTCTCAACACAGTGGGTCCCACATGGAAATCTACCCCCCTTAGACACACACTAGCTGAAGGACATTGATATGCAACTTTCATGCATCTCCCAGGTGAATTTACTGTTATTGGGGTGTTCATGGCACACAAAGGCACACTATGTATTCTAACAAAGTCTTGCGAGATAAAAGAATGCGAAGCACCAGAATCAAGAAGAACAGTAGCAGGGATGGAGTTGATACTGAATGTACCCATCATGACATCTGGCGCCTCTTGTGCTGTTTCAGCGGACACGTGGTTCACCCGCCCAACATTAGGTGCTGGCCTCTGGTGATTCCCTTTCTGATTATTGTTCTGCCCCTGGGGTGCGGGTTGGTTCTGCTTCCGAGGGCAGTGGTTGGCATAGTGCCCCGCATCTCCATAGCGGTAGCACACATTAGGATTATTTGGTGCACTCCCTTTGGCTAGGTTGTTGGTAGGAACTCTTTGACGAGGTGCCTGCTGACCTCCTTGCACTTGTCTCTGCTGACGCTGTTGCTGGAACTGGTTCCGCTGCTGATTCTGCTCTCCTCCCCATTGATTCAGGGTTCCTTGCATCCTCTGCTGGTGTGGTGGTGGAGGGTTCAAGCGAGGGCAGGTGTTGCTACTGGATGCCTGCTCCTGAAGCCTTCTTTTCTTGGCCTCCATCTCCTTGCGCTTATTATCAATGACAATGGTGCGGTTGACCAACATCTGGTAATCATCATACACGTTGGACATCAGCTGTAGTTGCAGACCATCATGCAGCCCCTTTAGAAAGCGACGTTGCTTGACCTTATCCTCCGCCACATCATTGGGATCATAGCGTGACATCCAATCACACACAAGTTAATTGGAGATACTAATCATTGGCCATCAATTCGATATTCAGCCATATCCATGGTATCATAGCCTTTGACTTGACCCTTACCACTTAGAAAAATTCCATAATTTAGATAAATTAATCGTATACCATTTTATGGATATCCATTGTTTAGCTAAAAATATTCATTAGTTAATTATAAAATGATTTCAACACTGCCACTAGTGTTCTAAAATGTGTATGTACAATCTACCATCATCCTAACATATTTTTGTATTATTGTCTCTAATGATCTATTATTGTCTCTAAAGATCTATGAAGTATTCAAGTTACACTTTTTATTAGTCTCTATGAACTTATTGTAGTAATACTATTGAATTTATTAGTATAGTTCATAAAATATTTATATATATTCAACAATTCATAATGACTTATCACATTTGTGCACACATTATATTTATTTTTCTTACAGAAACTGTGGTGCAAAAATATATTTTTTTAGGAGACACTGCATATTCACAAACTCGACAAAGAGGAAGATCAAACAACTAGATCCTTGCTTGCACATGTTTCTGATTATGAAGAACCTATTAAGCAACATGGTATTCTAGCTACAAAGAAAAGCTTATTTACAAATTGGCCACTTATGTCATCTATTATTCTCTATTGTATCACCTGCTTTGATGAAGCCGCTTATACAGAGGTATGTTTAACTACTTTTGATTCGACGACTCATTTCCTTGCTAGTATAACATGAGCACATGATTATGCTATTTGCACTAGCCATATAAGAATATAGGCCTTCACAATAATTTTATCATATTGTTGGATTAAGTTTTTTTTGTTGTTTATATGAAGGAATACAACATATGATTTTACCATGTATCGACCCAAATTCAATGACCAAAGATATATAAGTATATAACTTGGAGTTGTTGCAAAAGATTAATTTATTAGGAAAAGATATGGTTCATTATTTTCTTTGAAGGATTACTTTCTGATATGCATGGGAATGATCAGATCCCTATTTATGTAACTTAGTTAAAACTTGGAACTACAAAAGTACACTTATAATTTTTCACTATAATTTAGTTAAAATATTTTATCTAATAAAACTAGGCCTTATAGTTAATTTAGTTGTAGAAAACACAATTAAAATATATAACCATGTCTTTATCTTAATAAAACTATGATTTTTTTATTGTTATTTAGTTGTAGAAAGCATACTAAGCTATTGTATCTTGTCAAGAGAAGTTGTAAATTAGTTTACATCATTGTCAGAAAAGTTAATACTATGGAGAGAGAACGTATACAAACTTTTAAGATTCACGTGTATGACATTATATTTTGTTTTATTTTGTTTATTTATATTCAATGATTGTTTAGTATGTATATTTATGTTAAAATAATAATATTTTTAACCTAAGGAATAATCTTTTCTCATAGTATAAAAGTTTAAGTTCTAAAAAAACTAAATCATCATGTGCTTGGGTTGAGTAACAAATTACAATTTACCAATAATTTTCCATATTATAGATTGAGTTGCAGATAAATATGAAGTTATTAGGCTATTTGTTGCCTCACACTTTTTATGATTGCTATTGAGATGATCAAGCTAAAGCAATGCAACTTTCACCAATCACATTGATCCATTGTGTTTAACCAGTTAATTTAGTTTAGGTCAATACCATTTCTATGCATAGAGGAAAATAAATTATGAAAAAATCAAGCTATCTGTTTTTCTATTAACACAATTTCACAAAAAGGATCGTTACCGTATATATATATATATATATATATATATATATATATTTGAATTAACAATTTATATCTAAATTACATATTAGGTATTTTCTTTATGGGCTGAAAGCGACAAGAAATATGGTGGACTAAGTTTCTCAACTGTAGATGTTGGTAATGTCCTTGTGGTGACAGGTATCAACTTTCTAGACAACTAGACTATTTTATCAATTTTATTACTATTCTTGAGGTCAAGCATCAGAAGAGTTGAGGTAATGAAGTCCATGATAAAGTGATTTTAACCATGAACCTTGGCAAGAACTTAAGATAGTTAGAGCAAGAGATACACCTAGAAAGGCCCTTTTGATATTTGTTATATGTAGGGACAAAAATTGATCTCATAAGTGCAAGCAAGTAGCCAACATTTCTATAAATTAAAAACTTAGGATATTATAAATATATTAAAAAATATTTGTTGCAGACTTTTCTTTAAACTATGTGTTTTCTAATACCCCTATGTCCCAAATTAACTATCACTTTTGGTTTTTGTGCTGCAAGTTTGACTTGATATGTAGAAAATATGTGTAATCTTTATATCTCTAAATAAATTTTTCTTAAAATACTAGATTCAAATATCTTTCCATGATACTAATTATGTACCATAAATATTAATATTTTTAAAAATATATTTATTCAAAGTTGTTTATCAAGTGGAAACAACAATTATTTTGGGATGGATAGAGTACATTGTTTTGATATACAATGAATTATATCTTTCTTGTAGGTGCTAGTTTACTTCTATTTCAAGCATTTATTTATCCACAAATTGTAAAATACTTCAGACTAATCAATGCTTCTCGCATTGCGGCTGTGAGTACCATTTATCATGCCTTAGTTTATATACTTCAAAAATTTATATGTTATAAGAAATATTGCAGATTTTATCTATGGTGCTTCTTTTTATTCATCCATCTATGACAAATCTATCAAGGCCATGGTTATTTGTTGTAGTAAATATTGCATCGCTACTAAAAAATTGTTTTGCTGTAAGTACCCTCAACCTGCAAAGTTATAACATGTGTGTTTTCTGAATATTTATCGATAGTCACTTTGATCTATTAAAGTAACAAATCATGATTAAACTAATATGTTGGTTTTGTTTTGTTGTTGTTAGTTCCATTAAAAAGTAAAATTATATAATAAGATATTTTTTATGGTGGTTCGAAAAATAATGAATGGCTCAGAACGATCGATCAGATGGCTACGAACATAGAGGAACTAAGAGGAATTTGTAATTTTCTAGAAATAGCTTATGTATAAAATTAAATATTTTATATGCTAAACACTAACCAAGAAAAATGTAAATATGCTTTATATATGAATATTTTGGGAGATTTGGTTAAGACACCCATCTATTAAGTTTCTCACTATGATATTAATATAGCCCTATGTTTAACAGTATAGATGTTCTCGTTGATGCAACAATTTGGTATTAACACTATTAACTTCTGGAAATATGTTAGGCTACTGTCATAACATCCTCCTTAATTCTTCAGAACATTTCAGTGGTATGTTTCCTTAAATTCTATTTTGTTTAACAAATCCTTCTATGTAAACTTTATAGTCAAATCTTGTGTAATTGACAGACTCAAGATCAAAGAGCAACTGCAAATGGCATATCAAATACTCTAATGTCATTTCTTAAGACATTGGCACCAATAGGAGTTGGTAGTGTGTAAGTAAAAAAATACTAACATTTTCTAGGAACATATGCTTGAATGCTATATTTCAGTTTCATGCTCGCATATGATGCCATTTAATATCCCTTTATAGATTCGATCACTTTCTTTAAAGTATTCCATACACATCAAGTTTTTAGTTTTTATAGTAATCAACATACAAAATATATGAATTCCATAGAATAGTATTTAGAAATGTATTATGATAATTTTGTGTAAGTAGCTGGCACATATTTATGTACATGCATATTTTCTCTTACAACATCTATAGCTCGTGCTTTAGTGCTGTAATGTAAGATAAAACCAGAATATTAGTTTGTATAGTTAAGAAAAATATGTAAAGTACACACTGCCATTCTCACAACTTCGACATAAGATGCTTAAAATTTGACACACAACTCAAATGATAGAACTTGGACATTTTCTTACTGATTTGATCAACTTTACATATGCAATCATTGTGTTGGGTTGATAACAAATGCCAAGGTTTTATTAACGTGTCACTTTAACATGTTAATGCAGATTTTCGTGGGCACAAAAACACCAACGCAATTTCATTTTATCAGGTAAATGTGTCATACTTTTGTTAACATACATTATTATACAAAAAAGAATCACAAACCTTGACTAAGAAATACATTCAAGTAACCATAGTGCACTTCATTGTATGTCCCTTCTTTTTAAAAACTTGAATGATAACATAAAATTGTAACAAAGATGTACTCTCTCGATCCTAAAATTTATGGGATCCAATATATTCTAGGTCTTCAACCTCTCTCTCATCCATCTTTTTGTATGAAATAATGAGATTCCTTTTATAAAAAACATGGCTTGTAGGGTAAGATAGTCTCCGGGCATTGCATTTAGAAGTAGAGCTTCTCACACAGGTTGAGAAAAAGCCCATAACCCCTGCTCTACCCATACACAATGACATCGTAGCCCATGTAGGAACTAACCTAACCAACTTAGCTTGTGGCCTTTCGCATGAGATTCCTTTTAAACATGGTGTCATCTAAAAAGCTAGTCGATAGCTAAGGAAAGTAACCAACTTAATTACCCAATTATTGAGGGGACAAGGTGGTATTTTCCCAATCTCCTTTTTTGTCTAAAATCATTTACAATCCTTTATATTTTAGGAAAGAGGGAGTACAAAATTTAGTACCTCTTTAGATATTATTTTATGGTATTTCTCTTACCTTCAAGTTCTGTAAAATCTAATCCTGGTAGGAACCTAGCCCTTTTTAGTCTTCACCCCCCCCCCACACACACAGAGGTGAGTAGTTTTATTGTTGTTTTAGTAATTCACGCATATAACATATACGTTCTTGTTAGTGCAACAAACAATGAGAAGTCAAATAGTTTCTTCTATATTTTATTCTATTGTCTTATTTTATGTAGTTTGCTTCTCATTCATTCGTCCTTCATATATGCATCCAATGGATGGCTCTCTCTTAATAACCAATACCCTAATGTGGAACTTTCATGGAAACCATCAATTGTTAGCTTATGTATATATGTTGATCTGTTCATTGTGTTATTGGTTATTTATTTGTATGCAGGTGACCAAATGATATTCTTCCTTTTCGCCCTTATTGTATTTTTAGAATTTATTTGGACCTTCAAACCATTTCTAGCTATGCCAACAAAGCAATCTTCTTCAAGCTAACCCTTCTGCTTTATGTTATTGAAATCAAGCGTTGATCCTATTATAACTGTAACAAACATAATTATATAGTATTTTTCTCATTTTTTGTTTCGGGTGGTAGTGGTTGTGTGTGTGGGTTGGTGTTGGCGGTGTTTTGTTGATAGCTATCAGCCTTGTCGTGTTGTATACACTTGATACCATGTATCCATACAAAAAAATCATCTAAAAATTACCACACATATGTTTAAGAATGTTGGGAAACTGGTCTTGAGCAAGGACCAAGCACGGGGCTGGACACCGCCCAATGATATGGGGAGGCTTAGTCAATACGATTACCGAGACAAAGTTCCCTAAGGTTTCGAGCCCTTCAATTGGACTGCTTAATTGGGGATATATATGGTCGTCGGGCCAGCCTGGGCCCGGGCCAGACACAGTCTGACCGGACCAGGCCGATCAAGGCACGGTGGGCCGAGAGGAGGTCGGGCCGCCTCGTGCCGCACCGTCAGCCCAAGCCCAACCCAAGCAGGGCTCGGGTCGGCACGAAGGTCCGTCGGGCCCATCGGGCCCGCCACTAGATCTAGGCTTCTAAATATATAAATATATATGTGTATATGTATATGTATTTATACATATTTATATCTATATATGTATATCGGGTCGGGTCGTCCTGCCGTGCCGAGGAAAGGCCCAGGCACTGCCCTAGGGACGGGCCGAGCCGGTCCGGGCCCACCAGTTGTTGTGTCGGACCGGGCTAGGGTCGGGCCGAAAGTCCGGACCGTGGGCCGGACCTTCATGCCTTGGCCTGCATGGCCATATATAATTGGGGATCGAGTCTCTCTTTTAATAGGAAGATTTTATATATAAGTGCATTTGCATCCTTATCTAATGCCAGCTAAGGCATACTCCTTGGATATTCTTCACTCCTCCTTCCTCCTTCGAGGGCACTCCTTCCACCTTCGAGGGCACTTCAGTTCTTCTTGTGGCACCGTCTTCCCCAATGAGCTCCTGTTGAGCTGAGCTAAGGTCTCCACCTAGCCTCGTTGTGGGCCTTTCAGGCCCTCAGTGCCACCGACGGTAGCACTGCCTTCACTTTTGGGGCCAGTAGCAGTAGGACCTCCTACTGTCTTCGCCTTCAGGGCTGACAGTTGAGTTCAGTTCAACAATGCGGCGCACGTTCATCGTCCTCAACAACTCTCCTTTGTTGCTAGGTCTTCGGTGCTCATGTTCATGCACCGCGTGTGGGTGGGCATGCTCTGCTACTCCGCCACCATGTGCAGGGGCGACCTGCACGCCACTGCCAAGACCTTGGGAAAAGGCGGGGAGCTCCGATCCTGTGCAACGTCTGGCTCCTCATCTCACTGATTGGGGGTAGGACTTTAGCAAACAAAACTCCAGATGCGTGATGGCGACTCAAAATCAGAAGGCAAGGTGGTCGAGGATCTAGCGAGGGAAAAGGGAGACACGTTTGGTTCCTCAACGAAACCTTGTCCATCCTTGCTGAGTAAAGACAGGATGAAGTTGTTGCGTTTGGATATTTTGCTAGCTTCTTACTACCACAGAAACGTTTTTGTAGGGATGGTTCTCCATGATTTATAGGGCCGGTTGGGCCAGCCGCGCTATCCAGCAATTTCTACAAATCACTGATTTCTTATTATTACATACAGAAATCGATTTGTATTTTGTAGGACGGTTCTATATAGAAGAACCACCGCCCTTACAAAATGGTTTCCGAAATAGTAATTTCCAGATTTAAAAAAACCAAAAAAAATAGCAAAATATTTTTTATGGTTTTCCGAAATAGATTTCCAGATTTTAAAAAACCCAAAAAAATAGTAAAATATTTTTTAATAGGAGGAGGACCCCACCAGCAAGTTGTGGCATTTTTCGCATAAAAATCACTCGCTTCAAGGCCAGCACCCTTTGCATGTACTCTCCACTTCCACTGCACCTCACACTCACTTGTATGTATTACATTTGGGCTTACTCATATTATACTAAACAAAGTTTAAATTGAGTGTTTGAGACCTAAATAAATTTAAATTAAAATGTGGTCAACTACAAAGTTGTGTATTTTTTCAAGATCTACAACTTTTATTTAGGTTGTTTCTCCATTCGAGGTCATTAAAAAAATATTTAACAAAGTCAAACATAGGTTTGTATGATAAGATGAATTCAAATCAAAAATTGGTCAACTATAAAGTTGTGTAACTTTTAAAATCCAAAAATTTTATTTAGGTTTTCTCTATCCGACATTGTTTAAAATTTTTGAATTTTAAATTTGATAAATTCAAATGTAGATTTCTATGACAAGATAAATTTAAATAAAAAAGTTGTAAACATCAAAGTTCTATAACTTTTATTTTGGTTGTTTCTCTATCCAAGGTCGTTTAAAAAATTTGAATTTTAAATTTGACAAATTCAAACGTAAATTCTTATAACAAGATGAATTCAAATAAAAAAGTTATAAACATAAAAGTTCTATAACTTTTCAAGATCTATGACTTTTATTTAGGTTGTTTCTTCATCCGAGATTATTTAGAAAAACAAATTTTAGTATTTAATTTAATTATTTGGTATCTATTTGTAACGGGCGGCTAAATATAAAACCATTCAGACGGCTGAATATTGAGTCGCCCCCTATAAATCTGAGTCATTTGTAGGGACGACTCGTTTAAGCAGCATTTGTAGGGGAGACTCTATATAGAGCCGCCCCTATAAGCGTTACTAAAAAAAATTAGCAGTTTGTGCAAGCAAGAATGTTTAGCTTTTTCCCTTGCTACCAGCGGCCAGCCAAAAGGGCTCTCTCATTTCTTGGAGCCTGTGTTGGTAGGGTAAAATAATCTTTCCTGGCAACCAAACGTTCCTAAGCAGTACCAGAAGCAGCAGGTTCAAGTGCTCCTACTCGATCTTATTTCAGACAATGGCCTTGGGCATTTTTGTAGGGAATTATTTAACTGTTTGCTTGCTTCCTGTTTGCAGATAAGGTTCAGATGCCGGACTCAGAACCAAAAGACAAGGGTATGGCTGCCGATTTTTTTCAAAAGGGTCTGGAATTTAAGATGATTTCAGGCAATACTCTTGTACAACTAGGTAGTATAAATAAATTGTTCATTTTGTGATTTTTTATTTATTTTTGTGTTATAACATAATAATTTTTTTATCTTTGTCTACCTATAAAAAATAATTATTAATTGTCTTTGTGCGAAGACATATCAGATTTTTTCGGGCTTATGGTTTTGTTTAATGAGTTTTTTATTTTTGGTACTGAAAACTGCAGATTGCGTCTACAGAAATTGCATTGAACAAAATCTACAATTTTAATATAGAATATATACAATAATTATCGCATTAAAGAAAACTAGGATTCGGGCACATGAAATTTAGCAAGTTCCTATTTCTTTCTTCAAAGTACTGGCCTTTTGCTGCTTTTTATTCATTTTATTGACCTATTTAGAGCAACTCCAACCGTTTGACATTTGACTTTGGCATTCTTGTTTTTTGCCAAAAAGCACAAAAATTCCTCTCCAACCGTTTGGCAATTGGCTTTGGCAATTTTGGGGAGTTGGCATACGAGGCCAAACCCGCGCATATATGCGCGCGTACTCGACGTTTGGCATCTGCGCGAAGGGAAACTGCGCCAGGGCCCAGGGTAGATCGATGGTCGGTAGGGACGATGCTCACCTTTTCTGCTTGCACACGTTTAACCTTTTCTGCTTGCACACGTTTAAGTGTCTGATGACACTGTCTGCTACTCCTACGTCTCATGAAGCCGGTCATCATTGATAGTATACCCCCATCAATTGTTGCCCCGTAGCACTCTGCTCGATCCGCTCATTACAGAACATGTTGCTCTGCTCTTTATAACATGCTCCTGTGCTCTCTAGCGCAACAAATCATTTGGTCAAAGCTAGTATATGCTTCAGAAAATATGCACTCCATCGTAGTATATGGACTGTTCAATATATTGTCTTTGATCTATTCGTGTTAATTTGAAACAAAACATGCACGACGGGAGATCATGGAAGAAAAAAAAATCGTGGCCAAAAACACCTCGGTCCACAATTTTGGTAAATGCCAAGTCAATTTTGCCAAACCTTGGAGATGACCTTAGATGGACCCAGAGCTGAGGCACAGGGATGAGCTCCGCAACATGTTTTCGGTTGATTTACCATATATGTTTACTGTCTTCATCGCTCAAATTGCTAATAATATTTCGGAATTGCTAGCGCCCGGACGTCCGATCTGAAGCGCTAGCGTCAGACGGTAACCGTTAAGACTATTTCGCTCTGTCTCGCTTAGACCCGTTCGACACCGCAACGATGCGCCCGTTATTCCTCATGCCCAGACGGCTGTAGCCCCCCATCTCGCATGCGCACTTGGCTCATCACTGCACCGACTTCTACCCTAGACTAGTTCCTCTCTCTTGCCATGGGCAGACCCGAGAGCTGCCCCTCAACTCGATGCGCCCCCATCCCCTGGCGTTGGTCCATGCACCCATCATTCATGTATTCTCATGAAACACTCACAACATGAACCACTCGCATGCAACTTTCCTTTGACACAGGTGAAATATTTAGAAAATATTATTGCAACATATATGTGAAACATATGCAACACCGAGATAAAACATTTGTAACTTGCAACATAAAAACACTTGTTGCAACAACAAACTGGAAGAAAACTTGCAACATAAAAACACTTGTTCCAACAGAGAACTAGAATAAATGAAAAAATTTGAACACACTATGGCGACATTTATGGAAAACATATGCAACATCTAGATCAAAATGCTCGCCTCTGAAACACTTGTAACATTACAACATGTGCAAATATCCCCGATCTACTTTTGCAATATTCATACGATTCAAATGCAACGTACCTCTGAAACTTTTTAAACAACTGAAATATACAATTGCAACATGGGGAAAAGAGAGAAAGCGTCTGGCATGGGGAGCACCATGGATGCCAGATCTACGAGCACGGCCATGCGTGTGAGGGAGCTCAGTCGCTGGGGTGAGAGGGCGCCACTGGGGTGGGGAGTGCATCATGCCACCTCCATGGATCTCCTCAGGGTGAGGGAGAGGCCACCAGATCTACGAGCGTTGGGACCTTCTAGTGGGGGAGGATGCCGGGATAGAGAGAGGTACATCATCGGGATGGATGGATGGCACCATCATGGTAAGGAAAGGAGCTGCTAGGTTGGGGGAGGGCATGCACCGAGGTGCGTGATGAAGTTGTGGTGATGGGTAGGAAGATGGCCATGACTATGTGTGAAGTGTGGGAGCAAGTGAGCGCGGAGGGGATAAGAATAAAAAGAGCCGAGAGGTGGAAGCAGACAGAAATATTTTAATATTCGGCAAAGGAGCGGCAGGGGTGAGAAACTGTAAGGACCTGTGTGGCCTAGAGGGGGGGTGAATAGGCCTGTCAAAAAATCACAGCACAAAACTTAATCAGTAGAGCCCGACACTACCGCCCTGAGCCCAGCACTGCCGCTCCCCGGCACTGCCGGCTGACGGACCAGGATATCAGAGATATCATCAGAAGATGAGTACTCAGATTAACCCTGGATGGCACGGGAGATCCTAGGACGTGATATGAAGTCTACATGGATTAGGACTCTCATTGTAACCTAGTTGAGTTCTTAAAGGAAGTCTTGTAATTAGAATATGACTCTCCTGTTGTAACGGACTAGGACTCGGGCTGTGCTATGCTTCACCCGGATATATAAGGGGAAGCAGGCGCAGGCTTTGGGGAATTGAATCTTGAAACATAACACAAGGCACACGCCCAACTTGGACATAAGGTATTACGCTATTTAGCGGCCTGAACCAGTATAAATCGTTGTCCCTGTGTACTCGCCGAGTTCTACGAACACCGATCCCCACCAAACAAATCGTCTGAGATCCCTCAAGACGAGTTGCCGGTTAACAAACACCGACAGCTGGCGCGCCAGGTAGGGGCTCTCGGCGATTCGACGATCAAGAGCTCGACGAACCACGTCAACATGTTCTCGGCGGGATCAATTTTCGTTTTTGGCTCGTGGACTTGCATCGCGGACGATCAAGGGAAGCTGCATCGACAACTTCACAACGAATCAGAAGCGCAAGTTGTGCCAAAGATGGATGATCTCACCCAGAGTCTAGCAAACCTCGCAATCCAAGGTCCGCAAGATTCCGAAGGTCAGGCCGAAGCTTCCGACTCCTACTCGGGCTCTAATTCCGAGACTGAAAAGGACTCGGACACCAGACCTGGCGTTACTTTTGGACTGCGGAACTCGGCTGAATGCTACAAAAACTTAATTGATGCGAAGTTTAAGGAGTGTCAACAGATCCCCTTAATCGGAGCCCAACAGGGACTTGTCTTCAGCTCAACCCAGGAAGGCAGCATCGTCCATTGGCCACTACAATCAGCCCCGGCTAGATTGATTAGCACGATTGACCAAATTCTTCCGTACCAGCATGGGCATCAGCTCCCCTCTGAGGAACACGACACCTCAACAAAGCTAAATTCCAGTGCCTCTACTCTGGAGTCTGTTACACCGGGGCCAACAAATCAGGGCTATACTCGTGAGGTCTTCATGGCTGGACACCAATCATCTCTACGACCTCCAACTCCTCTAGATGTCCTCCGAGATGACGAAACCCCGAGTATGATATCTGATAATGATCCAGAAGGACCCGGAGAAACCGAGTCTATGAAGACCGAGAGAATTAGGAGGAACCAGGCCAAAGAAGCCTGCAGGAGGCGAGCAAATCATCGAAAAGAGGCCATGGAACGTTACCAAATACGGCTTGAAGAATATAATAGCCGGAGGCGTCTGGAAGAGGAAGCGGAGCGCCAAGCTCGCACCCAGCATGATCAGGAGAATCAATCTCAGAATGATCACAATCGACGACGAGCCGATTGTTCCCGCAACCTTGAACCTGAGTTCATGAGGGTTGCTGGTCACAAGGTCTACCAGACACCTTACCAAAACATCATCGCTCTGGCTACTGAGATGGGAGCTAAGAACAATCGTACCCCCGAAGAAGAGCGACAGCTAGTCATGCTTCAAACTACCGCGCTACAGCTCAAAGGGCGAAATCTTGAATCTTTGGCCGACGAACAAGCATCATCCCATCCAAGCCAGAGGCGACCTGTTCATGAACGACTCGGTCGGGCTCCAACAAGGAGTCGCTTGGGCAACTGAGTACACGATCAGGCTGAAGGAGGAGCCGAATCATCATACCGAGGAGTCGCAATCGCAGCATCCGACGCAGTCGATCGCTTCCCCTGTTTTTCCCAAAGACTCCGAACAGTCCCATTTCCACGAAAATTCAAACCCGGAAACTACTCAAAGTACGATGGGAAGGCAGAACCAAAATGATGGCTCAGGCTATACACTCAAGCAGTCGAATTGGCAGGAGGAAGCAACGACATCAAAGCACTTTTTCTCCCCATGGCTCTAGAAACAATGCCACTTGCATGGTTTGACAGACTTAAGTCCGAGTCCATTGACTCCTGGGAACAACTCCATCGCATCTTCATAGAGAACTTTGCGGGTGTCCCCGAGAGATCAGATCCCCGGACTAAGCTCAGGACATGCAAGCAGCAGAAAAACGAGATAATGCGGGAGTATTACAGACGCTTCTCAGAAATTCGCTCCACATTCTCTGACATCACGGACAGAGAAGTAATTGACCTTTTTGGCAACGGAATTTGCGAAAGGTACAATTACAAAGATTTCATCAAGCATGACACAACCACCACCGACGAGTTTCATCGGGCAGTAAATTCCATGATGGCGACTGAAGAACGCACACAGGAACGCTTTCCCGAGAGGAACACGCAGGGTGATCGAGGAAACAATCAAAGAGGCAATCAAGCTGCTCAGCAAAACACCCGCAAGAGAACCAAGGACAACACTGTAGCGGCTATGGAGCCTCAGAAGAAAGGAAACAAGCCATCCACCTTTGACGACTTACTCGACGGACCGTGCCCTTTCCATCCGAAAGGAGGACATCAGGCCAGGCATTGTCGACAGCTCAAGGAGCGAGGCTTGAACTCTAACTTCAACAGAAACAAGAAAGATAAAGGGAAGAAAGTAGCTGACGACCCTCAGCAGGACGCCGGTGGTTTCCAACACCCCAAAGGGACCATCAATGTCATATTTGGGGGAGTAACTTCCAACGACAGCAAACGTCTCCAGAAACTTTCCCTATGAGAGATCATGTCTACAGAGCCGGCTACCCCCAGATACCTGGATTGGTCCGAGTGTCCGATCAATTTCTCTCGAGCAGACCAATGGACCAATGTCTCCAATGCAGGGCATTACCCGCTAGTCTTGGATCCTACGGTCGCCGTGTTTAAACTGGGAAGAGTACTCATCGACGGAGGAACAGGACTCAACGTTATCTTTGCAAGCACCCTACGCAAGATGAATTTGGACCTCGCAACCCAGCTCACACCATCAAGCGCCCCCTTTTACAGCATAGTACCCGGAAAGGCGGTCGTACCACTCGGAAGGATCATACTACCAGTCACTTTTGGAACTCAGATCAATTACCGGACTGAGTACATCAATTTCGAGGTAGCCGACTTCGAGTCATCATACCACGCCATATTTGGACGACTAGCTATCGCCAAGTTCATGGCAATACCTCACTACCCATACCTTCTACTGAAGATGCCGGGTCCTAAGGGAATTCTAACCTTCAGGGGTGACTTGAAGCGATCATTTGATTGTGACACAGAGGCTGTCCAAATCGCTGAAAAAGCTCAACTCGCCTTGGAAGTACAAGAACTCGCGCAGATGGTGCATAACACCAAGCCTGGAGATTCAGAAATCCCAACTAAGAAGGCGGGTGCTATCCAACCATCAACAGAAGTCTCTACAAAAACCATTGACCTGGAAACCGGTGATCCCTCTAAGACAGCGGTTATCAGTGCTCACCTATCTGAAGAATAGGAACTCGCGCTCACCAGGTTCCCTAGAGCAAACAAAGATATATTTGCTTGGAAACCGGCCGATATGCCGGGAGTCCCAAGGAACTTCGCTGAGCACAAATTGGAATTAAAAGAGGGCTCTAGACCCATCAAACAAGGACTACGATGATTCTCACCGGAGAAGAAAGAGGCAATCAAGAAGGAGATAGCTAAATTACTCGCGGCCGGGTTTATCAGAGAAATCCTCCACCCCGAGTGGTTAGCTAATCCAGTACTAGTCAAGAAGAAGAACTCCACCGAGTGGCGCATGTGTGTCGACTACACAGACCTCAACAAGCACTGTCCAAAGGATCCCTTCGGATTACCGCGGATAGATCAAATAGTTGATGCCACCGCCGGCTCTGCTCTATTGTCATTTCTGGATTGCTACTCCGGATACCATCAAATTGCCCTCAAAGAAGAAGACCAACCTAAGACATCGTTTATAACTCCCTTCGGCGCCTACTGTTATAAAACCATGTCCTTTGGGTTGAAGAATGCAGGGGCTACTTATCAGCGTGCTATCCAAGATTGTTTGGGCGACCAAATCGGACGCAACGCGAAAGCATATGTTGATGATGTGGTCATAAAGACGAAGGATCCGACTACCCTCATATCAGACCCAGAGGAAACTTTTACCCGGCTACGCGCTTACCAATGGAGGCTCAATCCCACGAAGTGTGTCTTCAGAATACGCTCAGGACAGTTACTCGGTTTCCTTGTTAGTCATCGAGGCTAGTCAAAAACAGATCATAGCTATCATCAATATGAAGCCACCTACATCAGTCAGGGATGTTCAGAAACTCACCGGGTGCATGGCTGCGCTCAACCGATTTATCTCACGGTTGGGAGAAAAGGGATTGCCTTTCTTCAAACTACTCAAAGCTGGGGATAAATTTCAATGGACAAAAGAAGCAGACAGGGCCTTTGAACAACTCAAAGGATACCTCACCACTTCACCCATACTGACGCTACCAGGACCCAGGGAGCCAATGATGCTTTATATTGCAGCTACCACACATGTTGTGAGCACGACAATTGTGGTGGAGCGCAAAGATGACAAGCACATCTATAACACCCAGCAACCAGTATACTACATCAGCTAGGTACTCTCCGATTCAAAGGTCAGGTACCCGCAAGTACAAAAATTACTCTATGCTCTGCTTATATCTTCAAGAAAGCTACGATACTACTTCGAAGCTCATGAGATAACAGTGGTAACGGACTTTCCACTGGGAGAAATACTTCGCAACCGCGATGCTACCGGAAGAATTTCCAAGTGGGCAGTCGAGTTAGGGGCGCTCAACATGAAGTTCACTCCAAGGAAAGCAATTAAGTCACAAGCCCTCGCCGATTTCATCGCTGAGTGGACAGAAATACAGCAGGACCAAGACAACGCTATTCCTGAGCATTGGAAGATGTACTTCGATGGGTCCTTAAAACTCGGTGGAGCAGGAGCCGGAGTACTACTTGTATCGCCCACCGGAGAGCAGGTCAAGTACGTCCTCCAAATAATGTGGCCTACTACCAACAATGAAGTCGAATACGAAGCACTACTTCATGGGCTCAAGCTAGCGGACACATTGGGCATCAAGTGACTCCTAGTCTATGGCGATTCTTCCGTGGTAATTCATCAAGTTAACAAAGATTGGGACTGCACCAAGGAAACAATGAACGCCTACTGCGCGGAAGTACGTAAGCTGGAAAAACACTTTTCAGGGCTGGAACTCATTCATATTACTCGGGACCTTAATGTGGCAGCAGATATCCTAGCAAAATTGGGATATGATAGAGCCATGGTTCCCAGCGGTACCTTTGTACATGAGTTATCCAAACCTTCAATACAAGAGAAGGAAGAGGTTGACCCAGCACCCTCCACTCAGATTCTAACTCTAGCACCCTACTGGACACAAGTTTTCGTCGACTACTTCAAGAAGCACAAATTGCCCAGTGATAAAATTGCTGCAGAACAGATCACCAGACGTAGCAAAAACTATGTTCTAGTCGGAGACAGGCTATATCGACGCGGTGCTTCATCAAGAGTCCTCCTCAAGTGCATCTCACCAGAAGAAGGCAGAGAAATCCTAAATGAGGTTCACTCCGGGTGTTGCGGCAACCATGCAGCATCAAGGACACTAGTTGGAAAAATCTTCAGATCAGGGTACTATTGGCCCTCAGCTTTGAAAGATGCAGAAGACTTAGTCCGTCGCTGCCAATCATGCCAGTTCTTCGCCAAACAACAGCATGTACCTGCACATGAGTTGATCTGTATTCCTCTGTCATGGCCCTTTTCATGTTGGGGACTCGATATGGTAGGTCCCCTTAAGCGTGCTCCAGGCGGATTCGAGTACATCTACGTTGCAATCGACAAATTTACCAAGTGGATTGAGTACATGCCGTTGGTCAAGTTCAATGCATCCAAATCAGTACAATTCATGCAGAGTATCTTCCATCATTTTGAGATGCCTCACAGAATTATCACTGATCTTGGGTCTCCCTTCACGGCTATCGAGTTCAAATCATGGGCCAGCGACTGTTGAATTAAGATAGATTACGCATCAGTGGCTCATCCACAGTCAAACGGTCAAGTTGAACGAGCAAACGCCCTCATTCTTGCCGGGTTAAAACCAAGGCTTTTTGACATTCTAAAAGATCATGGCGGGAAGTGGCTCGAAGAACTGCCTAAGGTAGTCTGGGGGCTACGGACACAGCGAAGTCGGGCAACAGGCCAAACTCCTTTCTTCCTGGCATACGGCACGAAAGCAATCCTCCCGGCAGACCTAATCTGGAACTCCCCACGAACAGAGCAGTACAATGAAGGCGAGGCTGATGATACAAGGCGACTAGAAGTCGACAGTCTTGAAGAGGCCCGATTAGCCGCACTCTTTTAATCAGCAAGATACCTTCAGGGTATGAGGAGATACTACGACAAAAACGTCCATCACCATACTTTCCAAGTAGGCGACATGGTCCTGAAAAAGATTCAGAACACCACAGGACGCCACAAGCTTATGAGTCCATGGGAAGGACCCTACATCGTATCTAAAGTAACAAGACCCGGGTCATTTGAGCTAATCACTGAGGATGGTACTCCATTGCCAAATTCATGGAATATTGAGCATCTAAAGAAATTCCATACCTAAAGGACTTTGCTACAAACCTGACCCAGGGCAAATGTACTCATTTCTTGGATATTAATAAAGTTTGGATTCATAAAAAACAAGAGCTTTATCAATCATCCTTTTATCGTACTTCATCAAGGCTATTCAGTCGGATAAAGACTTTCAATGATACAATAAGCTTTAGCTATTGTTTTCCACTGACTAATATATAATATTACCCGGATGGATGGTTCAGCAGCAACGATATTCGAGTTACGAGCTCCGAGCTCAATACAACTCAACAGGTAGTACGGTTTAATACCCGGCTATCAGCCTATAGCGAATATGGTACCTACAAAAGTAGGTACTAGTTCCTATAAGGTATAACAAGGAGAGTAGTACTCACCCTGTTACATATTAACCGGACAGAGGTCCAATACACTCTCGCACTCAAGCTGCGACTACCAAGAGGATATGATTCATCCAGCAGGAACCATCGTTACGGTCCTTCGGAGGTGCTTGATCAAAATTATCCCTTGACCAAAGGTACTAAGAGTAGTACTCGGGCAGACTAAGTTCTCTATACGATCGTCAAACGACTACTAGAGAAATAAAGTCATATGACCCAAACTTAAGTGCTAGAGAGCACCCGGATAGACCCATCCAATAAGACGTCTGGTCATACATCCACACAACGACACATTGACAAAACATTTTTTGCAATGACGAGTCGACAATATACGAAATCAGCAAAGTCTCAAATGTAACTTATGATTTGATTCTTTATGCTTCATGATAATTGTTTACAGGAGATATAAGTTATGGCCAAAGAAACAAGGAGGGCGCACTACTCTACAAGATCTAAAATCTGCGAGTACTCCTCCGCTACGGCCTTCGCCTCCTCTTGCATCACCGCAAGATCCTCATCACCCTTGCCTTCAGGCAGCGTCATGAGGGATGACAAGTCGAAGGACGGTAGATGCAGACGCAGTGTCGCCATTAGACCCTGCACCACCGAAGTCGACATATCCTTGATGTACTGAGCCAGTCGCCCGGGTGCAGCCCTGGCCCGATCAATCAAGGATTCGTTGACTCCTTCAGGGCGCGGAATCATATTCAGGATGGGCTCGATGGCACGCTCCAACGCCTTCAAGGAAGCTTGCGAAGACTCGAGGGCTTCCCGCGACTCCTTTGTAGATTTCAGAGCCTGCAGGAGGTCCTGGTCAGCACCCTCATGCATCAATTTGGCCTCTTGAAGAGTACTTTGTGCATTAGCAAATACCTCTTCAAGCTCCACCTCCTTTCAGTTGAAAGCATTTTGCCACCCGGAAGCCAGCATATTTGCATCTGAAAAACATCAGTCGGATAAGTCTCGGAAAGTCTACAAGTGAAAAATGAACTCGGGGCAGTACTGTCAACTTACCAGCCACCTGTTTCTTGGAAGATTTTTTGAGCTCCTTCAGTTTTTGCTCCAAGGCAGCATCTTTGGCAATTAGCGCAACTTCCCGATTGTTGGTTGCATCGCGTTCAGCAATGACAACCTTAAGATTGCCTTGCAATTCATTAATGCGATTGTGCAGCAGCTGAATAGCCACCTTTTGGCTAATTTGATCCTGGGCGATGTAATCTTTGAGCTCCTGATTCTCACGGGACATCTCCTAGCGAATCCGAGTAATTTGCTCTTTGACCTTTACATCGAAGCCCTACGCAGACACAATACTATAAGTACTCGGATGAGACTACAACATATGAAGAAGACTTCAAGATAATCACCTACGGATACATGGGTGTATGCCGAGTCTCTGAGTGATGAGTGATTGTTAACTGGGATAATGCGCATGTTCTTTGGCTTGTGTTGTGCAGGTGTCGAGCACGGAGACAGTGATCAGAGGCAAGGTGAAGGTCAAGTAGAGACGTGCCGTGCCGAGGGACCGAGAGTGGCGAAGGGCGGATGTGAGGCTTGGACTGAGGGACCGGTGGCCCGAGGATCAGCTGTGGTGGCTGGCAGCCTGGGACAGCGACGAGCAGAGACTTGCGGGCACGGTGTTGCTCGGGTCGAGGACCTGGGGACACGTATCGGTGGACGGGGTGCACGGGCGGTGCATCCCTTCTACAGCTTCGGTTTGGTGGTAGAGCCAGAGAAAAACCATCGGGTGGACGGTTTCCAGGTTTGGGCCTCAAAACCTGGGCGCGGATGGTTTCCGAGTTTGGCCACAAAACTCGGGCTGAGGACGGTTTCCAGGTTTGGGCCTCAAAACCTGGGTGCTGCGGGTTTGCTGAGTTTGGGCCACAAAACTCAGGCTACGGTGGGCTGGTTTCTCGGTTTGGGTCTCAAAACCGGGGGTTGGCTGTGAAGGCTGGTTTCCCGGTTTGGGCCACAAAACCGGGGGTGCGACGTCCAGGAAAAGGACACAGAGCGGTGGCGGCACGTGGCGGCAATCGGGAGGTTGCGTCGAAGCAACGCTACGAGTTGTGCGGGCGTGGCCGTCGGATCCACCTACCATCGAGTTGGTCCAGAATAACCTTAGGGTTTAGCTGGTTCGCTCTGTAAGTAGTTAGGGGTAGAGTGGGAATTAGGAATAGTTAGAATTAGGATAAGTAGGGGGAGACACCCACCTCCCCATTTATCTCAGTCATTTTGCTCTTTGCTTCTAGGGTTTCCTGCTCTCTCCCATCCCTGCTGTAGCGAACCTGAGATCCACAGAGAAGAGAACAATACCTCTGTGCCCGTGAGATTTTGAGGAAGTGAGACCGTAATCTCACTATTGTAGCGTGTGGTAGCCACACGGTTGCAAATTCGTGGTTGTGATTCGCGTTTTGTTCGTGTTCTTCGCGGAATCCTTTTTGCCACGTTTTTCCCGTCGATCGATCTCTTTGCTTGGTGCGTCTTTTGGAAATCCGTTTGAAACAAGTTGTTCTAGATCGTGAGGCACTTCTTTCCACCGAAGGAATTCATCCCCAACCTCATGACCTAGTAGATCGGTTGATTTTCGTTTGGATCGGTTTTTGCTCTTCTAGTCCCGATTTCTTCCAATCCATCGATTTGGGTTTTGATGCGAGCCATGATCCCCATGGGATAGCTCACTAACCTCCTTGAGACTCCTCATACCAAGTCTAAGCCCTAGTGCTTTTGATTCGGAGGAGATCGAGTGGATTTCGCGGAAGAACAGTGCAGTATCGGGACCATCGGACGCTAGGGTTCGTGGCAACGGACGCTGACCCAAATAGCATCGGACGCTCCGTTGCCACGCGTCAAGTACTGACAGTTTTAAAGGAGCAACGGACGCTGCCATCGGACGCTCCGTTGTCCATCGGACGCTCCGGAGTGTAACCATCGGACGCTGAAGGGTCACTGTTCACAGCGTCCGATGGGTGTCCAGTAAGGTTCCAGATTTGCTCTGTTTGCATCGGACGCATCCGTTGGTTGGTCATCGGACGCTGCCAGCGTCCGATGCTGCTGAGTTTGCGCAGTTTCTTCCGTGGTTCGTTCGTTCGTTGTCGGTTTTGATTTCCGGCTTTTGCGTTGGGTTTCTAGAGTCGTATAGTGTCTCGTTGTGCTTTTTGGAAGCATCCACCCTATCTCTATGGTCGTGGGCACTTGCGAGCTCTAGGGTTGCTTTTGGGGTTGATTTAAGGGACAATAGCGACAAGTTTCCGAAAGGAATTTTGAAGCTCCCATTCACCCCCCTCTGGTCGCTTTCTGGTTGCATTCTCGGTCCTTCATCACCTCAACAAAATTGCGAAGCGCTTCGATAGGTCCCGCCACTTGCTCACTCAACTCTTTCAGCCGGGTGAGGTCCTGGTCATATCCTAGAACATCAAGTGTCGCTCCTTGGCGCGAAGACGCAGGGGCATCTGTGGATCCTCCTTGTGGGTGAGTGGAAGTTTCAGCACGGACGTTGGCCAAGACCATCTCCAGAGTCGGCTCATCCGGCTGTCGAGTGCAGAAAAACCACTCATTGATTACTCGGTCAAATTCCAACTAAGCAGGAGAACAGAAGATTGAGTATGGCACACCAACCTGAGGCAATGGAAGCATATCCACTTCAGGCGCTGTATTAACCTGAGGACCCGATGGAGAGGAGCTGGGCAGAGGATCTACCTGGCTAAAAATAGGAGGAGCACTGGATTCTTCCTTGTCTAGCACCTCCGACTCTTCTACCGCCCGAGCCTCGGGGACAGCAGCAGAGAGTGCCGCATCTGGCTTCGTTTTCCTACAACAAACAAGTACCTATGCTAGTACCAAAAATAGACGGGTACTCCAAGGAAAGTTTTACGACTTACTTTGTGAGTTTCAGAACCCGCGACAGCTTCAAGAGTGGCTTCTTCTCCAGGTCTGGAGCCGGAATCTCTTCAGGAACCGCACCACTGGAAGTCTCCTGGGCTGTTTCAACATCTGAAAAAACAAGGATATAAGACAAGGGCTTATCAAAATCCAATATCAGAAAGACTACAGAGTACTCGGGTTTCTTCTTACCCAGAGCACTAATATTACAATGCTTTTCAGCCAATTCGGTTGAGAAAAGTACTTTTCGATAAGCATGACGATTACCAGTGCGAGCCTTCTTGGGGACAGGTCCTCCGGCCTCTTGCAGTGGCGTCGGAGACCTCTTCCGGCTACTCGCGGCTTCCGGGTCTATGAGCATGACATCAGAGTCGGTTGAGTTTGTGTCAAGCCAATCAAGATCATCAGCAGAGCTTGGTTTGTTTGGTAGGTCCTCACTTCGGATAGGACCCCCTAGAGCTATGCCTCCGCTCTCCTCAGCCGCTGGAGGCAGGGGAGGACAATCACTGTTATCCCTCCCCTGGCCCTATATAAAATTTAGTCCAGTCAGAAGGATATCTACTAAGAATCTCAAAGACAAGACAGATCAACTATTCACCTGAGGAGGCGGATTGATGGCGCAGAATGTCGTCATCACCGGAACAAGATGTTCACGGCTCTTGAGCAGTCGGTTCACCCGCCTTAGGATCTCATGATCAGGCAGCTGCTCCGCGTCATGATGACCTGGATCCTTCGTACCCAGGTACTCGAAGCCAAAATTGGCTCGCTGTTGAAGAGGATGGATGCGACGCGCAACAAAGTCTTGGACGACGGTGTACCCGGTCAGTCCGCTGAGTTTCAACCCATCAATCATGTCAATGAAGGGTTGGACAGTCTCTACTTCCTCAGTAGTAATCCTATCCTTCCACTCACGACACTTCTGTGGCGGCCATCCATCATGGCGACGAAGGGCTGGTGGCGGGTTTGCCATATAAAACCACCTGGCAGCCCAATCCCGGACAGATTCCGATAACTCTACAACTATATATTGACTAGCTACCTCTAGCCTAAGCTGGATGCTAGCCCCTCCGACTACCTCTACGCTAGCATCACTGGGTTGACACTTCACCCAAAAGAAGTAACGGAAGAGAGTAATGGAAGGGCAGATACCCAGAAAAGCTTCACACAGATGGGTAAAGATCGCAATGTGGAAGCAGACATTGGGAGTGATATGGTTGAGAGTCAAACCATAATAGTGCAGCAACCCCCGCAGGAAGTCAGACGCCGGAAGCCCCAATCCTCGCTCCACGAAGGATTTGAACATAACTATCTCTGTGGTATTGGGGGCGGGAGCGCGATGGTCAGTGGGTACTCTCCACCCATCAAGCGGCTGCGCTCGAAGCAATCCTTGTTGTGCCAAGTACGCCGGTTCCGTCTGCCTGGTATCTGGCATCTTCCACGCTAAGACTTCAGTAGGAGGGTTTGGATGACGAGGCCTTCCGGTGGTGGTGATTCTGGTTTTCTTCTTCTCCGCAGTGGATTGTCTCTTGGGACCCATATTGGTGACAAGAGATTTTCTGTGCATCAACTGTGGATTGGCTAAAGGATTGCTAACTCTGAGGACAATGGCTTGATGAAAGCATGAGGAAAACACAGGCCCGATGGTGGCTTATTATAGATCTATTTTGGCAACCGTTCACCTTTTCCAAACGGCGTTATGAAACTGTTCAAAACCCTAACGGTTGGGGGAACATTTCAGACGGCGTCAGTGACAGTGAACAGGCACACAGCAAACAAACAAGTTTCCTTCTTTCACAAGATACAATTAGTATTGGGAGCACAAGACAAAGGACTCGGAAAATTTTCCAAGTACCCAGATCTTATTTATTATTACTCGGACTTACAACAGAAATATGCGGATACATCTTGAGATACAGCAACTACCGGCACAAGTACAATCAGGATGTAAAATGCTACTCTAGTGTAATCAAGGTACAGAGTCTTGATGCCTAGTGCACCAAGGACCGAGTTCAGTGAGACGCAGTAAAGCAGACACAGAACCTTGGGTAGACACTATCTTTTTAGTGCATCCCAAGGTGGGTTTGAGGTACCACCACAGTACTCAAGGAACTCGGGGGAAGACCATCACCCTCGCTACCTTTTGACAACCTGTGACTACCGAGGTTATCTACGAGTGGTAGTCACATGAGTTCTTCTAGGCGCACCTCTGTATCCCTCTGCTTGCGGCCACTTGGAAACCACCCTAGCAGATGGTCCCTTCACAAGAGTTCTTCTGGACACATCAACTATCTTACATAAGGAAGATACCCGGGGGCTCGGACATCTCTGCTCCAAATACTACAATACTCATGGGACTAAAAGAAGTCATATACTTGGAAGGATATGGTCTCCTTGCTTCCCAGGCAGGGTATTTATAGGCGGTCCATCTTGGTCTATGGACATTGTCCACGAATGTAAGTGACCAGAGAATCAATAATTTACCCTATGTACTGTTGCACATGTGAAGCCCGGCATCAGTGATAGGTTTGATTCCCATGCGCACTTCAAGAGGAAGACGACAAAGTTTGCAGTTGTGAAAAACGACAAGGACTATAAATACGGACAGCTGGAACAGTCATTGGTCAATTATTGCTAACTTCAAAGTAATTTTTAGTCAGTAGGGGGTGATAAGGGATGTTTGATGAAAACATTACCCACCTGAAGCTGAAAATTTATTACTCGGATGGGTTAAGCAACAGATCATGATCATGTATCAACTTTTGATTTCCTTTATGGATTACCCGGTAATATACTTTAAGGACCCCAAGAACCGACTACTCAGAACTCGGAACTCAGGCTCGGGGGCTGCAGGGTATATACCATAAAGAAAATGTTTTTTCTTACCCAAGGATTACTCGAAAAGGGCTCAAAAGATCCTCAAAGTTATTATAAATAACAAGAGGCTCGGGGGCTACACCCTATGGGTGCATTTTTCAGGAAAAAATGCACACCATAGAAGTTCTTTACCTACGGAGCACTTCAAGATTTCCCGGGACATTACTCAGAGATTCTCAAAGAGAAACCAGAAGATAACGTTTTGAAGAAATGATGAAGAACTCGGGGGCTTGACGAACTAGGATATCAGAGATATCATCAGAAGATGAGTACTCGGATTAACCTTGGATGGCACGGGAGATCCTAGGACGTGATACGAAGTCTACACGGATTAGGACTCTCATTGTAACCCAGTTGAGTTCTTAAAGGAAGTCTTGTAATTAGAATAGGACTCTCCTGTTGTTACCGACTAGGACTCGGGCTGTGCTATGCTTCACCCGGATATATAAGGGGAAGCAGGCGCAGGCTTTGGGGAATTGAATCTTGAATCATAACACAAGGCACACGCCGCACTGGACGTAAGGTATTACGCTATTTAGCGGCCTGAACCAGTATAAATCGTTGTCCCTGTGTACTCGCCAAGTTCTACGAACACCGATCCCCACCGAACAAATCGTCTAACATCCCTCAAGACGAGTTGCCGGTTAACAAACACCGACACCGCCCTCAGCCCGGTACTGCCGCGCAGATAACTTGCCCGAGCCTGCAATTCAAAATCCAGCTACAGGAAACCAAATCTATATGAATTGAAATGTTACACTAGGTTTCCTGAACCAGCAGAACCAACTCAACCAAGCCAAATATGATGTATGAAGTAGATCGAAGCCAAACCCTAGAATCTATCACAAGCTCACAAGTATGATGAATAACAATGTGTAAGCGCAAGAGACAAGTGATTTATCCCGTGGTTCAGCTCGCCACCAAGGCTTGCCTACCTCCACGTTGTTGAGGATGACCACTTAGGTCATGAGCTTTGCAACTCTTCCTCGTTCTCAAGTCAAGGAACCAAATCCTTGAGGTGAGGGGTAATAATACTACCTGCACAAGTGATTACAAACCTCCCAAGGCCGCCACACAAGTTGGCTAGCTCAAGGACGACGCCTAGCCAGCTAGGGTTCCAAGAACCCAAGAGTAATAGAAGCAAATCCATCGGCTATGACTCAAATCAAGTGCTCTAGGGAGTAGATCTCAGCTAGGGCTTCTCTTTGGTGAAGGTTTGAGCCTCTAACTCACTTGGAATCAATGGGAATCAAAGATTTGGTGAGAGAGAGCTTGGGGGCCTTCAATGGGGAGAGCAAGCCTTGTCTGGAGGTAGGAGAAGAGTTATGGTCGTGGGTGACCGTTGGGGTGGCAGGAAGGTGGAGTAAACACCCCCTGCCATCCAATGGTTGAAACAAGTCGCGGCAGTGCCGGCCTTAGCCCGGCAGTGCCGCGGCCCGGCACTGCCGCGCCTTGGAGCGGCACTGCCGCGCCTACCAGAAAGACAGATAGAGATCAGAATTCGTGCAGCTGTCTTTGGTTAGAAAGCAAGGATGGCTAGGGTTGGTTTGAGCACATATCATTCAGCCATAGTAGTATATTTGCATTCCCTCTTGATAGTACGACAATCCTATAACTCAATTCATATGAAAAAGCTTGTTGTAGCACTTTGAGTCCGGAACCGATGAAATGTAGTATGAGGGGTCCACCAACACATGTGCACCATCCTTTCTCATTATCAATCTGCTTGTCATCTTGGTAAATCTCATTAGTTCTTCAATCATGTGGTCATTATCACCAAAACCCACAATTAGGGCTTGATTGCACTTACAATCTCCCCCTTTTTGGTGATTGATGACAACACAATTCAAGCTTACAAGAGAAGGGTACAATACTTGAGATTTAGAAGCTTAGGTGTGAAACCTCCCCCTAAATGTGTGAATGAGAGCTGAAATCTCAAATTGGCATTAGAAGCCAACATTCACATATTAAAAGTAGTGGTAGGTTTAGTTTCACATCTAATAGCTTTGTGGGGTGCGATCAAACTGTGTCAAGAATAAATACGTGATGTGAATGAAATTTACGCACATCAAAGGTGTCTGCTGCCTATCTTCCAGAGCGGCACTACCACTCTAGGCGCGGCACTACTGCCGCTCTAGGCGCGGCACTGCCGCTCTAGGCGCGGCACTGCCGGAGCCCGGCACTTTCGGCCTTGGAGCGGCACTGCCGCTCAGGCTTTCAGACAGCAAACGCAGTGGAAAGAAAAACAACCACAAAGCATAAGAAATAACAGGTCTAAACAGAATATGACAAGCTAGATAAACAAACAAACATACATGTCCACATCCAAGTCTAAGAAGTAGCAACATAGAGTAATATTACAAATTAGAGTTTTGATCGAATCAAACTCTCTCACAACTCACAACTACTAAAACGATGGGACATGAAAAAGAAAGTGTTGTACCCCCTTCTCTTCACCTAATTCTGCCCCTTTGGCAACAAGTCACCAAAAAGAGAGAATTAGAGAGAAGAGAAGAGTGTCCACTCACTCACTCATCGTCAGACGCAATATTGTCCCACTGAACCTCCTTGGTCTCGTCGTCATCATCATCATCGTCGCCATCATCGGTGTCGTCAGAAGACTCTACAACAGCCTTCCCATGGTGGTGGGTACAGCTGGTGTAGCGTGTCACGGTACGGGTAGAACGACGTGACGGCTCAGGCACCACCTCCTCCTGCTCCTCGTCGTCGTCTGAGTCTATGTCATCTGAATCGAGGCTGGAGAGGTTGAACTGGGGTGGAGAGCGGGGTGGAGGTAACGGAGAACGACTCGCCCGCTCTCGCTCTGCACGCTGCTCAACAAGTGCCTGGTGAGCTGTCTGGGCTGCATAGGTGCAAGTAGAGAAGATGGCCTTAATCCATTTGGCCAGTTTGTTCTTCTTCTTCCTCTAGGAGGTAGAGCGAGAGCTCTCTGGCCTATCAACTGCTGCTGCTGCTGCCCTCTTCTTCTCAGCCCTGTATGGCTCATGCAACCCATCCTTGACGAAAGTGTAGCCGAAGACCATCTCTATGATATACATGATGTAGGGGGGCATAGAGCACTGCCTTCCTAGCATCCTCGGCTGCCACCAAAAGCTGAGTCCAAATAAAACTCGAAATGGAGAAGTGATTAGCCCTGGGTGCCATCCTAGCCAACATATTCCTGCCATATCCATAGAGGTTAGAAATGGGAACCCCCTTTGGGGTTGGGAGTCTGCCTGAACAGGTTGTTCAACATGTAGTAGTAGCCCTTCAGCCCTTTGACCAACCCATCTGCCTTCCGAGGAGCCTCATACATGAAGGCTATCTCACTGTCAGTCAGAGTCCTCTCCTGGTGCAGACTGTCAAGCTCTCTATCCTCGCTGCCCAAACTGAGGATCCTAGCAAAGGTCTCAAAAGAAACCTTGTAGTGACGACCCTCAGTCATCCAATGCAACTCCTCTACAACATTATCCACATAGAGCGTGGAATGGAACTGATGAATGATCTCTGTGTTCCAGTTGTAGCTAAATCCCATCAAGTCATACATATTTCTAGCCTTGCAAGCAGCCACCACTCTATCAATGTCACGATCATGCTTGGCCTCAAGATGCTCCCAATCAACATATTTCATGCTCAAGATCTTTTGCTTCTTGGCATTGTACAGTACTGAACGATAGAAGTCTGAATGAAACTCATTCTAGAACCTGTAGTCAATGCCCATGTTCTTCTGAGTGGTTGTAGGGGTTAACTTGGCGCTGTGTCTTCACTGAGCTGAACTGCTGATAATATGACATAGGCTGCCTGTCCCTGGTGTCCTACGGAGGCCTCTCCTGCACATCCTCAGTGTAGGGCTGCAAGTGGGCCCTGCTGACCTCAGCTAGATGCTCTGGAGTGTTGGGATAGAGGTCATCCCTGATCTGTCGCCCTTGCATCTGAAGGCAAGCCTCGTCACGAATCTACTGTCTTGCAGTCACATTCTCCCCCTGAGAACTAGAACCTCCTCTGCGAGACGGCTGCTTGCTCCTCCCTCTGAGAGGATCCATCCTTTGCTTCACCCTTCTCTCATCTCCTCCTCCCGGCATCTAAAACATGGAAACTATGAATTAGAAGAGTGCACAAGGAATAGTAGGTTATAGTGAGGTAATAGACTTTGATGGATAGGGTGTTGCTTGGAGAGCGGCACTGCCGGGGCCCGGCACTGCCGCGCTGGGCGCGGCACTACCGTGCGGGCAGGCAAGGTCTGAGCCAAGAAACACCACATCCATCATCTCTACTGCCTCCTTATCATCTACAAGCCCTTCTACAACCTCTAAGCACAACAACCATAGCGCATTTTACAAATCGAGAAAACTAGGGTTAGGGATTTGAAGTTTCACCTTGAGATGGGAATGGAAGGGAAGAAGACCCTTGGGAAGGGAGAGCGGAGCTGCACCGAAGGAGACCCCCGAGCGGCACTGCCAGAGGCCGGAGTCGCCGGGGAAAAGCCCGGTGAAGCTTCCTCCTTCTTCTCCCCTTGACCACCCGAGAGAGAGAGAGATGTCTCACGGTGTGGATAAGAATGAAGGAGAGAGGGGGGGGGGTGGAGCCATCGGGTAAGATAGAAAAGGGTTTTTCCCTTTGGCCCCACACGGTAACTGGTCGACTCAGGCAGAGTCGACAAGTCGCGGCACTGCCGGGGCCCGGCACTACCGCGGTTGGCCCGGCACTGCCGGACAACTACCACAGAGAATATTTATCTCTAAATTGCTATATCTCTTCTTTGGAGTGGACAAGTACTGCTTGCATGTTATGGCCAGTGACAGTCAACCAATACAGAACAATGGTCATTTCAAGCAAGTTGCTTTTTCAAAGGTTTTGAAACACAATGTATGAAAGTTTTGAAATCAGTTTTTCCTAGGTCATACTAGTTGATCAATCAAGCATACTAGGTTTCAAACTACATTACGAGAGTCAAGAATATTTAGTTCACTCCTTAAAGCACAAAACCTTGACTCATCGAGAGGCTTAGTGAAGATATCGGCTAGTTGTTTGTCGGTGCTCACATGACGAATTGCGATATCTCCTTTGGTTTCGTGATCTCTCAAGAAATGATATCGGATGTCTATATGCTTGGTTCTTGAGTGACTCACTGGATTATTTGCAAGTTTTATGGCACTTTCATTGTCACACAAGAGTGGGATATGGGTAAAATGACATCCAAAATCGTGAAGGGTTTGCCTCATCCAAAGTAGTTGAGCACAACATGCACCTGCTGCAACATACTCGACCTCGGTTGTGGAAAGAGCTACACAATTTTGCTTTTTAGAACCCCAAGACACTAAGGAGCATCCAAGGAATTGACATGTCCCCGAAGTGCTTTTTCGATCTACTTTACAACCGGCATAATTGAAATCCGAATAGCCAAGTAGTTCGAACTTGGAGCCCTTAGGATACCATAAGCCAAGGTTTGGAGTGTGAACTAGATATCTCAAGATTCTCTTAACGGCCACTAGGTGACACTATTTCGGGTTAGCTTGAAATCTAGCACACATGCACACACTAAGCATAATATCGGGCCTAGATGCACACAAATAGAGTAGAGAGCCGATCATGGAGCGATATACCTTGATGTCCACGGCTTTCCCTTCTATGTTGAGATCAAGATGTCCATTAGTTGGCATGGGAGTTTTGATAGGATTGGCGTTCACCATGTCAAACTTTCTCAACATATCATGGGTGTACTTGGTTTGGCAAAGAAAAGTCCCTTCCTTCAATTGCTTGATTTGAAAACCAAGGAAGAACTTGAGCTCACCCATCATAGACATCTCAAATCTCTTGGTCATGATCCTACTAAACTCATCACAAAAGGATTTGTTAGTACTACCAAATATTATGTCATCGACATATATTTGGCACACAAAAATATCTCCATTGACTTTATGAGTGAAGAGAGTAGGATCAGCTTTGCCTATTTCAAAGCCTTGTTTGAGCAAGAATTCCTTAAGGCATTCATACCATGCTCTAGGTGCTTGTTTAAGCCCATAGAGCGCCTTTTGGAATTTGAAGACATGGTTAGGGAACTTGGGATCTTCAAAACCCGGTGGTTGCTCAACATACACCAACTCTTGTATAGGGCCATTGAGAAATGCACTCTTCACATCCATTTGATATAGCTTGAAGTTGTGATGGGCTGCATAGGCTAAAAGAATCCGAATGGCTTCAAGCCTAGCAACTGTTGCATATGTTTCTTCAAAGTCCAAACCCTCTACTTGAGTGAAGCCTTGAGCTACCAATCTTGCCTTGTTCCTTGTCACCACACCTTCTTCATCTTGCTTGTTGCGGAAGACCCATTTGGTTCCAGTAACATTGGTATTTGGTCTTTCCACAAGTGACCACACTTGATTACGCTCGAAGTTGTTGAGCTCTTCTTGCATGGCCATCACCCAATCTGGATCTCCAAGAGCTTCTTCTACCTTGAGAGGTTCCAAAGAGGAAACAAACGAGTAGTATTGACAGAAATTTGCCAAATGAGAGCGTGTCGTTACCCCCTTTCAAAGACTCCCAAGAATGTTATCAACCAGATGATCTCGTTGAATAGTTTGCTTGAGCCTTGGATGATCAATGGGTTCAGCTTCATCTTCTGCAATTTCTTCATCTTGCTCGAAGATGGGTTGTAGGTTTACTCCATGAACTAGAGTAGCTGCAGCACCCCTTGGAGTGCCCGATACTGCTGGGGCTGGCCCGGCACTGCCGTGCCCCGGCACTGCCGGGGACTGTATGTCATCAGTCCTGGCAGGTGCTTCAGCTTGAGGACCATCCTGATCAGTAGCCTGCTGTTCTTGTGGTCTAATATCACAAATAGCTAATTGCTTGATTGCTTCGCAAGGTGGTTCCTCATTTCCTACAATAACTTCATCAACCTGCTCTACTTGAGAGCCGTTAGATTCATCAAACGTCACGTCTATCGCTATTTCAACCTTGCCGGAGGCCTTGTTGAAAACACGATAGGCATGCTCGTTTGCTCCATAATCGAGAAGAAAACCTTCATCAACCTTAGAAGCGAACTTAGAGGCTTTGGGATTCTTGTTCAATATGAAACCTTTGCACCCAAAGACTCTAAAGTAAGACACCTTTGCCTTGTTACCGGTGAGCAGCTCATAGGAGGTCTTCTTTCTTCTCTTGTGGAGGTAGAGGCGGTTGATTGCATGGCAAGCGGTATTGACGGCTTCGGCCCAAAAAAATGTCCGATGTCTTGTACTCATCTAGCATTGTCCTTGTCATGTCAATAAGTGTTCTATTCTTCCTCTCCACCATGCCATTTTGTTGAGGGGTGTATGGAACTGAAAACTCATGCTTGATGCCCTCATCATCAAGAAACTCTTCCACTTGGGTGTTTCTGAATTCGGTTCCTGTTGACATCTATTAACTATCATTATTTACTGTCAACAATACTTGAATAAAAGTCAAAAAGGATTGCCAACTTAGAAATAGGAGGTTTAAACTAACAAATTCCATGAGTTTCGGTGATTCTATATTTTCCAGGCATTAAACAGGAAAACCAACCACATTACTTCCCCAAGAAGGAACCCGATGCAGATTTCTTCATGGCCACGTCGGGTTATCGCTAGAAGACTCCACGAGACACCACGAGACACCACGAGAAGAGGCACCACAGGAGGCTGACCTGTGGGACCGACCAGTCCCATAGGGCCCACCGGTCGGTCGGCCAGGGAGGCCCCTCGCTTCCGTCTTCTGCAAGCTACTTCCACCGCCTTTGAGGATCAATCTCAGCCCTACGTGAAGTCGGTTTGATCGAATGGTCGCGGTTCATAGCCCAGGGCTATATAAGCAGACCCCTGACCCCCCCTCCTCAATAACGAGACAGATCAAGATCAGAAGACAAGACAGAAATTAGGGTTTCTAGAGAGAAGAGTTAGAGCTCTACATCGAGATTAGAGTTTAGTCTAGTTAGATTCAAGTAGAGGCAGGCGACTTCGTCGGCATATCCGGCTAGAAGCTTCGTCTGAGTCTCCGGATCATTGTCGAAGACTCGGTAATTTGTATCTTTATTCGACTTTATGCTACTTTAATATATTTTAGTTTATTCAGTTTTGGAGTTTATTCTAGTTATATATTGAATATAGATCTGATTATGATAGAGTTTATGATCATGTTCGTAAAGTACTTAGCTTTATTCCGGATAGAGTTAAGTGGTCAAACTGGTGTAAACATGGTGTTTAGGCTAAGTTTACCTGCGAATACATCCTATGCTCTGGGTCGAGAGGTAGATCGCAGGAGTGACAGTCCTGTTGAGTCCTTTGTAGTCCTCCCTCCGAGTGTAGACCTTAGTAGGACGCGGTTGCAAGTTAGAATTCATTACTTTGTTCTTGATTCTAATTTAGTAATGTCCCTTGATCATGGATGATAGAGTGATTGGCTATAAATGATTATATATTAACTAGAGTAACCACTAGGCTTAGTAAATATGAAGTAACTTAGGATTCGAATCTCTTAATTAATCACCTGACTCTCTGCTTGATCTATGTAGTTCGCTCTATCTCTAGAATTCCCGCTATTATCAATATTATCATTATTTATCTTTACCTTGTCTTACCCCTGTTTAGACATATGAGTAGTGAATGAATGAATGAATGAATAATAATCTCTGCCATCTTTGAAACACATTTAATTACTAGTTCCTAGCTTCGTTACTATCTTCGGTAAAATATAAATAACGATACCTAGATAACCTGGGTGAAATGCTGCTACAACAGGTATATTTATCTGTGCGCTTGCGGATAAATATTTGTTTATATCTTTTGAGCTAGTGTCACATATAATTTACATTTCTAGTATCATGTTGGGGATGACAACTTGACATTAAGTGATGCTAGGAGTGTCCTGTACATTTCTGAAGGCTTTTGCTAGAATCAGTTCATTAAAGTTTATTATGAGCAATTGCATTAAGAAGTGTCAACAGTTCCATTGTCACTATGAACTTTCTTGATGTTGAAACCGAACTCTCTTTGGGCCCTTCGAATGAACATCTGAACATCTTGACTTTCTCTTGCACTACACTCTTGTCATGCAAAAAGAACACCCAAGTGAAACGAGAAAAATCATCAACAATAACAAGACCATGTTTGTTACCACCGATGCTAAGGTAGGCAACCGGTCCAAAGAGATCCATATGAATTAACTCTAATGGTTGTGTAGTAGTGTCATAGCTCTTTGGTGGGTGAGGTACGCCTACTTGTTTTCCGGCTTGGCAAGCTCCACATACTCTGTCTTTCTCAAAATCAACATTAGTTAGTCCTAGGATATGGTTGTCTTTTTGAAGTTTGGCCAAGTTCCTCATCCCAACATGAGCAAGTCGGCGATGCCATAACCAACCCATGCCAGATTTTGCCACTAAACAAGTCTCAAGTTTGGCTTCACTTTTGTTGAAGTCAACTAAGTAAAGCTTCCCTTTCAAACGACCCGTAAAGACAATAGAGGAATCCTCCCTTCTAAAGACTTCCACACCCTCATCCGTAAAGAGACAATTGAAACTCATCCCACACAATTGTGAGACGGATAGAAAGTTCTAACTCAACGAATCAACATGTAAGACATTAGTGATTGAATGCTCAAGTGTAATGGCAACTTTACCAAGTCCTAACACATCCCCCTTAGAGTTATCACCGAAAATGATGTTTTCACTTGCATTTGAGGTTGGGGAATATGATGAGAACATACTCCTTTCTCCGGTCATATGATTTGTACATCCGCTATCAAGCACCCAACTTGATCCACCGGAGGAGTATGCCTGCAAAACAAGTTTAGTTCCTAGATTTAGGTCCCTAATTTAGATTGGGGCCTTGCAAGTTAGTCACAAGTATCTTAGGAACCCAAATAAACTTGTTGGTTGTCTTCTTGTTATCACCAACATATTTGGCAACAACTTTACCACGGTTGTTGTGTTCTAATATGTAACAAGATGACATGCTCTTCCTTGGGGCTTCGGTCTTGGGTTGATGTGCAAACTTGTTTTTAGTCACCCAAACCGATTCCTTTGGTTTCTGAGAAACCTGCTTCTGGTTGGGCACCTGCCTTTGTTGTGTGTGAGATTGAGCAGAAGGGAAATTGGTAGCCTTCCCTTTCTTGGGGCACGACACTGCCGGCCTGGGGGCGGCACTGCCAGGGCCCGGCATTGCCGCCTTCTGGCGTGGCACTAGCACTTATGGTAGACTTGATACAATCACTTGCAATGATGTTGGTCAATCTTGCTATTTCCTTTCTCATGGCCTCCATGTTCACAAGGTTAGTGGAATAGGCATTCAAATCAACATTATAGCATTTTCCACAACCTTCAGTAGTGGAGGGAATAGAAGTGACATTTGCTTTAGGGAGAGTTGAGTTGCTTTCCCAAAGAAGATTATATTGCAGCTCAAGTTCTTTGTGCCCTTTATCCAAGCTACAATACTTTTCCTTGAGTGCAATATGAGCCTTCTTTAGGGAAGCATGTTCATCTAGCTCTTTGGCCAAGGCCTCATGCAAGATGTCCAATTCATTTCTCTCTAATGCAAGAGCCTCCTTGCAAGCAATATAGAGGTCCTCTTGTTTGATGAGAGCATCCTCTCTAGATGCTAACTCGGCTTGCACACTTTCTAATTCCTCCATTAGCTTAGTGATAAAAAATTTTGTTTTCTTGTCCAAATTTTTAGTTATCATATTTATCTCTTCATCACTAGAGGAATCACTAAGTTCACTGCTAGAGATGTCACTAGGTGGAAGAGAAGGTTTAGGAGTGTGAGCCTTTTTCACCTTCTCTTTCTTGGCCATGAGACAAGTGTGGGAGTTGCAATCATCATCATCATCAGACAAGTTCTTGAATAGCCTTGGTGAAGGAGATGACCTTTGAAATGCTATTGTTGCTATCTTCTCATCTTTTTCACTTGAGGTTTGTACGGTTGAGTCCCATTCATGTCCAATGTGAGCTTCTCCCATGTATCTCTTGTTGTTCTTCTTGTAAGTGGCTTTATCATCTTTCTTGCCCTTGTTGAAATTGTTGTCCTTCTTCTCATGTGGGCAATGTGCTATGAAATGATCGGTGCTACCACAATTGTAGCATGTTCTCTTTTTCTTGCTTGGAAACCTTCTTTTCACAAACTTGTAGCCTTCCTTCTTGAGCCCCTTGCGGTATCTTCTCATGAATAGGGCTATATCTCCAATTGCTTCAAATTCTTCACCTTCACTTCCACTTTCACTTGAGAATGATGTGTTGTCCTCAACTTCTATTTTCTTCTTTTGTTGCTTGGGCTTGCTTCGTAGAGGCTTGCTTGCTTGATTTTGGTTTGCTTGATGTTGCTTGCCTTGTTGGTTTGCTTGCCTTGAGTGCCACATCCTTGATTTTCATCCCATCTAACCTAGCTTGCAACTCCCCAAGCTTCCTTCTTTCATTTGCCTCTTCTCTTTGCATGTCAAAGGTAATAATCCTCCCAAGCACATCACTAGGTGTGAATTGCACAAACTTCTTCTTGTCTCTAATCAATGTCACTACGGTCTCATTCCTTGGTGAATATGCTTCCAACATGATCTTTACAACCTTGTGATCATTGATTTCACTTCCACCTAGCCCTCTAATCTTGCCAACAATGACCATCAATCTACCAAACATCTCTTGTGGACCTTCACCATCACAAATCACAAACCGGTTGAGCTTAGCCATCAACAAGTCAATCTTGGATTGTCTCACTTTGTCAACTCCCTCATGAGCAATGTGCAAAGTGTCCCAAATATCTTTTGCAACCTCAACTCCCATGACCTTGTTGTACTCATCACCATCCAAGGCACTAAGTAGCACACTAGTGGCTTGGGCATTGAGATGAATGTTGCGGAATTCATCTTGAGTGGGGTTCTTTGGATCAACCGGTGCTTCAAGTCCATTGTGCACTATCTCCCAAATACCTGGATGGAGACCAATAAGATAGGTCTTCATAATGTGCTTCCACTTGGCAAAGTTAGTCCCATCGAAACAAGGTAACTTGCCCGTGGGCACATTTATGAGAGGCCTAGAATCATGGTTAGTCAAACTAGAGTAGTTAAAGGATACGGCTCCATATGACTTCTTGGTCTCCTCCATCTTCTTCTTGTTGCCCTTGGGGAGATAGGAGATGTCATCATCTCCATCTTCGGTGCTACTTGAGTCATCACTCAAGTTCACATTCTTCCTTGCTTGGAGCTCTTCCTTCTTCTTCTTTTCTCCTCTTCTCTTGGCTCTTTCTTCTCTTCTAATCTTTCTTTCTTCCTTTCTTTGAGCCTTCTCCTCTTTAGCCTTGAGAGTTGCTGCATCTTTTCTTGTTTTAGCTCTTGCTTCTCTCCTTAGCCTTCTTTCTTCTTTTCTTCTTGGAAGCTCTCCGGTAGACACATCCAATTGACGAAGTGTCCTTCCACTTGCTGTGGAGACGCTTTTGCTGCTGCTAGTGGTGTGCATTTCCACCTCGATGGGTGTGGGTTGCACAAGACTAGTGGCACTCGTTCCACCGTCGGTGGCCATACTCTCGCATGGTGAAGTGTTGTGTGAGAGACCAGGCTCCGATACCACTTGTAAGGACATGTGTGGCCTAGAGGGGGGGTGAATAGGCCTGTCATAAAATCACAGCTCAAAACTTAATTAGTAGAGCCCGGCACTGCCGCTCCCCGGCACTGCTGGCCTCAGCCCGGTACTGCCGTGCAGATAACTTGCCTGAGCCTGCATTTCGAAATCCAGCCACAGGAAACCAAATCTATATGAATTGAAATGTTACACTAGGTTTCCTGAACCAGCAGAACCAACTCAACCAAGCCAAATATGATGTATGAAGTAGATCGGAGCCAAACCCTAGAATCTATCACAAGCTCACAAGTATGATGAATAACAATACGTAAGCGCAAGAGACAAGTGATTTATCCCATGGTTCAGCTCGCCACCAAGGCTTGCCTACCTCCACGTTGTTGAGGATGACCACTTAGGTCATGAGCTTTGCAACTCTTCCTCGTTCTCAAGTCAAGGAACCAAATCCTTGAGGTGAGGGGTAATAATACTAGCTGCACAAGTGATTACAAACCTCCCAAGGCCGCCACACAAGTTGGCTAGCTCAAGGGCGACGCCTAGCCGGCTAGGGTTCCAAGAACCCAAGAGTAATAGAAGCAAATCCACCGGCTATGGCTCAAATCAAGTGCTCTAGGGAGTAGATCTTAGCTAGGGCTTCTCTTTGGTGAAGGTTTGAGCCTCTAACTCACTTGGAATCAATGGGAATCAAAGATTTGGTGAGAGAGAGCTTGGGGGCCTTCATTGGGGAGAGCAAGCCTTGTCTGGAGGTAGGAGAAGAGTTATGGTCGTGGGTGACCGTTGGGGTAGCAGGAAGGTGGAGTAATTACCCCCTGCCATCCAACGGCTGAAACAAGTCGCGGCAGTGCCGGCCTTAGCCCGGCAGTGTCACGGCCCGGCACTGCCACGCCCTGGAGCGACACTGCCGCGCCTACCAGAAAGACAGATAGAGATCAGAATTCGTGCAGCTGTCTTTGGTTAGAAAGCAAGGATGGCTAGGGTTGGTTTGAGCACATATCATTCAGCCATAGCAGTATATTTGCATTCCCTCTTGATAATACGGCAATCCTATAACTCAATTCATATGAAAAAGCTTGTTGTAGCACTTTGAGTCCGGAACCGATGAAATGTAGTATGAGGGGTCCACCAACACATGTGCACCATCCTTTCTCATTATCAATCTGCTTGTCATCTTGGTAAATCTCATTAGTTCTTCAATCATGTGGTCATTATCACCAAAACCCACAATTAGGGCTTGATTGCACTTACAGAAACGTCTGATGGTTTTCTGGTTCAATAGATGTTGGGCACGTAGCATTTCCGATAATATTTTGTCCTTGTCGTTTGATTTTTTAAAGGTGGTTAAAATCGGTGTTCAGAGGCGATTTTAAAAACTGCTACAATGCCAACGATCATAAAAAAAGTGATTTTAGTCTAATAAAAATTAAAAATTTCTTTTAATTTAGCACGACTCTAATGATTTACTTGATTTAAAACCCACGACCTCTTGTGCCACATGTTTCATACACTACCACCGCATAACCTCTTGCCTCGTGTGTTAATGAGGTGTGCTAGATCTCATCAAGAACTACAACTTTGATATATGATATTTCTCTATCAAGTGATGGACCAGGACCCAGGAGATACATCATAATAGTGATTACTTGGATCAGACTTAGGCTATTTGGGAGAGTAGCTTGAAGACATGGAGCAAGATGGCGTGATCTTCAAGACAATTGTATTAGCCTAGTCAAATCTCTAAGGAAGTTATTCTATCTAATAGGAATAGAACTCTCCTATTGTAACCGAATAGGACCCAGACTATATAAGGTAAAGTAGGGGCATACCCCATGTACTCAATCAATTCTACATCGAGGCATACGTCGTACTGGACTACGGTATTATGCTATTCAAGCAGTTCAAACCAATATATATCGCTATCTTCGTGTCCCCGCCGAGTCCTCCGTACGTCGAAACCCACCGAACAAATCATCTCGGGTAATCCTGTGACGAGTTGTCGCGGTTAACAAACACCGATAGTTGACGCGCCATGTAGGAGCTTTTGGTGACTTTAGGCTTGGAGGCTCCTTGGACCTTTGATACCATGTTTCCGGCGGGATCAATTTTCATTTTTGGCTTATGATTTGCGTTCCGGATGATCAATGAATTGTACCGCAACAAGATCTCGTCGAAGAGCTAGGCGATCTTTCAATTTTCGATGTACAACAAGACCAAGGTCATCTAAAATCATTCGAGTCCTACTCAGACACGATCACTTGACCCGAAAAGGACTTGAACTCAGACTCAGGATGTTCAAAGTTAATTGAGGTTGCGCAACTCAGCATCTAACTATGAAGGATTGATCAGATCCAACCTTAGAGGCTTCAACAAATCCCCTTGGGAGGAACCCAGCGAAGACTCGTTTTCAGCGCAACCAGGGAACCCAATATAGTTCACTGGCCAATTCCGGCTACCCCAGCAAGGCTAGTCAGCACAATTGACCAACAACTCCCATATTAATACGGTTATCACCTCCCGTCTATAGATGAGGATGCTTCAACCGAAATTATATCTTGGATAAAATTAATGATTTTCATATTTAGATAAAATTTCTCATCTTTAGTTTAGATTTTGTATATCTTTACTAAAAAAGTAGTGCCTTTTAAAATATTCCCGAATTAATTTAATTGGCTTTTGTTGATGTGCTGTTTAGTTGTTGCTTGTTTTTGATGCTTATGAGCGTTATAAGTTTTGAAAATGCGTTTAGACATCGTTCAAGCCTTCTCGAGAATTTTCCGAACTTTTTTGGAACTTTTCCCCATTTTTCTGAGGGCAAACTCAAATTTTTAGATGCTTTGAAATATCTTTTCATGGGCTCCAAATATTTTATTTGGATTCTTCATCCCTCAATACATCTTTGGTTAATTTTCTATAATTTTTGGAGTTTTAGAAATAATTTTTAGGGATTGAAAATGAATTCAGCTTTTTCTAGAAATATTCTTGAACTGAAAATGGATTTCTGGAATTTCCAAAATTAGAAAAACACCTCATTTTCTAACTTCTCCAAACCGTGCATACCGCCGCCGTTCTCCTTCTCGCTCGCACTGATCGCGGAAGTATGGTCGCTTTCGCGAACCGTCTCTCCCATAGTCCCAAATCTGAAACCAAAGTTCTACCTTTCTAGGTTTCTGACGAACTTTCGGCGCCGAAGAAAACCGGTACCACCTCTACGTCGTCACATATTCCTTTCTACGAATCCATACCCTTTTGATCTGTTCCCCATCTCATTTTGTCTCTGTTGTTTATTTTCCGGCGAGCTCCTCCATGTATGACCGCTGTTCTTCGTGTTCCGGCCATCCCCGACCTGCTCCTGTGAGCGCCCCGTGTCAGGCCCGCACCCCCACCGTGCGCCGGTCCCCAGCCCCGCGTGTTCTCAGGTCACACGTGACGCGAGCAGCAAGGCCGGCTGCAGCCACCGTTCGCCTGTTGCGCAGCGGCCGCCGCCGTATGGGCGGATCTATGGGCGGATCTATATGCACTCTCCTGAATACGGACGTATCCATAAAATTTCGAAAAACAGTGATTATAATTAAATTTTTAATATATTCACATTTATACAATAAAATTAGCTCCGATTCGAGTGGTTCAAGTTGCTTTAGATTCATGTCGATGTCATCTACGCAGCAGTGCTAACATTATTTGAGTCACTTAGTTATGAATTTGTGAAATCAAATACTAATTTGATTAATATTTATTTAATATCTTTCTAATTAAAAGCAATCTAGAGTTGACTTGGTTCTTTTGCGTTGTGATGGTGCCGGCCGAAGATACTCCCTCCGTCCCTAAATAACTGTCTATAGAAATCCGTGTTTCTCTCACAGACACGTTTTCCGGACGACAATTAAAAAGGGACGGAGGAAGTATGTGTCAGCAGTGATTTATACCATGCCACATGTTTATGAATTTATTCCTATTAATTGGATTAATATTTATTTCATATTTTCTAAATTATGAAAATAACGTAGGTTTACATACGTCGACCTTTCCATAAATAAGTGTAATATATTATATATCGATGTTAATGTCTTTTCAATTATGACCTGCTTAGATCAACCTCAAAATATATAATGGTTCGATTAGTTGCTCTCACATGGTTTATGACGTGTCTTTTTAAAATACATGTTTAAATGAATTAAACAATACATGCATGTATATATATTAAACTCGTACAAATATCCTCATTTGTCACTTTGCTTTTACAAGTTAAACTTCAATTGGCATAAATGATATCGGAATATTTATAAATAAAATATGAGTAGTTTCAATCTGAATTTTAAATTAAATTATATTTGACTAATTCGGTCACAATAACTTTCACATGGTTTTCTCAAATAGAATAAATCAAGCATATAGGATTTTTCTTTATTATAATTTAAAATCATCGATAGTCGTTTTTTTTAACGATAGTTCCGTTATCAACGTATTATACTAACCATAGCAGCGACCCGACTCGTTTAGTACGTTGTTTTCTCTTTGTATGGTGTATGTTCTTAGTTGTCTATATCTGTTGCTTTTATGTCTGCCTATGTATGGTGTTTGCTATAGGTAGACGAGAACCGTTTGTAGGTGCTGAATGTCAGAAAATGACGACAGAAAGCTAATAATGTGAGAGTTGAGCAAGTATAACAACTAAGTATAGCATGAGATTACCTTAATGTCCGATTCACTTTAATTATCACTTCATATTGCATGTGTCTAATCTTGCAATCTTAGAGACCTACCTAGTTTTGATTTCATGATTATCCTTCATTGCCTATGGGTTGAATGCATATGAGTAGAATGCTAGTGCTTGATTTATGGTATATGATCTAATACACTAGTAAATGATGTTATGAAAGCAATGGTAAAAATTGTTTTTTTTCAAACTTATCTGTTAGCAAAAGTTGTGACTTACAGTACAACCATGAGGACTATATTACATAACTGGTCTTGACACTAAAACCAGATGTGGCAATTTGATTGATTGATAGTCTTTTACAATTGACCATTGAACGCATCTTGGCCCCTAGTGGTTTCGGTGATTGGATGAAACACAAGATTATTGTGACTAACGTGTGTTTTGCAGAAACAGGATTGAGTTAGGTCACGGTAATGGCGACGATACGGGCATATGGAGTTCATGTCCCCTGGCGATAGGATATCGTTTCGGTTTTCAAAGGATGGACGACGAAGACGGTGGTAGACTAGGCTAAGTGTCAAATGGTGTTGGAGGACACTTAGGTAGTCTTAGGTCTTTGTTTTTCCTTTGGCCGTACTATAAAGGGGAGCGTGAATCAGTAGCTTGACCTAGATGAGTCTATTGAGGTAGGTGTGGTGCACACTTGTTATTTCATAGCCCTAGGTAGCTCAGAGAGATGTCTTAAGTCGAGAGGATCAAAAGTCGTTTTGGCCGCGTCGCGATCCGAGTTGAGTCTGCCCCTGTTATGGACATCGGACGCTGGCCAGGTGGGCATCGGACGCGTCCGATGCTCACCCCGACTAGGGTTTAGTCTGGGGCGTGGCATCGGACGCGCCCATGCCACTATTCACGTGCGCGTGAACTGGAGGTCGCATCAGACGCTTGCATCGGACGCTGAGGGCCAGTGTCTGATGGCCATGCAGAGAGGTTCCAGAGAGGGTAAATCCACATCGGACGCGTCCGATGTGGTGGCATCGGACACTGCCCAGTGTCCGATGTCCCTTTAACAGGTCTGACAAGAGGGTACAGTCGACCGTTGGTCGAGGTCATCGTAGCGTCCGATGCCCTCGTAGAAACCCTGTCTTGTCCTGTTTTTGGATGGCCGGTTGGGGGAGTATATATACTCCTTCCCTCCTTCCATTTGAGTGTTCTTGCCACTTCCATCTGCTGAGAGACACATTGTGAGTGTGAGATAGTTCAAGAGCCCTAGTGAGGTTGAGTGATTTGCTAATTGTGAGAATTAGACACCTCCTAGTGAGAATTGAGTAGCAAGTGTGCATCCATCCATCTCTTTGGCCTTGTGTTGGTCAGGTGAGAGTTCTAGCTTGTTACTCTTGGTGATCGGCATCACCTAGACGGCTTGGTGGCGATCGGAGAGCTTGGTGATCATCCGGAGGCATTGTGGATGACCCAAGCCAAGTTGTGACCGGTAGCGAGCGATTCATCGGGCCGGAGTGGCGAAGAATCAGCTCGTAGTGAGCACTTGATCCTTGCGCGGATCAAGGGGGAGCGACACCCTTGTGCGGGTGCTCCAACGAGGACTAGGGGGTGTGCCGACACCTCGATACCTCGGCAAAAATATCGTCGTGTCATCTCTACTCTCATTACTTCGCATTTAATTTTGAGCAATTCAATTCCGCATTTACTTGTTGTTCTTTCATGAGTTGAATTGCCATGCTAGAGGAGAAATGGTTTAGCGATAGTCTTTTTGTGCGGTTGATTCTTGTCAAACACACTTCTAGGCACTAGGGGGTTAATTGTGCTTGTTAGGTTTTAATTCTTGCAAAAGTTTTAGAAAAGCCCAATTCACCCCCCCCCCCTCTTGGGCATCTTGATCCTTTCAATTGGTATCAGAGCCTCGTGCTCTCGATTTAGGCTTAACCGCCTAGAGTTAAGATGTCCGGAGGTGATGGACCACCTCCCATGTTCGAGGCAGACGACTTCCCATATTGGAAAATCCGTATGGAGTCGTACCTAGAAGCGGTGGATGTTAAATGCCGCGATCACCGGCTTTGCCAAACCCAAGGAAGGCACAAGCCTCACTCCTAATGAGGAGGAAAATGAAAAATGGAATGCAAAAGCCAAAAACATCCTTTTTAGAGGCATTTGCAAAGATGTGTTAAACCGTGTTCGGAACCACAAAAATGCCCATGATTTATGGGAAAACATTTGTGCGCTCCATGAGGGAACCAAGAGTGAGCGTGAGGAACGCTATCATTTAGTTATGCAAAAGCTTCACTCTTTTGATATGCATGCTAATGAAAGTGCAAATGAAATGTACTCACAGTTGAATGTTCTTGTAGAAGAGCTAAATGGACTTGGCCTCACACAAATGCAACCATCCGATGTTGTGAGGAAGATTCTTTGTGTCCTTCCAATTGAGAAGTATGGACACATTGTGACGGTGCTACATCAAGGCGATCTTTCCACCGCTACACCAACTCAAATCTTGGGAAAGATCAATGCGCATGAGATGTACATGCACATCACACCAAGTGGTGGCTCCTCCACCGACAAGAAGGACTTGGCCTTCAAAGCTAGCCATGACAAGAAGGGCAAGTCCAAGGCTATTGAGGTGCATCATGAGAGCTCAAGTGATGAAGAGGATGATTCCAACATCGCTCTCATGGTGAGAAGGACCACCAATATGTTGAAGAAGCTTCATAAGAATGGAGTCAACTTTGACTCAAGAAAGAAGAAGTTCTTCACAAGTAGCAAGAGGAGGCCAATCTCCGAAATGGATTGCTACAATTGCGGTGAGCTTGGCCATCTTGCTCATCAATGCACCAAGCCCAAGAAAGAGAGCTACAAGAACAAGAACAAGAACAAGGGCAAGAAGTATGACTCATCAAGTGAAGATGAGAAGAAGAATGAGAAGCCCTACTACAAGAAGGATGGCAAGAAGAAGAAGCAATACCACAAGAAAGGTGGCAAGGCTTACATTGTTGGTGATTGGCTCACCGACATTGACTCCTCCGGTGGCTCATCAAATAAAGATAGTGATGATGAGAAGGAGAAGGTGGCCGCTCTAGTCATTGGCTCCTCTACACCACCACCACCACCGCCGTCATCATCATCTACACACCTATGCCTTATGGCCAAGGGTGACCGGAAGGTACAAAGCGATGATGACTCTAGTGATAGTGATGGTGAATTTGAGTCACCCACTTATGATGAGCTTGTTAAATTGCTAAACAACTACTCTAAAATCATAAGAAAGACTAGAGCTAAAAATGAGAAGCTTGTTGATGAAAATGAATCTCTTGTTGAGAAGTATGATCATGATATACATGCTAGTGATGAGCTAAAGAATGAACTTGCTACTATGTCATCTTCTATCAAGGAGCTCAAGTCCTCTAACAAAGAGCTCAAAGCTAAAAATGAAAAACTTGATAAGATGCATAGTGACTTTACCACTAGTTATGCCTTGCTAAAAGAACAATACACTCAAGTGAAAGTAGACTATGATACTCTCACCATTGCTTATGATATGCTTTCACATGAGACACATGATGCTCCTAACCTTGTTGTTAAGTGTGACATAGCAACATCTTGTGAGGACTTGGTTAGTGAGCATGATGAGCAAAGAGCTAGTGCAAAGGCAAGAGTGTGGTTGTGGCCGATCACTATGATCATTATGTCAAGATCAAGAATGAGAATGCAAAGCTCAAGATTGATCTAGAGAAGCTTGCAACCACAAAGCAAGACATTGTTGAGACCCAAGATGATGACTATAGCATGTCACTTGAGCTAGACATGCTAAAAGAAGAGAACAAGAGATTGAAGATGGAGAGGGATTACGAGATGACACCATCTCAATTAGAGCTCCAACAAGAGAATGACAAGCTCAAGAGAGAGAAGGAGCACCTTACCACCGGGTTGAAGAAATTCACCAAAGGGCAATGTCTTCAAAGTGAGCTACTCATGAACACCGTGATGAAGACAAATAGAAATGGTATTGGCTTCCTTGAAGAGAAGATGAAGCAACGCAAAAGCATCACTAAGCCAAAGAAGAAGAAGATTGGGAGATGCTATGAGTGTGGAAAGGAAGGACACTTTGCTCATGATTGTGAAGAGCCAAAACCCACACCCTTGCCCAAGCAAGCTAGGCCCTTTGCTTTCAATGCTCACTACATGCTTAGACAAGACTCTAGTGGCAAGATGAAAGTTATGTTCATGGGGCCTCCTAACAAGAATAGGCCAAAGCAAATTTGGGTTGCAAAGTCACTAGTTGAGAAGGTTAAGGGACCTCAACAAGTTTGGGTCCCAAAAGCTCAAGCTTGATTTCTTATGTGTGTAGGTGAACTACAAGACCGGTGGATCTCAATAGGTGATTGATAGTGGTTGCACACAACATATGACCGGTGATCCCCGGATGTTCACCTCACTAGAAGAAAATGTCAATGACCAAGAAAAGATAACATTTGGTGACAACTCAAAGGGCAATGTCAAGGGATTGGGCAAAGTGGCAATATCAAATGATCATACCATCTCTAATATGCTTCTAGTTGCATCGTTGAGCTTCAACTTGCTATCCGTTGGGCAACTATGTGATCTTGGCTTTCAATGTTTGTTCACCGATAAGGAAGTGGTTGTGACCAAGAAAGATGATACACAAGTGATATTCAAAGGCTTTAGATACAACAATCTCTATCTAGTGGATTTCACCTCCGAAGATGCCAACTTGAAGACATGTTTGTTCACTAAGCAATCACTTGGTTGGCTATGGCATAGAAGATTGGCACATCTTGGAATGAACACTCTCAACAAGCTATTGAAGAAGGATTTGGTTAGGGGCTTGAAGGATGTCAAATTGGAGAAGGACAAATTGTGTAGTGCATGTCAAGCCGGCAAGCAAGTTGCAAACACTCATCCAACCAAAGCATTTGTATCAACATCAAGAGAGTTAGAGCTACTTCACATGGATCTATTTGGACCAACAACATATGCTAGCTTGGGTGGAAATCTCTATTGCCTAGTGATTGTTGATGACTATTCAAGATACACTTGGGTATTCTTTCTTCATGACAAATCCGAAGCAACCCCTTCATTCAAGAAGTTTGCCAAGAGAGCCCAAAATGAGTTTGACTTGAAAATCAAGAAGATAAGAAGTGACAATGGAAGAGAGTTCGACAACACCCACATTGAAGAGTATTGTGATGAAGTTGGGATCAAGCATGAAGTCTCCGCAACATATACACCACAACAAAATGGGGTAGTTGAGAGGAAGAACCAGACTCTAATCACCCTAGCAAGAACTATGTTAGATGAGTACACTACACCGGAAAGATTTTGGGCGGAAGCAATCAACACCGCTTGCTATGCATCAAACCTGTTGTTCCCTCATGGTCTCCTTGGCAAGACCCCCTATGAGCTACTCAACAACAAGAAGTCGGATATATCATTCTTTAGAGTGTTTGGGTGCAAATGCTACATCTACAAGAAGCGCCAACACCTAGGGAAGTTTCAACGTCGATGTGATATTGGTTTTCTTGTTGGTTACTCATCGAAGTCCAAAGCATATCGAGTATTCAACCATGCCACCGGGATGGTAGAAGAAACATATGATGTGGAATTCGATGAATCTAATGGCTCTCAAGGAGAGCATGAAAATCTTGATGATGTAGGTGATGAACCATTGTGGGAAGCAATGAAGAACATGTCGGTTGGAGCCATAAAACTTAAAGATGATGATGATGATGTGCAAGTCATTTACAAGCCATCCTCATCCAATGTACCACATGTTGATGACAAAGATGGGAGGGATCCATTTGAAGATACTCATGTCTCCCATGATCAAATGATGGTACAAGCTCAAGATGTTGATGCTCCACAAGCGACCCCTCAAGTGGTTGAACAAAGGACTACTCCTCTACTACAAGCTCATCCTCAAGAACTCATCATAGGGAGTCCAACAAGGGGTGTAATGACTCGATCTCCAAAACTTGCTTTATTTATTGAACATCACTCCTTTGTGTCTCTTGTTGAGCCTACCATTGTAGATGAAGCTCTAGGTGATCCGGATTGGATGAATGCTATGCATGAAGAACTAAACAACTTCACCCGCAACCAAGTTTGGACACTTGAAGAGCGACCCAAAGGCACAAGAGTCATTGGAACAAAATGGGTGTTTAGAAACAAGCAAGATGATCAAGGCAAGGTTGTTAGAAACAAGTCAAGGCTAGTGGCAAAGGGGTTCTCTCAAGTTGAAGGTTTGGATTTTGGAGAGACCTTTGCACCGGTTGCAAGACTCAAAGCCATTCGTATCCTCCTTGCATATGCATCACATCATGACATTAAATTATATCAAATGGATGTGAAAAGTGCATTTTTAAATGGCTTCATAAATGAACTAGTCTATGTTGATCAACCTCCCGGGTTTGAAGACCCTAGATATCCTAATCATGTTTATAGGTTGTCCAAGGCGCTATATGGGCTCAAGCAAGCCCCAAGAGCATGGTACGAGCGCCTCCGGGACTTCCTCATTGAGAAGGGCTTCACCATTGGGAAGGTCGACACCACATTATTCACCAAGAAGCTTGATGGAGAGATCTTCATTTGTCAAGTCTACGTTGATGATATCATCTTCGGGTCAACAAATGAAGCCTATTGCAAGGAATTTGGTGACTTGATGTCGAAGGAGTTTGAAATGTCCATGATTGGAGAGCTCACATTCTTCCTAGGCTTCCAAGTCAAGCAATTGAAGGAGGGGACTTTCATATCTCAAGAGAAGTATACAAAAGACCTCCTCAAGCGCTTCAACATGGATGATTGCAAGCCTATCAAGACTCCAATGCCAACAAACGAACATCTCGACCTAGATGTGGGAGGTAACCCGGTTGACCAAACTCTCTACCGTTCTATGATTGGTAGCTTGTTATATTTGACCGCATCTAGGCCCGACATCATGTTTAGTGTGTGCATGTGTGCTCGCTTTCAAGCCGATCATAGGGAATCACATCTCATAGCGGTGAAGAGAATCCTTAGGTACCTAAAGCACACCCCAAGCTTTGGCCTTTGGTATCCCAAAGGAGCTAACTTCCAACTCGTTGGGTATTCCGATTCGGATTATGCGGGTTGCAAAGTAGATAGAAAAAGCACATCCGGAGGGTGCCATTTGCTTGGGAGATCACTAGTGTCATGGAGTTCGAAAAAGCAAAATAGTGTGGCCTTGTCTACCGCCGAGGCGGAATACATAGCTGTGGGTGCTTGTTGTGCACAAATCCTTTACATGAAACAAACCCTTTTAGACTATGGTGTAGTTCTAGAAAGGGTACCTTTGTTGTGTGACAATGAGAGCGCGGTTAAGCTTGCTAACAACCCGGTTCAACACTCTCGCACAAAGCACATCGATATTCGCCATCACTTTCTTAGAGACCATGTTTCTAAGAAAGACATATCCTTAGAGGGAGTTAGAACTGAAGATCAATTGGCGGATATCTTCACAAAACCCCTAGATGAAAACACTCTTTGTAGATTGCGAAGTGAGCTTAATGTGCTTGATCTAAGTAACTTTGTCAAAAGGTGAAAGGGGGTTGTCTTTGCATTGCATTGTAATATATGCCATGTTTAAATTATGCTATGCTCATAGGCTTGTTAGACGTGGTTAAGATAACCGCCCTAAAAAGTGTGTGAAGAAGTTCACCCATGAGCAAACTTAACAAGCAACCTAGATTCAAATTCCGTATTGCATTGCATATGCATGGTTGTTGCTTTGTCGTTTCTTTTCGGTTATGTTTTGAGCAACCGCTGTGTTCGTCCACCGCTAGGGGGAGCATTTGAGGCTCCTAATGGTTGAGACCCCTAGTTTTGGTGGCCACATGTTGTCTCCTCGGGATTTATCGCCTATTTTCTCTAAAAATGATATGTAGCCTATGGCAAAATATTTATAAAACTGAGGGTTTATGCGAGGATGCTCATACTAGGTTCCAACTGGTGTTTATTTGCCTCTTATTTGAGTTGGAACTTGGTTGGGAGAGGGAGCCGCAACAAAAATCTTCAAAACTGCTCAAAATGCGGCATCGGACGCTGCATCGGACGCTCCCCAGCGTCCGATGCCCTGCACTGTAGACAGCTCCGGCTGAAACAGTGTCAAGGTAGCGTCCGATGTGTTCTCATCGGAGCGTCCGTTGCTTCATCGGACGCTGCCCGGCGTCCGATGTCGAGGCGCAGGACGCGTCCGATGCAAAATGAGCGTTTCTGGAGCTCTCTGGACGGGCATCGGAGCGTCCGATGTGAAACCATCGACGCGTCTGATGCCCCTTTAAGCGGCGCTTTGAGTTCTACAACTGACTGGTCGGCCCCACGCGTCATCATCCTCAGTCATTCTTCTTCCCCGCGCCGCCCGTGCCTAATCCGATCGAACCCTAACCGCCGCGTCCTCGCCGTGCCCACGCTCCCCAACGCCCCCGCCGCCGGCCGCCGCGCCCTCGCCGTCGGCTGTCGTGCCCCACCTCACGGTCGCTGCCGCTTCGCCGCGCAGGCACCCGCCACCGCACCCGCACGAGCGCGCTTGCTCCCCTCAGTGCTCGCCGAAGCTTCGCGCCTCCTCGCCTGAGCTCCTCGCCGGCGACCGAGATCACCTCGCCGGAGCTCCTCCATCATCCCCGCGCACTTTCTCCTCTCCGGTGACCTCTTTCCGACTGACAAATCCACACAGTGAGCATTACCACCCACCTCCATGATCCATGCCTTCCAAGTGCTCGATGAAATGCCTCAATGAACGTTCCACCATGTTTTGACCCCGTTTCCACTCACATCTTTTGCAATCCCCTTTGGTGTGTCGTGTGGGTGCCGAAACGTCAGTGTCTCACCTCTTCTTGGGTTGGTTCGTCGTTCGTTCAGGTAGCGAAGCCAAATTCTAACTTCTTATCCAAATGCTTTGCTTCCATAGGACTTGCTCATCTCTAGAATATATGTCCTTATATATCTCGTCACTATTTTATGCAGTGAGTCAGTGTCAGTTGTCAGCTCGTCAGTTGTCAGTATCAGCTAACCCGGGGCCAAGCCCGCGGGTACGGATCGAGGCCAAGCCTCACGAGTGACAGCGGCAGTTGATCAGTGACAGGGGGAGTTTTCAGTTCAGCAGCAGTTCCTTCCGTTCTTGTCAGCCATGCCGCGCTGCAAGAACGTCAGTGGTGGCCCAGGGGACTCCCCTCCGCGTCCCCCCCCCTTCCGGTCAGCGACCCGGGAAGGGGAAGCTTATAGTGCGCCGGAAGCGCACTCGTTAGGAGAGAGAGGCAGTTCAAGCATAGGCAGTGGCCGATGCAGCAGAGCGAGCAGAGTAAGGAGGCAGTGCTGGCGGCCTTAGGATTGAGGATCAGTTGTCCCCCGACCAGCGCAGAGCTATCGAGGAGGTTGAGAGTCGCCACGGCTCGCCAACTGGCACGCTCATGGCTGCCGGACATCGGTCCACGTTCACTTCACCTGGAGTTGCGCCCCAGAGCTCACAGCAGGGCCAGGCAGAGGCCGAGGCAGCCGAGGCAGAGGCAAAGGCACCAGAGGCAGAGGAGGAGGTACCTGAGGAGGTTCCCCGGCGCCGGTCCATGCGTCGCAGGACAGCGGTGCCACCCCGGCCCGATGTCCCTCTGCGGGGAGCACGTGCTCCGTCGAGGCGTGCGCCCCGGCCGATCCCGTGACTGGACCTCCGGGCGGCCACCTATTCTCAGATCTAGACACTTAGGCTCGTCCCAGTCGAGTAGTGGTTTCCTCGAGAGAGGCAGTAGCAGGCCGGCGCCGACTTCTACACCGTGCTGCAGGAGGACTTTTACCAGGGCTACAGGAACGCCGGTATCTGTCTCCGTTCTCAGAGAGTCTGTCCGCTAGAGGCAGTGGTTACAGCAGCAGGAGAGCAGATCCGCCCCATACTCACCTATCTACCTGGTCTGGCAGACCTTCTAGGACGGTCTGGCTCATACATTGAGGATTGGGTCTTCCAGTTCTACGCCTCACTTTGGGTGCACCCGGACAGAGAGACGATTGAGTTTGCATTCGAGGGGGAGCACTACAGGCTATTCTCGTCAGAGATCCGGAGTTGGTTTCGCTTGAGACACTCACAGACCCGGATCCATGACTTGTGCTACGACAGGACGGAGCCACCCCGCCGCCCTCACGGTGGTGCCCAGCCATCGACCGACTGTTGGTATTTCTTAGCGTCGCTACTAAGAATAGAGTTTTAATCTATCCCCGGCAACGGCGCCAGAAACGCTTGTTGACACTTCTTAGCACAACCACTAGAACTAGACTATGGAGCCTAACCCCAGCAACGGCGCTAGAAGTGTCTTGGTGGTAAAACTATTGACTATTGGATAGTTCCGCAAGCGCACAGAAAATACCGATGTAGCACTTCACCCAGGAGTATTCCAAGGTATCGTTATTTATTTTATCCCAAAGGAAAGCGAGCTAGGAAAGAGGTAGAGAGAGGAAAGATAGATCCTTTAGTCTTACTATAATCTATTATCAATTAGAGAAGCAAAGGGGTATAGGTGGATATAATGGAGGATAGATAGATAAGATAAATAAGTTGAGCAAAGAGTATATGATATGAAAGGTAACTTTAGTAGAGTTAGCTAGGTGGGAGGACAACGAGTGAGTATAAAGTACTCCTATGTTTCTACCTTTACTCCTGTGAACTAATCCTAATTAAATAGATGACTTAACTAGATTGATGCCTTGCTACTTGTGTGAGAGGGATAAACGAGAGAGTAAAGCGATAGAAGGTTGTTCACCTAACCCAGTACTCAAGCGGATATTTGGCTTATGGATGCCTTACCTTTTAAGAACTAGCCTGAGTTCACGTCAGGGGATCTAGGTAGCCAGGCAAAATCTGTCACCTTTTGCCCATGCGCCCCTACTGTCCGTGCAAGCCAGCGGTAGTCAAAGATAAGATGAAGTATGAGCACCACGCTCACACTTATCTACACCTTTAGCTAACGATCAAAATAGCTAAAGCCCCTATCCTAAGATAGGACGATGATGCACACACAAGAAGCTATTTAAAGGAAATCAATCTAACTAAGACAACTATAGAACTAAGATAAGCACACAACAAGACTATATAAATATAGACTTGCACTAAGTAAATACTTAAATAAATACTTGGAAAGTAAATACTTAAGTAAATGCAAAGTAAAGTAAAGAAAGAATAATATATTAAATAAATAAAGTCTTACAGAAGAAGAAAGATACAAGGGCTATACCAGACTCCCAGAAGACGACTCCAGAGACCCGAGCTTCGCCCGACTCGACTCTAACTCCCACTCTAGACTAACTACTACTACTCTTGCTTGATCTCACTAGAAAGTGGAGATGTGTGAGATGGGATGTGTGAATGAGAGGGTGAAGGCCTCTATTTATAGTGGAGGTGGAGTAGGGGCTACTCTGGCGCCACGTCAGCGATCCGTGTGCTCCCCATCTCTCAACCCTTGGATCCACCGTCATTGTAACCGCCATGGATGGATGGCTTGGATGTTCTTCACGTGTCAAACATGCATTTTGCCACCGACTTGGATGAGGGTCACCATGGGGTCGGCCGACCCCTGTCCCTGACATGTGGGCCTGGGGTACACCTTCTAGAAGGTGCTGATGTCATCCTGATGAATATTGTTGTTGGGTCCCACCAAGGGGGGGTCGGCCGACCCCCCTATGACAGGGCTGGCCCACCATCTTCTCTCCCTTGGTGACCCCACATGTCATGGAGCAAGTCTTGTGAAGTTGGTTGCATTTGGTTTTCGGTGTGGACCCATGAATCCATGTGCTTCTCATCTTGCACCATTGAGCAAAAGCACATGCTTGATCCAATGGTTGATATTGGCTTGAACATGCTTCTCTTGGATCATGCCATGTCACCATGGCCGAGGTGGCCCAAAGGTGGGGTCGCCCGACCCCCTTGGTGGGCCCACCTAGCCTCATTTTGTTCATTTTGCCATCTCCTATATGTTCACAAGCTAAGAGTACAAGTGGAACTTATTAGTGATAAATATGCTCATGATATGCTATTCTTCCTTGAAACCGAGGCCTGTTGACGGTATTTTGATAAGGTAAAACATGCTATAACTTCCGTCAACAAGATCCCCCAAGCTTAACCTTTGCTCGTCCTGAGCAAACAATCAAACTTGGCCTCGGTGGATCAGTATTGTTACTATGCATCACATTTCAAGAGTACCATGTTCACAACAAAGTTCTTCTCTTTGAATGGAAGAATTAGCTATGTAAATCACCCATATTACCTTAGTACTCTATGGGGCTTATGGCTTTTCCTTTGTCTTAGGTGGTTGAAAGATAGAACAGTTTGACTTGAGCACTAACTTTCTTGTTTTTAGCAAGTTTCATACCGGAGGTTTTGCAATATTTTTCAAAAGAAAGACTTAATGTTCCTCATATGGTTCTCTCATGTCGCTCAAATGGTGTATGATTCCTCACCATGGCATATGGTAAGTGTTGCCTTCTTTATTTCATCCTACTTCTAAACAGGCTTATGTGTAGCTCAAGGTAGAGATGAAAGAAGATGGCATACTTACTTGCATTTTGTTGCAAAGTCAAAGCTCGGATCCTTGAAGAGAAGTGTCATACTCCCAGATCAAGATGTGCAAGTGTGTGGTGTATGGTGGACTAGATTGCTTCTTTATTTGATAAGATCTATCTCTCTATTTTTTTTTCTTTTTCTCTCTTTTCTAATGAGACATGGCTAGCATTTTCTTTTCTTTTCTTCTTCTTTTTTTCCATGGACTTTCACTTGTCCATCTCTTTTTTTTCATCTTTATTTTGCCTAGCCTTTTGAGTCTCATCTACTAAATAATTGAGAGAGATTTCCTAACACTTGGAGTATGAAGCAACCTATTTGGTGGAAATGAAAGGCATGTTTTTGCGTACTTCCAGTGTAGAAGCAGCATGTATATGAGGTGTGTACGTGATCTTGATCTTAGTAGCATGAAAAGTCTCTTAACAATGGTCAACAAGACTTGACAACACTCAATACAAAGCAAATAGCCTATGTAGAAGGTTTGTAAACATGTAAAGCATATATGGCTGTGGTAGGAATTTATCACCATTGAGGAACAATTAAGATTTTGATCATTTTAAGAATAAATTCTCCGGTAATCTATCATGCTTAGAACAATATTATAGCAGCTCTTGTCTCACTATATCATGTCTCACAACAACTTAGACTTAGTTTTAGCACTTGCAACCCACAAAGTTTTTAGGTTCATGATGGTTTGAATGAGCTAAGTGATCCATACTTAGAGAAATACTAAGTTGTAAACTAGGCACTAGAGAAATATTAGCAAGGCAACTAGTCATCATTTCCATGGGGAAGATAGACATATATGAGACATATGTGCTAAGGGGAATACTAAGAAAATATTTTTGGTATTATTTTTTTTTATTTATTTTTTTTTATTATTTTTTAAATGCAATGAGAAAACTAATTGAAACGTAAATAACTTAAGATACAGGACTTACCTTGGTGGGGGAGAGGATCTCCCCCAAGCTTGGTTCTTGCCTACTGTGGTGGTGGATAATGCTGGTACCACCCGGCCCAACGTCGTGCTTCTTCTTCTTGAATGGTCTTCAGGAGTTGGGCGTTTTGTTGTGCAAGAAGCAATGTTGCCTCTTGTTCGATGTTCATCGCACCCATGTTGTCTATGAGCTCGTCCATCGGCGTCCTTTGATGTTGCCTTCCTCTACCCCGCGGGTGAGGAGTGTCTTGAGAGCGAGGGGTGTTCTGTGAGCGAGGAGGCCTCCCCAAGGACCCTGAAATGTCCATAGAGGCTGCCTCATCTCCCTCCTCAACTTCTTCAGCCTGATGTGAAGGTCCGCCTTGTTCCATTCGAGTAGCACGGGACGCTCTCCTTGTCCTTCTGCTAGTACCTGCAACTTTTGGGGCTCTTTCCTCGGGGTCCAAATCAAAGGTTAGCGTACGAAGCGCATACAATCGAAGTCCCTCACAAGGGAGAGTGATTTCGACTGTATGGCCTGGATAAATCATTATTAGTTCACCCTTGGGACCCCTTTTTAGTACATCGCAACCAATAAATACATTTTCTTCCAACACATCTCTCACGGTTTCAATGTACTCAAAAGTTTGGGATTCTAGTGCACCCAAAGCTTCGGCTATGCGTGTGATGAATGATGTGAAGTATATGGGTTTCCTAGGCTTTACGTAGCTAAGCCAATAGTTCACTAGCATTTTAATAGGTGAAACTTTAACCTTGCTAACCATGGCATAGAGTAGTTTTAGCTCATCATCACTTACCAAAGCTGCTCTCATGCCAGGGAAAAGAGTGGTGAACAGCCAGTAGTGCATGAAACGTAAGGTTGGGTTATGAATTTTGTGTGGTGAGGGGTTGGAACAATCACTAGAGCCAGTAATGGCATACCAGAAAGCATTCTTGTCATAATGAAAAGCATGGTCTACATCGAGATGGCAATAGTGATCAAATCCTAAAGCAGTGTTTAATGTGCTCCAAGTCAAGTCATATTCCATCCCAAACATTCGAAATGCTATCCCATCATTATTCACTTCTAACGTGCATAAAAACTCAATGGTTAAGTTCTTTATGCCAAATTCAAGAATTTCAAAGAATCCTCCCCAACCAATGGTATTGAAAATAGCATAGAATTCTGAATCCATACCTGTTTCTTACAAGAGGGCCGGATCAATGACACTTGTGTGTGAGAAACTACTCTCACTAAGAGTGAAGAATTTTCCCATCTCTTCGGCATTTAGCCTAAGGCCACTCTCGGTCTCCATTACTCTAGCCGGGGGAATGAAGGGTACTAGCTCACTTCTTTCCACCTCTCTCCTCTTATGAGCACTAGCATGGTGAGGCTCTTGGGAAGAACTCTCACCCTTGTTGGACTTTTTGAAACGCGAGGCAAGCAACTTCTTCATCTTACTACAAGATAAGCTACCAAGCTTCTACCACTATGAAATGGGAACTATTTTTGGGTTTTTGGTTTTTGGATGGCTACTACTAAGCTAAGCCTGAGAATGAACTTGCAACTAAGGAAGGAAAGGAGGAACTTGTGAGCTCAAGATGGTTCTGGTGGTTTTGGTGTTGAGTTGAGCTCACAATGCAAGGGTATATATATAGGGGAAGAAGGGCAAGTGGTGACTACCCATAGCATGGGTCGGCCGACCCCCTTCTTGACACTTTCAAATTTGCTTTTGCTTTAGCCAGGGGACATGTCTAAAGTGAGAAAACATCTTTTCAGGATTGGCCAACACATGGGTCGGCCGACCCCCATACATGTCCCCTCAAACTTTAAACTTTGTGCCATCATGTGTCTAGTAAAGATGCAACTATGTTTGGTCCAAAGTTGACACAATTTTTAGAGATTCCCTTGCTTAGTGTTTGGTGAAAGAGAAAAGATGAATGGCCAAAGTGGAGACATGTCTAAAGTGATTCCCATGGACCATGAGAGCACTAAGACATGCCTTTGGCTGGTTGTTGGGGTCCCCATGAGCATCCAAGATAAAGGGGAACATCTCATGCTTAAAGAGTACAGCAAAGGACCATTTCTTTTCAGATGTTGGCTTTGGTGATATGCATGATGTTCATGAGCATGCTGAGTGGAATGCAGCAGGGTGCAGGAGGGCACCATGGTGGGATCGGCCGATCCCACCTTGGATGCTCCTTGAGCACTAAAGTGTTGTGTTATACTCAGGGTACTAAGCCAAGATAGATCATGTGCCAGTGGGCTGTCACACCCGGTTTTAAGAACAAAACCAGGTATACACCATATGTGAGCCCAGGAAGTCAAATCTCACATATAGCAACAAATAAAGGGTAATATCGAAAGACAATGCTCATATATAACGTATATAAAACAAAAGAACATAACCTTAAAGAGCAGACAGCGGAAAGACACTCTGATCTTCAGATGGAGGCACCAACTTCACAGGGAACAACTGACTGGTTGATCACAAGCCTAAGCTTCTCCAAAGCTTAACACTCTGAGGTGTGGGGAAAAGCAAGAGTGAGTCCATGTTCAACTCCACAAGTATAGCAATAAGTGATATAGATCTCAAGTCCCATGATCAGTGTAACATAAATAATGAATAGCATAAAACGGTAAATAATGAACATGTTAACCAACAAAAGTCATAATCTTTACGTCTTCAAGGCCGCTCGTGTCCTTGAGCAAGGCTGATATATCAGTTTAATAAACTTTGCGCAAAGGTGTACACTTTCACTGCGAGACGTGAATTGCCCTTTCGCCCGAGGGAGCCAGCCTCTTAACCCACTTCCAAGGAAGGTCGGCAGGGTTCACAATGAAGCCTTTCAAAGGTTCGTCTAACAAGTTAGGGCCGCTAGGTCTTAAGGCAAGGGGAAGAAGGGTCTCTCAACCTTGCGGCCACGCAGGCAAGGTGAAAGTAGCCGCCCTAAATCCAGCTCGGCAAGACCCAACGCGCCTATACAGGTGTCCACTAACAAGCTAGAAAAGGTCCTCATACTGAGCTAAAGCCAGAGCCATATAACCCCAACAGTTGCACTGTAAATCCCGAAGGTGCTCGTACAGATAATTTCTTAAGTTGCTAATAAGTCATTTTTATCATTCGATGCATACATTCATTAAGTAACATGATCATGATTGCGAAAAGAAAACTCGATTGCTATACTTGCCTTAACTCAAGATCCTTCTTCTGTTGACTTGTATACTTCCAAAGGTTGACTCTTGATCACGATCTCTAGATCACGAACCTCTTCTTGATCACCAACGTATAACTCACCGACTGGACATACAATCACAGAACACCACACATGCATCCAAAGGCAATCATGCAAAGCAACCATAGCCTATAATTAGAACAGTACATCAATCATAAGAAAACAAGATAAAGAGTTTTAAGAACTGATCTACGATTCGCTACGAACATACAGACGCGAAGATCACGCTAATCGGAGTTTTAATGGAAAAGATATAAACTAAACAAGATTAAAGACACTAATTATTAGATTAGTTTTAACTCAATTTTTAATTATAAAAGACATTAGATAAAGTTATTTGTTTTGAAAAATCTTTTCGAAACGAATCTAACGTAATTTGAATGAACCGAAACGGGATTAAAACGAATAAACTGTGGCTATCTTAAAACTGTAATTAACCCCATCGTTGTGTCTTCACGTACGTAGCGACGGGGATCTGCTGTAGCGGTCGCACTAGAGGGAGGGGGGGCGCTGCGGTGCCAAGCCATGGCCTGCTCTGGACCTTGCCCGAGCAGCAGCAGCGGTGGCCTGCCTGATCCGTTCGAACGAAGAGAGGGCGTGAGGCGAAGGCGTCCGTGACGTCGGGACGATAGCGTCCAGATGCTCCGAAGCACGGCACTAGGTTTCGGCGGCGTTGCTCTTGATGACGACGACACGACGACAAAAAGCAGAGTTTCATGTGATTTGACCAAGAGATTGGTGCGGATATATAGGAAGAAAAACTCTTCATCCCCACATCAACTAGCAATACGGTACTAATTGATGTTGTAACTCTCACCTTTACTAATGGGCCTAAATAAATATAAAAGCCCATTAGTAAATAAAGACGTTGATATTTGGAATTTAATAGAATTATTGCACATGGGCTTTGTGGGAGGGAGGAAAAAGACAGATTTTATTATTTTCGAAATTATTTAATTTCTGGATTAAAATAATTCTAGAAAAGTCTAGAATTGATATTTAAGTCAGGAAAAATTACTCCAATGGCTCCGAAAATTCAGGGAAAATTCTCAGAGACATTTGGAGACATGAGGAACTCAAATAAAATATTTGGAGCTCATGAAAGGATATTTTGGGACATCTAAAAATTAGATTATGTTTCCAGAAAAATAGGAAAAAGTGTCGGAAAAAGCTGGAAAACTTCTCGAGAAGATTTTGGAGATATGATGATGAATGATGAGCACCAAGGAATAATTTAGAGCAGGCGAAAAAGATTTTTGGGAGACTCCTACAGAAGAGTTAAGCTAGGAAACAAAGAATTTGATTATAGGAGAAGATATGGACAAGGCGTAGAAAGATAAACGACTTAGTAAACGAGTCTTTGGAAAACTTTACTCACTCGCAAAACAAGACGAAACAACAAGTTTTTTAAACTTTAAACTTTTCTAAACTTTTTGAAAACAAACAAGAAGTCTTTATTTTCAAAACCCTTTTCCATGAAATTTATTTTAAAATTATTTTAAAACCATTTTGAGCTCAAATTGAATTTTAACCAAAACCACACATCACAAAAACTCAAATGCACCAACATAAATGCACAAACATATTTCTAAACCCTAGGATAACTTTTAACTTAGAGAAAATTTTTATTTCCCTATATTTTATGAGCACAAAAATTCATAAATAAATCATTTTAACTCTAATTTTAGAAATGCAAATTTCAGGGTGTGACATGGGCCCACTGGTGGGGTCGGCCGACCCCACCTTGGGGTGGTCCCACGGCTCAAAAGTGTTGCAAGTTATTGTCAAGGTGTTACTGGCATGAAAATTTATTTTGTCAAAATGAAATATGCAGAATAAAGCTAAGTATGCAATTGAAGGGAAATGCAAGAATTGAAATGCATGAAAAGATAAATATGAGATAACTACTGATTTACCTTATCAGCAAGGGCTCCATGTTTCAGGTCCGTAGAGCAGGACCTCTCCGTCTTGTCATTCATTGGGTGCTTCGGTTGGTCCCGGAGATGGAGACCATGGTTGCACCTCGTCGGCGAGTTCTTCTTTTACTTCGGCCTTGTTGGCCGACTCGCTCTTTTTCTTGTACCTACGGCGTGGGTGACGACGACGATGTTTGTTGTCTCGGGGTTCTTTGTCCTTCACCTGTATGTTAGCTTTATAACCGTTGAATGGACACTTTACCTTATATTCCGGGAACTGGAGGTGAAGTTGGCCGGATCCCACATAGATGACGGCGTTAACCGTATTGAGGAATGGCCTTCCTAGGATGATCGCGACGTCTAGATTGGATCCTATGTCCAATATAAGAAAATCGACGGGGACGTAGCTGTTTTGGACTTTGATGAGGATGTCCGTTGCTAGTCCCTCGGGGAACCGTAGCGTCTGATCGGCCAGCTGCAAACGAACAAATGTAGGAAGCAAAGGTCCCCCTAGTAAGTTATCATACGTTACCTTGGACATGATGTTGACACTCGATCCAAGGTCGCAGAAGGCGTCATGGAAGACTTGTGGTCCAATCTGGCAGGTGATGGTTGGCAGGCCTGGATCTTCCTTCTTTGTGATGAAGGGTGGATCAAGTAGATAACCCCAGTTTGACCGGAGCGGAGGCTTACCGTACCTCGTAGTAACCAATTTTACACCTTCTATTGGATCTTCGGGTTTCCCCGGGATCTTACCTTGCTCGTAGGATGGGACAGCTGCTGCTAATTGAGCTAATTGTGTTTCTAGCATTTTATTAAAACTCAATTGATTTTTCATAGCAGAATTAAAGCTATCCATTTTCTCATTTATATTTTCAAGAATCTTATCATTAGCCATCATCTTTTTATTAATACTATCATTTATTTTAGATTGGCCTAAGACAAGATCTCTTAAAGAAGGTTGGTTATTATAAGAATTATTGAAATTATTGTTATAACCGTTACCTTGATTTTGGTAGAAGGGGCGCGAATTCCATCCTTGTTGTTGTTGTTGGGGCCGGTACCCGTTGTTGTTGGTGTTGTTGATGAAGCTCACTTCCTCCTTCGTCTCGGGACAATTATTTCCCGAATGGTCATTGCCTCCGCATACCTCGCAACATTGGTCGGCTTCGACGGCTCGTGCGGTTGCATAAGGTTGAACGACCTCTTGTTCCCTCTTGGAACTTTCTTCTACTTTCTTCATCAGGAGGTCCATCTTCGCGCAGAGCATGTCCACCTCATTGAGAGCATGAACACCTCTCTTCTTGGGCTGAAGACGTTCCTCATTCCAACCTTGGTTGGTAACCATCTTCTCTATGAGGTCCTTGGCATCTCTCACATTGTGTTGTAAGAATGCCCCTCCAGCGGCTGTATCTAGGTGACTACGGGCCATACCGGTCAGGCCATGGTAGAAACCTTGGATAATGAGCCACTCCTCTATCCCATAATGAGGACAGGCGCGAATGTACTCTTGTAGACGTTCTCATGCTTAAGGAATCGTCTCATCAGCTTGTTGCTGGAAGCTGGAAATCTTTCCATGAAGGGCGTTGGTCTTGCCCATCGGGAAGAACTTCTTGAGAAACGCATTGGCGCACTCCTCCCATGTGTTGGCTTCACTCTTGTTGGCGTAGAACCATTGCTTCGCCTTTCCCAATAACGAGAACGGGAAAAGACGAAGACGGATGGCGTCTGCAGACACATTCTTCATAGTGAAGGTACCACATACCTCCAAGAAGTGTTGGAGATGGGCGTTGGCATCCTCATGCGGCTTCCCACAGAATGGATTGGCTTGCACCATGTTGATGAGAGCTGGCTTGAGCTCGAAAGTCGCATCCCCCAAGTTAAGCTGCGGACCCGTGGCGACATTGTCGGCCGACGGCGCAGAGTACTCGGAGATGGTCTTTTGGGCCATGGCTTCTCTTCTAGCTGGTGCAGAAACTTCCTCCTCGAACGGATTCTGGTTCGAGATGAACCTCTGAGGTGGAACTTGACGAAGTCTAGTCCTCCTCAACAACTGCTCGGGATTTTCAACGAAGTTTGACGGCAGATGGAAACCGCTCATACACCTACTAGTTTCACGATAACGAAAAGAAACTAGACAGGTGAGGGGTTAGCCCCTATACTAATTGATAACTAATATATAGCAGACTCCGGATTCACTCTCTCTAAACTCCTAGGCGATTGCTTTCCCCGGCAACGGCGCCAGAAATGCTTGTTGGTATTTCTTAGCGTCGCTACTAAGAATAGAGTTTTAATCTATCCCCGGCAACGGCGCCAGAAATGCTTGTTGACACTTCTTAGCGCAACCACTAGAACTAGACTATGGAGCCTAACCCCAGCAACGGCGCTAGAAGTGTCTTGGTGGTAAAACTATTGACTATTGGATAGTTCCGCAAGCGCACAGAAAATACCGATGTAGCACTTCACCCGGGAGTATTCCAAGGTATTGTTATTTATTTTATCCCAAAGGAAAGCAAGCTAGGAAAGATGTAGAGAGAGGAAAGATAGATCCTTTAGTCTTACTATAATCTATTATCAATTAGAGAAGCAAAGGGGTATAGGTGGATATAATGGAGGATAGATAGATAAGATAAATAAGTTGAGCAAAGAGTATATGATATGAAAGGTAACTTTAGTAGAGTTAGCTAGGTGGGAGGACAACGAGTGAGTATAAAGTACTCCTATGTTTCTACCTTTACTCCTGTGAACTAATCCTAATTAAATAGATGACTTAACTAGATTGATGCCTTGCTACTTGTGTGAGAGGGATAAACGAGAGAGTAAAGCGATAGAAGGTTGTTCACCTAACCCAGTACACAAGCGGATATTTGGCTTATGGACGCCTTACCTTTTAAAAACTAGCCTGAGTTCACGTGAGGGGATCTAGGTAGCCAGGCAAAATCTGTCACCTTTTGCCCATGCGCCCCTACTGTCCGTGCAAGCCAGCGGTAGTCAAAGATAAGATGAAGTATGAGCACCACACTCACACTTATCTACACCTTTAGCTAACGATCAAAATAGCTAAAGCCCCTATCCTAAGATAGGACGATGACGCACACACAAGAAGCTATTTAAAGGAAATCAATCTAACTAAGACAACTATAGAACTAAGATAAGCACACAACAAGACTATATAAATATAGACTTGCACTAAGTAAATACTTAAATAAATACTTGGAAAGTAAATACTTAAGTAAATGCAAAGTAAAGTAAAGAAAGAATAATATATTAAATAAATAAAGTCTTACAGAAGAAGAAAGATACAAGGGCTATACCAGACTCCCAGAAGACGACTCCAGAGACCCGAGCTTCGCCCGACTCGACTCTAACTCCCACTCTAGACTAACTACTACTACTCTTGCTTGATCTCACTAGAAAGTGGAGATGTGTGAGATGGGATGTGTGAATGAGAGGGTGAAGGCCTCTATTTATAGTGGAGGTGGAGTAGGGGCTACTCCGGCGCCACGTCAGCGATCCGTGTGCTCCCCATCTCTCAACCCTTGGATCCACCGTCATTGTAACCGCCATGGATGGATGGCTTGGATGTTCTTCACGTGTCAAACATGCATTTTGCCACCGACTTGGATGAGGGTCACCACGGGGTCGGGCGACCCCTGTCCCTGACATGTGGGCCCGGGGTACACCTTCTAGAAGGTGCTGATGTCATCCTGATGAATATTGTTGTTGGGTCCCACCAAGGGGGGGTCGGCCGACCCCCCTATGACAGGGCTGGCCCACCATCTTCTCTCCCTTGGTGACCCCACATGTCATGGAGCAAGTCTTGTGAAGTTGGTTGCATTTGGTTTTCGGTGTGGACCCATGAATCCATGTGCTTCTCATCTTGCACCATTGAGCAAAAGCACATGCTTGATCCAATGGTTGATATTGGCTTGAACATGCTTCTCTTGGATCATGCCATGTCACCATGGCCGAGGTGGCCCAAAGGTGGGGTCGCCCGACCCCCTTGGTGGGCCCACCTGGCCTCATTTTGTTCATTTTGCCATCTCCTATATGTTCACAAGCTAAGAGTACAAGTGGAACTTATTAGTGATAAATATGCTCATGATATGCTATTCTTCCTTGAAACCGAGGCCTGTTGACGGTATTTTGATAAGATAAAACATGATATAACTTCCGTCAACACCGACTTGGTCCGCCCCTGCTTCACTGAGCCCTTCGGTGAGGGTTGGAGTCGCGCGCCTAGGGATCTCACCCCTACGACTCGGATTCTCAACGAGGTTCTTCGGCGGACCTTGCTTCCCAGGGTTGGTTTCCGAGAGGGCCTTTCCAGACTGCAGCTATGGTTACTCGCCTACATGGTCCGGCAGCAGGAGTTTGACGTCTGGGACGTCATTCTGTGTGAGATGGAGGACACCGTTGCTGAGGGCATCAAGGCCCGGAGACAGCTACCGTATGCCCACTGGATCTCCTATATATTGTGGAAGGTAGCTGCTACTACAGGTTCGCACCCCAGTCAGTCGCTCACTGGTTCCGCGACCGTGTTCCCCGAGTATAACATGACTCAGCTGTTGGGACACGGCCGGGATCGCAGGCAGCAGCAGCAGGAGGACGCTTCGTCCAGTTCACGACAGCGGCCTGAGGTCCCAGAGTCAGCACAGGAGCAGGACGAGGCCATCTAGGCACTCGCAGTGCAGGAGCTAGCAGAGCTCAAGGGTGGTGACACGTACGTCGCAGAGGACCCCACCGACAGCTCTGACGAGGACTACCAGCTCCCGCCCCGCTACCAGCCTCGAGCTCACGACACTGAGGCCGGGACGTCCAGCTCCTCCGATCCCGCACTCCTTGCTATACTCGCACGGATGGAGGAGCAGCAGAGGATCGTCACCCAGGACGTTCAGCGGTTAGCCCAGGAGCAGCAGCGTCTGGCACAGCAGCAGGCTCAGGAGCGTTCAGACGCCCTGCAGCGTCAGATGATGGCCCTTCAGCAGCAGACACTCAGTTTCATGGAGAGGCTTGCGAGCGGACCTCCTCAGTGGCAGTGGCAGCAGCCTCCCCCACAACACCAGATTCAGTGGCAGCCTCCGGTCCCACCTCAGCAGCAGTTTGGTCAGCCACCGTCGTTCGGTCAGCAGCAGCAGCAGTTCGCGGGCCCCAGCTCCTCGCAGTTTACGAGCTTCAACACTCCTCCAGGCAGAGCCCTGCTTTTCAGTCCACTGCGGACCGGTTTCACTCCTAGGCCGACCGAATCTCTGTTTGCGACGACTACTTCTGTGACCCGAGACTTGTCAGCCACTTTCAGTGAGCTTACTGGCTTCCCTACGCCAGACCTCCCGGACCCCGCTCACACGTCTACGGCTCCAGTCACTTCCACTACCGAGACTCTTCCGAGTTCAGTAGCTTCTTCAGAGCAGACCGAGCCGGTCCAGTCAGAGACTACCACGTCGGTTCAGGCTGAGTTGACAGTTATTCATGAGCTTCCGCACTCTGATCCTCAGGTTGACACCACTACTGAGACTGTGACAGAGACAGAGCAGGCCGAGCAGGCAGAGCAGACAGAGCAGGCCCAGCAGCCAGAGCCGTCAGAACCGACCCGGACCGTTTCACCTCCACTACCAGCACCACAGGGTCAGCAGGCTACCGACGCCACTTCTTCTGACTCCGAGGAGTATCTACAGCAATTTGAGTTTACTCAGCGCACTCCGGAGACGGCACCTGACTCGTCTGCACCACCTCCGCCCTCCGACGCTTAGTTTGGTGCTTGATGCCAAAGGGGGAGAGTGGATGAGTATAGCGATAGGGGGAGCGATGTGAGAGGGATTTGACTTCTTATGTTGTGTTACATTCACATACGCTCTTTACTTATCGCATCTTTTGTGCATGTTTATGCTATATACTTATGCTATGGACCTTTATGACATGTATGTGCTCACTATGATATATGATATGTCATGTCATTTCGTTTCGCTCATTACTTGCGCTTAATTCTCACTTGGTTATGTAAATGAGCTATTTTACTCTTACACTTGTTATTCTCTCTAACTTGTTGAGTGCAGGATGATGGCATGACATGTTTGAGCTTGCCCCTAATTCTTTTCTCTTATTCATTGCAAGTTCATACATGTCATGATTTAAAAACCTCTTCTCTCTATACTCGATCTCGTGTTGTCATCAATCACCAAAAAGGAGGAGATTGAACGCATCTTGGCCTCTAGTGGTTTCGGTGATTGGATGAAACACAAGATTACTGTGACTAACGTGTGTTTTGCAGAAACAGGATTGAGTTAGGTCACGGTAATGGTGACGATACGGGCATATGGAGTTCATGTCCCCTGGCGATGGATATCGTTTCGATTTTCAAAGGATGAACGACGAAGACGGTGGTAGACTAGGCTAAGTGTCAAATGGTGTTGGAGGACACTTAGGTAGTCTTAGGTCTTTGTTTTTCCTTTGGCCGTACTATAAAGGGGAGCGTGAATCAGTAGCTTAACCTAGATGAGTCTATTGAGGTAGGTGTGGTGCACACTTGTTATTTCATAGCCCTAGGTAGCTCAGAGAGATGTCTTAAGTCGAGAGGATCAAAAGTCATTTTGGCCGCATCGCGATCCGAGTTGAGTCTGCCCCTGTTATGGGCATCGGACGCTGGCCAGGTGGGCATCGGACGCGTCCGATGCTCACCCCGACTAGGGTTTAGTCTGGTGCGTGGCATCGGACGCGCCGATGTGTTCACATCGGACGCGCCCATGCCACTGTTCACGTGCGCGTGAACTGGAGGTCGCATCGGACGCTTGCATCGGACGCTGAGGGCCAGCGTCCGATGGCCATGCAGAGAGGTTCCAGAGAGGGTAAATCCACATCGGACGCGTCCGATGTCCCTTTAACAGGTCTGACAAGAGGGTACAGTCGACCGTTGGTCGAGGTCATCGGAGCGTCCGATGCCAGGCATCGGAGCGTCCGATGCCCCCGCAGAAACCCTGTCTTGTCCTGTTTTTGGATGGCCGGTTGAGGGAGTATATATACTCCTTCCCTCCATCCATTTGAGTGTTCTTGTCACTTCCATCTGCTGAGAGACACATTGTGAGTGTGAGATAGTGCAATAGCCTTAGTGAGGTTGAGTGATTTGCTAATTGTGAGAATTAGACACCTCCTAGTGAGAATTGAGTAGCAAGTGTGCATCCATCCATCTCTTTGGCCTTGTGTTGGTCAAGTGAGAGTTCTAGCTTGTTACTCTTGGTGATCGGCATCACCTAGACGGCTTGGTGGCGATCGGAGAGCTTGGTGATCATCCGGAGGCATTGTGGATGACCCAAGCCAAGTTGTGACCGGTAGCGAGCGATTCACCGGGCCGGAGTGGCGAAGAATCAGCTCGTAGTGAGCACTTGATCCTTGCGCGGATCACGGGGGAGCGACACCCTTGCGCGGGTGCTCCAACGAGGACTAGGGGGTGTGCCGACACCTCGATACCTCGGCAAAAAGATCGCCGTGTCATCTCTACTCTCATTACTTCGCATTTACTTTTGAGCAATTCAATTCCGCATTTACTTGTTGTTCTTTCATGAGTTGAATTGTCATGCTAGAGTAGAAATGGTTTAGCGATATTCTTTTTGTACGGTTGATTCTTGTCAAACACACTTCTAGGTACTAGGGGGTTAATTGTGCTTGTTAGGTTTTAATTCTTGCAAAAGTTTTAGAAAAGCCAAATTCACCCCCCTTCTTGGGCATCTTGATCCTTTCAACCATACCCCTTTATATTTATAGGGGTGTCCGGCATACAGCAAGGTCGGCAACAATATAAAAGTCCTATACTTGTACATACTAAGTTAACTCTCTCTCTCGTACCTGAAGCCTAATAAAATATTATATAATTGTACCCTTCTTGATTGCCTTCTCTCCACGTGACTTCTCTAATCTGTGATGCATCTGGAATCCTTCCATGCAACTTGGATTATATGAATATAATATTCCTAACGACCGGTTGATAATAGATATATTAGCTTAGAGCAAGTATAATAAATTCTAGTCAACAGATTGTAAGGTGTTTCATGTCATCAAAATCTGATGTAGAAGAGTGAAACGAGAGGAGTGAGAACTGAGCGGGCTGCCCATCAGTCGCCCGACTGAATCGCTTGTCCCGAGGGCAAAACGCCCGCTTCCAGCCTGTGCTAGGCGATAGAACCGGCGTTCTGTTGTGCATCTGGATCCGTGGTGGACTCGCCGGTGCTGCCGCCAGGAGTACGCGAGCATGACGCGGCTGGACGCCGACACTCTTGCGGCCGCAAGGATGCAGACTAGTAGCACTGGCAGCAGAATAAGGACGCGACTTGGCTTCTTCTACGACGGCGTGAGGCTGTGGAGCAGGATGGTGCGCTGCCGAAGCTTGCTGCTAGGCGGCCGCCCACCGGCTGCTCCAGGTTCATTCAGGGCCCTCTTCTCCTATTTCTTTCCTATTTTCTTCGGATGTTTTTGGACAGCTCCATCCAGTACGTGTTGTGTGCTCTAGCAAAATTCCTATCATTTTCTAATGTGTGTATGATATATACATATATAATGTATGTTGTTTAAATGTTTGATGAAATGATCACAAAGATGTAGCCACAGCAGATGTGGGCAACTATAAGTATCAAATAGTTAAATCTTTAAAGCAACATGTTAAAAGCCGGCTTAATAGCCTACCTATTATACGAGTGAATGGCTGTAGCTGACATGTCAATAGCATACAACCTACTCCCGGCTGGGCTATTAACCATGCTCTTAATTCAAGTCCCACTGAAGTACGACTCGTACATACTCCATTGCTTGAAGTCGTCTGTGCTTATGATAGGTGTGTACCTACACTCACTTTATTGACTTGGACTTTATACACTTTATTGACTTGGACTTTATTTGTATACTTCTCCACCTTGCGCCAACAGCACTGAAGTACGACTCCTACATATTGCTTGAAGTCGCTTGTACTTATAGGTGTACATACACACACTTTATTGACTTAGATATCTTCAAACTATCAACTTATTTTCACTCTCTCTCCATCACATCACCATCACATCAATGTTTGGACGCATACATTGAGCATTAAATATTGGTAAAATAAATAACTAATTACACAGTTTAGTTGTAAATCACGAGATGAATCTTTTGAGCCTAGTTAGCACATGATTAGACAATATTTGTCAAATACAAACGAAAGTGCTACAGTTGAGAAAAAAAACTTACCGGTTGCATCTAAACAAGAGAGACTTTATTTGTATACCATGCGCCAACAGCCAACTGCCGAGAGAGAGTTTGCCTTGTAGTATCAGCTCTAATTTATCATATATTTTTTTACTCGGCAACGGAGAGATGATTTAGCTTAAATAATCTGTTGGCTTCCATTTCTTATCTTCATGAGAAAAAAATCTTGGAGATCATGCTAAGCTCTTCTCAAAATATATTAAAGAATATTTCTTGAATGCCTCAAAATAATATTAAAAATCTGGACTTCTTAGCTTTTGAACGTTGGCTTTTAGCTGTTGTCTTTTTTTTTACAACAAAAATTTACTTCTCTACACACCAACAGCCAGAAAACTTTTCAGCTTTCTTTCTCGTCTGTCCTACATCCAAAGCACAGGTCTATGACTAGCTCTTCTCATAAAACTACGGTGTCATTGTGTAAGAGTGAAGCAGGGGTTCAGAGTCTTTCTTGATTCTTAACCAGAATACCTGGCGGCTGTCTAGCCACCGCGGATCGAGTGTTCTTTTTTATGATACAATATATACACAACGTAAATTTGTAAAAAAAAATTGTTAACAAAATTCTTATTTAACACCAATCCTTTTTACTGTTGACAAAAAGGTCAACTCCTTTCCCTCCCTCTCCATGGATGGCTAAATCCATAAATAGATCTAGAAAAATCACCAATCAAGTGAGTCCTACCTTATATATATAGTCATAGCTACCAGTTGAGGCCTAATTAATAATATCCAATTTGAAGGATATGTAACCATATATTTTCACGATCCAGCAAGTCCAAGGATCACATCACGTGAATTAATTAATATTGTGTACTTTGCCAAAGTCGTAATTCCCTGTTGAGCAAATCATTCCTTGCATGGGCAGATCTCGTTTGATAAAAGACACGTTGATCGATCTGGGAGACTACTATGAAGAAGAAGCCATGTAGTATAATATAATATCGCGCAGATTGTGATGGCATATAGAACATGAACATGATCAGAATGATCTGGGACGTACGACGTGACTACTATATATGTTAGTCTCCAAGCCATCAGTAGACAGTAATTCGTTTACACCACAAAAAGTCTTAATTAGATCTCTCTCGGTAGTAAATAAATTCTTTAATGCGTGAAAATAGTTGATGATATATAGCTATCATCAAGATATGGGGTATCTCGATCAGTCAGTCAATGATCAGTCAGGTTCACCTATCACCTTGCATTTGCTGAGTTGAGATTCCATCCAGCACTTGCGCATGATCACTTCTGACTTTTTGTTTCTCGACCAGATCGATCTACGTCTATACCTGACCTCAGAAGCCGAGAAGCAGTACTATAATAGTCGCCCGTCACTGAACCCCAGCAAGGCAAGGCCGGCAAGAAACCAGAGCTAAGACTAATAAGCTAGGGAAGATGGCCAACGGCAACGATGGCGGCGAGGTATGTGTGCCATTGCTGGAGACCAAGCCGGCTGCTCATCATGTCTACTTCGACGGCTGCCCCGGCTGCGCCATGGACCGGAGGAAGGCGGAGAACACCGGGATCCCGTACGCTCTCTTCTTCCATATGTGGATCATCAACCTTGTCATCTGTACGTGCTCGGTCTCTTCCAGCATTTTTTTTTTTTTTTTGTACTTGATGATCTGCGTTCATTCAATATCGATCTGGTTTCTATATATTCACACAAAGCAACACTCTATTCTACACCACCATGGAGCCACCAACCAGTCCACCCAACTCACCCGATCCGACCGCATCTTCCCCAGCCACCTGGCTGGCCTCCTTCGCAATTTTTTTTATTAATAACCTAATTAAATAAGATATTTTAAAAACAACACTGTTCATTTTTTTTTCCAAAACTAATCCTTTTGCCGCGCCAACTAACCCTTTTGCCGCGCCATGCGGAATGGCGCGGCAAAAAGTGCCACCGTGGCACGGCCACCACGGCGCAGTTTGCTGCGCCAGGCGGGATAGCGCGGCTAGTGGATTTGTCGCGCCCAGCGGACTGGCGCGGCAAAAACCCCCCTCCCATCTCCAACAGTTTTGCAAATTTTATTAAGTTTTGCAAATTTTATTTCCTAAAACTTGAATTTTGGCAACTCTCAAATTAGTACGAGGAAGAAAGAAAAACATAGCTGATCTCCAATAGTTTCCCATAATTCACTTTAGAAAAAACAAAAATTATGGATCTACCATATTGTTTTTCGCTTCGTGACGATTTTCATCACGTCAAATTTGTGGCGTGATGAAAATCATCACGAAGCGAAAAACAATATGGTAGCTCCATAATTTTATTTTTTCTAAAGTGAATTATGAAAAACTATTGGAGATGAGTTTTTTTTCTTTCCCATACTAATTTGGGATTTGCCAAAATCCAAGTTTTAGAAAATAAAAATTGCAAAACTGTTGGGAATGAGCCGCGCCATCGTGCCTGGCGCGGCAAACTGCGCCGTGGGGCCTGGTCGCGCCACGGTGGCACTTTTGCCGCGCCATGCAGGATGGCGCGGCAAAAGTGTTAGTTTTGAAAAAAAAAATTGGACAGTGTTATTTTTAAAATATCATTGGATTATTAATAAAAAAAAATTCTCCTTCGCCCACCGGATTTCAACGAAACAACCCGACCGCGCGCCTCGCAACAGCGCGATGGCTCAACCCCTGCACACGGCCGAGGGCCGACCCGCCTAGAGGAAGCGCAAGCAGAGGCAGAGCAGCCCCAACCCAAAAACGACGACACCGACCTTACCTGCGCCCATGCATGGCGGCCCCCAGTGGAGGTAGCGTCCTGATGATCTGCGCGTATCGAGCAGGCGCGAGCAACCCCCAACGGCGGCTTGAACTGCGCGGATGGCAGCCCCTGCAGGCTGCAGCGGCGCGGCATCATGATATGTGGCAGCCTCCGCACCAGCAGCACGGGGCTTGCAACTCGCCTGAAGGCACGGGGGCCTGCAGTGGCTTGAAAAGATGTTGATTAATACTTGAAACCTACAAGATAAAATGGTGCAAGACATTATACTAAAGGATGAATGAAACCTATGAAATCCAGTACTACGTACCGAGAAGATCAATATACTGAATTCTACAAGATCAAAGTATCGATGACTACTTAACCTTTTCAGACCAAATACTATACACTGAGATCAATTAAGTACCAAATAATACTTAAGACTACTCCCTCCGTCCCTAAATAAGTGTCGCCGTTGGTGTGCGTGCCACGCGTTTAACTCAATTTGTAGAAAATATGTAAAATATTTATATCTCCAAATAATCTTGTTAAAAAATTAGATGTAAAGATCTTTCCGATGATACTAATTACTTAGCATAAATATTAATATATTTTAATATATAATTATCGGTACTTTTTTCTCGGGAAGCGAGAACGACACTTATTTAGCGACGGAGGGAGTACGAGATAATGTAAAAAAGTACTGAAGCATACCAGATCGACTACCAAGGACTACTAAAGTCAAGAATACTAATAAAGCCAAATTAAAGAGTACTCATAAATACTGAATGATTGTACACTAACAATTAGTGAAGTTATAGTACCGTTGTACTAAGCTACAAATAAAATACTTGATGATACAGACAAAATACATGAAGATCTTGATAACTACTGAAGTTAAAGTACCAATCATAACAAACTACTGACAAAAAATACGAATAAAACACTCAGATATTGACAATAATTTAAAAGTACTAGCAAGCAAATTATTTAAAGATACTAACAAATACTTAAAAGTATTGAGAACTATTGAAGATACAATACCGAGTGTATTAAGTTACTGACAAAATATTTGAAGATACTGACAACTACTAAACTCCTAAAAAAATATATAGACAAAATACTTAAAGATATTGAAACATATAAATACTGACACATGAGATCTACTACTGATAGGTCCTTAGAAATACTGATAAATACTGAAGATTGTTGAATGTTTTTAGTGTCTTAGTCGCATCATTTGCTTTTAAAGGAAATAATAGATACCAAATATCAAATATATTAGTTATATGCTTGTCACGATCACTAATATCTACATGCATCCAATGAAAATAGTCAATAAAGTAGATACTGCATGCTCCTAATTAACATGGTGCAAGGAGTATGTATGTATGCAGCTAATGAAACTTAGGGGGCGTTTGGTAGAGCTTCACGGAGCGGATTCTCAGGGAGAATCACTCCCTGACTACCAAACGTATTTTTCAGCGAGAAGTGATTCTTTGCTGATTCTGTGAAGTCATTCTCTGAAATGGACTAGGAGACTAAGAGCTGAAAAAAGTAGCTTCACCTGATTCTGTGAAGTGATTCTCTATCCTGATTTTGAGAGTTTAGTCTAAAGAATTAAAGAGAAACTACTTTCAGCCACAGAATCACTTCACGAGAGAATCAGAGAGCACAACTCTCCCAAACAGGCCTTATATTACGCCATTGCATACAAGCAGCTATTGAATCCATGTAGCTAATGAAAATGTGTTGCTTGCCCACAAAAAAAAATGTTGTTGGCTTTGATGAAAATAAAAAAGACCCCCGGACTGAGAGAAGTGGGCGCACGAGCGGGCCCATGGGGGTGCACGGCGCGCGTTTCCTTTTGAGCTGGGGTCGCCCACACGGGAAGCAGACGCGAGAGGTGGATGGTTTTCTCCGTGGTATATGGACACCAAGTTGCCATTTGTGATGGAAGAAATAAACATAAACCATTTTCTGATTTCAACATCTTTACCAAAGCCATAGTTGTGATGGAAGTTGATCGATAAGGAGATGTGCACTGATGGCTTAAATTCAGTGTATTTAATTCATTCTTTGTTCATTTGTCAATCCGTATATATGTATATGCATCTTGTTGATACCCATGTTCTATTTATATTTATATATGCATTTTATAACTGTACAATGCTAATTTCTAACTTTTACATTCCTCTTTATTCTAGGTCTGCCAATATCATCATTATTTCCCTTCGTGTATTTCATGGTAAGATAACTGCATAATGCTAACCACGTTATCAATAATATCATGAACGACACGAACATAATGCTATTTGTTGATGAGTGTCTAAGATTTAATTTAAATGCTGCTCTACGTATGTTGTATAACTCCCTATCGAGTGTAACTACACGTCGCATGTGGTTTTGTGATTGCATTCTGCTGCTACTTATAGCTTATCTATGGGCTTTACTTTTAGATTGCACATACATTGCAATATAACATTTTAACTAGATCGAGCTAACATACCAAATTTGGAACTATATACAACTAGATTTATGATTAAGGGTGTGTTTGGTTCCAACCCTCTAAACTTTAATAACTAAACTTTAGTCTCTTTTAGTGGCCCAAACACCCCCACTAGCCACTAAAACAGACTAAAGTTTAGTGATTAAAGTTTAGAGGGTGCTACCAAACACACCCTATATTTTTTTCTTTAACTACATAGATATGCATGCTAGGTCGTGCTAAAGGGTGCACATGTGTGACAGATTTATGTAGCATGCCAATGCTAGTCATCTAATTTTGTAATAGTACTATGGCTGCACGTTAGTGATGTTATGTTGTATCAATTCATTACTGTTATTTTTACCTATACAAACACATGACTTATACAAATATAACATTTTGCTTCTTAATAACAGGTAAGAGATTTGCATATTGCCAAAAGAGTAGAAGATATTGGTTTCTATGTTGGTTTTGTAGGTATAAGAATCTTCCAACTAACTGAAATATTTTTATTTACACATATCCATATATCTATGCACATACTCATTTAGAAAATATGATTAATGCCATACTTTTAATTTGTGTAGGTGCTTCATACATGCTTGGTAGAACTTTGACTTCCATAATTTGGGGGATGCTAGCAGATCATATTGGGAGGAAACCAGTTATTGTGATTTTGACTTTTTCAATGTTAGCAGCTCCGCTCTCTATGAATTTCTGTTGAGTTAATCAACCATTGCGACATACATATACTTCGACTACTATTTTGTGTCAATCCTTTATTATTACTTGTGAGTTTTTATTTGTATACCAGGCTTGTATTCAACACTTTGTTTGGATTAAGCGGACACTACTGGATGGCAATAGCTACACGATTTCTTCTTGGCTTTTTGAATGGTTCCCTTGGTACAATGAGAGTATGATGATTAAGAAAAAAATAAAGTTTTCTGAATTATTTAAGTATGTTACAATTGTTAACTTGGCAGTTATTGATATTTACAGGCTTATGCAGTTGAAGTGTGCCGATCTGAGCATCACGCTCTTGGAATATCACTTGTAAGTTTAAAAAGTCATAGCAATGTGGTTTTTACTATTGCATCTAGCATAATAACTAGTCAGATTATGATATATACTTTATTTACAATTAGGTTAGCGCATCATGGGCAACAGCTCTTATTATTGGACCAGCAATAGGTGGATATCTTGCACAGGTATACATATCAAACTTACAATGATTAACAGTTTTTATCCATTTATATACATTTGTGATTTCATGGTATATACCATTGTTTTGTTTGACAGCCAACAAAAAATTTTCCAAAGTTATTTCCTGCCAACTCATTATTTGGAAGGTATATTACATGTTAATTATGCATTGTTATTTAAATAATTGCTTCTAACTTACTAATTATTGAGATTTCAATAGGTTTCCTTATTTTCTGCCATGTTTGTGTATATCGGTCGCCGGCTTTGTAATTCTAATAAGTTGTGTATGGCTCCCGGTATGTGTGATCTATCCATGTCACCTTACTATTACTCAATGGATTTTATGCTTTACTTTCACATAACTTCTTTTCTTACTATATTTAGAGTATCAAAAATACCTTATTTCTTGTTTATTATAGCGAGAATTAGCTTGAATTAAATACCAAGTGTATTTGAAAGAGCGATGCATTCATAAGGTCAGTGTTAGCAACTCGTGTCATGCATTGTTGTGGTGTGATTAGTCCCACATTAAAAAGGTATAATTGGTTAGGATCAACTTATAAGCTTTTAATATCTATACAGAGTAAGTTACCTTCTTACAAGAAGTAACAATATTTGAATCCACCGTCGCTTGTCAATTAGCCCATGCTAACACTATGAGCGACAAAAGACCATTAATTCATAACAATATGAAGCCAACCCCAAGTCTAGGATCTGGACCACCATCCCGTGGGATTATGGTGGGTGCTAGGTGGTTTTGCTCCCTAGAGATGTCGTATAGAGATCTGGCCTCCATGGAGTCATTATGGTGGGGGGAGGGGCGGTGACAGTGGCTATGGATGCGGGGAGGTGGTGATGATGGCGACATCAATGACGATAGTGGTAGAGGAGGAGGAGGAGCGGTGGTAGCAAATGAGGACGAGACAAGAGAGATAAGTGGCAGTGGAGGAGATGGCAACAATATATGTATAAGAGGACAGTGGAAAGGACAAGAGGGAAAGGCAATGAGACAGGGGGATCTAGACTATCCTCCATTCATTGAGTTTGATTGTTTTTTGGGTTTGATGTCTTGCATCAGAAATGTGTCTTCTTGAAACACGTATGTCATGAGGTGTCATCACATACATGTTTTGTTCAACGTCCATGGGTCATAACTCATAAGACACATCCCATGTACATGCATCTCTAATTTTACAGCCTATTCGGTGGAGCTCCAAGAGCAACTTCCTAGCTGAATCCAGGAGGAGCTATGGCAAATAGTTTTGTTTACTGCAAAGTTATTCTGTGAAGTGATTCTTTGAAATGAATTTGGGGGCTACTAGGAGCTTTCAAAATAGCTATTCTTGAGTCACTCTACACACAAGAGCTAATGTACATAGAGTTTATCCCTAGAGAATCATAGAGAAATATTTTCAGCCACACAATAGCTTCTTTTTGAGAATCTGCTTCCACATAAAATTTTGAGTATGAATAGCTCTACTAAAAAAAGTCCCTTAGAGACATGTCTTAATTCCTCATCAATGATTAGGGTGTCTTCTTTGTACTGTTTTGGCATAGTGCAGCCGATTATAAGCCATCTATTACGCACCTGAACTTCTAATTTGGTAAATGACAAGAGCAACAATATCACTAGACCAAATGGACTAATCACTCCTGCTAGAAAGCTCCTAATAGGCATGTATGAAGAGTGGTGTTACATTGTAACATCCCAAAATTTGCATCAATTTGAAAATAGGCAATATGATTTAGTTATGCATTTTATGTGTTGCATAGAACCTAGTTAATAAATTATTTACAAAAACTAAAATTAATCCTAGGCCATTCATCATGTTGATGCATACATGCTGGTGCATATCTTATTTTTGTGATGATTCGTTTTTGCTCAAAACTTGTTTGAATTCAAAGGGATTTCAAATCCATTCTTGAAAAATCAGATTTGGAAATTGGAAAATCCTTTTTCCCTCTCTCTCCACCCTCCTTTCTCCCTTTTTGGCCCGAACCGGCCTGGCCGGCCCGCTTCCCTTCTCTCCGCCGGCCTGCCTCTCTCTCCACTCCTTCGCCCGCGTGGGCCGTTGCCTGGCCCAGCTCCCGCGCAGCAGCCTCGCTCGCTCCCTTTCTCCTCCATCGCCCGCATGGGCCGCCGCCCGGCCCAACGCCTGCGCGCAGCGCCGCTCCGTCGGCCCAGCCGTCCGCTCGCCGCCTGCACGCGCGCGTCGCTCCCTCTCTCTCGCTGACGACCGGGCTCCACCGGTCAGCCTCTCAGCGTGCCGCGCTCGTCTTCTCCCTCTCGTATCCGGCTCGGACTCCATGGCCGAGATCGAATTCCTCCTCGCTACGCGTCCCTCGCCTGCCTAATCGGCCGAACCGACTCCCTTATAAGATCCCCGAGAGCCCGCCGCCTCTCCCCACGCATCAAACTCCTGCTCTCGTGCCCTAGTTCGCTCCCGCGACGAACTCCGCGGCCGCCGAAGATCCGCCGTCGTCGACCCGACGCTTCACCGAGTTCTAGTGCCCGCAAGAGGTTCCTAGAGTTTCTCCTTGATCTCTCAAAGCTAACCGAGTGTTTTCTCCTCTTTCTCCTCTTCGTTTTGATGCCTTAATCGCTCGCCGTCGCTTTCCAGAGCCGCCGTCCGCCTCGTCGAGCGATACGCCGCCACCAGATCGTCTCCGACCTCGTCTGTGCCTCTGGTGAGTTCGCCTTGAGCTCCTCTTTCGATTGGATCTTTTCCCGAGGTCTCTACCGCTCTGTAGCGGAATCCCGAGCCGCGCCGCCGTCTTCCGGCCATGTCGTCGCCGCGCCCTCCCTTTGCTCCGGCGAAGAGCGCCGCTGACCCCCCTGATCTGATCTGGAGCGTCCGTTGCCGATCCGACGCCCCAGGAAGCCCCGTACCCCTTCGATGCCGCTCTTGCTAAAGAGCCCTTACAATTTTCGGGCCTCAACCCGCGGTCCACAACGCACTGTGCGTTGAGTCTGTACAATCTTGCTTCTAAGCCCCTGCGTTTCATCCAAATTGAGGCGCAGTCCAGCCAGATCTGAAATTCGTTTTAAACCAATTTAAATTCAAAATCAATTTCAGTTTATTTACAGATTTGCCATCAGTTTCAAATGCTTATAACTTCTACGTTTTTAGTCCGATTTAGTCCGTTCAAGTTGCGTTAGATTCGTTTTGAAAAGATCTATCTATCTGTATGAAAATCTATACTGTTTTCAGTACTTAAAATTGAGTTAGGTTTAATCTACTAACTAAGGTTTTGTAACTGGTTTAGCTCATAGCTTCCGCGTTATAATTCCGTTTTTCGTGATTCTCGCATTTGTGTGATCGTGGTAGACCGTAGTTGCTGTTTTCAAACTTTTTATATTATTTTCTTGCTGTTGGTGTAATGTTCTAATTATAGCTTGTTTGCTTTGCATGATTGTGTCCCGTTGATTGTGTGTTGATGTGATAATCGAGTATAGACGGTGAGACCTACGCTGGTGATCAGGAGCCCTACTTCGACAACCAGGAGCAACCAGAGTACTCTGAATCAGGCAAGTATAGCATGGGATCATCCTTGTTGACCTATTCACCATGAAGCATCTAAATTCATATGCATGTGTCTAATTTTGACCTCCTATCTAGTTTATCCTAGATTTTTGACCCGTTACCTTGTTAGCCTTGGGATGCTATGCATATGGGTAGAATTTTGCTAGAGCTTTACTTAAACCAAACATGATCTAATAACGGTGAATAAAACTTGATCTTTTTAGCAACATGGTTTAGGACCTCCTGTCAGCAAAAGCTGGGACATACAGTGCAACCATGAGGGTTATATGGCTCTGACCTTAGCTCAGTATAAGGACCTTTTCTAGCTTGTTAGTGGTTACCCGAAAGGGCGCATAAGGCGCTTGACGAGCTGGATTTAGGGCGGCTACTTTCACCTTGCCTGCGTTGCCGTAAGGTTGGGAGACCCTTCTTCCCCTTGCCTTAAGACCTAGCGGCCCTAACTTGTTAGACGAACCTTTGAAAGGCTTTGCGGGTATCCTGCCCACTCACCTTGGAAGTGTTATGGGAGTAATTAACCCGGGCATCTGGATATCACGACTCATCGGGTAAAGTGTACACCTCTGCGCAGAGTTTAATAAACTGATATATCAGCCGTGCTCACGGATACGAGCGGCCCGGAAAACTCACAGACTTAGTTGTTATATGTAGTTTATTTATGTTGCTCATGTTGATTACCTTACTACTATGTTTCAGTTATTATGATCATGTGAATTGGGTTTTAAGCATTCATATATGTTCACCTTAATGTTAAAATGTTGCCAACTAAAAGCTACTGCAGTTTAACCAGTGTCAGCCTTTTGAGCCTCATGAACCCCATGTTACACTTGTTAAGTACGAGATGTACTTATGCTTGTTTATTTTCTTTCTACTTGGATAAAAATCCCGGATGGGTAACAGATTGCTTTGGTAATGACGACTTCCCTGAAGAGTTCTAGTCTTGCTGTCAACCAGTCATCTTCCCTGTGATGGAGCTACCGCGAGAGATACTTTATTTATCCGCTGCTATGTAAAGACTTTGAATAATATTCGTTATGTAATAAACATATGTGATGATACTTCTTAAATTTGTGGCTTATGTGTGTGATTGATCTCTGGGCACACATAAGTTATTGCATTCAATTTTGTTCTTAAAATTGGGTGTGACAAATTGGTATCGGAGCTATGTTGACTGTAGGACGCAAGCCTAGTTAGTTATGGTCGTTTTAGTGGTCCTTGCTTCTCAATTCTTGCTATTTATCTTAGCCTTGTTAATTTATCAAAACTATATGCTTCTCTTTACTTGCTCTATTACACAAATATATTGATTCTATTGTATCTGTCTCTTGGTCTACTCCATAGATGGCTCGTCGTATCACCCGCAGGACCGTCGGGGGACGCAGGAGGGTAGGCAACCCCGTTCCGCAAGCACCGCAAGCACCCCAGGAGCCAGAACAGCAGGAGGTAGCGCCACAAGAGCCAGTACTGCAAGAACAAGCACCTCAAGAAGTGGAACCACAAACGCCGGCACCACCAGTACAAGCTCCAGCTCAACAAGCACCAGCTCCACAAGCTCCAGTACCTCCCGCGCCAGTGCCCCCAGAAGTGCTGGAGGTTGAAGACGATGAAGAGCTTCCAACGGGTTGGGACGTGGACTCCGGGTATCTCGTCGGAGCGCCCACAGCGGCCCAGAGTCCCACACATCACAGGCTGATGGGACTTTTTGATGCCTACTACCCCGACAAGAACATCATCGTACAGTACACCCACTGGAGGTACAGTCATCCCATGGAAAGGACCTATTGGAAGGCAAGAGTGACTATCGCCGTCCGAGAACCGGAGAGTGGCCTATACCTGCATGAGATGGTGATTGGCCACAGGGCTCGCCGGTCCACTCTAGCGTCAGCCTTGGAAGCCGTGGCAGTTGAAGCCTACAAAGCGTTCCGGGGTCGTCGCATTGAAGACATGAGGGATGATGCATACCGCTACCTGCCCTATTGGAACAGTGAGAATAAGGAGGCTATGGTAGAAGACCCCAATGCAACTCCAACCGAGAAGGCCACACGAGATTTTCTCCTTGACAGGGAAAGGTCTAACGCGGACTTGGAAAAGGAGGTGATATCCCTGGGAAAAGATCTCAAAAGATGCTATAGCACCATTGATGGGCTCTTGGAACTTCTCAACCAACCCCCTATGTACAAGAGGCTCCGCGAACCGCTCTACAAATAGGCATAGGTCACCCTTCTATGTAATAAGACGATATTAGTAAGCGTTTTGTCGAGTCTAGTTAACTTTGTGCTAGTGTGCTTCTTTATGTGTGAGATGGATTATCATTATGCTTATGTGTGATTTGAATCTTTGTAATGAGTGTTGAGATATTGTGGGCTTGTCTACAAATCTCATAGTTAGACATAACGTTTATGAATAATAAGAGGGTTAGTTACATCTTGTCCTATGCTGTTTTCTGGAGAAACCTGTGATCTTTTGGTTATATCTCAAGTTCTGATCGTGCAACATGGCTGAAAATTTTATGGTGGAAAATAGACTCCTATATCTAACCAATGCCTCTGGAATCACTTCAATAGCTGTTATGGTTTGTGAGATATGGCTGTTTCAAGTTAGAGTTTCTGCGCAGTTTCGAGCTCTGGACAGATCTGTTTGTTCTCAGTTTTTGACTAACTTAACGACAGAATCTGGGAAAGTCACTTAAATAAAAGTTGTAGATAATTTCGTTATCTTTCCAACCGTGTATCACACGCCCTGTTTGGATTTCTGGAACTCCGTATATGACTGTTTTTCTGTGCTGCTGTTACCGGATCTCGCCCAGAAATTTTCAGATCTCCTGTTTCCTCTCATACAAGTGATCGTTTCATGAAAAGTTCGCTAACCTTGATCCTTGTTGGAAACACAGATGGCCGCCAGAGGAGGTGGAGCTGGAGGTGGACGTGGACGTGGCCGTGGTCGTGGAGCACCTGTTGACCCACCACCACCACCCTCAGTTAACATTCAGCAGTTGATGGGCATCCAAGCCCAATTTATGCAAACCATGATGCAACATATGCAGAATCAGCCAGTTGGAGGAGCACCACCGATGCAAGTGAGGGACAAGAGGGGTGAGTTTTTGAAGGGTCACCCGCCAGTGTTCTCTCATGCCGCTGATCCCCTGGAGGCTGATGACTGGCTTCGTGCTATCGAACGCCAGCTTACCATCGCGCAATGCAATGACCAGGAGAAGGTGCTCTATGCTTCTGGTCAGTTGCAAGGAGCTGCTCTGGATTGGTGGGAATCGTTTCAGTTCGGTCAAGCCAACGATGCCCCACCTGTCACCTTTGAGGAATTCAAGACCAACTTCAAAGCGTACCATATCCCTGCTGGTCTGATTGAATTGAAGCAGGAAGAGTTCAGATCTCTGCGCCAAGGAGCCATGACCGTTGCTGAGTACCGTGACAAGTTTGCTCAATTGTCACGCTATGCTCCCGCTGATATTGCTCAGGATGCCGACAAGCAGCGTCGCTTCCTCAAGGGTCTGAATGACGGACTGGCACTGCAGCTTATGTCCAATGAGTATGCCAGCTACCAGACCTTAGTCAACCGTGCTATTGTGGTTGACAACAAGCGCAAGGAGATGGAGGCTAGAAAGAGGAAGCTCCAAGGTCAGTCTTCTGGTAATAACAACCGCCCTCGTTCCAACTTCGCACCAGGCAATCAGCAGAGGTACCAGGGACCGACTACTCAGTGGAACCGCAACCAGGGACAGCAACGTCCTTCATACCCGCAACAGCAGCAGAACAATAATCAAGCCCAGCGCCAAGGCACTCCCAACAATGCTCCCATGAAGACTAGTGCACCCAACACCCCCGTCAAGAATGGAACACCCAATGCCTGTTTCCGTTGTGGTGATCCCGGTCACTATGCCAACCGCTGTCCGAAGAGGCAAGATCAGCTCCCACCTCAGAATAATGGGCAGAAAGGAAGGCAGCAGGTACCCCCTAATTCGGGCAAGGTGAATCACGTGTCCACAGAGACCGTACAGGAAGCGCCAGAGATTATGCTTGGTACGTTCAATATCAGTTCCATCCCCGCTACAGTTCTTTTCGATTCTGGTGCATCGCATACTTTCATATCACATACATTTGTTAGAATGCATAATCTACCTGTTAGTCTCATGAAAACCCCCATAATGGTTACCTCACCGGGTGGAGGTTTGCAAGCTACGCTTCAGTGTATGCCTATACATGTGTCCCTAGGGGGGGTAGATTTCTCAGTATCCCCAATTGTGCTGAGAACAGCTGGTATTGATTTGATACTGGGTATGGATTGGCTGACGAAAACCAAAACCGGTATTCAGTGTCAAGATAAGATTGTGACAGTTACTACAGCTAAGGGGGACAGAATCAGTGTGAATGTAGTGCTACAACCAACACCGACTGCAACCGTGAATCAGATGAATGAAGAGGTTTTCCCGGAAGATCTAGTGGTGGATGAGTTTCCGGATGTGTTCCCCGATGACCTGCCAGGTATGCCACCTGATCGCGACATTGAATTTATTATTGAACTTTTACCTGGAACTGCACCCATAGCTAAAAGACCATATAGAATGGGAGTACCTGAATTAGAAGAACTTAAGAAACAAATTAAAGAGTTACAAGAAAAAGGGTTTATTCGTCCTAGTTCATCACCTTGGGGAGCTCCTGTTATCTTTGTTGACAAAAAGGATGGTGGTCAACGGATGTGTGTTGACTATAGATCGCTTAATGAAGTTACCATCAAGAACAAGTACCCGTTGCCGAGGATTGATGATCTGTTTGACCAGCTTAAAGGTGCATGTGTGTTCTCTAAGATTGATCTGCGTTCTGGTTACCATCAGTTGAAGATTCGAGCATCTGATATTCCAAAGACAGCTTTCACTACCAGGTATGGGTTGTATGAGTATACAGTCATGTCCTTTGGATTGACCAATGCACCTGCCTACTTTATGTATTTGATGAACAAGGTGTTCATGGAATATCTCGACAAGTTCGTTGTTGTGTTTATTGATGATATTCTGGTATACTCCAAGAACAAGGAGGATCATGCTGATCATCTGGGATTAGTACTACAAAAACTCAGAGAGCATAAGTTGTATGCCAAGCGCAGCAAGTGTGAGTTTTGGTTGAAGGAAGTTTCTTTCCTTGGACATGTTATCTCTAATGGAGGCATTTCAGTAGATCCAGACAAGGTTGAAGATGTGTTGAATTGGAAACCACCAACAGATGTGACCGAGATTCGTAGTTTCCTTGGATTGGCTGGTTACTACAGAAGGTTCATTGAAGGATTCTCCAAACTTGCTAAGCCAATGACAGCTCTGCTAGAGAAGAATGCTAAGTTTGTCTGGTCCGATAAATGTCAAGCTAACTTTGAAGAGTTGAAGAAACGTCTGACTACAGCTCCAGTGTTAATTCTGCCAGATCTGAGTAAGGATTTCTCTATTTATTGTGATGCATCTCGTCAAGGTTTGGGTTGTGTTCTTATGCAAGAAGGCAGAGTGGTAGCATATGCATCAAGGCAGTTGAGAAAGCATGAGCTGAACTATCCCACTCATGATTTAGAATTAGCGGCTGTTGTCCATGCATTGAAAATTTGGAGACACTATCTAGTGGGTCACAAGACAGACATCTATACCGATCATAAGAGCTTGAAATACATTTTCACTCAGTCTGATCTGAATTTGAGGCAGCGCAGATGGTTGGAATTGATTAAGGATTATGATTTGGAAATACACTACCATCCCGGAAAGGCTAATGTTGTAGCAGATGCCTTGAGCAGAAAAAGCCATGCCAATGAGATCCGAATTGCTTCTATGCCAGAAGAGTTGTGTGCTGAATTTGCACATCTGAATTTGGGAATTGTGATCAACAGAATAGAGTTAGAGCTTGAACCAGTATTGATGCAAGAGATACGTAAGGGTCAGATGTCAGATGAAAAGTTAAAGCAGATAGCCGATAACATTGTTCTTGGCAAAGCATCAGGTTTTCGGTTAGATGATGATGGTACATTATGGCATGGGAATAGATTATGTGTACCTGCAATCAAGGAGATACGTGAGTCTATACTGCGAGAAGTGCATGAGTCAGCTTATTCCATTCATCCTGGAAGCACTAAGATGTACACCTTTTACATGAAGTTTAGAAGAATGCAGGTGCAAGACGGTATGCATGTGTGGGCTTATCTGATGTGCTCTAACAATATTTTGAGTATGATGTACTTTAATATAAGAGTGAAAGAGATTAAAATGGCTTAATATATTATAGTCCAATCACACATAAGTTAATTGGAGATACTAATCATTGGCCATCAATTCGATATTCAGCCACATCCATGGTATCCACTTAATATACTAATCATAGCCTTTGACTTGACCCTTACCATTTAGAAAAAAATCCTATAATTTAGATAAAGTAATTGTATACCATTTTATGGATATCCATTGATTAGATAAAAATATTCAATAGTTAATTATAAAATGATTTCAACACTGCCACTAGTGTTCTAAAATATGTATGTACAAAATCTACTATCATCCTAACACATTTTCCTATTATTGTCTCTAATGATCTATAATTGTCTCTAAAGATCTATGAAGTATTCAAGTCACACTTTTTATTAGTCTTCGTGAACATATTATAGTAATACTATTGAATTTATTAATATAGCTTGTAAAATATTTATATATATTCAACAATTCATAGTGACTTATCACATATGTGTACACATTACATTTATTTTCTTACAGAAAATGTGGTGCAAAAATAATTTTTTTCAGGAGACACTGCATATGCACAAACACAACAAAGAGGAAGATCAAACAACTAGATCTTTGGTTGCACATGTTTCTGATTATGAAGAACCAATTAAGCAATATGGTATTCTAGCTACAAAGAAAAGCTTATTTACAAATTGGCCACTTATGTCATCTATTATTCTCTATTGTATCACCTGCTTTGAGGAAACCGCTTATTCAGAGGTATGTTTAACTTGTTTTGATTCGACCACTCATTTCCTTGCTAGTATAACATGAGCACATAATTATGCTATTTGCACTAGCCATATAAGGATATAGGACTTCACAATAATTTTATCATATTGTTGGAATAAGATTTTTGTTGTTTATGTGAAGGAATATAACATATGATGTTACCATGTATCGACCCAAATTCAATGACCAGAGATATATAAGTATATAAAGTTATTGCAAAAGATTAATTTATTAGGAAAAGATATGGTTCATTGTTTTCTTTGAAGGATTACTTTATGATATTCATGGGAATGATCAGATCCCTTTTATGTAATTTAGTTAAAGCTTGGAACTACAAAAGTACACTTCTAATTTTGCACTATAATTTAGTTAAAATATTTTATCTAATAAAACTAGGCCTATGTTATAGTTATTTTAGTTGTAGAAAGCACAATTAACCTATATAACATTATAACCATGTCTTTATCTTAATAAAACTATGCTTTTTATTGTTATTTAGTTCTAGAAAGCATACTAAGCTATTGGATCTTCTCAAGAGAAGTTGTAAATTGGTTTACATCACCGTCAGAAAAGTTAATACTATGAAGAGAGAATGTATACAAACATTTAAAATTCATACGTGCATGGCATTATATTTTGTTTTGTTTTGTTTTGTTTATTTACATTCAATGATTGTTGAGTATATATATTTATGTTAAAATAATAATATTTTTAACGTAAGGAATAATATTTTCTCATAGGATAAAAGTTTAAGTTCTAAAAAACTAAATCATTCTGTGCTTGGGTTGAGTTGAGTTGAGTAACAAATTAAAATTCACCAATAATTTTCTATATTATAGAATTAGTTGCAGATAAATATGAAGTTATTAGGCTATTTGTTTCCTCACACATTTTATGAGTGCTATTGAGATGATTAAGCTAAAAGAATGCAACTTTCACCAATCACATTGATCCATCGTGTTTAACCAGTTAATTTAGTTTAGGTCACTACATTTTCTATGCATAGAGGAAAATAAATTACGGAAAAATCAAGCCCATTTGTTTTTCTATTAACACAATTTCACAAAAAGGATTGTTACCTTATATATATTTGAATTAACAATTGATATCTAAATTACATATTAGGTATTTTCTTTATGGGCTGAAAGCGACAAAAAATATGGTGGACTAAGTTTCTCAACAGTAGATGTTGGTAATATCCTTGTGGTGACAGGTATCAACTTTCTAGACAACTAGACTATTTTATCAATTTTATTACTATTCTTGAGGTCAAGCATCAAAAGAGTTGAGGTAATGAAGTCCATGATAAAGTGATTTTAAACATGAACCTTGGCAAGAAGTTAAGATAGTTAGACCAAGAAATACACCTAGAAAGCTCCTTTTTGATATGTGTTATGTGTAGGGATAAAAACTAATCTCACAAGTGCAACCAAGTAGGAAACATTTCTATAAATTTAAAAGTTAGGATAGTATAAATATATTAAAAATATTTATTGCAAACTTTTCTTTAATCTATGTATTTTCTAATACCCTCTCTATCCCAAATTAACTATCACTTTTGGTTTTTGTGCTGCAAGTTTGACTCGATATATAGAAAATATATGTCATCTTTATATCTCTAAATAAATTTCTTAAAATACTAGATTCAAAGATCTTTCCATGATACTAATTATGTACCATAAATATTAATATTTTTAAAATATATTAAGTCAAAGTTGTTTATCAAGTGAAAACAATAATTATTTTGGGTGGAGGGAGTACATTGTTTTGATATACAATGAATTATATCTTTCTTATAGGTGCTATTTTCCTTCTGTTTCAAGCATTCATTTATCCACAAATTATAAAATACTTCAGACTAGTCAATGCTTCTCGCGTTGCGGCTGTGAGTACCATTTACCATGCCATTTAAAGTTAGTTTATATACTTCAAAAAATTTATATGTTATAAGAAATATTGCAGATTTTATCTATGGTGCTTCTTTTTATTCATCCATCTATGACAAATCTATCAAGGCCATGGTTATTTGTTGTAGTAAACATTGCATCGGTACTAAAAAGTTGTTTTGTTGTAAGTACCCTCGAACCCCAAAGTTATAACATCTTTTGAAATATTTATCGATATTCCAATGTCCACATTTACTTTAATCTCTTAAAGTATCAAATCATGATTAAACTAATATGTTGGTTTTGGTTTGTTGTTGTTGGTTATATTAAAAAAAAGTAAAATTTTATAAAAATATACTTTGTTTCAACCTGTAATTTTCTAGAAATAGCTTATGTACAAAATTAAATATTTTATATGCTAGACACTAACCAAGAAAATTGTAAATATGCTTTATATATGGATATATCGGGAGATTTGGTTAAGACACTCATCTATTAAGTTTCTCACTATGTTTATAATGTAGCCCTATGTTTATCAGTTTAGATGTTCTTGTTGATACAACAATTTGGTATTAACACTATTAACTTCTGGAAATATGTTAGGCTACCGTCGTAACATCCTCCTTAATTTTTCAGAATGATTCAGTGGTATGTTTTCTTAAATTCCATTTTATTTAACAGATCCTTCTATGCAAACTTTATAGTCAAATCTTGTGTCATTGACAGACTCAAGATCAAAGAGAAACTGCAAATGGCATAGCAAATACTCTAATGTCATTTCTTAAGACATTGGCACCAATAGGAGCTGGTAGTGTGTAAGTAAAAAATTACTAACAACATATGCTTGAATGCTTTATTTCAGTTTCATGCTCGAATATGATGTCATTTAATATCCCTTTATAGATTTGATAACTTTTTTTAAAGCACTCCATACACATCAAGTTTTTAGTTTTTATAGCAAGCAACATACAAAATATATGAATTCCATATAATAGATAAATATATTATGACAATTTTGTGTAAGCAGCTGGCATATATTTATGTGCATGCATAATTTCTCTTACATCTATATCTTGTGCTTTAGTGCTCTAATGTAAGATAAAACCAGAATATTAGTTTGTATAGTTAAGAAAAATATGTAAAGTACACACTGCCTGTCGGTGTTCGGAACCCGGGGGTCTACACCGATGAGTGAATTTGTATGTGCGTGCTCCCTAATCCGGATGGTAATGCAAAAAGAACACGGCGGTTTATCCTGGTTCAGGCAAAGGAAGGCCCTACGTCCAGCGGAGAGAGAGAGTTTGTATTATCTTGCACCAAAGTGCTTGTACAGGGGTGGATACAAGCGTGAGAGGAAACGGGGGGTGTGGAGAAGAAGGAAGCTAGGACTAGAGAACTAAGCTCCGGAGTTCTAGACTATGGAGGAAGGCTGATATGCTTAGGTGCTAGCCTGCTGGCCTTATACTTGCTCCACTTGAAGCTTCCTTGCCCTTGCCCTATCCTAGTCCCTGGCGTCCCCTTTTATAAGCGAAGAGGAGGCACAGGGTTACACATGTTTTAGGGTTGTCGTAGGCGATGACGTTGACGATGATGTGGGGATGACGATGTCGGTCATGTCGGCGCCGCTGTAGAGGCGTGCCCGGCCTTGTGGCGACATGCTTGATGAAGCCGATGAAGGACGACACCCATGCATGGGCGTGCATAGAGATGTCGCGTTGGGAGTTGTTGGAGTGCTGACCGGTCCTGGCGGAGTCGCGCTTGAGGAGGTGGTCGAGGACCGCGCGGATGGGATCGAGCCCTAAGCGGATAGGGTCGAGCTCCGAGTTATGCAGGGAATGCGTTGACGAACGTGCCTCAAGGGGAGGCTTGATGAGGTGTCGTGCTCAGCAAGGCACAACAGCGTCGCACGAGTCGTCCCCTTTTTCCGGGTATGGGCGATAAAAGTTGATTTGACCTGGGTACAAATCGTTGCGGCGTCGCACCGTGCCCTTGTGATTTGGACGGGAGTAGGTGGGCGCATTAAATGCTCTTGAGTCGGTCAGGAGGCATGCAAGGGGCGCCTGAAGGGCGCTCGTGGGGCGCTCGAGGGGGTATGCGGTGGTGGAGGCTAGAATGAATAGGGTCGAGCCCCTGGAGTCGCAGGAAAGGTGTTGACAGACGTGCCTCGAGGGGACGTCTGACGAGGTATAGTGTGGCGTGGCGCAACTTGCGCTGCACGTCGTGCTTTTTTCCCAGGCACGGGTGGTAACAGTTGGATTTGACCGGGGTACGACCCACTGTGGTGCTCGCTATAGTCATTCGAGTCTGACTGGAGTAGACAGAACGCATTTAATGCTTCCGCGGGCCGTACCGGAGGTAGGTATCTGTGGACGGCGAGGCGACCGAGGCCTGCTTCCTTCGCTCGGAAGGGATCCATATTCGAAGGGTGTTTAGGAAAACGTATGAGTGCCCGTGAGTACCCCTCGAGGAGTGCTTGAGGAGTGGGGAAAATCTGGGCCAGGCGGTACATATGAATCGAGAGGGCGTTGGTACAGTCTTAAGGTGGGACTCCTCGAGGATATTTTCGTTGGGATATTTTCTTACTGATTACATCAACTTTACATATGCAATCATTGCATTGGCTTGATAACAAATGTCAAGGTTTTATTAACATGTCACTTTAACATGCTACTGCAGATTTTCGTGGGCACAAAAACACCAGCACACTTTTATTTTTTCAGGTAAATGTGTCATACTTTTGTTAACATACATTATTATACAAAAAGAATCACAAACCTTAACTAAGAAATACATTTGAGTAACCATCGTGCACTTCATTGTATGTCCCTTCTTTTTAAAAACTTGAATGGTACCATAAAAATGTAACTAAGATGTACTCTCTCAGTCCTGAAATATAAGGGATCCAATATATTCTAGGTCTTCAACCTATCTCTCATTCATCTTTTTGGTATGAAATAATGAGATTCCTTTTAAAAAAACTCGGCCTATACAGGGTAAGATAGTCTCCAGGCATTGCATTGAGAAGTAGAGCTTCTCATGCAGGTTAAGAAAACCCCATAACCCCTGCTCCACCCATACACAATGACATCGTAGCCCATGTAGGAACTAACCTAACCAACTTAGCTTGTGGCCTTTCGCATGAGATTCCTTTTAAACATGGTGTCCCCTAAAAAGCCAGTCGATAGCTAGGGAAAGTAACCAACTTAATTACCAAATTATTGAGGGACAAGGTGGTATTTTGCCAATCTTTTTTTTGTCTAAAAATCATTTCACAATCTTTTATATTTTAGGATAGATGGATTACCAAATTTAGTACCTCTTTAGGTATTATTTTATGGTATTTCTCTTACCTTCCAAGTTCTATAAAATCTAATCCTGGTAGGAACCTAGCCCTTTTTAGTCTTGATCCCCCTCCCACACACACAAAGGCGAGTAATTTTGTTGTTGTTTTAGTAATTCACGCATATAACATATACGTTATTGTTAGTGCAACAAACAATAATAAGTCAAATAGTTTCTTCCATATTTTATTCTATTGTCTTATTTTGTGTAGTTTGCTTATCATTCATTCGTCCTCCATATATGCATCCAATGGATGACTCTCTTAATAATCAATACCCTAATGTGGAACTTTCATGGAAACCATCAATTGTTAGCTTATGTATATATGTTGATCTGTTCATTGTGTTATTGGTTATTTGTATGCAGGTGACCAAATGATATTCTTCCTTTTGGCCCTTATTGTATTTTTGGAATTTAGTTGGACCTTCAAACCATTTCTAGCTATGCCAACAAAGCAGTCTTCTTCAAGCTAATCCTTCTGCTTCATGTAATTGAAACCAAGCCCTGATGCTATTATAACTGTAACAAACATAATTATATAGTATTTTTTTCTCATTTTTTTGTTTCGGGTGGTAGTGGTTGTGTGTGTGGGTTGGTGTTGGGGGTGTTTTTTGATAGCTGTCAGCCTTGCCATGTTGTATACACTTGATACCATGTATCCCTACAAAAAAAAAATCATCTAAAATATTGTCACACATATGTTTAAGAATGTTGGGAAACTAGTCCTAAGCAAGGAACAAGCACAGGGCTAGCTGGACACCGCCCAATGATATGGGGAGCCTTAGTCAATGTGATTATTGAGACAAAGTTCCCTAGGGTTTCGAGCCCTTCAATTGGACTGTTTAATTGGATCCCTCTTTTAATATGAAGATTTTATACATAGGTGCATTTGCATCCTTATCTAATGCCAGCTAAGTCATACTCCATAGATATTCTTTGCTCCTCTTTCCTCCTTTGAGGGCACTTCAGTTCTTCTCTTATGACACCATCTTCCCCAATGGGATCCTGTCAAGCTGAGCTAAGGCCCACCTAGCCTCATTGTGGGCCTTTCAGGCTCTTGGTGCCACCAACAACGGTGCTCGCTATTCAGTTATGCCTAAACTTTTGGGGCCAGTAGCAGTAGGTCCTCCTCCTTCCTTTGCCTTCGGGGCGTGTACGTTCATCCTCCTCGACATCCCTCGTTTGTTGCCCCTAGGTCTTCAGTGCTCATGCTCATGCACCGCGTGTGGGTGGGCATGTCTGCTACTCCGCCACCATGTGCAGGGTCGACCTGCACGCCATTGCCAAGAACTTGGGAGAAGGCGGGGAGCTCCGATCCTATGCAACGTCTGGCTCCTCATCTCACTGATTAAGGGTAGGACGTAGGACTTTAGCAAACAAACTCCAGATTCGTGATGGCGACCCATAACCAGAAGGCAAGGTGGTCGAGGCTCTAGCAAGGGAAAGGGGAGACATGTTCGGTTCCTCAACGAAACCTTGCCCATCCTTGCTGAGCAAAGACACGATGAAGTTGTTGTGTTTGGATATTTTGCTAGCTTCTCACTGCTACAAAAAATGTTTTATAGGGACGGCTCCCCATGATTTGTAGAGACAGTTGGGCCAGCCACCGTTATGCAACTGTTTCTACAAATCACTAATTTATAGGAGTGGTTGGTCAGCCGTCCCTAAAATAATGATTTTCAGATTAAAAAAAACTAAAAAATAGTAAAATATTTTTTTAATTGGAGGAGGACCCCACCTACCAGCGCCCACCCCACCAGGACAGTTAGACCAGCCGTCGCTACACAACCGTTTCTACCCAGCGTCCCTATTTCTTTCTTCAGAGTACGGGTCTTTAGCTGCTTTTTATTCATTTTATTGACCTATTTCCTTCTTTTTCGCAGATAAGATTTAGATGTTGGACCCAGAGCCGAGGCACAGGGATGAGCTCCGCAATGTTTTTCGGTTGATTTACCATACAAGTTTGTTGTCCCTATCTAAAGTTGAAAACGGTATGTTTCGTCTGTAACCGTATTCCGTAATTTTCCGTCCTTTTTCGTTTTTTCGAGATAAACGGAAATGGAAACGAAAACAGGATGAAGTGAGCCGGAAGCGGGATTGAAAACGGTAGATAATTTGTCCATCTGTATTTACGAAATCCGTTTTTAATCAGGAGCATCCAATTTTACATGAACACGGGATAAACAGACCAACATAGATAGTCAGCCCAGCATAGCCCAATACGGCCCAAAATACGTAAACCCTAAGGTCCAACACCTCACCATCCTTCACTCCAATCCTCCGACTCCTCCCTCCCGTCCCGGCAACCGCACGCATGCACCCTCTCGGCGTCCCTCGCCTCCCTTCTGCGCCGCAGCCCGCAGACCACCCCACGCCGGCGAGGCGGTGACGCCGTTTCCCTCCCTGGAGTCCCCGCCGCCGACGCCACCCCCACGCCGCTTCCCTCCCCGCCACCCCACGCTACCTCCCGACGTCGGTGACGCCGCGGCACCGCTACCTCCCTCTGGCCAACGACGCTGCCTCCCTCCTCGCCGAAAACGTTGCCTCCCTCCTCGCCGAAAACGCTGCTGCCCATGTCCCCACTTCCCTGTTCGGACCCTGGCGTCCTGCACTCCTGCTGATGTTGCGATTTGGAGGAAGATGAGATGTCGGTGGCTCCATGCCACCTGATAAGCACCTCGGTCTGTCTAGCTACCTTCGCTAGTACTGATGTATGGATATTTGTATGGTAGTGATGTTTGTGTGATGTACTGATGTATGGATATTTGCTATTGTACTATTTTTATGTATGGTCAATGGATATTTGATATTTAGCATTGCACTTTGGTCCTGTATATGAGCTATCATGTGCCGCATATATGGTTCGGCTTTAGTTTCCGCTTACCGTTCGTTTCCGTCTATTTTCCAATCATATTTATCTGTTTTCGTATTCCCGCTTATCCCGCTATCGTTTTCATTTTCGGTTGTCCGGCTCCCCATCCTGTTTCCGTCTAAAAACATGAAAACGAAAACGATAGAGCGATTTTCCGTTCGTTTCCGACTGTTTTCAACTCTATCCTTATCGCTCAAATTGCTAATAATATTTTGTCTTTATCGGTTGATTTTTTTAAAGGCGGTTAAAATCGTGTTCAGAGGCAATTTAAAAAACTGCTACATCAACGATCACAAAAAAGAGTGATTTTTAGTCTAATAAAAACTAAAATTTTCTTTTAATATAGTATGGCTCCAACGATTTATAGGATTCAAACCTACAATCTCTTGTCCCACGCGTTTTGTACACTACACTACCACTGCACAACCTCTTGCCTCATGTATTATATGATTGATGTCTATTTTATACTATAATATATACAAATCTTGTAATTGATATTTTGACTCATCAACAATCTTAAATGACAAAACTTTAAAAATACAAAGTGTTAGATCTCGCCAAGGACTACAACTTCGATATACGATATTTTTGTATCAAGTGATGGACCAGGACCCAAGAGATACATCCTAATAGTGATTCCTTGGATCGGACCTGGGCTATTTGGGAGAGTAGCTTGAAGACACGGAGCAAGGTGACATGATCTTCAAGATAACTGTCTTAGCCAGTTAGATTTCTAAGGAAGTTATTCTATGCTTTCCTATTTGTAATTGACTAGGACTCCCAGACTATATAGGATGAAGTAGGGGCATACCCCAGGTATTCAATAAATTCTACTAAGGTACACGTCGTACTGGACTAGGGTATTACACTATTCAAGCGGTCTGAACCAGTATAAATTACTGTCTTCGTGTTCCCGTCGAGTCCTGCGTACGTCAAAAGCCATCGATCAAATCATCTCAGGTAATCCCGTGACGAGTTATTGGTTAACAAACACTGACAATTGGCACGCCTGGTAGAGGCTTTCGGCGACTTTAGGCTCGGAGGCTCGAATCAAATTTATCTAAAGATATAAAAATTATACGTATTTTTCACAAATCAAATCAAATCGGTGATATGAAAACCAAAAGCGACAGTTAACTCGTGACTGAGCCGCAGTAGCAGGTGGCTTTGCCTCGGGCAATCACATCAACCTGCACTCGATCAGCTCGTGGCCTGTTGACGATCGATCGCACCACAATCACATCGTCCTGAGGGCTGAGGCTATCAAGAAGACACGTCGCTGGCAAGAAGTCTGACACTCTGACGACAAGTAAAGAAACAGCATGCCTGGTGACGCCGATCCAGCAGCTGTTGTTGGCTTCAGCTCAATTATTGTATATACACAGATCTCCCTGTCCCTGCCAGCATATAGCAATAATTCATTATAAGCAGCCTGCCTGCGTGCAAAAAAAAGGTTGGGTGAGCTATCTCACTCAGCGAGTGTCAGCCACCACGCTGAAGCTGAACACAGGATGATGTGTACAAGGGCATGTTTGGTTGCTAGCCATAATGTGTCACAACTAATCTTAGGCAAGTGTGTCAAGCCACAAGAAGTGTGGCAAGCAAATTGGTTGTCATACTTTGTCATGCCTAAGGGAATCTTGCCACACTTTTTTACTCTATGACATGTGGAGCCCAAAATAATCATGTCTAACTTTAGTTGCCAACCAAACACTTGCCAACTTGGTCAAACTTGGCTAAGGTGAAGTGTGGCAAGGTGTGGCTAGCAACCAAACAGCCCCATAGTCTCGATCAGGTTGGGTGAGCTATCTAACTCAGTAAGGTCTAGTCCCTTCTTTGTTGGTCCTGAAAAAAATCAGCACATGCACACATTGTTCCAGCATAGTCATCGCGAGTGAGAGACACTACGGAAGGCGATGGCCGCCGCCGCCGGCGGCGAGGCAACGACGCCGTTGCTGAGGAGAAGCCCCGGGTGGTGTACTTGGACGGCTGCCCCGGGTGTGCCAACGACCGGAGGAAGGCGGCGAACCCGGGAATTCCTTACGGGCAATTCTTCCATATCTGGATCATCATCCTCGTCTCCTGTACACACACACTGCATCCCTCACTCTTCTCTCTGCTCTTTACTTCTTTTATTTCTATATAAAACTTTCTAGCTCGTCGTCACTCGCAGGAAATGCCCCATCAGCTAGCATATCACTTAAACTTTAATTAAGTTATTTATTTTGCATTTCAAAAGATTCATATCTCACTCGGTTTCATTATTGGTATAGGGCTTGTTTAGTTCCGAGAAATATTTGGGAAACGCATTGTACCACTTTCGTTGTTATTTGACAAACTTTGTCCAAACATGGACTAACTAGGCTCAAAAGATTCATCTCGACATGTAGATACTAAAAGTACAATTACTTATTTTTTTTACATATATTTAATGCTCCATGCATGAAGCTAAAGATTGATGTGATGGAGAATCTAGAAAAATTTATGGGAAGTTGGGGAAACTAAACAGGACCATAGTTTGTGGGTAATGAACTGCAGAATGAGGGCCTGTTTGGAACGTGGGATATTTTCCCCGTTCCTGCGTTTTTCCTGTGAAATTGAACTGATTCCTATGAAATTCCTGCATGATTCGTGTGAAATTCCTGCGTTCGAAACAGACCCTGAGCAGCGTTCTGTTCCTCATCAAGTACTAGTGCTGATGTCTTGCTGTCAGTTTGCTGTTAGTTGGTACCTGCTGTTACTACTCCCTCCTCATCCATCACTAGAAATTCGCACAAACATAGAGTTTTTAGTGATGCTTTCGTTCAATTATGTATACTACTTTATAAAGAAATTCCTCAATAACACCAACCCCCACAAGAAACAGAGTGGCTGATTAGCAAGCTTATGTTATTGGCTAACGAAGTGTTTATATGGAACTGAGAGCGAGCATGTCATCTTCCGCATTTACCGTAGTGTTCAGTAAAAAAAAAACTATTCAATAATAGTAGCTCCTGAAGTGAAGCGGCCAAAATTTAGTCCTTAAATAGATGCTACTAAAGTTGAACTGCCACAGTAGAAGTTTTCTAATGATTCTCCTACAGTGCCATGTATGAAAAGGAAAAGGCACAATAGCAATTCTCTTTGACGTTAAAATTTGTTCTGTAATTCTGCATAAAGATGTGCAGTTGTAACTGATCTGTCGGAATGCTCTTCTCTTTTATGTCTTTATAAGAATTTTATGCATGTTGCTCGGTTTTATTCCATTTTTGTGTGCATTTTTGCTATTAACATTTAACTGTTTGTTTTGTTCCCTGTTATTTTAGGTTTGCCAATATCGTTGTTGTTTCCCTTCATATAGTTCATGGTACGATCATTTCATTATGGAGACTGATATCCTCAACATTACCTTGCACATGTTACTACTTTTTGGTTGGCTTGATTATGTGGTGTTGCAGTCTCCTTGTGAATAATAAAGTCACAAGTATCTTTTTTATGAAGCAACGATAATCATCCATGTATTACAAACTTAATGATATTCATTCTATTGTTTGCTTGTGTCCACACATTAGTTTTATCAAAATGTGATGTAGCTCTATTTTAGTTCGTTGTGCAATCAAGGGATCTAAATATTATGCATTTGCTTCTCAAACAGATAAGAGACTTTCATATTGACGAAAGAGTAGAAGATATTAGATTCTATGCTGGCTTTGTAGGTAATAAGAACTTTTCAAATGATTATAATGTTACTAGCTACGTCTAAACCTTCATACATGCATGTAACTAGTTAATTGATATACTCGTTAGGAAAACTTGTCCAATGCCATATTTGTATTTTTGTAGGTGCTTCATATATGCTTGGTAGAGCTCTAACTTCCACTGCTTGGGGAATGATAGCAGATCGTATTGGGAGGAAGTCAGTTATCATTCTTTCAATTATCTCCACGTTAGTGTTTATGTTCTGTTTTACATCAGATTGAACTAAGATGCCAGTCAAGACATGCATTTGAACTATCTTTGCCCTATCTCTGATTTCATCTTTTTTGTTATTTATATTTTAGGCTTTTGTTCAACACTTTGTTCGGATTAAGTTTAAAGTATTGGATGGCAATAGCAACACGGTTCCTTCTAGGTTCTTTAAATGGCTTGCTTGGCCCAATAAGAGTATGACAACTGAACTACTACAGTTTCATGGTGGTATTCAAACATATTACAGAGTAGTATTGTTAGTAATTTGCCATTTAATATGTGTAGGCTTATGTTGTTGAAGTATGTCGAACTGAGCATCAAGCCATTGGACTATCACTTGTAAGTTTTCAGATACTACATGCTTTTGATTATTTTAATGCAACATGTTAGGTCTTTAATACCAACATTTTCTTTAATTTTATTATTAGGTTAGCACTTCATGGGCAATAGGTCTTATTATTGGGCCAGCTATCGGTGGATATCTCACACAGGTGGTATCCATGAGAGATGCTTGCTATTCGAAGGTTTTATATTGTTTCTTCATAAATCTTATCGTGGTACTGCTTTCTTTGGCAGCCAGTAGAAAAATATCCAAAGTTATTTCCTACCAATTCAATATTTGGGAGGTATTTATTTTTTTATTGCACACGCTCAGCTATTGTACTAAAGTTCAGTTAGTTGTCTTATATATTCACTCCCTAATTTTTTTGTGTGCTCTCTAGGTTCACGTATTTCTTACCTTGTTTGTGTGTATCGTTCTTCTGTTTGGTTATCCTCATAAGCTGCATTTGGCTTCCGGTATGTGTAACTATGCTGCCTTATTCTTATTAATATTTTATATTAAGATAAGTATAGCCGTGAACATATATACGCTATGCATGTTATATACTCATACTCACAAGTGTGGCTTACAAATCTACAAATATTGTAGACATGAAAAACATTAATATGTTGTTAAACATTTGCGCCAAGATTGATTTGAAAACTAATAGTTGGAGTCCTAAGTTGCAGTTCTTTCTATTCAGTACCATATTTAACCTAACCATCTATTTTAGACCTTCGTTTTGTAGATATTTTTTTACAACTTGGAACCTCGACAACTGTAATAGCTATTACCATTACATGAACACCTTTTATCTCCAGGATATTAAAATACTATACCACCAACACATCATCTAACATATAGAGACTAGAGCGGAGGGGATTATAATCGATTATGATGATCAAACATTGCACAATCACACAAAAATCCTATATAAATTATATATTTGTTGATGCAAAGTTGGTATTGCATAACAAAAAAAAAGAAATTTATAGTCTTGTCTGCCAAAACTAGATGGCCTGGTTTTTTCAAGTTGCTCCCGAGAAGGAGTAGCTATCACCCTTACATGGTGATGGATAGTGGGTTTACTAGGAAACTAGCAAAGAGGTAAATTCATGCTTACGTGATGAACAAAGGCTAGTTTACAAGCAAAACCAACAATGACCGACGAAGCTCTCAATTGGGAGAGACCCGTCAAAACATCGATGTCGATAGTGTGCCCTAAGTCGGCTAGTAATCCTAGGACACCACCTATGGTCATCGAGCTTAGTTGATGAATGAGAATGGATCCTAGGAAACCATCAACGGTCATCATAAATTTGTTTGATCATGTGTGCTTTAATTGTCCTTTATATATTTATAGGATGGGGAAGTCTTGCCCCTAAAGAGGCCCAAAATCACGTGCAAACATGTTACAGGTCAACTTGAAAAAGATGTGTAACTCTCCCCTCATACTACCAAAACATGGTGACCTAGAATACAAACCAGATGGTAACATGGTTTGCCAAAATTGGATACTCCGCTATCAAAAACATTGTTTTCTAGTTTTACCAGCATGTGAGATTCTCAAATGACCATATAGCTTCTTCATCTGAACTCTGCGTTAGACAATCCATATGTTTGTTTTAATCATCTCGTCAAGGTCTACATCATGGTGACCTCCAATGTACAATTTGGCTTCATCTAAGTGTTTTCACAAGTGATTATTTATTTTTTTAGTGAAATCAAGCCAAAATCCATGAATTGTGGACTTGTGCTGCAAAACATCTTAGCATGCCTAAACTGTAGAACAATCACCATTAGTTATATTCACTATGGAGCCTACCCCTTTCTGTACTGATCTCTTGTTTAGTAGTGTTACTAAATTTATTTGTATGAATTGTTGCATATTGATTTTTTAAGTTAAAAATTTTGTTGAATAAAAATGTAGGAGACATTACATAAGCACAAACTTCACAAAACTGAAGATCAAGGAATTCATGAGTTTGTTGCGGAACAAAATAGTTCAACTACAAAAGGGAGCTTGCTTAAGAACTGGCCATTGATGTCATCCATTATTTTATTTTGTATCACCTCTTTTGATGATATGGCTTACACAGAGGTATGTTTGGATGATACATAGAAATAAACTAGTTATGTGACTTAGATATAATTGAACATAAATGATTGCATTATATATTCAAAAATCACCATTCCTTTTGGTTCGCACAACCAAAAAATTATTCTGAAGGTCTACAGGAAGATAAAAAAAATAAACTTTTTTGTAACCATAGGAAAAAGATGGATTTGGGAAGAAATGGGATATCTTTTATTTGATAATACATTAAATTCATCTATTGTAATACCCTGACCTAATATCTTGTAGTTGGTCGGTGGATCATGATGTGTTGTTGTAGTTGCCAAGATTAGTACCATCTTATAAGTTTAGGTGGGTGAGCGCCATCATCGTAAATTTTTTGTCACTCCAAGCATAGCATCATCCCTGAGTTAAACCTTTTATATGAATTAAGGATGTAAGTGTAAGACAGATGTTATGTGCATTTGAGATTATTCCATGTGAGGAATTGGGTCATAAGAATATTTTGGATGTGGGGTGTTGCATCTATCATTTGGTTCAATTATTGTTTTCATTTATAGGTCATGTGTAAGCATCTTTGCTTCAAATCAGGCACGGAGACAGCAGTGGGGCGGGAGGGCTCGAGCCCCCCTACCGCTACCGAGTACGTGAAAACTTTAGTGTTTTTCGTTGAAATTTTAGTTATAAATATACAAGGTAGGAGGGGCTAAGATTATAGATATATATGGTAGGAGAGGCTGAAATTTGTTGGGAGTAGAAGATGACCCCTTTTGTTAATTGGACAAGCAATCCAATAGACATATAGAATTATCCAGTCAAGGTCCAATAAGACACAACCATATCACAACTTCCCAGTTCTCAATCGACCGCACCAACTCATCCCTACAGAGCGTTCAATGGCGGCTTCTCGTTCATGCAGCATCGCACGGCTCCTAGCGGGCGACAGACGTGACTACGCCATGACGCAAACAACGGTGCCAGCGGCTCCTACATGCGGTCGTGCAGGGGCGGGCCAGCGGGGCCACGACGAGTAGGCAGCCAGGCCTAGGCGCGAAGCTGAGCGGCACGGCGAGCCACGAGCATGCAGCCAGGCACAGCGGATAGCGGACGAGCAGCCTTACGCAGCAGGCGGGCGGACAAGGAGCCAGGTGCGGCAAGCAAGCGATCGTTGGTAGTAGGACCAGTATAGAGAGAGGAGCTAAGCGCAACGCTAGTTGGCGACGGTACGCCACATTTTGCAGCAGGATCCTGGTATCTGGGCGAGCAGGTGATTTTTTCCATGAATTTTATCGTCAATTTCCGTTCAGCCCCTCCTAATTTTTTTCATGGCTTCGTCCCTGCTTCAAATGTATAGTCAAAAGATCCCATTGATTGGTTCAATTTGGAGGTAACATTGCAAACGAAATGATTGATTAGGTCAGAGAAAGTTAAATGGTAAAAAATGCCCTTGGGTTGTTTTAATCAGTTGAATCGAATGAAATTCAACATCTTTTTGTTTATCACATTAGTGCAAAAAAATCTTATGATACCTTTTCCATAGTATTTATTGATTATCAGCTTATCACAAATCATATAGTATTTTCCTCCTGAATAGTTAGCTTTTGTGAGCTCACTTTATATTTCAAATTTATATTTTTAGATATTTTCTCTATGGGCCGAAAGTGACAAAAAGTATGGAGGACTAGGTTTCTCATCTGAGGATGTTGGTCAAGTGCTTGCAGTTATAGGTGTTAATGATAATATAACAACTATACCAAAGCATTGACATTTGCATATTTATATTCATCTATTATCAAGACAGATAAAGTAGGTTTTCTAATTTTCTTAGGTAGATCCATGAAAATATTATGTGATATTGAAACCCATATATGTAGTGAGTTTTATTTATTCACTGATGTTAAGAAATTGAAATATGTGAGTTCTATGTAAATATGAATGTGTTGGCCCAAAAGTTAAGAATATTTCCACAATGCAAATTAAGGAGAGAATAGAGAGCCATGCGAGTATTGTAAGAAATATTGAAATGGCATCACTTTAATATTGATAAAAGCTAATGAGAACTAACTTTTGGATCTTTGCTTAAATTTAATGCCAACATTTGGTAATGCTATTTTTGTTGATAATTTTATTTTCAGGTGCTAGCATCCTTTTGTACCAACCATTTTTCTATCCACATATTGTAAAGGTTCTTGGACCAGTCAATGCTTCCCATGTTGCAGCTGTGAGTATGAACAAACACAAATTTTCCATGTTACTTTAAGCACATCAAATGAAAATAATGCAAGTTTGGTCATACTTTGCAGATTCTATCTATGGTGCTCCTTTTCACTTATCCACCTATGACACATCTGTCAAAACCATGGTTATTAGTTGTAGTAAATATTCCATCAGTGTTGAAAAACAATTTAGTTGTGAGTATTCACAAAATCTCTATATGCATGCATACATGAAGCATCGATTGATATCGATATGCATGCTTGTTTTAGTCCTCTTTACATTATAACAAACACAATGTCTATATTTAACATTTTTCGGTTGGTTCTTTTGTTAAAAGTATTAATATTGCGTAATATTGACCCATTGATGAATGGTAAAAATTTATGAATCTTGACAACAAAAATATTTTTTCTTCAAAAAGTTAACTTCTATATGCTAAAGTTTTTTTAGAGTTTTTTATGTGATATACATAGTAATGATAAGGTATTAATATAATTCATAGTAGTGAAGAAACAATTTATGTGGTACATGTATTACATTCTCACATATTTCTAATGTTCTATACTATGTCTTACTATATATGGAGGAAACACAAAATAGAATTAGCTACATATTTTATTAACATCATCTAACATTAGTTTGTTGCATGCATTTAGGTTACCATTGTAACATGCTCTTTTATTCTTCAGAATAATTCGGTGGTATGTTCCTTAACATTCTATTTCAATTTAAGCAAACTATTCTATAATGCAAACTTTTAAAATATCACATTATATGGACTAACAGCCTCAAGAGCAAAGAACAACTGCAAATGGCTTAGCAACTACTTTAATGTCCTTTTTTAAGGCATTTGCCCCAGCAGGAGCTGGTATTGTGTAAGTATTTTTTTTGTTGACACCATTTACCAAGAACTAAGTTTGAATTCTATTTTAGAAGTTTCAAGCTCACATGCTAAGAGTTTTCCTTTTGGTATTTTTTTTCAATGTCCCTTATAGTCCTTTTCCATGATTTAAGTTCTTAAAAGCGCTTTATTTCATATATTGCAAGCTTTGGATTTAAATTGCAACATGATTACACATTAATAGAAAAAAATATTTTTAATTGCATGCGATACTAAGTGAGTGCATAACATTTATATGTTTGATAAAAAAAATAATTTGTCCAAAGTTATAGGTGTACTTACCATTCATAGATGTTCACCTTGTTACATCTTCTCCCATGACTTAGTGTTTTAAAGCTAATAGTGGAGCATCTCCATTTTACCTTGGGATATCGGTTAGCATGAAAGGTTGCGCTCAAGCAAGTACATGTAACTATGTACATATGTACACGATTTGTCCACTTACACTTTATTGTCAGTAAATGTATTAAATTAATCAGAGGTAAGCATTATGTTTCATTATATGTCAAATTGATTATTGCCCTAAATTAAATGCAATATTGAATTCATGTATATGTTAAGGAGTTGGTTGACATCAAAGTGGTATATTAATGCAGATTTTCATGGGCACAAAAACGCCAACATGCTTTCCTCTTTCCAGGTAACTATGCAATATGACAAAAAGATCAAAATTCTTAAAACTATATCTGGTTTTTCATAAAACTAGAATTGAGAAACCATTTCATGAATTCACTATATTGGGTTTTCCTCATTTTTTACACAAAAATATCATGGCAGAGTGCTAAATTTTTATGAGCTGGATAGAAAATCTAGTCATTTTTTATTTTAGTTTCTCACGCGGTCTCCTAATATATCTTGATCCATTCTTTGGATGCTTATTAACTGAGTTGCATCTCCATTGCATAACTTCTACCTAGGACCCAATCACTTTTGATTGTATTGTTCCACCATGACTCACCATTTGGTTAGTCTTAGCAATTCACTCATGCAGCATCTAGTATATACTCCCTCTATCCTAAAATATAAGGGACTCATATTTGTCCTAATTCAAATATTATTAACTTTGATCAAAATTTACAAAATAATAATAATAACAACAATAATTACAACATCAAATTAGCAAAATTGGATACATTATCAACTATATTTTTATAATTACACTTTTGATGTGATACATGTTAAGGGGTCATTTGGCATCGCTTCTCTGAAATGAACTAAGAGGCTGAGAGCCGGAAAAAGTAGCTTCACCTGATTTTGTGAAGTGATTCTATATCCTGATTTTCCTGATTTTGAGAGTTTATGCTGAAGAATCAAAGAGAATCACTTTCAGCCACAGAATCACTTCACCAAAGAATCAGGAAGCACAACTGGAAAATTAGAGAGCACAGCTCTCCCAAACAGACCCTAATACTCTTCTCTATAAATTTGGTCAAATATAACATAGTTTGACTTAAGACAAACCTGAATTCCTTATATTTTAGAACAAACTGAGTATATACTACTATGTCAAAAGGAACAATGGATAATCAAGATTGTTCTAGTTTCTAAAATTATGCCTTATATTATATTTTTGTATCCTAAGATATGAATAAGTTGGTGGTCCTCAAGAATTATCACAATACTATCTATTTTCAAATAAATGCCTTTTTTAATTAACTATGGTCAAATTTTAAGGACTTACTACTAAGATACAATACAAAAGTACTATGGCTTGCTAAAAGTCATGGTATTACTACATACTCCCTCCATACTAAAATAATTGTCATTTTTATTTTCCGAAAAACAACTTTGACTAAATATATCTTAGAAAATATTAATATTTATGGTACATAATTAGTACCACCAGAAAGACTTTTGAATCTATTTTTATAACAAATTTGAATATACAAAGATTGCATATATTACCTAAGGAAAACCATATATACTTTCAAACTATTATACTTATTTATTATTTGTACTGTGTATTTGTAGATCATGTTGATGTCCAAAACAACCAATAGAAAAGAATAATGTTATTGTGATAAAGTAATATAATCAGTTATGAGATTTTGTATAGACCATTCAATTTTTCACTGGATTATTTGATATGTACATACACAGGGGACCAGATGGTGTTCTTCCTTCTTGACATTGTCATCTTTGTTGAGCTCATTTGGACATTCAAGCCACTTCTAGCCATTCCAGAGCAAATCTCCTGAAGTTGGCATTCATGATTCATGTATCTCATTTACTATGTTGCATATTATAGTGTACACAAGAATGCAGCCATATCTCTCCATGGACTTTTCTAAAGTATACACGTGTTTGTACGACAAGCTAATCAGTATTCTCAGTCAGGCTAGCTAGCCGCCTGATCTACCAACCATCATATAGACTGCATACTAATTGTAACTTGTAAGTCATGATCTGAAATGAAAATATATTGTTTTAGAATTTGGCAAAAGAAATACACTTTTATTGTTACAAACAGTTCATGTGTGTTTACGATACGATGGTAAGGATGACTTCACAAGAATCTCTCTAGATTACCTAAAGCTAAGTAAATTTAGTGCTTTCAATGAAATGTAAAACGACTAACTAAATTAACCAACACATCTTTTGATACTATTGTTGAGTATCATTATAGTATGTACTCAGTATTCCGGGTGCATGTTGGTGCAGAGAGGCTATATCTCCATGTGTATGATAAATATATATATGATTCAGTGTATGAGTCATGGTTGTTCACAGTTCATATTATATTTATACAAAATGTTGGATTAAATTTGGCTTGGCCCAACTTTATTTCAATCGAATCAAATAAATACTATGTGCAATAAAGGGTTAATCCTGCATGGGAAATGGTCACAATTTAAATGGATGGAAATTGTGTGAGCATGTTGTTAGGTTGGGAGAGCATACCTCTAAAACCATATGTAGAGGTGACTAGATATTTGGGGAGTGCACATGTTCACATTTCTACTTGACCTATGCAGTATACATCATAGGGGAACATCACTACAAAAGAAATGATTTTCTGAGGAGCCATTGATTTTTTTTAAGAGATTGCTCTATCAAGCATTGTCTCAAATCACTAGTACACAAATCTTTATTGCAGCGGACATTTTGTATTTACCGCAGCGGGCAATTAATTGTTTTAGAGAGGGTCTGCCTTTAAAAATCTTATTTCTAGATGTGATTATAGTGTTTCCCACCACCTCTAAAAATAGTCATTTCTAGAGACGGGTGGAAACATCACTCACCTCTAAACGTAAGTGTAGCACCAAAATCATAACTTTTTTAAATCAAAGTTAGATGAAGAAGACTTTTGTAACGTCCCGTCTTCACGAGACCGGGTCAACTTACATCTAGCAGCTTTTCTAGGACATAGATTGCCCTCACAGACCAACACCAGTCTTTTCTGCACACTTTGTCCTCACTCATGCGCACCCGAGAATAACATTTTGGTTAGTCACTAATCCCTAAATTTCTCCATGCCAAACATGCTTAGCTTTAGAGTTCTTTGGAGATGGCCTTCCGGAAAAGAAGTTGCAACTTGTTGGTACGAGTATCCTATTAATCCTACTAAGTCCTGGACCGAGATGTTACATCCTCACCCCCCTTAACAGACCGACGTCCTCGTCTGTTAACCCCAAACCAAGAACGTCCTCTATTGGCCACGTCCGTATGTCCAGTGCAACACACGCGTCCGTGAAACCGCGAGAGTCAACTCCGATACCAGGCCAAACACGCTTAACTTTAGAGTTCTTTAGAGATGGGCTTCCGGAAAAGAAATTGTAACTTGTTGGTATGAGTATCCTATTAATCCTACTAAGCTCTGAGCCGAGACGTTACAACTTCTATATAGAAGTTGCAGAGCTAGAAGAGATCTATAACTTTATAGCTAATTTTTTATTTAAAACCATTTGTAGTCCCAGAATTTTGTTTTAAATTTTCTAGATTTTGATTTTGAAATTTAAAATGATAACAAAAGTTATTCTTATGTCAAAATTTGTACTCTATCTAGAATTAAAAATCTTGTGTTTACGTCTTGAAATTTTAGTTAAATTGACTAAAATCTATTAGAGCCGACTCAATGCGGTTGCATATGTATATGAAGATTGGTGTGACTACAAACTAGATAGGTTCGTGAGCCCCGGACCGGACACTAGTATTAAAAAAGAAAAAACTAGCGTCCACGCTTTAATGTCATCTAAGAATCATGTCTCCTACGATTTTAATTAGTCGGTGTGAAAACACGGGTGAATTGGACGATGACGACGACTAATAATAATAATAATAATAATAATAATAATAACAATAACAATAATAACAACAATAGTAGTAGTCGTAGTAGTAGTAATAATAATAATAATAATATTAATATTATTATTATTAATATTATTATTATTAATATTATTATTATTATTATTAAAAGGTACATCATATAAAAATTATTTGTTGGAAACTAATCGAAATCAGTCAAAATCCTAGCATGCGTGTTTGGCGAGTTTGTTCTCTGTTCTTTGGAACATTCTACATCTCCATCATGCTCCTCCGTCTTATAATAATATAACGTATTCTAGCATTTGTACTCAAATATAAGAAATTATAGGGGGGTAAAGGACTATTCTTGCATTAAATTGTCGCACAAATTTGGTATGTATTGCGTTGATACTTGCCATTTATCAACCAATCTACACTAATCGCACTAATAATATCGTTTGATTAGGAAATAAAATGACTACACATACGTCTTTTATATTCTCTCTTAATCTGCCTTAAATAATTTTTTTAAAAAAAATATGCTATATTATATAGGATAGAGGGAGTGTGAAAAAAACGCTACATCCCAGGACATTATTCGTTCTATAAATTGTCCGCCGTTTCCAAAAAAAAAAAAAAAAAAAAAAAAAAGAGAGAAGTATCTAACTTTCTTTTCAGCTGATCAAATCTCGTTTCTTATGTGACATGACAAGTTGGAACTTCGACGTCGGCCAATCGGCCATAGATGATCCGCCGCGGCGATACAGGCAGGAGCAGAGCATGATATATTGTTGATATTGCCCCCCAAACAAGCTTGAGCAGAGCAGAGCAGACACACAGCTTCAGCGGCTGAGCTTCCGTGTGTGTGTCAGTGTGTGCTGTTCGCTAGCAGGGCCAGGTGACGACCAGAAGAAGAAGGCTGCGTCGTCGAGATGGGCGGCGTGGAAGCGCCGCTGCTGCTGCCGCTGCCGCCGGTGCCGGCGGTGGAGGGTTGCCCCGGGTGCGCGATGGAGCGGCGGAAGGCGAGCAGCAACGGGAGGATCCCCTACAAGGAGTTGTTCTTCGTCGGCGTCACCTCCCTCGCCTCATGTACGCTACGTGTACCCATGACCCATCTGTTACATTACATGCATGCACCTCCATCCATCTCTACTCGTCAGCAACTGACAGTGACAGACATGCTTCTGCATTACTGTTTATTTTTTGCATTTGCATCCAAACAATATATATACTGGTCGACTAGTCATCATAACTGGATTTGGTTTAGTTCTTCATTAGACCTGCGAATTTGCATTCAGACAATTTACATGTATCACAAATTCACAGTTGCCAGTGCTATATATATATATATATATAGCTGTTGCATATATCGCACCTAGATAGCTAGTTCAGTCGTCAGAGAATGCCTCCCCGGCCGCTCGCTGGTCCGCCGGCGCCGGAGATGAGCGCCGGTCGCCGGAGATATGGACGACGGGAGAAAAAAACAAAAGGTAGGATGCCAGCTTGTCATAGAATGGCCGACCATTACAGTAACTCAAACACGGTTTAATTAACATGCATGTATAGAATGTTGCCAAGTACCACTGCTAAGATCCAAAGACAGTAGAGGTAGGACCCATGTCGTCGTAGGCTCGTAGGTGCTGCTCCTGAACCTTCAGTTCCTGATCTGATGCTTCTAGCGGAATAATACTAATATATAACATTGGTGGGAGAGCTGTTCATAGCGAAAAAGCAAAAGCTCAAACTCAACATACTTAACTTAGGGGGTGTTTGGTTCCTCCCCACTAAACTTTAGTCACTAAACTTTAAACTTTAGTTAGGGCCTGTTTAGATCCCAAATATTTACAAGATTTCTCATCACATCGAATCTTTGGACACATGCATGGAGTATTAAATGTAGATAAAAAAATAACTAATTGCACAGTTTGTTTGTAAATGTCGAGACGAATCTTTTGAGTCTAATTGGTCAATATTTGGACAAAGTTTGTCAAATAACAACGAAAGTGCTACATGAACTTTACATCCAAAATTTTTCCAACTAAACACACCCTTACTTTTAGTGGCTAAAATGCCAAACACCCCCACTAAAAGTGACTAAGTGTGTGTTTAGTTGGAAGAATTTTGGGTGTAAAGTTCATGTAACACTTTCGTTGTTATTTGACAAACTTTGTCCAAATATAGACCAACTAGACTCAAAAGATTCGTCTCGACATTTACAAACAAACTGTGCAATTAGTTATTTTTTTTACCTACATTTAATACTCCATACATGTGTCTAAAGATTCGATGTGATGGAGAATCTTGTAAATATTTGGGATCTAAACATGCCCTAAACATGCTTTTTAGTCCCTTTTAGTGGGGTGTTTGGCATTTTAGCCACTAAAAGTGACTAAAATTTAGTGACTAAAGTTTAGTGGGAAGGAACCAAACACCCCCTTAATTAAACCGTCTGAAAACTTGTCTGCATTATGTAACAGCTGAGATCCAACATCAGGCTACCTGCACGTTGAGACTAATAACGATCATGTCTGCCTACCTTTCTGATCTCTGCATCATCCTACCTGCACGTGCTTTACTAGCTTTTTACTACATACATCGATCGATCGAGAACATTTTGGCGTTCTCAGATCTGGCACTGACAAAAGTTTTGTTTTTTTAACCCCTTTGCGTGCCTTTTTCCAGCTTTGCCAATCACGTGCCTCTTCCCCTTCCTGTACTTCATGGTATGTCATGTCCTCTTACTTGATCAATACTCTTCATGTGTATCATTACTGCATTAGTCACAATGTTACTGCCTTAATCATTATTGTTGTATTAATCATTACTGCATTACTTCATGGTACAGCATTTTCTTCTCGTCCTCTCCATCATACATATCAAGAACCATGCATCACTGCACTAAGAAGAGGAAAATAGTTACAATGCTACACTGCATGTGTTCACCGCTAGTTTAGTGGTTTGTAATCTATGCTATATGAGTGTAATTCTCTCTACTTAATGAAAAACGGGTTATATTCCCTGATAGTGAAAAAAGAGAATGTGTTCCAGTCTAGGCTTGGGTCTTGCAAACATGTGCATGCATGTGCATTTTGTTGTGAGGATATTATATTTCCACACCCAAGCAATTTCCTCAATCTGAAATCACTCAATCTAATGTTATCATTAACTTAAATGGATCACTCTGTTGTACAGCCTATGCTTATTAGTGATGATATCTCTTTTCCCACTTTTAATTTCATATATGTAGGTAAGGGACTTCCACATTGCTAAAACAGAGGAAGATATTGGATTTTACGCTGGTTTTCTTGGTATGGTTTTTACCTCATCATCAATTTACAATTTAGACATATATATATGTTCAAAAAAAATGGAGTGCAAATATTGTAGGAAATAAAAATATAAGGTGAAATACTTATGCCAACGTTTCCAATTAACTGTAGCTGCTTCATACATGGTGGGCAGAGGCTTTTCTTCAATTTTCTGGGGCGTTATCGCAGATCGTATTGGACGGAAGCCTGTCATCGCATTTTCAATCTTGTCTGTGTATGTAATACTATACAGAAATTCCAAGTGTCAGATCATCTACGATTTTGATTTCTGTATATTGATGCAGAAAGACCCAATTCATTTACCCACATTTGCGCTCTGTAGGGTCATATTTAGCACACTATTTGGTCTAAGTACAACGTATTGGATGGCAATTGCTACAAGACTTGTGCTGGGTGCTCTAAATGGCCTACTTGCCCCAATAAAGGTACTTCTAAATTACCAATTTAAATAAAGTCATCTACTAGATTGCAACTCATGTGTTTAAAAAAAAGTATGCTGAGTTTGAAGTTACATTTGTAATAAACCATTTCAGGCATATTGCGTTGAAGTTTGCCAAACCAAACATCAGGCACTTGGACTCTCCATTGTAATGATCTCATCAACCAAACTCTTCACATAACTCTTTCATTTTGAAGATTAGTCTAACTAAGTGTACTCCAATCATAGGTGAACACGGCATGGGCTTTGGGTCTTATTGTCGGTCCAGCTCTTGGAGGTTACCTTTCACAGGTACCAGTTCAAAAAGAAAAGAAAAGAAAAATGTCTCATTTTCTTACTGCAGTATCCTTTCTTTCACAGCCAACTGAGAAATATCCTCACATATTTTCCAAAGATTCTGTCTTCGGCAGGTAAATAATCAAAGTTCAACACATATTATCTATTAAGGAATTACAAATTGCTAGGAGTTAGTGATGCACATTGCAGATTATCATAGCTCAACTAATTGGATTTTGCAGATTTCCATATCTTTTACCCTGTCTAAGTGTATCAGCATTTGCTACAGTTGTCCTCATAATCTGTGAATGGCTTCCGGTATGTAACACTTTAACCTAGCAAAATCTCTGATGATTTAAGTTTCCTTTGTGTGCTATGTTTTTATTTTCTCTCGAACAATAAACATAACATGCAGCATGTGTGCGCTGCCCAAGATGTCTACTGAAGTGGACTATAGTGCCATTCTTGTAGAAAATATGCTTACTATGTATTCTATGCTACACTGGAAAAAAAAAACAAAAAACAGTATTTACTTAACTTCATTCAAGTCATACGGTTGAGCTATTATTTCAGATATTATTGTGACTATATTACAGGAGACTATACATAAACATAAAGTTCCCGAAATGGATACCAAAATAGTCAGAGCCTTGTCATCAGAAGAGTGTTATTGGGATCCACCTCGCAAGAAGAAGAGTTTGCTCCAGAACAGGGCTTGGGTATCAACTATGCTACCTCACTGTTTTTTTAGTCTTCATGACAGCATATAGTGAGGTACAAAAAAATCATACTCTCTCAGAATCCCTGTCTTATTAAGCATATTGCTACTCAGTGGGCTGTTTTAAATTTTACTCAATCTACCTATATCCTCATAGTTTGAAACATGCATCTTGTGCGTCTAGTACTGCTTTAACTACCTAATTTCATCTTGTAATGTACATCTTTTAACACTAGATACTTTCCTTATGGGCTGTGAGTGATCGGAAGTATGGCGGCCTTAGCTTCTCAACTGAAGATATTGGTCAGGTTCTTGCTATGGCAGGTATTCCATCCTTCTGCCCTCTGACTCATTGGTGAATTTTATATGTTCGTGAATGTATAGACACTGATACGGATTTCTCCTTTCATTTTCTTTTTTGAAACCAACTTCCCTACATTTTAGGTGCTAGTCTTCTAGTATACCAGTTTTTCATCTATCGCTGGGTTCATAAAATTCTTGGAACAGTCAACTTGTCATGTGCGGGAAAACGTATACGCGGCGTCGCCGTGCCCGCGACGTGCGCAGGGCTGCGGAGCATGCGGCGCAGGCGCGACAGGAGAGCGGGGCCGCGGAGCACGCGGCGCAGGCGCGGCAGGGATCGATGCCGATGGCTAGTAATCAGCAGGATTAGATATGTTTCTAGATTTATAGTTTCCTATTTTAGTTGCTTGATTTTAGGAGCCATAGGCTCGGCAGGTATGGCCGCAGGTCATATATGGGTGTAATCCGAAAACATTGAGAAGCTAAGCAAGATCAATCTATTAGTCTCTCTCTCTCGAAGCGTTCTCAAGCCCAGGAGTCGAGAGGGGCATAACCTCCGTTCTGGAAGACACGGCACGAGACTACGAGCTACGTAGTCGAGGGCCGGCTACCCTAGATCACCAGGCCCTTGCCAACCTGGTATCGCGATCCACTCGATCCTCAGCTTCCTCAGCCGCCACGCCATCGTCTCCGACATTCGCAGCCCACCCAATCCCATCGCCTACCCGCTCCACGGCTTCCACTACGCACGCCGCAAATTCCAGCCCACCGCCGTCTTCCACTGCCCCCGCAGCCATCCCAGCCGCCATGGCTGAACCCACCCTCGCCGAAGTCATGGAGATGCTGAAGTCCATGCGCACGGAGATGTCCACCCTCAAGTCCGACATGGCGACCATGAAGGACAAGTCCTCTTCGTCCTCCGGCGGCGGCGACGATCGTCGTTCCGAAGGCCCGCGCGATCAGGACTTCCACCCCAAGCACAAGAAGTGGGACTTTCCCCGCTATGATGGCACGACCGATCCGATGCTATTCCTCAACAAGTGTGAGGACTACTTCAAACAACATCGCACCATGGCGGAGGAGCGGGTGTGGATCGCGTCGTACCACCTCGACGACGTCGCACAGCTGTGGTTCACTCAGCTCCAAGACGACGACGGTACGCCGTCGTGGGGGCGCTTCAAGGACCTCCTGGACCTGCGGTTCGGACCTCCCCTCCGCTCCGCCCCGATGTTCGAGCTCGCCGAGTGTCGGCGTACCGGGACGGTGGAAGAATACTCCAATCGCTTCCAGGCCCTCCTACCGCGCGCGGGTCGCCTCGAGGAGGCCCAACGCGTCCAGCTCTATACGGGGGGCCTCCTTCCGCCGATTAGCAACGCCGTCCGCATCCACAACCCTGACACGCTGGCGGCGGCCATGAGCCTCGCACGCCAGGTGGAGATGATGGAGGCCGAGCGGGCGACGTCGCACCCACCCCGGGCGCCCCCACGTGGTCCCCTGCCGGCGCCAGCACCACGACCCGCCCTCCCGGCGCCACCAGCACTGCTGCAGCTGCCAGCACCTCCGGCGGCCTCCCAGTCGGGCCGCGGTGTGGGACCACAAAGGCGCCTATCCCCGGAAGAGATGGCGGAACGACGCCGCCAAAACCTGTGCTTCAACTGCAATGAGAAGTACAGCCGTGGGCACAACAGGTTCTGCAAGCGCATTTTCTTCGTCGATGGCGTCGAGATCGACGACGCGCCAGAAGGCGAGGCGGCGGTCACTGCCGCTTCGGGAGAGGGGGATGCTCCGATCTTCTCCCTCCATGCGATCGCGGGTGTGGCCATCGGCAAGACCATGCAGATCCGCGTCGCGGTGGGCGCAACATCCTTCATCGCCCTTCTGGACACGGGCTCCACCCACAGCTTCATCGCGGAGGATGCGGCACGCAAGACCGGGATGCCCATTCAGCCACGACCGCGCCTGACAGCTACAGTCGCCAACGGCGAGCGGGTTCAGTGCCCAGGCGTCCTCCGTCGTGCCCCACTCACCATCGACGACCTCGGCTTCCACGTCGACTTGTTTGTCATGCCCCTTGCAGGTTACGAAATTGTACTTGGGACCAACTGGATGGCGACGTTGGGACAGCTCGTGTGGGACTTGGCGGCGGGCACCGTCGCGTTCCAGCATGAGGGACGCACCGTGCGCTGGGAAGGAGTTCCCGCACCGAGCGCGCCGGGTCCCTGGGCCACATCGGCCAGTGACTCCCTGCTCGACGAGCTCTTGGCCGGGTTCGAAGACGTCTTCGCCGAGCCTTCCGGCCTACCTCCACCACGTGGCCGCGAACACGCCATCACCCTCAAGCCGGGCGCGCAGCCGGTGGCTGTCCGACCGTATCGGTACCTGGCGGCCCACAAGGATGAACTGGAACGACAGTGCACCGCCATGATGACGCAAGGTATTGTCCGCCGCAGCGACTCGGCGTTCTCCTCGCCGGTCCTCCTCGTCAAGAAGCCTGACGGTACGTGGAGGTTCTGCGTCGACTACAGGGCGCTGAACGCGCTCACTGTCAAGGATGTTTTCCCATCCCGGTCGTGGATGAGCTTCTCGACGAGCTACACGGCGCGCGTTTCTTCACAAAGCTCGACCTGCGCTCTGGGTACCACCAGGTCCGCATGCGGCCGGCTGATATCCACAAAACGGCATTCCGCACGCATGACGGCCTGTATGAGTTCCTCGTCATGCCCTTTGGGCTCTGCAACGCGCCGGCGACGTTCCAGTCCTTGATGAACGATGTTCTCCGCCCGTACTTGCGTCGCTTTGTCCTTGTCTTCTTTGATGACATTTTAATCTACAGTGAGACATGGGCAGATCACCTTCGCCACATCCGCGTCGTCCTCTCCGAGTTGGCACGCCAACGGCTCTTCGTCAAGCGCTCCAAATGCTCCTTCGGTGCGACATCCGTGGCGTACTTGGGGCACGTCATCTCCGGGGCGGGCGTCGCCATGGATCCCGTGAAGGTGCAGGCCATCCACGACTGGCCGGTGCCACGCTCGGCGCGGGCGGTGCGCGGCTTCCTCGGCTTGGTGGGCTACTACCGCAAGTTTGTCCACGACTACGGCACCGTCGCCGCGCCGCTCACAGCCCTCCTAAAGAAGGATGGCTTCTCTTGGTCCGAGGAGGTCGCGGCGGCTTTCGACGCCCTCAAGGCCGCGGTCACCTCGGCCCCGATCCTCGCCATGCTGGACTTCAACAAGCAGTTCACCGTCGAATGCGACGCATCATCACACGGGTTCGGGGCCGTGCTGGTCCAGGAGGGCCACCCGATCGCTTTTTTCGGCCGAGCGGTCGCTCCCCGCCATCGCTCCCTCGCCGCTTATGAACGAGAGTTGATTGGCCTCGTCATGGCCATTCGACATTGGCGTCCCTATCTGTGGGGCCATCGATTCCTCGTCAAGACTGATCACTTCAGTCTCAAGTACTTGCTCGATCAACGGCTCGCCACGATCCCCCAACATCATTGGGTGGGGAAACTCCTCGGTTTCGATTTCGTCGTCGAGTACAAGCCCGGCAAGGCGAACACCGTGGCTGACGCCCTATCGCGCCGCGACACGGAAGACACAGGGGCGGTGCTGGCCCTGTCCGCTCCGCGCTTCGACTTCGTCGACCGTCTTCGTCAAGCACAACTCGCCGACCCGGCCCTCGCAGCACTACAGGCGGAGGTGCGAGCAGGGAGCCAGCGCGCGCCCTGGACCATCGTCGACGGCATGTTACAGTTTGTCGGGCGGCTCTACATCCCCCCGGCGTCGGCTCTTGTACAGGAGATCGTGGCTGCGGTGCATGAGGAGGGCCACGAAGGCGTCCAACGAACACTGCACAGGTTGCGCCGCGATTTTCACTTCCCTAACATGAAGCAGATTGTGCAGGACTGGGTTCGCGCGTGTCTCACGTGCCAGCGTTACAAGTCGGAGCATTTGCACCCTGCGGGCCTGCTCTTGCCGCTTCCGGTGCCCCAAGGCGTGTGGACTGATGTCGCCCTCGACTTCGTCGAAGCCCTGCCTCGTGTTCGCGGGAAGTCGGTCATCTTGACCGTGGTTGATCGCTTCAGCAAATACTGCCACTTCATCCCGCTGGCGCACCCGTACTCCGCTGAGTCCGTCGCCCAGGCGTTCTTCACCGACATTGTTCGCCTTCACGGCGTTCCGCAGTCCCTGGTGTCGGATCGCGACCCAGTCTTCACCTCCACTTTCTGGCGCGAGCTGATGCGCTTGCTGGGCACGAAGCTGCACATGACCACCGCGTTCCATCCCCAGTCCGACGGGCAGTCCGAGGCGGCCAACCGAGTCATCATCATGTATCTGCGCTGCATGACTGGAGATCGTCCGCGGCAGTGGCTAAAGTGGCTCCCTTGGGCGGAATTTGTTTTCAGCACGGCTTATCAGTCTTCCCTGCAGGACACTCCCTTTCGCATAGTCTACGGGCGCGACCCTCCCACCATCCGATCCTATGAGCCGGGGGACACCAGAGTGGCGGCGGTCGCCAAGAGCATGGAAGAGCGTGCAGAGTTCCTTGCTGATATCCGTTATCGCCTGGAACAAGCACAGGCGGCTCAGAAGAAGATGTACGACCGGAAGCACCGCGCGGTGTCATACAAAGTGGATGACTGGGTACTACTCCGCCTTCGCCAGCGCGCGGCCGCGTCCCTGCTCCTGGCGACCACGGGCAAGCTCAAGCCCCGGTACTACGGGCCGTACAAGGTCATCGAAGTCATCAATGAGGTCGTCGTCCGCCTGGCCTTGCCTCCTCGGGCGCGTCTGCACGACGTTTTCCATGTCAACCTGCTCAAGAAGTTCCATGGCGAGCCGCCTGTTGCCCCCCCACCTCTGCCGACCCTACACCACGGCGCGGTGACTCCTGAGCCCGAGCGCGTCATCAAGTTCCGTTTGGCTCGCGGTGTGCAGCAAGTGCTAGTGTAGTGGAAGGGGGAATCGGCTGCCTCGGCCACATGGGAAGACAGGGATCCGTTCATCGCCAAGCACCCCGGACTACAGCTCGAGGACGAGCTGCCTCTCAACAGGGGGAGAGATGTCATGTGCGGGAAAACGTATACGCGGCGTCGCCGTGCCCGTGACGTGCGCAGGGCTGCGGAGCATGCGGCGCAGGCGCGACAGGAGAGCGGGGCCGCGGAGCACGCGGCGCAGGCGCGGCAGGGATCGATGCCGATGGCTAGTAATCAGCAGGATTAGATATGTTTCCAGATTTATAGTTTCCTATTTTAGTTGCTTGATTTTAGGAGCCATAGGCTCGGCAGGTATGGCCGCAGGTCATATATGGGTGTAATCCGAAAACATTGAGAAGCTAAGCAAGATCAATCTATTAGTCTCTCTCTCTCGAAGCGTTCTCAAGCCCAGGAGTCGAGAGGGGCATAACCTCCGTTCTGGAAGACACGGCACGAGACTACGAGCTACGTAGTCGAGGGCCGGCTACCCTAGATCACCAGGCCCTTGACACAACTCATCACGTATTGCATCTGTGAGTTGTCGTCACCTATCCTGTGTTTAAAAAGCAAACATAGAAATTATATTCATGATCGTAGCTTAAATTTCAACTTTGGTGCTGCAGGTTGTGTCTATACTTGTTCTTGCAACTTATCCCTTTATGACGTACCTATCGGGAGTGAAACTTTCCTTTGCTCTTTATTGTGCAACCATGATGAGAAGTGCTCTTGGGGTAAGCTTTTTTCTTTATAGTGCAAATTAATAAATGACAAATTACTGAAAATTTATAAGCTAAAGATTTCTTTTCTTGGGGTAAAGTAGTGGCAAATGAATAGAAGTAGTTTACCATAATTTAACTTAATGATATTTAAGTCTACATAATCTTGTTTTTGCAACATATACAGATTACTGTCACCACAGGAATTTCCCTTCTACAGAATAATGCTGTGGTATGTATGAACTCAAGTGAATCATTTTTAGGGATAGTATGCTTATTAGACAAATCAAAGAAAACAATGTCATATATCTGAAAATATGTTTCAGTGCCAAGAACAAAGAGGCACCGCAAATGGTATATCGACAACTGCAATGTCATTTTTCAAGTCAATTGCTCCAGTAGGTGCAGGGGCTCTGTAAGTCATATTTTCCATCTCTCCTTTTCTGATACATGGATACAATGTCATGTTACTTAGGTTGCCAATCTTTTGACATAACCTCGTAGAATGTTCTTAGTTTCTGATGATGGATATATGTATCCACTATCCAACATTCAGATAGCTAACTGTCTATTCTAAACTTTGAATGCATATGGGCGATACAGATTCTCATGGGCACAAAAACGTCAAGATGTCGCATTCCTACCAGGTAAACTATATATTAACCTACTATTAACTTGCATCAAGATCCATTTTCTTTACATGGTGAGCTTTGCCACCTTACTGTTCAGAGCTTAAATTTGTTGGGTATGATATTTTCTTATGAGAGTAGAGAGGCAAGAGGAACTTGTGCATACTCATGGTTTCGCTGAATGTGTAGGTGACCAGATCGTGTTCATGGTGTTGAATCTGGTGCAGCTCCTTGGGCTGATATCCACCTTTGAGCCATTTCTGGTGTTACCTGAATTACCAGAGTAGCAGTGTTAAGGCTGGAAGACATTATGACAATGAGTGTACCTTGGGACATAATTACAGTTGATCAAGCATAAGCAAGACAAAAGGAACATGATTTGTATGCTCTTAAAAATGTCTGATTAGTCCAAAAATAAGAAAGAGTAATGATTGATTAGTTAGCAAACTTGGTACATTGTGCTATCATGCGTTCAAAAAATACACTGTACTATTACTAAGACGCAACATGCATCTTGCGTTCAAAAAACTAGGTTCGGGAAGGCTTCAAGAGTCCTGAGCTGCTCCTTATATGTATTCTGTCTTAAAGCAGCCATCTTCAGGTTGCCCGATTTGAAACTGTTCATTGGGAAAAAGTTCAGATAATCGATTTGACGACATCCTGTCTGCTCTTCATTCTAGCAATCAGCAGCATTAATTTTTGTGTGATGTGACGCCTATTTGTGAAATAAATAAAAATGTTGTTTGCTAATCAGGAACTCAAGAGCCTGAAAATTGGCACCATCCTATTATTTTTTAGGATTATTAGGAAAAATGGAGCAATATTCTAATCCTCACTAGAAAACCAGGCGCGGCTTTGCCATGCCCTCAACAAAGCTGGTCAATCCATCTCTGCAGGTTGGGTCTTGCAAATGTAGATAGAAACTGATTTGGATCTATCAATCCGCTGCAAAAAGGGCCATTGAATTTGATAAATGTTTGTGACGCTTTCTGCAAAACTCATCTGTACTCAGTGGTCGAGAGGCTGAGGAAGAAAGAAATTTGTAATCCTTTTTTGATTTTGTTTTTTCATCTTGAGTTTTCGTCAGGATGCATCACAAGTTGAAGTCTTAATCGAGCTATATTGACCAAACTACCTTACTAGAGGCTTCAATATAATTTTTTTAAAAAACAATAGCAGGAGCTATGCCTTTCAATTAAGACAAATGCAGTTTTATGTACATGAAAGGGTAGCCCAAAGTGATGTCAACCACCACAAAAGGCTAGCCCACCCACGTGACGCAAACCGAGCACAAACCATAAAAGACTCACTCTACTAAGCTAAGCAGACGGGCCCGAAACAAGAGGCCACAATAGGTCATCGTTGCTGAGCTCAAATAAATAAGAGTAGCTCTGACTTCCTATCATGATCCCACGACCCACCCATAGCAATTACCGGGCATCCCAATCCAAATCTTAGTCGTCGAGGAAGGAAGGTTTATCCCGTGTTATCGTTGCCGAACCACATCCCCTGATGCAGCAGCTCTGACTTCACGATGAAGATCCCGCCATCACATGTCGACCAGGCGCCAAGAGGCAGATAGCAACCACCGAAGGCGACATCACGACTAAGACGATCTTCCAAAAGTGACTCCTTCAAGAAGGAAACAACGTTGATAGCGCCGTTGTCGCTTGTCCAAGAAAGGGATGGACCGGGTTTTCACCCATGGAAAACACGGGGGGGGGCGCGGGGGGACACGACGTCCTCAACAGGAAAGCGGAGCCCATAGGCGTCACCGTCGCTAAGGCTTTCGCCCAAGGGCCCCCAAGCATGTGCATCGACACCATAATCTGCCTCCACCGCCCAGTCGTCGTGCAGAAGGCCCCTCAAAAGGGCATCGACGCGTCGGCTACCCACAGCAGCCGCACAGCTGCGTCGGCCGCAACTCCCTCCGGATGGGCAACTTACACACACAGACTTACTGTGTTGCGTGCGTCACACTGCCGCACGCTGTAGCCGTTACCAAGCGCGAGAGGGAGGGGGAGAGAGAGCCCCGCCACCGCCATCCCGGCAAGCCGCGCGGCCCTACCGACGACCAGCTCCGCGCGGCGGCACAGCGAGGGAGAGGGAAGAAAGGGGCGGGCGAGTCGCCCGCGTGGGGAGGCGACAAGGGGGCCTAGGCTCAGTTTGACATCCACTTTAGGATGGGTGTATCATATTTGTCCATATGTGTACCTACAGTGTTGGAACTGTCGATTGCTCCTGCATATATGAGTTCTATGTATAAGTTTTAAATTTAATTGGGTTAACACAAATATGAAAACAAAACAAGGATAAAGATTGGTAGCAGGAAATAAGCTATAGATTTGCTCTGTTAAGGTAAAAATTACTATATCTTCTCTGCAGATACTAAATCTTCTTTTCTAAACAACATTGATACTGATAAAGAGATAGGGTATAACATGAGAAATCATGAAACTTTTCTTTGTTAAGATGTCGACATCAAATTTGTACTTGCGTTGAATCAGTGTAGCTATTTCAGGAGGGCTATGTCATAGATATTACTTAATTTGCGACAGGCTTTCCAATAAGCCAAGAGGCACCGCTTCTATAGACATTAAATTGTTCATGTTTTCAGTGGCATAGTCAATTTAACAATTTGTCAATGAGGTCCTTGAAATCGTTAGAGGTCTCAAGATATAACATTGACCATATTTATATTTTCAGGTAAAAGTGTATGGCTAAATGAAATTAACTCTTGTGTATAACTAAGTTTGGCACAATGGTAGTGGATCAACAGGAGAACCAAACAGGAAGAAGTTTTTTCTTTGAATAAACTGGAAGAGCCTAGGCTCTTACAGAATTTTATTGAATCAAAGACAGAGCTATACAAAAATAAAACTAAACTATCCACACAAACTCACACTTATACTCCACTCCACTCCACTCCACTCCACTCCACGCAGGGAGCCTCAAGAAACAAAGAAGGTGACAAAAAAGACTAGCCAAGACCATGGTTTCATCCTGCTGATAAGATGGTTGTCCATTGATCAAAAGCTAAACTGAGGCTTCTCTTAACTCTTAATCCTACTAGTTTGATTTCCCTACTAAAGGATACCCTACAGTCATTCAGATTTAACTGATTTGCTCTGAATATCAGCTCATTTCTTGCTTTCCATATAGTCCAACACATTATGGTGAAGACCTCCATAAAGAACTGGTTTCGTAGTTGAGATTTTATTGCTTCTAGATTGTCAATTGTTCCCCCATGTTGCAAAGTTTCCAGATCTATCAAACCCTAGCAATCATTGGCGAAAGGGCATTGGAAAAACAAGTGTTCCGACGTTTCTTCTGTTTGGTCATTGCATATTTCACAGTTATAAGAATCCAGGATCATAGCTCTCCTTCTCAAGATGTTTCTTGTTGATAGCCTGTCTTTGAGTAGTAGCCATATAAATACTTTGTGCTTCGGCTGACAGTAGCACTTCCATGTCCATTTACACCATGGATCCGCCAGCTGAGTTCCCACTAACCCTCTATATGCTTTTGATACTGAAAAAAATCTTGCACCATTGGAAGTCCATTTGTCCTCTTCCTCTGTCATGTTTATTCCATTCATTTTTTGGGAAATAGATTGAACTTGGGTGAAAGCTATTTCAGAGAGAGGGAGGTTGAACATGTCAAAGACAGAGTGTTGACTGAAGGCCTTGTTTAGTGTTATTGTCTTCTGCTTGGCAAATGAGTAGCTTTCAGGGAACTCCTCTTCAAGTCTTCCGTTTAGCCAATTATCTTTCCAGAACATACAAGTGTGGCCATTATGCAATTCTAGTGTTGCCATTTCTTTGAATTTTGGGATCATCTTCATTACATCTCTCCACCAGAAGGAGCCTTTTTTGTCTGACCAGGCAATCTACCATTTTTGTAGTGCTTTTCCCATATCAAATTGACCCATGGAATATTTTTGTGATTATAAAACTTGTCCAAATTCTTCATGAGAAGAGCTTTGTTCTGAGCTTCAATATTAATTATGCCAAGTCCACCATCTTTTTTTGGCCTAGAGACCAATTCCCAAGCTGCTTTCGGCTGAGCTCTTCCATTAATGTCTGATCCTCTCCATAAGCAATGTTTCCGGTACATGTCAATTTGTTTGATGACGGCTTTTGGAAGTTCAAGGGAGCACATATAGAATGTTGGAAGCGAGCTAAAGACTGCATTAGTGATCTGTAATCTACCTGCCATGTTCAACATTGAGGAAATTAAAAGTGCATTCGCCTCCATTGTGGGTTTTGGCTAATTAATGACAATCAAATTAGGGACTAACCGGTTTATAAAAGTTGTATGCAGGTGTTAGTCCTAGAAAGATTTGAAATGTTGTAATCTCGTGAACAAAGCACGTTTGGATACATTTGGACATAAAGATGCCTAGCTCAAGTGGTAGTTTAAAATTTTAATTTTAAACTTGAGTTATAGGTAAGCCGGACTATCAAGAGGGTCACAAATTAGGTTGGCTAGATGTGGAGAAAAGTGCTCAAATCGACTAACTAAAGTTTGCTTGAGAGACACCGCACAAACACGAACACATGGAGGGTTTTCTGTGCGGGCGGTAGTACCGACCATGAGTGGTCGGTAGTACCGCTCGTGGCTGTTCTGCGCGCTGCTCTAACATGCTCTCTGTTCGTGCTCAAAATGACCTGGCGGTAGTACCGCCATAAGGTCGGTACTACCGCCCTCGGTGGTACCGACCCAGGTCGGTAGTAAGCTCAGTTTCGCAGACCTCTCTGTTCGCTCACAAAATGACCTGCGGTAGTACCGCCATAAGGTCGGTACTACCGCCCTCGGTGGTACCGACCCTGGTCGGTAGAAAGGTGGTTTTGCGAAGCTCTCTGTGTTGGTCAAAAATGGCCTGGCAGTAGTACCGCCATAGGGCCGGTACTACCGCCCCCGGTGGTACCGACCCAAGCCGGTAGTAAACCAAGTTTGCAGGGCTCTCTGGACTCGCTCAGTTTTGACTTGGCGGTAGTACCGCCATAGGGTCGGTACTACCGACCCTCGGTGGTACCGACCCTGGTCGGTAGTAACCGAGGGACTGAGTCCCCTTCTGCGGAGCTCTCTGTTCGTGGCTATTTTGGCCTGGCGGTAGTACCGCCATAAGGCCGGTACTACCGACCCTCGGTGATACCGACCTTTGGTCGGTAGCTGACTTTAGGTCAGATTCAGATCTGAGTGACCGTTAGTGTCTAGTCAGTGACTGGTCGGTACTACCGACCATGGGTGGTCGGTTCTACTGACCAGCCTCGGGACTGGGGGACTATTTATAGCCCTCCACTTGACTTTTGACGGTTACCCACTCATTCCATTCATTCATTGCGACCTACTTTCAGACAAAGCTCTCTCCAAGCATTGACTACTCCCTTCTCTCTCTCCCTTTGCTCCTAGATTCATTCCCTTGCAAGATTTGAGCTAGGGAAGTGAGATTAGAGAGTGAGAAGCTTCGATCTACGACTTGAGCACTTGGTTTCCATCTAGCCGGCTTGATTTGTGTCTATTACTCTTGAGCTCTTTGAGCTCTAGCCGGTTAGGTGTTCTTCGTGGTAGCCCGTATTGATTCATTTGTGAGGGCTCCCCGAAGTGTTTGTATTACCCCTGTGATTTCTAGTGGAGAAACTCGAGTAGCCTTTGTGGTTGCTTGAGTGAGGCAAGGAGGTGAAATAGACTCCGACCTTTGTGGTCACCTCAATAACAAGGACGTAGGCACTCCTTTGTGGATTGGCCGAACCTCGAGATAAATCGCGTGTCCCGTGTCCTTGTTGTGGTCTCTACTTTGTATATTACGCTTGTTGTTGTGTTCTTCGTGTTCTTCCTATCCCTATCTCCTTCTTAGGTTGGGAAGGCTCGATCTACATCAAGGGAAGCAACCAAGGCTCGGTGAGAGTAGAATTACCATCCTTCATACTTAGGGAAGTGGGGCTAGATTCTTGTATTACTGTCATAGCTCACATACATCGGATTTGTAGTTCCTTTTAGGATCCCGGTTGTGTCGTTTGTTTGTGTCGGTAGTACCGGTGTTTTACACCCGGTAGTACCTACCCAAACAAACCGGCCTCTCCGGTTGTTATCTAACTACATCTGTTAGTTTGTGAAGTTTCAGATTGTGAAAAATCACCTATTCACCCCCCTCTAGGCTGATTTGATCCTTTCAATTGGTATCAGAGCCTAACCCTTGTGTTAGCGCTTCACCGCGTAAGGGATAATCATGTCTACCATAAGTCAAGAACAAATTGATGACATTGTCAAGAGGGTCTCCGCTCAGCTGCTAGAAGATCAAGCAAAGAAACATGAAGATCAAATGCAAAAGATGAAAGATGAGTTGGAGATCATGAGGCAAGCTTTGGTCACTAAAGGCGAAGCTTCCGGAAGCGGAGAAATTCCGCTACAGCCCAAAGATGACAAGAAGAAGGAAGATGAAGAGAAAGGCAAGAGAGACAATGAGTTCTCTAGAGTGCCTTATGACTATAGCCAAATGGGCAAAGTCATTCAATTGCCTAGCGTCAATCTAGGCAAACCACCCGCCTTTGATGGAATCAACTACAATGATTGGGCACACAAGATGAAGCTACACCTTCTTGTCGCAAGAGTTTGGGAGATTGTTGAGAGTGGACCAAGTCATGTTGAAGGCCAAGAGTTCACCGACAATGATGTGATTGAGTTTCAACAAAATGTTCAAGCCGCATCATTGATCCTATCATGCCTTAAGCCTGAAGAAAGCAACAAGGTACATGGAATGGAGAATGCCAAGAAGATCTGGGACACTCTCAGGATATCATATGAGGGTGATGCAAGTGTGAGGAAGTGCAACATAGAGCTTCTTCAAGGAAAGATTGAGAACTTTGCTATCAAGAAAATTGAGACCACTCAACAAATGTTTGATAGATTCATGACATTGGTCAATAAGATTAGAGCTCTCGGAGACAAAAAGTGGGATGACAACTCAGCTGCAAGAAAGCTATTGAGAGCATATAGAAAGAAGAACAAGACACTTGCATCAATCATCATGGAGAGACCCAACTATGAGAGCATGGGACCTCATGAGATGCTCGCCAAAATAAAGCATCATGAAGTCTTGGATGATGAAGCTCTAGAAGATCAAGAGGAAAGCCACAAGAAGGTGGTAGCTCTCAAGGCAAACCAAGAAGAAGGAAGCAAGGCCAAACATGATTCATCAAGTGATGAAAGCGACGATTCCGATGATGAGATTGCTCTCCTTGTGAAGAACTTCCGAAGATTCATGAAGAAGAAAATGTACAAGAAGGGCAAAGGTGGATACTTCAAGAAGTCAAAGAAGAGGACTTGTTATGAGTGTGGTGCGGACGATCATTTCATCGTTGATTGTCCACAGAAGAAGAACAAATATAGCAAGAATGATGATAAGAAGCAAAGAAGAAGAAGAGGTGGTGAAGCTCATCTTGGTGAAGAATGGTTCTCCGAAGATGACTCAAGTGATGAAGAGAAGAGTAAGGGCAAGGAGAAAGAGAAGGGAGCGGCCAACATCGCCATACACAAGACTTCTTCTCCAAGCCCCCTCCTCAACATGACTACCTCGACCACATCATCACGCTTGTTCGAGGACCTCACCGACGATGAGGATGACGTCACTCATTCTTGCTTCATGGCTAAGGATGAGAAGGTATTACCTCACTCTCCTACTTGTTCTAGTGATGAATTTAGTGATGATGACATGGATGAATTTGAACTAAGTATCATAAGAAAGTTTGGTAAAAAGGGTGGACCAAAATATTAAAATTGCTTAGTAAATTGGAAGTCGGAATGAGAGTCTTGTTTTGCAAGGGGACTTGATCTCTCAAGAGAGAGAAAAGAACCTTGCATTGGAAGCCTCTCTTGCCGAGGAGAAGTTGAAGGTTGAGAAATTGACCGTGAACTATCTTTAGCTAACGACTCTAACAAGAAGTTGGCTAAGGAGTGTTCCACGAGCAATGACTCAATTGCTAATCTAAAGAGTAAGATTAGCTTGGTTCAAGAGAGCCTCACAAGCTCTCAAGATAAATATCAAACTCTTGAACTAAGCTACAACACTCTTTGGAGTAGTACTTCTTCAACTACTCCTAAGGATTCCGACAACTCTAATGCTTCAACAAGTAATGGTTGCAATAGATGTTATAAAGTTGATATCAATGCTTGTGCAACTAACATTGTTGAGTTAGAGAAGAAGAGCAAAGAGATCCAACGGTTGAACATGATCTTGAGGAATGGTTGCAAGTGCAAGATGCAACAACCAAAGGATATCCTCAAGACCGCAAGACATCCATCCATCCAAGGATGGGATTGGGTACAATAGGTATGGTGGCAAGGCCAATGGAAGGAAGATGGTCAAGGGGGTACCCTTTGTTAACTTTAACAAAGGGGTTCCTCTTTTTGACCTCATGAACAAGGCCAACAAGATTGCCAATCCTAAGGCTCCACTTGCTAATGGTAAGATCAACAAGGAAAAGCAAGTGGAGGCCCCCAAGCAACAAAAGCCCATATCAAGAAAAAGCTATACATATTACTTGGGTTGTTGGGAGAAGACGGCAAGATTGTCGTTAATTATGTTGGTGCCCTCAAGAAGAGGGAAATTATGAGGAATGTTTGGGTGCCAAAAGCTTATGTGACTAACCCCTAGGACCCAATCTCATTTGGGTACCTAAATCAAGAACATAATCTTGTTTTGTAGGAATATGCCTCCGGTGGGTCAAGTTGGGTGTTTGGATAGTGGATGCCCAATCATATGACCGGAGCAAAAGAAATGTTCTCATCCTCCAACCAAGCAACGACTCATGCAACAACATTGTGTTTGGTGACAATGGTAAGGAGAAGTGCTTGGTTTGGGTAAAATTGCTATCTCAACTGATAATTCCATATCTAATGTATTACTTGTGCATTCGTTGAGTTACAACTTGTTATCCGTTTCTCAACTTTGTGAAATGGGATATGATTGTCTCTTTACGGATAAGGGTGTGACCGTCTCTAGAAGAAGGGATTCCTCTATTGCTTTTAAAGGCGTGTTGAAGGGAAACTTTACCTAGTTGATTTCTCAACTAGTAAGGTAGAACCTACAACATGTCTAATGGCAAAAATCTAGCATGGGTTGGCTTTGGCATCGCCGACTAGCTCATGTTGGAATGAGGAACTTGGCCCAACTTCAAAGGGAAGGGCACATCCTTGGACTAACCAATGTCTCGTTTGAGAAGATAGGATTTGCAGTGCGTGCCAAGCAGAAAGCAAGTTGGAGCAAAGCATCCAATGAAGAACGTTGTATCACCCACACGACCATTGGAGCTGCTTCACATGGACCTCATCGGACCCATTGCTTACCAAAGCATCGGCGGTAACAAATATGTTTCGTTATTGTTGATGACTTTTCTCGTTTCACTTGGGTGTTCTTTTAGCAGATAAAACCGAGACCCAAGGTATCTTCAAGAAGTTTGCTAGAAGGGCCCAAAAAGAGTTTGATTCAAGATCAAGAAAGTGAGAAGCGACAATGGGACCGAGTTTAGAAACACCAACATAGAAGAATATCTTGACGATGAAGGAATCAAGCATGAGTTCTCTGTTTCATATACCCCACAACAAAATGGGGTTGTGGAAAGGAAGAATAGAACTCTTGTTGAAGCCGCAAGATCTATGTTGGATGAGTACAAGACTTCCCATGGCTTTTGGGCGGAGGCGATGAACACTGCGTGTCATGCCATCAACCGCCTCTACCTCCACAAGCTAAGGGACAAGACGCCATACAAGCTTCTAACCGATAACAAACCGAAGGTGCATTACTTTCGAGTTTTTGGCTGCAAGTGTTTCATACTTAACAAGAGAGCCAAAAGTTCAAAGTTTTCACCTAAGGTACATGAAGGCTTTCTACTTGGTTATGGTACTAACGAACACGGATACCGCGTATTCAATAATGCCACCGGCACTATTGAGTTAACGTAGACGTGACCTTTGATGAATCCGACGGCTCCCAAAAGGAGCAAGTCAATGATGAGCTTGTAGGTGATGACGTCTCCATCCAAAGCAATCAAGAAGCTTGCAACCGGTGATGTGAGACCTATTGAGATTCAAGATGATGATGATGATCTGTTGCACACTCCACAAGATTCAAATGTCCATCATGTGCACTCAAATGTACACGGTGAAGCTTCCGCAACTCCGATAGATGGAGGTGCAAATGATGGTCAAAAGCAACATCAACTTGATGATCAAGCACAAGCTCAACATGAAGACCGACAAGATGATGGGGACATTCCCACATGTGACGAAGATGATGAAGATGGACCCATCCAAAGGAGATCACTCGTGCCACATCCTAAAGTGCACCATACTATTCAACGGGATCATCCCATTGACAACATACTGGGGAGCATACGTCGGGGGTATGACACGTTCACTTTAGCAAATTTTTGTGAACATTACTTGTTTGTCTCCTCTTTGGAACCTCTTAGGGTGGACATGCACTTGATGATCCGGATTGGGTGATGGCTATGCAAGAAGAGTTGAACAACTTCACCAGGAAATGAAGTCTGGTCCTTGGTGGAAAGACCCAAGCAAAATGTGATAGGAACCAAATGGGTCTTCCGCAACAACAGACCGAGCATGGCGTGGTAACAAGAAACAAGGCAGGGTTGGTGGCTCAAGGTTTACTCAATCGAAGGTTTGGATTTTGGGGAAACCTAGCACCCGTAGCTAGGCTTGAGTCAATTCGTATATTACTTCCTTTGCTAATCACATGATTCAAGCTATACCAATGGACTGGAAAGTGCATTCCTCAACGGCCCCCTCTCTGAATTTCAAGATCCCAAGTATCCCAACCACGGCTACAAGCTCGACAAGGTGCTCTATGGGCTCAAGCAAGCCCCTAGAGCTTGGTATGATGCCTTGAAGACTTCCTACTTGTCGGGGGAACACAAAAGGGTACCCCCAATCAACGCAAACAAATAGGTTAAACCTAGAGCACCAATTAGTAAACCCAGCTAGGCTAACCTTCCAAGAAACCAACCCCTCGGAGCCTGCAACGCTGGCCCACCGCCAGGGAGCTTAGACTTGCCAACACCTTATCGCCGCCTCCTGGTAGCCTACCCCTCGAACCCGATACAGCTGTGCACCGCTCCTCGGGACCCCGCGCGGGGACCTCGAGCCCTCCAGCACGATAGCCTATCCCTCGAGGCTCGTCACACCCTAGGCCTCGAGCTGGAGCTCAACCTCCTCTCGCCCGAGCCTCCGAGCCAGGCCTCAGGCGAACGCTCATTCCTCCGTCTCGCCCGAGCCCTCAAAGCCAGGCCTCGTGCTGGCGCTCCGTACTAGCCCCATACTGCGTATTAATGCGTTCACCTACTCCGGTCACGTCTTCTGGTGCACGTGACATGCACCACAGTAAACCGGAGCCACAGTCAAATCTCGCTTCACCTCAAGCATGGGCAAAAAGGCGCAAGTACGGCACTGTTGGGCCGTGCCCTGCACCGTAGCACACTCGAGCCTCATCCCGAGGCCTGGGATCCCCTGTACGCCCGGGCGTTCCGGGACTTGCCCGTACCTGCGGGGCTCGAGCCCTCCGTAGGCGCCACCTCGAGGCCGGCTCCGCGCCCCTCGAGCCCTAACTGCTTTCACGCTATTGGAGGAGGTACCCCAAGACCCGGAGGGACCCCGCCGTGTCCTGTACGTACCGGGATGGGTGTTGTACGACTTCCACATCGCCACGCCTCCACGTCCGCGCCCGGGATGGAGGCCACGTATCAAGGACGCCTCAACAGCAACACCCACGTTGGCTACAGTGACTTCGACGAGACAGAGTTCCTACCCTTCGCCATACCGAACGCTGTACATGTCAATCCTATGTAAACCCTGGCCTCCTCTTGTTCTATAAAAGGGGACGCCAGGGCCCTTCGCGCGCAAGGAGAGACACACGAGTCCACACACAAAAACACGAGTCCGGACTCCGGTCCACGCTCATTGAGCTTGTATTGCCCCTGTACAAGCACTTAGGTGCAAGTAATACAAGAACCTCCTCCCCCGCTGGACGTAGGGCCTTCTTTGCCCGAACCAGGATAAATCCTTGTGTCATCTTGCATCACCATCCAGGAAGAGAGCACGCGATCATATTACTCGTTGGTGTCATACCCCCGGGTTCGAAACACCGACAGTTGGCGCGCCAGGTAGGGGCCTTCGCGTGTCCGAGCCGATTTCTCGTTGTTTTCTGGATGGCTTCATCCCCTCCTTCGTTCTCGGCTGGTGCCGTCGTCTGGTTCGGGAGCCTCGAGTTCCTGGCCACCGGCAACGGCAACGAGCTGACCCTGCTCTCCACGGAGAGCCTGAGCGGAGGGCGTGTCGCGCCACCCCGCGCGGGGGGCGTGGCGCGTCGCCCGCACCACCACGCGTCGCCACCTCGCGAGCGGCGCCGTCGTCACCATCGACGCCGGGCACGGGCGGTGATGCACGTGGCGCACGCCCACTTCCCCTCGCCGCTCAGATCCCCGATGGGAAACCTGCCCGGCTCACGGCTGGAGCTTCAGGCGCGCGGCGCGCACTCCCCCAGCGGTTCGCGTTCGTCACGCGCCGGACCGGGAGCCTGGCCAGAGGCCCCCTAGCCGTGCCCCGTCGACACCACCAGGCCTCCTCCCTCCCGCACGGGTTGTACCGCGCCCGACGGCCAGCGGTTCCCGTTTGGCCTCAACAACCCCGCGGCAGTTTCACGCCCACCGCCTCGGCGAGCTCCGTCAGGACCGACGGCCCAGAGCGGGAGGAGCGTCCGGGCGTACTCCTACGAGCCACCACCGACCTGGAGATCGTCTACCCCGTGCACGTCGACCGCGGCCTCTCACGAGCCGTCGAGCCACCTCGCCGAGCCACCTTCGGGGAGTGGTACCGCGAGCTACAGTCCCGCACGAGCCAGGGCGGCGCGGCATCAGCAGCTCCGACTCCGATGAGTACGACTACCACGACCCTGACCTCTGGGACCCCACCAGGAGTGCTTCCAGCTCGAGGGGTCGTGGACGACGCCGAGGACGACGGCGACGACGACGCCAGGCCCGGAGCTCGACCTCGAAGAGCCCGGAAAAGTGGCTTGCGCAGAGGATCACGCGTTCAGGGAGGGGACGAACCCCCGGCACCGGCTGCACCATCTCAGCACGGCGACGACCGGCGGCGCAGCTCGCGCAGCTGCGGGAGGCCATCGCCAAGGCTGAGGGGAGCGACAGCGCCTGTTGCAACTCGAGAAAACTATAGCACAGGACCCGGCACAGCCTCGAGGCACCGGTGTTCGTGGCCGCGCTCGAGATGTCCACCGGCAGATCCTCAGGTGAGGCACCAGCACGCCCCGAGGTGCGTTTCCCCGCGAGCCGGGCAGAACGGGTGGCGGCGGCAATGCTTGCTCCGTGATCTACCCCCGTCTCCAACCCTGACGCCAGGCGCATGCTTGGGAAATGAAGAACCTCCTCGAGACAGCCGTTGTGCAGCAGGCCGAGAGCTCAGCCTCGCGACCCGCGGGGCGGCCTCGGGGAAGCCAGCAGACACGCCCCGCAACGAGCGGGAGATGTCCGTCCACCAGCCGGACGCCTCTCGAGCTAGGCCAGCCCGAGAACGGATCGTCGACAACCGGCCGCCTCGAGACCCCACGACGCCCGCAACGACATCAACCGCCGGCGCAAGGACAAGGGGCCCGGAGCGTGGCTATAGCGCCCATCGAGGGGGGCGCTACGACAGTGACGAGGACCGGCAAGTCCTCGAGCCCCCGGGCCCCAGAGTCTTCAGCCGGGCCATCCGCAGCTCAACCCTCCCCGACCGCTTCCGACCACCGACCAACATCGTGAAGTATGACGGGGAGGTCGAGCCCAAGCTCTGGCTCTCGGACTTCCGCCTAGGCTGCCAACTGGGCGGAGCGAAAAACGACGACCGTGTGATCATACGCCAACTCCCACTTTACCTCTCGGACACCGCCCGCCGGTGGCTCGAGGGGCTCCCCCGGATCGGATCGACGACTGGGCCGACCTAGTCAGGGTCTTCGACGGGAATTTCAAGGGAACTTGCGTGCGCCCAGGCAACCCCTGGGATCTTACGGCGTTGCAGGCAGGCAGCGGACGAGCCCCTCCGCGACTTTGCTCGGCGGTTCTCGAAGCAGCGCCTCGAGCTCCCCCACGTGCCTGATGAGGACGTCATCTCAGCGTTCCTCGCGGGCACGACATGCCAAGAGCTAGTTCATGAGCTAGGACGCTACCGTCCCAGGACGGTCGAGGACCTGATGGATCGTGTCACCAGCTTTGCCTCAGGCGACGAGGCAGTGGGGGCCTTCTTTGGCCGCTCCACGGACAAAGGTAAGGCGGTGACCGCGCCGAGGGCTCGAACAAGGGCGACGACGCCAAGAACCGCAACAACAACAACAAAAAGAAGAAGAACAAAAGCAAAGGTCAGAAGGCGAAGCGCGACGCCGACGACGACAACGATGAAGAAGTGCTCATGGGCGCCCTCGACCATAAGAAACCTCGAGGCCCCCCTGACGGGGCTGTTTTCGACCAGATGCTCGAGGACCCCTGCCCTTATCACAAGGGCCTCGTAATCATAAGCTAAAAGACTGCCGACTGTTGAAGGGGTTCTACTCCAAGCTCGGCGACAAGAAGGAACACGCCTAAGGGCAAGGACAACAATCGACGCGACCGGGGACGCGGGTTTCCCCCCGGTGCGCCTGCTTCATGATCTACGGGGCCCAACCGTCGGGCTCTCGGCTCAACAGAGAAAGAAGGAGCGCCGGGAGATCTTTGCACTCCGCCACGAAGCACCCCGGTACCTCGACTGGTCTGATGCGCCGATCACGTTCGACCGTGACGACCATCCGGATCATGTCGAAATCCAGGAGCGTACCCTCTTGTCGTCGACCCCGTCATCATCGATGTACGGTTCTCCAAGGTGTTGATGATGGGGGCTCGAGCCTCAACATCATATACCTCGAGACCCTCGACCTCCTGGGGATTTCGAGGGACGCTCCGACCAGCGTCGGGGGTTCCACGGAGTCGTACCTGGGAAGAAGGCACACCCCCTCGGGCGCATCGACCTCCCTGTCTGCTTTGGCACGCCGGCCAACTTCCGCCGGGAGACGCTCACCTTCGAGGTGGTCGGGTTCCAAGGGACCTACCACGCAATCATCGGCAGGCCCGGCTATGCTAAGTTCATGGCGGTCCCCAACTACACGTACTTGAAGCTCAAAATGCCGGGGCCAAAAGGGGTTATCACCGTCGACACCCTCCTACGAGCACGCGTACCACTGCGACGTGGAGTGCGTCGAGCGTGGGGAGGCAAACGTCCAACTCGACTCGCTCGAGGCCCTAGCCGCCCTGGCCACCGAGGAGGCCCCTGAAGCAAAGCGCCACGCTGGCACCTTCGAGCGGCGGAGCACACCAGCAGATACCCGTCGACCCGACCTCGACCAACGGCAAGACGCTGACCATCGTGCCAGCCTCGAGCCTAAATAGGAAGCAGTGCTCGTCGACTTTCTCCGCGCGAACATCGACATGTTTGCGTGGGGCCCCTCGGACATGCCGGGCATACCGAGGGAAGTCGCCGAGCACGCCTTGGAGATCCAGGCCGGGTCCAGACCGGTGAAGCAACGCCTGCGCCGCTTCGACGAGGAGAAGCGCAGGATCATCGGCGAGGAGGTGCACAAGCTTTTGGCGGCCGGGTTCATCAAGGAGGTATTTCACCCAGAGTGGCTAGCTAACCCTGTACTAGTTAGGAAAAAGAATGGAAAAGTGCGGATGTGTGTAGACTACACTGGTCTGAATAAAGCATGTCCAAAAGTTCCATTTCCTTTACCTAGAATTGATCAGATTGTCGATTCCACTGCGGGGTGTGAAGTACTTTCGTTTCTCGATGCGTATTCCGGCTACCACCAGATTAGGATGAAAGAATCCGACGAGCTCGCTACCTCTTTTGTTACGCCTTTTGGTATGTATTGCTATGTTACAATGCCCTTCGGCCTTCGAAACGCCGGGGCAACGTACCAACGTTGCATGCAGCATATCTTCGGCGAACACATAGGCAAAACCGTCGAGGCCTACGTCGATGACATCGTGGTTAAAACCAAGAAAGTCGGGAACCTCATCAGCGATCTCGAGACCACGTTCGAGTGCCTCCGGGCCAAGAATGTGAAGCTCAACCCCGAGAAATGTGTCTTTGGTGTGCCTCGAGGCATGCTACTTGGCTACATTGTCTCACGACGGGGGATCGAGGCCAACCCCGAAAAAATCTCAGCAGTCACGAGGATGGGCCCAATTCGAGACCTCAAGGGTGTACAGAAAGTGACAGGCTGCCTAGCCGCTCTCAGCAGATTCATCTCGAGGCTAGGGAAAAAGCGCTACCCCTCTACCGCCTGCTGAAGAAGACGGAACGCTTCGCGTGGACTGTCGAAGCCGAGGAGGCCTTAACCAAGTTGAAGGGTTGCTGACTTCCGCGCCAATTCTCGTGCCACCGCGACCGGCCGGGGGTGACGATCCCCCCGAGCCTCTCCTCCTCTACGTGGCCGCAACCACTCAGGTGGTCAGCGCGGTCATAGCCGTCGAGAGGCGCGAGGAGGGTCATGCGTTGCCGGTCCAACGCCGGTGTACTTCACCAGTGAGGTGCTCTCCGAGGCAAGATCCGGTACCCGCACATCCAGAAGCTGCTCTACGGCATCATCATCACGAGACGCAAGCTCCAGCACTACTTCCTCCTCGCTCATCCGTACGTGGTGTCATCCTTCCCCCTCGGCGAGATCATCAACAATCGGGAGGCCACGGGGCGCATCGCCAAGTGGTCCGCCGAGCTAATGGGGGAGGCCATCACCTACGCCCCGCGAAAAGCCATCAAGTCACAAGCGTTGGCAGACTTCGTTGCTGAGTGACCGACACCCAGCTCCCGCCGGCACAAATCCAAGCCGAGCTCTGGACCATGTACTTCGACGGATCCCTCATGAAGACGGGGGCAGGCGCAGGCCTGCTCTTCATCTCACCCCTCGGAGTCCACATGCGCTACCTGCTACGCTTACACTTCCCCGCCTCCAACAACGTCGCTGAGTACGAGGCCCTCGTCAACGGGCTGCGCATCGCCCTCGAGCTCGGGGTCCGACGCCTCGATGTCGAGGGGACTCGCAGCTCGTCATCACCAACCAGGTTATGAAGGCTTCAAGCTGCATCGATCCCAAGATGGAGGCATACTGCGGGGAGGTGCGCAAGCTAGAAGATAAGTTCTACGGCCTCGAGCTCAACCACATAGCTCGAAAGTACAACGAGGCCGCAGACGAGCTGGCAAGGTTGGCGTCCACGCGCGGCACTGTTCCATCAGACGTCTTCTCGAGGGACGTTTTCGAGCCATCCGTCAAAATCGGCCCGGGGGCTGGCCCCTCGACGCCACCCCTCGAGACAGACGCGGGGGCTCGACCGTTAACGCCACCCCTCGAGAACGACACCCCTCGACATCCGATGAGGCTGCAGATTGACACGCCCGCCTCTTCTTCATCACGACCCCTCGACTGGCGGACGCCCTTCCTCGACTACCTGACGCAAGGCGTGCTACCAGAAGACAAGACGGAGGCCCGACGCATCGCTCGAAGGGCCAAGACCTACGTCATCTACGGCAACGAACGAGAGCTGTACCGTCGAAGCCCATCGGGAATCCTTCAACGCTGCATCCCCCTCGAGGAGGGACGCAGGCTCCTCGACGACATGCACTCGGGGGCTTGCGGCCATCACGCAGCGCCAAGGACCTTGGTAGGGAACGCCTTCCGACAAGGCTTCTACTGGCCAACCGCCATCGAGACGCCAAGCGCCTGGTCCAAGCTTGCCAAGGGTGTCAGTTTTACGCCAAGCAAACGCATCAACCCCGCCACGCCCTGCAGATGATCCCCATTACTTGGCCGTTTGCCGTCTGGGGGCTCGACCTCGTGGGTCCCCTCAAGATGACAACCGGAAAGTACACGCATGTGCTCGTGGCCATCGACAAATTCACCAAGTGGATCGAGGCCAAGCCCATAGGCGACCCCACCTCCGAGAAGGCGGTCGAGTTCATCGCCGACATCATGTACCGGTTCGGGGTGCCTAATGTCATCATCACCGACAATGGCACCCAATTCACGGGCAAAAAGTTCACCAACTTCTGCGACGACAACAACATTCGCGTGACCTGGGCCTCGGTCGCATACCCTCAATGCAACGGGCAGGTCGAGCGCGCGCCAACGGCATGATACTCCATGGGCTGAAGCCGAGGCTGTTCAAGACCCTCAAAAATTTCGGAAAGGGTGGGCCGCAGAGCTCCCCTCGGTGCTGTGGGGCCTCAGGACTACGCCGAGTCGAGCCACCGGGTTCACTCCGTTTTTCCTAACCTACTACGGCGCCGAGGCCGTCTTGCCTACGGACCTCGAGTACGGCTCACCTCGACTTCGAGCCTACAACGAGCAAACCAACGACGAAAAGCTCGCCAACGCCAAGGACCAGCTCGAGGAGGCCCGAGACGTGGCGCTCATCAACTCCGCGCGCTACCAGCAAACACTTCGACGCTACCACGACAAGCACGTGCGCAAGAGGGACCTGGCGGTGGGGGACCTCGTGCTTCGACGACTGCAAGATAATCGAGGGCGCCACAAGCTCACCCCCCATGGGAGGGGCCATACACCGTAGCTGAGGTGCTCAAGCCAGGAACGTACAAGCTCTACGACGTCAAGGCAGGATCCTGGCGAATGCGTGGAACATATCTCAGCTACGTCGCTTCTACCCTTAAAGGCCTCGAGGCCTTGTTCATTTTGTTGCTTTGTACAAACATGTCAAACATGAATGAACAAACTCGCGTACTGTCTTTCATTTTACTTAGCACTTAAGGTAGCCTCGACCCTGCCTTGCTCAGGGTCGAGCCTCCCTCGGGGGCTGACAGGGGAACCCCCCCCCCCAGACTCCGGAAAAAATGCGTTTTCTTTTCAAAATTCGACCTCGTCTCGATTCGCACCTCGAGCATACTAGCAACGTCTAAATCCGTAAATACCCCGAGCCTCCAAGAGTCGGGGGCGTCGACGTAGACGGCCACCTACGCCCCCGGGCTACGGTACCCTACCTACGCCTCCCCTCGAGGTACTCGTGACGCGTATCGAAGGAACAGGACCAAGCCGGTTGAAGCTCGAGTTAGAACAAGAGATTGATCGAATAAATTTGAAAAGAAACAGCTTCTTTAAAAACAAGTCATATATACACATGATTGGCCTCGTCAGGCCACAAGTAATGACACAAATTTTTACAAAGGGCCTCGATGCCCAAATTTGACACGCAGGTCTCAATCCTCGTCGGTCTGGTACTCCTCCCCGAGATCTTCCGCGGCGGGCTCGGCCTCGACGTCCGGGCCAGGAGAAGGGGGCCACCTACACCGCTGTCCGCATCCGGAGGCAGCACGTCCTCCTCGAAGAGCTTCGCGAGCGCCGACCCCCGCTTGTCCACCTTCTCGAGGATCAAGTCGACGCGGCGATCGTTCCATTCCTCGTCCCTCCCCTCGATCTCAATGAAGCCCTTGGCGACGACATTGACCGGAAGCGGAAGCCGGAACGGACGGCCGCGAGCGCCTGCTTGACGCCATGGTGGAGAGCGTGCCGGACTCGGTCCCGCGCGGCCGCGTCAAAATAGCATAAGGCGTCGACCAAAGCGTCGCCTCGAGCCACCCGCCCCTCTGCCGCGGCTACCGGAGCGACGCCCCACATAGAGTCAAGCCTGTCGAGGGTGGCGTGCGCTCGTCTCTCTCCACCATGGTCTCGTCCTGGAGTTGCCCCAGGAGAGCCTGGTTCGTCCCCGAAGCTCCTCGGCGGTCTTCTCAACCTCTGCGCAACAAACAAGGGTGAGATCGCGCGTGACAAAACCTCGAGATCAAAACAAGGCAAGGCATGAAATTACCTTCGCAGTGCATGCCCAGAGCGGCGAGGTCGCTGGTAAGGCCCTCGACGCGCTGATCAAGCCTGCGCTTCTCGGACAGCACGTCGCGCTTTTCGGCCCTGAGGTCTTCTACCAGCTTGCCCGTCTCTGCGAGGGCCAGATCCTTCCGGATCACCTCTTGCCGCGCCGCCTCCGCCGCGGTCCGGGCGGTGGCGGCTTCGCTCTGGGCATCCTCGGCCTCTTTCTTCGCCGCCTCCGCTGCGGATCGGGCGATGGCGGCTCCGCTTTGGGCGTCAGCGGCTTCCTTCTTCGCCGCCTCCGCTTCAAACCGGGCGGTGGTGGCCTCGCTTCGGGCATCGGCGACCTCCTTCCTCGACGCCTCCAGAGCGGTGGCGGCCTCCTCCTTAGCTCGGGCGGCCTCCCCTCGAGCCGCCTGGGCCTCTACCTGCGCTTCGTTGAGCCGGCTCGCCATTTGGGCATTCCGGCCAGCTCAGCGCGGAGATCCTGGAGCTCCGCCTCCGCCCTAGCGAGGGCAGCCTCCGCCCGCGCGGACCTGTCCGTCTCCTCCGAGAAGGACCGCTCCCTCCTCCGCCATGAGCTCGACCACCTCCCTGAAGATGGACCGCGCCTCCCGCGGGCCCCCTGTTGGGCCGATCGCTCGACGGGACCATGGCTCGGGGCGGCTCGGCGCGTGAGGAACTGCCACACCGGTTGATCAACCTCGACGAGGGGGCAGGCCCTCCTCCTCCGGCTCGAGCGGTGCTGGCTGCGGCCCACAAACCGGTGGCACAGGATGCGGCTCCCTCCGCCCCTCCTCCATCTCCGCCCGCTGCTCCGTCTCCTCTCGGCGACGGCGCGCGGCCTCGCGTGGAGGCGGGGACTCGAGCGGTAGCGGATCGCTCGAGGGTGGCTCGCCCCCAAGCTCTCCTCCCTCGCCGAGTCCTCCGGCGCCTTGTCGCCCCTGGCCGGGGCCTCGAGCGTTTCTTCCAGTGTTGAGCCCTCGACCGGAGGCGCACACCCGCTCTCGCTCAGAGCTCCTCCACCGTCGGCACCAGCGCCCCTCCCTCCTGCCCCTCCTCCGCGGGCCGACTCTCGTCGACTGGGGTCTCGGGACCGCCGACCCCCCGGCCTCAGACCCGACCGGAGCCGCGCCTATCTCCGGTCCGGCTCCCCCCAAATGGCCGTCATGGCGGGGGGAGAAGCGGCCCTCTCGGTAGGTACCACCGGAGCAGGAGGAGGCGGTGTCGCGACGGACGCGGTGACGGCAGGATCGATGCCAGAAGCTGCGGTCCCTGCTGAAAAAGATAACGACGTTGTCAGAGTCAGGAAGATGCCTCGACCTCCGTGGTCGATGGCGGCGGCCTCACCAAGATCCGCGGCGGCCATCCGACTTCCCCGAGCCATGGCCGCTCGGGCCTTTGCCAGCCAAGCGCCCCCTCCCAGCAGAGGAAGAAGCCGTACCTCGAGGTGCCTGTTCCACAGCAGAGCTCGAGGTCTTAGTCCGCTTGGACGCCGCGAGGTCCACCTCCTGCCAGGAGCGTTTTCCCCTGAAAAACCCAGAGGCAGCACGCATTACAAAAGAAAAGGGGTAAAACCTCACCACCGACGAAATTGAAAAATGCTACTTACCCAAAATGGCGACGGGCCTCTCTTCCCCGAGTCGCCGGACTCACTCGGGGGCTTTGAGCCCGACCTGTGGCTCGAACCATGCCCCTGAGCCGTCTCTGAGTGGCTCGGATGGGGGGAGGGCACCCGGTGCCTCCCGTGGCCCGACCTCGACGGGGAGCCCTCCCTCTGCCCCTTGTCGCGGGGGGCGACCGCGTCTCCTTCGAGCGGTCATCTTGGCGCCTTTCCTCCCGGCGCGGCTCCGGGACCTACTCACCCGGCGCCCGCGCGGACGGTTACGCCCCCCCCCCCCTCGTCCGCCTCCCTCTCCCGACGGTGGGGCGGCGACGGGCTCCGGGGCCGCTCGCGGCTCTGGCCACGAGACGACCGGGAGCTCCCCCCTCCACGGTCATGATGGCGGGGGCTCGACGCCCTCTCATCCTGCCCGCTCCTCCGCGGGCTCGACGGCGCCCTTGACAGCTCGCGGCCGGGGGGCGGCCCGAAGTCCTTCTCGACCTGGCGGCCGCTTCTCGAGGCCCGGCCCTTCTCGAACCGACCCCCGCCTGGGTCGATGCGGCCGTGGTCTCCTTCTGCGCCGCGGCGATAGCGCTCCTGGTCCGTGGCTTCTTCGCGACAGCCAGCACGACCGGCGCGGAGCTTGACGTGCCCTGAGCCCCCGACGAGGCTGGGCCTGATGCGGCCTTCCGCGGCTGCGTCCCGCGCGATCCCTTCGCTGGGGGACCTCAAGATATCCTCCTGCACAGAGGAGTGGTCAGCCCAGACGTCGACGACCCCCGCACGCCTCAAACGCGCATCCATCCCCCTCGTCGTCACTCTCGTCGTCATCATCATCCTCCTCCTCCGAGCTCGAGGAGCTGAGCTCGGGGGACTCATCCCCAGGCTGCCGGTTGCGACGAGCCTTCGCCAGCCTCTGCTCCCGAGCCGACCGACGCAAGTTTTTGTCTTTCTCTTTCTTCTTCTTTCTGGCATCCTTTCTCTCTTTGTCTTTTTGAGCAGAGAAGCGCCTCACCTGTGTTTCCGCGGCGTCCTCCTCACCGGGGGCCTCGACGCGCGACAAGTAAACGCCCCCTGCGAAGAAGAAGAAGCTCGATGAGAAAAACTACGAGGAAAGCGAACAAGGTTCGGAGAAAGGGAGGAGGAGGGGGGGCTCGGGACAACCTAATTCGAGGTTGGCTTACCGGGTCGATGCACCCCTCGTCGGGTGCCATGATGATCAGGTCGGCCTCCTCTGGGCGGAACGTCCCCTGGACGGTGAGCGTCACCCGGGAGGTAGCCTCGTTCCGAGGCAGCCTCTCCTCGGCCATCCTCGACTGATTCAGCGCCTCGGGCGAGGCGTTTGACCCCATCTCAAACATGAGAAGGGGGCGGTCTGCCAGAGGGAGGACCCTTCGCTGGTGGAACGCCCAGATGACCGCCTGGACGGTCAGCTTCTTCTCCTCCACCAGCGTCCGCATCGTATTCATCAGCGGCAACAGGTGGCGCTGCCTATCTGCCACGACGCCCCAGTTCCACTTCTCCGGGCGATGGGTGATGACCCTGCCAGTGTACTGCGGAAGAAGCCCGTCCACGTTCCGCAGGTAAAACCAGTGGTCGTCCCACCCCGCCTGGTTGGTGGACAACTTGTAACGGAGATAGTCGCGGGGACGTTGGCCGACGACGGCCGGTCCTTGCGGTGATGGTGAGGGAGCCCACGCGCGCAAGCCTCCTCCCGCTCGGCTTCGCAGCCTTGTTGAAAAGCTCACCCCGGAAGAGGTGGACGAACATCTCCCAGTGTGGCTCAATCTTCAAGTACCCCTCACACACCGCGGCGTAGATGGCGGCGTGCGAGATGGAGTTGGGGGAGAAGTGTTGCAACTCCACTTCGAAGTGGTGGGCCAGCCCCCGCATGAAGCGGCTCGGCGGGACGCCGAGCCCCATACGGTGGTAGCGTGTGAAGCTCACCACGTACCCCTCTGGCGGGTGCGGCTCCCGATGGTCCGCCGACGGGAGAACCACCACGCGGGACCCTCCTGCGGGTTGGGGCGGAGAAGCCCCCGCTCCACCAGCGTCTCCAACTCCTGCTGCGTCGTCTTCGTCGAGCTCCAGTCTTCGGCCGGCAGCACTTGGGCGGCCATGGCGGCGACGGCGCGGACCTCAGCAGTGGATGGACGGACGGCCGGAAATTCCCAATCGACTAGCTCGAGGAGAGGGCGCGTGAAGGCTACGGCGGCGGTGAAGGCAAAGGCAAAGTAAAGGGTTCCTTTTCCCCTCTTTCGATATTTATAAGGGAAAACCCCAACGGGCGGGGTCTCCCACGACGTAAAAAGGTAACCGCATGCATTTAATGTGCCCACCTAACCACGTCTCGAGCCGGTTGACAGGTACACGCGGCAACATCCCATCCGCTCAACTACCGGGGCCCTCCGCGGCCGCCGCTCCAACTTCACGTCCGCTGCCCTGGCGCCACGATCTCCATTCCCTGACGGTTTGCGCCTAAAAAGGCGCACCCAACGGGCAGAAGGATTCCAAGCGACGAAGGCTTCTTCAAGAAGGTAAAAACGGGCCCCGGCCCTAAGCCTCGAAGCAGCGAAGGCTGGCCCTCGAAGAGGGTTCGACAGCCGGCTTCGAGCACCCGAGTCAGGGACACCAAGGGGCGCCACTCGCAGCATCGCTCGAGGGCCAAGCCCTCGAGGCCCCTCACGTGTATCCAAGGCGGGGCGCGTGACGTGTAGTGAGATCCCCTCGGAGGGAGGCATCGAGCCACCGGGTCCTATCGAATGGACCCGGCACTCCTGCAGACTGAGCACCCATGCTTTATGAGATCGCCTCCGGGCTACAGTCGACCCCTATCGAACGGGGCACGAGGTCTCACTTGGATTCCCCGTTACCAGCTCACCGGGAACCTCGATACTCGCCCACTCGTGGTAGTACGAGGCATCCCCCCTCGCATCCGATCGAAAGGACTCGCGGGATGACAAGCCAGGGTAATTGGCGTGCCGGACAGCTCGAAGAGCCGGCCGGTCAGTTCAGCCTGGCACCCCTCGATGAAAGAGGGTTAAAAAACTCGGGGGCTCGACACTCCCCAACCTAAAAACGTAACTAACACTCGCAAAACAGCCCACGAGGGAGCCCTAACCACTCCCCCGTGGCCTCGGGGGCTACACCCGCGGGTGTCGCTCGCACGACACCCACGGAATCAAAACGGCCAAACCCTCGAGACCGGTTAGCTAACCCTCGAGATCCCAGTCGGGAGCCCCTGCTCGAGTGCCAGCACTCGAGCAAGGGCTCGGGGCTACTGTCGGGGAACACCAAAAGGGTACCCCCAATCAACGCAAACAAATAGGTTAAACCTAGAGCACCAATTAGTAAACCCCAGCTAGGCTAACCTTCCAAGAAACCAACCCCTCGGAGCCTGCAACGCTGGCCCACCGCCAGGGAGCTTAGACTTGCCAACACCTTATCGAGCCGCCTCCTGGTACCTACCACCCTCGAACCCGATACAGCTGTGCACCGCTCCTCGGGACCCCGCGCGGGACCTCGAGCCCTCCAGCACGATAGCCTATCCCTCGAGGCTCGTCACACCCTAGGCCTCGAGCTGGAGCTCAACCTCCGTCTCACCCGAGCCCTCCGAGCCAGGCCTCGGCGAACGCTCATTCTCCGTCTCGCCCGAGCCCTCCAAGCCAGGCCTCGTGCTGGCGCTCCGTACTAGCCCCATACTGCGTATATATGCGTTCACCTACTCCGGTCACGTCTTCTGGTGCACGGCGACATGCGCCACAGTAAACCAGAGCCACAGTCAAATCTCGCTTTCACCTCAAGCATGGGCAAAAAGGCGCAAGTACGGCACTGTTGGGCCGTGCCCTGCACCGTAGCACAATCGAGCCTCATCCCGAGGCCTGGATCCCGTTGTACGCCCGGCGTTCCGGGACTTGCCCGTACCTGCGGGGGCTCGAGCCCTCCGTAGGCGCCACCTCGAGGCCAGCTCCGCGCCCCTCGAGCCCTAACTGCTTTCACGCTATTGGAGGGCAGGTACCCCAAGACCCGGAGGGACCTCGCCGTGTCCTGTACGTACCGGGATGGGTGTTGTGCGACTTCCACATCGCCACGCCTCCACGTCCGCGCGCGGGATGGAGGCCACGTATCAAGGACGCCTCAACAGTAACACCCACGTTGGCTACAGTGACTTCGACGAGACAGAGTTCCTACCCTTCGCCATACCGAACGCTGTACATGTCAATCCTATGTAAACCCTGGCCTCCTCTTGTTCTATAAAAGGGGACGCCAGGGCCCTTCGCGCGCAGGAGAGACACACGAGTCCACACACAAAAACACGAGTCCGGACTCCGGTCCACGCTCATTGAGCTTGTATTGCCCCTGTACAAGCACTTAGGTGCAAGTAATACAAGAACCTCCTCCCCCGCTGGATGTAGGGCCTTCTTTGCCCGAACCAGGATAAATCCTTGTGTCATCTTGCATCACCATCCAGGAAGAGAGCACGCGATCATATTACTCGTTGGTGTCATACCCCCGGGTTCGAAACACCGACACTACTCAAAAAGGTTTTTGAGATAGGAAGGGCCGACGCTACTCTATTTACTCGCAAAGTCGATAATGATATCTTTGTGTGCAATATATGTCGATGACATAAATTTGGTAGTACTAATGTGACTTTTTGTGAGGAATTTAGTAGTATCATGACCAAAAGGTTCGAGATGTCCATGATGGGTGAGCTGAAGTATTTCCTTGGATTTCAAATCAAGCAACAAAAGTATGGCACGTTCATCAGTCAAACCAAGTATACAAGAGACATGCTAAAGAAGTTTGAGATGGACAAGGCCAAACCCATCAAGACCCCATGCCTACCAATGGACATCTTGATCTAAATGAGGATGGTAAGTCAGTGGACCAAAAGGTATATCGCTCTATGATCGGTTCATTGCTTTACCTTTGTGCATCTAGGCCTGATATTATGCTTAGCGTGTGCATGTGTGCAAGATTTCAAGCTAATCCGAAAGAATGTCATATTATGGCCGTTAAGAGAATCTTTCGATACTTAGTGCACACTCCTAATCTTGGCTTGTGGTACCCCAAGGGCTCCACTTTCGATCTACTTGGATATTCCGATTCGGACTATGCCGGTTGCAAAGTAGATCGGAAGAGTACTACCGGGACTTGCCAATTTATTGGAAGGTCTTTGGTGTCTTGGAGTTCTAAGAAACCAAATAGTGTTGCCCTATCCACCGCCGAAGCCGAGTATGTGGCAGTCGGTGCTTGCTGTGCTCAACTACTTTGGATGAAGCAAACACTAAAAGACTTTGGATGTGAGGAAACCAAAATTCCACTTTTGTGTGATAATGAGAGTGCTATCAAACTAGCGAACAATCCCGTAAACCATTCTCGCACAAACACATATACATCCGACACACATTTCTTGAGAGACCATGAAGCCAAAGGAGATATCGCAATACGCCATGTGAGCACCAAAAAGCAACTAGCCAATATCTTCACAAAGCCTTTAGATGAGTCAAGATTTTGTGCTTTGAGGAGTGAACTAAATATCATTGATTCTCGTAACGTGGCTTGATGTTTTGCACATATTTGCTTTCACCTAGAGACCTAGACAAATGCTTTGACAAAATATTGTGTGTGATTTCAAAATCTATTTTGCATGCTTCTCTTATGTCCATGGCTATGTACTGTTTATATGAAATCTGGACATGATTGAAGTTTGTGTAGTGTGCCACACAAAGTTCTCCTAGAATAGCTCTCTGTCCGCTCTAGAAACGCGTGGTCGGTAGTACCGCCATAGGGTCGGTAGTACCGACGTCGGTAGTGCCGACCCCTTGGGGGCAGTAGTACCGACCATGGTTTGACCCTGGTATAAAAGGTCGCGGTGACTTCTCTTTCAACCCTATCTAGTCAAAGTTTTTCACCGTGGCCGCCGCCTTCCTTCAGCCCGTGCAGCCGCCGCGCCCTCTCCTCCTCTCGATCTCCTTCCTCCTCCACTCAAATCCAAATCCATCCGGTGTGAAGGTGCTTTGGAGTGTGGAGATCATCTTGGAGGTGTTCTTGAAGCCCGGAAGATCCTCCTACATCGGATTTCGGCCTCTTCTTCACGAGTAGCAAGGTACTAGGTGTTCATGCCCGATCTCTTAATGTACCTTGTTCTAGGTCGATTCCTTTGGTAGGATTGCTCTATCTAGTGTGTAGATGCTTCTAGGATGTTTGGTTTGCAAGTTCATGGACGATTTGTGTGATTGGATTGAAGGGAACCGCACGCTGCAGTGCGGTCGGTAGTACCAACCCTCCTCGGGCGGTAGTACCGACCGCGCACAGTGAGGCGCTTTCCTCCCTGATTTTGATCGTCGTCTTTGCTACATCCTTTGAAGTTATCCTTCTATCACCTTTGTCTCACTTCGGTCTATGCTATCTTTTTCTAGATGTTGCATGGCCGGAGGCCCTCTCACCAGGCCGGAGATGATGATGAGGAAGAGTATGTGGCTTTGGGGCTTGGTGATGTGCAGCGGGGAGAGCCGCAGCGCCGCAATCCCGGCGCGTCGTGCCCGGGCCGGTGGGAGCAGCGAGGACGTCACTCGACAGGTGCGTGGACGTTCGTCCACGGGCCGTCGTAGTGTCGACAGTGGCAAAGGCAGAGCCAGTGTCAGTGGTGCTGGTGGCAGTGGTGCAGGTGGGAGCAGTGCAGGTGGGAGTAGTCATGCTGCTCCTCCACCTCCACCGCCCCCGGTCAGTGGTCCTCCCGGGCGCCTGCACAGTGTGATTATGGGCGGAGTGGCTTTGGGAGCTGGAGCTGAGCGGGAGGGTCGGTCCATCGATCCTCGCGTTGGACCTCCATCTCCTCCGACATCCGGGTTGTTGCTTATCAACCGGGTGTTTCATATGCACCCTGAAGCTGGAGCTTTGATGTCTGCCCCCGCACATCTTGGAAATACCATGGACTACTCAGACAGAAAGAAGGCAAACTTGTTGAGGTCTCAGAGGATGGAAAACCCTTATCTTTTTGTCAGAGATGACACAGTGGACAGAAGGTTTTGGTCCCGTTTTCAGCAGGACTACTACGTGTCTGTCTGCTGGAAGAGCTTCTGTAATAAGGGCCATCCGCCTCTCTTTGAGCATAAGCGGCTGACAATCCGCTCCTTGACAGACAAGGATTCAGAGGAGATTCAGGCTTTGGTGCAGAGGCTAGAGGAGTGGAGGATTTTGGGGCTGATAACTGGCGAGCGCAGTTTCAACCAGGAGATTATCTGTCAGTTTTGGGCTACCCTCTTCATTGATCAGGAGGCTCAGGTACTGCATTGGATGACCCAGGGAGTGCACTACAGGTGCAACTTCGTCACCTTTGCCAGGCTATTGGGGTTCAGCAGCGTAGACATGAATGCCCCTAGATTGTTAGAGATGTATGGTGGGGGCATGTATCTTGAGCATCTGGAGAACTCTGGGATTTACATGGAAGGTGCATGGGCATACTTCAAAGTCTTTGGACTAAAGCCTGCTTACTTCGTGCTCAACAACTTGATGCGCCTCACCCTGGACCCCAAAGTTGGAGATAATGACAATTTGAGAGATGATGCTCCCAAGGTCCTTGTCCAGTTTGCTCGGCTAGATGGACGTTTCAGCATTTCACACTTTCTCTGGCAGAAGATCTCAGATGTGTACAATGACCCTCATAAGAACCTGTCTTATGCTCCATATCTTATGCATATCATTGAGCATGTGGTTGGAGCCAGCTTCGAATATGATCGGACCGTGAAGGAGTACAGTGTTCGCAAGTTCTCCTCCACGAGTTCCGCGGGCAAGGAAAAGGTTGATGAAGGTGGTGACATTCCAGCTGCCGCTGCAGCTCCTGGCGAGGCACATGGCCTAGAGCCGGCTCGTGGAGAGGTGCCTCCTGCTACCGCTCCTCCTCCGCGTCGTGAGAGGCGTAGGAGTGGCGGTGTTCGATATGCTCTCGGTATGTTTTTTCAGTGGATGTGCTACAGGGCCGAGCGCGACGAGCGGCATCAGCAGGAGGTGCGTGAGCACCTTGGTCTTCCTCCTCGTTCGCCGCCCCGACCCTTTCCAGATCCCTTCGCCGAGTATGACGCTCAGGCAAGGCGCGATGATGATGATGATGATGATGATGATGACGATGGTGGCCAGCAGCAGCCACAGCAGCCGCAGCAGCCGACTGGTGGTGATGAGGCCGGGATCTTCTCCTCTGAGATGTATCAGCCTCTTCAGCCCCCGCCTTCATACCAGCCTCCGCCGTTCTACCCCGACTATGGTATGGATCCTTCACATGGTGGTGGATCCACCTCGTACCAGGGTGGCGGTGGTGGCTCCTACACAGGCTTTGCTGCCCCCGACGCCGATCCAGCCGGGAGTGGTGGCTTCCGAGACCCTACTCCTCCGCTGGATCCTTCTGATTCCCCTTCGTCGTCGTATCCAGGTGGAGATCTTGGTGCCAGTGCTTACTCGTCTCTCTTTGGTGGTCCGTATCCAGGTGGCTACTATTAGTTGTTCTTGCTTATCTTGGCCTACCCCTTTTGGCATTTGATGACAAAGGGAGAGTGTTAGGCTTATCTATCTTGATGTAATAGCTAGCCTGTGAGAGAGAGTTAATCTTTGAGAACTAAGTGCGGTACTGCTACTCTTTTATTTGTGATGTGATGTGATGTAAACATTTGAGCTGTTTTGTTAAATTCATGTATGTTTCATCCCCTCTATTTCTGCTCATGTCATGGATGGTGATTGTTGTTTTTCGCTTTATTTTATTGTTTCGTGGATCACTATGTCATGTAATTCTTGCATCACAAATTGTTATATGATGTTGTCACGCACACTTAGGCACCCCACATATTACAAAATTTAGGGGAGCTCTTGTTCTTATGTATGCAACCTTGCTTTAAGTCAAGGTTTGAAATTCATATCCAAAGCATGCACTAAGGGGGAGCTCGAACTAAATTTTTGGAATTCAAAAGCTTAAATTCTTTCTATCCTTATTGTAAGCCTAAGTTGGTTGTCATCAATTACCAAAAGGGGGAGTTTGAAAGTGCATTCGACCCATTGTGGGTTTTGGCTAATTAATGACAATCAAATTAGGGACTAACCGGTTTATAAAAGCTATATGCAGGTGTTAGTCCTAGAAAGATTTGAAATGTTGTAATCTCGTGAACAAAGCACGTTTGGATACATTTGGACATAAAGATGTCTAGCTCAAGTGGTAGTTTAAAATTTCAATTTTAAACTTGAGTTATAGGTAAGTCGGACTATCAAGAGGGTCACAAATTAGGTTGGCTAGATGTGGAGAAAAGTGCTCAAATCGACTAACTAAAGTTTGCTTGAGAGACACCGCACAAACACGAACACATGGAGGGTTTTCTGTGCGGGCGGTAGTACCGACCATGGGTGGTCGGTAGTACCGCCCGTGGCTGTTCTGCGCGCTGCTCTAACATGCTCTCTGTTCGTGCTCAAAATGACCTGGCGGTAGTACCGCCATAAGGTCGGTACTACCGCCCTCGGTGGTACCGACCCAGGTCAGTAGTAAGCTCAGTTTCGCAGACCTCTCTGTTCGCTCACGAAATGACCTGGCGGTAGTACCGCCATAAGGTCGGTAGAAAGGTGGTTTTGCGAAGCTCTCTATGTTGGTCAAAAATGGCCTGGCGGTAGTACCGCCATAGGGCCGGTACTACCGCCCCTGGTGGTACCGACCCAAGCCGGTAGTAAACCAAGTTTGCAGGGCTCTCTGGACTCGCTCAGTTTTGACTTGGCGGTAGTACCGCCATAGGGTCGGTACTACCGACCCTCGGTGGTACCGACCCTGGTCGGTAGTAACCGAGGGACTGAGTCCCCTTCTGCGGAGCTCTCTGTTCGTGGCTATTTTGGCCTGGCGGTAGTACCGCCATAAGGCCGGTACTACCGACCCTCGGTGATACCGACCTTTGGTCGGTAGCTGACTTTAGGTCAGATTCAGATCTGAGTGACCGTTAGTGTCTAGTCAGTGACTGGTCGGTACTACCGACCATGGGTGGCCGGTTCTACCGACCAGCCTCGGGACTGGGGGACTATTTATAGCCCTCCACTTGACTTTTGACGGTTACCCACTCATTCCATTCATTCATTGCGACCTACTTTTAGACAAAGCTCTCTCCAAGCATTGACTACTCCCCTCTCTCTCTCCCTTTGCTCCTAGATTCATTCCCTTGCAAGATTTGAGCTAGGGAAGTGAGATTAGAGAGTGAGAAGCTTCGATCTACGACTTGAGCACTTGGTTTCCATCTAGCCGGCTTGATTTGTGTCTATTACTCTTGAGCTCTTTGAGCTCTAGCCGGTTAGGTGTTCTTCGTGGTAGCCCGTATTGATTCATTTGTGAGGGCTCCCTGAAGTGTTTGTATTACCCCTGTGATTTCTAGTGGAGAAACTCGAGTAGCCTTTGTGGTTGCTTGAGTGAGGCAAGGAGGTGAAATAGACTCTGACCTTTGTGGTCACCTCAACAACGAGGACGTAGGCACTCCTTTGTGGATTGGCCGAACCTCGGGATAATCGTGTGTCCCGTGTGCTTGTTGTTGTCTCTACTTTGTATATTACGCTTGTTGTTGTGTTCTTCGTGTTCTTCCTATCCCTATCTCCTTCTTAGGTTGGGAAGGCTCGATCTACATCAAGGGAAGCAACCAAGGCTCGGTGAGAGTAGAATTACCATCCTTCGTACTTAGGGAAGTGGTGCTAGATTCTTGTATTACTGTCATAGCTCACATACATCGGATTTGTAGTTCCTTTTAGGATCCCGGTTGTGCCGTTTGTTTGTGTCGGTAGTACCGGTGTTTTACACCCGGTAGTAAGTACCCAAACAAATCGGCCTCTCCGGTTGTTATCTAACTACATATGTTAGTTTGTGAAGTTTCAGATTGTGAAAAATCACCTATTCAGCCCCCTCTAGGCTGATTTGATCCTTTCAGAAATTCCACCTAATCTTCTTTCACATTTGATTATTAATGGCAGAAAGTCATTGACTCTTGGTTTAGTTAACCCCAGCGGTAGACCTAAGTAGGTGAACGGGAAACTTCCTTTTGAGCAGCCAAAGGTTCTAGCTAGGTGTTCCAACCTTTCATTGCTGATATTAACCGGTAGCATCATTGACTTATTGTAATTTATTCTCAGACCTGTTGACTCAGAGAAGTTCTGGAGCAAAGTTTTGAAGAAAAATAGTTGATTGGGGTCTCCTTCTAGAATGATCAGAGTGTCATCAGCATATTGGATGACAGGGAAGTCATTTGAGGTCTGAAGGGGAATTGGGAGCTTGAGCAAATTCATATTCTTGGCTTTGTTCAGAAGGGACTGAAGGAAGTCAGCAGCAATGACAAACAATAGTGGTGACAAAGGATCACCTTGTCTCACCCCCTTTTACAATGAATGGTTTTCCCTGGTACTCCATTTAGCAGGACTTGGGATGTCCCTGATGACAGGATGTTCTGAATCCAAGATATCCATTTCTGCCCAAATCCATGAGCTTTCATTATATCAATGATTGCTTGATGCTCTATTTTATCGAAGGCCTTTTCAAAGTCTAACTTGAGGATCACAATTTCCTTCTTGGAGTGATGGCAGATATGCAGATATTCAAAAGCCCAGGCCAAGCAGTCCTGAATTGTTCTTGTCTTGCTGAACCCATATTGATTTTGATGAATGAGAGGTATGATTGCTGACTGCAACCTGTTTGCCAAAATCTCAGTGATCATTTTAACAGAAGTGTTCAGCAAGGAGATAGACCTGAAATCCCCCACATATTTTGCCTCATCTGTCTTTGGGATCAAGGTGACATAGGAAGAGTTGAGGCTTCTAAGGCAAATCGAGATATCATAGAAATCCTTGAAAAGCTTATAGAAATCTTGTTTGATCATTGCCCAAGCTGCTTTGAAGAACTCATTATTGAATCCATCCGGCCCTGGTGATTTATAGTTTGGCAAGTTCGTGACTATGCTGTCAATCTCACTTTCAGAGAAAGGTTGTTCTAGCAAATCCAGATTGGGACTTTGGTTGATTAACTCAGCTGGACTGATAGTGAATCCCTTGAATTCATTACCACCCAATCTTTGTTTTAATTCTGTCCAGAGTAACTGTTCCTTATCTTGATGCCTTGAGAAAGATATCCCATCAGAGTTTGCCAGTTCTGATATTAATTTACTCTTGTACCTTATTGTTGCATTTGCATGGAAGAAATGAGTCCCTGCATCACCTAAAGTTGCCCATTTGATTTGCCCTCTTTGTTTCCGGTATTCCTGTTGTTTACCAAGCAAACTTAGAAGGTGCATGTCCAGTATCTTCTTCTTGAAATTCCATTCAGCCAGACTTAAGTCTCTGTGGTCTTGCAAAACTTCCAAAAAGAGAATGATCATCCTGACATTAGCAATCGTGGTTTTAAGTCCAACTAAGGATGCCTACCATTCTCTTATTCTTTTTCTGAGTCTTTTGAGTTTAGCAGTGATGATCCTTGCACTGTCAGAATGCCCTGTGCTTTGATTCCAAACCTCAGCCAGAATATCTTTAAACTCATTGTGCTTTAACCAATAATTTTCAAATCTAAACACTCTGCTTCTGGGGATCATTGTTGATACTGAGACAATACAAGGGCAGTGATCTGAAGGAGTCATATCCATGGCTTTGGCAGTAGTATTTGGGTAATTGTTTATCCAACTATTAGATATGAAAATCCAATCCAATTTTTCCAATAAGGGGGATGGTTGCATGTTAAACAGGAAGAAGTATCAGAAGATGATAGTCATAAGATCCAAATTTGTCTGGCTCATTGTATTCATCACAGTGCTCCAAATATAGCGGGATGACGAGTATAGGAATATCATTATGCACACTGTATCTCAATTTCAATAACTGCAAAACAAGGAGTAGTTTTACTTTTGTCCCTTGATAAAAACACTTCATTCCAAAGTGTCAATTATCAAAGCTGGCATTCTTTGGTGACAATGAATTTCGAAGAGCAGAAACTGCAGCTTGTCAGAACTCATAGTCCATTAATAAGCTCTAATTAATTCTCGCTTTTGTGGGAAACTAAAAGCTTGATAGATCCCACTTGACCTGAATCCGGTATCACACAGAACAAATTGACCCGCTGCTTATTCCATTCAAGCAGTCACAAGGAAGGACTTAATAAGAGCTTAGCTTAAAACATGAGTAATCTGAGAAGCTGATGTGCAACTAAAGAAGAGCAAAGTATGAGCATGAGTGATTTTGTAGTTTTTGTAGCTAATGTCCAGACTGCTCCTAAATGATTTTGTAGCTAAAATAGCCCAAATGCAAAACGAGTTTCACCATTATTGGTTTTGGTAGGCCCTCTGATTTTCTCATCAGTACCCAATGAGCGAGAACCATAATATCAGAGTTTAGGAGAATCTGAAATTAGAACTATAATGCCATCATTTAGGAGCAGTCTGGAAGAGTGGCAGCAGAGAAGCAACAAGATAGATGATACAGCATTTTCAATTGAGGTTAAGCCGTTCGGGCATTAGCTTGATGTTTGCCATTTTTTTTTCATATAAATGCAGATCACAGTGCCATATTGTGGTCTATAATATTATTTTGGATTTGTCTCAATAGCTTGGACTGTGCATCAATATGTTAGTTAATACTCCCTCCGTCCTAAAATAAATGCAATTCTACATATAAGACAAGACATCTCTATTCATCATTTTGTACTTTTTCATTTTCCAAAGCGTAATGATTGCAATTTTATAGGGGTATTTTGGTAATTTTATTAGAGTATTGGTAACCGTGCTTGGTCCTAGAATTGTATTTATTTTGGGACGGAGGGGGTATGGTCTTTTTATTAATTTTGTGAACCCTGTCATGCATGCAGAACACACATCTAAATTCGGAGCTCTGAAAATAACAGAGGGCATTTGCCTAGTTTGCAATCACACCGGAAGTGCAAGTCATAAGTGGGTGCATCATAAACAATAGGGACGATGGCTTCTGCATGGTATATATACAAACAAAGCTTATTCCTCAACTGTACATAGCAGACCACACAATGCCTAAGTACCTAAGCTTTTCCACCATATATTTAGAACTGAGAAATAGGAGGGATCGATGTGAGAATTTGGGGCTAATGTCCAGTGCAGAGGAAGGACCGGAGGCCGGAGACGGCGGCGGCCACACGAAGCGACAGAGCCCGAGTGAGTGAGTGACTTCGCGAGGATTCATGACCCACCCATCTTCGCGGGTTAATGGGTGAAGACCCGCTACAACACTACGGTCCACATCTAGTTGTTGCTGGATCTAGCGACTATCAAGTTAGAGAGAACTAGGTGGAAGGCCTCACGAAAAATTTCGTTTAGGTATTGGGCCCTTTTTTTTCGAATTTGGGTGGAAGGCCTCCGTCCAAATTTTTGTTAGCTAGAAGGCCTTCTGTTAGTTTTTGGTAGTTAACGGTGTTAAATAGGGGTTGAAAAGACCAATTCGCCCCTATGAAAAAATGAAGGTCGAACCAGTCAGTTTAATGGCGACTTAATATTTGAGTACATGTATATAATTACATTATATCCGCATATATATATTTTCAGCAGTTAATATATATATATATATATATTGCAGCACATTCGCTTTTTTCAGTATGTTCGGACATATATATCCACACAATATATCCAATCTCACATAAATAAGATCAGACAAAATTTTTCAGCATGACATGTTCGCACATATATATATATCCAACACATATATATCGAATCTCACATAAATAAGATCACACAAAAATTTTCAGCATGACATGTTCGCACATATATATATATATTATATCCAATCTCACATAAATAAGATCACACAAATGCATAGTCCACAAATCAAAATAGTTCAGTTCTCACATAAACATGCACAACGGAGTTCACAGATCACCATAGTTTAAGTTCAGACATAAATAAGGTCACATGAAGGTTCAACACAGTGTCACACACATAGAGCTAATACATCACAAATCAAATACTAAGCCTCCTTTTGCTTCGAGTGCTCATGGCAGGACTACTAGGAAGTCCTTTCTTGCTTCTTGTACCCATTGATGGGCTGTCTTGTGCACCTTGTTTTCGGATTGTCCCTTTAGCTTTTTCTTAGTGAAGGCCAAGCTTCTTGTTGGTGGCTGTCCGTTTCTTGTTGATGGTTGTCCGCTTTTTTTTAACTTGAGCAAGTTGATTTTCAATAGAAGCAATAGAAAGTGCTTCGGGTTGATTTGACCCACTTCTTGACCTACAAATGTTATACATTGACAAAGCTTTAGAAAAAGGATGAAACAATTTGATGATTTAACTTTGAAAGTAGTAAACATACAATTTTGAACGGCCCGAGTTGGAGTTACCATGACTTCTCGTTTTCTTACTCGAAACATCCAGACTTTGGCTGTCACAATAGTCAAATAATTTTAGAGGCTTTAGAGATTGAAAACAAGATGTAATAATGATAGATACATGGCTGCCATATATGTAAGACATCTCTATATGTAATACCTTTTAGAGGCTTCGGGTGTACATTCTTCACTTGCCTTCATTTTTTTAGTAGATGGTACCAAGACTTCATCACTAATGTCACAAGAGATGGGACTTTGAATCAATCAAAAAATGTGAAAAACATAAGATAAAGGCATAAAAGATCAAACCTAATGGGAAATGTCATGGTCGCCGATGGTGCACCTTCCTCCAAAGGCATGATGGAACTATTGGCACTTTTGGTGTTCCTTGCCCTCTCCTTTTTTTGTGCTCCCCTGAAATAAGAATAGAATGAATACAAAGCACATACTTACAAAATAGGAACAAAAATATTACAGAATTTGACACATTCTTACTTGATGGCTTTCATAGCTTCAATATCTTCTGGTCTGCCCCTCTTGCAACTATGCCAATGATGTCCATAGTCAAAGCAAATGGGGCACTGGTGCTGCCCTTTTCTCTGTTTTTTTATCCCCAGTACCCTTGTGCCTTTCAGTCTTAGGCCTACCAGCTACCTTTGTCAATAAAGGTGGGTGCATGAAAAACCCATGGCTAGATTCAGGCCATTGAGACTTGTCTGGCATAGCTGGAATAAGCTCACTGTATGCATCTCTAAACCTCTCAATTGAGTAGTACAAGTCAACATAGCTCTCTATTGGTGCATCCTGGTAAGTGATGAATGCTAGTGCATGATTACATGGAATTCCAGAAACATCCCATGCTCTACATGTACAAGTCCTATTCTTTAGGTCCACAAGAAACCGAAATCCACTTCCTCCCATGATAGTAACTTCAGCTACATCTTCTGAGCATTCTAGCACTTCCAAGTTTCCTTCTTTACTCAGTTCATTCAAACGGTTTATTATGTGGGGAAGAATCAAGCCCTGGAGTTTTCTACCTATTTTTCTTCTGTTGTTCCACTTGGACATTAGCATTTGTCTGAGCTTGTCCATGAAATCATCCAAGTTCATAGACTTGTGAGGCTTTATCCAGTTGTTGAAGCTCTCTACAAGGTTATTGGTTACATAGTCTACCTTGCAAATAGTTTGAAAATGACTCCTTGACCATAATTTTTTGTGTGTTCTAAGTAACCATTCTATTGCAGCTTTCTTTGCATTGTACATAGCATTCATATGTTTTGTGTAACCATACATGTTCCATGAGTAAGCTGCTGCCCAAAGGTGTTCATCAAACACCTTACCATGATATTGTTTCTTAAAGTTGGTCACCAAGTGGTACATGCATTCTCTATGTTCAACAGATGGAAATACCTCACCCACCCCTGCCATCACAGACTGCCCAGCATCAGTAGATATGGTTAAGCCCGGTGGTGATCCTATGGCCTCTTTAAGGTGACTCATGAACCAAACCCAATTGTCAATAGTTTCTGAATCAAAAATTCCAAAGCAAACTGGATACATCCACCTATGTCCATCTACAGCAATTGCACTAGCTAGCTGTCCCTTGTACCTTCCTATCAAGAATGTGCTGTCTATTGCAAGGTATGGCCTACAAGCAGCAAGGAACCCATCTATGCATGGTTTGAATGCTAGGAAAAATCTTCTAAATCTGATCTTGTCATCTACCTTGTGATGGTCAATAATGACTAAGCTACCAGGGCAACTTTTCTCAACTTGTGCTTTAAAGTTGAACAAATTATCAAAACTGTTGTCCCAGTCACCATAAAGGTGTTTGAGTGCTAAATTCTTACCTTCAAACACTCTATGGTATGGTATAGTTGGCCCATGGTGTTCTTTCAATTTTTTCACCAATTCCTTTGCACCCAAAGTTGCATCCACTATGAGGAAGTCCTTCACCTTTTCACATATCCAAAATTTTGTTGCATTCTTTGCCTTCTTTGATAGTCTTCTGCTGGAGCACTTGTGAACTTCAGGGTTTCTTTTGACCTACACATTTAGTGACCAATATTAGACAACCAATTAGTGAGCAGTATGAGATAAAAAAAAATAAACATGCCAACACTTACCATTATAGTGCTGCCATCCTTAGTTGTAGAAGCAAATATCCACCATGGACACTTCTCTTTGTCCCTCATTGAGCAATATGCCCTATACCTCTTTGGTCCGCTCTTTTCCCTATTGAATTCAAAACGGTGTTTGATTGCATGCTGAGAAAGAGCAACTTTGAAAGTGTACATGTTTGCATATGTGGAGCCTTCTTTCATTGGTGGATCATTAGGATCATGCTCTGCACTTGGAGTATAGCTTTGATCATTGCATTCCTCCTCATCCTCTGACTCACCTCCTCCACTATCATCCTCATCCTCCACATAGTATGGTTCCTTTTCAACTATCTGAACCACCTGTATAGCTTTGGGTTGAAAAATGTCAAGGTACAAGGCTTCATCATTAACACCTACATGTTCATTTTCGGGTTCAGGGTTCCTAAGATACTCGTCATTGTCATCCTCTCTAGCTAGTTCCTCACCATTGTCATCCTCTCTAGTTGGTTCCTCATCGTCACCAAAATCCCACTCAGTGACAGGCTCATATGGATCAGAAGGCCCTCGGTACACAACAAACATGGTGATAACTTTTCTCTTCCAATGCCTCTCAAACATAGCCATCAAATCTTGGTCAGATTTAACTTGAGGAAAAGATTTCAATTCTTCATCATAATACTGAAAATGATCTAGTTCCAAATAATCAGGTGGGTACTTGTCTACCACTGAACTTCGAAAGTCAATAAAATTTGGTAGGTCTGAATCAACAACCATGTCAAAGGCATAACAGGTGAACTCTTGCCTACACTTCTTACGGTTGCCTAGCAATTTAATTTCCAGCTTGAAACTAGTATTTGGATCCATGCTGTTATTCAAAATCATACTATGGTTTAGAATACCATACATCTGTAGCTACTCCTATGAACTCAACAATCCAAAAGAAAATGAACTCACTCTTCTCGTCGGTCGCTAGAGTTGCTCGTCGTTGGATGGCTTGCCGCGCCGGACTGGGGGACAGCAGCGCCGTCCTGGGCCGTGGCCCCTTCCTGGCCAGGGAGGACAGCAGCTCTGCCCTGGGCTGCCAGCCCCGCCGTGGCTGCTTCCTCACCGGGGGGGAGGGCCGCGCCGCCCAGCCCTGGCCGCGCTCGCGCCACGAGCAAAGCCGCAGTCGAGGTCCTACCGGGCCGGCGCCGGGGCACAGCCGCGCTGGATGGAGACGAGCTCGAGAGAGGAGGCGGATCCAGGGAAGGGATGACCGGATCTGGTGCTCGGGGAGCCGGGGGTGCAAGGTGGCCGGCCTGGCCGGGGGGTGGCGGCGCCGTCCGCCATTGCAGCGGGCGAGTCGAGCGAGTCGCGCCGTCCTCTTTTTTTTTCCGCGAGCGCGAGGAGAGTCGAGTCGGGGGGCCTCGGGGGAATTCCTCAAGACCGATTCAAGTTAGGGGTATATTGGTCATTTCGCAATCCATACAGTGACTACACTAACAGATTCCACTAACAGACCTAACAGAAGGCCTTCTAGCTAACAAAAATTTGGACGGAGGCCTTCCACCCAAATTCGAAAAAAAAAGGGCCCAATACCTAAACGAAATTTTTCGTGAGGCCTTCCACCTAATTCTCTCATCAAGTTAACAGGCGACGTGCTCAATCTAGCATGTAAGAAATGGGCTGGAATGCTCTAGAAAAAGGCTTCTTGGGCCGGGAGTGATTTCAACTTCAGTAACGTCCCTTCGGCCCACCCTGAGCCTCCCGGCCCGTCTAAACGGAGGGAACGCGAAGCTTTCTGCAGAGTGCCGCCGATACCGTGTGGGGTTTGGGCGTTTAGCCACGGCCGCCGCCAGCACCGAGTTCCCTCCGCCGCCGCCGCCTCCTCTCGCTCCCTCGCAGTCGCAGCTCCGGCCGCCCTATTTTGCGGTAGATTTGTTTTCCTCATGGGTCGCACCATCAAGAAGGCCAGGAAGGTCAAATCCAAGAAGGCCAAGAAGGTACGGTACCAGATAGTGATAGGATGATTTCTGCAGCTCTTGATTTCTGTTGTTTCATCTTTCTCCTGAATCTCTCCCACCCAGCATGTCCTTTGCTCGACCTGACTAATTCGTCTGTATTTCTGGGCGGCAGAAAACTGAAGCGCCGTCCTCGTCGTCCAATCCTGCGGCTGCCTCTGGTCCGGCTAAGGTGAGGAAGCATTTAGTAATAATAGTCGGTCCTATTCTGTGTGTGGGTTTCCCCCTTCGCACGGCCGAGATATTTGCTCATAGATAGAGTTGCGCTTAAATGAATCGCCTTTTCTGCTTAAATTAAAGTTTTCGGTTTGTTCCTTTTGTAAGATGATGTGATGCATATATTGTTTTAGTGTGTGAGCTGTACTGAAACCGGCTAGTGTGCTTCGTTTTAGGTCTGGCAACCGGGTGTGGATACGCTGGAAGATGGGGAGGAGCTGCAGTTTGATCCTGAAGCTTACAATTATCTCCGAGGTTTTGGCATTGGCTGGTCTTGCTTGAGGTAAAGTTTATCCTCATTAAACTTTTTCCCGTCCTCTTTTTTTGGGTGCTTACTTCAGGAGTCAGGACAATATATGATCTGTTTTCAATTAATAAAACCTTCCGTTGCAGTTTTGATGTTGTGCGCGATCAACTTGGACTCGTCCGTTCAGAGTTCCCCCATACATTCTATGGTGTTGCTGGAACGCAGGTTGCCTTAATCTTTATGCCTTCAAAACCTAAGCATTGTGTTTTTCGCAAAAACTAGCAATTGTTACCATCAAAACTTGAATTGCTTTTGATGTCTATCACATACTGCTTTTTTTTCTGTCTAAATTATAACTCATACAGAAATTAATTTTGTTACTGTTAAGATGTTTTGGATTAAAAAAGTGCGCTATTGCTTATTTTAAGCTCAGAAAAGCCATACCAAAAAAAAATTGTGAGCTCTCGCTTGCATTTATATCATTACTGTAATACCGGTGCTAGAAATTGTGATGGATTGCAAGTGAGTGGATTTGGATTGTTAAAAATACAAGCATAAATGCGACAGCTTTGTCCAATGTATTGTTCTTACTCTTTCTGGACATTTCAGCTCAAAGGAATGGCATGAGATTTGCTGTATTGTAAATATCATTTCTGACACTAAAATTTAGTTTCTCTCTTTGAGTTAAGAGCTAGACTCATGTTGTTGCATTTATATCATGATTGTTGCTAGAAATTCTGGTGGATTGCAAGTGAGTGAATTTGGATTGCTAGAAGATTAATACAAGCATAAACGTGCCATCTTTGTTTGATGTATCAATCTTACTCTGTGGACATTTCATCCTAAACAAATGGCATAATATTGGGTGGAATTATAAATAATCATTTCTGAGAATGTACTCTAGTTTGTCTCTAAGTCAAGAGTGAAACTCATGTTGTTCAGGCTGAGAAAGCTGCATGGAATTATATTGGCGTTTTCAAGCTTTCTAACATAAGTGGGAAGAAGCGGGAACCTTTACCAGCTTCAGCAGTTGATGGTGACACTGATGTGGATAGCGACAGCAGCAGTGATGAAGAAGATGAAGAAATTAATGAGGATACAAAGCCAATCCTACATGTATGTTTTTTATTACCGAAATCACAACTCGACACTTAGCCACAAAAAAATCAAGTTTTTTTTCAATATCAGCAAGCTATGTTGATGTAGTAATGTTTTCTGTTGTTATATTTGGATGTACCAGCTAAAAAAGGTGGCTCATGCGGGGTGTGTGAATCGCATACGTTCAATGACTCAAAAACCACATATATGTGCTACATGGGGAGATACTGGTCATGTTCAGGTGATTTAGTTCTTACCTCATTCCTTTTTCATTGCTGTGGTCGTTGGCTGCCTAAACCTGTACATCATTTCCCTTTTCTAGTTGCCTAGTGACAGAATTGATCTTATATATGCATGTTCTATTTCCTTTAAAAACCTTTGTCCAGAAACAGAATGCACCATGTTTTGACTCCTTGTGCATTTCTATCTGATTTCTGGTTGCTAAATATGCAGGTGTGGGACTTGAGCTCCTTCCTTAATTCTTTAGCAGAGTCAGGGACAACTGCACCCAAAGAAGAAGACATAATCCACAAACACTTACCTGTGAAAGTATTTAGTGGCCATAAAGATGAGGGATATGCCATTGATTGGAGTCCACTTGTTACTGGAAGACTTGTTTCTGGTGTGTATCTGATCTTGTCCATTTCACAATGTTTGTCATCTGCAATAATGTTTAGAATGTTTGCATAGTTGAGAACATGATGCATCATGTAGTTCCCTCTATTCCATATCCAAAAAAAAATCATCAGTGTCATTTAATTTTGTATATAGACATCCTCAATTTCACATGGATTAATGCTTTTTCTATGCAGGTGACTGCAATAAGTGCATTCACCTATGGGAACCGACTTCAAGCAACTGGAACATAGATGCAAACCCATTTGTTGGACACTCTGCAAGTGTTGAAGATCTGCAGGCATGTCACTGAATGATGTATCTACCTATTCATATGCTTCCTTGCATGTGATTGTCTCAACTTTAATCACTATATGCTTGCAGTGGAGTCCCAGAGAAGCCAACATATTTGCCTCTTGTTCTGTGGATGGTACAATATCAATATGGGATATACGTACAGGGAAGAAACCTTGGATTTCTGTCAAAGCTCATAAAGCCGATGTGAATGTTATCTCATGGAACAGGTATGTAGAGTGAGAAACTTTATTGATTTTACTAGTATTATAACTTCTGCTGCATTCTATTTTACACGCATTTTGACCTGCTTTGACAGGCTTGCTAGCTGCATGATAGCTTCTGGGTGTGATGATGGCAGTTTCTCAGTTCGTGATCTTAGATCAATTCAGGTATTTCTTTGCTGATAAATCGCAATTTTCTATGCTTTTGAGTTTCAGGAATGTAGCCAACATATGACATTTTCACGAATTTGTGTTTTTATATAATTAATTTAAAGTTGGGTTTCTATTTGACTCTGTAGTATATGGGAAGAATTACACATGACTGGGTGTTCTTAACCTATTAGTAAATGACTAAACTATCTCATGGAAAAAATAGATAAGCTATGTTTTTGTTACTCTATTTTGAAGTTAGAGATATCTTACAGTGGATATTATTTTCTTACTGTTAGTATGTAAACAGTGCACTGTGCACAAATCATTGCAGCTGACTTCCACTGTAGTACCCTTGTTACCCAGATTATCTTGACATATTTGGCAATCTGTACTGCTGGTAGTACTTTTGGTTTTGTACTTCCTTAGCATATCATGTGAATCTTTTCTTGCGCTCTCTGCCATACTGGCACTCTGGCAGGAGGACTCGTTGATTGCACATTTTGAGTACCACAAGAAAGCAATTACATCTATCGAGTGGAGTCCACACGAAGCATCATCATTAGCCGTAACATCTGAAGATAATCAACTAACGTAACTCACTCTTTACCTTATCCCATTCATGTTTTAGAAGCATTGAAAATTGCTGAAATGATGTCTAGTATTTGCTGACACCTCTTCTGATTTGTCTGAACTTAGAATTTGGGACCTTTCATTGGAAAGAGATGCCGAAGAGGAGGCTGAGTTCAGAGCAAAGATGAAAGAGCAGGCAAATGCACCTGAGGATTTGCCCCCACAACTTCTCTTTGCTCATCAGGTAGCACTTGTGATGCCATTGGAAATTAACCGACTTCTGGCTTCATCTTTTGTGGCTGTTTCATTTTTCTTGCACAGTTGTGGTGTTTGTAAAGAGAATCACATGACACTGACTGTTTTGTATGAGCAGGGCCAGAGAGACTTGAAAGAACTGCACTGGCACCCACAGATACCGTCAATGATCATATCAACGGCAGTTGACGGCTTCAACGTGTTAATGCCTAGCAACATTGATACAACCATTCCTGGCAGCACTGATACAGCAATGCCATCTGTTGAGCCATAAGGGTTTCTGGTAGCAGGGCTCCCAACTTATAATTCCAGGTGTACCCTGAGTGTAGTTGGCAGTTGTGTTGAGAGTGTATGTTTTTGTGTTCGAGCATTATGTGAAAATTTTGACTTGCTGACATCCTATGATATATGTTAAGATTTAATATGTGTGTGCTTTTGCGGTTTTGCCAGCATCTTTGATGGTAGTTGGCCCATCATATAGGCAGCTTTCGTAGAGCGTGGTTGGCAGTCTGTTGCTGGCTTTGTTCGTTTTGGAAAATTCGGCAGCCGCTCATTTGTAATTTTCTGTATGCTGTTTTTCTATAACAAACTTCATTGCATTAATAGTAGACTACAAGAAAAGGCTCTCAATTTACAGAGACGAGCCTAAAAAAAATGAAATGATGACCCAATACAAATATCAATGAGTAGCATAGAAAGAACATACTTGGCTTCTACACTTACAGCTTACAACATGGCTCGTAGGCATATAGATTTACAAAACTCACCATATTCACAAAACCTACTGCATTTGCAGATGGACACAAATAGTTTGCCATCTTTCCTTCCCTATAGTGGATGCTAAGAAGCAGGCTGCATCTGCAGATCTTCAGATTTCCAGACAACGTCCTTTAAGGTCTTGGAAAGGTTCTTGTAGAACTGCAGTAAATAACAGTTTACACATTAAGCAATACAGTTCAGACTGGAGTATTGTTCGGAGAAAAGGTACTAAACATCCTCCCAAATAAGAAAAGGCACTGAAAGAACAAAATTACAAAATTATGAATTTCAGTAACTTCTTCAGTACATGAATACTTGTGTTTCCTTTATTGGCGTGATCTTTGCATGCATGGTGGTTACCTTTTGGAATTCCAGAGTGTCACCTTTTGCTTTCCGGACTTCTACCATATGAAGTGAAGGTGCAACTTGCAGTATCTGAATGAAAAATACATAATAAATGTTAGGTAGAAGAAGTTTGCTTAAATTATTTGCAGTTCAGGATTTTTTTATTACCTCGGTAGCAACATTTAGGTTTCCCTTCCTCCCTGCTTTTACTTTCTCAAGCCTCAACTGGTCGCACAATAAAAGGGAACTTCAGAATGGGAATTCAAGAAAGGGAAAACAATCAGTTATTATAGATTTGAAGGGAGGAACCTTGTAATTTTTCTTCTGAACACCAAACCCTAGAGGTTTTGCAGCTTCCTCAATCTTGCGTACAATTTCTTTCGGTGGACATTTTGATGTGAACCTTGTTTCTCTTTTGAATTCCTGTAAAGGCAATGATTGCCAATATAGGTAGAAAGTATACAAGGGTAACGTAAGTTGCAGAAGCATGATAATTAGAAACGGAAAACCAAAAGTGAGAAAAAAATATATAAAACTTTCAGAATCAATTTACAATCACACAGGCAAATAGAACTATTATCTTGTAGCATTCATTACAATTCTTGACATTCACTAGCTAGCTGTAACAAAGGAAATTCAAGTGCATGTAACAGCCATGAGGCTATGTCCTTAGAAAATCATGGTGACTTAGGCTTATCACACATTTCACTTTCAACATTCCAGGTTACTATAGAGGAGTCAGGAGCATCCCATACCTGCTCTGAGTCAAATAGGTTCCCAAGATTTAGGCCTGCTGACTTTGAAATCAGTTCGAACGCATTGAGAGCTACGGGTTCTTCTTCTTTCTTCTCTGTCACGTGGTGCTCCTGTGAATGAGGACAAATAATAATTGGAAAAGTAGCCTGTAAGTAAAATCAGTGACATTTTGCATGAGATAGAAAGTAGAAATGCACCATTTACTCACTTCTGAATCATTGAAGACTGCATCCACATCATCCAATTGTGTGTCATATTTCTCGTCAAACTCCGGGCGCTTGTAGCCCTTCTTGAACCACTCATCCTCCAGTATTTCAGGGATTGTTATTCTCTGCCATGGTTTACCAAAACATTAGTCTGATATTATGGAGCAAGATAGAGTTATGAAGGCTCATCCTTCTTCAAACGGCACATCCTCATGGTGAAGATGAATCATCAACCACAATTCAGTTGCAACTTTGCCTCCTTGACTTGGAGGTTGCAACTCTTTCCTCACACAAATAGTTTCATTTTGATATATGCATGCTGTCTATACTTTCCTAAAAGATTTTTTTTTCCAAATACATCTATCACTTGCTATGTGCTAGTAAGTGCAATAGGGACTTTTAAAGTTTCCAAAATTCCTATATTGTTTTGGTAGTATTTTATTTCGAGCAGCTTTTGTGCTCTTGCATACCGTCATTGGATTTGGATCAAGGATTCTTGTTAACAACCTCTTGGCAGGGAAAGATGTCCATGGTGGAAATGTATATTCTGCATTTGAGATCTGCCAAGAATAGAAAAGGGTAAAGTCAAATAAGAATGAATAAGCAAGGCTACGTCAGTGATCTAAAATCCATGCAAAGCTCACTTTCTTATACAGCGTCATAAGATTAGAGTCCTCAAAAGGTAAATACCCAGCTAGCAGAACAAACAGGATAACTCCACATGACCACAAATCAGCCATTGCACCATCATAGCCTTGGTCTTCTAGGACCTACAACAATGGTGATCAGAAATTCAGAATATTTGAACTATCATGGTCCTAAAGAAAAATAACTGCAATAAAATCAGTTATGGGTTCACTGTATATGATTTTCTCATTCTGTGCATTACCTCTGGTGCAACATAGTTTGGAGTCCCACAAGTTGTGTGCAGTAATCCATCATCCTGAACAGATAAGGAGACAAGTAACATGCTTAAAAGTATGTAGTGGGGTCTGAAAAAATTTGAACATAAAAGGCTATAATTGTCTGTTAATACAAAAGGTATGGACTTTTGACCTGTTGTTACTCAGTACTCGTTGGTAACTTAAGAGGCATAAGGCAAGAAGCCATTACCTTAATTTGCTGAGATAGCGCACTCAGCCCAAAGTCAGAGACCTTCAAACTTCCGTATGAGTCAAGCAGTAAATTTTCTGGCTGCAAGTATCATGGTTTAGATTCCAAAATAGAGCTATTAAGTACAAAGAAAAAAGAACGTAGAGAAAATGAACACACTTTTAAATCCCGGTGGTACACACCCCTGCTATGACAATAATCAACAGCATTGATTAATTGTTGGAAGTACCTCCTCGCCTCGTCTTCCCTCATTCGACCATGATTAGCCTGTATGATGAGGAACACACAAATTCACTGTCAATGAGAATTTTCCAGTGGTAAACTGAAATTTGTGGACACTGGAATAGACAATGTGGATATCACTTACAATTGTGTCAAAAAGCTCACCACCAGTAACATACTCCAACACAATGTAGATCTTTGTTTTACTTCCCATCACCTGAATATTATTGAAAATATTGACTCGTCAAAGATTAGCTATTGTCCCCCCTAATGGAAGGAAAATAAGCATGCTAAATGATTACAGCAGGGATATCTGACTAGGCTCTTCTGTGATTGAAACCTTTGTAAGACCAAACTGGAATATTATGAAGGTATATGACATTTTTCTTGCACTACCTCATATATGCGAACAACATTAGGATGCTTAATCAACTTCATGGTCGAAATTTCCCGCTTAATCTGCATTCAACCATGTAGTTTTCTCATCAGCAATATTATTACTTCCACCGATAGCTACTGACTGAACCCTGAATAACTATGCCAAGCACATTGAGCCTGTAAGTGGAAGTAATAATAAATAAAGACACTAAAGGGGGAACAGAATCTGAAGGAAGGGACCATATATAATCTAGAAGACGTGAAGTATCACCAAACCAAACATTATAAATGGCACAATAATTCAGAGCGTGTGGTACTCGAAAGTGACCTGCTCAACCATCTTGTGCCTGAGGACTTTTTCCTTATCTAGGATCTTGATGGCTACCGGTTCTCCGGTCTCGGTGTTCTTGGCGAACCTGACTTTTGCGAATGTGCCTTCGCCTATGGTTCGGCCGAGCTCATACTTGCCCACACGTCTCTTCACCTTGATTGCACTCATTCCCTGCCTTATCGCTCCTGACCTTTGAAGTCGATCTCAGGAAGACTCTACACGCTGCCAGGTGCTTTCACTTTCACCGTCCTGTGGGGAGAATTGTACAGAGATTGTTATACGACAGCTATCGATGAAAATGACAAGCTGATACTCACGTTTTTCTTGAGGATAAACATTGGATGGCCTCTTATTTCAAGGATTGAGTTACGAGTCAGAGTTTGTTTTACAAACTCCAAGAGGACGCCGTGCTGTTTTTCTTTTGTAATAATATAAATTGGTCTCGTCCCTGTCTTTAGAGGATGATTGTATCCATTTTTTTTAAAAAAAGAAAAAGAAAAAGAAAAGAAAAGAAGACTAAGCAGCAGTCATCATTGCACGAGTTCAATCAGGATTTGTGTGGTGCATTTGCATATAGTATAGTTTCTTATTATCTCAGATGACAGATGAACACTGCTGACGATTGGTCTGCAACTAATTAATTGAATTTAATAATGAATCCAGAAATGATGAACCACAACCCACCAGGACTAGTCTAGTTCTCAATTCACACCCACTGACCCACCCCAGCAAGCAGTCAGAGAATAAACAGTGAGATGGATAGCTACATGAAAAAAAAAAAATCTTGTGAAACCCAATACAGTATAATCGATCGACGAACAAACAGGCATCATGTAGGAGTATTTCATAGAACAAAAGAAGCTAAGAAGGATGGGCAATTGTTAATAAAAGGAAAATAAAAGACTGGAACATTCTTTGGATCTGGACAGGGGCACGCCGCACGCAGCACGGAGCAGAGGTCAACCGGCCACATGTTGCCTCCGAAGAAAAGAAGCTAGTGTTGAATATTCGTGATGGGGGGGCAGGGCATATTCCAGGAACTGGGCAGGTAGTAAGTATGCCATGAAGAACAAGCTTGCATGGTGAAACAAGCGGCAAGGAAACATTGGATTGGAACAATGGTGGTGGGTGGGTGGAACTGGATGCAGGTGCAGACAGAACCAGAACCTCATGGTGGCAGTGAATTGGAATGGAGAGGGGAAGATGATGAACAAGGCAGCGGAACATACAGACAGACACCGAACTCTGCAATTTCTGCATACGTATCAATTGTAATTGTAATGTCAGATCACAGAGATGAAGGAATCAACGAATGAACACAAGGAAATATGGGCACTCTGGCTGAAATCAACGGAGCTGATTAATCGCACAAAATGTTGGGGAATTCTGAAGTTTTGTATCCGAGGACAGTAGAGGAATGCATGGATAATCAATTATGTAGGAGTCAAAACTCAGAAGGTAAGGTACTGATGAGTATTCTCCTCTCTCGACTCGAAACAAACAAAAAGAAAAAGAAACACACACAGCCCCAAGCCCCCAAATTAATAAAGAAAGAAAAAAAAAGACGACGCTGGGAGAAGAGAATGCATCATCATATAAGATAGATCCAAGCCTCCAAGGGAAGGGAAAGGAAGGGAATCCCAAGGAGGAAAGCGAAGCGAAGCAAGACGAGTCAGCAGCACACGGTTTCCGTCAGAGACAACAGAGAACGCAGAGAAGGGGAGACTTTTTTTTTTTTTTTTTTGGTTTTGAAAGAAGAAGAAGAAGAAGAAGAAGAGCAGCTTACAGGTGGTAGCTGTGTAGGTAGGCTGTGTAGCTCTGCTGTCGTCGGCCCCAATGCAACGTCCGCCCCAGTTGGATGAGAGGAGATGAGGATGCGGACGGCCTCAGCAAGAAATTAAATGCAGCAGGCAGCAGTGGGTCTCGGGGCTCCTCCGCTCCGCTGAGAAATATCGTCTCCGGAAACGGCTGTTGGGGCGAGGAAGAGGCGGCGGCGGCGCCCAAGGGCAGCTGGAGTTGGCTTGGGACTTGGGAGACGCGCCCCCGCCAACCTTTTTTTTTTTTTTTTTTTTTTTTTGACAACAGACGAGTTTTATTAGCAGCATAGAGCTGAAGTGATTTTTACATCACGGAGGTTTGCTCCAAATAAAGCCTGTAGAGTAGGACACGAGAATACATGATTTGAGGAAGAACAGTGCCTCTGTACATCACGGAGGTTTGCTCCAAATAAAACCTGTAGAGTAGGACACGAGAATACATGATTTGAGGAAGAACAGTGCCTCTGTATATTTTCCTGTGAAGAACTAAGAGCCTGAGCCGATCCGATATGATGCACAACAGTTTTGCAGATGCAGACATGCAGTGGAGGAGACAAGAGGACCGACGACGACAAACAAATTCCAGCCAAGCTTAAGCTTAAGGGCCTGTTTGGAACACAGTTTTTTCAAAGGAATTTTGGAGGTTCTCATTCATATGGAAAAAAAACCTGTGACTGTGTTTGGAATATAGGATTCGTAGTTTCCCTTCCGGAGGAACGGCAGGCAGGTAGGTACGTGTGTTTCACGGGAAATAAAACATTCACCGTGACTCAAGGGAAAGCATCTTCTCGTTCTTTTCTCTCGCCGCCTTTTCTCTTTGTTTCACGGGAAATTTTCATGCAATCCAAACAACAAACTTCAAGGATTCCTCTGTTTTAGATTCCTGTGGTTTTTCGCTTTATATCGCATCTTATTCCTGTGTTTTTTCCTATTCGTCTGTTTTTCATTCCTGTGTTCCAAACAGGCCCTAACCGTAGTAGATTATGGATTAGAAAAAAAGAGGAAGAAGAGGGACTGATGCGGAGGCAGGCACGCCGAGTCGACTCGACTGGGCACCGCACGGTCCACACACCACGTTCTTCTTCCTCGCCGTCGTACTCGTACAGCTTAGCTAGCTACCGTAGCGGCAGCCGGCAAGGCAGGCGAGGCGAGCACATGATTGGTCTGGATCGAGATTGATTCATCCGCTTGCATTGCATTGCATTGCATGCGAATGCGAATGCGATCCAGATCGCCGGCCGGCGGCGTCGGGGGACGGACGGACTGCAGATGCCTCTGCTAGCTGCCCTGCTGCGCCTCGCTCTCCCGGCCCGGCCCTCTCCGTCTCTCCGGTCTCCGGCAACCTCGTGCTCATCATCCTGCCGTGCCGTGCCGGCGCCGCCGTACGGCTCCGCATGCATGCGCACGTGCCGAGATGCCCCTGCGCCGCACTGTCGGGACACAGATCGGACAATTATTTCCTCTCCCTCCGTCCCCCGGAAAACGTGTCTGCGAGGGAAACACGGATTTCCAGAGACACTTATTTTTAGTACGGAGGGAGTATGTGTAGTATGAACGTGCTTCGATCAATGTGATTGTCGGGTTATTTGTTTGAGCCTTTTACTTGTATGTCATTAAAAAAGATGGTGTAATCGTCTACATCCTTCGAAAATGAGTTCTAACGTTGTTGTCCCTGGGTCTAAAAAGTTTTCTCTCTCACGTCATTCCGTCTGTCTTCAGCACTAACGGTGTTAAATATGGATGGCAAAAGACTTCAATGTCCTTGCGAACTTTGTTTCTCATGCGTCACTAGCTGTTGGGCGCCTCGATTACAAAAAAAAATAAATCCACGAGACGCGTGTGAGTTTGAGTAGCACAAAGGCGAAAATCGTACGGACAGCATCAATTTGAACCATTGATTTTTCGTATTTTATGAATTACTTAATAAATTTAAAAATCCACATATTCGTCTCTAGCAGTTGCCTGTACTCCTCCTATAAACTTGTAGCCCTCTTGTAGTACGTACTGGAGTAGTACATGAGTCGCGCAGGTACGTACATGAACATGAGTCGTCGTTCCGGGCTTCCGTTTGGCCACTACACAGGCCGGCCACCGCAGGATGCACCGCGCGCGTTGGTTCTGACACTGGCTGCACTAGTGTAGGCGCTGAGGAAGGATCCCTTGACGGTGTATGTGTATGGCGACGGCAAGCAAACGAGGAGCTTCCAGTACGTGTCCGACCTGGTAATGCCGGCGCGGTTGGTGGCGGCGCCCTGGAAGAGCCATGCGTTGCGGCCCAGCACGTCGTGCGGCGCGTGCTCTCTCGGTGAGTGCGGCGAGGCCCCCAGAGGCGTACACGATGGGGTGGCCCGGCAGGACCAGGTCCATGAGCGTGTGTCATGATCATGGTAAATCTTTGTTAGAACAATTGGGCCAAGCCCATTTATTTATCAATAAACCTCAAAGGCTCACGGTTAGTGTTAGGTGTAAAAGTGATTAGTACCAGAGGGTAATCAACTTAAATAGTGAGCTTTGGGATGCTCTAATAGACAAGTAGAGGAGGAGAACCGGGGAGCCACACGCGCGCGCCGCCGCCGTCGAGCCGCGCCGCCCGCGGCCACCGGTTGGCTTAGCTGTGTTTTTGTCACTCGGCCCATCCGAGAGGAAAACCGGGTCGCAGGCCTCCGGAACTTCTCCCGTCAAGTGTACCTGGTGCGACTGCTTCGTTCGCTGCTGTTGCTGCTGCCATGACCGCTGGGGTATAACCTTAACTCTCTCCGTGCGCTTTATATTATTGCTGCTGTAGCTATACTGTTCTGCATGAAATGTTTTGCTGGAAGTAATAGCAGTAGCAAATATGAAGCCGTCGCTTGCATAATACTTGTGTTAGTATTTTGCTTATCGTATTTAAGGATTAATGCATGGTGTAAAATGACTAAATATCCAACAATCCAAAAACTTGATAGGTCATTTTCATCTGCTAGCTTTGCTGCATCCATGAGGCCACCACATTTAAAGGATGGTGGATCCAACTATAAGATATGGCGATCCCGTTGCATGTTGTGGCTTACCGCTATGCGCTGTGAGCATGCTATCAGGGGAAGGCGCACTGAACCGCCTCTTTCTCCCGAGGAAGAGAGCAAGTTCTGTGAGGCGGATAACCTGCTCAAGCTGTCACTCATCAGTGTGATAGATGAGGGTATGGTGCCACTGTACATGGACATGCCTACGGGCAAGGATATGTGGGATGCACTGCAGGCCAAGTTCGGGGTTCCTGACGCTGGCAGTGAGCTGTACATCATGGAGCAGTTCTATGACTACAAGATGGTCGATGACCGTTCTGTGGTAGAACAAGCTCATGAGATACAGGTGCTAGCCAAGGAGCTTGAGAACAACAAGTGTGTGCTCCCCGACAAGTTTGTGGTCGGCGGTATTATCGTTAAACTGCCACCTACTTGGAGGGACTTTGCCACTTCTCTAAAGCACAGGAGGCAAGAGTTCAGTGTGACTGATCTAGTTGCCTCTCTAAGTGTTGAGGAGAATGCGAGGGCAAAGGACACACGTGGCAAGAAAGTGCAGCCCGAGTGAGGCTCTAGCGCCAATTTGGTGCAGAAGAGGGACCCTCAGGCCTTCCGCAAAAGGAAACAGAAGAAGAACAAGAATCCCAATGTGAGGCCACAGCCTCAAGCTTTCAAGAAGAAGGCAAACAAAGAGAAGAACAGTGGTTGTTGCTATGTGTGCGGTGGCACTGATCACTGGGCAAAAGAGTGACCGGACCGCAAGGACAAGCAACAAAAGAAGACAGCCAACATTGTTGTTAGCCAGGCTGAAGGATCTGGGTATGGTAATTATATACCAACAATTCTTTCAGTTTGTCGCTCTCCTGACTGGTGGGTTGACACATGGGCTAATATTCATGTATGTGCTGACCGCTCTCTGTTTTCTTTGTACCAGAAAGGACGAGGTGCCTCCCTGCTGATGGGGAACGGGACACATGCGGCTGTTCATGGTGTTGGTACGGTCAATCTGAAGTTTACTTCGGGAAAGACCGTGCAGCTGAAGAACGTGCAACATGTCCCTTCTATAAAGAAGAATCTCGTCAGCGGGTCCCTATTGTGTAGGGATGGTTTTAAACTTGCTTTTGAGTCCAATAAGTGTGTTGTATCGAGATATGGAACATTTGTTGGAAAGGGCTATGAGAGCGGAGGCTTGTTCCGCTTTTCTTTGATGGATTCTTGTAATAATAATGTCGTGAACCATGTGAGACATGATGATGAATGCAATGTTTGGCAATCCCGACTTTGCCATATTAATGTTGGATGTATGACGCGCTTAGCTAAAATGAGTTTAATCCCTAAATTCGATTTGGTCCAAGGTTCTAAGTGTCATGCTTGTGTGCAAGCGAAACAACCTCGCAAGCCTCACAAGGCTGTGAAAGAGGCGAGGAACACGGCACCACTAGACCTCATTCATTCTGATTTGTGCGAAATGAATGGCGAGTTGACCAAAGGCGGCAAGAAATACTTCATGACACTCATCGATGATAGTACTAGATTTTGCTATGTGTACTTACTAAAAACAAAAGATGAAGCATTACACTACTTCAAAATCTACAAAGCCGAAGTTGAAAATCAACTCGAAAAGAAAATCAAACGGTTGCGGTCCGATCGCGGGGGTGAATACTTTTCAAAGGAATTCGATTTATTCTGCGAGGAACATGAGATTATTCATGAGAGGACGCCTCATTTCTCCCCCCAATCCAATGGGATTGCCGAAAGAAAGAACCGCACACTTACTGATTTGGTTAACGCCATGTTAGACACTGCGGGACTTTCCAAGGAATGGTGGGGTGAGGCTATATTGACTGTGAGTCTTGTCCTGAATAGAGTTCCTACAAAGAGTAAGGAGAAAACACCTTTCGAGGAATGGGAAAAGAAAAGGTTAACTCTCTCATACCTGCGCACTTGGGGTTGCTTGGCCAAAGTGAATGTACCAATCAACAAGAAGCGCAAGCTTGGACCAAAGACTGTAGATTGTGTCTTTCTCGGATACGCAATAAACAGCGTAGGCTACAGATTTTTAGTTGTGGAATCTAGAATCCCTGACATGAGAGTCGGCGGAATATTTGAGTCCAGAGATGCAACATTCTTCGAGAATGAATTCCCTATGAGAGGGAATGTACCGAGCACATCTCCTGATGCTCCCGATACTTCTGTGCCAGTGGAGTGCACTGAACAACCTACTACTGAAAGTCCTGAGGAGGAAAATGATGGAGTCACTCGAAAGAGTAAGAGACCTAGGATCGCAAAATCCTTTGGTGAGGACTTCACCATATACCTCGTGGATGACACTCCAACAACCATTAAAGAGGCATTTTCGTCTCCTGACGCTGACTATTGGAGGGAAGCGATACGGAGTGAGATGGATTCAATTATGTCTAATGGAACTTGGGAAGTGGTTAATCGTCCATACGGGTGCAAACCTGTAGGATGTAAATGGGTGTTCAGGAAAAAGCTTAGGCCTGATGGTACGATTGAAAAATACAAGGCTAGGCTTGTGGCCAAGGGTTACACCCAAAAGGAAGGCGAGGACTTCTTTGATACATACTCACCTGTGGCCCGATTGACTACGATTCGAGTACTACTTGCCTTGGCTTCTTCCCATGGTCTTCTCGTTCATCAGATGGACGTGAAGACAACTTTCCTAAATGGAGAGCTAGATGAGGAGATCTACATGGATCAGCCTGATGGTTTCGTAGTAGAAGGTCAAAGAGGCAAAGTGTGTAAATTATTGAAGTCTTTGTATGGCCTAAAACAAGCTCCTAAACAATTACACGAAAAGTTTGATAAGACCATGACGTCAGCAGGCTTTGTTGCCAATGAGGCTGACAAGTGTGTCTACTACCGCTTTGGTGAGGGAGAAGGAGTGATCCTGTGCCTATATGTGGATGACATCCTAATATTGCACGAACCTCAATGTGATTGAGGAAGTCAAGGACTTTCTGTCAAAGAACTTTGACATGAAAGATTTGGGAGTGGCTGATGTGATTTTAAACATTAAGCTACTAAAGGGAGAAAATGGTGGGGTTACTCTCTTGCAATCCCACTATGTTGAAAAGATTCTAAGTCGCTTTGGCTACAGTGACTGTAAACATGTGTCTACTCCATATGATCCAAGCCTGATTCTAAGAAAGAACAAAAGGATCATGAGAGACCAATTGAGGTACTCCCAAATCATTGGCTCACTAATGTACCTAGCCAGTGCAACAAGGCCTAACATCTCATATGTTGTAAGCAAGCTGAGCCGGTTTGTGTCAAACCCAGGAGATGATCATTGGCGTGCTCTTGAGAGAGTAATGCGGTATCTAAAGGCAACCGCAAACTATGGCATTCACCGGGTTTCAGTGATGCAAATTGGATATCTGATGCTGACGAGTTAAAAGCCACCAGTGGGTATGCGTTTACCCTTGGGGTGGTGCTGTTTCCTGAAAGTCTTGCAAGCAGACCATCATCACGAGGTCAACTATGGAAGCAGAACTTGCAGCACTAGACACCGCCACTGTTGAAGTCGAATGGCTTCGGGAACTCCTGATGGATTTGCCGGTGGTTGAAAAACCTGTACTCGCCATCTCCATGAACTGTGATAATCAAACTGCGATAACCAAAGTGAGCAGTTCTAAGGATAACCTGAAGACCACAAGGCATGTAAAGCGGCGCCTAAAGTCTGTCAGAAAATTGAGAAACTCCGGAGTGATAGCGCTGGACTATGTCCACACGTCTAAAAATCTGACAGATCAATTCACCAAGGGGTTGTCACGTAATGTGATAGACAGTGCATCGGTCGAGATGGGACTGAGACCCACTTAAAGTTTGCTATAGTGGTAACCTGCTCTATGTGATCGGAGATCCCGTGAATTAGAGTGGTGAAACAAGCTATGAGTAGACTGAGGGAAAGGATCCTTAACTAAGGTCCCAATCTTTCAGATATGCACTTCTTTTCAAGCTGTAAGGCAGGATGGCATACGCCTTAATGTGATCCGAGTGGCTTATTTAAGCAGGGATGTCGGCCTACAGGACATCCTAGAAGGAAAACACCTATGTGAGTTAGACTGCTGGTCCCAGTCTATGAGATTTTGGTGATCTCTATATACTCACGAGAAGGCACAGAGTTTGACTTATATGCTCCACCCGAGGGGATGCTCTAGGCAGCCTTGTATCAGTTAAGAATTTGGGTGAACCTCACTTCGCACAAAACTGTCAATTCAAGGCATAGTCCATTGATCAGTTGTGAATGAGAGTAAGCTCCTTTTCTAGATGGAAGTTCAACTTAACAGTCTCCATCGAAACACTGGTATATCAAACAAGTTCAGAACCGAAGGCATTAGCTGTGTACCTTTGACGTTTGGTGGGGATTGTTAGAATAATTGGGCCAAGCCCATTTATTTATCAATAAACCTCAAAGGCTCACGGTGAGTGTTAGGTGTAAAAGTGATTAGTACCAAATGGATTAATCACTAAGAGGGCAATCAACTTAAATAGTGAGCTTTGGGATGCTCTAATAGATAAGTTGAGGAGGAGACCGGGGAGCCACACGCGCGCGCCGCCGCCGCCGCCGAGCCGAGCCGCACGCCCGCCCGCCCGCCCGCGCGTCGCGACGGGCCGTGGGCGCGGGCGCGAGCGCGGGCCGGCTGGCTTAGCTGTGTTTTGTCACTCGGCCCATCCGAGAGGAAAACCCTAGCCGCCGCCAGCTGCCCAACCGCCAACTCCCAACCACCCCATCCGAGAGGAAAACCCTAGCCGCCGGCAGCTGCCCAACAGCCAACTCCCAACCACCCTGTCCAGGTTCATCCTCCCGGACAGGGTACAACGGGTGGCAGCCGGCAGGGGCGCGCCTATATAAAGGCCCTTGACGGAACACTAGGGTTTTAACCCTCTCTCGTGTTTATCCCTCTCCAGCCGCCACCACCTCTCTAAGCTTGAGCTGCTCTGCTGCATCTCCGACCAGAGTCTCTGCGAGCACAGAGCTCTCTGGTAGCAGGCCTCCGGAACTTCTCCCGTCAAGTGTACCTACTCGGGTAGGCGGGAAATCAAGTTTTTGGGGAGCACCATCCTGGTGCGACTGCTTCGTTCGCTGCTGCTGCCATAACCGTGAGCACAAGAAGGACTCCTGCTGGCAGCGACGACGTCACCAACAACAACACCGCAGGCGGCGGTAACGACGTCAACATGAATGGTGGTTCACTGTCCGCGGGTACCGGAAGTGCCACGCTGGGGTATAACCTTAACTCTCTCCGTGCGCTTTATATTATTGTTGTTGTAGCTATACTGTTCTGCATGAAATGTTTTGCTGGAAGTAATAGCAGTAGCAAATATGAAGCTGTCGCTTGCATAATACTTGTGTTAGTATTTTGTTTATCATATTTAAGGATTAATGCATGGTGTAAAATGACTAAATATCCAACAATCTTGTTATTTGGTACTATATTTTAACTAGCACGTACGTAAGCTTTTATTTACACGTAATGCCTCCTTCATAGCAACAGTGTCATGTTAGATCAATTTTTAAAATATATATATTTGATGCATATGAACGTACGTGTACCTGTTAGCTAGTGTGTGTTAGGCTTATACTTTATGTATGAAACATGTTAACTTACGTAAGCTAGTGATTTTTTCTTCTAACTGTTACCAATTTTTCTTACGTATGAAACATGTTTTGCCCTTGTAATTGTTAAAGATTTTTCCTTAGTTAACGTGACAGGTTTCGTATACGGCCAGCTAAAAAAAACTCAGTCTGCCACCGTGTTACATCTAACATGTTGCACGAGCGGCATTTACACGAAGGACATCAGCCTGCTCGACCGCGCTTTTCATTACCGTGTGAGCCGCTGCACCAGTTGCGCACGAAGAGCCCACTTTGTCCTGTGATTACGGGATTTGAATATTTTTTTCTCTTTTCTTGAATTATACGTATTTATTTATTTCACTAACTTATAAAAATAAAATAATCAATGGTTCAGATTCATTTGAGTTATTACCTCCTAGGAGGTAATGGAGGTACTGTAGCATTTCCCTTTTAAATTTATTATTAAGTAATTCATAAAATGTGAAAAAAAATTCGTCTTTGCGCAACTCAAACTCACACGCGTCTCGTGGATTTTTTTCTAATCGAGGCGCCCAGCAGCTAGTGGCGCATGAGAAACAAAGTTCTCAGGGGCATTGGAGTCTTTTGTCATCCATATTTAACACCGTTAGTGCTGAAAACAGATGGAATGGTGTGAGAGAGAAAACTTTTTAGACCCAGAGACAAGAACATTAGAACCCATTTTCGAGGGACATAGACGATTACACCATCTTTTTTAATGGCATACAAGTAAAAGGCTCTATTTGTTTCCTGGCAAAAAAAAAATTAATCATGTCATGTCGAATATTATTAAAAATAAACTAATTATAAAACTAATTATATAGTGATATGCTAATTATCCAGATGAATCTATTAAGGTAAATTAATCTATCATTAGTGAATGTTTAATGTATCACCACATTGTCAAAACATGAACTAATTAATTTTAATAGATTTGTCCCATGAATTAGTCTCTGACTGATAAATTAGTTTTTTAATTAGTATATTTTTAATATACTAAACTAGGACCGTAATATTCGATGTGAAATTTTTGCCCTGGAAACGAGTCTTTTTTCTGGTGGTGATGGTGGTGATGGATGGGCGGTTTTATTTAACTCAAGTACTATCCATGGGTGCTTACAATAGCCACACGCAATTCAGGATAAAAAAAATAGCCGCACGCAATTCTCCTTGTAGACCGATTCAAATCAATAAATAGAAAGACTATGTTAAATACGAGTATTATATATCTTAGTGTAGACCTATTCAAAAAGATAAATAAAAATATATTTATTTTTAATTAACTAGTTATTAGAGTGTGTGTTTTGGAAGCAAACTGATGTTTGATAGACAAAGGAAAATAAAAGATATAGAGAAAATGTTAGGAAGATCTAATTTTTATGGGAAAATTGCTACATTGCTCTTGTTTTAAAGTCCAATTGCATGTTTGCCCATGTTTTTTTAACTTTGCATGTTTGCCCATGTTTTTTGTCTTCCAATTGCATGGTTCCTCTGTTTTATTGCAAAACTACCCCTGTTTTTCATGTTTTCAGGGCATCTATGCAATTGGAAGACAAAAAATAGGGGCAAACATGCAAAGTTAAAAAAACAGGGGCAAACGTGCAATTGGACTTTAAAACAAGGACAGTCTTGCAAATGGCCCAATTTTTATTTATATAAGATACTTTTAGAAATTAATTAATACAGAGTAGAAATAAAATTCACAGTACAAATAACATCCACTAACTAATTAGATAATTACGTACCTAATTAGAGGGTGGTACATTGTCGAAAGTTATAGGAGGGTTGCAGTGCCGGGCCACCCTCGCCGCCCCCTAAAGCAATAAGTACTTTTGATAAACATATACATATGATATAATATTATGTCTGTACGGTTATCGTTTTAGACAAGATTTGGATCAAACATTAAGAATATAAACCATTAATAACTATTAAGTTTTTAAGTTTGTAAATATGAAAATTATATAAATAGATTTATCTTGAAAAATACTTTCATAAAAATATATATATATATTGTTTTTTCATAAATATTTTTATAAAAATAAAAGGTCAAAATTGCACTTTAAAGAAGTACTTGTGTTTGGATTGGATCGTCCAACCATGCATGCATGCCAGCTTGCATGCACGTGCGCATATGTGTGGTCCATGTCCATACATACTATTATACGTACGTACGTACCTAACCTGGGTTGGCGGGTCGTGGTCGACACAAAAGACCAAACTTTCCGTTCATACGCACATGCATTTTATGAGCCTTTGCTTGACATGACATGACACGGTACGCGCGGTACAAGTGTACAACACGCTGGGGCATATGATTTGGATGTGGATCGGAGTTGTATGGTCCGGCCAGTCGCGCAGGCCAAGCACGCAGGCCCAAATGTGAAACCCATCTGCTATCCTTTCTATCACATGACATGGTGCGCCTCCCCGGGTCGGAGGCCCAGCTCGGTCTTGCCTTCCTTTTTTAATTTGCAGCTAAAATTTTTTCCTTTCTTCAGTTCTTTTTTTCTCTTATTAGTACTAGTCTATTGCCCGTGCTAACGCTACGGTAACATCTAGAAAAAAAAATCATAATACTAAAATAATTTAAAGATCTTATAGCAAAGAAACTAAAGATTAGAAAGATAAACACTTTTACATTCAGTACTACAACAACAAAATTTGTGCAAAGAAGAACTAACATTTACATTTATGATACTAAAGAAAAATCATCAGATTAATTATAGAAAACTTTTACTTGTTTAAAACCTGAAATTGCAATTCTCTTTTGGTAAATTAAGGTAGGCGATAATAAATACTGCGATGGGTGGACCAATTTAGTCCATCGGACCTCTGGGCTCGGCTAATGACATCTGCGGCCCATATCCAACCTGGTCAGCATCTGTCAGCTTAGCCCCACAACGGTCCTGACCCACAAGACGACAATGCTCCTCTCACTTTGGAGGACCCTCCGCCCTTGGCACCAACCAACACCGGTGAACTTGTTTAAAAAACAATAGCGAACTCCAGGTGGACGCCATGGACACCGTGGCTGAGTCTACGCCAGCCCCCTTCGGCCGCAACGACGGCCGGTGGGCGCTAAGCCTAGCCTGACGTTCTCCCCTCGACGCCAGATCTGTAGCGGCTGGTCCCGCCCACCATGCTTTCAGAGCTATTCTTTTATGGATCGGGGGAGCTGATATTTTAATGCTATTTTTTTAAAAAATGGAGGAATTGATAATTAAAATCTATATTGCAATATGCAAATCCTCTATTATCTTGGCCAGATATTAAAATTGCATGTGTTCAATATGACAATGTCCACACAACTTGACGTTCCATATAAATGAACTAAAAGCAAATAAAAGATGGAACTATAAAAATAGAAAATATGCATTTTGTATTTTCATAAACTAACATGAATTTCTCAAATACGCTTATATTCTATCACGTAATGCCTCATCAAGGGAGAGACCAAATTCTATTAATAAATGTCGACAATTATATATTAAAATATATAAATATTTATACTAAGTAATTAGTATCATCGAAAAGATCTTTAAGTCTAGTTTTTAAACAAATTTATTTAGAGATATAAATATTGCACATATTTTATATAAATTGAGTCAAACTTGTGGTACGAAAACACAAAATGACTTCTTTTCTGGGACAGAGGGGGTACGTCTTTATCTAAAAAAAGTAGTCATGTACGTACTACAGACTCATGACGTATTATGTGTATATATACACCAGTTCAGTGAACCCATACACAGTTCAATACACTCCAGGACGGGATTGAGGTTATGCGCTTTATTTGGTCACAAGCGAAAAAACAAAAAAAAAAAGACAATACGAGGAGGATTCAAATCTTGGACGTTGGATGTGGACAGCCAGGGTGCGAAGGTGGTGAGATGGAAGAAGATACCATACAATTGATTCTGGTCGTCAGATACGAGTAAGGAGAGAGAAGATTGAGAAACAATCTGGAGACTGATTTCTATGGAGTTGTTTTTCTATGTACATTTTTTGGATGTGCGGAGGGTGACCATCTTAGCGGGAGGAGTTTATTTGGTACACCAAGCAAAGAAAAGAGTTGGTGCATTAGTAGGGTAGATTTAAGCTTTTTACCTATATGACTTTAGAAAAGATGACTCTTCCTTGTTTGACCTTTTTCCTTTTGAACTTACCTTTATGACCCTGAAATAAACTTTCATTCCTTATATGGCCTTCCGTCCATTTTCGCCACTTAACGGTGTTAATTTGAGGTTAAAAAACTGTTTTACCCCTGGTATAAAAAAATACAATTTTGTTTATTTGTTGTATATTTAGAGTAATATTAAACAAATAAATTTATATGTAACAATATTTATTTTATATGAAAAATTGTCATGTGTGAGTTTATTTGTTTAATACTAATCTAAATATATAGCAAAAATAAAACTCTGCAAAAAAATTTATGCTAGGGGTAAAACGGTCTTTTTACCCTTGACTTAACACCGCCAGGGCCATAGAGGTAAGTTCAAATAAAAATGGGTTATACAAAGAAGAGTCATTATTTTTAAGGCAATATAGGTAAAAAGCTTTATTTGAGCTTTTTAGTTCTAACTGCAAGTGCAATTTTTATTTTATTTCAAGGTGTTGTGGCCGCCAGCCTTTGACATTTTGCTGTTCTGCAGCTTGGTATATACTGTAGCATATCAGTAGCAGCAGCATCAGGCTGAATTTATCATGGGTGTGGATCAATTGCTCCTTCTGTGATTACCGTCCAAGGGGGAATGCATTAGTTGATGAAAAAAAATGAAACATAAGCTTTGTTTACACTGGTTAATTATCTGTGTTCTCAGGAAGTTTGTTACCACCGTATCGCAAAAGTTCTTTAAGAAAAAAAATATTCCACTTTAATAAAAGCTAGCAACAGATACATATACATTCTGCATATCCAAGGGGAATGCATTGATGAAATAAAACATGCTAGTTTAATTAAGCTTTCTTTACCCTGGTTAATTATCTGTGTTGTCAGGAAGTTTGTTACCACCGTATCGCAAAAGTTATTTAAGAAAAATATTCCACTTTAATAAAAGCTAGCAACAGATACATTCTCCATGCCTCGCTATCTTCTTCTTTCTTTTTTTTTTGCTTTTCTTTTCTGAAGAAGAGCACATTTTGTAAAGGGCTAAAGGCCGCAGTAGCTCTTCAGTTCTCCCGAGAGGCTAACAGAATCTCTGTCAGTTAGTCCTCTCTTCTGCTTTCCCCTTAAACAGTTAAACTACTTTTTTTTTTTACGAAATCAGTTAAATTACTTGCTTTCCATGTGTTTCCGATTTCATCTTCTAGTGCACCAAACAGCTAATCAATCGTCTTTGATGAATTCCTTCTGCCTGAAATTTCATACTCTCGCAAGATAAAAAAACACAGCTTCAATTCGTTCTCAACCGGTGAAAAAAAGATTTGGTTCTAAAACTTAAAATCATATTGCTTCATGCATGATCTACATACAAAAGAGATTCAAAAGATGGTTGGCAAAAAGTCAAGTTGATCCTAAAGGTAAACCATATGAATCATATGATCAAATGGTTGACATGCAGAGACCTGCTGAGTGCTGACTATTTAGTACAATGCTCCGAATCAAGATGCAGAGGGTGAAAGCTGGGAAAGGCTATTTGCACGGATCCTTTTAATGGAACTTATTCTTCCACTAGAGGCTTTGGCCACCTGCAGCGTTACTACTTGAGACAGTTGGCAATTGGCAGCCACCCAATAATGGATTCTTGCATTGCTGTTGACAAGTTTGCTATTGCTGCCCATATATTATTGACATTCTTCTACAGATTTGCACGATACCGATATCATTGAGAACAGGATCTTTGATACTTGACTCTTTTTACTATATAATTCAGCATCAGCCACTTGCAGGAGGGCACCAAGTCTAGGCAGGGATCTCTTCATTCTAAACATATCTGCTCTGCCTTGTTGTGTTCATAGCTCCTTCCTTGCTTTGGCAATTTCATGGTTGATTGTGGCACTTGTCCCAACTGAAAATGATGTCCTCTAAGCTAAAGGAACAAACACAAAAGGGAAATGGAGTATATATGCAAATCTTCTTACAGGAGACAGAATATTTTATTTTATCAGACAGGATTGGAGAAATTAGGCCTGTGTGACTTCTTTATCAAGCTGTAAGTGCATATAATATTTTCTTAATAAGATGTGTGGCGTATATTCATTTCAGAGTTTGTTTGTGCATAGGACCTCTTTGTCCTTACCATGAGCTTTGTTATTGATAATTAACACTTTTTTTTTGCACAAGTATATAAATTAGTGACCCTTAGATGCACCTTCAACCCTCTTTAGTACAAATATTTGAACTAAAGAGAGTTAGAGGTGCACCTAAGGGTTACCGATTTGCACCCTTGTAGTTTTTCTAAAGTTCAATGCTTTTAGGCTCATACATTTCCCGTGCATTGAGAATCACACAACAACAAAACAAGGGGCTTTCATTCTCTTATTTGAGAATCACACATAATGTGAATATGAGGTTGATTATTGTTCCAGTAATATCATCTCATATTTGCCTTCCTTTGTCTGAAAATATAGAGACAGAACTTCTAGAAAATAAGGGATGAATATAGCATTCCAAGATTTGGAGTTGGATCATGCTATTCATCATGTGGTTTGAAGAAAACATCAGCAACAACTGCTTTCTTTGTTCTAAATTACAGCCCACTTTGGCTTTATCCTTAGTCAAACTTCTTTTAAATTTGACCAAGTTTATAGAAAATCGCACCAACACCTAGAACATCAATTTAGTTTATGTAAGTTGTCCATAAAGTATATCTTTTTTTTCTCGATCACGCAAAAGATTTGCGCGTCTCTGCATTAAGATGGAGGAAAAGTTTGATACAACACGCCTTAACGACGTCTTAGGTAGTCATAAGAGATAAAAATGGACGCTCCGACAAACCTAGTAACTTGAGCGCTATATTGTTACATTATAAACTGATCGACCCGAAATGCGATAAATTTGACCCGTAAAGTATATCTTGATAGAGCATCTATTTGAATGTTACTGTATTTATATACAAACATGGCCAAAATAAGTGAAGTTTAACTTCGAACAGACCAAAGCAAACTATAATTCAGAATGGATGAAATAATAAATGTAAGCCTAATAATCAAATGGGTTGACAGTACTGCTGGTGGTGACACAAAAGTTTGTACCAGTTGAAAGTAAAAAAATAATAATCATTAATTAGCCTCTAAGAGGGACTCCAGAAAACTGTCACTGTTCGACCAATCGTATAAGGATAATGGTTACGAACAGAAGATAATTTAGAAGTCCAAGCAGTTCTGAAAAAAAAAAAGTTAAGTATTTAGTGCATTGACATATTGCCACCCCCTACACGCATACTTATCCACTCAAAACTGATTTGGCTAAGCTAGGATTTTCTTGAAAAGACCGCTTGTTGCTGTAGAATATATATATTCTGCATTGAGGGACAGGTCAATGCGATACGAAGCAAATTGCAACAGGGCAGCCTAGCATCACTATCAAAAGCCCTCCTCTTGGCTCTTGCCCACATTATAAATAGCAGAGGTCAATGCTTGCCTGAAGTTCATGGGCGAACAATGCAAATGCAATGCAAGTGAAGAGGGGAGCCTTACATGGAGATGAGGAGCTTATCTCCCTTAGCCAAGAATGGCTTGCCTACCTCCATTGTTTGGTTCATCAGGGAGACCTCCAATCCCCCTCATGATGGATGAAATGTGGATGATGGCAGCCTTTCTGGCTAAGTGAGTGATTCTCTTCCACCATGCTAGGCTTTTGCCCTCTTTCTAATTCTCTGCAGTTTTCCTTTCATGCATGCTAAAGATAAATTAGAAGGTATGTATGTATGTGTGGTTTGCTATTAGCAGGTTCTAATTAAGTTGTTCAGATCATTCATCATCACTCTTTTAGAAGTATGTAGTGAAGAACTGAAGGTAAGGACTAAGGAGATTGACTAATAACAGACGCACACAAAGTACCAACTTAATGTTAATGGGTCAAATAATTTTTATTTGCTGTTTCAGAAAGTTGTAGTTTAGTGATTGACTGATTGTTGTTTTCCTCATCGTTCTCTACTTTGGAAAAATTGGACACGACCTTTAGCTTGTACTGTACGAATCAGCACATGAGCGATGAGACAGTCCTATAACTTGAATGTCGGATTGTAGGGGATTATAACAGATTAACAGACTTACCATTCCAATGAAAATCCGTTTTTTTTTTTGTAATTGCATAGAACTTTTTTCTCGAATTGAGCAAAAAGGCTTTGATGTAGAATATTTTATTTTAAAAGTTTCAATAAAGTCAATAGGGGGGGGGGGAACCCCTCCGGTTTCATATAAAAAAGAGTATAACTTTATTAGTTTGAGAAATTTTACTATATAGATTATATGACTATTTTTAACTGTCATTTAGATTTTAGAGTGGCCTAATATAGTGTAACAGATGTGAGTTTTGAGAAATGATCCACTTGGAAAGGTTCCTATTCAAAAGTTAAAAGGAAATATGCCCTTTTTCTTGCTTCAGAAAAATTTGACCCGGACGAAGAATCTGGATGAACAAGTGAGAATGTGGGTGAACAAGAAGGGGACGTGATGGAAACGGATCGGACCTTGATTGGTCCAAGACAAATTTAGCATTGTCTAAGCATTTTTGGTCATCATTTAGGTTTTTGGCCAAATATTAGTCGTACACAAAAGAAAAATTGGCACATCAGTATGAATCAGAGCCAAAAGTTGGCTCATCAGCAAGAAGCGACAACCGCAACTTGGCTTGGTCGCTGCCCCTTCCACATGCTGAGGTGGTGGCATTTTGAATCAAATGCTTCACTTTTATTGATCACAAAGCTTCTAATGATAATTTTTAACTTGTACTCTGATTTGCATATTGTTTTCATAGTCAATATGTTCCTTTCAATTAAATCTTGACTAACTTCTAATGCTAAAAAAGATGACACGTGAGGCCCACATATCATACTTATAACTTTTTTTGCAGGCTTGTTCATCGTCCAAACACCTATTTATGAGTGTTGGCCACAATTTTGGCCAGTAATACTACTAGCCATTAATCAGTCATGTGGGATTGGGCTTGTGAAAAAGAGCATATAGGGTTTTGGTGTATTAATGACATAATTTAGGGCTTAATAAGTTTTATGAGATGTGAACGGCTTTTAAACCCCTCAAAGTTGATGGTATATGGCGAAAGACCACAGAGTGGTTAGATTCGTCTTTTTTTTTAAAAAAAAATGATTTTTAGGAAACGTTGCACTATAAAGAGGGACACCAGTTTGATGTTTGTATATTGGTTAAGTGCCCATATTATGATCCAACAAACTATGAGAGACACCTCAGCACAATTTAAACTCGGGTTAGGAAGTAGATCTAACTCCATGACCTCGTAGCTTTTGATCAAAATGTTCCAGCTTCATAAAACAATGTTCCCAGCATCATGACCAAAATGTTCCCATATTTGGAGAAATTTATTCTAGCATTACAAGATAATGCTACATATTGGGACAAAAATGCTTGTGATATACTTATTACTCCCTTCATATAGAAAATATAAGTCGTTTAGGACAGCGACACTGTCTCCAAAGCATAGATTTGACCACTTGTTTCTTTAAAAATATTTATTATAAAGTGGTATATGTATATTTTTATGAAAGTTATTTTTAAGATAATTTTATTTATATGACTTTTACATCTCTAAACTCAACAATTTAAAAGTTATCCATGATTTATATTCTCAATGTTTGACTCAATCTTTGGCTCTGTGGCTTTGCCCCTGCACCTACGTTTTTGGCTCCGGTTCGGGTCAAGCCACTGTTTCACACCCCCCCCCCCAAACCCCCCTATCTAGGGGGCTTACCTCGATACCCTTCCCTGAAATGAAATGGTATCTGTCTTTTGCCCTCCGGTATTGCGTATTGCGATACCAGTTTCGGACTGGTATGACATACGCATACCTATACGTCAACCCCGGGTTGATGGATTCAGACTGATGTCATTAGACGGGTACCTTCGAGATTCATCTAAATGGTTAGTCGCACTCCATCAACCCTGCTTTTGCTTGACTTTGAAAATCCCTATCATCGCATTCCCTTTGGGGAAGGGAATTCGATGTTAGGTATTTTTGAAAAAAAAACTATGTTGACGGAAGGGAGCGGCGCCCCGCACTCCCTTCCTACAGCGTAGCGTAGTGATAGAGGTTCTTTCCGTAAAGAAAGGTTCTCTAGCACGTAGCGAAGCGTGTCAATGATAGACGAACGTAGTGAGCAATAATTGACCGTAGGGAGATTATTGCCAACGGAGTGAGTCTATGCGCGCGTGCGTAAAATAGAACACGCGTATGCGTGTGCGCGTATATAGATCGCACGCGCATATGCGTATGTGTACACGTGTGCGTGTACACGCAGGCATTTCTTCGAAGAAGAAACCAAGCCTATATTTGTTTATAAAAATATTCGATATATCGAATCTTTTTATCACCCCTAATGGTATGACACCAAAAGACCCCAAAAACGCGCCAGATCGCATTTTGTTCATGTCCTGAGCCGTTTTTGGTGTCCTACCATACCCCCTTTTCAATAAGGTCCGACTTACTTTTCAGAGAGGAGAGACATGAACTTGTTTTAGGCGTAGAAAAGACATACAGTATGAAAGATTTCTTGAAAAGAGGTAGGGACTGGTCTCGCTGCTAAGGGAGAAGGAGACCTCTGTCGGAGCATGCTAAAGAACCCACTTTAGATCGTCGATTTCAGGTAAGGCACTCGATCAAGCCTATACATCCGGGAATTTCGCTCCAAACCAAAGACGACTTGCTTTGCTGCATTTCTTGGGCCGGGGCTTTACTTTATTTTTTTTGGCGAAAGAAAGGCCATATGATCTACTTTCTGGTGCCGGTCCCTTCACAAAGCAAAGATAGCCCCTTCTTGCTCTTATTCTTATTCGGTGGAATACAATAGTTCTGAAGCTCCTTTCTTTCAAGTGAAAGTTGCCCATCTTTCTTGGTTCGGAATCCAATCCAGTTGAAAACAAACAATTGCCCGATGGAAAAGTCAAATGAAAGGCAAGGAGTGTAAACCACGTACGAGCGAGCGCAGAAAGCGAAATGTTTTGCAGCGAGTCAAGCGTAATACGATCAAAAGGAAATGGGGTCAATGCCTCAAACAGTTCCCCAGAGGGGGCCCCGGGTTGAAAGAGCGAGCTACATTCTTTCATAGAAGACAAAAAAAAGAGGACTGATGCTTTCTTACTTCATCTTAATATAGGGATGCTTTATGTAGCTTCCAATAAATAGGAAACAAGATGACCCATGGGGCACTCAGTGACGTATCTAAACCGTCTATCCAGTACTGGCTTTTCACACTCGAGAATAGAAACTGTCGGCACTTGAAGATGAACGAAGCGAAATTAGCCCCCCCCCCCCCCCCCCCCCCGAAAAGCCCTTATACCCACCTTGGTGGGGACTGACTGCTCTCCCCTACGAAAGTAGCATAACGACTTCTATTTCCTATATGGAGAAAGTATGTCAAATAAAATGATTATATAAAAATGAATCATAACACAAATTCAAAAAGACCAATAACAGATTTTACCATATGCAAGTGATAGAAAAGAAAAAAAAAATCCACTAGCAGACATTGAAGCAATAAACATGATTATAACTGATAAATTATGATAAGCCTGTTCAACTGATGGCTTCTGCGATCGAAAAACACTGCTTCGGCTGATTTGCGTAAGTAAACAACTGAAAAATATGACTGATTCCAGATAATAAGCTCAAGTGAATACGCTCAATGAGAGCAGTTGGAAGAAAAATGAAAACAGAAAAAAAAAAACCGAGTGTCATGGAAAAAAAAAGGAAAAGGAATCGGAGAAAGAATGAGCCACTTTGTGAAGAGAAAGAGAAAGAGAAAGAGAAACCGGCCCAGCCCAGTAGCGCGCCCCGGACAAGCAGCAAGCTCAGCCACTCCTGGCGTTCACTCACACATGCTGTTTTTCTTCTCCAAGTCCACCTCGCGTGTGCGACGACAGCTAGCAGACCGCCGCCGCCCGACGCGGCTAGCTGCCCAGCTCTTCGTCGGCCCCTTTCCGGCGGCGAGAACCGACCACACCAGGTATGCCCATCCCTTTCTCTTCCGCAAATTTGAGCACGCGAACCCTGACTTGAGCTATTTGGCTGTTTGTATTCGGATCTGATGTTTTTTTTTTGTTTCCACCCATTTCCTATACTGGTTTCAGCAGCAGTGTAATTGTGGCGATGGATGCTCGTACGGGATCTTGAATCCTTGAACACACACCGATGGTAATAATGGCCATGGAGGAGGGGGAAAGGACGGAAGGCGACGAGCTGATTGCCGATTATGTGGATTGCCTCATGTCTCTGGACACCAACGCCCGGCCTGGCCACAGCGATTGTCTCATCCTCGGCGCTCCAGTCGGGGAAGGAGGGAGGGCGGTCGGGGCCGGAACAGAGCCAGAGGCCACGAGAGATTTCCCCTCAGCCGAGGAGGATCCCAGTGAGGAGCCCGTGCTCGGCATGACGTTCGAGTCCGACGAGGTTGCCAAGGCGTTCTACAACGAGTACGCCAGGCGGCTCGGCTTCCCCTTCCGCGTCGGCCGGTCGCGGCGGTCCAAGGGCACGGAGGAGGTCGTCGTCATGAAGCGGTTCGTGTGCTCCAGGGAAGGGATGTACAAGAAGAAACAGACGTCGCCGGACGAGGCGACGAGGAAGCGTGAGAGGAGGATGTCGATGCGGGAAGGTTGCAATGCCATGATGGAGGTGGTTCGGGAGACGGACCATTGGGTTGTCTCCAAGCTCGAGAAGGCTCACAACCATGACTTGGGAGCTTGTAGCGCCAAGGTTGGGTACCTTCGTGCGAGAGGTTTGCTTGGTGGCTCTGGTAAGGCCACGATGATTGTGGGGCCTGACGAGATGGCGTTCCTCAGGCAGAATGTCCTTGGGGAAGGAGGGGACGCTCAGGGCCTTCTTGATTATCTCAGGAGGATGCAGGCCAATGACCCTGCGTTCTGCCATGCTATACAGGTTGACAAGAACGGATGCGTGGTGAATGTTTTCTGGGCTGATGCTAGGGCCAAAGCAGCTTATCGGCATTTCGGGGATGCTATAACGTTTGACACGACGTACAAGAAGAACAAGTATATGATGCCGTTTGTTACTTTCTCTGGGGTCAACCATCATCTGCAGCCTGTTATTTTTGGATGCGCGTTGCTCATGGAAGAGACTGAGTTCTCGTTTATATGGCTGTTTGAAATATGGTTAGCGGCAATGGGAGGTAAGGCGCCATGCTCGTTGGTCACTGACCAAAACAGGGCCATGAAGGCTGCAGTTGGGAAGGTTTTTCCGAATTCCTGTCACCGTTTCTGTAAGTGGAATATTTTGAGTAGAACCAAGCAAAAGCTGACCCATACATACTCAGAGCATCCAACCCTGAGAGACGAGCTTGAGAGCTGTGTTCTTGAGACTGAAACCATCTCGTCATTTGAAACAACCTGGGTGTCAATCATTGATAGGTATGACTTGAGAAAGAATTCGTGGCTTCAAGCAATATACAATATCCGCCAAAAGTGGGTTCCTTTGTACCTGATGGATACATTCTTTGCAGAGACATCTCCCACATGGAAATTGGAAACCATGAATGATTTCTACAAGAAATATTTCAATACAAAAACAACACTTGAAGTTTTTCTTAATCAGTTTGATTTGAGCTTGGCAAATCGCTATGAGGATGAAGCAAAAGCAGATATCGATGCCTACTTAAATAAAGCGACTACAAAAACTGCATCGCTAATAGAGAAACAGGCAGCAAGCACGTATACCAAAGCAGTCTTCAGTAAGTTTCAGGAGGAATTTACAGAGTCTCTAGGGTTTATCATTCAGAAAACGGAAGATGGCTGCATAAGTAAATACAGCATCACTAAAGATGAAGATCCATCAGACACGTTCTACGTGACATACAATGCTTCCAATAAGATGGCAAACTGTAGTTGCAAGTACTTTGAATTCTCAGGTATTCTGTGCCGTCATGTTCTTGGAGTATACATAATAGTTGATCCGCGAACACTTCCAACTGAATATTTTATGAAACGTTGGACAAGGAAGGCAAGAGATGATGATGCTTTGTTAGAAGATAATAACAACAATGCTCATGATGAGGATGCTTCTCAGTCCACCACAAGCCGCTACAATGCCCTATGCGCTGATGCCATCAGATGTGCTGAGAAAGGAGCTGGATCGGAGGCAGTATATAAAGCAGCAAAAGATATCTTACAGAAGGCATATGAAGAGATTATTGCTTATGAAAGAAATACTGGCCGGGAATCTCAAAGGGATGCTATAAACATCAACGAGGATGTCACGATAGATGATGCAATGAATGATGAATCTATGCCAGATTCTGGACGAAAGGTACGCCTAATGTTAAACTGTAAATTCTTCGAGAGAATCATATTCTTATCAGCATTATTCTGTGCTATGAGTGCAAGGACAGTAGATGGTACTTATCAGTTATGACAGAAGGTGTATTGTGTATTTAGCCTGTTGAGATGAGCAGAGTGTATCTTATTAAAACTTACATATGTTTTCCTATTTTTTACTCCTAATAGTGCTAACTAAATAGAATAATCGAGCATCTATTCTGATCTACATATAGTCATGTGTAAATTTTTTTGATCAAAAGCTACACAGAAAGAATGAGACATTTGGTTTCCCTGTCAGGTGACTAATCTACTTGGCCAGTTTCTTGACTCCACTTGGTCTCCAGTCTAATCATGTTTTTGTCATCTCTTTGGAAGTTTGGTGATGGAAATGTGATTTAGCAGCATTATCAGCTGTCATGATTGGCATGCAATATCTGTTTTGGATTGGGTAGCAGAGAACAGACCAACTACATTTCGACATTTCAACATAAAATGATTTCCATGAGAAGGTTAATGTTAATTATTACAGTATTAGCAGTATCCAACATTACTGTACCACGTAAGTAATGATAATATTCTAATTTTCAGAATGTCCTCCGCCTGATTTTAGGAGACAGGACAATTTAGTTTGAAGATACCGGATCATTTCTGTGATGAAGTCTGTCACTTCAATAGACGGCCTGTATGGTGCTGCCTGTAGCCCTCTATAGCTGAAGCTACTAAAGGTGAGCATGTGAATGTCAAATTGTTTGCTCCTTAGGTTCTAGATTTTTATTTCATTTAGTAAAAAGTGCATCCGTGGTGGTCCCTCAACCCTTCCTATGGTTTAGTTTCTGTCTGAGCATACTTAATGTGCAACCTGTTGATCACATATCCCCCAAATGTCAAAATCAATGTAGAATTACATAACAAGGTATTTGTGGTTTTGGGTAATCTGTCAGCTACATCATTAACCATAACATTAAGTTGAAACCACATGTTAGTACAATTTCTAAATTCTAAGTACACAAGAAAAAGGTTAATAATGTTTGTCCAACATATGAAAGTACAACAATGTTGCCTTTGTGCTTGAATATATGGAGAACAAAAGGAAGCTGTAACTGTTAACTAAGCAGCATTCATGTAGAGTAAGTATTTAGCGGTCCATTCAAGACTTTAAACACTTGTACCACTCGCATTTGCTCGGTTGGTCTTAATGAATGTTACCTTTCTACTCTAGTCCTGTTGCCAAGCTATTTAACCAAGTAAGAGCTGTTGGATATTTATTTTTCTGGTGAATGGTTTCTAAAAATTTGCATCAGTTCTGTTGGGTCTATGTTGGAGCCTGAATGCCTGTTCCATTGAATTAAAATCAATTAAGTATCTTGTATATATGTTTTACAGGATAAACTCTGACACGGAAACAATGTGGTGTCCGATCATCGCAATTCGCATGCAACTGGGGTTTGATAAAGTTGATAGAGAATTGCTGGGTCTGATGAGTTCAGTGCAACTTGAATCAACTCCCGGACCTTAGATGCCTATGGAAACTGAATTATAATGTATTAGGTTTCTGTGCAACTTGAATTGACTCCAGGACCTTACATGTCTATGGAAACTGAGTTTTAGTGGAGGCCAGCAGCTGGCACCTGGTAGCTGTGGTGATAAATGTGTAGGCAGCTCATACCATTGTACAACCTCAGTGGATAAATGCTAACAACTTGGCAGCAGATGCCTTGTCCAGGGTAGCACATACGTTGGCCCTCCAAGCTGTATCTGTGGTACAACCTCAGTGGATACAAGATGTGCTGGTTTATGCTATGGTCGCTCAACAACTTCTCTCACAATTATCTATATCCAGTCCTGATGCCAATGAATTCAGTTTGGACAGACGATTAATCGAACTGCTTGACTTGATTTGGATTGGTAACAATTCAGCACTACAAACCAAGTTGATAGCTGCATTCTACTCAAGTGCAATTGGGGGACATTCTGGAGTCAATGCTACATATCATAGACTGAAGAAACTGTTTGCCTGGAAAGGAATGAAAACAGATGTGGATTACATCAAGCAGCGCCAAATCTGTCAACTCACAAAACATTCACACAATCACCCAGCTGGTTTACAGCCACTGCCTATACCAGCTGGAGTGTGGCAAGACTTATCTATGGATCTTGTGGAGGGGCTTCCTAAATCAGAAGGGTAGTGTCATTTTGTTAGTAGCAACAGGCTTACCAAGTTTGCACACTTCATATACCAGTTAAACATCCTTACACTGCATTGACCATTGCTCAGCTATTCCTAGATAACATAGTGGAACTGCATGGTTTACCCAGTACCATTCTTACAGATAGGGACACTATTTTTGTAAGCACATTCTGGAAACAGCTATTCAAGCTTCTCAGAGTTAATCTCACTCTCATCACTGCCTACCATCCACAAACCGATAGGCAAACTGAGAGAGTCAACCAGTGCCTTGAGATGTATCTTTGATGTTCAGTCCAAGACTCACCCAAAACATGGAAATCCTGGCTTTCTTTGTCAGAGTTAAGGTACAATTCATCTTATCATTGTTCCTTTGGATGCTCACCATTAAAGGCCCTCTATGGTTATGAACCAAATTTGGGAGCTAATCCATCACCATCTGCTGAAGCAACATCAGTTACAGCTGACAGAGAAACTCATGAGACCGGAACAGGCACAGAATAGGATGAAGGTGCAAAGCTGACAAGGAGAACTGATAGGCACTTTCACGTTGGTGAGGTGATCAAGTCGTGCTCAGACTGCAGCCCTATACACAATCTTCAGTAGCAAGCAGGCCTTTTCCCAGACTGGTTTACAAGTTCGGTGCTGTAGCTTACAAATTGGGGCCACCAGCACACAGTGAGATACATCCAGGACTAATAGGCACCTTGGCTTGAACTTATCAGTCCAGTTTTTATCAGTCATGGTATAATGTTTTTTTCTCACAACAAAAAACAGCATCAGCCGAACAGCCCGGCCACAGCCGCACAACCATATATCACCAAGACTACACGCCTGTCTTTTCTACCATTGCTGCAGCAAATAAACCCAGACAAAATGTGTGGATGTTACTGGCAAAATGAGATTCTGGTTATTTCTTTGTGGTCTTTGGTGACATCTGGTGCTGTTTGTAAGCAAAGAAGAAGAATGTGGAAATATTCCCGACGGTTGCTGATGAGGGGAAAAAAACATCACATAGTTTCTCCACTGCGTTTGCGTGGGAGAAGAAAGCTGAACAGATCACAAATACATGCATTCCGATTTCTGTGTGCGTGGTGTGACAACAACATAACAGAGTTTTTTAAAAGTAAAAAAACAGAGCTTTTAAAAGTAAAAACTCCCGTCTTTTCTTCGAATAAACCATGCTCTTCCACTTCGGGCTCCTGGCGACAGTGAGACATTGTTTCGGGCTTTGTCATATATCTTCATCACAAGCGAGCTGTTTTTGGTTTGGTGCCGGGCCTGGCCAAATTTTGGGGATGTCTGCAAAATTTGGCCACCATTTAGTTCTCTACAAGTTTTTTTGGCTCATTCTAAAAATTTTGGCCCTCGCCAGCTATATGCACCAGAGGACGTTTTGGTTGCCTGGCTTTGGTTTGGCGGGCCAAATAAGACGGTGACGTGGCAGTTTGCTAGTGGCTGAACATAGTCCAATTTCAAATGATTGCACTTCTTTAGTTCTAGAATAAATCAACTTCTAGAGTTGTTCAAAGTGAAATTATTTTAAATTATAAAATTTATAGAAAATAACACAAATATTTATAACACTAAATTGGTATCACTAGATACACCATGAAATTGATTTTCATATAATATACTTACTTGGTGCCATATATATTATTGGTCAAACTCAAAGATAGTTTGACTTAAGGTGCATCTACAAGTTGATTTATGTTTGGACCAAAAAGAGTATCTCGTAAACTACAAAACTAATTTCCAATCGGTTTGTGTTTGTTTTTTTTTTCAAGAAAACAAGATACATGTTATATATTTTATTGACTCGAAGATCCATGTTAGATATATCTAGATAAAAAAAAAATTAGTGGAACATGAATCCATGTCATTCATTATTTTGGCAAAGATTGGTAGTAATCCAAACATTGTTTATTAATCGCCTAGATTGTATCATTACCCAAGATTGGTTCGGCTATGATCCAACCATTTTCATTTTTGCCACATTTTGTCATTTCTAGGTATGTTTGGATTGCAATCTAAGATTGTTACAATTAACCTTAGGCAGACAATTATTTTAGCCACAACTTAGTCTGCCTAACTTAGTCACCTGTTCTGCACTCAACTTTTGTTTACCTAACTTTATCTAAGGTCAGGTGATGGATTTTTTGGTCACAAAAGTGTGATAAGACTAACCTTAGTAACCTTAGGCAATAATAATGTACGGCAAGCATTCATTGTTGCCAAATTTTGGTTTGACTTGCTAACGGTACATTCTAGTGTACAGCACGACTACTTGTGTACATTCACGTGCAGCTAAGAGCAAGTATAGTAAAGAGCTGGAAGGAGACTGAATGTTGATATAGAAGAGAGAGAAGAGAAGCGAGTTATAAGCTTACAGCCGACTTAGGCACACAAGAACCAATAAACTATGTGAGAGAAACAGGGGATCATATATTAATAGTGAAGGCTCAACTATTATATGAGTGGACTGAGGGATGGTTACAAGGATTTCTGACAGCCCGTAGCGGGCTGTATTATTAACCTTGCTCTAACCTCACGGTGCAGGCACAGAACGTGATGATAAGGCGTTGGGGATTGTTGAACACGCAGCAGCAGCTTGACCATGAGGCACTTCCAAAGCGTTTTCGCGGAGCCAATGTCTTAGTCCAAGCATGACGGCTAGATCAGCGTGCACGTGGGGGTGAGTGGCGATGAGGTCTAGCCTTCAAGACTAGATCAGTGTCACCTAGTGAAGGTGTTTTTTTTCTTAGTTTCGTGTGCTTGTAGTTGTGTGGTTTGTGCGTGGCCTCTTTGGTCGCACACGTCGTAGCTCTAATTAATGGTTAAGAGTTTATGTTGTATAAGTGCGTCTCTTTGCATCGGTTGTTGTTTTAGGGTTCTGTTTTTGGGTGTGGTAATCCTTAGATTTCCGATAGGTTTATACTTTAATAACTTTTTTTCCTCTTAATGAAATATGTACTTTATAGTACGGTTAAGAAAAAAAAATAAACTAAGGATGGAATTTGGTTCAAGGATTTCCCATGTGAGCGAGCCTTTCGTTGACAAGCTAGGCGAATTAAAATGGTTCTTATAGCTACTATCCGGCCAGAGAACCAAACACTCTTCTTCTCATGTGATTTCTCGCTTAGTAAGTAGAGGTGAGTATTAGGTGAGCAACCAAACGTCTCGTAATTTGTAAGACCAATCTCAATGGTGAGTTTCATTTTGTTGTTTCCAAGACTGTCATGTCATATGAAATAAAATGAAACTTGAATGAAACTCTCCATTGAGAGTGAGAGTTTTATTCTAAAGTTTCATAAGCATTAAATTTCATGACTTATAGAGAGTTGGTATTCATGCTAAGAGAGTCTCATCTAGATGAAACTCATTTCCTCTCTCTCTCTTCTTAAATACAATGACATGTCATCAAAAGTGCTTATGTGGCAGCATATTTAATGCAAATGAAACTCAAATGAAACCCCATTAAAATTGACCTAAGGCATAAAAATACATTTCAATGAAGATCTACTCTCGTACCATTTTTAAACATTAAACCTGAACGCCGATTCTAAAATATAAGGAATGTAGAGTTCAAACTTTGTAGCAAATTATATTTTAGGTGAACAAACACTCTAAAAGACAATATTCACATGCATATCTATCATTAATATGTATCACCAACCTATATATATGATAATAACCGGCAGGGTTATATGGGTCATTTGTCTTACCACATAATATATCATAAATTTGCTTGGATATGCGTGTAATTCTCGTTTTTCGGGAGTCAAACAATCTAGAATCTAGACTTTGACTAAATTTTTTTTTGAAAAAGTATAGATTTTCATGATCTCAAATAGCTAGGTATTATTGAATTAGTTATAAAATATATTTTTATAACTGCTACAATTGTTTATTATAAATTTGGTCAAAGTTGAGTTAGATTGATCAACATAAATATTGTAATTGCATTTTTTTTATGGAGGGAGGGGGTATTTATAACAATTCTAAAACGTCACCTATATCTGTGAGTGGAGGGAGAACCTTAGAAGTCATAATAAATCAGGACATGTAGAATTTGGATCTAATTAACCCATCCCATCCACGTGGACCTATAGCTAGAATCAGAAACCAAAGAAATGGATAAATGGTGGTAGAACCAACCGGAATATTATTCCGCTTTTTTTTTTTTTTTTGAAGGGCGCCATTGAACTATAGTCTAGCTAGCTAGCAGTAGAGCAGAGAGAGTCCGTTTTGGGAGTTAAAGAAGAGGTGTCGCACATCCTATGGCACTAGCAGAGAAAGAAAGAAAGAAAGAAAGAAAGAAAGATACGGTTGCAACCGGATCGGGTACGGAGGGGGCAGGGAGCACTGATCGAGGCAGCGCCGCCGGCATGCAATGCAATGCAGCTTCAGCTTGCTGTAGCTTGTTGCATGCAACGGCGAGGTAACTGCCGGCCCAGCCGACGTGATGAGCCGTGCCGTGTGCGCCGCCGGCCCGGCCTTTATAAAAAGCTGGCATTGCCACCGGCATTATTCAGGCGCGCGGCCCAGCTCCCTCAAACAGGCTAGCGATCGATCGAGCGAGGTAGTATAGAAAGCGCACACACACCACACCACGTACGTAGAGTAATTGCATTGCCCGATCGAACCCCGGGCGAGCGCGCGCGTCAGTGTTGTTGCCGTACGTTGCCGGCCGGCCGGCGCGGCCGCCGCCGCCGAGGACTATCAGCCATGGCCGCCGCGGCTGCTGGGACAGGGACAGGGACAATAACAAGCAGGTCGTCGTCGTCGTCGGTGTTGCTGCTAGTGGTGACCGTGGCCCTGCACATCGGCGTCGTCCGAGCGTCGTGGTGGTCGTCGCCGCCTTCGTCCCTGCGGCACCCGTCGCCGGCGGCGGCCCCTGGCGTTACGTTGCGCGTCGACGATTATCGGCATCAGGTGCGTATACTAGGCAGCTAGGCTACTGAACAATTAATCACCATCGTAAACGTATATGTTTCTGTATTTTTTTTTCCATATTACACATATACTACGTAGGAAGGATATCTTTTATTTGTCGCTACTACAGTAGTACTCCTACAGTCCTACTAAGGAATCAATCGATCAAATTAATTACCTACGGGCCTGCATTTACAGTTAGCTTTAGCTACTGCTGCCATAAATAATAAGTTACTTATATATTTTTCAATGGTTTAAATTTCCCACAAGTTCTATAATATATAACATATATAATCCTGCTATATATATAGGATACATGTTGTCATGATCGATTTCTGCTATACAAGTTATTACGGAGTAATAGGTTACTTATGTATAGATTTCTGCTATATATATACATGTTGGGCATGCATGCAATGCAGGTGGTTGTGGACAACGGCGTGGTGCAGGTGACGCTGTCCAAGCCGCAGGGCCACATCACCGGCGTCCGCTACAACGGCGAGCGCAACCTCCTGCACTACGACGGCAACGAAAACTCGGGAGGGTGAGGCTGGGGTAGTAATTAGTAAATAAATATACTTGTATATATATAAATATAATATCTCTGTAAGTGATGATGGAGGGATTCTGTTGGATTCAGGTACTGGGATGTGGTGTGGAACTACCCGGGCTCCGATCAGCCAAGAGGAATGATCGACATGTGAGTTCTCAATTACTGATGATATTATACTATGTTGCCCCCTACCCTACCCTACCCCCCATGATCTTTCACTGACGAGCCACACCTCCTTGGTGTGTTAGCTGATGATATGCATGAATAATGTCTGCAACTCCAGATATATTGGATGCAATTCTTCAGATCGATAAGGCTGGTTGTTTTTTATTGCGCTGCTGCACCTCACAAACACAAGAAACTCTGCCCTATACTGTAGTTTGTAAACTCATTGCCGGCCAGACATAACTTGCACCGACCAAAATTCTGCATGCCCCTGATCGAGTTAACTGACAGCAGGTTCCATGGAAAGTGCCGTCACGACCATGACCAATAATCAGATTGGGAAAACAAGCTCGCTAGTGTTTCTCTACCAACTAGCTACGCAATGCAACCACAACGTAGCCATGATTCATGCATGCAATACCAGAAATTAAAAAGGCTAGCAAAATCAGCTGAGTTTTTGAGTATGTATCCAGTAGTAGTAGTAGTACTCTGCATGAACATATAATGTGCACCGAAAAGATGCATGTGCAGGCAGGCTTCCTAATCGCAATAAGGACTAATAACCAAACCACCCCCATCCATCCATCCACACTGTAAAGTGCTCCTCCCAGCTCTGTCTGAACTCTGAAATTCAGTGCTAGTGTTAAGCACCGTCGTAGGAAATGAAGCATTTGCGCATCTGCAGAAGCTGAATCTGGTCCTTTTGGGTGTACGGAGTAACTAACTAACTAACTAACTGCTGCGTCTGTACACGCAGGTTGGACAGCACGGAGTTCAAGGTCGTGACTTCAACTGAGGAGCAAGTGGAGCTCTCTTTCAGCAGCACATACAATCCGTCACGCCAAGACAGTGTTCGCCTGAATGTTGACAAGAGGTGCCTCTCATCTCTGTGTTCCACCTAGCTATTTGGATTCGCATTATATTGTTCAGAATTTCATACATTCATCCAGTTTTCAAAACGAATAAATTGTTTTGTTATTCTTCTGCAGGCTTGTGATGCTGAGAGGCAGCTCCGGGTTCTACTGCTACGCCATCTTTGAGCACGCCGGCGACTGGCCTGCCCTCAACATCTCCGAGGCCAGGCTCGCTTTCAAGCTCAACAAGGACAAGTAAATAAGAAATCAAACAACTTTCTCCGAGGCCGGCTAATGACATTTTTTTTTTCCTTTTCGATCTGCAACAAACAAACTAACTAAAACGTGTGTGTATGTAATTATGTATATGTATGTCTGTCAGGTTCAACTACATGGCGGTTTCAGACGACATACAGAGGTACATGCCGAGCGCGGCGGACAGGGACGAGCCACGTGGCGCCCCGCTGGCCTACAAGGAGGCCGTGCTGCTGGTGAACCCGCAGGAGCCGCAGTTCAAGGGCGAGGTGGACGACAAGTACGCGTACTCCATGGACAACAAGGACAACGCCGTCCATGGCTGGATCGCCGGCGCCGGCGCCGGCGGCGGACACCCCAACCACCCCATCATGGGATTCTGGGTCATCACCCCCAGCAACGAGTTCAAGAGCGGCGGCCCCACCAAGCGGGAGCTCACCTCCCACGTCGGCCCCACCTCGCTCACTGTAAGATCATCTAAAGATGGATCAGTTTCCAGATCAACAATCGAAACCATCTGATTGAAAGAAGCTGAAAACTTTGATTTGGTGTGTCGTCAGATGTTTCTTGGCACGCACTACGTCGGCAACGACATCGTGCTCAGCGTCGGCGACGGCGAGTACTGGAAGAAGGTGATGGGCCCGGTCTTCATCTACCTCAACTCCGGCTCCAGCCGCGGCGGCGGCGGCCTCGGCGCGCTCTGGGCCGACGCCAAGGCGCAGGCGCGGGCGGAGGCCGGCAAGTGGCCGTACAGCTTCCCGGAGTCGCCGGACTTCGCCAAGGCCGACGAGCGGGGCTCCGTCACCGGCAGGCTGGTGGTCCGGGACGACACGTTCGCTAGCAATAGCAACAACAACGACGTTCCCGCCTTGACGACGGCGTACGTCGGGCTCGCCGCGCCCGGCGGGCAGGCTGGCTCGTGGGCGACGGAGTGCAAGGGGTACCAGTTCTGGACGACGGCCACGACGGACACGTCCTGCGGCGGCGGCGGCGGCGGAGGCTTTAGCTTCACCATCGGCAACGTCCGGCCGGGGGTGTACAGCCTCCACGCGTGGGTTCCCGGGGTCCTCGGAGACTACGTGTCCGCTTCCCCGGTGACCGTGCCGGCGGGTGGGGTCGTCGACCTCGGCGAGCTCGTGTTCCGGCCCCCGAGGTCGGGCCCGACGGTGTGGGAGATCGGCGTCCCCGACCGGACGGCGGCGGAGTTCTTCGTCCCCGACGTGGACCCCCGATACGCCAACAGGCTCTTCTTCCTGCGGCACGGGGACAGGTACCGGCAATACGGCCTGTGGGCGAGGTACGGCGAGCTGTACCCCGACGGCGACGACCCCGTCTTCACCGTCGGCCAGAGCGACGCCTCCAAGGACTGGTTCTTCGCGCACGTCACCAGGAAGGTAGGCGACGGCGGCGACGCCGGGGGGCGGCGGTACGCGCCGACGACGCGGGAGATCCGGTTCACGCTGGACCGCGTCGTGGCCGACGGCGACTACACGCTGCGCGTCGCGCTCGCCGCCGCGCAGATGTCCAGGCTGCAGGTGCGCGTGAACGGGCGCGGCGGCGGGGCAGGCGCGGCGGCGGCGGATCAGCTGATGACGACGCCGGAGTTCGGCGGCGGGAACGCCATCGCGCGGCACGGCATCCACGGCGTGCAGTGGAGCTTCGAGTTCCCGGTCAGGGGGTACATGCTGCGGGAGGGCGAGAACTGCGTCAGCATCACGCAGACCAGGGCCGACGGCGAGTTCGTGGGAGTCTTGTACGACTACGTCCGGCTCGAGGCACCACCTCCCGGGTCCTGGCGAGACCCCACGACGGCGGCGAGGACGATGACGACGACGACGACGACGCGGCGTGCGTGATCGGTGCATGCGCCATGGTCGCCGTCACCGTCACCGTCACCGTCTAGCTAGCTTAGGGATTGTACCGTTTGTGACAGAGGCAGGTAGCACTAGCAGTAGGAGGGGATGATTTGAGCAAAACAACACTTGCAAGATTGTTGGAGCTGTGAGAAGGTGGATTATTTCTGAATGTAAAATTACTACACCAGTAGAGTAGTAGGGGAACCCATCAAATTAAAATGCTGGAGTGAAATAGTAGATATGGGATACAGTTTCCTGTTTGGTTTCCTCCCACTAAAATTTAGTGACTAAACTTTAGTCACTTTTAATAGCTAAGTTGCTAAACACCCCCACTAAAAGAGACTAAAACGTCATTTTAGTTTAGTCTCTTTTAGTAAGATGAGAGAACCAAATAGGCCCTTAATTGTGTTGTTCTGTTTCCAACTACGATGAGTTCTTCAGTTGTTCCCCATAATTTTTCGACTCCATGTTTGTTCTCTGTATTCGTTATAAAACTAGACTCGACAGAAGGGTAGCATGATGAAGTGCCAACATTGCCCTACATGGAATTCGTGAGAAGTTGAAATGTATAGTTATTTCGAAAAGAAGAAACGAAAGAAAGGCATAGTGCTATGCTTGACAGCTTGAGCAATGGACCACATGAATGTTGATGTTTGCAAGCTTTTTCTTCGTCGGTTGGGAGAAGAAGCACTTGAACTAGAAGTTTTAGTTCAATGCATGTGTCCATTCGGTTGTTTTGCGTAGTTTGTTTATTTTTTCCAAATTTGTCAACATCATGTAATCAATTTGAATATAAATTTTAAAATATAAATCTTACAACATGTTTATTAATGTATTTTTTTAGTATTTTCTTCCATCCTATATATTACAATATTTACGCCGAATTGTCGATCAACATTTACGCTTTGTAATCGGATCAGCCAACAAACATCTACGTGTACGGAAGCAAAAAATACGTATAATATAAAGCCAAGTCAAAGCGTGCATGCAGGCTCAAAGCGACCAGTCAACACTCAAAAGGCTCAAAGCAGCATTTCTGCATGCATGCATGACACACGATTTTTATTTACCACTCGAACTCGAGCGCTGAACGCTGATCCATCTCATACGTGCCATGGCCGCCGCCGCCGCCTCTGCTCTCCTCCTCGCCCTGTACCTAGCACCAGCACTTCCCATCTGCCTGTCGTCGTCGGCCGCCCTCGCTTCGCCGCCGTCGGCGCCGGCGGCGCCGCCGCGACTCGGAGCCGTCGTCGTTGGAGAACAACAGCAGCTCCTCGGCGAGGCGCGCGCGCCCGGGTTCGCCGCGTGGCTCCGCGGCGTGCGGCGGCGCATCCACCAGCGGCCCGAGCTGGCCTTCCAGGAGCACGGCACCAGCGAGCTCGTGCGCGCCGAGCTCGACGCGATCGGCGTGCCCTACAGGTGGCCCGTCGCCCAGACCGGCGTCGTGGCCACCATTGCTGGCGCCGCCGCCGCCGCCGGCGGGCCCACGGTCGCCCTCCGGGCCGACATGGACGCGCTCCCCGTGCAGGTCTGTATGTATATTGTTATGTTAATTTCTTGCATTAGCGAAATTAAAGAACTGTTTAAAGTTCTGCGTGGTTTCTGATTCTCCAAAAAAAAAAAAAAATCTCCAAAGAGAAAAGAGAGATTGATTAATTTGAGTTTTCAATCAACTGATTCATTTCTATTTCTCTATATGTTTAGTAGTTCACTGATAAGTTTTACCAATGATATACATGTATCATAGTCATAGACTCAAAAATATACATGTATCAGATAGAATGCCATACCTAATCTTCACACAACTAATAAATGCATTAGACGAACAAGATTCTTTACAAGTATACTGTTTTCTCGTTTAAATCCTGGAATGAATGAATGAACATGTTAGCTAGAAGACTCAATAAGGGAGTGATGAAAGCCAACGAAATGTATAGTTCGCCAGCAAGTTCTGAAGAAAAAATAGATTCACCATTGGTATTGTTTGCATTGCACCACAATCATGAATAATTGGATGTGGTCTTGGCTAGTCAGTGCCATATTTTCCATGTATGCCCCTGTAATGCTAACAACAATACTCAAGTACTTTAATTGGTATTATTTGTCCTTTTGCAGGAATTGGTAGATTGGGCATACAAGAGCCAAGAAAGTGGGAAAATGCATGCTTGTGGTCATGATGCCCACACGACAATGCTCCTAGGAGCTGCTAAGCTCCTTCAAGACCGGAAGGATGACTTGAAGGTATTATATATATATTTGCAGTTGAAAAATCTGAATTTTTTAAACATCATAGGCCGTCAGTGGATTGACGTTTACTATCATCAGGAAAGAAATGCCAGTGTAATTATGATTTTTCTTCTTCTTCTAGTGGTTTGCTTTCAATAGATGATCATCTCTGCATTCCATGCTCACAACTCATGTGGTTATCATTATTCCGTTCATTATTAGGGTGTTGTAAAGCTTGTGTTCCAGCCATCAGAGGAGGGCTATGGCGGAGCCTACTACGTCCTACAAGAAGGTGCTCTTGACAACGCGTCAGCCATATTTGGCCTGCATGTGGACCCAGCAATTCCAGTAGGTGTCGTTGCATCTAGGCCAGGACCCTTCACTGCAACAGCGGGTCGATTCTTGGCAACCATTCATGGGAAAGGTGGCCATGCTGCAATGCCCCATGAATCCATCGACCCTGTTGTGGCTGCATCCACCGCAATCCTCAGCCTTCAGCAAATTGTTGCTCGTGAAGTCGATCCCCTCCATGGTGCAGTAAGTGACAAGATTATACTATACTCCATTGCAAAAAGAAAATGGATTATTCAGATTGCAAAATTGTATATGTGTGTGTATGGATTATGTAGAAACATCGAAAGATTGATGCCTCCCTGCTGCCACTGAATCTTTCAGGTGGTATCTGTCACTTTTGTGAAAGGAGGAGAAGCTTTCAATGTTATTCCAGAGTCTGTGACCTTTGGTGGCACCATGAGGAGCATGACAGATGAAGGTTTATCATATCTCATGAAGAGGATTAAAGAGGTAACTTCCCTCTCTAGCTAAAACTGAACCTAAACATCATGTATAGTCTCTGCTTCTACAATTGATAATAAATACTTCTATATATATATATATATATATATATATATATATATATATGTAAGATTGTAGAAGGACAGTCTCTGGCACACCACTGCACTGCATCTGTGGACTTCATGGAGGAGAAGATGAGGCCCTATCCTGCTGTGGTCAACGATGAAAGAATGCATGCTCATGCAAGGGCAGTGGCCGAGAGCCTGCTAGGGGAGAAGAACGTCAGGGTTGCTCCTCAAGTGATGGGCGCCGAGGATTTCGGGTTCTACGCGCAGAGGATGGCCGGCGCCTTCTTCACCATTGGAGTTGGCAATGAGAGCACAATGGTGGCAGTAAAGCAGCCTCACTCCCCCTACTTTGTGATCGATGAGGATGCGCTTCCTGTCGGAGCTGCATTACATGCTGCCGTGGCAATTGATTTCTCGAAGAAACATGAATCAGCAAGAACCTAAATATATGGAAAGTAGTAGCTTGTTTGATTTTTTTTGGGGTGTTAGATATATTTTGTCATCATTTCTATATTTTATTAGGTGCTTGATTTTTATTTATTTATTAGACGACATGTATTTTTTTTATTGTTTGACTTTAAAAAGTTGATAATTATCTATCCTTTTTAATTGTACACTAGTTGATCGCTTAATTTTTTTTCTAAAAATTCAGTCACTTGAAATTTAGCCACTCTTATTTTTCATTTTGTGGAAGTGAGATGAGTACTCTCGTTTTCTTTGTGTGGAAACGTAAGTTCAAGTTTTCTTTTGCTTCGTTGTCCTACGCTTGGTTTCATAAAAGAAACTTCAGTTTAGTTTCTTCAAGGACATATTGAGCCGTAGATCATCTAAGTTTTAGCAACATATTTGAAATTTAGTTTCTTCAAGTTTTGTTCTAAGTCAAACTTGTCTAGCTTTGATTAACTTTGATTAACGTTGATTTCTTTGTGTAACGACGATGCCTCCATTATGATCCACGTCACGTCAATCATAACAAATGAATGAATCAAATTATTTATTTATTTATATATCTATATTTATATCTATATCTATTATATATATATATATATATATATACATATATATATCTAATCTAATAATAATAAAGAGGCAAAATTTCTTCACTGTTTTTGGTCTGGCCGTTTTCGTCAAACCTATTTATATAGACTAACTAGGATTCCCACAAGATTAGGGGACCGATATGGGACTAATAGTCTGTCCGTTCCCCTCCCCCCTTTCGTCTGGTCGACAGCACCGGTTGGAGCAAAAACCGATCCAGTCTGACTGTTTCGTCTCGGCTCGGACCTTTTTGCAACGAAATCGTCCCGAACTAGGCCTAGTCTCGGTAGCCCACGAGACCTCAGCGGCAGTAGAGCGGAGACGAGCGCTCGTTCAATTTCTGTCTGGGCGTTTAGCACCACCTCACCAGCTGAAGGTGGACGAGCCACGAGCTCACGCTATAAGAAGAGTGCCTGCCTCATGCCCCGTTGCTCCATATTTACCTGGACGGGGTCGACGTCAGATCATTAAGGCTCGTGGATTCATCCTCGAATTAAAAAGCGAGAAAAAAAATAGCCAACCAGAAAACAAAGCACCGATCGCTTCTTCAGTAAACTCGCAAGGACGGCAAGGTTAAAATGTTAAACGCCAAACGTCGGCACGTCTCCGATTAACCGGACTGGTGAATTTGGTCGGCGAACCCCGAACGCTCAAACCCATCATAAAAGAAATCCACAAGCTATATGCAGAATTGCAGATCGCACCCTCCGCTCCTCCCACAACGGAATGTGCCCCCAAATCGTCCCGGAAAAGTAGGGGGTGGGAGACGATCGAGTTCGTTACCTCTACGGACCAACCGCGTGACTCGCGAAGGACGAGCTTCTCGAGGCCGGTGGGGCCCTTCGTGCGCTCCACGGACGGCGTTGGCGGAGTTGAGGACGACGACGCGGTGGCCATTCCCACGGGCTGAAGTGATCGTAGAGGCGGACTGCGAGGCTGGACTGCTGGAGACTGGAGTGGAGTGAATGAAGAGAGGAAAGGTGTCACAGCTATTTATAAGCGATCTCAGGAGAATGAATAAAAGTCTCTCTTAAAAAGAATGGAAACCTTGACTTTTGAGTCAAACAATTTTAAATTGATTATATATAATTATTAATATTCAAGTATACGGATAGATGTTGGTATATTAATTATAAATATATAATTATAATAAATCTATTTTTAAAGAATAAAAGTTGATACTATCTTTTGGTCAGTTTTGACAAATATTTCTCCTGTGAAACAATTTTGACTAAATTTATTATTCAAAAATTTATAAAATTTGTTTTTGCAGAAACAGATTTTTTGACTTTTTTTTTAAAAAAATGCGATGCTTAGCGTATGTGCGGGTGCGTACGTATCTTCTTTCACCTGTCTTTTCCTCTTCTCGTGTCGCCCTCGCCTTCATCTTCCTCTGCCCCACATCATTAGCCGGTCTTGTCGAGCTCCCTACCATCAGCGAGACACTTTTTACTCCTCCCCTCCCCATGATGCTATGGTGAGCTCCGTCAAATCTACCAAACATCCCCGCCCGTCCTTGGATCGGCCACCGTTGCTGCCATCAGGGCCCTAAGCTCCATCCAACGGGGCTCTTTATTATTAGGTATAGATTAACTAGAGATTATGATATTATTATCAATATTAACCTACACTACGAATCCATCATAAAGAAAATTATAGCTCAAAAAATTAATAGAAAGGAACAAATATAGATATTTAGCTATTTAACATTCATGTCTTATTTTGTGTTAATGACCTTGTTTGCTAAAGCTTATGATCAATCAAAGTTGGTCAATGTTTTTCTATCACAACAAAACAACAACCGCCATAAATCATGTCGATACGGGCATATGTACTATGAAATTAAATTTTGAAATGGATCTACTTACATCACTTTCATTCTTTTAAAACTAAATCCAAAAGAGTTTATTTATAGTTAGAGTTTAAAAATTTAAACTTTGGATTAAACTTAACCTAAAATCTTTTAGAGTCTCTTTCTTCTCCCGTTGCAACGCACGGGCATTTGTCCTAGTTATAATATAATATAATACGACGAAGAAAAAAGAAGAAGAAACGTCATATCACACCATTTGTAATCCGATCTCTGCCGCACAAGCTTGATCGGACGGTCACCAGACTCTCAGAGACACGAACAATACTCGTCGACTCCGCCGCCACTCGCGAGTCGCGAACGCGACGGAAGGGGAGAAGAACCGCGCGCAGCCTTCCTCGGCGCCTCCTCGCCGCCGCTGGCCGCCCCGGGCTCCGACTCCGCCCTTCCTCGCCTCCTCCTGCTCCCGCCGGCTACCGCGGCGCCGCCCGGCCCGGCCCTAGGTGACCCGGCCGCGGCGCTCCAGTTGAATCCAAAGGAGACCGACGGATCGATGGCGGCCGCGGCGGCGGTGTACCGGCGGGTGCTGAAGGCGGTGCAGAAGCACGTCGGCGGGGCCGCTACCAAGCAGCACTTCCGCGACTTCGTGGCGGCCGAGTTCCGCGCCCCCGCCGGCACAGAGGCCGACGCCAGGGCGAGGCTGCGGCTCGCCGGAGACTACGCCTACCTCCTCACCAGCGTCCACCACCACAAGGTATTGGAGACCGCGTGTGCTATGATGATCCCGGTGTGCGATATTTTATTTGGTCTGTGTTGTGTGCCTCGGGTAACGGCGTAGTCTGCACCCTCCTTTCTCCTACGAGGGACGTCACGTGTTCGATGAAATGTCAAGGCTGGGTCGCGTTGTTTGGAGAATGTGAGAGCTTTGGGTTAGAGTCCCAGAGGCAATTTGGCTGTACAGTGACCGGCCAATTGATAGCTGTTGGCTGACCCAAACGAAATCCCCGATCGTTGCTTTTTGGTAATTAGTGGCACAGTATGGTTCATAATCATGCAATGAGTTAGATAATACATTCCACTTTGTGCTTGTTTGGTTCAAAGACTGGCAAAGTTGGCTGACCAAGCATCAATTCCGGGTGTCCGATTTGGACGCCCCACCTAGCCTCGAATGGACCTGCCTGGTCGCAGCACCCCAGGGCAGGTTTCGAACCAAACAAGCCCTATGCGTTTGCTCAGTTCAGTCTGAGTGTGGACACATTGTGGTTTAATTGCTCATTTCCATGATTTGACCTGATTAGATGTATCTTTCTATACTGAGGCCTTGTTCAGTTCGCGAAAAATGTGGCGAAATGTTACTGTAGCACTTTCGTTATTATTTGATAAACTTTGTCTAAACATGACCTAACTAGACTCAAAAGATTCGTCTCGACATGAGCAGACCAAAAGTACAATTAGTTATTTCTTTTACCTATATTTAATGCTCCATGCATGCGTCTAAAACGGGTACTGCGCAAAATATTTTGGGAGATTTTGGAATCTGAACGTGGCCTGAGAATGTTCTCAGTGGCACTATACTGTCAGCTGATCATGCACCATGGACTCCATTAACTCTACATCATGCTTGGTTTCTGCCTCTGACTGATAACGGCATGATCTGCACCCTTTCCTGCGAGGGAGGTCATGTGTTAGATGAAATGCCAAGGAGGGGTTGCGTTGCTTAGAGAATATGGTATCGCTATCACTTGAAGTTTGGGTTAGAGTCTCAGAAACAATTTGGCTACAAAGTGACAGGCTATTGATAGGTTTTGGCTGACCCAAACCCAATCTCCAACCGTTGCTTTGGTAATTAGTGGCGCATCATGGTTGATAATCGTGCAATAAGCTGGATAATTCATTACACTATGTGTTTGCTTATTTCAATCTGGGTGTGGACACATGGTGGTTTAATTGCTCATTTCCATGATTTGACCTGATTAGATATATCTTTCTACACCGAGCGTGTTCTTGATAGCACTGTACTGTTAGCATATCATGCACTATAGACTCCATTAACTCTACATCACGCTTGATTGTCCAGGACCTTCTGTTCTCATACAACATAGCTGTGGACCGATCTGATGAAATGAAGAAGACATTGAACAAATCTGCTGCCAGTGTAGGCCTCCAGCTTCCTGATGTCTACCAGCCATGAGGGCTTGTTCTCTTCTTGTATGTGTGATCCATGATACTGCCATTTAGCTATGGAACTTTGTTTTTGTGTCCTACATTCCATTTACCTCAGAAATTTTGGTTTCTAATTCTACTGTACTCACAATAATGAGAAATGGCATTGGTTTGTTAATGATGTCATCCAACGATGTATGAATTCCTTCTACAAAGATCAATTGCTCCTGTTCTGTATTTTGCACAATATCTAGATTGTATTACATCTCCGGTCGTTCCTATCCACTGTCCCTTCCATTTTATCAATCTGACCTGGCATATGGAAGCAAGCAACCAGTCAACTTTTTTTGATACATCCACTTTTCTCATCTGAGATCAACATGCTCGTAAGACTAAAATGCAAAAACATCAGGAGCAATGCATGAAAGATGTACACAATTTTTTTTTCGATGAACACACTCCCCTTAAAAACATTTTCAATTTTCTTAAGAATCCTGGCATGTTCCTGCCCCAACTTGCTTGGTATAAGAAGGCTCTGTTATTGTGTTGTATGTGTCCTATATGTTATAATTAATCATGTCAACTGACAAATCACAATGACCATATCTACAAACAAGTCCCTAAATATACACAGGTAAAACAAAGCTATCTTCTCACTCCTTTGGAGACTTGTCAGTTCTATTCAAACTATTAGTTTCTTTAGCATGACCCTCACCTGGTGGTTCTGTGTTAGCTTCTGCAGATGCTTGGGTTGTAGTTGTATTCGGACTGTCAATTTCATTGAAATCGTCCTCTTTTGTTTCGTTATTGAATGCTGCGGTAGCTCCTGCAGATGTCCCAGCAGCTTCATTTCCTTGTGCCCAAGCTATAGGAAAATGCACTGATTTTTCACCAGCATTTCTGCTCTTGTCATCTGAATTCTCTTCAAAGGAACCATAGTCTATGTTCTGAAGTACCATTGGAATGTGCATACCCCCAACAAGTACTTCTTTGCTTTCCACGTCTAGATCAATCTTTTCCCTTGGGTTTGTCACATCCAGCCCAATGTATGGAGTGTAGAATCCAGCTTCAAGTGCACCCTCACCTACCCATGAACGAAAATCGTTCATCGGAGGTGGTATCTTGGTAAAGAACACTTCCGCAAAGTTTGTTGCAATGCTCTTCCGGTAGGGATTGTCCTTCTTGTCATAATGGTATCTAAAATTTTCATATGTTGTCTGCAAAATATGTAGGTAGTAATTAGTATCAATTAAAAGTATTGGAGGTTGTAAGTATTAATACGATTACAGTACACATTGCACTACTTTGCATTCTCAATTCCATTCTGCAGATCGTAATTAACTTAATATTTTGGATAACATACTGTTCATAACCTTCATAAGGAGGTTTATACATGTACTAATACATTTTCCCCTTTATTTTCATTATGTATGTATCTTGTACAGTCTTTGCATTTTAATGAAATTTTTAGGTAGAGAATTCCCCATGCCAAAAGGAAATCCAATTAAAATATTTAGTCGGTACAAATCCCTGTTGCTTATACTGTATCCTATATCCACCACTACCAGTACCAGAGCAAATTAACATCTTAATCTGTGGAACTGCTAGTTCAAGATATCAAAACTGTCACAGTATATCATATAGTCCTGTAAAGTGCACTGCTCGATTTCTGGTATAATAAGATCAGAGTTTGTAACAGTATTCTAAAAACTTTATATTCAACAAAAGGAAGTACAATCACCTGATTAGTACTGATTAGATAGAGATGAAACACTGTGAGGCCTCCGACAAACCAAACAACAATGGAAGTATATATGATTAGCGCAAACGAGTATGATTCCTTGCGCAAGGCCTTCCAGATAGAGCCTCCATTGACTTCCATTTCGCTATAGACATTCAGCCATGAAAAAATGAAGACAAATATGCACAGGAAAGTCGACGTTGCTATGAACAGAAAGAAGAAGCGGTAGTTCCTCTGCAAGAAGCATCGAGAAAACGGTGATTATTCCAGGACAATGGGAATCTATTTATAAGAATGAAATATTGATAGGAATGCAACATTTTAAAACTTACTGTTTATTTCTAAGGTATTATTGCATTTCTGAAATATGACTTTGGATTATGCTTGGCTAATCAGTTTTTAATGCAACTATATGACACTATGTCCTCGAAGTCTATATGTTAGGTGTGGTTCAGTACTCCTATTAGAAGTTTGGAAGATCACTTTCCTTGTTAGGTGTCTAATCTGATTAACAAATCAAATCAGAGTTAACAACTTTCCGTGGTTTATTTAGTGCAAGGTTAAGTTGCCACTAATTGTTTGGTCAAGCACAACTAAGTGGATCAGTTTTTTGGTTAATAGTACAACTACTAGATGCATGCATAAGTCCAAGTTGCTTAATCTCTTTAGATTCAGCGCCAGGTTTAAATATAGATAAACACCAGAGACGATTACAAGAAAGTAAGCTAGGTTTGGTCTGATTCTTGTCTCTTACTGAAATTAATCTGTGTTTGTTGTCAATGATATGCATAACAGTAATGGAATAAGTGATGACTGGCACATGGTCTTTCAGTGGAGGTCTGGAGCTAGAATTTGATAATTTCAGCATTCAAATTACCGCAAAGCTGAGTCAGTTACTTACAAGTCCAATGCACTGGCCGACCCATGGGCAGTGGTGGTCAAACTTGTGGACACAGTTGTTGCAGATGGAGCAGTGCGAGGATCGTGGTGGCCGGTACCTCAGGCAGGTCTCACAAAACTTCACCTTCACCGTGAAGCCATTAATGATGACGTCCTTGGTCCGGCGGAACCTCATCCGTGGTGTTCTCCCGCCGCTCCAGTCCATAGATGGTGTGTTGGAGCCAAGGAACTCATCAGCTTCAGGAGGCGCTCTCGTGTTCCTTGGCACGATTCCTGGGTCTCTGGCAGATGTCATGGATAGGAAGACAAGGTCCTGCATTTGAAGGCATGGTTTCAGTTTCTGGCTGTATTGGGAATTTGATATTTCATCCTTGAAACTCCTGGATGATCACAGTTTCAGATATCTAGGCCGAAACCATTGTGGAATTATATGGTGATTGCTGGGAGAAGACGGTAGAGTCGGCAAAGGTGGCCCTTAAGGGATACACTGACCATGATTGTTGTGATGGTGACTATCAGCGCTGCTGCTTGATGCATTTGCTGCTGCCCGCTGGAGCCGTAAAATCTGAATTGCATCTGGTAGCAGAAGACGATGGTTGGGGCGACGATGAGGAACGTCGTGAGCAGGAGGGACGCAGCATCGGGCCCGAACATCAGCCGCCCGCCGCATAGGAATATCTGCAGATGGTTGGTGGAAGCTGCTCTGTCAGTAAACTCTGGTCTGTTTCTGGCTGGCAATGTTTGTTTGAAGAGTTCTCAAACCATGTGAAGAACAGATCACTACTGGTGGTAAAGGAGCTGGAGAAGGAGATGGAATGGAAGCTCGCGGAGGCTGCTTACGCACGTTGTTTCCCTTCCAAGCCTGGTAGATCCTCCTGGGCTTGGCCTCCTGCTCCTGCGGCTGCTCATCCTCAGCAGGCTCTGATGGCTTCATGACAACACCCTCAAGTCCTGGCTGCTGCTGCTGCTGCTGCTCCTGCATGATGCTTGCTCTGATTTTCTCTCACGAGTCACGCCATGGTTGATGGCGAGATGGACATCTGTGCCTGCTGCTGCCGCCTTGGCGCCTTGCTTTCAACGGATGGTCCAGAGCAGAGGAGGCATTGTTGTTGCCGTAGGAGCAGCGCCCAGCATTTGGCACGCCTGCTTTGCTTGCTCACAGTCAAGCTGTACTGCAGGCCAATAACTGGATTACCCTTTTTAATTTAAGGAGTCTCCAAGGACAGGCAAGGAGTTGTGACAGTAAGCATGCAAATGCAGCGAGAGAGAGAAGCATAGGGATTAGGGTGCCTTGGGTTTTGTCATTGCATGTCCTGCCCTGCTGTACGTTTTGGCTGGGTTAGGTGTGTGTGTTGTGTTGACAAATCATTCCGTAGATGGATTTGGCAGGAGGAGGTTGGTGCGATGGCAGTGCGTTACATTCTTATTGTTATCCTGCCGCGATCCCCGCTGGAAATTGCGTCTGCCTGGAACGCCTGTTAGCATATACTGTGTACTCTACTCTGTCTGGTAACTGTAAACTACTATAGCAGCATTTTAGCTTTGTCTGCTGGGGTTGCTGGCATTGCATTCAAACTATAGCATTAACTTGTTTGCTGGGTCGCTGGAATATGATGTGGAATCATCCTGGAATTGCATGCTGAATGTGTGCCAAGGCTTGCAACAAGGTTGACGATGGTGGTTTGTAACCTCTGCTCCGAGGGTTCTCTCGTTGTGTAATTCGCTCCTCTTAACGAAAAACGGATATATTCACCCATCACAAAAGGAAAAAGCAACGAGGCCGACGATGGTGTACGCCGGCGGCCTGCTGGTAATTTTGTTGTTTGTCCGAAAAAATTGCCACTCCTAGTTTTCGAGAAGTTAATCTATCTCTTTGGCTAATTATATATAAAACTAATATTTATCATATGTAATAAGTTTCATTGGATGTATAATAAAATGAATCTATTTTCATGATAAATTTCTTTGGTGATACAGGTATTTCGATACTATTTTATATAAACTCAGTGAAATTTTACAAAACCGACTTATTTCAAACCTAGGTCAAACCTAATCTAGAATAACATCTTTTTTGAAACTGAGGAAGTATGAGACAAGCTAGTTAGGTCAGTTTGGACTATTAGGTTATGGTATAAACACCATGCATGCATGCCTAAACGTTTCCGTGTGCGGGCAGTCCATTGTCCAAGTCAAGAACATAGTTATATCTAGTTTAATTTAATTTTGTCCAAGTCGAATTATCCTAAAATCGACCGTTTGTATATTTACTCCCTCCATGTAAGAAATAGATATTGTTTTGGACAAAGTTTAAGTCAAACATTAGAAATATAAATCATGAATAACTTTTAAATTATTAAGTTTAGATATGTAAAAATCATATAAATAATTTTTTCTTGAAAATTACTTTCATAAAAATGTAATATACCACTTTACAATATTTTTTTTTCAAAGAAACAAGTAGTCAAAGTTATACTTTGGAGACTATGTCGTTGTCCTGAACATCTATTTCTTGTATGGAGGGAGTACAGACGAAAAAAACTATGGTACCTACAATATATTATATATGAATATGAAATGAGCACAATTAGATTAGATCCATTGTAAAGTATACTTGCTCAGTTAAAAATATAGATCGTTTCATTTTTGAAACAGTACATGTTGTGTTATTAGACGTCCGTGCTCTTCTCTGTAAGCTCGGTCAAATTTAAGATCACGTAGCTTTGAAGATAAGTAAGTAGCAGTAGAGTGGAATTATCCTGCTGGAACTGGGTGTCGATGCTGGATTAGGACTGAGCTTTGGTTGCACTTCAACTTGTGCTGCTGTTCTTTTCCCCTCTCTTGACATACATCATCATCATATAATATAGCACATGGGTTTGTTTTCCGGTCAACGATGGCATACTATATACTACTACTACATACTCTCTCCATCCACAAAAGAATGCAATTCTCACATCCCGAGGAGTCAAGCATTACAAACTTTGACTAAAATTATATGAAAAAATACTAACACTTATGACACAAAATAAACACCATTAGATTAGTTATAAAATATATTTCCATAATAAATTTATTTTAAGACATAAATGCTAATGTTATTTACTATAAATTTGATCAAAGTAGAAATAGTTTGATCCACACACTTTTCATAATTGCATTTTTTTTTTGACGGAGGGAGTAGTAGGGAGGCAGTGAAGTTGTTGCACGCGGCTTGCGTTTCGCTTTAGGTCTCGTTCCGGCGTTCCCTTTGAATTAAAACTAACAAAGTGGCCGGCCCGGCCCGGCCCGCGAGGCCGCGAACCCACCAAGCATGCGGTGAGGCAGCAGCAGGCCCAGCTGTCAGCTGGGCAATGGCTGATCGCACAGGTGGCGTCATGTGCGCAGCCCGGGCAACGTGGTCCAGCCAATCGTATTGCTCCACGTCGACCTCCACCTTCACCCCCAGTGACACTGCCCGGGGTGCGGCGCGTTGGATTCTTCTACGATACACGCACGGGTGGCCACTGCTTCTTCTTCTTCTTACGTTCCAAAGTTACTTTTGTTTTTCCAAGATTTATGATTTTTGCTACTGTTCCCTCCATTCCAAATTATAAATCATTCCAAAAATCTTAAAAAGTCAAATTTTTTAACTTTGAAAAAAATTATATAATAAGATAATAATATTTATGACATTAGCTAAGTATGCAAGTGAGCGCTAGATCGGTTGGTCTAGCCATTCTCCTTGCACCCTGCCAGCCAGAGTTCGAATCCCCGTAGGGGCGGATTTGTTGGCCGGAGGAGGGCGGATTTGTCCTCCGGAGGAGGCGCAGTTTATCTGTGCGTTGAAAAAAAATCCCCTCGTCTGCCCCATGCCAAATCACAGGTCTAAGGCCAGCCCAGTCTCACGGGAGCTGCGGTGCCGCTGTGTATGGGTGGGGCAGGGGTTCGGAGGTTTTCTTAAGCATAATGCCCGGGGGCTGTCTTACCCCCCGCGGGTGGGGCAGGGGTTCGGAGGTTTTCTTAAGCATAATGCCCGGGGGCTGTCTTACCCCCCGCGGATCGAGTTTTATATTAGCTAAGTATCATTATATTCTTTATTAGTTATATTTATATAATGTTATAAATCTTTATGTATTTTTTTATAATAATTTTGGTTAAACTTAAAAAAATTGACTCTCCAAGAATCTTTGCGTATCTTTCTAGAATGGCGAGACTACCTCTATCATGTGCGCAGCCCGGACAACGTGGTCCAGCCATGTATTGCTCCACATCGACCTCCACCTTCAACCCCCAACACTGCCTTGTGTTGGATTCTTCTACGATACACGCACGCATGGGTGTTTATTCCACATCCACTGCTTCTGCTTCTTAGGTTCCATCCGACATTTATGATTTTTGCTACTACCTCTGTCGGTCTCTAAAAGCTTGCGTCTTTTTGCTTGAACTTATTTCGATTAATTTTAACTGTTTTTAATAATATTCAGTAAGAAAAAATAAGTTTTTTTTTCTCACCACCTTTATAGTTATATATATGGCACACTAGTTTTTTTTGCTCTCTCGAGTATGTGTAGCTCGTTAGATCTAAACAGGTGGAGCTACGTAGTTTAGAGGTTATTTGCCTAATATATTTTTCGATTGATTCAATAATATTATACAAGAGAGAATAAGCTAAAACAAGTTGAAAAGTTTAATTAAGAACTGAATATTCAACTATTAACTGTTCCACTAGTTAAACCAAACTAGCAAATAGCAACTAATATTAGTTGTGACCTACTATTAGTTACTAGCTCACTATTATCAGCTAATGGATCTAACCAACGTATATTGGAATCAATGGGTGTTTTTGAGCTACATGCTGAGCTTAAATGTTTGTATACCCTAGAGCACACCGGATTACATTAAAACTTATCCATTTTTTCCTATCTCTTTTCTCATTTAGCATGTCCTAGTACCCATCACCTTACCTATGTGTATCCTACTTATTATAGTGATCTCATTGTATCTCATCTATGCACAAAGCTTTAACTACTGGTTTTTGTTAAGGTCTGAAATAAATCGTCTACGAAGGAGAAGTGGTATAGGGGCGTGTTTGTAAGTTGTAACCGCTTACAATCGCATCTACGGTCACTCTACTATGAGAATCAAAAAAACTCGCGCCAAACATCTTATCATAAAAATCGATGATTGTTTATACCACCCAAGGCATATAATGACTACAAGATTACCAAGACATATAATGACCACAAGATTAACCTAGCGCTAGCATTTTTTGTTGTACCATGAGCCAAATGCCATGCAACCAATACGACACGTGTGGTTAACACGTCCTGTCCTCAAACACACCCTACCTATCCCTCCGTTCTTAAAAAGAATTATTTTCTCTATAAGTCTAGACAGATTTGTCTTGATGATTTATAATATAGAAAGCGACATATTTTTTTCGGAGAGGGTACTGTATGTCAGTATGCCACTGGTGTTGCCGTGCTTTCATTTTTCCACGTGTGAAAATTCAGCTGTGCAAATTTTACTCCTTGTCCTATTATCTCTGCAATCTGCATCCGTGGATGTGGATTGGTTTGTTTGTTTGACCCCGTCACCGTCGGTCGGCCATCGAAGCCACGCGGCTTCTTCTTCAGTTCTTCTGGGAACCCCTTCCATCTCCCTCCTCGCACCCGCACTGCACACCCGTCCGTCTCCGTCGTCGTCTTCCTCGGTTCCTCCCTTCCCTTTGCTGGACGAAACGGACCCTCCTTCCCTCCCTCGCCCTCCTTATAACCGAACCCAGCCCAACCAACCAGCCGTTCCTCTTCTTGGTACGGCCGGCCTCTGCTACTACTAGCATATACCACCATTACCAGCACACCACCATCGTTTGTCCTTATCCCCCGCTCCAGAAGCGTCAGAAGGCGGGCGCCACCGCCGCCGCCGTCGAGGCACAGGAAGGATGTGCGGGATCTTCGCCTACCTCAACTACAACGTCTCGCGGGAGCGCCGCTACATCCTCGAGGTCCTCTTCAACGGCCTCCGCCGCCTCGAGTACCGCGGCTACGACTCCGCCGGGATCGCGCTCGATGCCGCCGCCGCCGCCCAGCTCCCCTGCCCCGCTTCTCCCGCCGCCCCTTCCGGTGCGCGGCCGTACGCCGGGGCGCCGCCGCTCGTGTTCCGCCAGGAGGGCAAGATCGAGAACCTCGTGCGATCCGTCTACTCCGGTCAGTCCTCTTCCGTTCCGTTCCAAATCTCTTTATTCCTGCCGCAAAGCTGGGATATTTTTTGTTTGTTTGTTTCGGGGCTGACTTCTCTTTCTTCTATCGGAAAAAAGCTTCGATTTTGACCGGCGGTTTGGGTCACAATTTCGGGGGGATTTTGTTACTTGCTGTCAGTGATTTTGGATGATTCTATTCTACTTTTACCGCGTCACATTTCTTTCATCATCATATAATACTGGAACCGCCGACTCCCGAAATTCAGGATCTCTGTTCTCATCAATGTCTCGAATTCTAATTTCCACATATTACTAGCTCAGAAGCTACATCTTACTCCAGCTTCCGTGATTGTGTTCCCTTTTTTTTCAGAGGTTGATGAGAAGGATGTGAACCTGGATGCTGCGTTCAGTGTGCATGCTGGGATTGCCCACACCAGGTGGGCCACACACGGCGTGCCTGCTCCAAGGAACAGCCACCCCCAATCGTCTGGTGCCGGTGATGAGTTCTTAGTCGTCCACAATGGCATTATCACCAACTATGAGGTCTGCTTACTCTGTCATTGTTATTCTGACATCGTTTGATGGAATCCTTGCGGCGTTGTATTGTTTGCTTTGTTCTATATAGTCTTTACAGTTGTGTGTGCACATGGATCATTGAAACCACATGCCTGTACCAACACTTGCCCCCCAATACTGAAGTCTAAAGCAGCCGCAATGTATCTTGTCGAAATCGGTAGCAAGGAAGGGCCAAAGAACAAACGGCAGTAGACATCCATCATCTTGCACAATGTTCATCCGAATATTAGTGGGGCCCAAAAAAAAATAATATTAACCATGGTTCCTTTATGCACTGCTGCATGCGTCAAAACTACTCCCTACTACTGCATGCCAGCGCTGAGAGAGAGAATATAAATTTTTTAATCCTTGTTACCCGGTAGTAGTACTCCTACCGGTAGCAACTATTGCCTGTTTTTCATACTAGCTCCACAATGTATCTTACCACATGTAGCAGCTTACTACCCTCTTACTACCTTCCATTGCGGGTGCCCGCTTTGAGTTCCCTTCACATGGGATGTCTCCTTATCCTCCCTCCAATTTTTTAAGCAGAGAATCTGCCCTTTAGTTTCGAAGATCATATATAATACTTATGAATGGTTACTGCAGCACATTATTTACTGTTCAACAGATGGAACATCAAGAACTGTCTTTTCAGTTCTGCAGGTTATCCACCGCAATCCTGAATTTCCTTTTCTAGTTATGTAAATTTTTCCGCTATACTCAATGTTAGATTTCAAAAGTTGATCTTGTGTTTATAGACATTTATTATGGAAGTCTGAACCACCATAGACTTCAATGTATGTTATCATGTGCAGCCTCCTGATTCCGTTGTAAACTAATGCGGCACCATATGATAACTAGGTGAAGTACAAGTCTAACTTGATTTTCCTCTCATATCTGTTCAGGTCCTGAAAGAGACACTAACTAGGCACGGGTTCACCTTTGAGTCTGATACTGACACAGAAGTCATCCCTAAGCTAGCAAAGTTTGTTTTTGATAAATCTCATGATGAAGAAGGTAGTGTATTTATATCCTTTAAATTGCAATATTGCTGTTGTAGAAAAAAGCGGAAAATATAGTATCCTCTGATTATCTGGACCATTTAGTCTTTGTAAGTTAGTATGTCCTTTGGGCATTGCATGATGGTTAAATTATTAATGTTCTCTCCTAGGAAGCAGATGAGGCAATAGTTGATACACATCTATGCTATTTATGCTAAACACTTTCTATTAGCATGTAGAGATGTGCAGATTACTACTGTACAAACTTGGAAGTATAGTTATTATTGCATTACAAAATAATTCATTCTCACTGGACCCATTGGTGACTTCTAGTTAATAGCAGTTCCTTACATTATTTTTCATCTCCTCAGGTGATGTGACGTTTAGCCAAGTTGTTATGGAAGTCATGAGGCAGCTTGAAGGAGCCTATGCACTTATCTTTAAAAGTCCACACTATCCCAATGAATTGATTGCATGCAAACGAGGTAGCCAACTGATACTTGGTGTCAATGTGAGTGAAATAACATCCTTATACCCTTTAGGCTTTTGGGCAGATTTAATATGAGCAAATTAAACTAATCTTTTTTTGTGTGTTTGTACTGAGCTACATTTTCCATTACAATGGAATCTAAGTTAATTAATTCCTGCCATCATTTACTTCAAAAATATTTGACATGGGAAAGCAGCATAGTTGTAACTTGTAAACATAATGCACTAAATAAGATGTCAGTTCCATTATTTGCATCAAGTCATCGGATAATACCCTACAACTGCCTTTTGTTATCATATATTTTCTCTCATCAAGGGAAACTCTTAACAAGATCCACACTCAAGTATTCATATAGTAACAAACTTTTTAATTGCCACATGTTTTGCTCTACACTGTTTTGATCATAAGAACCATGGGGTTAGGTAGTTCAAGATTTGATATTATTTACTAGCAACCTTTTTAGTAATATATTTTACATTACCATACTTCATCTTTTGTTATTGCGCTCTATAAATCTTACAAACCTCTTTTTTGAGTCTGGACCCTTTCCTATAGAATGTAAAAAATCATGACGGTTATCTCTTGTGTTTCAGGAATTGAGTGGTCAACAGAATGGGAAATCATTTCATGATGTCAAAACCTTGACAACAAATGGAAAGCCCAAAGAATTATTCTTCTCCAGTGATCTATGTGCTATTGTAGAGCATACAAAGAACTATTTAGCTCTTGAAGATAATGAAATTGTTCATATTAAGGTATTGTTTCTTTGTTATGTTACATGCATGTGCTGATTTGTGTTGCACAGTATTTTTTTAAGGTTCATCTATTGTAACTTACAGTTCCTAGGCCTTGATAATCATCGATGTAGTTCTCCCCTGTCAGCAACTCACCATGATGCTGTGTACAAGAAATATATTCTCCAACCTTCTATGCCTAATTGGTTTAAGCATTGCAGGATGGTAGTGTCTCGATCCTCAAGTTTGACCCTCACAAAGAGAAGCCAGCATCTGTGCAACGAGCATTGTCTGTTCTTGAGATGGAAGTTGAGCAGATAAAGAAGGGAAGTTATGACCACTTCATGCAAAAAGAAATCCATGAACAACCACATTCATTGAAAACAACAATGAGGGGTAGACTGAAGGATGGTGGGGTTCTTCTAGGTGGACTGAAGGAATATCTCAAAACAATTAGGCGCTGTAGAAGGGTGGTTTTTATTGGTTGTGGAACAAGTTACAATGCTGCCTTAGCTGCAAGACCTTTTGTGGAAGAACTGACTGGTAAGCCCAATCAATTACTCCAGCTGTATTGTCTTTTCCAATAAAAGTTTGGAATTTGTCCAATCAATCAGAATTCAGTTAATGACCCTTTAGGTTTTGTGTTTCTCTTTGCTTTATTTGGATGATAGGTATTCCTGTGACTATGGAGGTTGCAAGTGACTTGCTGGACAGACAAGGTCCCATCTACAGAGAAGACACTGCGGTTTTTGTTAGCCAGTCTGGGGAGACAGCAGATACCCTCCTTGCTCTTGATTATGCACTGGAAAATGGAGCTCTCTGTGTTGGCATAACAAATACTGTCGGAAGCACACTGTCTAGGAAAACACACTGTGGAGTTCATATCAATGCTGGTTGTGAGATTGGTGTTGCCAGTACAAAGGTCGGTCTATATAAGCTTTCCCTTTGCAACGTGCTCCTTTTTTTAGCTATCCATTTTCATCATAACTGAAAGAAGGTATTCAATTTTTCTGAAGTCCTAACAACACCTGACAATCTTGCAGGCATATACAAGTCAAATAGTAGCCATGGCGATGATGGCGTTGGCTATCGGATCCGACCAAATATCTACTCAAGCTAGAAGGGAAACTATCATCAGTGGACTTACCAACCTTTCAAGTACGTTGAACTAGATCTGTGCACTATGCAGTCAAGCAAAAGGCTTGTTTTTGACTGACGTCTCCAAAACCTGTATTTATGTTCTATGGTGCAGGCAATGTTAGCGAAGTTCTCAAACTTGATGTCGAAATGAAGGAACTTGCCTCATCACTGATCGATTCGGAGTCGCTCCTCGTGTTTGGAAGAGGCTACAACTATGCCACCGCACTGGAGGGTGCTCTGAAAGTCAAGGAGGTCGCCCTGATGCACAGCGAAGGCATGCTTGCTGGCGAGATGAAGCATGGGCCGCTGGCCCTGGTGGACGAGAACCTCCCCATCATTGTCATCGCGACTCGTGATGCATGCTTCAGGTAACGATGATGATGCAGAGTTTTTTTCGAAAAGTCAGTCTTGGTCATGCTTAATAACAGGAAACCAAACCCCTGAGCTTGTTGGATTTTCCATGTACCCTATTGCAGCAAGCAGCAGTCGGTGATTCAGCAGCTCCTTTCGCGCAAGGGGCGCCTGATAGTGATGTGCTCAAGGGGAGACGCCTCCGCCGTATGCCCCAGCGGATCCTGCAGAGTCATCGAAGTTCCACAGGTTGCAGATTGTCTCCAGCCAGTGATTAACATAATCCCATTACAGGTTAGTCTGAGCTTGTCTTGTTGTCTTGTTTAAAAATTTGTGTGGAGTCCTCGGACCTCCCCTTCCCCCCACCTCTCCATTTTACTGACAAATACAGTTTTCTGTGGACTGAACAAATTCTGTTGTTCTGTTGTTTTTGGTTCAGCTGCTCGCATACCATCTGACTGTTCTCCGGGGATTCGATGTGGACCAGCCAAGGAATCTGGCCAAGAGCGTGACGACGCAGTAGGTAGAGTAGAGGTGGATGAGATGATGCATCCATGCATGTGCGAATGACTTGTATCCCTATGTTGTACTGGGCAGCGAGTGGGCAGGGGTTCTATAGAGAGCATGCCGGCTATATATATAGCTGTTGGGTTAGCCATTTTATTTTTTTCTTGTGTATGTAATTATTATTATTTTCCTTATTATTATTATTATTATTCTTGAGGTGGCTAGTAGTATCATGGTACGTTGAACAAGTGGTTGGTTGTGAAATGCACGAGACAAAAGGTATTATTCGAGAAAGGAGTGTGTTGTCATCATGTCTGTCCGGCGACAGAGCTCTCTTTTATGGTGTCATAGCAATTCGGTTTCCTGGGAACGGTTTCAAGTGGGGAACTCATTTGATTTCTAATCGATTCAATTGTGGAATATGTTTTCTTTTTGCTCTTTTTTTCCCAAAGAAAAGATCTGGAAAAAGTTTTTGATTCTTGTTTGCGTTCGGCATGAGATTCTATGGAGAAACGGATTCCGACGGCCCTATATTATTTCTCTCTCTATATGTTTGTTCGTCGATGAATGCTGGTCAAGTCTTCTGATAGATAGATTCCACGAGGACTGGCACCGGCACGGGACGCAACTCGCCGCCACCGGCACGGGACGCCCTCGATTCAGAACTCGCCGCTGATGAAAGGTACTTATGGACTTTAGGGTTGTTTGGCATGCTACTGTAGGTGGTTGAATAGAGGTTTGAAAAAGATACTTATGGACTGTAGGTGGTTGAATAGAGATTTGAAAAAGGTACTTATGGACTTTAGGGCTGTTTGGATCTACATGGTATTGTAGGTGGTTGAATAGAGATTTGAAGGTGCATTTCTTCAGCTAATAATTAGCAAATTTATTAGTGGGTCTGTTTGAATTCAGTAATATAGTAGTATAGTATTAAATTTTAAATGCTAATAGATAGATTCTAGTTGCGCTGCTAAAAGCACACTGCGTAACCTCGTCGTCAGCACGTCTCCTTCGATTCCATCGTCAAAATTTTCGATCCCTTCTCTATCCAGTTTATGGCCTAATCTGGGCCCAACTCTAAATTCACTGACCCGTTTTATAATAATAATATAATAAATAATGGAAATTTTCGATCCCTTCTCTATCCAGTTCATGGGCCTAATCTAGGCCCAACTCTAAAGTCTAAATTCAGAGACCCATTTTATAATAATAATATAATAAACAATGGGTGAGTGAGAAAAGAAAAAAGAAAGAGAACAAAACTCGCCCACAAAATAATTTTTTTTTAAAAAATTCGCCATCTTCTATGTTCCTTCTTCCACCCCTTCTCCCCCACCGAGACGACGACCCACCTCTCCCCGCCGCCGGCCGCTCACCATGGACTCCGACGATGAGACCGCACCGACGCCCAGACATCCGGAGGATGCGCCCGCACCAGCGTCATAAACTCTAGAGGATGCGCCGATGCCAACACCTCCAGAGGACGCCGCCGACAGAAAGAGAAAGACAGAGATATAGCAAACGTAGAAAGAGGGTGGTTGCTGAAACCTCACAATCCACTGCAGAAATTCATAGCTCCTTGAAGAAGGAAGGTTTGACCATGTAGGTTACCTTTGTATTCAATTCTCATCTACTCACTTGTATATTGTTTCATGTTCTTGTTTTCCACAATCTTTATGTTTTTAAAAATAGTCTTCTGATTAATAAATGACTAATAAACTAATGGGTGAATCTATTGTTCTCTCACTACTTTGATTAATTTTATCGTACTATCAGTTCCCTACTTATTTTGCTTTTACCTGTAGTTTCATAATTTGTGTTGCTATATGCAGAATCTTATTTTACTTTTATTACTTGTAGTTTCATAATTTGTGTTGCTATATCCAAAAGCACTCATGGTGTAATTTCATAGTTTGTGCTACCTTGTTCTTCTAGTATGGACACCAATCAACAACAGACTCTCTTGCATGAAGAAGATGATTATTCTATTATGAACACCAAATAACATCAGAGACTCTTGCATGAAGAAGAGCAACTGCGTGATTGGATGTCACAGTTGTACTTCTAGTCCACCCCACATTGCCACTATGGTCATGAGCACAGATAGAATAGGATGAGTTGGTCCCTCAACCCATTAGCATTCATATCTTATTTCTGTATCATGGGCTAATAATCTTAACATCCTCTCTCATCTTTGAAGAATTCTGCAATTATTCAAAAGTTCCAATCCTAACATACAAGCTTATAAGTAGATTTGTTTAACCAAATAAATCTCAATACTTGTTGTCAATCCAAATGCGTTGTCCAATTCATACTCCTAAATCTAACCCCCACTTATTCAAACTAGACACCCTCATTTTGTCTTTGTCCTTGTTTATATATATGCTTAGCTTCATTTTATCTCATAACAATTTGTTGGAGACTAATGGCTTACTTCACTCTTAAGAGGTTTCTACTCTTAAATAAAAGCTTATGAAAATTGTTCTTAACAAATTAATAACCTTATGGTCTATTGTTCTTGCCATAAACCCTAAATTAGTAGGCACTTTATCTTTCCAAGATGTTTTGTCTAACAAATCAAAATGTAATTTTTAGTTTGAAGTTGAGAGGTCATGAAGATGATGTGTCTTCTCTCCCTAAGGTAGATCAAGAAGAGGGGAACTCTATTGATTCAGATAAGTTTTTTGATCTTGTAGATAAGGAGGTAAAGGAGTATTGCAAGACTATGAAAAAAGTTTTTTACAAGAAAACAATTGAGAATGAGTTCAAATGGATGAGTGAGGAATGCTTCTTAGCTTTCACAAATTCTTATGAAAAATTACATTTTGAGGTTTTTCAACAATTTTCGTTTCTTTTTATTTTGCTGTAACTCAATCAGAGGTTATTTTTGTAATTGTTTGGTTATGTATTTGTAGGGTATCGATCACAAGTTTGGTGAGCTTCACAGTCAATGTTTCAGCGTTGAGTCTCATAACAAGAATTTTCATCACTATAACTTCACTATTGAGGAAAAGCATGAAAATTTTGATGTTTGGACTTTAAAACTTTATTTTGCTGAAGTAAAGCAGTTGTCTGGTGTCAAAATCTTTTTTCTGCTGCTTGCTAGAGCCAAATGACTGTGGTAATTTTCTTAAAATATAAACTTTAAAGAATATCAGATATATTTTGAAATCCGAGATCAATCTATAATTAAGTTATTAACAACTAAACAAAATATTTCATATCAATAGTTGTAGTTAGATTTTCTACTGTTACAAATACTTTGCAGAACCACTACATATTTACTATTTTTTGTGTAATTGAACTATATTTTTTATTTTGAAAGTTTATTATTTTATATTATTGCATCAGGTCACTACTATAGATGCAAGAATCAGGACGTGTATGACTTAAAACATCCTAGTAGAGGTGGTTACGATGAAGGATATTCTGATATATGTTGGACTTTTATGGATGACACTGAGTATGACTCTTATAGTTATTGTGGTGGTTATAGTTATTGTGGTGGTTGTGTTCTTGACTATTGAGAAGGTATATTTAAATATGATGTCTAAATACTTTACTGTGAAAATATCTGTGCATTTCCTTAGTAAATTTGTGTTCCTTTAAGGTGGTGTAAGGAGCGAGGTGGAGAGGGAGGGAGCCGGTGTGTGTTCTGTAAGGAACGAGGAGGAGAGGGAGGGAGCCGGTGGGGGAGGCGGTTAGAGTTTACGTCTGGAGAGTGGAGAGCTGTGAATAAGCCCTTTCGACCTTTTTCTTATTAATCTCAAAGGGGCACAATACCTCTATATTTATAGTGAAGAGGAGACTTGCATCCTAAATAATCATGTCTATTTTTCTTATTGTACCCTCTATTCTAATCTATTTCTAATTGGATCCTTTTGTGGCGACGACGACGGTGATGATTGTGTGTGTGCCAGCTGCAGGGGCAGCGGCGGCCTGGGCATCAGTCCACGGGCCCAAATAGGCGCCCTGTCGGCCCATCCAGCCCACTAGGTGCCATTAGGCGTATGGCATCTCTCCTCCCTTCGCAGATCAGTGCATCCACACACTGATATACTGTCCAATTCCTTTCTCCGTGGCTCGATAATCTGGTGCTCGGTACTAAGTTTGTCATGTGAAGGAGTATGTGACCTAGCCTATCGTTGGATTTCTCAGAGTTGACGTCGTGGTCCATGAATAAGAAGCAATAAGCAATCAGTGCATACCCGGTGTCGGTATCAGGTTCTGGAGCAATGGTGATGTTGCTGGCACGTAGTAGCTGAAAGCCCTAGTTTGGTTTTGGTTAATTGATGAAACCTATTTGGTCTAATCCTATTGCTAAGCTTGTGTGTAGCTTATAAGAAAGGATTGTGACCAAGCCAAGTGGTGGAGCTAGCAAGGTGGCAACCATGGAGGATGGTGATGGCCACAAGCAATCAAGAGATCAAGTGCTCTACCATTGGTGAAACATGAGAAGAAGGGAAGAAATGAGCAAAGAGGCCCGAAGGCAAAGGTATAACCTATAGGGCTCTTTGTTTTGGTGATCAAAACACTTAGCGAGTGTGATCACATTTAGGATAGATAGCCGTACTATTAAGAGGAGTTAATTCACGGCTTATGCGGTGTTCAAGTGCCACTAGGTGTTCTCTAACATATAGATGCTATAAACCTAGTGAGTGACTAACTAAACCCTTGGAAAATGCTTTACAAAATGCTAACACACGTGCACAAGTGTTGAAACACTTTGGTTGGTGTTGGCACATGGAAGCAAGGGTGGTTGATAGAAAATAAAAGATGCTGAGTTAGGGGCATCAGACGCTGCTGGCGACAGCATCGGACGCTGGGCCGAGCGTCCGATGGGAAACCCTAACTACTGTCAACTGTTGATGGAGCATCGGACGCTGAGAAATCACTATTGTAGAGTCCGATGCCGGTGACGTGTGAAAGGTCCTAAATGGCTAGATGGGGGTGAATAGCCTAATAAAATTTCTACAAAACACTTAGAGCAACTAGTTAGACAATTACAAAGCGAAGCTTTTTGCTCTAGCTCTACAAAGTGTTGCAAGCCACTTATCCAAGCAATTCTAGTATATTATGATCTCTATGCCACGCAAGAGCTAAGTCACTACTTTCTAAACTAGTGAGCTAGCTCCAAATAATTACTTCTAATTAGAGAGCTATTTCTAGCAACAATTATCTCTACACAATAAGTAAGGAATGTAAAGCAATGATAGAGAGATATACCGACAACGGCAAGAGAGGATCAACCACAATATGAATACCAATGAAGTTCGGGAGATAGCCAAATAGACAATGGACACAAAGATTTTTCTCTCGAGGTTCACGTGCTTGCCGGCACGCTACTCCCCGTTGTGTCGACCAACCACTTGGTGGTTCGGTGGCTAATAGGTGTTCACAAACCTAGCTCAACACTTGAGCGCCACGAGAACCGACCCACAAATGGAGGTAACTCAATGACACGCGCAATCCACTAGAGTTACCTTTTGGCTCTTCGCCGGGGAAGGCACAATACCCCTCACAAATCACCGGGAGATGGCCACGAACAATCACCAACTCGTGCCAATGCTCCTCCGCTGCTCCAAGCCGTCTAGGTGGAGGCAACCACCAAGAGTAACGAGAAAACCGCAGCAACAACGATCCCCAAGTGCCACTAGATGCAATCACACAAGCAAATGCACTTGGAATCACTCAATCTCACTTTGATTCGCGCTATCAAGCAAGGAGATGAGTGGGTGGGAGTATGTTTAGCTCAAAGGGATGTCCAAGATGTTAGAGTGCCAAGAGAGACCTCCCAAAGCCGGCCAACTCATATTTATATACTCCCTCAAACAAATAGAGCCGTTACCCCTTCGAATGGGCTGATTACGGGACGACCGGACGCGTCCGGTCATTGTTTCAGTAGCGTCCGGTCGTTGTTCAGCGTCCGGTCATTGTTTCACTCAGCGTCCGGTCACGAACAGAGAGGTTCCAGAGAGGTTTTTCATCGACCGGACGCGTCCGGTCAAGGGTGACCAGACTCACTTAGCGTCCGATCATTCTAATTCAACCGTTGCCTCTCATGAACAGTAGTACAGGCGAGTCCGGTCGTTTGTTTCAGTAGAGTCCAGTCAGTGTTTCAATAGTGACCGGACGCACGTTTCAATAGCGTCCGGTCGTTGTTCCAGCGTCCGGTCACGCCTGAAAAACACGTTTTCAACTCCGGTTTCTTCTCCTTTGCGAATGTGCCAACACCACCAAGTGTACATCACCTTGTGCATGTGTGTTAGCATTTTCCAAACATTTTTTCAAAGGATTAGAGGTTAGCACACTAGGTCCTAATGCATATGCATGTATGAATTCACCTAGTGGCACTTGATAACCGCAATCACCGAGATAGTCCCCTCTTAATAGTACGGCTATCGATCCTAAACACACTCCTCTATGGTGTCTTGAGTGCCAAAAACAAAATCGCTATTTATACCTTTGCCTTGATCTCCATAGGGTTTTGCTTTTCTCTTCTTCTCTTTCCAAATGTGGAGCACTTGATCCATCTTTTGGTCATCACCACCAACACCATGGTCATCATCTAGCTCCCACACTTGGTGTGTACCAACCTAGCTCATAAACACTTCATGACAAAGGTTAGTACTCTAGGTGACATCAATTATCCAAAACCAAACAAGGACTTTCAATCTCCCCCTTTTTAGTAATTGATGACAACCTTTCACAAATATATGTATTTGAAAATTTGAGTCACCTCTTTGTTAGTATTAGCTCCCCCTACATATGTGCTATAATGTTTGGTTCAAGTTCGGCACATATGCATAGATATGAAATTTGGGAGAGTAATTCTATCAAATGATGCTAAGGTGTAAAGAATGGACCTTTGAAGCGTGATACCAATCAGAGTTGCCAGTGTATACCATCCTTAGCACCATGGTTAGCTAGACTTTACAAAAACACTAGATACCTCATGAGATCAACATTATATGAAAGGCTCTAGTACCACTTGTAAGAATAAATTACATCTAGCTACCACCTATGCATGCTAGTTTGCAAATCATCATTCAAAAACTATTTCTAGCATACACCACACAATAGCATGGATATAAAGTTAAAAACTTGTCTAATGCAAGCAAGCATATGAACATGCACAAATCAAATGCAACAACCAAGTTCATGAGCTACTTGTGTGCTCGAAAATCATTTTCAAAATTTGATCCCCTTCATTTTATCTTTGTGACTTTCTCTCCCCCTTTGTCATCTATTTCCATAAAAGGTTTGCAGAAAAAGGTTCAAATTGTCTAGGAGAGAGTTACTTCTTTCATATTTGGTTCAATCTAGGTCATTTGCATGAAATATTTAACACGGTTTGCTCTAGAGTAAGCTTCTTCACACATCTTGCAATGGTTATCTTACTCATGTTGGTTAAACATCCAATGCTCATTTTCTAGATTAAACACTAGGATTGCAAGCCCATAAACATGTCATATGTTACCACTAGATCATATCAAGCATAGAAACAATAGTGGCATCATATAAGCATCAAAATCATTTTGTTTTCATGAATGAGCCTAATGATCATGAGGAATGACTAGATGCACTAAACATGTTCCTAGCAAAGCATGGATGCATATGGCAATCAACTTTTACCTTGCTTTGTCGAAGGAGAGGCATGTCATATAAGTGGGGTGCATCAACACATATTTGAGAAGTCAAGTATGTTCAATTCATTCCTTAGCTTGCAAAACCTCTTCTCATCAAGTGGCTTGGTGAATATGTCGGCAAGTTGATCATCGGTACCAACACTCTCAATTGAAATATCACCCTTTTGTTGATGGTCTCTTATGAAGTGGTGCCTAATGTCAATATGCTTTGTTCGTGAATGTTGCACGGGGTTGTTTGTGAGCTTCACCGCACTCTCATTGTCACATAGCAATTGCACTTGTTTGAATTTGATTCCAAAGCCATCCAAAGTTGCTTTCATCCAAAGTAATTGAGCACAACAACTACCGGCGGATATGTATTCGGCTTCGGCGGTTGAAAGTGCCACACTATTTTGCTTCTTTGATGACCAAGACACAAGTGATCTTCCCAACAATTGACATGTGCCCGATGTGCTCTTTCTATCAACCTTGCAACCCGCATAATCGGAGTCCGAATATCCAATCAACTCAAAGTTTGACCCCTTTGGATACCACAAACCAATATCTTGTGTATGCTTCAAGTACCTCAATATTCTCTTAGTTGCCTTCAAGTGACTCTCTCTTGGTGAGGCTTGAAATCTTGCACACATACATACACTAAACATGACATCCGGTCTTGATGCGGTCACATAGAGTAGGCTTCCAATCATAGACCGATACAACTTTTGATCCACCATATTGCCACTTGCATCACTATCCAATTGTCCATTTGTCCCCATAGGTGTGCTAATGGCTTTTGCATCTTGCAACCCAAACTTCTTGATCATGTCCTTTATATACTTGCCTTGACTAACAAATGTGCCTTCCTTCAATTGCTTGATTTGGAGACCAAGGAAGTAGCTAAGCTCTCCAATCATGGACATCTCAAACTCATTTGCCATCAATTCACCAAACTCTTCACAAAAATCTTGATTGGTTGAACCAAAAATGATATCATCAACATAGATTTGCAACACAAACAAGTCTTTTCCAATCTTCTTGGTGAAGAGTGTAGTATCAACCTTTCCCATCTTGAACCCTTTAGAGAGAAGGAAATCCCTTAACCTCTCATACCATGCTCTTGGTGCTTGTTTCAAGCCATAAAGTGCCTTCTTGAGCTTGTAAACATGGTTGGGCTTCTTGTCATCTTCAAAACTGGGAGGTTGCTCAACATATACTAACTCATTGATGTATCCATTGAGAAATGCACTCTTGACATCCATTTGATATAGCTTGATATTGTGGGAACAAGCATAAGCTAATAAGATTCTTATTGCTTCTAATCTTGCAACCGGTGCATATGTTTCACCAAAATCAAGACCCTCTACTTGAGTGTATCCTTGTGCTACTAATCTTGCTTTGTTTCTCACCACAATGCCATCTTGATCTTGTTTGTTGCGAAAGACCCATCTAGTGTCAATCACATTGTAGTTCTTAGGCCTCTCTACCAATTCCCATACTTGATTTCTTGTGAAGTTGTTAAGCTCTTCATGCATGGCATTTACCCAATCAACATCTTGTAATGCTTCTTCAATCTTGGTTGGCTCAATGGATGATACAAAAGAGTAATGTTCACAAAAAGAAGCCAATCTTGATCTAGTTTGCACACCACTTTGAATTCCACCAATGATTTGATCTAATGGATGATCTCTTGCAACATTGGTTGGTTGGAGCACTTGGACTTTATTGCTTGTACTTGTTTGATCATTTGGTTGAGATGAACTAGCCACTTGTTGATCTTGCAATTGAGAACCACTAGCTTGCACAATTGGAGAAGTGAGCACTTGATCTTTGTCATCTTCAACATCAATCACCTCCCTAGGCCGAATATCACCAATATCCATATTCTTCATTGCATTGACCAATTGAGTTCCTCTCACATCATCTAGATTTTCTTCTTCATCTTGAGAGCCATTTGTTTCATCAAATTCAACATCATGCACTTCCTCAAGAGTACCACTAGCCAAATTCCAAACTCTATATGCTTTGCTTGTAGTGGAGTAACCAAGTAAGAAGCCTTCATCACATTTCTTCTCAAACTTGCTCAATCTAGTGCCTTTCTTCAAGATATAGCATTTGCAACCAAAGACTCTAAAGTATGCAATGTTGGGCTTTCTTCCATTCAATAGCTCATAAGGTGTCTTTTCCATCATGGGGTGACAATAGAGGCGATTGCTACAATAGCAAGCCGTGTTGATAGCTTCGGCCCAAAATGAATGACTCACATTGTACTCACTAAGCATAGATCTTGCCATATCAATGAGAGTTCTATTCTTCGTTTCAACAAGACCATTTGATTGTGGAGTGTACTTGGCTGAGAATTGATGTCTAATTCCAAACTCATCACATAACTCATCAACTCTTGTGTTTCTAAACTCACTACCATTGTCACTTCTCACTTTATTGATGGTTGTTTCAAACTCATTATGACATCTCTTGAAAAAAGATTTGAATGTAGCATATGTATCACTTTTGTCACTTAGAAAGAACACTCATGTATATCTTGTGAAATCATCCACTATCACAAAGCCATATTTGTTTCCACTAATGCTAGTGTATGTTGTTGGTCCAAATAGATCCATGTGCAATAACTCAAATGCCTTGCTAGTGCTCATCATGCTCTTCTTAGGGTGAGTGTTTCCAACTTGCTTGCCGGCTTGACAAGAGCTACAAAGTTTGTCCTTCTCAAACACCACATCTTTCAAGCCTCTAACTAGATCATGCTTAATCAATCTATTCAATTGTTTCATTCCAACATGACCAAGTCTTCTATGCCATAGCCAACCCATGCTAGATTTGGTGAACAAACAAGTTGATAATTGAGCTTCACTAGTATTGAAATCAACCAAGTATAGATTTTCATATCTAAAGCCTTTGAAGATCAAGTTTGAGCCATCTACACTTACGATCTCTACATCATCAACCCCAAATATGCATTTGAATCCAAGATCACACAATTAAGCCACGGATAGCAAATTGAAGTTCAAGCTCTCTACTAGCAATACATTGGATATGCTCATGTCATTTGATATAGCAATCTTACCAAGCCCCTTGACCTTGCCTTTGCCATTATCACGAAATGTAATACTATCAATCCCATTGTCATCATTCTTGTTGATTGAATTGAACATTATTGCATCTCCGATCATGTGTTGAGTGCACCCACTATCAAGCATCCAATGCCTTCCTCCGGCTTTATAATTGACCTACAAGAAAAGATCAATTCTTTTTAGGTACCCAAACTTGCTTGGGTCCTCCAAGGTTAGTCACTAAGCTTTTGGGCACCCAAATTGCCTTCTTCTTTGGGCCAACAATGGGAGCGCCAATAAACTTAGCGTTCACACCATTTACACCCATGGTAAGAAAATAACAAGAATCAAATTGAATTGAGGATACATTAGCATTTTTATTCTTGTTCTTGCAATATTGCTCTATGTGCCCGGATTGCTTGCATTTGTTGCAAAACCGACCATTGCTTCTCACAAAACTAGTTTTGTGAGTCACAAAAGCCGCCTTGCCATTCTTGGGGGTATAGTCCAATCCCTCTTTGTTAAGAGAGAACCGTTGGCTACCCAAGCACTTAAGCAAGCGGGCATCTCCACCATATGCATTGCCTAAGGTACGAGTGAGCTCATTGACCTCATTTTTCAAGGTCTCATTCTCCACCATTAGTGAGGCATCACAAGTGAAACCATCACTCATAGTAGAAGTAGTAGTGGATGAGCTACATGAGGGGTTAGTGGGAGCAACAACAATAGGAGTATAAAATGATTCATCAAGAATATCACAAGTTACTCCTATGTTGCATGTTGGAACAATGTCCTCAACCTTGACTTGATCAAGGAGGGAGGAGTGAGCCTTATCAAGCTTGTTGTGTGCCTTGCCAAGCTTCTCATGGGCTACCTCTAGCCTCTCATGAGTAGACTTGAGCTCATCAAGGGATTGCTCAAGAGCACTAAGCTTCTTGCGCAATTCCTTGCACTCCTTCCTCTTCATCTCAAAGCAAGTGTGAGCTTGCTCCAACATGTCCATGAGGTCCTCCTTTGAGTGCTCCTCATCCTCATCACTCTCATCATCGGATTGTACCTTTGTTGGCTTAGCCATGAAGCATGATGGAGTGTCAAATAGAGAAGGCTTGTTGTTGACTGCAATGCTTGCAAGTGCTTCTTCTTGGTGCTCTTCTTGTTATCATCATCACTTGAGTCTTCACTATCGGATGATGCATCACTATCCCATGTGACAACATATGAGCCACCTTTCTTCTTCTTGAAGCTCATTTTCTTCTCTTTCTTTTCCTTCTTCTCTTTCTTCTTCTCATCTTCATCATTGTCACTATTGTAGGGACAATCCACTACAACGTGATCCTTGCTCTTGCACTTGTAGCATCTTCTCACATAGTCTTTGCTCTTGTTGTAATCTCTTCTCTTCCTTGCACCATAGCCCTTCTTCTTCATGAACTTGCCAAATTTGCGCACAAAGAGAGCTAAGGCTTCATCATCAATGTCACTAGATTCTTCCTTCTTGGACTTGCCCTTGCTCTTTGATGAGGTGGCTTTGAATGCCACACTTTTCTTCTTCTTGTCTTCTTCCTTGACCACTTCTTCACTATCTTCATTGTATTGATCTTCGGTCATGACATTACCAAGCACCTCATTTGGAGTCACATTCTTCAAGCCTCCTCTAAAGATGATGGTGCGAAGTGTCTTGAATCTCTTGGGCAAGCAACTCAAGAACCGGTGAGTGAAGTCTTCATCTTGCACCTTCTCTCCCAAAGACTTGAGATCATTGATGATGACTTGCAATCTATAGAACATTTCCGGAATTGATTCATCATCCTTCATCTTGAAGTTGGTGAGCTTGTTCTTGAGCATGTACAACTTGGCACTCTTTACCGTTGAAGTGCCCTCATATGTTTCTTCTAATATTTTCCACACCTCACTTGCATTGTCAAGATCTTTGATTTGCTCAAACACCTTTGGATCAATGGCATTGTATATGGTGTTGAGCGCCATTGTGTTGCATTGCTTGTTGATGGAGTCATTTGGTGTTGGATTGGTAGGATCAAGAATCACAAACTCATTTTCTACCACATCCCACACCTTGTCATTGATTGAACCCAAATACATTCTCATCTTTCTCTTCCAATAATCAAAAGATGTGTCATCAAAGAACGGTGGTTTGCCCCCAACATGGTTGAATACAATTTGAGCCATTTTTAACACCGAAGGTTGTTAATCCTTATGCAAACGGTGACCACGGCTCTGATACCACTTGAAAGGTCCTAAATGGCTAGAGGGGGGGGGGTGAATAGCCTAATAAAATTTCTACAAAACACTTAGAGCAACTAGTTAGACAATTACAAAGCGAAGCTTTTTGCTCTAGCTCTACAAAGTGTTGCAAGCCACCTATCCAAGCAATTCTAGTATATTATGATCCCTATGCCACGCAAGAGCTAAGTCACTACTTTCTAAACTAGTGAGCTAGCTCCAAATAATTACTTCTAATTAGAGAGCTATTTCTAGCAACAATTATCTCTACACAATAAGTAAGGAATGTAAAGCAATGATAGAGAGATATACCGACAACGGCAAGAGAGGATCAACCACAATATGAATACCAATGAAGTTCGGGAGATAGCCAAATAGACAATGGACACAAAGATTTTTCTCCCGAGGTTCACGTGCTTGCCGTCACGCTACTCCCCGTTGTGTCGACCAACCACTTGGTGGTTCGGTGGCTAATAGGTGTTCACAAACCTAGCTCAACACTTGAGCGCCACAAGAACCGACCCACAAATGGAGGTAACTCAATGACACGCGCAATCCACTAGAGTTACCTTTTGGCTCTTCGCCGGGGAAGGCACAATACCCCTCACAAATCACCGGGAGATGGCCACGAACAATCACCAACTCGTGCCAATGCTCCTCCGCTGCTCCAAGCTGTCTAGGTGGCGGCAACCACCAAGAGTAACGAGAAAACCGTAGCAACAACGATCCCCAAGTGCCACTAGATGCAATCACACAAGCAAATGCACTTGGAATCACTCAATCTCACTTTGATTCGCGCTATCAAGCAAGGAGATGAGTGGGTGGGAGTATGTTTAGCTCAAAGGGATGTCCAAGATGTTAGAGTGCCAAGAGAGACCTCCCAAAGCTAGCCAACTCATATTTATATACCCCCTCAAAGAAATAGAGCCGTTACCCCTTCGAATGGGCTGATTACGGGACGACCGGACGCGTCCGGTCATTGTTTCAGTAGCGTCCGGTCGTTGTTTCAGTAGTGACCGGACTCTTGTTTTACTAGCGTTCGGTCATTGTTTCACTCAGCGTCCGGTCACGAACAGAGAGGTTGCAGAGAGGTTTTTCATCGACCGGACGCGTCCGGTCAAGGGTGACCGGACTCACTTAGCGTCCGATCATTCTAATTCAACCGTTGCCTCTCGTGAACAGTAGTACAGGCGAGTCTGGTCGTTTGTTTCAGTAGAGTCCAGTCAGTGTTTCAGTAGTGACCGGACTCACGTTTCAATAGCGTCTGATCGTTGTTCCAGCGTCCGGTCACGCCTGAAAAACACGTTTTCAACTCCGGTTTCTTCTCCTTTGCGAATGTGCCAACACCACCAAGTGTACATCACCTTGTGCATGTGTGTTAGCATTTTCCAAACATTTTTTCAAAGGATTAGAGGTTAGCACACTAGGTCCTAATGCATATGCATGTATGAATTCACCTAGTGGCACTTGATAACCGCAATCACCGAGATAGTCCCCTCTTAATAGTATGGCTATCGATCCTAAACACACTCCTCTATGGTGTCTTGAGTGCCAAAAACAAAATCCCTATTTATACCTTTGCCTTGATCTCCATAGGGTTTTGCTTTTCTCTTCTTCTCTTTCCAAATGTGGAGCATTTGATCCATCTTTTGGTCATCACCACCAACACCATGGTCATCATCTAGCTCCCACACTTGGTGTGTACCAACCTAGCTCATAAACACTTCATAACAAAGGTTAGTACTCTAGGTGACATCAATTATCCAAAACCAAACAAGGACTTTCAACGTGGCGCGAGCTAGCTTTCCAGGGAGCATCGGACGCCGGCCTGCGTCCGATGCGGATACATAGGACGCGTCCGATGTGTCTTGGCCCTCTCTGGAACCTCTCTGCATGGTCATCAGACGCAGGGGTTGAGCGTTCGATGTGAAGGTGCCGGCGCGTTCGATGTGGCGCAGAAAAGAGCTGAAATGAGCAGTGGCATCGGAGCGTCCGATGCCTGGCATCGGCGCGTCCGATGTCACTTTAATCGTGGCGCGAAGGAATATGACCGTTGGGATCTAACGGGCTGATTTCATAGCAGGGGGACACGTGGTGCTCATCGAAGCATCGAACGCTGGGGGAGCGTCCGATGGTCCCGACACCGGCGCGTCAGATGCCTCTGTTTCGGGCCCAACGGCTAGGCCGTGTGGCCTATTTAAGGGGCTTGACCGGCTTGCTAGGCATCTCTCTTGCACATTCTGATTCCTAAGCATACTAGTGAGCTTTGGCAAGCCTCGCAACTCATCTCCCAAGTTGATTTGATCAAACCAAGTGAGATTGAGTGATCTAGTGCGTGATTTGAAAAGAGTTCGATCTAGTGGCACTAGTTCTTCGCATCGGCTTAGAGTTTTCTTGTTACTCTTGGCATTTGCCGGTGCCTAGACGGCTTGGAGGTGTTGAGGTGGTTGTAGGCAAGATTGGTGATTGTTCTTGGCCACCACCGATAGAGATTGTGAGAGGTTTTGGAGCCTCACCTCGCCGGAGCGGCAAGAGGCATCCTTAGTGGATTGCTCGTGTCATTGAGCTACCTCACTAGCGGTAGATTCTTGTGGTGCTCTTTGTGAGCTTGGCTTTGCGCTAATTAGCCACTGGGTCACCTAGTGTTGGTCGACACAACGGGGAGTAGCGTGCCGGCAAGCACATGAACCTCGGGATCAATCTTGGTGTCCCGTGTGCTTATTGTGATTGCTTCCATATCTTGGTGATTGGTCTTCATATTCACATTCTTGGAGATTGGCATCACGAGTGGATTTCACCGGTGATTGGTTCTCTACTAGACGATCCCGAAGGCTCGGTGAAACTACTTCTATCTAGCTCATTTCCTTTGTGTATTTACTTTGAGCTATTCCTTTGTGTAGTCACTATCTCTTGTCATATATCTTGTTTAGTTAATTGTATTTAGCTTGCTTAGTATATCTTGTGCACACACTTGTTTCATATACATTCTTTGTACATCATTCTTGTGCTAGAGCTAGATTGTTTTATTTCACATTAGATACTAGCTCTAGTTGATTGTGTGATAGAAATATTAGGTAGAATTGTTGGATAGGTGGCTTGCAACACACTACTAGGCTAGCGCAAAAAGCTTCGCCATTTGTTATACTAATAGTGTTTGCCTAAGTAATTTTGTAGATTTTTAATTAGGCTATTCACCCCCCCTCTAGCCAATTCGAACCTTTCAAGTGGTATCAGAGCCGTGGTCACCGTTTGTTTGAGGCTTAACATCCTCCGGTGTTAAAATGGCTCAAATCAACTATATGGGGAAGCCACCACATTTTGACGGCACCAACTTTGATTGTTGGAAGAGGAAGATGTGTGCATTCACAAGAGGAATGTATAGAAAAAATTGGGAAGTAATTGAGCATGATTTTGCAGTAATTAACACCGCAAGTCCCACTCCAAGAGAAGAAGAGAAGCTTCAATGGAATGATGTGGCAATCAACTTGTTCTATGAAGCATTTGACACAAAGGTGTTTGAGCAAATCAAGGACCTTGAAAGAGCAAGTGAGATATGGGAGAGATTAGAGGAAACATATGAAGGCACCAATGCGGTCAAGGGTGCCAAGCTATACATTCTCAAGGACAAGCTTGCCATGTTCAAGATGCAAGATGATGAAAGCATACCGGAGATGTTTCACCGGTTGCAAGTCATTATCAATGACTTGAAGGCCTTGGGAGAGAAGGTGGAGGACAAGGACTTTTCTCACAAGTTCTTGAGATGCTTACCACCAAGGTTTGATACTTTGGTGACCATCCTAGTGAGGGAAGGATTGGACACGGTGACCCCAAACCAAGTACTAGGTGATGTGGTCACACAAGACACATACCGTGTGGAACAGAATGGGAGAGCCCAAGAGGAAGAAAAGAAGAAGAAGACCGTTGTCGGGGGAACACCAAAGGGGTACCCCCAATCAACGCAAACAAATAGGTTGAACCTGGAACGCCATTTAATAATGAACCTTGCAGGTCTAACCTTCTAAAAAGCCAACCCCTCGAGCTCCGGTACATAGGTCTCGAGCCCTCCACAGCCATACATCGCTCCTCGAGACCCCACGCGGGGACCCCGAGCTTCTCTGGCACGACAGCCTATCCCTCGAGACGCTTTACGCCCTCTCGAGCGGCACGGGCGCCGGATACCAGCCCCATACTGAGTATTTAATGCGTTCACCTACTCCGGTCACGTCTTCTGGTGCACGGCGACGTGCGCCACAGCAAACCGAAGCCACAGTCAAATCTCGCTTTCACCTCAAGCATGGGCAAAAGGGCGTGAGTACAGCACTGTTGGGCCATGCCCTGCACTGTAGTGCATTCGAGCCTCATCCCGAGGCCTGGGTTCCCGCTGTGCGCCCGGGCGTTCCGGGACTTACCCATACCTGCGGGGGCTCGCCCCCCATAGGCGCCACCTCGAGGCCGGCTCCGCGCCCCTCGAGCCCTAACCGCTTTCACGCTCTTGGAGGACAGGTACCCCAAGACCCGGAGGGACCCCGCCGCGTCCTGTACATACCGGAAGGGGCGATGTACGACCCCCATGTCGCCACGCCTCCACGTCCGCACCCGGGATGGAGACTACGCTCCAAGGACGCCTCAACAACAACGCCCACATCGGCTCCAGTGGCCCCGACAAGACGGGTTTCCTACCCTTCGCCATATCGAACACTGTACATATCATTCCCGTAAAAACCTGGCCTCCTCTTGCTCTATAAAAGGGGACGCCAGGGCCCCTCGCGCACACGGTGACACAACTCCGAGAAACAAGACACGAGTCCACACACACCCACACTCGAGTCCGGACTCCAGTCCACGCTCATTGAGCTTGTATTCGCCCCTGTACAAGCACTTAGGTGCAAGTAATACAAGAACCTCCTCCCCCGCTGGACGTAGGGCCTTCTTTGCCCGAACCAGGATAAATCCTTGTGTCATCTTGCATCACCATCCAGGAAGAGAGCACGCGATCATATTACTCGTTGGTGTCATACCCCCGGGTTCGAAACACCGACAGTTGGCGCGCCAGGTAGGGGCCTTCGCGTGTCCAAGCCGATTTCTCATTGTTTTCTGGATGGCTTCATCTCCTCCTTCGTTCTCGGCTGGTGCCATCGTCTGGTTCGGGAGCCTCGAGTTCCTGGCCACCGGCAACGGCAACGAGCTGACCCTGCTCTCCACGGAGAGCCTGAGCGGAGGGCATGTCACGCCACCCCGCGCGGGGGGGCGTGGCGCGTCGCCCGCACCACCACGCGACGCCACCTCGTGAGCGGCGCCGTCATCACCATCGTCGCCGGGCACAGGCGGTGCCCGCGGCGAACACCCACTTCCCCGCGGCCGACGTAGAGTCCCCGAGGGGAAACCTGCCCGGCGCGCAGCCGGAGACTTCCAGGACGCATACGCACTCCCCCAGCGAGTTCGCGTTCGTCGCGCGCACGGACCGGGAGCCTGGCCAGAGGCCCCCGAGCCGTGCTCCGTCGACACCACCAGGCCTCCTTCCGCACGGGGTGTACCGCGCCCGACACCAGCGGTTCCCGTTTGGCCTCAACAACCCCGCGGCAGTTCACGCCCACCGCCTCGGCGAGCCCCGTCAGGACCGAGCGGCCGCGGAGCAGGAGGAGCGTCCGGGCGTACTCCTACGAGCCACCACCGACCTGGAAATCATCTACCCCGTGCACGTCGACCGCGGCCTCTCACGAGCCGTCGAGCCACCTCGTCGAGCCACCTTCGGGGAGTGGTACCTCGAGCTGCAGTCCCGGCACGAGCCAGGGCGGCGTGACATCAGCAGCTCCAACTCCGATGAGTATGACTACCACGACCCTGACCTCTGGGACCCTACCAGGGAGTGTTTCCAGCTCGAGGGGGTCGTGGACGATGCCGAGGATGACGGCGACTACGACACCAGGCCGACGCTCAACCTCGAAGAGCCCGGAGACGTGGCTGCGGCAGGCGGATCACGCGTTCAGGGGAGGAACGAACCCCCGGCACCGGCTGCACCATCTCAGCACAGCGACGACCGAGCGGCGCAGCTCGCGCAGCTGCGGGAGGCCATCGCCAAGGCTGAGGAGGATCGACAACGCCTGCCGCAGCTCGAGAAAACCTAGCACAAGAACCAGCCCAGCCTCGAGGCGCCGGTGTTCGTGCCGAGCTCGAGAGGTCCACCGGCAGATCCTCGAGGACGGGGCGCCAGCACGCCCCGAGGTGCGTTTCCCGCGAGCCGGGCAGAACGTGGTGGCGGCGGCAATGCTGCTCCGTGATCTACCCGCCGTCTCCAACCCTGACGCCAGGCGCATGCTTGGGGAAATGAAGAACCTCCTCGAGACAGCCGCTGTGCAGCAGGCCGAGAGCTCAGCCTCACGGCGGCGCGGGGCGGCCTCGGGAAACCAGCGGACACCGCCCCGCAACGAGCGCGAGACGTCCGTCCACCAGCCGGACGCCTCTCGAGCTAGGCCAGTCCGGGAACGGATCGTCGACGACCGGCCACCTCGAGACCCCAATGACGCCCGCAACGACATCAACCGCCGCGCAAGGACAAGGGGGCCAAGAGCGTGGCTATAGCGCCCATCGAGGGGGCGCTACGACAGTGACGAGACCGGCAAGTCCTCGAGCCCCCGGGCCCAGAGTCTTCAGCCGGGCCATCCGCAGCTCAACCCCCCCCCGACCGCTTCCGACCACCGACCAACATCGTGAAGTATGACGGGGAGGTCGAGCCCAAGCTCTGGCTCTCGGACTTCCGCCTAGGCTGCCAACTGGGCGGAGCGAAGAACGACGACCGTGTGATCATACGCCAACTCCCACTTTACCTCTCGGACACCGCCCGCCGTGGCTCGAGGGCTCCCGCCGGATCGGATCGACGACTGGGCTGACCTAGTCAGGGTCTTCGACGGAAATTTCAAGGGACTTGCGTGCGCCCAGGCAACCCCTGGGATCTACGGCGTTGCAGGCAGGCAGCGGACGAGCCCCTCCGCGACTTTGCTCGACGATTCTCGAAGCAGCGCCTCGAGCTCCCCCACGTGCCTGATGAGGACGTCATCTCAGCGTTCCTCGCGGGCACGACATGCCAAGAGCTAGTTCATGAGCTAGGACGCTACCGTCCCGGACGGTCGAGGACCTGATGGATCGTGTCACCAAGCTTTGCCTCAGGCGACGAGGCAGTGGGGGCCTTCTTTGGTCGTTCCACGGACAAAGGTAAGGCGGTGACCGCGCCGGAGGGCTCGAACAAGGGCAACGACGCCAAGAACGACAACAATAACAGCAACAAAAAGAAGAAGAACAAACGCAAAGGTCAGAAGGCGAAGCGCGATGCCAATGACGACGACGACGAAGAGGTGCTCGCAGGCGCCCTCGAGCCTAAGAAGCCCCGAGGCCCCCCTGACGGGGCTGTTTTCGACCAGATGCTCGAGGACCCCTGCACTTATCACAAGGGCCCCGTAAATCACAAGTTAAAGGACTGCCGACTGTTGAAAAGCTTCTACTCCAAGCTCGCCGATAAGAAAGAAGACGCGCCTAAGGCAAGGACAACGATCGACGCGGCGGAGGGACGCGGACGACAACTTCCCCCCGTGCGCGACTGCTACATGATCTACGGGGGGTCAACCGTCAGGCTCTCAGCTTGAGAAAGAAAGAAGGAGCGCCGGGAGATCTTTGCGCTCTGCCACGACGCCCCCCAGTATCTTGATTGGTCTGATGCGCCGATCACGTTCGACCGTGACGACCATCCGGACCGTGTCATAAACCCGGGGGCGTACCCCCTCGTCGTCAACCCCGTCATAGTCGACGTGCGGTTCTCTAAAGTGTTGATGGATGGGGGCTCAAGCCTCAACATCATATACCTCGAGACCCTCGACCTCCTGGGGATTTCGAGGGACCAGCTCCGACCCAGCGTCGGGGGGTTCCACGGAGTCGTACCGGGGAAGAAGGCGCACCCCCTCGGACGCATCGACCTACCTGTCTGCTTTGGCACGCCGGCCAACTTCCGCCGGGAAACGCTCACCTTCGAGGTGGTAGGGTTCCAAGGGACCTACCACGCCATCATCGGCAGACCGGGCTACGCCAAGTTCATGGCGGTCCCCAACTACACATACTTGAAGCTCAAGATGCCGGTGCCGAAAGAGGTCATCACCGTCGGCGCCTCCTACGAGCACGCGTACCACTGCGACGTGGAGTGCGTCGAGCGTGGGGAGGCCAATGCCCACCTCGACTCGCTCGAGGCCCTAGCAACCTTGGCCACCGAAGAGGCCCCTGAAGCAAAGCGCCACGCTGGCACCTTCGAGCCGGCGGAGCACACCAAGCAGATACCCTCGACCCGACCTCGACCGATGGCAAGACGCTGACCATCAGTGCCAGCCTCGAGCCTAAATAGGAAGCAGTGCTCGTCGACTTTCTCCGCGCGAACATCGACATGTTTGCGTGGGGCCCCTCAGACATGCCGGGCATACCGAGGGAAGTCGCCGAGCACGCCTTGGAGATTCAGGTCGGGTCCAGACCGGTGAAGCAACGCCTGCGCCGCTTCGACAAGGAAAAGCGCAGGATCATCGGCGAGGAGGTGCACAAGCTTTTGGCGGCCGGATTCATCAAGGAGGTATTTCACTCGGAGTGGCTAGCTAACCCTGTACTAGTTAGGAAAAAGAATGGAAAAATGCGGATGTGTGTAGCCTACACTGGTCTGAATAAAGCGTGTCCAAAGGTTCCATTTCCTTTACCTAGAATTGATCAGATTGTCGATTCCACTGTGGGGTGCGAAGTACTTTCATTTCTCGATGCATACTCCGGCTACCACCAGATTAAGATGAAAGAATCCGACGAACTCGCTACCGCTACCTTTTTGTTACGCCTTTTGGTATGTATTGCTACGTTACAATGCCCTTCGACCTTCGAAACACCGGGGCAACGTACCAACGTTGCATGCAACATATCTTTGGCGAACACATAGGCAAACCGTCGAGGCCTACGTCGATGACATCGTGGTTAAAACCAAGAAAGTCGGGAACCTCATCAGTGATCTCGAGACCACGTTCGAGTGCCTCCGGGCCAAGAATGTGAAGCTCAACCCCGAGAAGTGTGTCTTTGGTGTGCCTCGGGGCATGCTTCTTGGCTACATTGTCTCACGACGGGGGATCGAGGCCAACCCCGAAAAAATCTCAGCAGTCACGAGGATGGGCCCAATTTGAGACCTCAAGGGTGTGCAGAAAGTGACAGGCTGCCTAGCCGCTCTCAGCAGATTCATCTCGAGGCTAGGGGAAAAAGCGCTACCCCCTCTACCGCCTGCTGAAGAAGACGGAACGCTTTGCGTGGACTGTCGAAGACGAGGAGGCCTTAACCAAGTTGAAGGGGTTGCTGACTTCCGCGCCAATTCTCGTGCCACCGCGACCAGCCCAGGTTGGCGATCCCCCCGAGCCTCTCCTCCTCTATGTGGCCGCAACCACTTAGGTGGTCAGCGCGGTCATAGTCGTCGAGAGGCACGAGGAGGGCCATGCGTTGCCGGTCCAACGGCCGGTGTACTTCACCAGTGAGGTGCTCTCCGAGGCCAAGATCCGGTACCCGCACATCCAGAAGCTGCTCTACGGCATCATCATCATGAGACGCAAGCTCCAGCACTACTTCCTCGCTCATCCCGTAACGGTGGTGTCATCCTTCCCCCTCGGGGAGATTATCAACAACCGAGAGGCCACGGGGCGCATCGCCAAGTGGTCCGCCGAGCTAATGGGGGAGGCCATCACCTACGCCCCGCGAAAAGCCATCAAGTCGCAAGCGTTGGCGGACTTCGTTGCTGAATGGACCGACACCCAGCTCCCGTCGGCACAAATCCAAGCCGAGCTCTGGACCATGTACTTCGACGGATCCCTCATGAAGACAGGAGCAGGCGCCGGCCTGCTCTTCATCTCACCCCTCGGAGTCCACATGCGCTACCTGCTACGCTTGCACTTCCCCGCCTCCAACAACGTCGCCGAGTACGAGGCCCTCGTCATGGGCTGCGCATCGCCCTTGAGCTCGGGGTCCGACGCCTCGACGTCCGAGGGGACTCGCAGCTCGTCATCAACCAGGTTATGAAGGCTTCAAGCTGCTTCGATCCCAAGATGGAGGCATACTGCGGGGAGGTGCGCAAGCTAGAAGATAAGTTCTACGGCCTCGAGCTCAACCACATAGCTCGAAAGTACAACGAGGCCGCAGACGAGCTGGCAAAGTTGGCGTCCACGCGCGGCACGGTTCCACCAGACGTCTTCTCGAGGGACGTTCGAGCCATCCGTCAAAATGGGCCCAGGGCTGGCCCCTCGACGCCACCCCTCGAGCCAGACAAGGGGGCTCGACCTTCAACGCCACCCCTCGGGAATGACCCCTCGACATCCGATGAGGCATGCAGATTGACACGCCCGCCTCTTCTTCATCACGGCCCCTCGACTGGCGGATGCCCTTCCTCGACTACCTGACGCAAGGCGTGCTACCAGAAGACAAGACGGAGGCCGACGCATCGCTCGAAGGCCAAGACCTACGTCATCTACGGCGACGAACGGGAGCTGTACCGTCGAAGCCCATCAGGAATCCTTCAACGCTGCATCCCCCTCGAGATGGGACGCAGGCTCCTCAACGACATGCACTCGGGGGCTTGCGGCCATCACGCAGCGCCAAGGACCCTCGTAGGGAATGCCTTCCGACAGGGCTTCTACTGGCCAACCGCCATCAGAGACGCCAAGCGCCTGGTCCGAGCTTGCCAAGGGTGTCAGTTTTACGCCAAGCAAACGCACCAGCCCGCGCACGCCCTGCAGATGATCCCCATTACTTGGCCGTTTGCCGTCTGGGGGCTCGACCTCGTGGGTCCCCTCAAGATGACAACCGGAAAGTACACGCATGTGCTCGTGGCCATCGACAAATTCACCAAGTGGATCGAAGCCAAGCCCATAGGCGACCCCACCTCCGAGAGAGCCGTCGAGTTCATTGCAGACATCATGTACCGGTTTGGGGTGCCTAACGTCATTATCACCGACAATGGCAACCAATTCACGGGCAAAAAGTTCACCAACTTCTGCGACGACAATAGCATTCGCGTGACCTGGGCCGCGGTCGCATACCCTCAATGCAACGGGCAGGTCGAGCGCGCCAACGGCATGATACTCCATGGGCTGAAGCCGAGGCTGTTCAAGACCCTCAAAAATTTCGGAAAGGGGTGGGCTGCAGAGCTCCCCTCGGTGCTGTGGGGCCTCAGGACTACGCCGAGTCGAGCCACCGGGTTCACTCCATTCTTCCTAACCTACGGCGCCGTGGCCATCTTGCCTACGGACCTCGAGTATGGCTCACCTCGACTTCAAGCCTACAACGAGCAAACCAACGACGAAAAGCTCGCCAACGCCAAGGACCAGCTCGAGGAAGCCCGAGACGTGGCGCTCATCAACTCCGCGCGCTACCAGCAAACACTTCGACGCTACCACGACAAGCACGTGCGCAAAAGGGACCTAGCGGTGGGGGACCTCGTGCTTCGACGGCTGCAAGATAATCGAGGGCACCATAAGCTCACACCTCCGTGGAGGGCCCATACGCCGTAGCTGAGGTGCTCAAGCCAGGAACATACAAGCTCTACGACGACCAAGGCAGGATCCTGGCGAACGCGTGGAACATATCTCAGCTGCGTCGCTTCTACCCTTAAAGGCCTCGAGGCCTCATTCATTTTGTTGCTCTGTACAAACACGCCCAAAATGAATGCACAAACTCGTGCATTGTCTTTCATTTTGCTTAGCAACTTAAGGTAGCCTCGACCCTGCTTTGCTCAGGGTCGAGCCTCCCTCGGGGGCTGACAGGCCCCCCCCCACACTACGGAAAAAATGCGCGTTTTCTTTTCAAAAATTCGACCCTCGTCTCGATTCGCACCTCGAGCGTATCAGCAGCGTCTAAATCTGTAAATACCCCGAGCCTCCAAGAGTCGGGGGGCGTCGACGTAGACGGCCACCTACGCCCCCGGCTACGGTACCCTACCTACGCCTCCCCTCGAGGTACTCGTGGCGCGTATCGAAGGAACACGGACCAAGCCGGTTGAAGCTCGAGCTAGCGACAAAGAGAATTGATCGAATAAATTTGAAAAGAAAACAACTTCTTTAAATAACAAGTCACATATCACATAATGGCCTCGTCAGCCACAAGTAATGACACAAATTTTTACAAAGGGCCTCGATGCCCAAATTTGACACGCAGGTCTTAATCCTCGTTGGTCTGGTACTCCTCCCCGAGATCTCCCGCGGCGGGCTCGGCCTCGACGTCCGGGCCAGGAGAAGGGGGGCCGCCAACACCGCTGTCCGCATCCGGAGGCAGCACGTCCTCCTCGAAGAGCTTCGCGAGCGCCGCCCCCGGCTTGTCCACCTTCTCGAGGATCATGTCGATGCGGCGATCGTTCCATTCCTCGTCCCTACCCTCGATCTCAATGAAGCCCTTGGCGACGACATTGACCGGGAACCGGAAGCCGGAACGGACGGCCGCGAGCGCCTGCTTGACGCCATGGTGGAGAGCATGCCGGACTCGGTCCCGCGCGTCCGCATCAAAATAGCATAAGGCGTCGACCAAAGCGTCGCCTCGAGCCACTGCGCCCTTTGCCGCGGCTACCGGAGCAACGCCCCACATAGAGTCAAGCCTGTCGAGGGTGGCGCGCGCTCGTTCTGCCACCATGGTCTCGTCCTGGAGTTGCCCCAGGAGAGCCTGGTTCGTCCCGCGAAGCTCCTCGGCGGTCTTCTCAACCTCTGCGCAACAAACAAGAAGGAGTGAGATCGCGGCGTGACAAAAACCTCGAGATCAAAATAAGGCAAGGCATGAAAATTACCTTCGCAGTGCATGCCCAGAGCGGTGAGGTCGCTGGTAAGGCCATCGACGCGCTGATCAAGCCTACGCTTCTCGGATAGCACGTCGCGCTTTTCGGCCCTGAGGTCTTCTACCAGCTTGCCCGTCTCTGCGAGGGCCAGATCCTTCTGGATCACCTCTTGCCGCGCCGCCTCCGTCGCGGATCGGGCGGTGGCGGCCTCGCTCTGGGCATCCTCGGCCTCTTTCTTCGCCGCCTCCGCTGCGGATCGGGCGGTGGCGGCTCCGCTTTGGGCGTCAGCAGCTTCCTTCTTCGCCGCCTCCGCTTCAGACCGGGCGGTGGTGGCCTCGCTTTGGGCAGCGGCGACCTCCTTCCTCGACACTTCCAGAGCGGTGGCGGCCTCCTCCTTAGCTCGGGCGGCCTCCCCTCGAGCCGCCTGGGCCTCTACCTGCGCTTCGTTGAGCCGGCTCGCCATTTGGGCATTCCGGCTCAGCTCAGCGCGGAGATCCTAGAGCTCCGCCTCCGCCCTAGCTAGGGCAGCCGCGGCCCGCGCGGACCTGTCTGTCTCCTCTGAGAAGGACCGCTCCGCCGCATCCGCCATGAGCTCGACCATCTCCCTGAAGATGGACCCGCCTCCCGCGGGGCCCCCTGTTGGGCTGATCGCTCGACGGGGACCATGGCTCGGGGCGAGCTCGACGCGTAAGGAACGGCCACACCGGTCGATCGACCTCGATGAGGGGCAGGCCTCCTCCTCCTCCGGCTCGAGCGGTGCCGGCTGCGGCCCACCAACCGGTGGCACAGGCTGCGGCTCCCTCCGCCCCTCCTCCGTCCCGCGCCCGCTGCTCTGTCTCCTCCTGGGGCGACGGCGCGGCCTCGGCGTGGGGACGGGGACCCGAGCGGTAGCGGATCACTCGAGGGGTGGCTCACCCCCAAGCTCACCACCCTTGCCGAGTCCTCCGGCGTCTTGTCGCCCCTGACCGGGGCCTCGAGCGCTTCTTCCAGCGTTGGGCCCTCGACCGGAGGCGGCACCCGCTCCAGCTCGTCCAAGAGCTCCTCCACCGTCGGCACCAACGCCTCTCCCTCTTGCCCCTCCGCCGTGGGCCGACTCTCGTCGACTGGGGTCTCGGGGGCCACTGACCCCCCGCCTCAGACACCACGACGGAGCCGCGCCTATCTCCGGTGCTCCCCCCAAAAGGGTTGTCACGGCGGGGGGAGAAGCGGCCCCCTCGGTAGGTACCACCGGAGCAGGAAGAGGCGGTGTCGCGACGGACGCGGTGACGGCAGGATCGATGCCAGAAGCTGGGTCCCCGCTGAAAAAGATAACGACGTCGTCAGAGTCAGGAAGATGCCTCGACCTCCGTGGTCGACGGCGGCGACCTCACCAAGATCCGCGGCGGCCATCTGACTTCCCCGAGCCATGGCCGCTCGGGCCTTTGCCAGCCAAGCGGCCTCCCGAGCAGAGGAAGAAGCCGTACCTCGAGGTGCCTGTTCCACAGCAGAGCTCGAGGTCTTTGTCCGCTTGGACGCTGCGAGGTCCACCTCCTGCCAGGAGCGCTTTCCCCTAAAAAACCATAGACGACGCGCATCACAAAAGATAAAAGGAAAGGGGGGAGTAAAACCTCACTACCAGCAAAATTGAAAAACGCTACTTACCCAAAGTGACGGCGAGCCTTCTTCCCCGGACTGCCGGATTCACCCGGGGGCTTCGAGCCCGATCTACGGCTCGAGCCATGCTCCCGAGCCGTCTCTGTGTGGCTCGATCGGGGGGAAGGCTCCCGGTGCTTCCCGTGGCTCGACCTCGATGGGAGCCCTCCTTCTGCCCTTGTCTCTGGGGGGCGACCGCGCCTCCTTCGAGCGATCATCTCGGCGCCTTTCCCGGCGCGGGCTCCGAGACCTACTCCGCGCTCGGCCGGCGGTCGCGCCTCCCCACATCTGCCTCCTTCTCCCGGCGGTGGTGCGGCGACGGACTCCGGGGTCGGTCGCGACTCTGGTCGCGAGACGGCCGGGGACTCCCCCCTCGACGGTCATGATGATGGGGGCTCGGCGCCCTCTCATGCTGCCCGCTCCTCCGCGGGCTGGACGACGCCCTCGACGCCTCGTGGCGGTCGACCCCGGCACCCCCTCCGGCGTGATGACCACTCCTCGAGGTCCGGCCCTTCTCAAGAGCCCCTCCTGGGTCGATGTGGCCGAAGCCTCCTTCTGTGCCGCGGCGACGGCGCCCCGAGTCTGAGGCTTCTTTGCGTCCGGGGGCACGTCCGGCACGGAGCTCGACGGACCTCGGGCCCCCGACGAGGCAGGGATCGGCGCCACCTTCCGCGGCTGCGTCCCCGCGATCCCTTCGCCGGGGGACCTCCAGTATACCCTCCTACACAGAGGAGCGGTCAGCCCTGACATTGACGACCCCCGCGCGCCTCAGACGCGCATCCATCCCCTCGTCGTCACTCTCCTCCTCATCATCACTCTCCTCCTCTGAGCTCGAAGAGCTCAGCTCGGGGGACCCATCTCCAGGCTGCCGGTTGCGACGAGCCTTCGCCAGCCTCTGCTCTCCCGAGCCGAGCGACGCAAGTTTTTGTTTTTCTCTTTCTTCTTTCTGGCATCCTTGCTCTCCTTGTCTTTCTGAGCAGAGAGGCGCCTCACCTGGGTATCCGCGGCATCCTCCCTCACCAGGGCCCTCGACGCACGACAAGTAAACGCCCCCTGCAAAAAGAAGAAGCGTGATGAGACGAACCACAAGAAGAATGCACAAGGTTCGGAGAAAGAGAAAGGGGGAGAAGGCTCGGGACAGCTTAGCTCGAGGTGGGCTTACCAGGTCGAGACACCCCTCGTTGGGTGCCATGGCGACCAGGTCGGTGTACTCAGGGATGAACGACCCTTGGATCGTGATTGACACCCGGGAGACGCCCTCGTTCCGAGACAGCCTCTCCTCGGCCATCCTCGATCGATTTAGCGCCTCGAGCTGGGCCTTCGGCCCCATCTCGTGCATAAGAAGGGGGCAGTCCACCAGCGGAAGAACCCTTGGCTGGTGGAACGCCCAGATGACCGCTTGCACGGTCAAATTCCTCTCGTCCACCAGCGTCCTCATCATCTTCATCAGCGGTACCATGTGGCGTTGCCTGTCCGCCGCGACGCCTCAGGTCCACTTCTCCGGGCGTTGAGGGAGGACACTACCGGTGTACTGCGGAAGGAGACCACCTTCATTCCGCAGATAGAACCAGTGGTCGTCCCACCCGGCCTGGTTGGTGGAAGCTTGTACCGCAGGTATTCGCGGGGGACATTGGCCGACGAGGTCCCAGTCCTCGCAGTGACGGTGAGGGAGCCATGCGCACGAGCCGCCTCCTGCTGGGCTTCAAGGCTTTGATGAATAGCTCGCCCCGGAAGAGATGGACGAACATCTCCCAGTGCGGCTCCATCTTCAGGTACCCCTCGCACACCGCGTCGAAGATGGCAGCTGTTAACACCGAATTTTCGCACTATGACAAATGGGCCGACCCAGTACAGGTTCGGAAAGATCACCGCCTGAGGAATCGGCAGGCATCAGGCGCGGTCGGCTAATCTGACGGCAAAGCCATGGAAGCAATAGTGAATGAATTCGGCAATGCGATGCTGCGGTCGGCTATTTTAGGTAACGATCGGCTTGTGCCGTGAAGTGATGGACGCGGCATGTCAGAGGATTCGGCGATAAGATCTTGTCGTTTTGACGCATGCCGATTATTGAAGGAAACTTGGAGTAGAAGACATCATAGTTTCCTGTTTCTATCGTTGTAATCGTGTCCTTCTAGGACTCAGAGAACACCAGGGTATAAATATAAACCCTGAGGCCATTGTAAATCTGTTCACAATCAATACACCACCACCCGGCCCCGTGCCGTCTTCGAGTCCAAGTCGTGTCGTCGTGTTCTTCGAGAGGGGCCATCGATCCGTCGACCTCCGTAAGTTCCGGCAACCTTGTTATCATGTCTAGTATCGTGCGGCGGATTTAGATATGGTGCAAGTAGTCTCGTACGTTAAGCTTAGTATCGTGCGGCGGATTTAAGCTATGACGGGAGGTTTTTGCTTATGCCTTGTATCGTGCGGCGGATTGAGTCATGAGTGAAAATAGTTATCGGCTCTGTTAGATTTGGCAATCTGATAGATTCATTAAGTTACCTTGTGTTATATGTTTTGTTATGTTTATTTCATCATAACACCTTTGCCCAATCTAGATAACGTTCGGTTCGGCTTTATCTTTTATAGATCTGCTTTGTTCTCTCACGTTTATTATTGAAAGGTCTGTTATGCAGTAGATCTTTTGTTCATAATAGCCGATCGGATCATATCTGGATTGCCACGTGGTGAGGGTTCATGCATGTTAAGTGTGTTTGATCTATGACAAGGCTAGGTGTCGTGCGGCAGGCGCAGGCTTTAGATTAGCTTAGTCATGCTTAGCTTGTATGTTCAATCTCCATGGATCCCAACTCGGTTGTACAATCGAGATTGGTTAAGTTTTAACTTATATCTAATACGTCATGCGAGTACGATTCTCATGCAAACGTGTTCGGCAACCTGTTATTCACGTAACTTTGTTCATATTGCTGAATAATCTTTTAAACCTGTAGCAGATAGCTTTCATAGCTATATGTCGTCGTAAGTGGCTTCAGGGCCGTACATCTTGGAACTGTCTGGTCATACCCGGCACGTTCCAGCTTTGTATTTAATGGTTTATCTCCCTTGTTAGTTGCAGGGCAAACTGACTGGCACGCACCGGACTTCTGAGCACCCGGGCCACATTTGAAGCCAGCTTCTCCGGCTTGCTGTGTGATTGGCACAGTGCGTCACTTTTGGTGCCAACACACTTTTTGGCACGCCCGGTGGGACCCTTTTTTCCTGCAGCGATGGTCGAAGTCACTGAAGCCGAGGCCAGCAACAAGGCGGGGCTCGTGCAGGTGCAGCTCACCGAACTACCTGACGAGTACAGAGAGCAGGTGGAGGATGCTTGTGCCGAATTCCAGGCCAAGTGCCTAGAAGCCTTTTCCAAGAACAAGAGCGGAAAGGTTCGCCGTCTGCACGATCTGCCGAAACCCGTCCAGCTCAACCTGAATGATCCTGGGGAGCGGAGGCAGTGTTGAAAATGTCTCACATAATCAACGAAACTGTCTCTGGTGCCATCGGTCGCATGCATGTGGCGTTTCTCAACACTTTCCGCACCATCATGATCGCCCAATTCGGCCCCAAGGCCGATGAACTTATGGAGGCCGAGTTTGGCCCTATAGCAGGACCACATCTTTTCAATCTGCCGAATCACCTCAAGGGGGCAGGAACTGCTGGTGAGGAGACCCCGCCTAAGGCTCAATCGAGCGGAATGACCATTCAAGAGAAGCACACGCCAGAAGGCCAGTTGCCGACCATGGGTCAGCTCACGTTCGGCGCTAAGGGTCAGCCGCCAGAGTCAACACGCAAGATCTCCCCGCAAACCTATAGGCTCATAAAGGACTACTACGGGAACGGTACCATGAGATGCTTGAGCCTCACAACATAGAGGGTGCCCCACATCCAGGATACGGGAAGCCGACGGCCGAGAAGACCGCCGACTCTAATGTCGATGTCATGCTAGAGAGGATGGCAGATATGATGCAGCGCACTTTCGGCCTGAACCTAAGGGCACTTATGCTTACAGATCTCCGTTCCCCGAATGGTTCCACCGTGTGGCTCTACCTCCCAGAGTCAAAGTGCCGACAGACCTGTCCAAGTTCTCCAGCTTAGACGACACTAGCACGGTGGAGCACATCAGTCGCTATCTGCTCCAGCTTGGAGAGGCCAATACCGAGGATGCCTTCAGGGTTCGGTACTTCCCGTCATCGCTCACTGGGCCGGCGTTCGCTTGGTTCACGTCTCTGCCACTGGGCTCTATTCTCTCTTGGGCAGACTTGGAACAGAAGTTCCATACGCACTTCTACACGGGCACCAAGGAGAAGAAGCTGGTGGACATCATGTATGTGCGCCAGAGGCCGAATGAGACACCGCAGGACTACCTACGCAGGTTTAGGGAAGTCAAAAGCCAGTGCTTCGGCATGTACCTGCCGGACGACCAGCTTCCACCATTGGCCGTGGCGGGCATGCTCCCAAGCATCAGAGACAAGCTCTTCGGCCAGGAGTTCGAGGACCTGGGTCATCTCTCTCGCCGGCTGAATGAAATGACTATCCAAGCGCAAGGCTTCCGGAGGGAAGGGCGCTTCCAGAGGGACAATGTCGCGGCCCAGATGTATCAAGCTTTCCTGGACGAGGCCGATGACTATACCGATGCCGAAGATGAGGTGGCCGCTGCAGAGCTCAACTGGGACAAAGAGCCGACCCAGGCCAACAGGCAATGGCTGCGCCAGCAGAAAGGGGCATACGACTTCGACGTCACCAAGGCCGACAAACTCTTCGAGTTTCTGGTCGCCGAAGGAAGAGTCAGGCTACCCCCGGATCACCCGATGCTGCGTCCTGGAGGGGTTAAAGACAAGAAATACTGCGGCTTTCATAACACTAACACTCATTCTATTAATGATTGCCGTGTGTTCAGGACAAGGATCCAGAAGGCCATCCAGGATGGGCACATCAAGTTCAATGGCAAGATGAAGATCGATGCCAACCCCTTCGCCCAGAACTCCGTGTTCGTCTCAGTGAACATGGTAGCCCCGGAGGATCACAGAGGCAAGGGCAAGGTCAAAGTCCTCACCTCCACCAAGGCGCGCGAGTCTGGCGCAGTGGATCCCGATCGGCAAATCACTGGCGATGAGCTCCGACAGCACGCCCAAGCCCGAATAGCCGATACGAGCACGGAGAGTCGTACTTCCAGGCGCAGCCTACCCACAGAGATCTCCTTAACAAGTGGTGCCGGCAAAATGAGAAAGAGCAGAGGCGTTTCCAACGCGAAGAGCGGGAAACTCACGGGGGAATACCGCGTGAGGACGGTCGCACGGGAGAGCACCGGTATCGTCTGGAGGAGAGGCTTACCACAAGAACAGGCCCATCGCTGAGAGCAAGAACGCCGCCAAGAGCGGGAGCAAGCTCACTGGGGCTGCCCGTTTCTTCCGCCACTGCTGGAACGAAGGCTTGAAACTCCCGCCGTCAACAACTGCCCCCCGAATGCAGCGATCATTACAAGGGGTATAGGCAGGATCGGTCAACCGCCGTCCCGTCCATGAAAGGTTGGGAGCACGCATCCCAATGGACGATCGGCGCCTAAAAATGAGAAGCCCGGGTCGGCAAGCCAAAAGATATGCCGACCAGGAGTGGGTGCATCACCACGGACGACAGCAAGGAGGTACAGCCCCGCCCATATAGGTGGCAAAAGGGGCAGTGTGCCACCAGGCTCAGAAAAAGCCAAAAGGAGAGTGCAACGCCTCCGGAATAGGGAGTTGAAGAAGCAGCTGCCAACGGGAAGAAGCAAGAGTGGCGCCCGAAGGAAAAACCAGATGACGCCGACGAGGGCGCTGACGTGGCCATGACTTTCTTCCTTCCCCTGGAGTTCATGGCTCCTACCGGCCGGGGGGCACAGGACGAGGTGTATACGGATTCTGACGAAGATGAGCTCGACGAGCTCGCGGCACAGCTCGTGTTGTCTCAGAAGGCAGCATTTGACAAACCAGCCAAGCATCGGCATTTAAAGCCGTTGTATGTCAAAGGGTACGTCAATGGAAAACCGCTGACCAAGATGTTTGTCGATGGCGGTGCAGCGATCAACATCATGCCTTACGCCACCTTCAGAAAGCTGGCATGAACGATGAAGACCTGCTCAAAACGGATATGGTACTCCGGGACTTCGCCGGTAATCCCTCTGACACTCGGGGTGCCGTGCACGTGGAACTGATGATAGGATCCAAGACGCTCATCACGACCTTCTTTGTCATTGACGGCAAGGGGGCATACAGCCTGCTTTTGGGCAGGGATTGGATCCATGCCAACTGCTGCATACCTTCGACCATGCACCAAATACTCATTCAGTGGGTTGGAGATGACATCGAGATTGTCCAAGCTGATGACTCGGTGAGTGTTGCTACCATTGAGCCTAATTACTGGGAATTTGACGGAGTAGATTGCTTCTTCTGCGATCGTGTGTGGGGAGAAGGTCCTGTCAACGTCTACGGCAGGGATCAACAGCCGATCCAAGTAGTCGGCTCTCAAGCTTCTTTTAGATGGACAACCCAACTGACAGCAGCGAGGGCCAACTGGGACTGGCTTCTTCGCATCGGCCGATCAACTGGAAGAAGTGGATGTTGGCGACACAAGTAAAAAAAGGCCGATGTTCATAAGTTCTAATTTAGACCCTGATTTCATTTGCTACTAGTAAATCTTTAAAGGAGTTCAAAGACTGTTTTGCGTGGGACTACACAGAGATGCCCGGATTAGATCGGTCCATTGTTGAGCATAAACTGCCGATCAAGCCTGGATACCGCCCATACAAACAACCTCCGCGCCAGGATCTACAAGGAGGAGGTATTGGCCGACGTGAAAAGAAGTGGAAAGATTACTAGAAGCTAAATTCATTCGGCCGTGTCGATATGCGGAATGGATCTCCAATATTGTCCCGGTGTACAAGAAGAACGGGAAGATGAGAGTCTGCATCGACTTCCGGAACCTCAACAAAGCCACTCCTATGGACGGTTATCCGATGCCAGTGGCCGATTTGCTAATAGACGCTTCGGCCGGTTTTGAAATTATAAGCTTTATGGACGGCAATGCGGGATACAACCAGATCTTCATGGCCGCGGAGGACGTGGCAAAGACCGCCTTCAGGTGCCCTGGCCATTTAGGGTTGTTTGAATGGTTGTCATGACTTTTGGTTTGAAAAATGCCGGTGCTACTTACCAGCGGGCCATGAATTACATATTTCATGAGTTGATCGGCAGAGTGGTAGAGATATACATTGATGACGTGGTAGTCAAGTCGAGAAGCAAAGAAAAACACTTAGCCGATTTAAGGAAGACCCTGGAGTGCACAAGGAAACATGGTTTGAAGATGAATCCAACCAAGTGTGCATTTGGGGTGTCGGCTGGTGAGTTTCTGGGATTCCTGGTCCACAAAAAGGAGATCGAGGTCGGCAGGAAGAGCATGGAAGCAATTGATAAGGTAGTGCCGCCGACTAATCTCAAAGAACTTCAGTCACTGCTCGGCAAAATCAACTTTGTCAGAAGGTTCATATCCAACTTGTCTGAGCGCGTGTTACCATTCTCTCCACTGTTGAAGCTCAAGAAAGATTAGGAGTTCGTGTGGGGTGACGTGCAACAGAAGGCTTCCAATGAAATCAAAGAATACATGAAGGCGCCACCAGTGTTGGTTCCTCCACAACTCGACAAGCCTTTCAAGTTGTACGTGGCGGCCGACAACCTAACGATAGGGTCGGCTCTCATGCAAGAATTCGAAGGAAACTGATGTATGAGGTGCACGAAGGCGTGTGTGGTGCACACCAGTCGGTTCACCGTATGAGATGGTTAATCAGGAGGACTGAATATTTTTGGCCGACTATGCTCGAAGATTGCTTTGAGTACTACAGAGGTTGTCAGGATTGCCAGCGATTTGGCAATGTGCAGAGGGCCCCAGCATCGGCCATGAATCCGATCATTAAGCCTTGGCCTTTCAGAGGATGGGGCATCGATTTGATCGGCCAGATTCACCCTCCATCTAGCAAAGGACATAAGTTTGTTCTGTTGGCCACGGACTATTTCACTAAGTGGGTTGAAGCCATCCCATTGAAGAAGGTGACATCAGAGAACATGGTGTCCTTCGTCAGGGAGCACGTCATTTACCGATTCGGCATCCCTCAGTCCATCACTACCGATCAGGGAACTCAGTTTCACTTCTTCGGAGTTTTGTGACTTTGCCGAAGAGATGGGGATTAAACTCTATAATTCTTCCCTTATTATGCACAGGCCATGGACAGGCAGAAGCTTCTAACAAAAAAATCATGATTAAAATCATTCAAAAGAAGACCGAAGAGAAACCTAAAAGGTGGCACCTGGTACTCAACGAAGTTTTGTGGGCTTACCGAATGGCTTGTCATGGGTCGACTCAGACGTCGCCATACGAGTTGGTCTACGGGCATCACGCAGTGCTACCATGGGAATTGCAATCGGGGTCAAGACGAGTTACATTGCAGAACGATCTAACCAAAGGGAATTACAAAGATTTGATGATGAATGAGCTAGAAGATTTGCATTTGATTCGTCTCAAGGCCTTGGAAAATTGAGAAGAACAAGATACGCGTTGCCAAGTACTACAACTCGAAAGTGAGAGAAAAAGGATTCGAAGAAGGAGACTTGGTTGGAAAATTATCTTGCCGGTCGGTACCAAAGACAAGGTATTCGGCAAATGGTCCCCTAACTGGGAGGGCCTTTTCGAATTCTGAGACGTGCTCCGGTAATGCGTACATTCTGAAAACCCTCCAAGGAGAAGAGTTTGCTAGGGCAATTAATGGACGTTATCTAAAGAGATTTCATCCTAGCGTGGAGGTCGGTGCATAACGGAATCAAGGACTAGCGGGCACCGACGGCCGATACAAGGTTGTATCGCCCTTAGCACAAAAAATGGCCGATAGGTTCTATCGTCCTTAGAACAAAAATAGCTGACATAGTGTGTGCCGCCTTTAGCACAAAAACGCAGGAATACACGCGGTACTAAGAAATTGGTCAAATGGGTTCTCACAATGAATGGGCCGCGACCAATGGGATAAGTCGTGTTCTCAATAGGTTGAGTTTTCGGTTGTATCCTCGTTCGGCCAACTTGGTGATTGGATAGAAGTAGTTGCCAAAAGTGCTTAATGACTGGCCGGATGGGTTGCAAGGAAGGGAACTGGGTTACACAGTGCACGGATATGTTATATACAAGTCAAGTGTTTGAAGCTCGGGGTTCATTACAATGATGCTCCGGCATTCGGAATTCGGTGAGGGCACTCAAGGCTGCCATCTTCACTTGTTGGACGTGGTCTAGAATCTTCTGATCTTCGTCCTCTTCGTGTTGGATCCTGGCGAGTTTTTGGTCAAGGTCTTGATCCTCGAGTAAGGATTTTGTCACCATGGATGAAACACCTTCAAGCGCGTCTGGCAATCTGGAGAGTTGGGAACTGCGAGATTGAATGTCAGCAGTTACTTGGGCTAGTCGAACTTCCAGATTGGCCTTTTCTTCTTCCAGATTTTTCAGCTCTAGCTCCAGAGTACATTGAGAGTTCTTCATTGATTGATACTCCTCATATGAGGTAATGACCATTTGAGAGCTTTGGAGCTTTGCAGCCTGAAGAATGCTTTTGCTAGATGTGTTCTGACAGCCCTCTTCACTGGAGCAAAATGATTGTCGAGGTCGGATGCGGCATCCAAGGAGGATTGTACGTTGATGGGAAGATGTTGTTTGATGGGGTCCAGCAGCTGCTTGATTTGGTCTGCATCCCGAACCAGATGGATGATGTCCCCGCCGAGCAAAGCCGCTATATCCTTCAGACGGCTCTGAACAATGGAAGAAGAGCCTTGGTCTTGACTCGGTGATTTCGCTTAAGGAATTGTTCAACATCAAAGGGTAGCCTGAAGTCCCAATGATCATCTGAAAAATGAAGAAAGGAATTCAGCCGAATGCATAAGTCCGTCATGAAGGATAAATGAGGGGTTATCACCTTTTGAGTTGATTCACCCATGGTTCGGTTTTCATGCGCATACTGATCAACGAATTCGGCAGAACTCTGGCCCGTGTACTGTATAAGCCCGAGAGGATTTGGAGGCTGGGTATCTTGCCGAATGGATTGTGTCTTAGTTCTGGGTGGACTCTGATCTGGCACGGAGTCTGTGGATCATGTGGGTTTTGTAAATCTGGATCAGAGCCATGAGAGGAGTCTCCTTGCATTATGCTCTTCAGAAATGTATCTGCCAGCAAGATCATTAATAAAAGAGCACTGTATTCAAAAGAAGGGGTGATCAGAAACATACCGACGTCGGCTTCAGAAGACTGTTCGTGCTCTTGATCTTCAATATTGATAGTCTCACCCTCCTCTAATGTGAGGACTTGGGGAGGAACGGGAGTACCAACCTGCCTGGTTGTCCTAAGCCTTTTGGTTTTCGACTGCAGAAAAACAATGATTAGAATAATAGTCGAATTACCAAATGCCTGAAGACGATGTGTGGTACCTTGGATATCCTGCGACTTCCTTGGTTTGCTCGAAGCTGGGAGAGTCATCATCCATTCCCCTTTTCTTTTCCGGTGTTGAGGAGGTGGCAGATTGTGAAGCAGAAGTCCTCCTGGGACGGTTTGGGTTTGGAACCTTGTACTTGATCAGGCTGGTTGGGGGTGCAGGAGTAATATCCTGAAGGAAAGCAAAAGTCAGAGCAGAGGTTAGCAAGAAAGGGTTGCATGATTAATCGTAATAAAGTGAAGTTTGAATGTTACCTCGCTTTCAGAAACGAAGTCCTCTTGTAGCTGGCGACATAGAGGATGGACCGGCACGTTGAAGACATGGTCATGCAATTCTTGCCACCAGGGGGCATAGAGGGAATGGATGTTGTTTATCAGGTGAAGGGCTGATATTTTCCTCTCTGTTAGATCCTCTCCTAAGGAGAAAACTTTCAGAAATTCAACACCCTCTTTGGGGATGGTTTTCCTGGGGTTGATGGCATTGGAGAGGGTAAGCCTTGGTGGGAGTTGACCACACCCAAACTGCCGAGCTACTATGTTCGGCTGATAGAATTCATATGTAAATGCAGCTTGTTGGCCATGGTGGAACTCAGCTGGGAGGATGCAGGGTCTGATAAAGGCATTCAGTATTTCTGCGGCTTTCTCATCAGAGGCCCTGACCCATAGCTGAAATGTAGAGGGAAGGTAATGTCATTTTGCCCACTGTAAGGTAACCAGTCCACACCCGGGAAGCCTTTGTAGAAGAGTTCAAAAAGGTTGCCAATGTCTTTCCTGACTTTGATAGCTGTTGCCACCTCCCCATATGTTTGGCAACCTTTGGTGGTCTTCTTCTGTCCTTCGGCATAGTTGATTGATGGGAAAGAGTGGTTGCCGAGTGGGACAGATACTATCTCATGCATATGGAGCTGCAGCCACATTTGGACTATCCACCAAGGGCCATTAAAACATGGCATCTGGGCTGTTTTCCCATTCGGGTCACGATTGATGCGGCATATTTCAGAGGATACTTGATGCATCATATGATAAAGGGTGCCCAGTACAGCCTGCCCATAGGGATACACTTGCCATTTGAAAGTTGGTCGGCTAAAAGGAAATAATTCAGAGTCAGTTCATTGGCTTTTCCACAGAAGAAGAATCTGCATAGCCACATATTCAAAAAAGCTTTGTCCTCTGTTTTATTTACAGATTTGGACTTTTTGGTGTTTCCTTGATATAGCCTTCCCATCCAATGTTAACTTTCAGTACTCCCTGGTTGATTTTTCCTGAGAAGGTGTCATGGGAAATCGGGAGCGTGATGTTCAGGCCAGTCATCAGGTAAATGTCAGATAGAGTGATAGACATTACGCCATGACCAAAGACGAAGGCATTAAGAACATCCGACCAGAAATGAGATGCAGCTATTAGCAGGGATTCGTTCTTTTGCATTTCTGAAAGAGAGAGCTCCAGGGCATGGTTGATTTCTTGGGCCTCCCATGTGACACCGTACTGACCATGAGTTCTCCTGTACCAATCTCTCCAACCGGTGATAGGGGGAAGGGGCCAGTTCTTAAAGGTCTTTTTCCACTGTTTCGGCGCCAATACTCCAGATTTGAGGGGAAGTCTCTGAGATTCCGTTTCAATGAGATCGGTTGGATCTTCACTCCCCATTGGCCCGAGAAAGTAGGAGTCAGGATTGGCTGAGAGTGGAATCAGAATCTCGGATTTGAGGTCCTGGCGGAAGAAGTCAAGAGAAAGAAAGGATCAGAGAGCCGAATAAAATGAAGAAACCGCCAAGAGATTGCCGAAACTATAATTATGGCTAGGGTTTTTACCTCCGGGACTACATCAAAGGTCGCCATTGGGAACTAGACTGAGGATTTGAGTTCCGCGGGAGCTAATGCTTCGGACGGCGGCGGCGGAGCTTGAAGAGATGATAACCTAGATTCAAGGTCAATTTCAGAACAAATACCTTTGTTCGGAAATTGAGGGGGCATGTGTTAACACCGAATTTTCGCACTATGACAAATGGGCCGGCCCAGTACAGGTTCGGAAAGATCACCGCCTGAGGAAATCGCCAGGCATCAGGCGCGGTCGGCTAATCTGACGGCAAAGCCATGGAAGCAATAGTGAATGAATTCGGCAATGCGATGCTGCGGTCGGCTATTTTAGGTAACGATCGGCTTGTGCCGTGAAGTGATGGACCGGCATGTCAGAGGATTCGGCGATAAGATCTTGTCGTTTTGACGCATGTCGATTATTGAAGGAAACTTGGAGTAGAAGACATCATAGTTTCCTGTTTCTATCGTTGTAATCGTGTCCTTCTAGGACTCAGAGAACACCAGGGTATAAATATAAACCTGAGGCCATTGTAATATCTGTTCACAATCAATACAACCAACCCGGCCCCGTGCCGTCTTCGAGTCCAAGTCGTGTCGTCGTGTTCTTCGAGGGGCCATCGATCCGTCGACCTCCGTAAGTTCCGGCAACCTTTTATCTCATGTCTAGTATCGTGCGACGGATTTAGATATGGTGCAAGTAGTCTCGTACGTTAAGCTTAGTATCGTGCGGCGGATTTAAGCTAATGACGGGAGGTTTTTGCTTATGCCTTGTATCGTGCGGCGGATTGAGTCATGAGTGAAATAGTTATCGGCTCTGTTAGATTGGCAATCTGATAGATTCATTAAGTTACCTTGTGTTATATGTTTTGTTATGTTCATTTCATCATAACCCTTTGCCCAATCTAGATAACGTCGGTTCGGCTTTTATTTTATAGATCTGCTTTGTTTCTCACGTTTATTATTGAAAGGTCTGTTATGCAGTAGATCTTTTGTTCATAATAGCCGATCGGATCGTATCTGGATTGCCACGTGGTGAGGGTTCATGCATGTTAAGTGGTTTGATTATGCACAAGGCTAGGTGTCGTTGCAGGCAGGCGCAGGCTTTAGATTAGCTTTCATGCTTAGCTTGTATGTTCAATCTCCATGGATCCCAACTCGGTTGTACAATCGAGATTGGTTAAGTTTTAACTTATATCTAATACGTCATGCGAGTACGATTCTCATGCAAACGTGTTCGGCAACCTGTTATTCACGTAACTTTGTTCATATTGCCGAATAATCTTTTAAACCTGTAGGCAGATAGCTTTCATAGCTATATGTCGTCGTAAGTGGCTTCAGGGCCGTACATCTTGGAACTGTCTGGTCATACCCGCACGTTCCAGCTTTGTATTTAAACGGTTTATCTCCCTTGTTAGTTGCAGGGCAAACTGACTGGCACGCACCGGACTTCGGCACAGGACACCGGCCACATTTGAAGCCAGCTTCTCCGGCTTGCTGTGTGATTGGCACAGTGCGTCACTTTTGGTGCCAACAGCAGCGTGCGAGATTGAATTGGGGGAGAAGTGTTGCAGCTCCACCTCGTAGTGATGGGTCAGCGCCCGCATGAAGCGGCTCGGCGGAACACTGAGCCCCATGCGGTGGTAGCGCGCGAAGCTCACCACGTACCCCTCCGGCGGGTGCGGCTCCCGGTGCTCCGCCGACGGGATAACCCACCACGCGGGTCCCTCCTCCGGGTTGGGACGCAGAAGCCCCTGGGCCACCAACGAGTCCATCTCGCGCTGCGTCACCTTCGTCGGGCTCTAGTCTTCAGCCGACAACGCTTGTGTCTGGGCGGCCATGACGATGGCGGCGCGGACCCGAGCAGCGGATGGGCGGCCGAAAATCCCCCCATCGACTAGCTCGAGGGAGAGGGCGCGTGAAGGCTACGACGGCGGTGAAGGCAAAGGCAAAGTAAAGGGTTCCTTTTCCCCTCTTTCAATATTTATAAGGGAAAACCCCAACGGACGGGGTCTCCCACGACGTAAAAGGTAACCGCATGCATTTATGCGCCCACCTAACCACGTCTCGAGCCGGGTGACAGGTACACAACGGCGACATCCCATCTCCTTCTCATCAACTACCGGGCCCTCCCTCCGCCCGCCGCTCCAACTTCACGCCCGCTGCCCTGGCGCCACGATCTCCACTACTTGACGGTTTCCGCCTAAAAAGGCGCGCCCAACGGGCAGAAAGATTCCAAGCGACGAAGGCTTCTTCAGGAAGGTAAAAACGGGCCCCGGCCCTAAGCCTCGAAGCAGCGAAGACTGGCCCTCGAAGGGGGTTCGACAACCGGCTTCGAGCACCCGAGTCAGGGACACCAAGGGGCGCCTCCGGGAGCATCGCTCGAGGGCCAAGCCCTCGAGGCCCCTCACGTGTATCCAAGGCAGGGCGCGCGACGTGCAGTGAGATCCCCTCAGAGGGAGGCATCGAGCCACCGGGTCCTATCGAATGGACCCGGCACTCCTGCAGACTGAGCGCCCATGCTTTATGAGATCGCCTCCGGGCTACAGTCGACCCCATCGAACGGGGCACGAGGTCTCACTTGTTTCCCCGTTACCAGCTCTCACCGGAACCTCATACTCGCCGCCTCGTCGTGGTAGTACAGGCATCCCCCCTCGCATCCGATCGAAAGGACTCGCGGGATGACAAGCCAGGGCAATTGGCGTGCCGGACAGCTCGAAAGCCGGCCGGTCAGTTCAGCCTGGCACCCCTCGACGAAAGAGGGTTAAAAAACTCGGGGGCTCGACACTCCCGAACCTAAAAAACGCAACTAACGCTCGCAGAAAGCCAACGAGGGAGTGCTAACCACTCCCCCGTGGCCTCGGGGGCTACACCCACGGGTGTCGCTCACACGACACCCACGGAATCAAAACGGCTAAACCCTCGAGACCAGTTAGCTAACTCTCGAGATCCCAGTCTGGAGCCCCTGCTCGAGTGCCAGCACTCGAACAAGGGCTCGGGGGCTACTGTCGGGGGAACACCAAAGGGGTACCCCCAATCAACGCAAACAAATAGGTTGAACCTGGAACACCATTTAATAACGAACCTAGCAGGTCTAACCTTCTAAAAAGCCAACCCCTCGAGCTCCGGTACATAGGCCTCGAGCCCTCCATAGCCATACATCGCTCCTCGAGACCCCACGCGGGGACCCCGAGCTTCTCTGGCACGACAGCCTATCCCTCGAGACGCTTCATGCCCCCCTCGAGCGGCACGGGCGCCGGATACCAGCCCATACTGAGTATTTTTAATGCGTTCACCTACTACTCCGGTCACGTCTTCTGGTGCACGGCGACGTGCGCCACAGCAAACCGAAGCCACAGTCAATCTCGCTTCAAACCTCAAGCATGGGGAAAGGGCGCGAGTACAGCACTGTTGGGCCATGCCCTGCACTGTAGTGCATTCGAGCCTCATCCCGAGGCCTGGGTTCCCGCTGTGCGCCCGGGCGTTCCGAGACTTACCCATACCTGCGGGGGCTCGGCCCCCCCCATAGGCGCCATCTCGAGGCCGGCTCCGCGCCCCTCGAGCCCTAACCGCTTTCACGCTCTTGGAGGACAGGTACCCCAAGACCCAGAGGGACCCCGCCGCGTCCTGTACATACCGGAAGGGCGATGTACGGCCCCCCATGTCGCCACGCCTCCACGTCCGCACCCGGGATGGAGACCACGCTCCAAGGACGCCTCAACAGCAACGCCCACATCGGCTCCAGTGGCCCCGACAAGACGTTTTTTCTTCTACCCTTCGCCATATCGAACACTGTACATATCATTCCCGTAAAAACCTGGCCTCCTCTTGCTCTATAAAAGGGGACGCCAGGGCCCCTCGCGCACACGGTGACACAACTCCGAGAAACAAGACACGAGTCCACACACACGCACACTCGAGTCCGGACTCCGGTCCACGCTCATTGAGCTTGTATTCGCCCTGTACAAGCACTTAGGTGCAAGTAATACAAGAACCTCCTCCCCGCTAGACATAGGGCCTTCTTTTCCCCGAACCAGGATAAATCCTTGTGTCATCTTGCATCACCATCCAGGAAGAGAGCACGCGATCATATTACTCGTTGGTGTCATACCCCCGGGTTCGAAACACCGACAACCGTGGCATTCAAGGCTTCATCCTCCAAGAGCAAGAGCAAGGGCAAAGCAAAGAAGGAGGAAAGTGATGATGAAGCAAACACAAGCTTGAGTGAAATGGATGATGAAGAGATGGCTCTATTTGTCAAGAGATTTGGCAAGTTCATGAAGAAGAAGGGCTATGGAGCAAGAAAGAGAAGAGGCCAAGAGCACAACCAAGAGATGCTATAGATGCAAGAGCAAAGATCACTTCATTGCAGATTGTCCAATTTCTAGTGATGAAGATGATGATGACCGCAAGAAGAGCAAGAAGAAGGATAAGAAAGAAAAGAAAGAGAAGAAGAAGGAAAAGAAGAAAGGTGGTTCCTATGTTGTCACATGGGATAGCGATGCCTCTTCAAGCGATGATGATTCCAGTGATGATGAGAGGAAGACCACCAAGAAGAAGGCTACGGCTAGTCTTGCTATCTCAAGCAAGCCTTCTATCTTCAACACTCCTTCGACATGCTTCATGGTTAAGGCCACTAAGGTATCATCCGATGAGAGTGATAGTGAGAGTGATAGTGATGATGATGAGGAGTACTCAAAGGAGGACCTCATGAGCATGCTACAAGATGCTCACTCTTACATTGAGACTAAGAGGAAGGAGTGCAAAGAATTGCGCAAGGCCAACAAGCCTCTTGAGCAACCTTTGATGAGCTCAAGTCCACTCATGAGAGGTTAGAGGAAGCCCATGAGTAGCTTGATCAAGCTCACACTAGGCTTAAGGAATCCCACTCCTCCCTCCTTGATCAAAGTAAGATTGAGGATGTTGTAGAGACATGCAATGTAGGAGTAACATGTGATATTCTTGATGAATCTTTTTATGCTCCTATTATTGTTGCTCCCACCAATGCATCATCATCATCTAGCTCAACTAGAATGCCTACTTCTACTACATGTGATTCATCATTAGTGGTAGAAAATGAGAACTGAAAGGATCAAGATGCCAAGAGGGGGGTGAATTGGGCTTTTCTAAAACTTCTTGCAAGAATTAAAACCTATCAAGCTCCAATTAACCCCCTAGTGCCTAGAAGTGTGTTTGACAAAGAATCAACCGCACAAAGACTATCGCTAAACCAATTCTACTCTAGCATGACAATTCAACTTATGAAAGAACAACAAGTAAATGCGGATTGAATGCTCAATGGCAAATGCGTAGTAAGAGAGTAGAGATGACACGACGATCTTTTTGCCGAGGTATCGAGGTGTCGGCACACCCCCTAGTCCTCGTTGGAGCACCCGCGCAAGGGTATCACTCACCCCGCTTGATCCGCGCAAGGATCAAGTGCTCACTACGAGCTGATTCTTTGCCACTCCGGCCCGATGAATCGCTCGCTACCGGGTCACAACTGGCTTGGGTCATCCACAATGCCTCCGGATGATCACCAAGCTCTCCAATCGCCACCAAGCCGTCTAGGTGATGCCGATCACCAAGAGTAACAAGCAAGAACTCTTACTTGACCAACGCAAGGCTAATGAGATGGGTGGATGCACACTTGCTACTCTCTATTCTCTAATGAGGTGTTTGATCACTCAATTATCAAATCTCTCAACCTCACTAGGCCTCTTGCACTCACTTGCAATCACAATGTGTTTGGCAACCTTTCAAATGAGCAAGAGTAACAACATGAATGAGGGGGAGGCATATTTATAGCCCCCCAACTCAAATCATGCACGAAGGAGTAAGTCCATCCAGTTTACACACTGACCGGACGCATTGTCGGGGTGACCGGACGCGTCCGGTCAGAGCCCAACGGCTACGTGACGTCTAGCCTGACACCTGTACGAAGCACTGACCGGACGCATCCATGCATCCGATCACCACTGACCGGACGCGTCCGGTCATCAAATTTCCATTCTGGAACCTCTCTGGACGCGACCGGACTCACCCTCCTGGTGCGTCCGATCGATTGCTGAGGGTGAGTTCAGTCGCAACTAGACTTACCCCTCAGCGAGAGCTACTGACCGGACGCATGACCTAGCGTTCGGTCCCTAGGGTTCCAGCGTCCGGTCGCTATTTGAAGTCCAAAACGACTTCGGTTTGCGATACTCCCTTCACGAACTTTCTTCCTTATGATCTTAGGGACCTTTCTAAGCTACATAGGGCTTTGGTTAACAAGTGTGCACCACACCTAACTCAAAAGTCTCACCTAGGTCAAGCTACCCATTCAAACCCCTCTTTATAGTACGGCCAAAGGTAAAACAAAGACCTATGCTACTCTAAGTGTCCTTCAACACCAAATGACACTTAGAACTAGCCTATCACCGTCTTCGTCGTCCATCCTTTGAAAACCGAACGAATTACATCAATAAGGGGACATGAATACCATAGTGTCCTCATGATCATCATTACCATGACCTAACTCAACTGTTTCTGCAAAACACACGTTAGTCATAGTAATTTACCGTTGTCATCCAATCACCGAAACTCACTGGGGGCCTAGAAGCTCACAAGAACCTTAAAAACAAGGTGTATGAGCTCACTCATGCTTTAGGCAATGCCTATGGTGGAGATGCCCGCTTGCTTAAATGCTTGGGTAGCCAAAGGTGTCCACTCAACAAGGAGGGACTTGGCTATACCCTCAAGAAGGGCAAGGCGGCCTTTGCTACTCACAAGACTAGTTTTGTGAAGAGCAATGGTCGGTATTGCTATAATTGCAAGCAATCCGGGCACATAGAGCAAAATTGCTTTAACAAGAACAAGAATAAGAACAATGCTCATATTTCATCTATTAGACTTGATTCTTGTTATATGCTTACAAAGGGGACTAATGGTGTGAAGGCTAAGTATATTGGTGCACCCATGGTTGGCCCAAAGAAGAAGGCAATTTGGGTGCCCAAGAGCTTGGTGACTAACCTTGGAGGACCCAAAAAGGTTTGGGTACCTAAAAGGAATTGATCTCTTTTGTAGGTGAACTATAAAGAGGGAGGAAGGCATTGAGTGCTTGATAGTGGGTGCACTCAACATATGACCGGAGATGGAAGAATGTTCAAATCAATCAATCAACACTAGTGGCAATGATCATGCGGATGCTATCACATTTGGTGACAATAAGAAAGGCAAGGTCAAAGGCTTGGGCAAGATTGCAATATCCAATGACTTGAGCATCTCCAATGTGCTATTAGTGGAATCTCTCAACTTCAACTTGTTGTCTGTAGCACAGTTATGTGATTTGGGATTCAAATGCATATTTGGGGTTGATGATGTGGAGATAATGAGTGTTGATGGATGTGATTTGGTCTTCAAAGGATATAGATATGAGAATCTTTATTTGGTGGACTTTGATGCTAGTGAAGCTCAATTGACAACATGCTTATTCACCAAATCAAGTATGGGTTGGTTATGGCATAGGCGCTTGGGACATGTTGGAATGAAGCAACTAAAGAGGCTAGTGAAGCATGACATGGTTAGAGGACTAAAAGATGTTCACTTTGAGAAAGATAAGCTTTGTAGTGCATGCCAAATGGGAAAGCAAGTTAGAAACACTCATCCCAACAAAGGAATGATGAGCACTACACATGCACTTGAGTTGTTGCACATGGACTTGTTTGGACCAACTACATATGCAAGTATTGGGGGAAACAAGTATGGCTTTGTAATAGTGGATGACTACACAAGATACACATGAGTCTTCTTTCTTGTTGACAAGAGTGAAGTGTTTGGCGTATTCAAAACCTTTGTTAAGAGAAGCCAAAACGAGTTCGATAGAAGAATCAAGAAAGTGAGAAGTGACAATGGAAGTGAGTTTAGAAACATAAGAGTTGATGAGCTATGTGATGAATTTGGAATCAAGCATCAATTCTCGGCCAAGTACACACCTCAATCCAATGGGATAGTTGAAAGGAAGAATAGGACACTCATTGATATGTCAAATCCATGCTTAGTGAATACAATGTGAGTGATTCCTTTTGGGCCGAAGCAATCAACACGGCATGCTATTATAGCAACCGGCTCTATTGTCACCCTCTGTTGAAGAAGACACCATATGAGCTCCTCAATGATAGAAAGCCCAATTGCTTATTTCCGGGTTTTGGGTGCAAGTGCTACATATTGAAGAAGGGCACAAGACTTGGCAAGTTTGAAAAGAAGTGTGATGAAGGGTTCCTACTTGGTTACTCACTACAAGCAAAGCATTTAGAGTGTGGAACAACACATCAAGAATAGTTGAAGAAGTCCATGATGTTGAGTTTGATGAAACCAATGGCTCTCATGAAGAACAAGATGATCTAGATGATGTGAGAGGAACACAATTGGTGGAAGCTATGAAGAACATGGACATTGGTGATATAAGGCCAAAGCAAGTGATTGACATAGAAGATGACAAAGATCAAGTGCTCTCTCCTCCAACCATGCAAGGCAATGATATTGCAAGCTCTAGTAATTCTCATGATCAACAAGATGCTAGTAGCTCTCAAGTGGCTCATCCAAGTGCAAGTGTCCAACCACAAGAAGTGCTCCAACCAACACTATTGCAAGAGATCATCCTTTAGATCAAATTGTTAGTGACATAAGAAGAGGTGTGCAAACAAGATCAAGATTGGCTTCATTTTATGAACACTACTCATTTGTATCATCTATTGAGCCAACCAAGATTGATGAAGCTTTGATGGATGTTGATTGGGTGAATGCAATGCATGAAGAGTTGGACAACTTCACCCGCAATAATGTTTGGGAGTTAGTGGAAAGACCAAAGAACACAAATGTTATTGGTACTAGATGGGTTTTCCGGAACAAGCAAGATGAAGATGGCATTGTTGTAAGGAACAAAACAAGATTGGTTGCACAAGGGTACACTCAAATGGAAGGGATTGACTTTGGAGAAACCTATGCACCGGTTGCTAGATTGGAAGCCATTAGAATCCTACTTGCATATGCGTGTTCTCACAACATCAAGCTCTATCAAATGGATGTCAAAAGTGCATTTCTCAATGGATTCATCAATGAGCTAGTGTATGTTGAACAACCTCCTGGATTTGAAGATTTGAAAAAGCCCAACCATGTGTACAAGCTCAAGAAGGCACTTTATGGATTAAAACAAGCACCAAGAGCATGGTATGAAAGATTGAGGGATTTCTTGTTAGCTAAAGGGTTCAAGATTGGGAAGGTTGACACCACACTCTTCACCAAGAAAATTGGAAGTGACTTGTTTGTGTTGCAAATCTATGTGGATGACATTATCATTGGATCAACCAACCATATTTTGTGAAGAGTTTGGAGAAATGATGGCTAAGGAGTTTGAGATGTCTATGATTGGAGAGCTTAGTTATTTCCTTGGTCTACAAATCAAGCAAATGAAGAAAGGCACTTTCGTTAGTCAAGGCAAGTACATCAAGGACATGCTCAAGAAATTTGGGTTAGACGAAGCTAAAGCAATAACCACTCCAATGGGCACAAATGGGCATTTGGACAATGACTCTAGTGGTGACATGATGGATCAAAAGTTATATCGGTCAATGATTGGAAGCTTACTCTACGTGACCGCATCAAGGCAGGATGTCATGTTTAGTGTGTGCATGTGTGCAAGGTTCCAAGCTAGCTTCACCAAGAGAGTCATTTGAAGGCAACCAAAAGAATATTGAGATATTTGAAGCACACTCCTAATGTTGGACTATGGTATCCCAAGGGCTCTCAATTTGAATTAATTGGATATTCGGATTCCGATTATGCGGGATGCAAGGTGGATAGAAAGTGCACATCGGGCACTTGTCAATTGCTTGGAAGATCACTTGTCTCATGGTCATCAAAGAAGCAAAATAGTGTTGCACTCTCTACCGCCGAAGCCGAATACATATCCGTGGGAAGTTGTTGTGCACAATTGCTATGGATGAAAGCTATATTACAAGATTATGGAGTCAAGTTTGGACAAGTCCCATTGCTATGTGATAATGAGAGCACCGTCAAAATAGCCACCAACCCGGTTCAACATTCAAGAACTAAGCACATTGACATAAGGCATCACTTCATTAGAGACCATCAAGCAAAGAAAGATATATCTATTGAAAGTGTGGGCACCGATGATCAACTTGCCGATATCTTCACCAAGCCACTAGATGAAAGAAGGTTTTGCAAGCTAAGGAATGAATTGAATATCCTAGACTTCTCCAACATGAGTTGAATGCACCCCCACTTATGACATGCCTCTCCTCCAGAAAGCAAAGGTGAAATTGTTTGGCATGTGCATTCATTCTTATTAGGTTGTGCTCTAGTTCATATAGCCATCACATTGCTTATTTAGGCTAATTCATGTTAAATCAAATGAATTTGAAGTATATATGGTACCACTATTGCTTCTATGTTTGACTTGATCTAGTGGTAGCATATAACTTGTTTGTGAGCTTGTAACTCTAGTGTTTGGTCTAGTAAGTGAACACTGGGTGTTTAACCAACGTGAGTAAGATAATTGTTGTAAGATGTGTGAAGAAACTTACTCTAGAGCAAACCGTGTTAAATATCCTATGCTCATGAGCTAGATTAAGCCAGAACTTGACTTAGTTTGATCCCCACATATGAATCTCATTAAAAACTTGCTCCACCTTTATGGAAATTGTTGACAAAGGGGGAGAAAATGCTACAAAGATAAAAGAGACATGACAAGTAAACCTAGACATGCTACAAAGATAAAAGAGACATGACAAGTAAACCTAGACATGTTTAGTAAACCTTCAAGTGGGATCGGAGCATACAAATAGGGGGAACAAGCTCATAAACATGAATGTTGCATTTGAAATGTGCATATTCATATGTTTGATTGCAATGCATAAGCTATTTATTTTGATATTCATGCTTACGTGGTGAATGCTAGTATTAGAACATGATTGATGATATGACTCATTAGCATTAATAAGATGATAACTAGACATATTTTTTTTAAAGTGGTTCAAGAGCCTTATTATTATGATGATCTCACGAGGTTCTTAAGTTTTGATGTATGTCTAGTGACAAATGATGCTAAGGATGGTTTAACATGTGCACTCCAATTGGTATCACGCTTCAAAGGTCCATTCTTATGCCTTAGCATCATCATTGGTAGTATTGCTCATCCACATTTCTTAATCATACATATGTGCCAAATTTAGAACCAAACTCTATAGCACATATGTAGGGGGAGCTAATACTATCAATGTAGTTACTCAAATTGAAATTACATATCTTTGTATAGGTTGTCATCAATTACCAAAAGGGAGGAGATTGAAAGCCCTAGTTTGGTTTTGGTTAATTGATGAAACCTATTTGGTCTAATCCTATTGCTAAGCTTGTGTGTAGCTTATAAGAAAGGATTGTGACCAAGCCAAGTGGTGGAGCTAGCAAGGTGGCAACCATGGAGGATAGTGATGGCCACAAGCAATCAAGAGATCAAGTGCTCTACCATTGGTGAAACATGAGAAGAAGGGAAGAAATGAGCAAAGAGGCCCGAAGGCAAAGGTATAACCTATAGGGCTCTTTGTTTTGGTGATCAAGACACTTAGCGAGTGTGATCACATTTAGGATAGATAGCCGTACTATTAAGAGGAGTTAATTCACGGCTTATGCGGTGTTCAAGTGCCACTAGGTGTTCTCTAACATATAGATGCTATAAACCTAGTGAGTGACTAACTAAACCCTTGGAAAATGCTTTACAAAATGCTAACACACGTGCACAAGTGTTGAAACACTTTGGTTGGTGTTGGAACATGGAAGCAAGGGTGGTTGATAGAAAATAAAAGATGCTGAGTTAGGGGCATCGGACGCTGCTGGCGACAGCATCAGACGCTGGGCCGAGCGTCCGATGGGAAACCCTAACTACTGTCAACTGTTGATGGAGCATCGGACGCTGGCAACGGACGCTGAGAAATCACTGTTGCAGTCCGATGCTGGTGACGTGGTGCGAGCTAGCTTTCCAGGGAGCATCGGACGTTGGCCTGCGTCCGATGCGGATACATCGGACGCGTCCGATGTGTCTTGGCCCTCTCTGGAACCTCTCTGCATGGTCATCGGATGCAGGGGTTGAGCGTCCGATGTGAAGGTGCCGGCGCGTCCGATGTGGCGCAGAAAAGAGCTAAAATGAGCAGTGGCATCGGAGCGTCCGATGCCTGGCATCGGCGCGTCCGATGTCACTTTAATCGTGGCGTGAAGGAATATGACCGTTGGGATCTAACGGGCTGATTTCAGAGCAGGGGGACACGTGGTGCTCATCGAAGCATCAGACGTTGGGGGAGCGTCCGATGGTCCCGACACCGGCGCGTCCGATGCCTCTGTTTCGGGCCCAACGGCTAGGCCGACTTGTGTGGCCTATTTAAGGGGCTTGACCGGCTTGCTAGGCATCTCTCTTGCACATTCTGATTCCTAAGCATACTAGTGAGCTTTGGCAAGCCTCCGAACGTATACACGTGACATAAGTTTCCCATAAGGTAATGTCTCCAGATCTTGAGTGCATGCACGACGGCTGCTAATTCCAAATCATGAGTGGGGTAATTTTCTTCTTGTGGTCGCAACTGGCGGGAAGCATAGGCGATAACTCTTCCGTTCTGCATAAGCACACATCCAAGTCCAACCTTGGATGCGTCACAAAACACATCAAAAGGTTCCTCTAAGTTTGGCTGAGCCAAAACAGGCGCGGAAGTCAACAACGTTCGCAGAGTGCGAAAAGCTGTTTCACACTCTGGAGTCCATTCGAACTTCTTGTTTTTCTGCGTTAAACGGGTCATAGGCTTGGCTATTCTCGAAAAATCCGAAATAAACCGACGGTAATATCCTGCCAAACCCAAAAAGCTGCGAACCTCAAAAACACTCGTGGGTGCTTCCCAATCCATAACCTCTTGTACTTTAGAAGGGTCTACAGAGATCCCTTCCTCTGAAAGGACGTGACCAAGGAAAGGTACCTTCTTCAGCCAAAACTCACACTTGCTGAACTTAGCATACAACTTATGCTCTCTAAGCCGGGTCAGAACAACTCGTAGATGCTCAGCATGATCCTTCTCATTTTCAGAATATACCAAGATGTCATCGATGAACACTACAACAAACTTATCCAACTCTGGCATGAAGACTGAATTCATCAGGTACATGAAATGTGCCGGTGCATTGGTTAACCCAAAGGACATAACTAGATACTCATAGAGTCCGTATCTGGTAGAGAAAGCTGTCTTTGGTACATCCTCTCTTCTGATCTTAATCTGATGGTATCCTGACCTCAGGTCGATCTTGGAGAATACTTTCGCCTTTGACAACTGATCAAACAAGACATCGATTCGGGGTAAGGGATATTTGTTCTTTATACTACTACTGCGTTAAGCGGTCGGTAGTCCACACACATCCTTAAAGTTTTATTCTTCTTCTTCACAAAGATAGCAGGACATCCCCAAGGTGACAAACTAGGGCGTATTAAACCCTTATCCAAAAGCTCTTGCAACTGAACTTTGAGCTCTGCTAACTCTTTAGCGTGCATTCTATACGGTCTCCGAGATATGGGTGCCGTTCCAGGGATTAACTCTATAGCAAACTCCACATCCCTATCTGGCGGTAGTCCAGGCAACTCGTCAGGAAAAACATCTGGAAACTCACACACTACTGAGATCTCAGCTATCTGCTTTGCCGTGACATTGAACAACACTCCGATCTCATGGGGGTTTTGAGGTAACTTGAACCGAAGGTAGACCCACTACGAGGGCTAACCATAGAAACTACTCGCGTTGCGACATCAAGGTTGACCTTCCAGAGTTTCATCCAACCCATTCCCAAGATTACATCCAGACCTAGACCAGGAATTACGATAGGATCCACTATGGCCTTCTTATTCCCAAAGGTCATTTCCACTCCTTTAGCCATTTTACGCGCGGAGAGAACAGCTCCGGCGGAACTTATCTGATATCCCCGGTCTAATTCTATCAACTCAAGATTACTTCTTATAACAAAATTCTCACTTATGAAAGAATGCGATGCTCCAGAATCAAACAGCACGACTGCGGGGCATGATTAACAAGAAACGTACCAGCGATGACAGGCTCTCCTTCTGGCACTTCTTCCACGGTGGTGTGATGCACATGACCCGTACGAGGTGGGGGCTGAGTGTATTGCTTCTTTGGGCGAGGGCACTGACGTGACAGATGTCCAGTCTGACCACAATTATAGCATGGACCAATCACATACGGGGTCTTGGGACCTCCTGCACTCCCTGCTTTGCTCTTGTTCTGCATCATGGGGGCGGTGTAGGGCTTCTGAAAACTGGGACGGGGACGGTTGGTGGTGATTCCTCTGTGGGGGGACGGTATCTTGCTCCTGTAACAGGCGGGCGATACGGGGTACGTGCTCCGAAAGGGGTCCTGTTGAGACGAACCTCCTTCGTTCGCACGACGTCGCGTCTCTTTGCCAGCCGGATGTCATTGGCCTCTTGATTTAGGCAGTCACTGACGAATCACTGAAGTGGTACGGTGACTGTTGCCCATCTTGGAAAGCATGGCGGCACTCATTCCACGCTTAAAGCTTGCGATCTTCTTGGCCTCAGTATCCACAAAGTCTGGGGCGTAGCGAGCTAGGTTGTTGAAACTGTGGAGGTACTCGGTCATAGACCTAGTCCCCTGGGATAACCTCATGAACTCTGCAACCTTCATTTCCATCAGACCACTAGGGATGTAGTGGTTGCGCATAGCTGTAGAGAACTGATCCCAAGTGACACGTGCATTTGCAGGCAAGGATGCACGGTACTGGGCCCACCATAAACCTGCGGGTCCTTCCAACATGTGGGCGGCGTACTCCGCCTTGAGCTCTTCTGTCAGACGAAGCAAACGGAACTTCTGAGTGATGGAGTTGAGCCACTCATCAACCTCAAGCGGTTCGGTGGCTTCCTTGAACACAAGCGGGCGAGTGTCCAAGAAGTCACGGTAGGAGCTGTACTGGTTGGGCTCTGGGCCTTGGCGTTGATGGTGCTGCTGCGCAGTGTTGTTAGCGATGTTGCGGAGGGTGGCCTCCATGTGCCTCTGCATTTCCTCCATATTCCTTTGGCTGCCCAAGAACTGGCCGAAAAACGCTTCCGGCGTCATCGGCGGCGGTGGGGAGGTGGCAAGTTCTCCTCCTGTCCTGCCCCCTGTCCGCGTTGGCTGCGAGTGTGTGCCGGCATCTGCATATCGCATTAATAAGCAATCATTAGGTGATGTTACATTGATCATGAATAAATACTGCGCTGTACATAATTCAGAAATTTAGCACACGACCAAGTATAATTACTCATTTCCATACAACATCACAAAATAATCGCTCCAAATTAGACATGCAAACGACGGATTTCCATAAAAGATGCGGATCGAAGTCCGGACTTTGTCCAAAAGCTTACATGCCATCAACATTTTAAACATAAAACCAGCACATGTTTAGGCGTTACATCACTTAGCGAGCAAGCTCAAGCTATACAAAAGAAAAACGTCTCCTAGCTAAACCAGCGCTCAGGCATCTCCAGCGGCGGATGCGGCGTCCTCTGCGTCGACGTCGATCATCGGCTCGTCAGCGTGATCCTCCTCCAGAGGGGCGTCGGGACCAAGGACCTCTCTCCGTCCTGGGGATCCTGGGCCTCGGCGGCGGGAACCTCGGCAGCGGCTGGGGCGGCGGCCTCCTGTGCGGCGTGATGCATCTGATGGACGGCCTCGTGGAGCTGGTCGATGTAGGCCTGCTGTCCGTGGATCTGCTGTATCAACAGGTGGGCTCCCTCTCTGAGCTGGTCGAGCGCGGTGCGGGCCTCATCCCTCTGAAGAGCGGTAGTCAGGTACATCTGCTCTGCAACTGTCCTGGCAGTGGACTGTGCTGCTGCTGTGGTGCGGGCGTCGTCACGCTCAAGAGTGACCTGCTGAATCCTCTCCTGCAGACGAGCAACCTCAGCATCGAAGTCCTCCTGAGCTTCCTCTTGCTCTGGTAGGTGGCTGTGAGGGTGAAGGACACGCTCCCGAGAGTGTGCTCCAAACTCTCACATACACCCAACAAAGCTCCGGTGGCGCTCATCGCAGGCGTCTCACAGTAGAACCTCTCCTCTGGGCTCCCTGTCAAGACTGACTCCGAAGTCTGCTTCCAGCGCAATGGGAAAAGTGATCCACGGGGAAACACTCCTGCCATCGCACTTGCCAGGTAGGCGGTAGGCGGTATCGCGATGATATCCTTCAGCACTAGGTATGCTGCCCTGTTGGCTCCATCCTTGGCACAGGTGCCTCTGGTGATCTCTGTCCACCCTGTCCAGTGGGCTTGGCAGGCAGGCTTTGACCTTGATCTCCACCATGACCAAGGAATCCTGCCCGTAGATCTCCTTCTGCCACGAGTACCTGGGCTCCTGTCCTTCCTCATAGCCCACGGCCTGCAGAATCCTCCAAAGGATAGTCGGCAAGCCGAAGTAGGACAAGAACGTCTTCCGGGTCAGCTTGGTGGCCAAGCGGTGACGCGGAACTCCTCTGCCTCCGGTGGCCTTGCGAGCGGTCAGCTTAGTCCGGGCCATCTGTGGAAACAAAAAGGGTTTCGAACTCTCGTGAGACGGATATTAAGTTGGCAAATTTTATATAAAGGAGACAACTTTTAATTAAGGGAGGTAATGTAAATGCAAGAATTTAAACATGATGCATGATCGTACTTACGTTCTCACTCACTAATAACGACTTGTAAGTCCTAACGTTCTAGTCGGTGGCAAGAACGATCTCTCATGCGTTATCTACACGTTCTACTTGGTCGCACAGTTAGTGTACCTGCAGAAGATTCATTTCAGCCCAAAGCATTCCCAATGATAAAACAATTGAGTATTGGCCAATATGCGCAAAACATAGAAGCCACACTAAACACCATGCACCAACATAGAAAACACCCTTGAAAACATTGATACCCTCGTATGTGTCCGCGTGGAGCTCGCACATACTTGGTATAAGAACTCTCACCTAGACCGACGGTTGGACGGTCATGCTCTCATATCTCACAAATCATTTTATGCATGTTTTCGCGATCGACGCATTCTCTTTTCCCCGAGAATGGACCAGCAAATAAAGATCCAGCATGAAGCAAAACCCTGAACCCTGTTAGCAGTTAAGCCACCTGAATCCTAGTATAGGGCTTAAGGACGAGACTGGGCACACTTAGTAATCGAAAATAGTTTTGAAAATAGTTTTGAAATACCCATTTAGTTCGAAAATAGCTCTCTACGGAGGTAATCACTTGAACCATGCTCTGATACCAGCTGTGGCGGAACCGTCCTGATTATAAGAGCTCAAGTATTATCTTAGCCAAATCCGTCTGACTTCGACTGATACTTGAACCCATATAACCCCGGTAGTCCGGAAATCTCGAAGGATTTCTAACACCATACATCATACAGGATCGCATCGTTCAAGGATTACATTCGTAAAGATACATCACAGCGAAAACGAACCGAATTTAACACCAGAGTGCGGAATTTAAAACGGAGTTATTACAATACTGAATTTTAAAGTGCGGAAGCTGAAGTAGTTTAAAACACGACCACCACACGTGTGGTCCAAATAAACATTGTTTGATAAAACCCACTCACACGACTCACTCCTCCTTTTTAAGATAATGTGCCACCAACAGTCTCAGACCACAAAAGAAAAGGGGAGCTTAGCTTCTGGACGACCCTGCCCTGGGCCTACTCCTCATCACCTTCCACCTGGGTAGAGGCAGTGCTTACAATAGCCGAAGTAGACCTGGCCATCTGCAACAACGGGATAAACCCTGAGTACGGGAATGTACTCAGCTAGACTTACCCGTCCAACTGAAAATAAAGACTCCAAGGGTATGCAAGGTCTTTGGGTGGAGCTGGGATCTTTTAGTTGCGAAAGCTCAATTTCAGATAAGAGGTAATTGATGATAATGATGAGCTGCCATTTTTAGACCTATTCCTTAATTCTAGGTTTTCACCTGTACTAGAGCACTCACTTGAATCTATCAATCAATAATATAACCATATCCAGTTGACTTATCCACATTTTAGTTGAACCTTAACTCATCACATGGAGTTGTATCGTGGTGAAGCTCGCCATAGTTTCCCACTAACCGGGGGAGACGGCGACTCGAATCGAATTCCAAACCAGCTGGTGAAGGACCTTTAATACCAGCCCACACTTTCCCCGTCGGGTCCATGCATTGGGCAACCGCTCGACGCTTGTTCGTGGTGTAATCGTCGCGGCTCACAGCACGGACCGCCCAATTGGAACCTGGCGATGGCCTCACGCGGCAGATCGCAATTTCCATACTAGAGGGCACGACACGGGTTGAGACCGGCCCGAACAGCTTCTAACCGGCTTTGGGTCGATGATTACGACACCGACGTATCCCTAAGTAAAAGGGCGCGTTCAAAAATGAACGAGGGCCAACATCGATACAAACCTACACCTACACGATCCAACGGATGGACTGCCCCAAGTTTCCAAACTTGTGCCTTGCCTCCCGGTTGACCGTATTTCATTACTACTCCGTTCTTTTCCAATAGCAAATATAGCCAACCGTGATCCGGTAACTACCCATCAGGGTATTACGGAAACATTCTTAACTACCACTTTTATTAAGCAACTAAGCAATTCTACATTAAAATAAGTAACAGGATAACAAGGTAGATATTAATCAATAACCAAGGAATGGTAATGCAGCAAGTAGGATTCATTCCAACTCCTAACCTAATGCATCACAATATAAAAGGACTCAAGTAATTTAATTTGCAAAAGATAGGAGGCTTAATATGCTCGGGGCTTGCCTTGGGTGAAGACCGAGGCCTCGTGGGAGGGACACTCGGGCAAGTTAGTGTCGCAGGCGGGGTCGGCTTCCTTGGCCTGCTGGAGCTCCAGGATCTGCTGGTCGGCGTTTGTCTCTGGCTCCTGGTCGGGTCCTGGTCGTCGATCTATTGCATGCGACGATTAAAAAAAAAGAATTACAATGCGGGTGCAAGATGTGTGGTATGAAAAGAGCATTTCTTGCAAACCAACAACCCAACTTATTGGACCACTTTTGACATTGAGGTAAATACTTATTTAATTCATAAACAAAATCCATTTATTCACCTTTTTCTTATTTAATAATCAGAAGAAACTTAGGTTTGAACTGCAAGTGCACTTTTCTGGACTCAGAAAAATCCACGAAAATTCCAGAAGGCAAACAACAGTTGCTGGACTCCACTGAACAAATTTCAGCCAAAAAAAATACAGAACTGCAGATATAAAATGACAAGCAAACTGCCCAAAAAGGTGCTTTGAACTAGCTTCTCATTCAAAAAGTGTCAAACAGCAGATTTCATAATTTTCCTGGCTTCTTCTACTCATACACATCCTACTATAGAGAACTTGTGGCCAGAGCATAAACATACAAGCCTACACAAAATAAACAAATCTACTTCGCAATTAAACCATTTGAACTACAACCCTACTTGGAAAGGGTGCTAAACTCAATTTCATATTTTTCCCAGATTCTACTCCATAATTTATGTTTATCAAGAAAGTTCATAAACAGAAACATTATATTATTTCTTACATGAATTTCCAAAGAAAAACACAGAAAAGTACATTTGTAAAGCAACTTCAGATTTCTCCATACAACAGCTCATGCTTGCATTTTCCTTAGCTTGAACATGGCACTCAGAGACTACACACATTTTTCCCATATTTTATTTTGACATATAAAACACCTTAACATTTATTCTAAGAAATCAGCCAAAAAGGACTTTTAATCATAACAGTAACTTTTTCTACATAAATAGTGCATCATATATTTTTCACAGGTGTAAAACAGTTACTGAACTTACAAAAAATTTTCCAAGAATTATCTCAACCATAAAACACTTATTTCTATTTATCACAACAAAAGCATATAAACTGAAATAAATAAAGACAGTAAAATAAACTTCTACCAAAAATACTTTCATATTTTTCTATGATAGATCTACTCATAAACAATCTAGCAAAACTGAAAGTACTCCATTTGGACTTTTGAAACGAGCTACACAAAAATAACAAGCATTTACTGAAAAAGAAAAACATTTAAAGAAAAATCCTTTTGAAAACACCCGGCGCTCGGCTTCGGTGGACGCGGTCCATGGACCAAGCAGAGGCTGACGCGCGGGGTCCACGAGTCAACGGGACCCACCCGTCAGAGAGAAAAACAGGGGAGAGGGTTGACCGGCGGCTGCTCGCCGGCGGTGAGGCTGCGGCGGCGAGGCTATGCTAGATCGACTCGTCTCGGTGAGGCGCACCGAGTGGTGGTGATGGTTTGGCCAGCGCATGGTCGGAGCATGCCGGCGGCGAGCGGCGGCGCACGGTGGCGGCGGCAACGTGCGGCTACGCCGTTTCCTGCGATGGCCGGAGAAATTAGGGGAGACAAAAGCTCCTACGAATCCTAGGGAAGCTACCAAGGGAGTTGGTTTGGCTCGGATGGCTCCAGAGGAGCTTGGCCACGAGCGAGGGCCGCGGCGGCGGCCATGGCGCTCGGCCGGGGAGAAGAGGGAGGTAGAAGGCGGTAGCGTTGAGCCTTGTTGGCGTTCTCACCTTGCCTTGGCTCGGGAAGCTCGAGGACGAAGGAGAGGAGGCAGTGGCGCTCAGGTCGGGGAAGAACGGCGACGCGGCTCTGCGGCGGTGATGGCGTCCGCGGCGGGGCTCTTCGGGCTCCGGCGTCGGTGGGGCTCGGCGAGTGGCACGGATGTGCGCACTGTGTGGTCCAGATGATGGCGGAGCGGTGGCCGGGGTTAATCGGCCGGCGGTGGCTTGGCTAGGGCAGAACGGTGGTGCGGGCTCTGGTGCCGGACGACGGCGAGAGTGCTCGGCTCGTTCGCGCGCGAGAGAGAGAAGACGGAGTGAGGCGAGAGCGAGTGGGAGTTGTGTGCGCGGGTGAGCGAGGGAGTGAAGGGGGTGCTCGGGTTTTGGTCGGCTTGACCGGCCGGTGGTCGTGGCGGGCCACGGCGGCGCGGTCGGCGAGGCAGCGCGGGCGATGCCGTGCACGGTGAGCTGGCGCGGCAGGCGAGGCGAGCGGAGAGTGGCCGGGGAAGATAGCTTGCGTGATCGCGCGGGCACGATCGGGCGAGGAGTGGGCGAAAGAGATAGGGAGCAGGAGACGGCGACCACGTGGCGCAAACGCCGGCGTACGGCGCGGCCGTGGTCGGGGCGAGCGGCGCGGCGCGCGCGGGGGCGAGCGCACACGCGCTCGTGGGCCGGCGCGGCAGGCTGCAGCGCGCGCCGGCGCGGAGCTAGGCCGCGCTGCTGCGACGGCGCGCGCGCGGCGCGCGACGCGCGCGCGGGCGCGGCGCTGGCTGGCTGGGCCGAAAGGCATCGGCCGAAAGGTGGCGCGGGAAAAATTCCTTTTTCTCTTTTTCTTTTTCCAAATATTTTCCAAGTTTGACCACTCAAAAACAGTTTCAAAAACTCCAAACTAGATTTTGACCCAAATATAAAAGCTGCTCAAAATAATTTTCTCTACAACTTTCATATAGGACACTTTTTCTGAAAACCATTTTTAAATCCTCCACAAAACAAAGCCAATTTTGAAATATAAACCATTTTGTTTGACTTATTTTTATTTAACAAACTATTTTGAACTAGGTCAAAACTCCAACATGAAAAGCACTCTACTCAAGTTCTCTATTTTATAAAACTCTTTGCCAAAACAGAAATCCACTTAGATCATCAAGTCCAATAGAAATCCAAATCCAAATAAATAAACAAAAGACAAAAGCACTCTCATGCACATGAAATGATGCAATGCATTGCTTGTGCTTTCTTAGTATCTAATTGCAGTGCCTAATGCAGTGCTTGACACTAGGGTGTCACAGCCCCCCCCCCCTTCCCCCCTTAAAGAATCTTCCCGAGATTTGAGTTACGTACCGGTCTTTATAAAAAGCGGGGTAATTTACGCGTAAGTACTCCTCTGTTTCCCAAGTCGCATCGTTTGGTCCGTGATTGCTCTAGAGAATCTTGTAAGTCTTCACCGTTCGGTTACGAGTCTCTCGGGTCTTGGTATCCAAAATCTCCTTGGCTCCTCGTAGTACTCCAGATCCGATCTGATGGTGACGTCTGGAATCCGAATTTCTTCTTGTTCTGGAACTCGAAGACATTTCTTTAACTGTGATACATGAACACTAGGAAAACTGTGCTCATCTCTGGGGGTAACTGTACTTCGTATGCACTTCTCCTTTCTTTGCTATGATCTGGTAAGGTCCCACATATCGAGGTGCTAGCTTCTTCTTAATTCCAAAACGTTGGACTTTTCTCATGGTGAGACCTTAAGGTAAACATAGTCTCCTACTTGAAATTCCAGGGGTCTTCTCCGTGTGTCGGCATAACTCTTTTGTCTGGATTGCGCTACCTTAATGTGTTGCTGTACTGTCGCGCACAATCTCTTCCGCATCCTTTACGTAATCCGACCCATAGATCCTCGATCTCCTGATTCAACCCAATTTACCGGGGTTCTGCACCTTCGTCCATATAAAACCTCAAAAGGTGCCATCTTTATACTTTCCTGGTAGCTGTTGTTATATGAAAACTCGGCAAGGGGTAACCATTTCTCCCATGATTTTCCTGAAGATAGAACACAAGCTCTTAGAATATCTTCCAAAATTTGATTTACCCTCTCCGTCTGTCCGGCGGTCTGGGGGTGATAGGCGGAACTTCTTACCAATTTAGTTCCTAGCTCCTTGTGCAACTGTTTCCAAAAACGTGCTATGAACTGGGGTCCTCTATCAGGAACAATCCGCTTCGGAATCCCATGTAGCCTCAAGATATTCTGGATATACAAGTCTGCATATTGATGAGGGCGGTGCGTAGTCTTGACTGGTATAAAGTGAGCCACTTTAGATAACCGATCCACGATAACCCAGATAGAATCATTTCCTTTTGAGTAGTGGGAAGACCTGTGATGAAATCCATACTAATTTCTTCCCATTTCCACTCTGGGATTGACAACGGTTGGAGCAGTCCGCAGGTCTCAGGTGTATAGCTTTTACCCTGCAGCAAGTATCATATCTTGCAACATAAGCTGCAACTTCTTTCCTCATCTTTGACCACCAATACCTGGTTCTCTCAAATCCTGGTATATCTTACTGCTCCCTGGGTGAATGGATAACCTTGAATTGTGAGCTTCATTCAAAATTCTTTCTTTCAGCTCTGTGTCCTTAGGAACAACCAACCTCTTTTATACCACAAGATTCCCTGTTCATCAGTCCTGAAGTTCAAAGAACTACTAGTTTCCATCCTCTTCTTAATCTGACAGATCTCTTTATCGGTCTTTTGTTTCTCGATGATGTCACTTTCCAAAGTACACTGAAGAGTGATGTTGTTCACCATAACGGGGTGCATAAGGTTAAATCCATCTTCCAAAAGTGGTTGTAGGAGTTGCAATGAGTCTTGCGACTCAAGGCATCAGCTACAACGTTTGCTTTTCCGGGGTGGTAATGCACTTCCAGGTTGTAATCCTTAATTAGCTCTAGCCATTTCTCTGCCTCATGTTCAACTCTGGCTGGGTGAAGATATACTTCAGACTTTATGATCGGTATACACGTGACATAAGTTTCCCATAAGGTAATGTCCTCCAGATCTTGAGTGCATGCACGACGGCTGCTAATTCCAAATCATGAGTGGGGTAATTTTCTTCGTGTGTGGTCGCAACTGGCGGAAGCATAGGCGATAACTCTTCCTTTTGGCATAAGCACACATCCAAGTCCAACCTTGGATGCGTCACAAAACACATCAAAAGGTTCCTCTAAGTTTGGCTGAGCCAAACACAGGCGCGGAAGTCAACAACGTTCGCAGAGTGCGAAAAGCTGTTTCACACTCTGGAGTCCATTCGAACTTCTTGTTTTTCTGCGTTAAACGGGTCATAGGCTTGGCTATTCTCGAAAAATCCGAATAACCGACGGTAATATCCTGCCAAACCCAAAAAGCTGCGAACCTCAAAAACACTCGTGGGTGCTTCCCAATCCATAACCTCTTGTACTTTAGAAGGGTCTACAGAGATCCCTTCCTCTGAAAGGACGTGACCAAGGAAGGTACCTTCTTCAGCCAAAACTCACACTTGCTGAACTTAGCATACAACTTATGCTCTCTAAGCCGGGTCAGAACAACTCGTAGATGCTCAGCATGATCCTTCTCATTTTCAGAATATACCAAGATGTCATCGATGAACACTACAACAAACTTATCCAACTCTGGCATGAAGACTGAATTCATCAGGTACATGAAATGTGCCGGTGCATTGGTTAACCCAAAGGACATAACTAGATACTCATAGAGTCCGTATCTGGTAGAGAAAGCTGTCTTTTGGTACATCCTCTCTTCTGATCTTAATCTGATGGTATCCTGACCTCAGGTCGATCTTGGAGAATACTTTCGCCTTTGACAACTGATCAAACAAGACATCGATTCGGGGTAAGGGATATTTGTTCTTTATAGTTACTACTGCGTAAGCGGTCGGTAGTCCACACACATCCTTAAGTTTTATTCTTCTTCTTCACAAAGATAGCAGGACATCCCCCAAGGTGACAAACTAGGGCGTATTAAAACCCTTATCCAAAAGCTCTTGCAACTGAACTTTGAGCTCTGCTAACTCTTTAGCGTGCATTCTATACGGTCTCCGAGATATGTTGCCGTTCCAGGGATTAACTCTATAGCAAACTCCACATCCCTATCTGGCGGTAGTCCAGGCAACTCGTCAGGAAAAACATCTGGAAACTCACACACTACTGAGATCTCAGCTATCTGCTTTGCCGTGACATTGAACAACACTCCGATCTCATGGGGGTTTTGAGGTAACTTGAACCGAAAGGTAGACCCACTACGAGGGCTAACCATAGAAATACTACTCGTTGCGACATCAGGTTGACTTCCACCAGAGTTTCATCCAACCCATTCCCAAGTTAACATCCATACCTAGACCAGGAATTACGATAGGATCCACTATGGCCTTCTTATTTCCCAAAGGTCTTTCCACTCCTTTAGCCATTTTACGCGCGCGGAGAACAACTCTCGGCGGAACTTATCTGATATCCCCGGTCTAATTCTATCAACTCAAGATTACTTCTTATAACAAAATTCTCACTTATGAAAGAATGCGATGCTCCAGAATCAACAGCACGACTGCGGGGCATTGATTAACAAGAAACGTACCAGCGATGACAGGCTCTCCTTCTGGCACTTCTTCCACGGTGGTGTGATGCACATGACCCGTACGAGGTGGGGGCTGAGTGTATTGCTTCTTTGGGCGAGGGCACTGACGTGACAGATGTCCAGTCTGACCACAATTATAGCATGGACCAATCACATACGGGGTCTTGGGACCTCCTGCACTCCCTGCTTTGCTCTTGTTCTGCATCATGGGGGCGGTGTAGGGCTTCTAAAAACTGGGACGGGGACGGTTGGTGGTGATCTTCCTCTGTGGGGGACGGTATCTTGCTCCTATAACAGGCGGGCGATACGGGGTACGTGCTCCGAAAGGGGTCCTCTGTTGAGACGAACCTCCTTCGTTCGCACGACGTCGCGTCTCTGTTGCCAGCCGGATGTCATTGGCCTCTTGATTTAGGCAGTCACTGACGAAATCACTGAAAGTGGTACGGTGACTGTTGCCCATCTTGGAAAGCATGGCGGCACTCATTCCACGCTTAAAGCTTGCGATCTTCTTGGCCTCAGTATCCACAAAGTCTGGGGCGTAGCGAGCTAGGTTGTTGAAACTGTGGAGGTACTCGGTCATAGACCTAGTCCCCTGGGATAACCTCATGAACTCTGCAACCTTCATTTCCATCAGACCACTAGGGATGTAGTGGTTGCGCATAGCGGTAGAGAACTGATCCCAAGTGACACGTGCATTTGCAGGCAAGGATGCACGGTACTGGGCCCACCATAAACCTGCGGGTCCTTCCAACATGTGGGCGGCGTACTCCGCCTTGAGCTCTTCTGTTAGACGAAGCAAACGGAACTTCTGAGTGATGGAGTTGAGCCACTCATCAGCCTCAAGCGGTTCGGTGGCTTCCTTGAACACAAGCGGGCGAGTGTCCAAGAAGTCACGGTAGGAGCTGTACTGGTTGGGCTCTGGGCCTTGGCGTTGATGGTGCTGCTGCGCAGTGTTGTTAGCGATGTTGCGGAGGGTGGCCTCCATGTGCCTCTGCATTTCCTCCATATTCCTTTGGCTGCCCAAGAACTGGCCGAAAAACGCTTCCGGCGTCATCGGCGGCGGTGGGGGAGGTGGCAAGTTCTCCTCCTGTCCTGCCCCCTGTCCGCGTTGGCTGCGAGTGTGTGCCGGCATCGGCATATCGCATTAATAAGCAATCATTAGGTGATGTTACATTGATCATGAATAAATACTGCGTTGTACATAATTCAGAAATTTAGCACACGACCAAGTATAATTACTCATTTCCATACAACATCACAAAATAATCGCTCCAAATTAGACATGCAAACGACGGATTTCCATAAAAGATGCCGGATCGAAGTCCGGACTTTGTCCAAAAGCTTACATGCCATCAAACATTTTAAACATAAAACCAGCACATGTTTAGGGCGTTACATCACTTAGCGAGCAAGCTCAAGCTATACAAAAGAAAAACGTCTCCTAGCTAAACCAGCGCTCAGGCATCTCCAGCGGCGGATGCGGCGTCCTCTGCGTCGACGTCGATCATCGGCTCGTCAGCGTGATCCTCCTCCAGAGGGGCGTCGGGACCAAGGACCTCTCCGTCCTGGGGATCCTGGGCCTCGGCGGCGGGAACCTCGGCAGCGGCTGGGGCGGCGGCCTCCTGTGCGGCGTGATGCATCTGATGGACGGCCTCGTGGAGCTGGTCGATGTAGGCCTGCTGTCCGTGGATCTGCTGTATCAACAGGTGGGCTCCCTCTCTGAGCTGGTCGAGCGCGGTGCGGGCCTCATCCCTCTGAAGAGCGGTAGTCAGGTACATCTGCTCTGCAACTGTCCTGGCAGTGGACTGTGCTGCTGCTGTGGTGCGGGCGTCGTCACGCTCAAGAGTGACCTGTTGAATCCTCTCCTGCAGACGAGCAACCTCAGCATCGAAGTCCTCCTGAAGCTTCCTCTTGCTCTGGTAGGTGGCTGTGAGGGTGAAGGACACGCTCCCGAGAGTGTGCTCCAAACTCTCACATACACCCAACAAAGCTCCGGTGGCGCTCATCGCAGGCGTCTCACAGTAGAACCTCTCCTCTGGGCTCCCTGTCAAGACTGACTCCGAAGTCTGCTTCCAGCGCAATGGGAAAAGTGATCCACGGGGAAACACTCCTGCCATCGCACTTGCCAGGTCGGCGGGGAAGCGGGCGATGATATCCTTCAGCACTAGGTATGCTGCCCTGTTGGCTCCATCCTTGGCACAGGTGCCTCTGGTGACCTCTGTCCACCCTGTCCAGTGGGGCTTGGCAGGCAAGGCTTTGACCTTGATCTCCACCATGACCAAGGAATCCTGCCCGTAGATCTCCTTCTGCCACGAGTACCTGGGCTCCTGTCCTTCCTCATAGCCCACGGCCTGCAGAATCCTCCAAAGGATAGTCGGCAAGCCGAAGTAGGACAAGAACGTCTTCCGGGTCAGCTTGGTGGCCAAGCGGTGACGCGGAACTCCTCTGCCTCCGGTGGCCTTGCGAGCGGTCAGCTTAGTCCGGGCCATCTGTGGAAACAAAAAGGGGTTTCGAACTCTCGTGAGACGGATATTAAGTTGGCAAATTTTTATATAAAGGAGACAACTTTTAATTAAGGGGAGGTAATGTAAATGCAAGAATTTAAACATGATGCATGATCGTACTTACGTTCTCACTCACTAATAACGACTTGTAAGTCCTAACGTTCTAGTCGGTGGCAAGAACGATCTCTCATGCGTTATCTACACGTTCTACTTGGTCGCACAGTTAGTGTACCTGCAGAAGATTCATTTCAGCCCAAAGCAATTCCCAATGATAAAACAATTGAGTATTGGCCAATATGCGCAAAATACATAGAAGCCAACACTAAACACCATGCACCAACATAGAAAACACCCTTGAAAACATTGATACCCTCGTATGTGTCCGCGTGGAGCTCGCACATACTTGGTATAAGAACTCTCACCTAGACCGACGGTTGGACGGTCATGCTCTCATATCTCACAAAATCATTTTATGCATGTTTTCGCGATCGACGCATTCTCTTTTCCCCGAGAATGGACCAGCAAATAAAGATCCAGCATGAAGCAAAACCCTGAACCCTGTTAGCAGTTAAGCCACCTGAATCCTAGTATAGGGCTTAAGGACGAGACTGGGCACACTTAGTAATCGAAAATAGTTTTGAAAATAGTTTTGAAATACCCATTTAGTTCGAAAATAGCTCTCTACGGAGGTAATCACTTGAACCATGCTCTGATACCAGCTATGGCGGAACCATCCTGATTATAAGAGCTCAAGTATTATCTTAGCCAAATCCGTCTGACTTCGACTGATACTTGAACCCATATAACCCCGGTAGTCCGGAAATCTCGAAGGATTTCTAACACCATACATCATACAGGATCGCATCGTTCAAGGATTACATTCGTAAAGATACATCACAGCGAAAACGAAACCGAATTTAACACAAGAGTGCGGAATTTAAAACGGAGTTATTATAATACTGAATTTTAAAAGTGCGGAAGCTGAAGTAGTTTAAAACACGACCACCACACGTGTGGTCCAAATAAACATTGTTTGATAAAACCCACTCAACACGACTCACTCCTCCTTTTTAAGATAATGTGCCACCAACAGTCTCAGACCAGCAAAAGAAAAAGGGGAGCTTCTGGACGACCCTGCCCTGGGCCTACTCCTCATCACCTTCCACTGGGTAGAGGCAGTGCTTACAATAGCCGAAGTAGACCTGGCCATCTGCAACAACGGGATAAACCCTGAGTACGGGAATGTACTCAGCTAGACTTACCCGTCCAACTGAAAATAAAGACTCCAAGGGTATGCAAGGTCTTTTGGGTGGAGCTGGGATCTTTTAGTTGCGAAAGCTCAATTTCAGATAAGAGTTAATTGATGATAATGATGAGCTGCCATTTTTAGACCTATTCCTTAATTCTAGGTTTTTCACCTGTACTAGAGCACTCACTTGAATCTATCAATCAATAATATAACCATATCCAGTTGACTTATCCACATTTTAGTTGAACCTTAACTCATCACATGGAGTTGTATCGTGGTGAAGCTCGCCATAGTTTCCCACTAACCGGGGGAGACGGCGACTCGAATCGAATTCCAAACCAGCTGGTGAAGGACCTTTAATACCAGCCCACACTTTCCCCGTCGGGTCCATGCATTGGGCAACCGCTCGACGCTTGTTCGTGGTGGTAATCGTCGCGGCTCACAGCACGGACCGCCTAATTGGAACCTGGCGATGGCCTCACGTGGCAGATCGCAATTTCCATACTAGAGGGCACGACACGGGTTGAGACCGGCCCGAACAGCTTCTAACCGGCTTTGGGGTCGATGATTACGGCACCGACGTATCCCTAAGTAAAAGGGCGCGTTCAAAAATGAACGAGGGCCAACATCGATACAAACCTACACGATCCAACGGATGGACTGCCCCAAGTTTCCAAACTTGTGCCTTGCCTCCCGGTTGACCGTATTTCATTACTACTCCAGTTCTTTTCCATGATAGCAAATATAGCCAACCGTGATCCGGTAACTACCCATCAGGGTATTACGGAAACATTCTTAACTACCACTTTTATTAAGCAACTAAGCAATTCTACATTATAAATAAGTAACAGGATAACAAGGTAGATATTAATCAATAACCAAGGAATGGTAATGCAGCAAGTAGGATTCATTCTAACTCCTAACCTAATGCATCACAATATAAAAGGACTCAAGTAATTTAATTTGCAAAAGATAGGAGGCTTAATATGCTCCGGGGCTTGCCTTGGGTGAAGACCGAGGCCTCGTGGGAGGGACACTCGGGCAAGTTAGTGTCGCAGGCGGGGTCGGCTTCCTCAGCCTGCTGGAGCTCCAGGATCTGCTGCTCGGCGTTTGTCTCTGGCTCCTGGTCGGGCTCCGGAGGGGTCGATCCTATTGCATGCGACGATTAAAAAAAAGAATTACAATGCGGGTGCAAGATGTGTGGTATGAAAAGAGCATTTCTTGCAAACCAACAAACCCAACTTGTTGGACCACTTTTGACATTGAGGTAAATACTTATTTAATTCATAAAACAAAATCCATTTATTCACCTTTTTCTTATTTAATAATTCAGAAGAAACTTAGGTTTGAACTGCAAGTGCACTTTTCAGGACTCAGAAAAATCCACGAAAATTCCAGAAGGCAAACAACGGTTGCTGGACTCCACTGAACAAATTTCAGCCAAAAATAAAATACAGAACTGCAGATATAAAAATGACAAGCAAACTGCCCAAAAAGGTGCTTTGAACTAGCTTCTCATTCAAAAAGTGTCAAACAGCAGATTTCATAATTTTCCTGGCTTCTTCTACTCATACACATTCTACTATAGAGAACTTGTGGCCAGAGCATAAACATACAAGCCTACACAAAATAAACAAATCTACTGCAATTTAAACCATTTGAACTACAACCCTACTTGGAAAGGGTGCTAAACTCAATTTCACATTTTTCCCAGATTCTACTCCATAATTTTATGTTTATCAAGAAAGTTTCATGAACATAAACATTATATTATTTCTTACATGAATTTCCAAAGGAAAACACAGAAAAGTACATTTGTAAAGCAACTTCAGATTTCTCCATACAACAGCTCATGTTTGCATTTTCCTTAGCTTGGACATGGCACTCAGAGACTACACTATTTTTCCCATATTTTATTTTGACATATAAAACACCTTAACATTTATTCTAAGAAATCAGCCAAAAAGGACTTTTAATCATAACAGTAACTTTTTCTACATAAATAGTGCATCATATATTTTTCACAGGTGTAAAACAGGTTACTGAACTTACACAAAATTTTCCAGGAATTATGTCAACCATAAAACACTTATTTCCATTTATCACAACAAAAGCATATAAACTGAAATAAATAAAAACAGTAAAATAAACTTCTACCAAAAATACTTTCATATTTTTCTATGATAGATCTACTCATAAACAAGCTAGCAAAACTGAAACTACTCCATTTGGACTTTTGAAACGAGCTACACAAAAATAACAAGCATTTACTAAAAAAGGAAAAACATTTAAAGAAAAATCCTTTTGAAAACACCCGGCGCTCGGCTTCGGTGGACGCGGTCCATGGACCAAGCAGAGGCTGACGCGCGGGGTCCACGAGTCAACGGGACCCACCCGTCAGAGAGAGAAGAAACAGGGGAGAGGGTTGACCGGCGGCTGCTCGCCGGCGGTGAGGCTGCCGGCGGCGAGGCTATGCTAGATCGACTCGTCTCGGCGAGGCGCACCGAGTGGTGGTGATGGTTTGGCCAGCGCATGGTCGGAGCATGCCGGCGGCGAGCGGCGGCGCACGGTGGCGGCGACAACGTGCGGCTACGCCGTTTCCGGCGATGGCCGGAGAAATTGGGGGAGACAAAAGCTCCTACGAATCCTAGGGAAGCTACCAAGGGAGTTGGTTTGGCTCGGATGGCTCCAGAGGAGCTTGGCCACGAGCGAGGGCCGCGGCGGCGGCCATGGCGCTCGGTCGGGGAGAAGAGGGAGGTAGAAGGCGGTAGCGTTGAGGCTTGTTGGCGTTCTCACCTTGCCTTGGCTCGGGGAAGCTCGAGGACGAAGGAGAGGAGGCAGTGGCGCTCAGGTCGGGGAAGAACGGCGACGCGGGCTCTGCGGCGGTGATGGCGTCCGCGGCGGGGCTCTTCGGGCTCCGGCGTCGGTGGGGCTCGGCGAGTGGCGCGGATGTGCGCACCGTGTGGTCCGGATGATGGCGGAGCGGTGGCCGGGGTTAATCGGCCGGCGGTGGCTTGGCTAGGGCGGAACGGTGGTGCGGGCTCTTGGTGCCGGACGGCGGCGAGAGTGCTCGGCGCGTTCGCGCGCGCGAGAGAGAGAAGACGGAGTGAGGGCGAGAGCGAGTGGGAGTTGTGTGCGCGGGTGAGCGAGGGAGTGAAGGGGGTGCTCGGGGTTTTGGTCGGCTTGACCGACCGGTGGTCGTGGCGGGCCACGGCGGCGCGGTCGGCGAGGCAGCGCGGGCGATGCCGTGCACGGCGAGCTGGCGCGGCAGGCGAGGCGAGCGGAGAGTGGCCGGGGAAGATAGCTTGCGTGATCGCGCGGGCACGATCGGGCGAGGAGTGGGCGAAAGAGATATGGAGCAGGAGACGGCGGCCACGTGGCGCAAACGCCGGCGTACGGCGCGGCCGTGGTCGGGGCAAGCGGCGCGGCGCGCAGGCGGGGCGAGCGGCACGCGCGCGTGGGCTGGCGCGGCAGGCTGCAGCGCGGGAGCGGGCCGGCGCTGCGCGGGCGAGCGGCGCGCGCGGCCGAGCGGGAGCGTGAAAGTCCCTGTTTGTTTTTGGGTAATTGATGTCACCTAGTGTACCAACCTTGTCATGAAGTGTTTATGAGCTAGGTTGGTACACACCAAGTGCAGGAGCTATACAATAAACATGATATTGGTGGTGGTGACCAAAAGATAGATCAAGTGCTCCACATTTGGAAGAAGAAGAAGAGAAAAGCAAAATCCTATGGAGATCAAGGCAAAGGTATAAATAGGAATTTTGTTTTGGCACTCAAGACACCATAGAGGGTGTGAGTGCATTTAGGATAGATAGCCGTACTATTAAGAGGGGAATATCTCAGTGATCACGGTTATCAAGTGCCACTAGGTGGATTCATACATGCATATGCATTAGGACCTAGTGTGCTAACTCGAATCCTTTGAAAATGTTTGTGAAAATGCCAACACACATGCACAAGATGATGAACACTTGGTGGTGTTAGCACTTTTGCAAAGGAGAAGTTGTTGAAGTAGTTTTGGATCAACACAGAGAAGAAAATGAAGTTTTCTGTGTATGGTCGGTGGTACCGACCAGGGTGGTCGTTGGTACCGCCCATAGGTGCTGCGTGCAGCCTTCTCTGTGTTGGGGCGTTTTTGGCCTGGCGGTGGTACCGCTATAAGCTCGGTACTACCGCCGGCGGTGGTACCGACCGGATGGTCGGTGGTACCGTGGCCCTGAGGAGTCTTTGCAGAGCTCTCTGTGTGGTTTTGAAAAAGACCTACCGGTAGTACCGCCATAACCTCGGTAGTACCGCGCCCGGTGCTACCGACCCAAGGCCGGTGATTGGCAAGTTTGCGGAGCTCTCTGAGTTGAGTGGAAGTTGACCTGGCGGTGGTACCGCCATAGGACCGGTACCACCGGGCTCGGAAGTACCGACCAGGGGATCGGTAGTTCAAAGGTCTGGAGGAAGTTTTTGAATGCGTTCTGTGTAGATCCGAAAGTAGCCTGTCGGTAGTACCGCCATAGGGCCGGTACTACCGACCTCGGAGGTACCGACCAGAGAGTCGGTGCTTCGCCTAAATCAGCGGGTCGTGTGTTAACGGCTAGTTTGACTCTGTCGGTACTACCGCCCAGGAGGGGTCGGTACTACCGACCAAGCGCAGAAAAGTGGGGTTCGGGCTGTCGTCCTCCCCTCTCTATAAATTGGCCGTGGCCGCTTTTGGGGAGGGCTTCTTGACTTTCCGACTTCTTGAACATCCTCTTGAGCAAGATCTAATCCCTCCCTCCGATCTCTTTGCTTGTTAGTGCGAATCCAAGTGAGATCGAGAGATCCAAGTGCATTTGCTTATGAGTTTGCATCTAGTGGCACTTGGCGATTGTTGTTGCTGCGAATATTCTTATTACTCTTGGTGGTTGCCGCCACCTAGACGGTTTGGAGCAGCGGAGGAGATTAGGCACGAGTGGTGATTGTTCGTGGCCATCTCCCGGTGATTTGTAAGGGGTTCCTTGTACCTTCCCCGGCGGAGCGCCAAAGGTAACTCTAGTGGATTGCTCGTAGCTTGTGGATCCCCATCTTGTGTTGGTTGTGCGGCACCCTTTTGAGGGTTAGGCGTGTGATGCCTATTAGCGCGTGAACCTCCAAGTGGGTGTATCGCTACAACGGGGACGTAGCTTGCCGGCAAGCAAGTGAACCTCGGAGGAAAAATTATTGTGTCAACCTGTCTCCGTGGTATTCTTTGATATTCATTTATTAATCTCTTGCCGGCTCGGTATACACACCTCTATCTCTTGTACTTACATTTGTTACTTTCTTGCAAGTTATTTTTATACCTTGTTGTTAGTTACTTTCTCTTATCTTGTGTAGTGATATACATTATTGCTTATTTAGTTGTTGAATAGTTCATTTGATATTGTGTGACTTAGAGTTTGTGGTTATCTAGAATTGTGAATAGGTGGCTTGCATCTGTGTAGAGCTAGCGCAAACTTCGCTTCGCCATTTAGTTGTCTAACTAGTTTGTTTAAGTGTTGTTGTAGAAATTTTTTATAGGCTATTCACCCCGCCCCCTCTAGCCATTTAGGACCTTTCAGAGCGAGCTGGCGCGGCGCTGGCTGGGCCGAAAGGTGGCGCGGGAAAAATTCCTTTTTCTCTTTTTCTTTTTCTAAATATTTTCCAAGTTTGACCACTCAAAAACAGTTTCAAAAACTCCAAACTAGGTTTTGACCCAAATATAAAAGTTGCTCAAAATAATTTTCTCTACAACTTTCATATAGGAAACTTTTTCTGAAAACCATTTTTAAATCCTCCACATAAACAAAGCCAATTTTGAAATATAAACCATTTTGTTTGACTTATTTTTATTTAACAAACTATTTTGAACTAGGTCAAAACTCCAACATGAAAAGCACTCTACTCAATGTTCTCTATTTTATAAAACTCTTTGTCAAAACAGAAATCCACTTAGATCATCAAGTCCAATAGAAATCCAAATCCAAATAAATAAAGAAAAGACAAAATCACTCTCATGCACATGAAATGATGCAATGCATTGCTTGTGCTTTCTTAGTATCTAATTGCAGTGCCTAATGCAGTGCTTGACACTAGGGTGTCACAGTGGAGTCTTTTTTCGCAAAATACTATTACCATGTATGATGTTCTTATTCCGTTTGTAGCAGTAATCTGATCCAAATGAGAACTAGAGGAACTTAAACGTTTGTGGCAATACGGCCACGCCTGCTAGTTCTGTGTTATGACCTCTAAAGAGTTCTGTATTATGACCTCTAAAGAGTTATGTACTATGAATTTACACCTTTTTATTAAAAAAAGGTGACATATATAACATATATTTGCTTTCTGTTATGTGAAGTTTAGAACCGCTTCGTGACTTTTACGAGGTGTCATGAAGGTGGAAGCCAGATGGTATAATCACTATCCAGACGTGCTGTCAATTCAAGCGTTGTCGGCAACAGATGACCTTGAGTTTGTAAACTGTACCGTGAAGCAAACTTAGCAGCACATAGCCGGTGCGAGGATGCCTTCACTGAAGTTTTTTTTTATTTCTGAATATGCCCCTTTGACCCTGTGGTAAAACATCGCTGAGGGATATCACCGTCTAGCCATTGGAAACTTCTCACCATTGCCCCTTTGTTAATTTGTAACTACCATCTCAACCTCAATTGCAAGAGGCCAAGTCTTCGGATTTGAAAACTATTGGCTACAACATGAAACATTTCAAGAAATCATTACTGGGCACATAGTCACTATCAAAGGGATTGTGCAAAGAAACTTATTGGGACATGCTTTTAAAATATGACAGTATATATATGGACGCATGGTGGTGACGCATGGAGTATATATTTTCTTCTGTCGTGGAACAAAAGGGGTGAAAGCGAGAGCGTCTTTATTTGCTTCTGTCGTGTTGTCTATGCTCATCATCAGTTGCCGACCGGCCAATGCACACAATTCACAAAGCACCATGCATGCATGTTGACCTCTCTCAACAAATATATTTTTTGTTTTTTCGAAGATTCCACAAATATAATTGGAGACCTGTCGTCCTGGCTGATTCAACTCGTTACAGGACAACTCCATTACCTGAATTATTGTTGGGTGTCTATCTAACAATAAGAATATACTATAATATAATTGTTTGTTACACAAGTGTACATAATGGAAACAATATGAATTATTGTTGCCGAGTAATTTCTCTATTGTCATTTTTTGTCATTGCCAAAGTACTATCGTAACATAATAAGTTAATAACCAAAATAAGGCATAGTGCAATTACATACCGGAGATAGTATTCTTGAATAATGTTTTTTTTGACATGATGTATTCTTGAATACTGTTATGTTGGTTGCATGTAACACTGACTACACCGTCATTAGTACACAAGAGACTTGGATTTAGATCCTAATCCTATATGGAAAGAGGGAGTCCATAGTGGCAAGCCTATAATGCCCTTGACATGTGGGCTGCATCCCCTGCCCCCCCTCCTCTGCCGCTTCTCCCTCCCTATCAATCCACCATGGTGGCAGACTAGGTCTATCTTTAACTTAGGCTCTATATATTCACCTATTTGGTATGGCTCTTAAAGGCTCTCGCTCCTTCTCCCAAACACTATAGGTTAGCTGTTTTATTATTGTAGTATGAAGCTATTTTGGTTGCTAAGGTGAAAAATCAACCGAGGAAGAGGAGAACAGGCAGAGCTATAATTTCTAGCTCCACCGGCTCTAGCTCTAGCTCCGACGTGCTACAATGTTCTACAGTAGTGCGGCAAATGGCCCCTTAGGCCTTCCGCGGTGTGAATTAGAGTCAGAAAAAATAAGTGGGCCTTACTGCAGGAAACATGCATCGCTTCTCATACTTGCAGTGTGTAAAAAAGTTGACACCAAAGCTATCTTGTGGCATGCGACGGTATGTGTGTATTCTATTAGCTTTCATTTGACACCAACATATACTGTTCTCACTCACAGGACACAAGAAATATTTTCTTGAGTTGCAGGGCACCCCTGCCTCTACTTATTAGCTTGCTTCGCTCCAAAATCTTTGAAAGCTGGCACTCATAGTTGTAGTGTAGAGAGTGATGTCTGAAAGGGAGAGAGAAGGTTTGGGCATCATTTTAGGAGCACACTGCAGAGGGCCTTATGAAGCTTTGGCATAATGTCCTTCGTAGGGTTAATACATGCATTGTAATTGCAAAATCCGCACTATGCATGCATTTTTTGACAACTTCCATTCTATGTGCCTAGAAATGCAATTGGTGTTGTAGTGGTGGTCATGGTATGGTCGCTTTCATCATGTGGGTAGGTCAAGGTGTTTGTTTATGGTTGCTTTCATTGTGTGGATAGATGTTTATTGATGTCGCCTTGTATGTTAAATTGTTTATTTTATGTAATTTATTCTCTTAATTCGTATATATGTAGATAGGCATTAAACCAACTGTTTTTAAAAAAGTAAAAAGAAACATAATTCAGTTTTAAAATATATGATGACATAAATAGAAAATGAGATGGACTATTTTTTCCTAACTACAACTAATTAAAAAAGACTAAGTGCACCTGGTCGACGGATGGAGTGAGTTTGTCTTATGTTTAGAGATTTCTCATTCCAAAAATGAAAAAAAAAATCGAAGATAAAGATTCATAGGTCAAGGCTCGAGCTCGAGGGTCAGAGAACGAAATCTTTGGGTGGGCGGGTGGCCAATGGCAACATTCATACACAACATACATCAAAGATGAGCCTGGCCTGGGCCAATGTCACTCTATTCTTTGGGTACTACAACTTCCTTACTTCATTAAAAAAGAATATAATCCATAGTTTTATATATGATACCCAATAAATGCTATTATAATAAATATGTAATACATTTTCATAGTATATCTATCTAGAGTCATATATAAATATTAGTAGTATTTTTCTTTAAACTTAGTTAAAGCTAAAGTGTTTTGGTTTGATCTAAACCTAGAATGCACGGAGGCAATACTTACTAGTGGTTGCATTTTATTATCGCATTGCTTGCTCATGTGTCAAGATCTGGCAGTCCCTAGACTATTATAGCATTTTGCTAGTTTAAGTGCCAAGCCAAAACCAAAAACAAAAACAAAAGCGGCAGAGAGCGAGAATGTCTTTCTTCTGTCTGTTGGCAGCTGCAGACCGCCGGTGCACAGATTCAGAAACAGTATTGGACTAGTGGTGGCTTCAATTACTTGAACTGTTTTTTTTTTTTTGGTGATGTGTTGGTTGCCACATTGTTCAGGAGTACTTTACTGTTTAATTACACACATGCAGAAGAAAAGAGGGAGCCCAGTGCAGCGTCTCTGACATGCGGGCCCACGCCCTCCTCTGCCACTCACTGCCAGTCCTCCCTCCCCCACCGCATCTGGCGCCATTTTGCCTACTTAAAGCACCATGGCATTGGCGTCCTTCCTCACACTACTGCCATAGCATTGCACACTTGAGCGAGCTGCTTCTTCAGGTGACATCCCTAGGCTTCTCAAATTTCTCTGATTCAGTGACACTAATTGTTTTTCTTCTCTGCTTCAAATTTCTCTTCTTTCACCAATCCTGCAGACTGCATGCAGTCCATTGCTCTCCCTCCTTTCAGTTTTCGAACAACTGCATTTCATCTTCTGTTGATGATTTAGTATCTTTTATGATGCATGCGATTGATAATGGTAACTTATATTGGATTGGCTAGCGTTTTATTGGATTGGCATGCACATGCACAGCACAGGTGCGCTCATGGTCATGGTCATGGGCTCCAAGCAAGTCTACTCCTGCGCCATCCTCTGCTCCTTCCTTGTCTTCTCGCTGGCGACATGCAGAGGTGCTGCCACAGAACAAGAACATCAACATGGATGCACGCAATCGGCAACGCTTGATGTTGATGCTTCCTGGTGGTACCGCAGGGCAATCCCTACAACATTATTTGGGCTGTTCTTTGAGGTGAGAAACTTGCTTCTTCAGTTTCCTGACAGTTCAGTCCAGTTCAATCCACCCATTTCTGCATTTCTTGCAACAAAAGATCTTATGCTTTAGAAATTGGAGTCCCGGTGCAGCATACAAGTTAGTCAACCCAGGAGGTGTAGTTAGCTTCACATGTTTTTCTATTTGATTGACAGTTTGAAGGAATAATTAGCGTGGCATCTGAGAGGTTCTAGGCCTCTAGCATTTCTTCACACTGCAGTGCACTCATTAAGTAAATAGTGACGTTTCATGTTCATGTCCATGTTTTTGCATAATCTTATTTCAAGTTTTTCTTTTCTTTCTTTCTTTCATGAATGTCATGAAATTTTGTCTGCTCTTGCATGCTGGAACAAAGCAGCAGTCAAAAACTACTTTGTGCTTGTGCACAACTGTCTTTCAATTTTCACTGGGAAAAAAAATCATGATCTTAATGAAATACGCGCTTCGGCGGGCTCTTAAAAAAAATCATGATATTCACGATTATCCTCTGTAAATTCGTGATAATTAAATCAGTGAATATTATAGGAGATCAACCATGCTGGAGCCGGTGGGATCTGGGAGGAGCTTGTTAGCAACAGAGGTACTACTACTATTACTCTTAGCTTTTATATAGGCTTCAGGGGGAAAAAATCCCTATCAAAGTGACCCGGGCACATTTGATCAGGTTTCTGACTTGGTTGCTCCAAGAGAATTAATAGATAGGTTCAAATCATGACTGTAAAACTAAAATTTGTGCTGTTTAAATCTTGTGCAGCACCTTGCAGCACTCAATGTCCCTTATATCAGTGGTCCATACATGCAGATGTTTAGTGAATAGAAGTAAACACTAAATTGATCCACTTGTGCAAGTTGTACACATAACATGTCTTGCATATAAGAACGATTCTAGACAAGGTTATGTTAATAGAGCTATTTATCCTCATTCTTTATGCTGCTTGTTGATTAACTCGGTTCTGATACACTGAAGTTCAGTATTAAACCGCAGAACAATAGAATAAAAACATTATATATATTTTTTTTCTTTTATAACTGCCACTAATATTTGAGATTTTGAGTATTAGCATTAGCTCACTGTGACATAATTTGCCCTTTAGGTTTTGAAGCTGGAGGACCCTACACCCCTTCAAACATAGACCCATGGAACATCATTGGAGATGAGTCCTCCATATACGTGATGACTGAACCTGTCTCCTGTTTCACTAGAAATATTGTTGCTCTAAGAATGGAGGTTCTCTGTGACAATTGCCAAACTGGGGGCGTTGGCATTTACAACCCGGGATTCTGGGGCATGGTATGATAACACTTATGATAATATTCATCCTGATACATAACTCAACTGGCATAACTACAATTCTTATCAAAAGAATCTTCTTTTTAAGTCAAGAATTGACACACTACAGTGTTGTCACTTGTACAAAATTTATTTTTATTTGTGAAAGTAGGGACTTAGCTAGTGAGTTATCTGTTTGGTTTATATTCATGTGGATTCTTTTATGGGAAATGACAGCTTTCAGGAGCCTATCTAATGGATAACCCTCACATCTTTTGAAACAATGCTACGATTTTTCTTCACCCATTTCCATTTTCCACTTAGGGACCTATGGTTTTATGAAGAACCTGACCATTTTATTTTCCAGAACATAGAAGAGGGGAAAACCTATAATCTAGTCATGTATGTCAGATCACTAGAATCTGTGGAGTTGACAGCTTCACTCACTTGTTCTAGACCTTCACATGGATTGGAAAACCTGGCATCAGCTTCTATACAGTATGTATCTTTTCCCCAACATGGCTCATATGTTTGAGTTTATTCTTTTTTCCTTGCCAAATGATGTAATTGCATGTTGACTGCTGCAGAGATATTAACGTGTCAAACTGGAAAAAGGTAGAACTGCAACTATTAGCTCATGGGACATGTAGAACTTCACGACTTGATCTAACAACTTCCAAAAGGGGAGTCATATGGTTTGATCAAGTGTCGCTCATGCCTTCAGATACATACATGGTGCGTTTTTTTCTCACTCTCTATTTTTGCTATTGGCAACTACAAATGTATCATTGGCTATGCAATGAATTGTAAGAAGACACGAGCCTGCTCTGTTTTTAATTAGCATGCATATATTCAATGGGGACCTTTTCAGAATACGTATGACATACTACCATTAGAGTTGTTCAATCATAATTGGAAATTAGTCATTCTTAAAAATCTAAAGTCAAGAATTCACTATGCTAAGCCAAAGGGCCTCTAGTCCAATTGGTTAGAGGAAATTGGCGGCACTCCCCGGGTCCTGGGTTCGATTCCCCGTGGAAGCAAATTTCAGGTTGGGGGGTTAAAAAAACTCCCCTCATATGTCCCAATGCCAAAGCACAGGTCTAAGGCCTGGTCGCACAGGAGGCAGAGGTTCGGGGGTTTTCTCGATCTGCGTGAGAAAGTCTTCGTCTTAATACAATGCCCGGAGGCTGTCTTACCCCTGCAGGTCGATTTTTTTAAATTCACTGTGCTAACCTATTAGATGAATCAGATAAATTATGTTCACTTTTCTAGAAATTTAAAATCAAGTTAGTCTTGTTAGACTGATCTCTCTCACTAATGGCCCAACGGCCATTAGGCCTTGACCTCGCGCCCTGATCGGGGGCGCCCAGCCCATTTAATGGCTGGTGGGCCCCCGTCGCACTGCGCATATAAAGAGGGTGGGGGCCGGCGGCTCTCTGTACGAGGTTCACCGTGAGCCGCACTCCCCACCGACAAACCCTAGACCCGATCCGGAAGGGGGCGCAGCCAGCGACGGGAAGCCCCGCCGCCGCCGTTCTTCATCCCTGCAGCTCTGGACCACGTCCGGCTACGCCATCACCGACTCCTCCATCTCCTCCCCACTCCATCGTCGACCCCGGGACGCCGACCGACATGGCGGGAGACGGATCTACATCTTCCACTACTTCTTCAGGTTCGAACAACCTAGGTATGAACTCCTGATCACTCCACCTCGGATCTACTCCCTCGTAGTTCATAGGACTTGTTTATACACTGCTACTGTTTTTTCCCGGCTAGATCTACTCCTAGTGATCCTGTGATTTCTATCAATGGTATCAGTCGCCACTCTAAGAGTGGATCTGGTTTCGGGTTTAACCCTAAGAGGGTAAAAGTGACGGATCGGCCTTGATCCGGACAGTGAGACCGTCGTCGGTTTCCCGACGTTCGGATCGGAACAAATAAAGAGGGTCGATCCAAGGGGATCTACACCCTAAAGAATGCAAACAACAAAGAACAGAACGATGATCCGATCCAATCGGACTTCCACCCAAACCCTAAACAAAAAAGAAGAAGAACTTGCAACCGCGCTCGCGCGGGATGAGTCCCGGCCGAGCCTTGGGCTCGCCGGCGAACAGGGAAAAGGGCTCAACCGAGCAGCTCTTCACCGGGGCTTGGGCTTGCCGAGCGCCACCACAAAGCCGCTCGACGGCGGCGCGCTCTGCCCTGAGCGAACGCGCGCGCCGGCGAGGGGCCCAGCAGCGGCGCATCCTCCTCCTCTGGTCTCGGTCGCCATGGGAGCATCGCCTAGATTTCTCGTCGGAGAAGCAGAGAGGGAGGTGGACGAGGAGAACGGCCGGGTAGTGTGGAAAGAATGAGTTAGGGTTTGGAGGTGTCCTGCCGCCGGCTGGTTTTGATCCAGCGAAAATCGCTCACAGCCGTCCGATCTCGCTTGCCCTTCATCTGACGGCTGGTATTGACCGGACCAATTTTGGCCTGAGAGGGGCGCGTGCGCAGGCCAAAATCCCGGCCCAGGCCCAGGTTGCGGCCTGGGCGCGGGAGGGGGAGAGCGCGCCGCCGAGCGTGGGCCGCTGCGGCCGCTGGGCCGGTTCGGTCTGATGGGCCTTCGGGCGTTTTTTCAGTAAAAAAAAGGCGTTCGCTGGGCCACCGTGGGCCGACCTCAGCGAGCGCGTGCGCGCGTGGGCGCGGGCCAGCTGGGCCTTCGTGCCGGAAATGGCACTCTGCACAGTTTTATTGTTTTTTCCTTTTTTCCAGAAGCTTTTATCTATGTTTTTTTTGATGCATTATGAATTGTTTTAGTATATATTGTCTGTGTAAATTTATTCTAACGAAAATTTTTGCACAGAGAATATTAAAGATTGTGAATTGCTTCTGGAAAAATGAAATATAAAGAATTGTTAATTGTTTCCGCTGCGTATTTTGATTTTAATTTTCACTGTTAAATTCGAACCAACGGGAGAATTTAATTTTGAAAATAACATGTTTTTTTGTCATTATGATGTTATTATTTTTCTGACCAACGTTGATAAATAATAATATTATAATCACTGTTCCATTAAAGGTTTATGCATTATTTCTATTTCTGCCCAACGGTGATTTAGTTATAATACATAAAAGTAACTCATTTACTATGTTTTATTCTGTTCTCACTATATTTTGAACTATGTTTTCAGGCTCCATTCTGATGAATATGGTTAAAGATATCCCACCTCTCAAGGGGGATAACCACTTGGAGTGGGAGAAGAAAATTGAGCTAGCTTTTCTGTTGGCTGAGGTTGACTGGATCCTCACTTAGCCTCGTCCTGCAGTGCTCAAGGAGCCTGTGAGAGAGGAAGGTGAGAGTGATGCCGCTTGGAAACAGCGGGAACTGGACTTCGGTCCAGAAAAGTTGAAATATGATCTGGAGCGGGTTAGGTGGGAAAAGACCAACAAGAAATTGGTTGCAGTTGTTAAGAACACTGTAGATCCTGCCATCCTAAACTCGCTCCCACCAGAATGTGACACTGTCACTGAAATTCTGGAAAGGTTGAAGAATCAGTTTACTGGTTCCTCAAAGACTTATGCCACTCAGGTGATCAAGAAATTGATCACTGAAAAATATGCTGGTTGTGGTGTAAGAGACCATATCCTGAAAATGAACAGTATGGCATCTAAGCTTAAACCAATGGACAAGGAATTAGCTATTTCTCAAAAATTCCTTATCCATCTGATTTTTGCTTCCCTGCCAAAGGAATTTGAAACTTTTGTTGTATCCTACAACAATAATCCTGAGGATTGGTCGCTGGACAAGTTGATAGCCTTGTGTGCCCAAGAGGAGGAAAGAATCAAGGGTGCAACTGGTGGTGCAATCAATTATGTCAAGGATAACAAGAAAGGCAATGGCAGCCCCAATGCGAAAGCTCAGGGTAAGAAGCCAATGCACCAGTACAGACCTCAACAACAGCAACAGCAACAGCCACAACAACCTCAAAGGAGGGTGGTGGACCCTAATCAGTGCCTTAAGTGCTTGAAGCCGGGACACCACAAGAAAGCTTGCCCTGTCTTTTTGAAGAAGATCTTGGAAAGCAATGGTGAGAATATTATTACATTTGTAAATGAAACTTTATATGTTAAATTTGATAAATCTACTTGGTGGATTGACTCTGGTGCAACGGTTCATGTTGCAAATTGTTTACAGGGATTCAGTTCAACAAGGACTATGCAAAGAAGCGAAAGAGGGTTAGAGTCGCCAATGGAGTTCGAGCTGATGTTGAAGCTGTTGGCGATTTTTCTCTACAGCTTAATAATGGATTTACTTTGATTCTTAGAGATGTTTTATTTGTTCCTTCATTGCATAGAAACTTGATTAGTGTTTCACGTCTAGACAAAGATGGTTATGGTTGTCATTTTGGAGATGGCAAGTGTGAGATACTATTTAATAATGAATGTGTTGGTCTTGCCTTCGCGCAAGAAGATCTTTATTTGTTATCTCTTTGTGATAATGTGAATGTTGTCAGCAATGAGAATGTGAATGAGATTGTATCCTCGTCGAACAATTCGAATAGAAAGCGAAAGCGAACTCAAGATGCGTCGTCGAAATTATGGCACTGTCGTTTAGGCCATATTTCGAGGGGGAGAATAGAAAGATTAGTAAAGAATGAGATTCTTCCTCTATTAGAGTTCACTGACTTTGAGCAGTGCATCGATTGCATTAAAGGAAAATATATAAAGCAAATAAAGAAAGATGCCAAAAGAAGTGCGAGAATATTACAGATAGTCCACACTGATATTTGTGGACCGTTCCCTGTTAAAAGTGTGGATGGTTATGACTCGTTTATAACATTCACAGATGATTATTCTCGCTATGGCTATATTTATCCAATTAAAGACAGATCAGAAGCATTGGATAAATTTAAGATCTTTAAGCTTGAGGTTAAAAATTAGCGCAACTTAAAGATTAAAATAGTTCATTCCGATCGCTGTGGAGAGTATTATGGGCGACATACCCCATATGGCCAAATTCCTGGTCCTTTTGCAAAGTTCTTGCAGGAAAATGGCATAGTTTCTCAGTACTCCACACCGGGGGAGCCTCAGCAAAATGGAGTAGCTGAAAGGCGCAACCGTACCTTGATGGATATGGTGCGCAGCATGATGAGTTACTCATCTCTCCCACTAAGTCTGTGGATAGAGGCGTGAAAAACCGCTATTCACATTCTAAACAGGGTCCCAAGTAAGTCGGTGCCTAAAACACCGTATAAATTATGGACAGGAAGAGTACCCTCACTAAACTATTTACGTGTGTGGGGGTGCCCCGCTGAGGCCAAAGTGTTTAACCCGAACATTGGGAAGCTGGATCCCAAAACAGTGAGTTGCCATTTCATTGGTTATCCTGAAAAGTCCAAGGGTTATCGTTTCTACTGCTCAGACAGATATACTAAGTTCGTAGAAACGAGACACGCCGTATTCTTGGAGGATGAAATGATAAGGGGGAGTCAGGCAGTGCGCAAGATTGATCTTGAAGAGAAGCGGGTATATGTACCCACTCCGATGATTCAGGAATCATTCTTCACACTACCTGTTCCCAATGTCCCTACCGTGCTAGACACTGTAGTGACAGAACCTGTTGTTGACGTCCCTGTGGCAACACCTAGTGAACATGAGGAACCTGTTTCACAGGAACCCATTGAAACTAGCGTTGCGCATGAGGAAGAACAACAACAAGTTCCGATTGAACAAGAGCCATCTGATGATGGACCGTGGAGGTCCCAAAGAGCTAGAAGATCTGCCATTCCAGCAGATTATGAAGTGTATAACACTGAAGAGTTTCAAATGGAGGATGATCCCACCTCATTTGAACAGGCCATGAGAAGCGAGCACTCGTCCAAGTGGCTTGAGGCCATGGAAGATGAGATAAAGTCAATGAGTACCAACGGTGTTTGGGACTTGGAGATAATTCCTAAAGGGGGCCAAAACGGTAGGCTGCAAATGGGTCTACAAGACAAAATATGACTCCCAAGGGAATATAGAAAGGTTCAAAGCGCGACTTGTGGCAAAAGGCTTTACGCAAAGGGAAGGGATTGATTACAATGAGACCTTTTCTCCAGTCTCATGTAAAGATTCCTTCAGAATCATAATGGCTCTAGTAGCACATTATGATTTAGAGTTGCATCAGATGGATGTGAAAACGGCTTTCCTCAACGGTGAGTTGGAGGAAAACGTTTACATGGCACAACCGAAAGGTTTTGTCGTGAAAGGAAAAGAACAGATGAGATGTCGCTTGAAGAAATCCATTTATGGATTGAAACAAGCATCCAGACAGTGGTATTTAAAGTTTGATGGCACTATAAAGAAGTTCGGGTTTATGGAAAATGTTGAGGACAACTGTGTGTACTCCAAGTTCAAGAATGGAAAATTTATTTTTCTAATCTTGTACGTAGATGATATCTTACTCGCAAGTAGTGATATCAGTCTACTAAGGGAGACAAAAGATTTCTTGTCCTCAAAATTTGATATGAAAGATCTCGGTGAAGCATCTTTTGTTCTAGGCATCGAGATTCACCGAGATAGAAGAAAGGGGTTATAGGATTATCACAAAAGGCATACTTGGAAAAGGTTCTGAAAAGATATAGTATGCTTTCGTGTAAGCCTTCACCTGCACCGATAGTCAAGGGTGATAGATATGGGGATTTTCAGTGCCCTAGGAACCAATATGAAATTGATCAGATGAAAGTGGTTCCATATGCTTCAGCTGTCGGAAGCTTACAGTATGCACAAGTGTGCACACGCCCTGACTTAGCATTTGTTACCGGGTTACTTGGCAGATTTCAAAGTAATCCAGGACTAGAACACTGGAAGTTGGTAAAGAAGGTCTTGCGTTATTTGCAAGGGACAAAAGGCCTCATGTTGACGTATAGAAAATCAGATTCCTTGAACATAGTGGGGTTCTCGGATTCTGATTATGCGGGAGATGATAGAAAGTCCACATCTGGGTATGTGTTCACTCTCGCTGGGGGAGCAATATCGTGGAAAAGCTCCAAACAAACCGTCACTACATCGTCCACAATGTATGCCGAGTTTGTAGCATGTTATGAGGCAACTGGGTAGGTGAATTGGCTGAAAAAATTCATACCCGGTTTGAAAGTGGTTGACGACATCTATAGGCCACTGAAATTGTACTGCGATAATAATCCGGTAGTACAATATGCTCACAACAATAGGTCAAGTGGTGCTGCCAAACACATTGACATAAAGTTTTATGTTGTGAAAGATAAAGTCCGGGATCACACCATAAGTCTCGAGCATATCAGTACGAGTAAGATGCTCGCGAATCCGCTAACGAAAGGCTTACCACCCACTGTGTTCAAGGAACACGTTGCCGGCATGGGGTTAATGGAAAGCCTATGATTCCTGGACTAAAGGGCCCAAAAGTAAAAGTATCTATTTCAGAACAGAGATGAACATTATGGCTGTCAAGTCTATCGGCAAAAGACCGTGACGATGAGGCATGCCTTTTGCGCAAATCTGTAATGGAATGAGAAAAGTAAAAGTAAAATAAACTGGTGAGATCAAGGGGGAGATTGTTAGACTGATCTCTCTCACTAATGGCCCAACGGCCATTAGGCCTTGACCTCGCGCCCTGATCGGGGGCGCCCAGCCCATTTAATGGCTGGTGGGCCCCCGTCGCACTGCGCATATAAAGAGGGTGGGGGCCGGCGGCTCTCTGTACGAGGTTCACCGTGAGCCGCACTCCCCACCGACAAACCCTAGACCCGATCCGGAAGGGGGCGCAGCTAGCGACGGGAAGCCCCGCCGCCGCCGTTCTTCATCCCTGCAGCTCTGGACCACGTCCGGCTACGCCATCACCGACTCCTCCATCTCCTCCCCACGCCATCGTCGACCCCGGGACGCCGACCGACATGGCGGGAGATGGATCTACATCTTCCACTACTTCTTCAGGTTCGAACAACCTAGGTATGAACTCCTGATCACTCCTTCACCTCGGATCTACTCCCTCGTAGTTCATAGGACTTGTTTATACACTGCTACTATTTTTTCCCGGCTAGATCTACTCCTAGTGATCCTATGATTTCTATCAAGTCTTACTTTTCTAATGCCAAACAATTCTTACTATGATGTTTACCTTAATTGCTAAATGATTTTTTCTACATGTACAGGGCCATGGTTTTCGCAAGGAACTCATACATATGCTTCTGGATTTGAAACCACGATTCCTACGTTTTCCTGGTACTTTCTACCTTTTAAAATGATCAAAGCTAACTATGGATTGTATCAAATGATCCTTTTGTGAACTTTGACTTTTTATTCCTTTGCATTAGAAGTTGACCAAACTACTAGAATACACAACTACAGTAGGTCTATCAAAGAAATGCTAATGACTCACCTAGAACAGTACAATATAACGACAACACTTTATTTCCTCTGTGCTGAAATGCTAGTATTTAAAGCAATCCTTCAGTTGTTCCCATATGTTCTTGAGAACACCCAACTCTCAGTAGAACACATAACCTAGTGTTCTACCATGTATGATGTATCCATTTAGTTGAACCAATTGAGAAATAATTACAGATTGTGTACCCAAGAGACACTGTTTATCTTGTTGTATAGTCCAAAACACGTGCAACACAGGAATGCAGCATATTTTATACTCCCTCCATCCCAAATTATAAGACATTCCAAGAATCTTGGAGAGTCAAAGTTTTTTAACTTTGACCAAAATTATAGAGAGAAACACAAAGATTTATAACATCAAATATGTATATTATAAAAATATAACTAATGAAGAATCTAATTGCACTTAATTGATGTCATAAATATTATTATCTTATTATATAAATTTGGTCAAAATTGAAAAACTTTGACTCTCCGAAATTCTTGGAATGTCTTGTAATTTGGGATGGAGGGAGTAGGTAACAAAACACAGGAATGCAACACTTCCTGTACCTTTTAAGGAATAAAGTAACTTTTTTTAGCATTTCTTGCCTTTTTAGGGTCACATCCCAACACATTTCAAAGGAATTCTTGATTTTTTATCAACACAATAGGACACAAATATTAACACTCTCAAGAAAAAAAACTTGTGGTGAATTAATCTGGAGTAGCATGTTGAAAAATTGTAGCGAGTCAATCTAACATTCCTTTAAATCCATATGGTTAGCATGATGCTTCCTTCTTTGTTCTAACAGTTCTATAATGGAACACACATTGAGTTTTTATAGGGGGTTGCTTTGTTGAAGGCGATCAATTAAGAAATGCTTTCAGATGGAAGGAAACTATTGGTCCATGGGAAGAGAGACCAGGACACTATGGAGACGTTTGGAAGTACTGGACCGATGATGGCCTTGGATATTTTGAGTTTCTTCAGGTAAATGTTGATTAATATCATCCAAGTTTGCCTCTTTTGGTTTCACCATAACTGGTCATATGTTTGCTTCAAAATGTCCACAAAAGCTTGCAGAAGACTTGGGTGCTGCCCCTATCTGGGTCTTTAATGCTGGTATAAGCAATACTTTTAACTTTACATATTTTCCCCATTTATCTATAATCATCAATAACATGCCACTAATTTTGGAGATTTTATCTCAAATTTTAGGAATTAGCCACAGTGAGGGAGTTGACACCAGTAGTATTGCACCTTTTGTCAAGGTAAATTTTGAACTCCCTAGATCTTTCATTGTTCAGGTGATGCAACAGAAAGTTTTGCTTCCTCTTTCTTCAGTTTTTTTCCTTAATCAATGAAACAAAGTAGTCACTTTGTAGCAGCATATTCAGTGACAGTAAACTTGGTTATATTGACAACAAAGAAACCCAATAATGACTAATTCCCACAAATCTGAATGACATGGCCACATATTAATATGTGTGACTGAACAAATGTCTCACAGAACTCACACTCTGTTAAGTATATTTTATAAGGGATGTGGTTGTCACAATTTTCTACTTTGCCATCCTTAATGCCACTCAATTAGCTATGATTAAGCCAAATTGCCATTTTTAAAAAAAAAAAGAAATAAGGACAACAAAATAAGAACTGGCCACTTGATCACCTGTGCCAATGTTCTTTCTTAAAATAGTTATTCCTTTGTCTCGTAGTCAAAGCAAATACCATGATGCCAATATGCATTTTTTCAGTAATTTTAAATTCATTATTTCTCGAATAACTCCATCTTTCCTGCAAAAGGATGTACTGGACAGTCTTGAGTTTGCCACGGGGATTGCAGCGTCATATTGGGGCTCTGTAAGAGCTGAAATGGGGCATCCAGAACCTTTCCCACTGAAGTATGTCGCGATTGGGAATGAGGACTGTGACAAGGAATTTTACGAAGGTAAAGTTTAATTAATTAACATATGCACATTATCAGTAACATAGGCTTTGTATTGAACACAACCCAGCATCTCATTTCCTGTTATCGCTAAGATATCAACTTGGATCTTGTTGATACATGTTTGCATCCAAATGACCCAATGAAAATGAATGAATGAATGAAGTAGAACAAAATGAATTATAGAGCATTACAGAATAAAACCAAACCATAAAACAAAAAAACAAGACCTGTTTTCACCTTACCAGCTTCCTGCTTAACTGTTTTTTTTTTCTAGTCAAAAGTCACAATGTAAATCCAAATCCTTGGGAATGACCACCACATGATCTACAAAAAGAGGATCACCAACGTCTCAGAACTCTGTATTATAGTCCTCCACCTCTACTTCTGAACTAGGATCACCAACCAAATCAGGAACCAAGAACAGCAGCGAGCTCAAACGATGCCGAAATCCCTCCGTAACTTGTAATCCGTCTTATCAAGAAGGGGAAGCTGGAAAAAAAGGAAACTTACTCCTTCATTCACGAGCTAGAAGCCGACTACTGCAGCGGGGAAGGGGTCGAGTCGAGGCAGTGGAAGCGGAGGCGGCCTGCGATTCGTCGGCCGCGGAGAGCTTGCGGAGGCGGTCCTGGAGAAGGCGGACGCGGTCCTCGGTGCGGCGGAGCTTACGCCAGCGCCAGGCGAGGTAGGCGCCGAGGCCGCCGTAGACGAGGATGTAGGAGCCCCACACGTAGGGGTAGGTCTGCGCGTGCTCCTTCGTCTTCCGCCACTCCTCCTCCAGCTTCGCGATCACGCCGCCTCCAGTTGCCGCTGGCTCCGGCTGCGGCGGCGGCGTTTGTGTCCCTCCGTCCCCGGCGGCCGCCATCCGTGCGCCTGTCTCCTGAGCAAGTGTTTTTTAACCACTTTGTTTTTGAATAAAGCTATATATACAAATTTCTCTATAGAACTGTCCTTCTCAAGAATAACCACTTTGTTAACAATGTTATTTATTAATTTTACTGAACAGGAAACTACCTCAAATTTTATAAAGCTATTAGAAAAGCCTATCCAGACATTCAAATTATTTCAAACTGCGACGGCTCATCTGGGCGGCTTCACCATCCTGCAGATCTGTATGACTTTCATGTAAGCTTACTGCTTCTGAATTCTGGTTATGTCATTTCCCCCCTGTTTAATTTTTTTTTCTCCTGACTTCGTAACAGAGTTTTCTTACCGTAATTTTATTGTCAGTTGTAAAAATATCGCCCCTTTTTTTTTGCAGATTTACAGTAATGCTACTTATCTTTTCCAAATGAAAAGTATGTTTGACAGGACATCACGTAAAGGGCCTAAGGTATGTATCTTCTTGTCTTTATGGTTTATATATGAGGTTTGGTAATAGCTAGATGCCATTAATTGTTCTCCAAAGGATTTCCTTTCTTGTATCAAGATTATTTGATTGTTTATAAGATACCATTTTCCATCTTGTCTGTAATTGACACCTGCATACATCTTTGTTTATTGAAATTGCATTAGACGTATCGTTGCACTTATATATCATGTAGATAGATGCAGTTTCCCACAAATGATGATGTGATGGCAACATTTTTTTTGTGTGCAAATGAGCTGAACTATCTTTCTATCAAGTAGTGTAAACTAAGTTTATCAATCAGGCCTCAAGAAGCACCATTCGACATAGTTCTTTTTCTTATTGGGGTCATCAGATTTAGACAGTGAGTAAATTGGCTCTGATACGTAGTTCATATTTCAGGTGTTTGTTAGTGAATATGCAGTTACCGAACCAAAGGATTGTGGTAATGGAAGCCTCCTTGCTTCACTGGCAGAGGCTGCATTCCTCATAGGAGTAGAAAAGAACAGGTGACCGAAAAATGTCCACAGATTACAAGAGGAGCTATATTTAAATATCCTTATAGATACTGAGAGAGGTAGAAATAATTTCTTCTTGTGGGCTAATGAGAGGGCTCTATCTTATGCTTCTTTGCAGTGACATCGTCCAGATGGCATCTTACGCGCCGCTCTTCATCAATAGCAACCAACCTGGGTCAGTATTGTTGAACCCTGAGCTTCACGCTTTTGTTCGCTCCTAGCCTTGTTGATTTTGGAGGAAAATGCAGTGTTTATGTCTGAAACTTTTTTCTTATCAGCTGGAAATGGATCCCAGACGCGATAGTCTTCAACTCGTGGCAACAGTACGGAACTCCGAGTTACTGGATGCAGACATTCTTCCGTGAATCGAGCGGTGCTGAGTTTCATCCAGTTAAAATCGCATCAAGATACTCCAATTCATTGGCAGCATCGGCAATTATCTGGAGGGACACTGACAATAGCTTCCTAAGGGTAAAGGTAAAAACCAACAGATCCTTCTCCCTGTAGCCTGTGTGTGGTTGCTTCAACTCATTTTACAACCGCTGTATTATCTGAACTCTGAAATGGCCAAATCAAGATCCTACTGGTTTATTTATTGTATGTGTTTTGCACCTATATATTATATTGACCTACAAACCCTTTGCAGATAGTAAACTCTGGACCTCATGCTGTGAACCTGACAATACGTGCACATCAACTTCGAGCTGTTGTTGATGCAAGGCGATCAAGAGTCACTGTTCTGACATCCAGTGATGTGATGCATGAAAACTCGTTCAGAAACCCACGCAATGTAAGAGGATGACTGCTGTTCACAAGCTTCTTTTTTCCCTATTGCAACCATTTTTACACAAGCTCTGAATCTGTCAACTGAGATAGATATGTGGCATGTCAATGCACATTTTTCTGGTCGATCTTTGAATTGCACACTTACACTCTGGCATCTCCTTTGGCGACGTCTTGAATCAATTTGCAGGAATTGATCACGTTACATGTAATAACTAACAACGCACAATTCTCATGTGACAGCAGGCTCATCTAACATTAACCTTGCAAAAATATGCAGGTGGTGCCGGTTAGAAGAGGGTTGGCTAACGCAGGAAAAGAGATGCAGGCCTTGCTCGCTCCTTACTCGTTTGCTTCATTCGACTTAGCTCTGGAGGAGTACGAACGTGTGGCAGAGATGTGAAGAAGACATACCACAAGGTTTGCTTAAAATAAGGTGGCTAAATGGTGTAACCGTGCAAGCTAAACTAGAGGGTGGGTGATACGTGTTCCCTCATGTTATCCTTCTGAGACCGAAACGATTCTGAAGGTAAACAAGGGTTAAGGCTTTGTTTGGCTGTACACAAATACACTCCAATCCACGTGGTTTGGAGTGGAACTTGAACTAAGTTTCACCTCAATCCCTCTCAAACCACGTGGATTGAGGTGTATCTATGTGCAGCCAAACAAGGCCTAATTGGTGCTATAATGGTTTCTTTTCCATTTACTCTGGTTTGTGGTTTGGGTCTACTTTCTCAAATTTATCAATCTCAAATAATGACCCGAGCGCATGCAGATATGCATAGATCGATATATAGATGATGTAAGGGTTTGTTTGGTTGGCTGCATAACTCCTTCTCCGGGCTAAAGAAATGCAAGATGGGCCTGTTTGGTTGGCTGCATAAATCTTTATGCGGGCTAGCACTATCCTCAAAGCTCACTGGGACTGCATCCCACTCTCCCATAAAATCGATCGCATCCCAGTATGCAGGCACTGCAGAGCAGTGCGGCGTGCACGAGTCCGCCCTGGGCCTGCATCCGCTCTGCATCGCTCGCCCCCGCATCGCTCCACTTCGTCTTATCCCCTCTCCCCCCGCATCGTCTCCACCACTCCGCCATCCTCTCCCTGGCGGCTAGGGTTTGGCGAACCAGTCCTATGGCGGCTGGGTTCGCAACTCCCCGAAGCGACGCAACTCTTCCCCACCACCTCCGTCGGTGCCGCGAAGAAGTCGTCCCGGATCTTCACCACTCGAGGCAACTTCACCGCTCCCGCAGCGCCGCAGCTTCACCGCTCGAGGCACCGCCATCCCGAATCTGTTGCTATGGAGCCTCTGCCTGGTAACCATGGTATAGCTGCGCCAGATCTCACTCCCTTCCTCTCCGTCCGCTCTCCTTTCTTACCTATTGCGGTGATGTCTAGATCTACTCGTATTCTACAAAATTGATTCTTTGTTGAGGATTTTGTATTCCTTCAACTTCGATTCATGTCTAGAGCAGCTCCTCTATGAATCGAAGTTGATTGGCCATGTCTGCGCCTTTCACTGGTTCTATGAATTTGTTGATTGGAGGCCATGTCCAGGTTCCTCGAGTGAAAGGCAGAGGAATCTATTGGCCGTGAAAGGCAGAGGAGAGGATGAAAGGCAGAGGAACCTGGACGGTGATTTTGTATTTCTTCTACTCGTATTCACAGATTCATGTCTAGGCCTTTCACTTTCCTGGCCTTCTATGAATCTGTTGCTAACAGATTCGGTGGCGCCGGATCTGTTCTTTTATGCCTTCTGAAAAGTTGCTAAGGCCATGTCTAGATCTGATTTACCTTCTGATATACCTTCTTTGTTGCGGATCCATTAGTCTGAAATATGATGTTGCATAAATCTTTACTTGAGCTGTCACGATTGGCCAATGATTAAGATTTTCCACTATTGTAGCATGAGATTCTTAGGGTTGTACTCTGTTTAACAAGGTTCTGGGAGGCAAGTATTTGATTTGCAGCCGTCCTTGGTTCATTTATAAGTTGTACTGCTTTACAACCTGAGCTGTCACGATTGGCCAGTGATTAAGATGTTCACTGTTGTAGCATGAAATTCTTACGGTTATACTCTGTTTAACAAGGTTCTGGGTGGCAAGTCTTTGATTTGCAGCCATCTTTGGTTCATTTCTAAGTTGTACTGCTTTACAAACTGAGCTCTCACAATTGGCCGATGATTTAATGATTGATAAATAAATGATTTCATGATTGATTACTTCATACTACTGATCATGTGGTAATCTAAATCTATATTCTTGATGTTGCACTTGTTGTTTCCCTTGTTTTTCTACATCTTAAGCTAGTGACAATGAGAGAATCTTCCTGTGTCGTAATAAATTCTCTGGACCTAGCTATTAAGCTATGATGTGATCTTATATTTGACACTTACAATTATGAGGCCAATTGTGAAAGCAATGATGAATTTATCTGCTATTCTCTATTCTCTGTTATAAATAGTGAGTTCTGTTAATTTCTGATAGCAATGATGGATTTTTATCTACATGTCTATGAGGCCAATTGTGATAGCAATGATGAATTTTTATGGACATATCTATGAGGCCAATTGTGATAGCAATGATGAATTTTTATATACATATCTATGAGGCCAATTGTGATAGCAATGATGATTTTTTATGGACATATCTATGAGGCCAATTGTGATAGCAATGATGAATTTTTATATACATATCTATGAGGCTAATTGTGATAGCAATGATGAATTTATCTGCTATTATCTGTTATTATCTGCAATGATGAATTGATGGACACGTTATTAGTTACTAGTAACTGAAGCAGTAACTGATAACTGGTTATTATCAGTTATCAGTCATGTTTGGCAACAGGGAACAGGTAACTTAATAGTTATTATTGTTATCTGTTATCAGTTACTATTTCTGTTAATAACTTGTTATCGGTTAATAACTTGTTTATCAGTTATCAGTTTTTGTTAATAACTTGTTATCTGTTATCTGTTATTATTTCTGTTATCAGTTACTGTTATTTCTGTTATTTATCATTTATCATTTATCAGTTAACTGTTATCTGCTGTTATCAGTTAACTACTAAAGGGAACCTGTTAGTAGCTACTGAACCTGTTATTAGTTAGTAGTTAGTAGCTACTGAACTTGTTAGTTCCCCTTTAGTTATTTGCAGTCCCCTTTAGTTTTGTTATTAGTTAGTAGTTATTAGTTCTGTTATTAGTGCCGGTAGATGGAGGGTTTTAGCTAAGTGGTTGGTTTCATATCTAACTAAAACTATGATATTAAGGTGGGGTAGAGGTGTACAATCCTGAGGAGATCTACCAGAACCATCCAATATAGGCGGCACCATCTCGATCTCAAGTCACAATGGTATACTAGCTAGGCGCATTGAAATGTTAAATGATCTTCTCTTCATGGGTGTTAAATTGATAGCCGTCAGATCGATCGCTCATGAGATCTAGTCCGTCCGATACGGGTTGGTTGGGTCTCGTACCCGCTGCCATCGCAAAACTTCGCGGGCCGATCCTTTGACCGCTCAGCACTAAACAACGAACGTTCACCAGATTTAAATCTAGCAAACGATCAGACAGCTTCGCGACTTTCCTTTTTTGGCAAAAAAAAATTCCGCAACTTTCCTTGTTTGGAAAGTTTTCTATTTTCAGTAAGAAAAAATAACAATTTTTTTAACCTACAAAGTTATATGTATAACTTATATGTACAACTTATAACGATGAGTTATATAAAAATATGAAAACACAAGAGTTATGAAACATAACTTATTTACAAAAGGTTATTAAACACAAAGAAACGAATTAATTTATAACTTATGCCAAAACTTGCAAACATAAAAGTTATTAACACACAAAGAAACAGATTGTTATAACTTATACCAAAACTTAGAAACACAAAAATTATGAAAACATAACTTATGTACAAAAGTTTATCAAAACACAACTTGTGTACATAAATTAGTTCATACAACTTTACATAATTTAATCAATACAACTTGTGTTACCTATACAACTTATAAACTTGCCCAACAAAGTTTTGATAAAAACTTGTGCTAATAAGTTTACCTCCGCAAAATGTTATATTAAAAATTGTGGTAGTATAAAAATTTTGTGTAGAACTTAGTAATTTTTTTAAAAAAGAAAAGATATGTATATTATTTTCTTATATAACTTAGATATATAACTTATAAATGACTTAAATATAAAGCTGTACATATAAGTTCTCAAGAATTTAGACATACAAATTAATATCATAGTATATCAGTAGAAAAACAAAAATTATGTACGAAATAATTTATATAAAAATAAAAAGGTGTTGACGCAAAATGTGACACCTCGCGCCAAGCACACAGCAAGCCGAAAAGCTAGCTTCAATCGGGTGCCCGGAATGTGCTAAATCCGGAGACGTGCCAGTCGGTTTGACCTGAAAACCAACAAGGGAAAAAACTGTGAGAATACCTTTGGAACATGCCGGATAAAACCAGACAGTTCCACATGTACGGCTTTGAAAGCCAATCACGACGGCACATAGCTATAGAAGCTGTCTGTCAGAGCATGTTTACAAAGTCATTCGGCTAGTATGAGAACAGAGTATGTAAAACATATTAACTGCCGAGTACATGTGTAAAGAAAGACATGCTTGAACAAATTAAAGATATTATAAATAGGTAACTTGCAAATATAGATCTATTCAAATAACACATGCATAGGCTAATTCAACTAATCTGTCGCACGTTTAGTCTTCATAAACCGGTCAGGTATAAGCTCAAGCAAAGCTAATCCACCGCATGATACCACTTGCTATAAGTCTACACCACTTCTTATAATTAGATTAATCCACCACATGATACAATCTAATTATAACAAGCTAAAGGCATGCATATATTTGAACAGATCTATAAAGGCTCATTACTCATGTAAACTTAACCAAAATCGGCAAACCGGCCAAATTGGGGTCCATGAAGAAGGAACAAACAAACAAGCATGATTAGACTAATCTAAAACCTGCATCTGCCGCACGACACCTAGTTTTATCAAAGCCTAACCATGATTGACATGCATGGACCCACAACATGTGACAATCTAGATTGAGAGTTGATTCGGCCATCATGATCTTATGAGTAAAAGAGAGCACAAGCAAACTCGTGCGACAAGGCTGAACAAAGATCAATCTAGATTGAGCAAAAGAGTGTTATAAGAATTAAATAAATAAAACATATAACACATGATAACTTAATGAATCTATTAGATCTGCCAAATCTAATAGAGCCGATAACTATTTTTACTCATGACTTAATCCGCCGCACGATACAAGGCATAAGCAAAAACTTCCGGTCATAAGCTTAAATCCGCCGCACGATACTAAGCTTAACATACGAGACTACTTGCATCATATCTAAATCCACCGCATGATACTAGACATGATAGCAAGGTTGCCAGTACTTACGGAGGTCGACGGATCGATGATTCCTCTCGAAGAACTCGACGACACGACTAAGGAGTCGAAGGTGGCACGGGGCCGGTTTGTATTGATATGGTTGTGAAAAATTTTACAATGGTCGAGGGCTTATATTTATACCCTGGACGAAACATGAGTCCTAGATGATTACGACTTACATAATGAAACTTTGGAAGGATACAAATCCTATTTCTATTCTTCTCGGTGTCCCTCACCGTCACGCATCTTCTCGTGTAAGTCGGCTTTACTTGCCATATTTGTTTCTCAAAAAGAGTCACCGTTTTGCAAGATAGCCGACCGCACAGGCATTTGCCGAAACTCCGAGGACCAAACAGCCGCCTGATCGCTTGCCGAAATCTTTTCCCCACTACTGGCTGGGTCCACTTGTCATATCCTCATGCGTGCAAAAATCTGGTGTCAACACATGCCCCCTAATTTTGGGACAAATATTTGTTCCAAAATTCTTTTTCTCCATATACACACGTGGAATCCCCGGAAGCATCCACCTCTGTAGAAATCTTGCATGTCATAATTACTTCGCCCACCGATTCATCTCCCGATGCACCTCTTGGGATCCTTTAAAATCTCCCTTCACTTTGTTTTGACTTGTGCATCCCGAACTCCCTTGCTTTGACTCAAAAACCCTCTTTTCCTCCTGTTCAACATTCGTTCCAATCTAGAGGATGTCTTCCATAGCGAGCCGACACAACTCTGAGCTCGGTGCTTCCAGCATCTCTAAGAAGAGGTTGCTCGTTTCTTCCTTCTCTTGATTGCTCCAAAAATGAAGCAGCAGTTCTTACATCATTGCTTCCTTCAGGAGAACCGGTAACGACCTCCCCGAGGACCTGACTCAGAAGCTTGCAGATCTTCAATTTGATCTGGAGGGAAAGAATCGAGAGATTACCCGAATCTCTCGAGAGCGTGATGTTGCTCGGGAACGAGCCATCGGTAAGTATTTTTTTCTTCATTTCTTTCCTTATTCTCTTTTTCCGCCTCTATTCATTCTTCCTCCTTTCAGCTCTGGCAGCCAAACTCCACGCCCTTGAAGCTGCCGTCACCAAGCTCGCTGTTACGGCTGATGTAGCGGGTACGACACCTCTGAAGCGGGTGAATGAGGTTAACCGAATCCTCCCCATCATCTCTAGGGCCGGCATGGGGTACAGTGCGGCACTTGCTTTCAACGCTGTGAGGATACATTCTGGCGCTGACTACCGCAGATTTGATGTCTGCGAGCAAGAACTAGAAGATAGAGTAGAACACTCTATGGATGATATGAAGGATGCCGGAACAGACCTGGCCGATTCTTTCGATCACTTCCTCCCTATTAGGCGTAGGATGGATTGGACGAATTGATTACTCTCACGGTAATTTGTTCTCTCTTTTGTAAATAAGAAGTTTTCTGATCCGATCTTCCAAAATTAATCTGTGACTGATCCTTCGAGATCAATATGTGTCCTGTTTCGCGCATCGGTTATTAATTTTATCTTTACCCCAGCGACAATGCATATTACATCGGCTATTATTGATAATCATGCTAATCATCTCTGTCCTACAAGTAATCGCTGCAACTGATTACTTTAGATCCAAAGTTTTCAGTCTTCTCCAATTTTTCCGATCCATGATGACATCAGGATAGTATTTTTTAAAGGACTTCTCCGTTTTCAGCTTTCTATCCTCAGTGTCAAACGATAACATGAATTCCCATTTAGCCGAAACTGAACAACTCTTAACCGAATCTTATCGGCTTCCCGATTCTGGAGTCATGACCTTCTTTAATCATCAAAAATCCATCCTGGCCCAATAACGGCCCATAAACTGTGAAAAACTCTATCTTGATGCTTGATTTCCAGTGTGCAAACCATAGTCCTATAAATATGACCTTGCGCAGGCCGTCACTCTCGACCCCAATCGAACAGTTTGATTTGCAAACCTTCCACTTCTCGGCTTTTAGCTCAAGCCAGAGAGAAAATCCTCTGCTTACGTTTCCATCAATGGAAGACAATGGCGACCACGACAAACATCCCGTCAAAGATGAAGCAAGAAGAAGTCGAGCACTAACTCACCGGCGCCATAGGTAAGAAACTAGTTTCTTGCCCCCTTGCGATAGCTCTCATTGTCTATCCGTTTCTGATTCACCATCCATCTTCTTTTCAGGATGGAGTCTTCCTCTAGCCAAGCTTGGGTTCCCCTTCCAGAAACGGTAGCTCCAACAGTTTCTCAATTCTTTCCCTAGGCCATTAGATCCTGAATCTGATAATCCATTTTAGCAGACCTGTCTGGATGCCCTTTGGTACCGTGAGGAAAGGGATAAAGCTTGGAAGGAACCGGAAAATGCATCCAAGAAACATGGTATTGAGGAAGCTGAATGGGCAGACCAACGGAAACAGCTCTGCAGTATCATCACAGGTTAGCAGAGTCTTTGTCCTCCTCTTCCGGTTGAGCTTTGTCCTGCATGATGCACCCCTTCTTTTCGCTAGCCTTTTCTGCAGAGAATGACTGTCTGAAAATGGCGGCTAATAGAATCGCTATCAAGGTGAACGCCCATGGGGACTCAGCCGAAGCTCGTCTTAACGCTGTGGATGGCCGCATAGATCAGGCCGTTATCCAAGGTGTGCAAACCGGGGTCTCCTTTGGGCTAGCAGCAATGAGTTCCTGGACCAAAGAAGATTACTCCTCTCTACCAGTTGGTTTCGCAGGCGACCCGGATGAATTTGAAGATCTTGAGATTTATGATGGCCATGCCGCTGCTATTGCCAGGATCACTGATCCGCAATCCATTGTGAACAACTTATTCCTAAGGTAGTCTGTATTAGGACAGATCTGCGAATGAAGCTTGTAACACATGGAACTTGTTCCTTTCTGAATAATGCCTATTTGCATCTTTCGATTCCCCAATGACCTCTCCGATTGCAACATTTCTTCAGAAGAACACTTGTCGAATGTATGACGTCATCTTAGCCAACTAGATCTCATCTCTGATATGTCATGTCACTCGGCATCGCACTTACTGCACTTCACCTTTCTCTTCCCCCGATAAACCTGCTAACTTGAAAAACGCTAGGGTTACCAGGGTCATGAATATCTTTGAACTAAAGGCGATAAATAATATCGGCTATAACTTAAATTCTTGGAACATTTTTTCTGCTAAAGGCGATCCTTTTACATCGGCTGTATACAAATATTCCCGAATCTGTCTCATATACAATTACCACGCATTCGGCTTTTTCAACAAATAGTGCCAAAGCTTCAGCTTATAAGTAACACAAAAACATATTTACAGCCGATTACCCGTTTCTGGGTCTAATACTTTCGGCTAAGGCAAGCTGTTACTCATCTTTTCTTTAAACTTAAAATAAGGGCCGATCCCATTACAAGGCTATCGGCCGTCACGTACAACTTGAAACGATCACCAAGTTGCAGAAACACCTTCATATATTCTTCAATTTCACCAAGACTTTCCGTTGTACGTCACTTCACGTGAACTCTTGATTTTCTTTGAGCTTCGGTAATGGAGAAATAAACAGAATTTTTTCAAACGCTCGAGACCCAAACTTGGTACACATTGGTCCTATTTTGGCTTCATCATCAATACTTTATTCCTTGTTAGCCGACATGAAACTTGGTCTCAATTCTTCTCCATTACCATCAGTTGGATTATTTAAAAATTACTCTGAGAGCCGATCGTTTGAATCGGCTGTTGGTCCTTGTCGAAAACATTCACAGGACCTGCTTCCCAAGCTCTTCCAGAAAAGCACTCGACACCATCATATTCCCAATAAATGGGCTCTGCATTAGCAACACTCACCGAATCATCAGCATGGACAATTTTGACGTCATCTCCAATCCACTGGATGAGGAATTGGTGTATAGTTGACGGTATACAGCAGTTTGCATGTATCCAATCCCTTCCTAACAGCAAACTGTATGCCCCCTTGCCATCAATGACGAAGAAGGTAGTAATCAAAGTCTTGGATCCAATCATCAACTCAACATGAACTACCCCTCGAGTGTCAGAAGAATTACCAGCAAAGTCCCTCAGCACCATGTCGGTCTTCAATAGGTCCTCACTTGTCATCCCGAGTTTTCTGAAGGTGGTATATGGCATGATATTTATGGCAGCCTCCCCATCAATGAACATCTTGGTCAGTGGCTTGCCGTTAACATACCCCCTCATATACAGCGGCTTCAAGTGTCGATGCTTAGCTGGTTTATCAAATACCGCCCGTTGAGCCAAGACGAGATGAGCCAACAAGTCTTGAAATTCATCTTCATCAAAATTTGAATACACTTCATCCTGGACATCTTGACCTTCGGGAGCTACGAACTCCGATGGAAGAAAGAACGCCATGCATGCATCAGCCGAATAATCACCTCCATCCGACTTCTCTTTAGGACGCCAAACTCGTTTTGTTTTGGCACTTGCTTGCTCTAACTCTCTGTTTCTTAGGCGCTGCACTCTCCTTTTCTAGCTCTTTCTTAACCCTGGTGGACACCACTGTCCTTTCTGCCAGACATACTCGCGGTATTCCTCTTCTCCAGTGCGAGCCCAACTTTGATCGGCAAATCCTCTTCCCTGGTGATTTTCAGAATTATTTATTTTTAAGCGTCGATCGTCCTCAGGGATTCGTATCCCAAGCCTTTCATGGACAGAACGGCGGTTGACTCGAGACTGCCTATATTCAGAATACGGATCACTGCACTCAGGGCAGTTGTTCTTAACAGGCAACTTCAAGCCTTCGTTCCAACAATATTGGAAGAACGAGCATTCCCAATGAGACTGTTCTTGCTCCTTCATATCTTCTCGTTCTTCTCGGTACATCTCTTCTTCGTACCTTCGTTGTTTCTCCAGGAACTTCTGTTCTTCATAAAGTCTCTGCTTCTGGTACCGTTCCTGTTCCCGACGCCATTTATTCAACAGAATACGCGTTGTGACCCTGGGTCTGGAAGTTTCACCCGTCTCAGTTCGGCTATTTTGGAACCAAACCCTTTGCTGAAGCTCTTTATCTGTAATCTGCCGATCAGGGTCAACGACACCAGCTTCCCTCGCTCTATCGGAGGTTAACACTTTCATTTTGCTCTTACCCCTGGGATCAGCTGCATTGACCATATTAACAGAGAAGGACATAGTATTCTGTCCAAAAGGGCTACCATCAACTTTCATCTTTCCATCAAACCTCAGATGCCCGCCCTGGATAGCTTTCTGGATCCGCACTCTGAACACTCGGCAATCATTTATAGAGTGGAATTTGGTATTATGGAAACCACAATACTTCTTGTCCTTGACCCCTTCAGGGTGCAGCATAGGATGATCTTCCGGCAACTTGATCCGTCCTTCCTTCAACAAGTACTCAAATAATTTATCTGACTTGGAAACATCAAAGACATAAGTACCTTTTTGTTGCCTCAGCCATCGCTGGTTGACTTGAGTCGGCTCCTTAGCCCAGACTATCTCGGCTGCAGCTACTTCATCTTCATCATTATATTCGATTGCTTCTTCTAAGAAAGCCTGATACATCTCGGCAGCCACGTCGCCCTTCTGGAATTGACTATTCCTCTTGAATCCCTGGGCTTGACTACTCATCGTTGCCAACCTTTGTGATAACTGCCCGAGGTCATCAAACTCCATGCCGAATAGTTTTTCTTTGATACTCGGCACCATGCCAGCTATGGCTATCCCCGACAATTGGTCATCCGGCAAATTCAGAGAATAGCAAAGATTCTTGGTTTCCCTGAATCGACGCAAATATTCTTGTGGCGTCTCGCCATGTTTCATCCTCAAGCTCATAAGATCGACCAACTTCTTTTCACTGGTGCCCATAAAGAAATACGAGTGGAATTTCTGTTCCAGCTCTGCCCATGTATTGATAGAAGTTGCTGGCAGAGAAGCGAACCATGAGAAGGCTGGTCCTGTTAATGACAACGGGAAGTACCGAATCCTCCAAGCTTCATCTGTAGACGCCTCTCCAAGTTGCATCAAGTATCGGCTGATGTGTTCTACGGTACCGGTGTTATCCTGACCCAAAAACTTGGTGAAATCAGTAGGAGGCTTTACCCTTGGAGGAAGTGCTACCCGATTGTACCATTCTGGGTAAGGGGACTTGTAAGCATATGACTGATTCTTTGGCTTTAGACCGAATTGATTCTGCATCATATCAGCCATCCTATGCATGATGAGGTCAATATTCGAATCAGGAGCTGCTTGTGCTTGCCTCCCAGGATGTAGTCCTGCTGAACTCTTGTAGCCTGGATTTGGAAGAGCATTAATTGAGCTATAATCAATGAACTCATGATATCCATCTCCAAACATATTCCTCTGTATCCTGTTTGCTGCAGGAGACACTCTAGAAGCAGATTGCGGGACATTCCCTGTCGTGCCGAACGTGACCTGGCCATAAGTCTGGAGGGTTGTTGCGTCTCATGAGGAACCATCCCACCTGTGCTTGGGCCAGCTCCGCCTTCTTCGGCGATCCTTCGATGTTGAGGTACCGGGAACAACAGTGGTCCTTGCATTGGACCAACAGCTTCTTCAAAGCGTTTATCCGCTGCTGGACCAAAAATGCTAACCATGATAGCACGAAAAATATTCAAGAAAGCTGCCTGATGATTGGTCATGGATTCTGATACAGCTTTGTACACTAATTCGGTCATCCTCCGAATAGCTTCCTCTTCATCGCTGTCAGACGGCTCGGATTGGTGATGAGGAATGATCTTTGGGAACGCCTGCTTCTGGAAGACCTTGCCGCTCTTGTTCTTGGAGAAAGTCATCAGGCACTTGCTCTGAAGTTCATCACAAGTCTGTTGTACTAAACTTTTCATCTCTGGCGACAAATCATCCATGGTCACCTCCAGAACCTGATCGTCACTGATCTCAGGCATCTTGAAACAGAGTGGTCCCACCGAGCGTGCCAAAAAGTGTGTTGACGCAAAATGTGACACCTCGCGCCAAGCACACAGCAAGCCGAAAAGCTAGCTTCAATCGGGTGCCCGGAATGTGCTAAATCCGGAGACGTGCCAGTCGGTTTGACCTAAAAACCAACAAGGGAAAAAACTGTGAGAATACCTTTGGAACATGCCGGATAAAACCAGACAGTTCCATATGTACGGCTTTGAAAGCCAATCACGACGACACACAACTATAGAAGCTGTCTGTCAGAGCATGTTTACAAAGTCATTCGGCTAGTATGAGAACAGAGTATGTAAAGCATATTAACTGCCAAATACATGCCGAACAAAGATCAATCTAGATTGGGCAAAAGAGTGTTATAAGAATTAAATAAATAAAACATATAACACATGATAACTTAATGAATCTATTAGATCTGCCAAATCTAATAGAGCCGATAACTATTTTTACTCATGACTTAATCCGCTGCACGATACAAGGCATAAGCAAAAACTTCCGGTCATAAGCTTAAATCCGCCGCACGATACTAAGCTTAACATACGAGACTATTTGCATCATATCTAAATCCACCGCATGATACTAGACATGATAGCAAGGTTGCCAGTACTTACGGAGGTCGACGGATCGATGATTCCTCTCGAAGAACTCGACGACACGACTAAGGAGTCGAAGGTGGCACGGGGCCGGTTTGTATTGATATGGTTGTGAAAAATTTTACAATGGTCGAGGGCTTATATTTATACCCTGGACGAAACATGAGTCCTAGATGATTACGACTTACATAATGAAACTTTGGAAGGATACAAATCCTATTTCTATTCTTCTCGGTGTCCCTCACCGTCACGCATCTTCTCGTGTAAGTCGGCTTTACTTGCCATATTTGTTTCTCGAAAAGAGTCACCGTTTTGCAAGATAGCCGACCGCACAGGCATTTGCCGAAACTCCGAGGACCAAACAGCCGCCTGATCGCTTGCCGAAATCTTTTCCCCACTACTGGCTGGGTCCACTTGTCATATCCTCATGCGTGCGAAAATCTGGTGTCAACAAAAGGTAAAATAAAAAAAGAAAAGAAAAATAAGTAGAGAAAAAGGCAAGAAGAGACACGTGCATGTGGCCTTTTCTCAGCAGCTTCTGCTTCTGTGTATTACAGAAGGCAAAATATTTGAGAATCTAAACCTGATTGCTATCTAATCAGGTCTGTTCGGTAAAAAAAAAAAGAAAGCAAGACAAAAAAAAAAGGAAAGAGGAGTGTGCGGTTAGAGCGTTCGCTGGAATGGAAATCGATGAACGCTCGTGGGAATGGAATTGGGGAGCGCATCCCGAATCTTTCTTGAATATTTCCTTTCAGGAACTGCTATATTCTACCCATTTCACAACCAAACATCCATAAAACTGAGTGGGATAGAACGACTCCCTTCCGATCCGCTCAGGGTTGGTAATGGATCAAAGCCATTAGGGTCCGTTTGATGTTTGGAATTAAATTTATTTTAAGAATTATAATTTAGACACATATTAATTAAGCTAATATAATTATGTATGGATTATATTTGTATATTATTGTTGCTTATATGAGAGAGATACTTATGTGTTGTATTTCTATCGTAGGAGAGTGAGTTGAAGAGAATATTATAAGTTGCAAAGTAGAAATATAGTATGGTGATGTATGAAATTCATTTCACTCTCCCACCCTATGAATTTGAGGTAGACGTATATGTGAAACTTGGAAAGTGGTGGAATATCAAATTCCAAGACAAATAGGCTAGTTTATTGAGTGAATTCCAATTTCACCAAAATGAAGGATCCAAACGGGCCCTTATGCTTCTTTCACAATTCAACTAATAAGCTCTATCTAATTTTAATTCAAAATCATATAATATATATTATGGTCTGATCCTTATTGAATCCGATCCTTAAATTTGGTAGACCAAATTAGAGGACCCTTTACCACCCTTGCGTTGGCTCCTCAACCCAACGCATCATATATAAGTCAATCGACTGAGTCAAGCTTTGATGCTTACTGAAGAAGGTAGTGTGGAAGGACGAACACACCCTTTAAATCATGGCTCGGTGACGGATAACGACATCAGCTTTCGTAACATCGTTTTTTCTTACAACAGGTGGCTGCGTAGGCTTTAATGAAAACAACAAGTTCCTGAAACAACATCAGCCACAATAAGTCGTGCCGAAAAGGGCTAGTAAGTACACACAAGTTCTATTGCATGTGTTAATTAATATGCTAAACACTCCATGTGAGAATCGAAATATTTATGTGTTAACATTCATTTTAATTTAGAAGTCAGCTGGTGATCATGTAATGGGTAGCCCTGCAAATGGAAAATATCAATTACATGTACATGACCCCCTGGTTAGTCTTGCACGCTGCCATCAACCTACAAGCTAGCAAAGCAACTGGCTGGCAGTTACAAGTCGCAAGCGCACTATCTCAGCCACTAATTTGGCCAGGTTCCCGCATTGTGAAGTGGTGGGAGCGCACTCTCTTTTGCCTTTTGTTTCGAAGAAAGCATCCAGGGAAAGACAAAAGAGGCACTATCTTTAGTTTCTTTTCAGAAAGAGATATATATACATCGTCCTTCCAATATTCGTTGCTTGCTTGCCAGAGAAGAGATTAAATGTATTTGTAAGAGAAACCGCGGCTCGAGAACGCGGAGGCTAAACGCAATAGCAGGATAAGGAACCGCCGTGCGCAGAACGGGAAGGAACCAACGGGTGTGCGATTTCGAAGGACGCAACCGAGTCCGCCGCATCTTTTCTTTCTTTTACTTGACGAATCCTGCACCATGAAATCGGACATCTTATTTGGCCACGTACCCAGTATTTCAAGCAGCCACGTGTCCGACATTTCAATTAGCCACGTACGCCGCGTCTCTCCGCTTGCCGAGCCGCGCATATGCTTCCCTCCGCCTCCGCGTGCTGCGCTGCGGCGCTGCCTCTCCCTCGACCCACACTTCTCATCGCTGCACCCAAAAGCAGGTTAACGGATAGAGCTACATCGCCTGCTAAATTGATAGCCGTCACATCGATCGCTCATGAGATCTGGTCCGTCCGATACGGGTCGGTTGAGTCTCGTACCCGCTGCCATCACGAACTTCGTTCACTAGATTTAAATCTAGCGAACGATCAGACAGCTCCGCGACTTTTCTTTTTTGGCAAAAAAATTTCTGCAACTTTCCTTTTTTTTAGAAAGTTTTCTATTTCCAGTAAGAAAAAATAACAATTTTTTTAACCTACAAAATTATATGTACAACTTATATGTACAACTTATAACGATGAGTTATATAAAAATATGAAAACACAACAGTTATGAAACATAACTTATTTACAAAAAAGTTATTAAACACAAAGAAACGAATTAATTTATAACTTATTTATGTACAAAAGTTTATCAAAACACAACTTGTATACATAAATTAGTTCATATAACTTTATATAATTTAATCAATACAACCTGTGTTACCTATACAACTTATAAACTTGCCCAATGAAGTTTTGATAAAAACTTGTGCTAATAAGTTTATCTCCGCAAAATGTTATATTAAAAATTGTGGTAGTATAAAAATTTTGTGTAGAACTTAGTAACTTTTTTAAAAAAGAAAAGATATGTATATAATTTGCTTATATAACTTAGATATATAACTTACAAATGACTTAGATATAAAGCTGTACACATAAGTTCTCAAGAATTTAGACGTACAAATTAATATCATAGTATATTAGTAGAAAAACAAAAATTATGTATGAAATAATTTATATAAAAATAAAAAGGTAAAAGAAAAAAAGAAAAGAAAAATAAGTAGAGAAAAAGGCAAGAAGAGACATGTGCACGTGGCCTTTTCTCAGCAGCTTCTGCTTCGGTGTATTGCTGCAAACGTGCTCGTCATCGAGAGACTGTTTTGCTCAAGCTCTGTGTTTCTCTGATGCTTACCTCCGTCGAGCAGGGCAGGCCGACGCGGCTAGGCAGTGGCGCGAGCAGGGTAGAGGCGACACGAGCAGGGCGGGCTGGCGCAGCTCGATGGTGGCGTGAGCAGGACGACGCTCGAGCAGGGATGAGGGTGCAGTTGGGCGACGGGAACGGCTACTGACAGGCAACTTAATCGGGCCAAAGGGCAGATGTACTGCCACAGGCCGCATTTGTAGAGGCGGTTCTAGATCCAGCCGTCTCTACTACTACTACACAAATGATTTTGCGAGGCGGTGCTCATTTATTAACCGAGGCGGTAAACAAAATCCAACCGCCTCGTAAATTGCCTGGCGATTAACCGATGTAGTCCTTTTATTTACCCAGGCACTGAAAAAATGACCAACTCACAAAATTGATTTACAGAGGCAGTTATTTTGTTTACGAAGGCAGTCAGAAAACAACCGCCTCCAAAAATGGATTTATGGAGGCGGTTGTTATCTTAACCGCCTAAAAAATAATTTATTTTCGGAGGCGATCATTTTAAGACGTCCACCTTCATAAGTCCATTTTCGAAAACGGGCACACTATAAGGCTCGCCTTCGAAAATAGTGACCCAGCTCCGAGCCCAGACAAATCCCATTCTACCGGGCTCATATATAAGCTAGACTTAGGTTAACCCTAGCTCCCTCACATCCGTGCCTCTCTCTCCTCTCCCAGCCGCACACCTTCACTCCCCTCACATTTCTCTCCTGGCTGCACGACTCTCTATCTTTCTCTCTCTCTCTTCTCTCCCTTTGCGACCCACTTGCACGACGACAGCGGTGGTGGCCTGGCGGCCTGACACGATGGCTCTTGGCGGCCCAGTGTGGCAGCGGTGGCCCGATGTGGCCACCTGCTCGTACACATGGTAGCGATGACATGGCGGCCCATCGTAGCCACCCGATCATAAGCACTGCGGATCCAACGACTTCGATCCAGCTTCGACATAGGTAACTACGCTCTTCTCCATCTCTCCTCGCTCATCTCTCTCTCCTTCACTCTCTCTTTCTCCAAGGGTTCTTGATCCAGTGGCGTGGAGGAGTGCAGACTCTGGATCCTACGTGGAGGAGGCCGGCCGTGCCCGGATCCGGCAAGGACGGTTGCGCCCAAAACCAGCAACGGCGTCAGCTTGCATCTCTGCTCCTGCGTGCGGCATGGCGGGCGGTGGCGGATCCCTCTTCCTCACCACGAACGGACAACGGGCGACGACGAGGCTAGATCCATCTATTCGACAAAGAATGGGCTCACCGACGGGCTCGTGGATTTTTTTGGTTTTTCTTTATCGATTATCCGAGACGAGTGTGGCACCCACCTCCATTGATAGATTAACTGAGGCTGGCAAAGCAACCGCCTCCATAGGTCTGTATTAACGGAGACCTTCCGATGGAGGTGGTTGCAATGGCCACGTCCATTAACCGATTTCGCCCGCCTCCATTAATTTTTCTATAGTAGTGCTCTAGAAATCTATTCGGGTTCTAGGTCAGATTTACTTTTCATTGTACTAATATGAGTAGAGGTTTTTGAGCCACTTGTGACAATAAGATTCAAAAACCTGTAGTAGCAATGGTGGTTCTAGGTTGGAATTGCTTTTCATTGTAGTATTATGAGAGGAGATTTTTGAGCCGCATGTGATACTAAGATTAAAAAACATGTAGTAATGTGGTTCTCGGTTGGAATTGCATTTTATTGTACTATACTGTGTGAGAGTCATTTTTTGAGCCGCTTTTGATATTAAGATTACAGAACCGTTTTAGCAACCTTTGATTGTATCCGACAGGGATTTTTGTAATACTGCAACGAAGGCAAGTTATTTCATTTCTATAGTAGTACCATAAAGATATACAAAGTTCATAAATGCAAAAATAGTTTAAATGCATGTATCATAGGGTTACACATAAGGGCAAAAAATTGCTTTTATATGTAGGCCTATGATACACATGCAGTCAAACTATTTTTGCTTTTATGAGCTATGTATGTCTCTATAGCACTACTATAAAAATCTCTATCATAATTTAGTTAAAAAAATTGTGATAGAGATTTATGTAGTACTGCCACAGTGACATACATAGCTCATAAAATCAAAAATAGTTTGACTACATGTGTTATTGAACTACACTTATTAGTCTTTATTACTTCTGCGGTAGCGGTAGTGTCATATGCGACTACAAATAGTTTGGCTGCATGCGCCATATATAACTAAAAATAGTTTGACTGCATGGATCGTGGAACTTCATTCTCATTCATTCGCTTTCCACTGCCGGATTATGCGCAAAATCAGCTTTCACGCTGTGTTGCAAGAAGAGTGAGACTCCCACGGCACGCCACATGCATAGCAGAACTGGAAGCCACACCTACATGCATAATAATGAATACAATACAAGTTATTATGATGTTGCCTTGAAAACAATTTTCTATCTATCAATTTGATGTATGTACTACAAGAAAGTAAATTAACTGCTCGAAGTAACACACCATCCAATCTAAAAGTACCTAAATCAAACATTTTTTTAACTAAAAACCTAATAAATCAAATTAGTTTCATCAAATCTACCAAGGAATAATATAGAACTCCTAATTGCAAATTTATTTGGTATCATTTACTATATTTTTTCCTATAAACTAACCTAAAAGTTTGGTTTAGAACTGACAGAACCAAAAACCAAAACATCTTAATAATTAGGTATGTGTTAAATTGGCGACAAATTAATTAAAGGGATCAGAGGAGTAGATTTAAGTAGTTTCACCTGCAGGTTATGTGCATACAGCCCTCGTGTTTTTCGACAACGTACTTGCACTGGGGGCACCGCCTCCACTTGTTCCCCTTGGCCATCTCCAGCACCTCCAAGTCCTCCTTCCCCCTGTCTCCAGGTGCTAGTTGCCCATACTCGGCACAGCTAATGCCAGCGTGCCATGGCACGTCGCACCGTGCACAGAACAGCCTCCTGCACGCCGGGCACTCCGACTCCGGCACGTCGCCGCCGCGATCGTCCACCAAGATCTCCGAGCAGTCTTTGAAGGGGCAGTAGCAAAAGTTGCCGGCAGCAGCAGGCCCCTCCACCATGGACCTGCACAGTGCGGCGCACCAGGCCACGAAGGCCTCGCCGGATATGATGCCCTTGCCCTGGCAGAGTTCGGGGTCAAGGACGACGTTGCAGCCGTCCCCGGGACACTTGACGCCGTCGGAGATGCGGCCGCCGCCGCCTTGGGCCGTCTTTGCGCTGATGTAGCTGGAGAGGCAGGCTGCGCAGAAGGCGTGCGCGCAGCCGCGACTTGCGTGGTGCAGTTGCGACGGCGGCACGTACTCCAGGCAGATCTTGCAAGTTGCCACCGCAGCTGCGTCGTCGTCTTCTTCCCCGGTGGCAGGGGCTGCAACGGCTGCAGGAGGTGGCGGAGGCAAGGCGGAGGAGGAGGAGCCGCTGCACTCAGCTACGGCAAGCACGGGCGTCTCAGCTGCGGCTGCCGTGTCATTGTTGGCAGCAGTGTGGACGACGACGACGGCGCTATCAAGCTGCGGCGTGAGCGATGATTCTGCCGCAGTCGCTGCCATGGTGGAATCAACAATCATCGCCATGGCGGAGGAAACAATCACCTCTTGGAGCTGGAGTTCCGCGGCGTACTCCTCGTCGGATATCATCGCCACGTCTGCTTGGTTTCTTCCTTGGCAAACTGCTATCAAGTACAGGTCGTCGACAACCATGAGGTCAGCGTCGTCGTCGCCAAAGGAAGAGGCGGCAGCCATCGATCAGCTCGTCAGCTTTGTGGGAGAAGAGGACGGCTGCCTATGGAACGAAGCTCGGCAGCTTTCTGCCCCTCCAGAATGGATGAACCCATCTATATGTAGAGCAACAAAAACGTACGGTAACATAGCTGCTGGACTTAAGATATCGAGCCTCTTTCGTGCCAGTACTAATTGTTAGTCACTCACTAGCGCAGAATGAATCGGGCTTTAGTCCCGGTTCTTGAAACTCTTTAGTCCCGGTTGGCCCAATTGGGACTACCAATCCGAGACTAAAGGTCTCAGACTTTAGTCCCGAGTCACTCAGCCAAGACTAAAGGTCACCCTCAAAAAAAAAAATTTATTTGTGTTTCGTGATATTCGAATTCAGGATCTCTCACCTCACGCATAACTCACTCACCAACTCAGCTGCACAACCCACTCGTGAAGGACATTTAGTTCCAGGTGATAGTCCTTTAGTCCGGGTTGGAAACACCAACCGGGACTAAAGGGTCAAAGCTCTTTAGTCCAGGTTGGGGGTACCAACCGGAACTAAAAGCTGACTTTTAGTCCCGGTTGGTAACCCAAGCCAGGACTAAAAGTCCTTTACTCCCGAACACACAAAAAAAAAATACCAGGACTAAAGACCAAATCTGACGTGGATCAAAAGTCTATTCTCTACTAGCGACCTAAAAATTAGTAACTGTAACCTAATGGTTACAAGAGCCTCAATAGCACCTCGTCCTGTGCTCGACTCCCCGTAGGAATGAATATTCCAGGATTTAACGGCGTTGTGTTTTCAGTGATAGGCGATGTTCCGTCGACGGCGAGACGCATGTGGTGGCTTTGTCAATCTCGATGATTTGACGGCCTAGTCTTCTAAAATGCTCATATAGGGGTAGAGTTTGCGTGCGTGTGTACATAGGGGTTAGTGTGCGTGTGTTATTATGGGCGTCTGCGTTGTGTTGTGTGATTCTTAAAAAAAATAGTACTGGGCCATACAAACAGAGGGACTAACCAGTGAACTAATTTTTAGTCCACACACCCCAACTAACAACTTGTCCATCATTACTTGGTCATATCTAACTAATGGGACTAAAAGCAGCCACTGGACTGAGAAATGGCATCACTGCCCTTCCCCTGTGCTATCTCCCCCCTTTTCTCTCTCTCCTCTCCCAGGGCATAAGAGTCTTTGTCTAGGAATACTACTAGCTACTAGTCCATGTATCCAAACAGTATAGGACTAAACTTTGGTCATCTAACAATTAGTTCTAACAAGTAGTGTATTAACAACTAGTGAGTGCTAGGTGATCCAAATAGGCCGATAGAACTTTATTAGAGTGTATCGTTACTTTATGACAACCTTATATATATTTTTACACCCCTCCCTCCACAACCCCCCTCCCCCCAACCCCTCAACACACACAATCACTTGCGTGCGCACCACCACTAGATGCATATACGCACTCACACATATGAATATCTATGGTAGACGAAGGTAGCAAATTTTAATAATACTGAAGTTCAACTTAAAAGTTTAAGTTGATTGTGAAAAACCGACAATTCACTTATGCTTCGAGATTCCTCTCACGTAGAGGCTTCCGCAGTCCTCGGACATTTCGAAAGGAACGAGAAACACTTATTTTTTCAATCACGCTAGCTAGTCTTAGGGCGAGTTCGTTTTTTCTGGAATTTTTTTTTCTGTCACATCGGATGTTGCAGCACTAATTTAGTATATTAAAAATAGACTAATTCTAAAACTAATGATGCTACCATATGGGAATTAACAAGATGAATCTATTAAGTCAAGTTAATCTATCATTAGCAAATGTTTACTGTTGTCAAAACATGGACTAATTAGGTTTAATAGATTCATCTCGTGAATTTACCTCCGGCTGATAAATTAGTTTTTTAATTAATATATTTTTAATAGCTAAACTAAGGCCGCAATATTCGATGTGACAGGATAAAAAAAATTTGCCCTGGAAATGAACACGTCTTTAGTTATTGGAAAAGGAATGAGCTAGTTGTGACATCTTCGTACTCAGCTCCTTACGTTTTTGTTTAGTTTGTGGTATAGAACTAGTTGGTCCATCACCAACTCTCTCGTAAGCTAAAAATTAGTATACAAATATGAGGAACGGAGTCATTTCACCAAATTTAATGTGATAAATTGAACGTGGTGGTTCCTCAAAACAAACATTTTACTATACTTTTTACATATGCGTTTCTTCTCCGACAATCAACAAGTATTTGAAGGACCATATATCTTTCTTATAAATGTGTTTCTTCTCCGAGAATGAGCAAATATTTGAAGGACCGTGCATCTTTCTGAGAAGAAACCGAAGATATCGTGCCTTCAGCTGTTTTCGTCCTATGGATGGTCATCTGCCTTTAGAACTGATTTAAATTAAACTTTGTGTGTTTGAATTGTGCGTGAGTACTTGTTGCAGTGGTTGTGTTAAGACCTTTGGTCCTATGGTCTATGGCGTGAGCCATAACATGGACATGTTTGCTATGTAATATTTTGGCCTGAGTTTATCTCTCTGGGATAAGTAAAGCCGGATAGACTATCTATCCTTTATCTAAAAAATTCCTTTTGATGCTATATTCGAGACCAAGCAAAAAAGCTTGACTTTCTTCGCCCGCTCCACATTGCGCGAACTTGGATGAAGTACTGGCTGAGATAGTGCGCTTGCGACTTGTAACTGAGTACCAATTGCATATTGCTTTGTATGTAGAACAAATATCTTATTACTTTTTACATATATGTGTTTCTTCTCGGACAATCAACGAATAACTTTTCTTTGGAATATATATATATATATATATATATATATATATATATATATAATGATGCAGAATAATTTTGTGTCCTATATATATGATCCAATTGACAAATTTCTCTGGTTGTTTTTTTTTAAAAAAATGAGGTGTAGTTTTGTTGTTGTTTTTATATAAATTCCTCTTTTAATCCAAGCCACATTATAACAGCGTCCGATTAATTAGATTTTTCTTATTTCTCTTGATTAATATATATATATATATATATAGGGTAATTATTTTATACTCCTAGGGAGTAGTTACTCTTATGTGTATATCTCTTGATTTATGGGGTTTATGACCGCACGAAGTATATGTAGATGAAGTATATGATCATATTAGACCTTCTAAGGTACCATGTATATCAAGTATGTAAGCATATATAGAGTATATGGTCATACTTATTTTGCATATTACTGTAGTGACATTTTAGTAATATAATAAAAGTATGAATTCCTTTAAAAAATTTCACGTAGGTGAGATTTAAAGTATCTTCAAATAAGTATATAAACATACTCAAATTGATAAATAAGTATGTATACATACACCACACCATATATATATATATATATATATATATAGTGAGTTTTCTATACTCCCAGGAGTAGTTACTCTCATCTTTAATAATAAACATTGTGTATGGATATATACTCATTTATCATCTTGATTATGTTTACATATTTATTTTAAGATACTCTAGATCTTACTACGTGAAAATTTTTAACATAGCCTATATTTTTTAATATATTATTATAATATCATTACAGTACTATATAAAATAAGTATAAGCATATACTCTATGTATACATGCATACTCAACGTATATATTACCGTGGATGTTTTAGTATGATTATATACTCCGCGTACATATACTTTGTTGGCCTATATACATCATAAATATAGAGATATACCACATGAGAGTAACTACTCCTAGAGAGTAGGAAATAATTACCCTATATATATATTTCATACTCCCAGGGAGTAATTACTCTCATGTGTATATCTCAATATTTGTAGTATATATAGCCTGACAAAGTATATGTACGCGGAGTATATAATCGTACTAGAACATCTACGGTAGTATATTTGTAGAGTATGCATACATACATGAAATATATGATTATACTTATTTTATATACTACTGTAATGACATTATAGTAATATATTAAAAAATATATGTTCTGTTATTTTTTTTCGTATAGTAAGATTTAGAGTATCTTAAAATAAGTATGTAAATATACTCAAAGTGATAAATAAATATGCACACATACGCAATATGGTTTATTGAGGATGAGAGTAACTACTCCCAGGAGTATAGAATAATTACCCTATATATACCATATATATATATATATATATATATATATATATATATATATATATATATATATATATATATAGGACTGCGCTATTTGGAGCGCAGCGCTCTAAATATTATTTAGAGCATCAGGCACTAGCCAACCAACTAACGCAAATGACTCCCGCAACCATAAAAGACAATAGAGATACTCCCGCAACCGTAAAAGTCACTTCAACAGAGGAGACACGCTTCCGCAACCGTAAAAGTAACTCATCCTCATTCACTCTCATTCCCGCAACCATAAAAGCTACTACTTATCCTATCGCATAACCGTAAAAGTCACGCACACCATTCTCTCTTCCTTCTACAATTGTAAAAGTTACTACTATTCTCATCCTTAAACCATAATAGTCAGATATAACATTCTGCCTGCCTTCCGCAACCGTAAAAGACATCGTTCTTTCTTCCTTTCACAACCATGACTCTTCCTTCCGTAACCATAAACTTTTGACCCATGAACAAAATAAAGGCCGTATTTTTTAATCAATAGTACTACTCAAGGGATACGTCTGATAAAAATTTGAGAAAATCATGGAGTTTTCCCTCTTGCAAATAATGAACCGTACTAGTAATTAGTTACACAAATTCTTGGAAACTGGTGCCGCTCGTATTCTCCAACCATATAGAATATAAACCATAGAGCTGCATCTGTGGATAGACTATATTATATTTACCAAAAGTCTTTTTTCATCTCTTCTATAAATATACATCATGATTGACTTTGATTAAAGATTGGTGACCAATTTTTTTAGCATGTGTTACCAAACCGTAATATTCGCATCGAGACTATTTTTTAATTCGTGCATGTGTTACCAAACCGTAATATGGAGTACTGGCATGTCGTGCATGCATGTCTCTAACGTGAATTAAAGCTTGGTGGCTCCTTTATCAAAACGGCAATGACATTTATTTCCCGGATCACAGAACTTCAACCGTAAAGCGTTGTCTAGCGTTAGTAGAAACATTGATGGCAGAGTGGAAAATTGGTGATCCAAAGTTTCTACTAGTAGAACACCGTCACCAATGTGACCGTAACTTATTTTCTAATAGTAGCAAAATGTGCGTAATTTATTTTCTGGTAGTAGCAGAATGCGTCAACCAGTCATTTAACCATAATTTTTTTGTTTAGTAGTAGTAGAAATACGTTCAACCGAACTACTATAACTTTTACAGTAGTAGAAGAAATGCCTTAATCGTAACATTATGTCAGCTACCACATCCCAACCGAACCATAAATGTGCACAAATTTGATGGATCCATTTGATATTTGTTTTTTTACAGCAATAAATAGGGATGAAAAATAATAGAATCAGGTAGTAATAATTTCTTATTACATTTTATACAAACGAAAAACCATGGGATAAAATCATATCCAGATTATGTAACATGCATTCTTGGATTTCTAGCAGCCAACAGAAATTTGAGAAACCATCCTAAGAAAAATAATGTACCGTACATCGCAAATTTGAGGAACAAGGAAAATCACATCATCTGAAGAAAATCGCATCGTACATCACCAATTTGAGAACAAGGAAATGTCATCATCAGAAGAAAATTGCATCATGCATCCAGATCTGAAGGACCATGCACCGGACAGGGGTCAAACCGGGAGGAACCGCCGTTTGTGAGATTAACAACCATGGATTGAAACTGCCATGCATGGATCTAGAGCGGGAGACTACCATGCATAGATCCTAGGCCACCACAACCGCAAGTCGCGACTGCCATGCATGGATCAAGAGCCGAAGAGGCGGTTGCCTGTTGCTGACAGGCACGGACATCACCAGGGGCCGCCGCTATCGCAGATCTGAGGGCAACCGTCGTTGACGCCGCGACGAGGGAGCTAGGATGCTGTCGGCGAGCTGACGCCGCAACGAAGTTCTTGCATGAATCTTCCTCGTACTAGGGAGGGTCGCGTGCACGGGATCAAATGAACAACAAAAATCTATGAAAAAATGAACGACAGAAATGCATCAGAACAAATTAGAGACTAGATCCACACTAGTTGTAATTGGTGATGGGTGGATCTACCTGCTGCTAGACACCGGATCCACCGTTGAAAGAACATCGTCACTGGCCGGAAGGAGCCGCCGCCGCCGGTCACGTGTGGAAGGGGCCCTCAGCCGATTGATAGGAGAGAGAAGAGAAAAATGAGGATAATTAGGGTTAGGAGTAGTATTTATATAAGGTGAAAGGCACAAACTTATTGCCAATCACTACCGTCAGATCGTGATTTACGGTTGTGGGGATCGTTACTTTGGCTGGTCAGTAGAGTCATGTCCGATTGTACTACCAAAATTTTATTTATTACCACGGATGATGTCTTTTATGGTCATGGCTGAAGTACGTGATTTCTTAGACGTTTAATCGTTTGAAGGCTCTAAATTGTTATTTAGAGCGCAGCGTGCTCAATAGCAATTCTATATATATATATATATATATATATATATATATATATATATATATATATATATATACACACACACAAGAAGGCCTAATGAAATGTAGATTTTCTGTTTAACACAGGAGAATCTTGTCATGCATATGTACGTAGTCCCCAGTTGGATAGTCATATAGATAGATGTACAATTACAGATTACTTAGCTTCTTACAAATGCATTTAATTTCTTCTCTGGCAAGCAACGAATACTGGAAGGACGATGTATATATCTTTCTGAAAAGAAACTGAAGGTAATGCCTCTTTTGTCTTCCCATGGATGCTTTCTTCGAAACAAAAGGCAAAAGTACTACCGAGTGCGTTTCCACCGCTTCACACTGCGACAACCTGGCTGGCCAAATTAGTAGTGGCTGAGAGAGTGCGTGTAAGACTAACCAGGGGGTCATGTACATGTACGTAATTGATATTTTCCATTTAATTTGCAGGGCTACCATTGCATGATCATCAGCTGACTTGTAAATTAAACAGCTGACTTCTAAATTAAAACGAATGTTAACACATAAATATTTCGATTCTCGCATGGAGTGTTTAACATATTAATTAACACATGCAATACAACTTGTGTATAATTACTGTTTCTTGTATCTTTTCTTCTTCAAATTAAAACTCATGCATTGCGACTATTTATTAAAGCCTACGCAGTCACCCGTTGTAAGAAAAGACGATGTTACGAACGCTTGAGCTATAAGCCGGCTTTAATCCGTACAAAGCAGTCATAGAACAATGTTTTTCTCTCACAGTAAATCAGCCGTTTTAGCTTATTAGTCGGCTTATAAGTCCTGTCGAACAGAGCCATCACCGTTCGGCAGGACTTATAAGCCGACTGATAACCTGAAACGGCCGTTTGACTGGACTTATAAGCCGACTGATAAGCTGAAACAACTAATTTATTATAAGAGAAAAACACTGTTCTACTGCTGCTTTGTATGGTTTAAAGCCGTTATCCATCACTGGGCCATGATTTTTTTTAAGAGACAGGGCCATGATTTAAAGGGTGTGTTTGTCCTTCCATACTGGCTTCTTCAGTAAGCATCAAAGCTTGACTCAGTCGATTGACTCATGATGAGTTGGGTTGAGGAGCAGGATGGAACCGTGACATCCCACTTTGATGGATGTTTGGTTGTGAAACGCGTAGAATATAGTGGTGTAACTTCTCTAACCAAAAGACAGTCTTGTCCATAAGGCATATTTTATTCTCCTCATATTCTGGATACTAAATGAGTTTAAATAAAAAGTTTTAAACTATAAAGTTATAGATATCATCGAAGTCTACAACTTTGGTTTTGATTATTTCTCCATCCAAGGTGATTTGAAAAAATGAATTTCAAATGTGAAAAATTCAAACATAATTTTTCTTGGATAAATGATTTCAAATAAAAAAGTTATCAGCTATAAAGTTGTATAACTCTTCAAAATCTATAACTTCAGTTTTCATCATTCCACAATCTAAGATCATTTGCAAAATTCGAATTTTACTGTGTTGCACCTATTTTTAGAGACGGCTCTAGACCTAGCCGCCTATACAAATTGATTTTTAGAGGTGGCTCTAGATCCAGCCGCCTCCACTACTATACAAATGATTTTGTGAGGCGGTGTCCTTTTATTAACCGAGTATTAAAATACCTGGTGATTAACCGAGCGGTCCTTTTATTTATCGAGGCGCCAAAAAATGATTGTGTCGTAAAATCGATTTACCAAGGCGGTGAGGAAATAACCGCTTCTGAAATTGAATTTACGGAGGCAGTCGTTTTAAGATAACCGCCTCCAAAAATGATTTATTTTCAGAGACGATCGTTTTAAGACACCCGTCTTCGTAAATCCATTTTTGGAGGATGGCACACTATAAGGCCCAGCTCTAAGCCCAGACAAAGCCCATTCTACTGGGTTCATATATGAGTTAGAGGTTAACCTTAGCTCTCTCACAGCGGCGCCCCTCCCCTCCTATTTTTCTCCCAGCCACACGGCTCTCTCTTCACTCCCTCTACTCCGCATTCGCGCGGCGACGACAGTGGCAGCACATGGCGGCCCCGCGCGACCACCCACTCGTGCGGCAACCGCGGTGACTTGATGGTCCAGCGTGGTGACAACGGCCCCACGTGACGCACGACGGTGGTGATGACGTGGCTGCCCATCGTAGCCACCCGCTCGTAAGCACGGCAGATCCAGTGGCTTCGATCCAGCTTCGACACAGGTAGCTGCGCTCTTGTGCATCTCTCCTCGCCTCTCTCTCCCTCTCTCTTTCTCCAAGGGCTCTGGATCCGGCGGTGTGGAGGAGGCTAGCTGTGCCTGGATCCGGTGATGAGGAGATCGGTGAAAGGTCCTAAATAGCTAGAGGGGGTGATGAATAGCCTATAAAAATTCTACAATAACACTTAAACAAACTTTGTTAGCAACAAAATGGCTAAGCAAGTTTTAAGCTATCTCTACAAAAATGCAAGTCACCTATCCACAATCCTAGTATATTATGATCTCTATGTCATACACAAAGGCTATGTTACTATTCTACTACTAAGTGTGTATATGAACAAGAGTAATTACTCACTACACAAGATAAGTAATTTAACTAGCTACAAGAAGCTACAACTATCACTTGCAAGAATATAATAAATGTAAATACATGTGATAGAGTGGATATACCACCGTGGCAAGAGATCAATACAAAGAATACCAAATGAAATACTTGGACAAAGATGACGCAATGATTTATCCTAAGGTTCGCTTACTTGCCGGTAAGCTACGTCCTCGTTGTAGCGATTCACCCACTTGGAGGTTCACGTGCTAATTGGCATCACACGCCAAATCCTCAAAAGGGTGCCACACAACCACACCACAAGATGGGGATCCACAAGCTACGAGTAATCACTAGAGTTACCATTCTTGATCTCCCATGGGAAAGGTACAAGAAACCCCTCACAAATCACCGATCAGAGCCGGAAACAATCATCAACTTCCGCTCAATGATCCTTGTTGGGAAGTGGTTCCTGAACAGGTAGAGGTGTGGGGACCTCCAACTTCGGTCGGAGGTTAACTCACTGGAGGATGAAAAATGTTGGGACAAGGGTCCCGAGGAGGTTTACGAGGGAGAGGTTCCCTGGTGAAAGCTGCTCGGAGAAGGCCACATGAAAATGACAGGGGTTCTATGCAGAGGTTCTCCGACGAAGATGTTTCAATGAAGGTCCCGGACGAAGGTCCAGGGATGAAATTCCCAGGCGAAGGTCCTAGGTGAAGGTCTAAAGTAGCGAAGGTTCCATGTATCCCAGGTGAAGGTTTCTAGGTGAAGGTCTAAAGTAGCGAAGGTTCCATTTATCCCAGGCGAAGGTTCCTAGGTGAAGGTCTAAAGTAGTGAAGGTTCCATGTATGGCTTCGTGAAGAAGGATCAGTGATGGAGCCTCCGCGATGGAGGCTCCCAACATGTGAGAGGGGAGAGTAAGATGACTTGGTTAGGGTTTTCATCATCAGCCAGAGAGAGCCCCCTTGCCCTCATGCTCTTGACATTATATAGGCAAGCGGTAATTTACATGCCACCCCTCGGTGGGGGAAGATTTCACAAGCCACTACAGTAACTCTCCTTGGGCCTCTTTAGGGGAAGTTAACCCGTATGTTGTATGAGCTCCCCAACAGTAGCCCCTCGGCTACTAGGTCGTGGCCGGTAGTACATGACCTAGTAGTTGCTCATACATGAAGAGGCACAATATAACTCAAAACCTAGTTACGGGGATCGCCCTTCTCAACCTACACGTGTGCGCCTCACTAAAAACTCCATCCCAAAAACCCAGTGGGAAAAAGGGCATGGAGAAAAGAGCATGCGCACGATTCTATCCTATACATGTTCCAATTCTTAAGGTGTCTACCTCTGAATGCCTCATTCTTCCGGATGTCTTCACCTTCGGGCTTTCACTTCTTTCCCCACTTCGACGACATGGTTCCTTGGGCTTTTCTCAATGCGTCGGCCTTCATCTTCAAGGCCTTCTCGTCCAATATCTTCTCGATGTGCAGGTCTTCATCTTTAAGGCCATCTTGGCATGGAGGTCTCTATCTTCGAGCCTTCTGGCGTCTTCATCTTCAAGGCCTTCTCGGCGTGGAGGTCTTCATTTCCAAGCCTTCTCGGTGTGGAGGTCTTCATTTCCAAGCCTTCACGGCGCGGAGGTCTTTATTTTTGAGCCTTATCAAGGCGGAGGTCTTCATTTCCAAACCTTCTCGGAATGGACGTCTCCATTTTCGTTGTCGAGGTGGAGGTTTTCATTTCCAAGCCTTCTCAGCATGGAGGCCTCCTTTTTCGAGCCTTCCTAGCGTGGTGGTCTTTATGTCCAGATCTTCTTGTAGCGGAGGTCTTTGTCTCCAGGTCTTCTTGTAGCAGAGGTCTTTGTGTCCGAGTCTTCTTTGTAGCGGAGGTCTTTCTTTCTAGGTCTTTTTTGTAGCGGAGGTCTTTATCTTCGAGTCTTCTTTGTAGCGGAGGTCTTTATCTCTGAGTCTTCTTTGTAGCAGAGGTCTTTGTCTTCGGGTTTTGTTGTGGCAGAGGTCTTCATCTCCAAGTCTTGTTGGGGCAGATGTCTTCATCTCTGAGTATTGTTGTGGCGGAGGTCTTCATCTCCAAGTATTGTTGTGGCGGAGGTCTTCATCTCTGAGTCTTGTTGTGGCGGTGGTCTTCATCTCCAAGTCTTGTTAGGGCGGAGGTCTTCATCTCCGAGTATTGTTGTGGCGGAGGTCTTCATCTCCGGGTATTGTTGTGGTGGTCTTCTTCTCCGATCTTGTTGTGGCAGAGGTCTTCATCTCCAAGTCTTGTTATTATCTTTGCTCACGAGCGTTGGGCAAAAGATTTCATGCTACAGAGTGGTTGGTCCTCTGGTGCACCCCCTAGCCCCTTCTTGGCTTGGCGCTCATGATCGAATCCTCATCCACGCTTGGTGCAGTCGATGAAGTTGTAGTAGTGAAAGTAGATGTCCATATCAAAGTTGTCGGTGAGCCCCTCGAGCCGGAGTGGTTGATGAAGGTGTAGTTGATCTTGGTGCCGAAGGTGTCACCATAATCCCAAAGTGTTCATGGAGGCCAACTATAGAGGTTCATTGATGATGTTTTGTGAAGGCCCTCCTGCAAAAGGTGTTGGGCGAAAGCAATGTTGGTGTAGACGTTGATGGTGTCCACAAAGCCCCCTCATGTCGACGTGTTGGCCTAGGCAAGTCATCATGGTTTTGTTGAAGGCCCTCCTGAAAATAAATGTATTTTGGTGGAGACATTGTTGGTGGAGTCACCTAAGATGGTTCTGAAGCCCCTTCATGCCGAAGAGCTTGGTGAAGGTGATTTGTCTCGATTTGTCGAGGGTGTTGGCAAGCTTCTTCTTCAAATGTATTTTGGTGAAGGTGATATCTATGGAGTCACCAAAAAAAGTGGTGAAGCCCTTCACGCCGAAGAGCTTGGTGAAGGTGTTGTCATTGTAGATGTTGAAGGTGTCAGTGAAGTTCATTTTCGTTGAAGGACGGGGAAGTCGCGTGAAAATGCACCTGAGTTGATAGGGTGCATTTTTTAGGGACTTAGATTGAGTGTTGTAGCTTCGTCAAATATCAACTTGCTAGCAAGTTTTTCGATGCTCAAAAAGTCATTAGCTTTGTACTTGCTGCAGAAGATGGTTAGTCATTTCATAAATAAGCAAGGATGAAGGTCTTTTAAGCTTTTGAAAGAGTGAGGTCTTGTTTTAAGCTTTTGAAAGAGCGAAGGTCTTTTTTCAAGCTTTGGAAGAGCGAAGGTCTTTTTTAAGCTTTTGAAAGAGTCAAGGTCTTTTTTCAAGCTTTTGAAAGAACGAAGGTCTTTTTTTAAGCTTTTGGAAAAGCGAAGGTCCCGATGCCTGATTATGGACAGGTCTTCGTCGGGAGAAGATTTTTGAAGCTTTTGAGAGTCTTTCAAGCTATCTGAAGCTTTTGAGAGTGATAACTCTGATGCCTAATTGCGGACAGGTCTTTGTCAGGTTACCACGGTGCAATGCATTTATGTAATGTATGTATGTGCATGATGATGCAAGTGAATGCATTTGCACAAAAATATTAAAAGGGTAGACATATCATGCATCTTACAAAAATAACTATGTTTGACCAAGAGATAAGCTCTGCACATAGGGAACAATGCCCTCAAATGATAGGGTTATAGTTTTAGTTGGCCAGCGGAGGCTGCCTATTAGGAACCTGCATGGCTAGTTTTCTGCAAAGGTTAGCTCCAATAACATTGGATCGATGCTTATTATGAAAATATAGAAAAGAAAAATTGATTAATACAACCTATAAAACAGAGGTGGAAAAATATAATAGCGTTAGAGGGTTCAAAGGTTAGGTGTCTGCCGAAGGTCGATTATTTGATGGAGTCTGATCATTGGTGAGATGTAATGAGCGACGAAGGCCAATGACTGACTTGAGACCACGGCTAGCGAAGGGATATGACTGGCGAAGGCTCATGATTGGTGAAGGCCACTAACTATCAAAGGTGAATAACTGTCAAAGGCTGCTGACTGAATATAATCAATTATAGATGTAGTCCACTGACTGGCAAAGGTCATTAACTGTCGAAGGTCACTAACTAACGAAAGCCAAAACCGACGAAGTCCATTGACTAATAAAGGTCACTTACTGTCGAAGGTCATTAACTGACAAAAGTCAATAACTGATGAAAGCCAAAACTGACGAAGGTTGTTGTCTGATGATAACAATTATAGATGACGACCACTGATTGATGAAGACCAATAAGTGTCTAAGGCTACTGATTGTCGAATGACAGTAACTGACGAAGGCCAATAAGTGCCAAAGGCTACTAACCATCAAAGGCCAGTAACTGATGAAGACCAATGCCCGATGAAGTTCAATAAGTGTCGAAGGCTGCTGACTGTCAAAGGCCAGTAACTGACGAAGATCAATGCCTGATGAAGTTCAATAAGTATGGAAGGTTGTTGACTATTGAAGGCTAGTAACTGACGAAAACCAATGCTTGATGAAGTTTAATAAGTGTCGAAGGCTGCTGACTGTCGAAGGCTAATAACTGACGAAGACCAATGCCTGATGAAGTTCAATAAGTATGGAAGGTTGTTGACTGTAGAAGGCTAGTAACTGATGAAGAACAATGCCTGATGAAGTTCAATAAGTGTCAAAGGCTGCTGACTGTCAAAGGCCAATAACTAACGAAGACCAATGCCTGATGAAGTTCAATAAGTGTCGAAGGTTGCTGACTGTCGAAGGTCAGTAACTGACAAAGGCCAAAGACTGAAGAAGGCCAATGAGTGCCTAAGGTTGCTGACTGAAAGAGGATCACTGAGATGTCAAACATTGGTTGAATATTTCTTGAGAACCGTTGACTGATGTGTTGGATTCACACCTGCCCTACCTCCGCACTCGTGCAGGGGAGTTGCGAGGGTGGTCAACAGTCGGAACCAAAAGCGAAGGGTGCAAAGTAATGGGATAAGAAGCAAAGGTGCAGATGAGGAACAGTGGCACTCTGGCTCTATTCCCCAAAAAATCATGTCCGTTACACTGTTCATCCCTTGGTATTTATAGGGAATGCCAAGGGATGCAGACCAAATTACAATAGGGTACAAGAAGGATTCCCTAGCGCTGCACAGCGGAAGGGCAGAATCGTACAAACACAGGCGGTGTGGAAATCCTAGCCCGCCTTCCGCGCGTCCGCCGCCTCCCGGTCCATGCGCACCCTTGTAGGAACGCGAGGGTTAACCTTCGGCATGCGAACCATCGCTTCAAGCCGCGAAGCCCGCGTTCGCCTGCCGCCCATTAAGCTTGACGTCTCTTCCGAAGGTGTGCAACACAGTGAGGGTTACGCACCGTGTCCTTCACGCCTCTTGCCTGCAAGAAACAGCAAACACCACCGAGGGTCTAGCCAACGTCCGAAGGTTGGATAAGTAGCCGAGGGACGCGATGAAAGATTTAAGCCTTTTGTGAGAGTATGTAGGGTACGCGAGGGTTGTTTCATATGTCAGCCCGCGTGACATCACTGCTGAGGGTTCCTTCCCCAACAGTAGCCCCTCGGTGGCTTGGATCTAAAAAATGAACTTTAGGCCCAAGCAGCGCCCTTCGTGTGGAAACGAAGAGTGCCCCTCGGCCGCGACGCCCGCGGCTGCTTGTGGGCCGGGCCGTCTGTTTTGCTATTGTTACTGTGCATTTCGTTTTTTGTGCCGTGTTTTCGGGGGCCGTGCCGATTTTGTCGGGTCGGGTGGCTGGCCCCTTGGTCTATAAATAGTTGGGGTTGGTGGGTGTTATAGGTGTGCCATCCTTTTGCTCTAGCCACCCTGTTGCCGTGATTTTCTTGTTGCGAAGGTTTGTTAAGTCCCCTGCGAAGGTTTAGAGGCTTGAAAGCTCTGCGAAGGTTAGGGCTAGAGAGATGGCTAGGTCAAAACAGATTGCTCGTGTTGCATCTCCGTCTGCTGCGGACGACGGCGTGACCTTTGAGTTTGGACTTAGCCGGGTTTGCAACTCGGACCTGGCGTCGTACGTCAGGCGGGGCTGGATCGAGGAGGGAAAGGCGAGGGCCAGCTCTGGGGAGACAATTCCCAAACCGGAGGTCGACGGGGTTGTCGTTTTTGAAGAGTTTTTCAAAGCTGGTCTGCGCTTTCCGGTGTCTTCGTTTGTGACTTCGGTTCTTCAGCGCTTTAAACTGAAGTTTCATCAGCTGACACCGTCATGTTTCACGAAGTTGTCCACTTTCGTGTGGGCTTGTCGCTCCCAAGGAGTTGTTCCGCATGTCGAGGGTTTCGTGCGGACTCATCGTGTGCACATGCAGCCCAGGAAGATTACTGACAATGAAGGTAACATTAGATTGGGTCAGTTTGCTGTGTACACCTTCTGCCATCGGGCTGGCTCGGAGCTTCCAGTGCAAGCTCAGAAGAATAAGTGGGCAAGTGGGTGGCAGGAGCATTGGTTCTACTATAAGCTTAGCGGAGCTGATGAGCTTTGCGGCGAACTTCCACCCCTCAGTGACGTGACCGCCGAAGCCTCGATGTCCGTAGAAGCGCACACGGCTGTCAACTGCTTGAGGGTTGTTGCTCGCTCGCAGTGTGCTCGCGACCTAGTTGAAGAGTACTGCTGCGCTAAGGTTTGGCCCCTCAGCCGAAGGCAAGCCTGGTTCGCAGTTGAGGACGACTCTGCTTATGAGACGAGGGGTTTGAAGAAAACCAAAGCTGGATTTGAACAAGATCTGGGAGAGTACTCTCAAGAAATTTCCCAGTCGGAAAACTGGCGTCGAAGCTGTTCTGAAACGGGTTCAGCAAACTGTTGAAATTCTTGTTGGGAAGTTGTCAACCCTCGAGGTTAAGGCCATTCATAGCGCTGTGGGGAGCGGTGGTAGAGTCAACAGGCTCTTCGACATGTTAGGGATCTCGTACCCTGATTGGCCCGTACCTTCGAGCGAGGATGCGCCGAAAAAGAGAAAACGCACGTCCGTGGGGGAGGAGGTTGTTTCACGACCGAAGAGGGGTCGTGGTCGAGGCCGCGGCGGCGCTGGCGTCGGCCGAGTCAAAACGCTGGCGACGAAGGTTGCTGTGGCGTCGGGTGCTGCCGGAATTTCCTCTTCCTCGGCCATTGTATCGGTGACGGGTGGCCGAGGTGTTTCTAAGGTTGGGGGGCATGTGCCGCGCGTCGGCGGAATTGGAGCTCTAATCCAGATTTCGGATGATGAAGGTGTCTCTGATGATGATGAAAAGGAGGAGGAGAAAGAGGCAGAGAAAGAGGCAGAGAAAGAGATCGACACTGAGGATGATTCATCTGATGAGGTTAGTGATACCTCTGGTGACGAGGGTGATTCAGACGATGAGGTGTCCATCGGTGATGACCGCGGGAAGGCGGTTGTCTCATCGAGCGCTGATGCTGAAGCTGCACGTAACATTGATGAGATACTGTGGGACCTTGAGCCTGAGAGTCCCAAGCGAGGGTTTGTGCCCGAGTTCGCGGGGTCACATATCTGTGTTGACGGTTTTGAGGTGAAGGGTGACCTTGAAGCGGAACGGACCCCTGGTAAAAGACCATATGGCGAAGCTAGCCGGTCCAGCCTTCCTTACTTCGCCAAGAAGGTTGGGGTTTCGGACCCGGCGATGGAGCTTTTTACGAGTCCGGACCTTCGAGAGTGCCATTTGCAATGCGCTCCGGAGGAAAGGCATTTTCTTGGATGTGTGTTTGGCCGGGTTTGTGTGCCGAAGGCCGAGCTTTGATTGGTCAACCAACCATTGGACGAGCTTCATGATGATATTGACGTTAAGTTGGCTGAGCTGATGCTTCTCAGTCGTTCGGCGCGCCGAAGGGCTGGTTTAAACAATGACTATCTGAGCAACCGATTGGCCGAGGTTGAGAAAGAAAGCAATGATCTTCGGCGAAGCTTAGAAAACAAAGAGGTAGAGCTTAACAGTGCCTTAGAGAAAGTTAAGAAATCCTGGGAGGAAACGCAGGAGGTTGTGAGTCGTAACGCTGATCTGTTATCTGCCTGCCGTGATAAGGACAAAGATTTGACCTCTGCGAAGAGCCGCATAGAAGAACTGACCTCGGAATTGGCTTCTCGGTCAGAGGTGTGGCAAAAGAGAATGGGGAAGATTAAGGACAAAGTTGACACCTGCTTGACTGAAGTCGGCGGCTCTGCCGGGGAACCACTGCCCGCTGCTAACACGGAGGCCTTCGAAGGTTGGCTATGTAACGAGCTTGATGTTTTTAGCTCATTGGTTGGTAATGCAGCCGACTTTGGGGGCTACGCCGGAGCTTTAGCAATGGCCGGTACACTTCGCCAAGCTGACTGCGAGCACCTTCGCAAGATTAGGAAACCGAGCCACGTTTTTCCGACGGTTGACGAAGTGCGTAAGATGAAGGTTGATGACGCGGAGGTTCAGAATTGTGCGATGTGTTTGCTTCGCAGATTCTGGATTGCTGGTGGGGGCCGTGCACTTGCCTTCGAAGAGGCTGCTGAAGCTACACGTCAGGTTTGTGATGTCGGAAAAAATTTGAATTTTTGGTTTATTTATGAAAGAAAGTGTTAGTATTCATTTCTGTGTCCCTCCCCCCCCATTTTTCTCGTAGGCTCGGAGGGACGCGATGCCTTCGCCGTCTGCGACTGATGATGTTGCTGGTTGCTCCAAGGCCGCACCTGCACACAGTTCTGCTGATGTTCCTCCGGTTGAAGAGGTTCCCTCGGCCGAAGAGGCCCCTGCCACTATGGTGTCTACTGTTGAGGAATCTGCTGAGGTCGAAGCAACTGCTACTGACCAAGCAACGGGGGGGGGGGGGGGTTGAGCATGCTGCAACTGGCGAGGTTGAGGCGGAGGAGCATGAGGATGCCGAGCAGGTGTGAGAATTAGGGGTGATTTTAAAGAGGGTTCATCTTGTAATATTTTGCGAGGGGAATGTGCTGATGTAAAACACTGAGAACTTGTTTGTCTATTTGACGTTGCAGGTTCCTGATGGAACCGTGTTTGAGGTGTTTGATGTGACGCCTCTCACGTTAAACTATCAGGACATTTTTATAACTGGTGAATCATGGGCTCGGGCTAAACTCAAACACCCTTCGCTGTCCTTTGAGCGTTTTTGGTGGTCGAAGGTGCGGAGGTATGATTTAAAAAATAGCCGATCGAGTTGTTTTTGGCGTGACACGGATTATACGGATCGACAAGCTACGCGCTTTTTGTTTAGTTCTTCTTCGCAACCTGTTGTTGATGACGACATTGATGAGAGGACGGCTCTTGATTATTTGTTTTGGCGTAGTAACCTTGAAAAGGGGCCAGACGGTTCTCTTGTAATTCCGAATGAGGAGCCTTTAGAGAGTGGTGACGTGGCTCGTCGGTATATGTATAGGGCGAGGGTGTTGCCCGGGGAGCTGCCAATTGTGCCTGCGGCTCCTTTATTGTGGGGACCCATTGTCCCGATAGAGACGGGGTTTGAAGTTGAAGGCGAGGGTTGTAAAGATGTATTGTTAATTGAGGATGTTGGGGATTCCTTGTAAATCTTTACTTTCTAGAAAGAGTATATCATGTTGTGGTGAATTTATAGTTGTGCGAGGGAGTTGTAAAATTGTTTAGCCCAGTTGTGACTCATTTTTGGCAATTGATAAGGAATGGCTTTTTGACCTTCGCTGACTTTAAGGCGGAGCTCGCTTTATCGCTTAAGAACTGTGCTTTGGAAAGCAACGACGCCCCCTTTCCTTTTTGCGAGGCTCGTTTAACGCTTATGTATACTGTTTTTAGGAAAACAGCGACGCCCCCTTTCCTTTTTGCGAGGCTCGCTTAACATTTAAGTAACCTATTTTTAGGAAAATAGCGACGCCCCCTTTTCTTTTTGCGAGGCTTGCTTAACGTTTAAGTAACCTGTTTTTAGGAAAACAGCGACGCCCCCTTTTCTTTTTGCGAGGCTCGCTTAACATTTAAGTAACCTATTTTTAGGAAAACAACGACGCCCCTTTTCTTTTTGCGAGGCTCGCTTAACATTTAAGTAACCTGTTTTTAGGAAAACAGCGACGCCCCCTTTTCTTTTTGCGAGGCTCGCTTAACGTTTAAGTAACCTGTTTTTACGAAAACAGCAATGCCCCCTTTTCTTTTTGTGAGGCTCGCTTAACGTTTAAGTAACCTATTTTTAGGAAAACAGTGACGCCTCCTTTTCTTTTTGTGAGGCTCGCTTAACGTTTAAGTAACCTGTTTTTAGGAAAACAGCGACGCCACCTTTTCTTTTTGCGAGGCTCGCTTATCGTTTAAGTAAGCTTTGGAGTGTTTGACTTTTTGGGACTTCGCACCTCCTCTTGTATGAGGTGGAGATGAAGTTTGCTTTGCAAGCCCCTGGCATTTTGCGAGGGGGCTTGCGTTTTTTGGACTTCGCGCCTCCTCTTTTCTTAGGTGGAGGTGAAGTTTGCTTTACAAGCCCCTGACATTTCTGCGAGGGTGCTTGCATTTTTTGGACTCCATGCCTCCCCTTTCCTTAGATGGAGGTGAAGTTTGCTTTGCAAGCCCCTGGCGTTTGGCGAGGGGGCTTGCGTTTTTTGGACTTCGCGCCTCCCCTTTTCTTAGGTGGAGGTGAAGTTTGCTTTACAAGCCCCTGGCATTTCTGCGAGGGTGCTTGCATTTTTTGGACTTCGCGCCTCCCCTTTCCTTAGGTGGAGGTGAAGTTTGTTTTACAAGTTTGTTTCGAAAAAGTTTGTGTTTCGAAACAATCTTCAGGTAGTTTTCATCGATTTTAAGCACTCTTGAATAGGAGTTGCTTTTATCGATGTTTATAGAAAACCGAAGGATTTTTTGGGGGTTGTTGCTTGTATTAAGGATCTGGATACTGCCTCGTTAAAAAACCTTACGCCCCTTCGTAAGGAAAAAGAGTGCAGCTCCTTTGTTTTGGTTACAAGCATGGTGCTGATAAATATGAAAGGTAAAAGGCAAATTACATGTTGCGAGAGCTTGCTAAGGCTCCGCTATGGGTAGAATTGGCGAAGGTCATCAACATTCCAGGTACGTGGCAGGCTGTTTCCTTCGTTGTCAGAGAGGTGGTAGGATCCAGGGCGATTGCATTCTGTTATCAAGTATGGCCCAGTCCATTTTGGTTGAAATTTTCCCGCCATGTTGGCGTTTTGTTTCTGAATAAGGACGAGGTCACCCTTCTTCAGGTTTTTGATTCTCACCTTTTTGTCTCTCCACTTTTTGGTTTCTTCTTGATACTTGCGAAAGTTGTGCACTGCATTGCATCTCGTTTCCTCGAGCAAATCTTTATCAAGCAGCTGGTTTTGTTCATCTGATTTGAGGGTTGTTCTGAGAGAGCCATGTTTCAATTCTTCTGGTAACACGGCTTCTTCCCCCAAATAGAAGCCTGAACGGTGTGGATTTGGTGGCTCTGCATTCCGAAGTGTTATGGGACCAGGTGACCGAGGTTAGCTCTTCCGCCCATTTTCCTTTGGGTCTGCCTTGCAGTTTTTTGGATATTGCTTGAAAAATTATTGCGTTAGCTCTTTCAACGAGGCCATTGGATTGAGGGTGTCGGACTGAGGCGAAGCACAAAATTGTTCCAATTTGGGCGCAGAATTCCTTAAAGACCTCGCTGTTAAATTGAGTGCCGTTGTCGACGGTTAGATGTTTGGGAACACTGAACCGATAAACTATTTGCTGCCAAAAAAACTTTTTTACGGCTAGGGAGGTGATAGAAGCCAACGGTTTTGTTTCAATCCATTTGGTGAAGTATTCCACAGCTACCACTGCGTAGCGAAGGTTTCCTGGAGCTGTTGGTAGTGGGCCGACGAGGTCCATTGCCCATCTTTGCAAGGGCCATGTTGGGCATATCAGAGTTGTTGGGGCGCCTGGGGCGTTTTGTGTTTTTGCTGTTAGTTGGCATCCCTCGCAATGCTTGACAATCTCTTGTGCATCTCGTAATGCTGTTGGCCAAAAGAAACCTTGGCGGAACGCCTTTCCGACCAGCGCCCTTGGGCCATTATGAGAGCCGCAGATACCTTCGTGAATGAGTTTGAGTATGTCCCTTCCTTGATTCTGTGACACACATTTTAACCATGGGGAGGTCACCGAGGCTTTGAATAAAATGTTGTCCATTATTTTGTAACCTCGAGCTCTTTGCTTGAGCCTGTTTTCCTCTTCTTTGGTATCGGGTTCATGCAACCCGTTGATGTAGGCCATGATTGGGGCTCTCCAATCTTCGCTTTGGATTGCATTGATGAGCTTCGCTGTTTTTTCAGGGGCTTTGATGGCTGATTGTGTTGCTGCTTCATAGAAGACGTCTGGGGGTAGCTGTAGTTGCTGTGCTGCTGCTTTTGCCAGATTGTCAGCCTCGCTATTTTCGGACCTAGGAATTGCTTTCAGTGTTATGCCGAGGAAGAAAGATTCTAACCTTCAGACATATTGTAAGTATTTTTGCAGCTCTAGGTCTTTTGCTTTGTAATTCTTCTCGATATGTCCTGCAATGACTCGGGAGTCTGTGTTGATTACTGCCCTTCGGACTGATAGTGCTCGAAGTCTTGAAAGTGCCAGTATTACAGCTTCATATTCTGCAGAATTGTTTGTGCATTTGAAATCAAGCCGTTTTGCATATCGTAGCTTCGACCCAGATGGCGAAGCTAGGATGGCCGAGGCTCCTGCTCCAGCTGCTCCCCAGGCTCCGTCGACATACACTGTCCAAAACTGATCTGTTACGATTCCATCTCTGCGAGGGTCTGGAGTCCATTCGGCTATGAAATCTGCTAGAGCCTGTGATTTGATTGATGTTCTTCCCACGAAGGTTATGGTGTAGCTGTTCAATTCGACTGCCCATTTTGCTATTCTGGCGACTGCCTCATTGTTCTTGAAAATGTTTTCGAGGGGGTATGCTGAGGGTACTTGGATTTCGTGTGCTTGGAAATAGTGTTTTAGCTTTCTTGATGCCATGACCACGGCATACGCTATCTTTTCGAGCTCTGAGTAGTTCCGCTTGGGGCCTTCAAGGGTTTCTGACACATAGTAGATTGGGGCCTGCCTGGTTTTGCTGTTTTCGTGCAGCTCTTTGATCAGCACTGCGCTGGCTGCATGAGGCGAAGCTGCGACATACAGTAGTAGAAGGTCTCCTTTGTTAGGGCTGGTCAAGACGGTCAAGTTGGTGAGGTATTTTTTCAAATCCTCGAAGGCTTTTATTTGTCGAGGTCCCTAATTGAAAGGAGCGTTGCTTCTCAGAGTTTCAAAGAAAGGTAACCCTTGCTCAGCTGATCTAGAGATGAACCTACTGAGCGCTGCTAAGCGTCATGACAATCGCTGAGCTGCTTTTTTGTTCATTGGTGGTTCCATATTGATGATGGCATCAATTTTCTCTGGGTTTGCTTTTATCCCCCTTGATGAGACAATACAGCCTAGGAGTTTTCCTTCGCTAACTCCGAAGATACATTTTTCGGGATTCAGCTTCAACCCGGCAGACCGAAGGTTGTTGAAGACTCGCGCCAGATCTGATATGTGATTTTCTCTTTGTTGGCTTTGAACTATCAGATCATCGACATAAGCGGAGATGGCGTGCTCGTCTTTGAAGACGTCGGATGTCATGCGAGCGAAGGTAGAACCTGCATTTCTTAAGCCTTCTGCCATTCTTCGGAAACAAAAGGTGCCCGAGGGTGTGATGAAGCTTGTTTTTTCTTCGTCGTCCTCGTGCATCTAGATTTGATGGTATCCCGAAAAGCAATCAAGGAGAGAAAGCATCTGACAACCAGTTGCTCTGTCTACCAAGGTGTTTATGTTTGGTAGAGGGAAATCGTCCTTCGGGCAAGCTTTGTTTAAGCACGTGAAGTCTACACACATTCTCCACTTCTTATTCTTTTTCTGGACTAGGACCACATTTGAGAGCCAGGATGGATATTTGACGGGGTGGATGACCCCTGCATTCAAAAGTCTTTTTACCTCTGCCCTCGCTGCCTCTTTCCTTTCTTCTGACATTTTGCGAAGCTTTTGCTTTACTGGACAATACCCCTATTTTATGTTCAGGCTATGCTCAATCAAAGATCTGTTCACGCCCTTGAGGTCCTCTGCAGACCAAGCGAAGGTGTCTGAGTTTTCTTTGAGAAAATGGACAAGGTTGTTTTCTGCCTGAGTGTCGAGGTGGGCTGAGATGATTACTTTCCTTTCGGAATTACCCTCGAAGAGTTGGATTTGTTTGGTTTCTTCTTTGGGCGAAGCTCTTGTTTGGTCATAGTTTGCTTCACCTTTGCTGCCGAGGTTGGTTGTTGGAGGCTTTGTTAAATTGTGGACATTGCGTTGCCCAGGTGATACTGTCCCCTCAGCGGCTCTTGCCACGTCTTGATCTCCGTATACTGCAACAACCCCCTTCAGAGCAGGAAGCTTCATGCAAAGGTATGCAGGATGAATGACTGCATTGAAGGCATTGGTGACCCCTCGGCCAAAAATTGTATTGTAAGGATAGAACATGTCAACCACGTCGAAGGTTATGTGCTCTGTTCTGCAGTTCACTTGGTCTCCGAAGGTTACAGGCAGAGAGATTTTTCTAATAGCTCTTACTTGCTGACCACCGAAGCTGTATAGGAGGTTACCAGCGGGTTGCAAGAGATTTCTGTCAAGCTTCATGTTATCGAAGGTTGAGGCGAACAGAATGTCCGCAGAGCTTCCTGTGTCGACCCGGATTTTGGTGACTGTCCACCCTTCTAGATTGGTTTCGATCACCATAGCGTCAGTGTGAGGGTAATCCCTCAACTTCATGTCACCGGAATCGAAGGTTATTGGGATGTGGGACCATCGCCCAAATTTGTGCGGTCCTTCGACGACGACGTGGTGCACTCTTCTAGTATGTTCTTTCCTTTGCCTTTTGTTGCCATGATCTTCATTGGAGCCTCCTGTGATGGCAAGGATTACGCCGAAGGTTGATGTTGGGTTGTTGATTGTTGTTTGGGTTTGGGATTCAGCTTTGACAGGCTGGGGGGCTGGCAAAGCTGGTATTGGGGGCGGTGGTGGTAAGGCGTTGGTTGCTTCCTGGTTGGTTTGGGTTTGAGGGGTTGCTGGGAAAGAAACGGTGTATGGTGCGTTTTGGCATGGAGGAACGGTGGTGGGATGGAAAGGGGTATGATTGTAATGGGGGTGGTGTGCGTAGAAAGGTTGGTGCGAAGGTAGGCCGTAGTTGATAGGGGTGTATTGGTATTGAGGGTGGGTTGGGTTGAAGTTTGGCTTTCTGGTATGATTGATTGTTCTGTTTTCTGCTGATGTGGCCATTTTGGACTCCTGGTATTCTTTTCCCTTGGCGAAGCACACGCATTGTTTGGTTGTGTGCCCCTTTCCTGGGCCACAAAAATGGCAGTACATTTTGGCCGGGTCCTTTTGTTGGTTTCTTTGGTCAGGCGGGGGTGGGAACCCATGCGGATTTCGGTTGCCCGAAGGTTGAGTGCCCCTATTATGGTCTTCGGGTGGACATGCCTTGTTGATTGCACCGATGTTACTCGGCTCTTGGCGAGGGTTGTTTTCTCTTGCTTGGGGCCTCGACTGTGGTTTCTGTTGTGCCCTTCGGGCGTCTGACTTTGATCTGAAATCCATATCTGCTCTACAGTATCTTTCTATTGTTTCGTGTAGCTCCTCTATAGAGTTTGTCGGCTTCCTGGCAAACTTTGAAGAGCATGGGCCTGGACGCAGACCGCTGACTGCTGCAAGGATTACGGCCTCGTCGGACATCCCCGAAGTTCTTGCTCTGATTTGGATGAACCTTCGCCAGTAGTCTTGTAATGGTTCACGCTCTTCTTGTTTGCAGTTGAACAAGTCGCTGGGGTTTGATGGAGCTACTGTGATACCCTTAAAGTTTGTGCAGAGCTTGTCTCTGAGGTTGGCCTAGGAATCCACGGTTTCGGGGGCGAAGGTTGCTGTACCAAGTCTGCGCGATGTCGCGAAGGATGATTACGAAGGACTTCGCCATTGTTGATTCATCTCCCCCTGCTGCGGCCACTGCCGCTTCATAACTCATTATGAATTGGCGAGGGTTAGTAAGTTCGTCATAACGGGGTAAATTTTGTGGATTGTAGCATGGTGGCCAGGGTTGGGTTTGCAGTATCTGGGAAAGTGGTGATCTTGGGTCGTAGGGCATCTGGTGTTGTTGGGCCCTCCGCTGGTTGCGAAGGTTTGGCTCTCTCTCATCTGGGTGGAGTTAGCGAAGATTTGGTGGTGGTGGGGTGGTGGTGGTTGACGGGCGTTGCCCTGACCCTGCTCGACATTCTCCTCATGGAGTGGTGGCATTTGCCTATCATTCCATTCCTCGGCTTCGGCCTCGGCTGCTGCGAGGGACTCCTCCATTCGGCGAAGCTGTTCTCTTGCTTCATCTGCCTTTTGCCTGATGAGACGCAACCGGTTATGCCTTTCAAGCTGGTCTAGGCGCCTCTTTTTCTCCTACAATTCAGCTTGAAGTCTTTCCAAGGCCTCGAGGCCCAACTCTTCTTCGTCTCCTCCCTCACCTTCTTCGGAGGTGTGTGGGTGCGGCTGTGGTACCAGCCGGGCGTGAGGGCCCGGGACCTCTGTCTACGGGGCGACTTCTTCTACTCCCGAAGGCCCTACATTCTCTTCGATGGGTTGAATGGTCGTCGTGGCCTCTCTAGTCGTGCGATGGTCTCTAGTTGAGGAGGCCCTTCTGTTTCCGGCCATTACGAACTTCGCTGCCCACGGACGGCGCCAAACTGTTGGATTCACACCTGCCCTAACTCCGCACTCGTGCAGGGGAGTGGCGAGGGTGGTCAATAGTCGGAACCAAAAGCGAAGGGTGCAAAGTAACGGGACAAGAAGCAAAGGTGCAGATGAGGAACAGTGGCGCTCTGGCTCTATTCCCCCAAAAATCCTGTCTGTTACACTTTTCATCTCTTGGTATTTATAGGGAATGCCAAGGGATGCAGACCAAATTACAATAGGGTACAAGAAGGATTCCCTAGCGCTGCACAGCGGAAGGGCAGAATCGTACAAACATAGGCGGTGTGGAAACCCTAGCCCGCCTTCCGCGTGTCCGCCGCCTCCTGGTCCATGCGCACCCTTGTAGGAACGTGAGGGTTAACCTTCGGCATGCGAACCATCGCTTCAAGCCGCGAAGCCCGCGTTCGCCTGCCGCCCATTAAGCTTGACGTCTCTTCCGAAGGTGTGCAACACAGTGAGGGTTACGCACCGTGTCCTTCACGCCTCTTGCCTGCAAGAAACAACAAACACCACCGAGGGTCTAGCCAACATCCGAAGGTTGGATAAGTAGCCGAGGGACGCGACGAAAGATTTAAGCCTTTTGCGAGAGTATGTAGGGTACGCGAGGGTTGTTTCCTGTGTCAGCCCGCGTGACGTCACTGCCGAGGGTTCCTTCCCCCAACATGATGGATAGTATTCTCGAGAGTTGTTGGATAGATATGTGACAAAGGCTGAACACTTACAGAGAACCACAAATTGATGGAGAGTACTAACGGATTTGACTTGAGAAGGTGCAAACATGCATACAGTATGACAAATATGTTTATTAGAGGGTAAGAAATACTTACAATGGTGGTGACCTGCATGTTAGTATATTTTTTTTAAAAAAATCAACACAAGAAAAAGATAGATGTTTTGAGTTAGCTAGTTAAGGCCAAGCGTGCATAGCCCCTCAGGTCATGCTTTCATTGTGGTGAAGTTCGCGACAACTTTCTTGGTCACATTGGTGACAAGTTGTGTGCGAAGGTTTATTTTTGAAATTTGCCTCAAGAGGCAAATGTTTAATTAAGAATGTGATAAAATAAATCACAAGAACAAAGATTATTAGTCAATATAAGCCGGTGAGAATTTATAAAATGGTGAGAAATAATCACTTATGTTGGTTTAATTCCAGCAATAGGATACTTAGTCAAATGGCAAGTCGTGGCCTTCGATCTTTCATCACATAAGTCGAAGGTCTTTGTCTGTCGTTTCGTTTGGATCTTCACTCTTTCTTCACATAAGTTGAAGGTTTCCACTGCTTGTTTTGTTGTGGCCTTTGATATTTCTTCTCATAAGTCAAAGGTCTCCTTCGACCATTTTGGAGCCTTCGATCTTTCTTTCTATTGGCTGTTTCGCTGCTAATGGCATTTGCAACCGATCCCGCTTCTGAGCTATTGTGCCTCTGAGCTTTCTCCCTATGAAGCTCAGAGACCTCTATCGACCATCTCATTGGGGCCTCTGAGCTTTCTTCTCAGAAAGCTTAGTGGCCTCTATCAGTTAACTCATTGGGACCTCTGAGCCTTCTCCTTACATAGCTCAGAGAACTCTGTCAACTATCTCACTGGGGCCTCTAATCTTTCTTCCCAGAAGCTCAGAGACCTCTGTTGGCTGACTCATTGGAACCTCCGAGCCTTCTCCTCGAAAGGTCGAAGGCCCAGATCAGTCATCTCTCTATCGATGGCCTTTGTAATTGACCCTACCTACACACAAGTCGCAAGATAAGTTGTCTTGTTAGTAGGCCCTTCGATCGCACGGGTTCTCCCCAATAATAGTGCGAAGGCTTCTGTTGCATCACCCAGTGCGGAGGCTCCCATGTGGCCTATTGGTGCAGAGGATTCTACGCTATTTCATGGCACGGAGGCTCCCACGTCGTTGTTGGTGCAGAGGCTCCTTCATCGTCTCGCCTCTTGGTGCAAAGGCTCATGTCGTTGGCTACTTCATCGGGCGTCCATGATTGATTCCTCCTGCACAAAAGTCACAAGATAGGCCTCTGTGAGGTTTTCCTCGTGGGTTGTCAAAGGTTCCAACTTTCACTCAAAAAATTTATTCGTGCCAAGCACGGTGGGGGCCAATGTTGGGAAGCGGTTCCCAAACAGGTGGAGGTGTGGGGACCTCCGACTTCGGTCGGAGGTTAACTCACTGGAGGATGGAAAATGTTGGGACAAGGGCCCCGAATAGGTTTAGGAGGGAGAGGTTCCCTGGTGAAAGCTGCCTGGAGAAGGCCACATGAAAATGACAAAGGTTCTATGCAGAGGTTCTCCGACGAAGATGTTTTGGTGAAGGTCCTGGACGAAGGTCCAGGGATGAAATTCCCAGGCGAAGGTCCTAGGTGAAGGTCTAAAGTAGCAAAGGTTCCATGTATCGGTGAAGGTTTCTAGGTGAAGGTCTAAAGTAGCGAAGGTTCCATTTATCATAGGTGAAGGTCTAAAGTAGTGAAGGTTCCATGTATGGCTTCATGAAGAAGGCTCAATGATGGAGCCTCCGTGACGGAGGCTCCCAACATGTGAGAGGGGAGAGTAAGATGACTTGATTAGGGTTTTCATCATCAGCCAGAGAGAGCCCCCCTTGCCCTCATCCTCTTGACATTATATAGGCAAGCAGTAATTTACAAGCAACCCCTCGGTGGGGGAAGATTTCACAAGCCACTACACTAACTCTCATTGGGCCTCTTTAGGGGAAGTTAACCCATATGTTGTATGGGCTCCCGAACAATCCTTGCCGCTCCAAGCTGTTTAGGTGTCGGCAAACACCAAGTGTAACAAGCAAAATCCGCAGTGAAACACAATCACCAAGTGCCTCTAGATGTACACACTCATGCAATGCCCTTGGATCTCCCAATCTCTCACTAAATGATGAAAAATCAAGTAAATTGAGTGAGAAGGGAATGGCTAGGCTCACAATGAAGTTTAGGCAGTCAAAATTTCCAAGAGAGTGAGCCCAAGCCAGCCACAACACTTATATAGAGCTCCCTCAAGCAACTGAGCCATTTCTCACACAAACCCACTGTCTACGTGAGCATCGTATGCATCTGGTCGAGGGCATCAGACGCGTCTGATGCCTGGATGCACGCCACATGTCTATCCAGTTCAACCTCAGACGCCCGATCTCAATGGCTACTTTCAAACTCAGCTTTGTTATGTTACATCGGACGCGCCCATCGGACATGACGCTCCGTGCGTCCGATGCACTGTCAGAAAACTAATGGCTAACTGCCATTTGAAAGGTCCTAGTTTGGTTTTGGTAATTGAGTGACAATTTAGGTGGACTAATATGTGTTTAAAGTGAATTACACAGGTGATTAGTCCACAAGTGATCTTATGTGAGCAACATATGCCATGGAGGTGAAATGGCTTGGAGATGTTGCAAAGGCTCACACGTGTGATGAAGGAGCTTATTGCATATGTGACATGACATAGAGTCATGTGGCTAAGATGGTGAAGATCAAGGCAAGACTTGGCTTGATGGACCGATTGCAAAGGTGAAGGGCAAGTTTTAGGCTTTGAAGCCGTTGGTACTGAGTGTCTAGAGGCTTGAGCAAAGACTTGGTGCCAAAGGACCGAAGCAATGGTGAAGAGGAAGTGAGGTCAAGATCGATGGACCATGGAGGCCATGTGATGATATGAAGTGGATCTAGGTTGGTGCATGTGTTGCATCAACAATGGAGGAGATGGAATGGAATGTGCAAGGCAAAGGTATATTTGTAGGGCATTTCATTTCACCGGTCATAGGTGTGTAGAGAAGTTTATGACCGGATTTAGGATAGATGGCCGTACTATTAAGAGGAGCAAACTTGTTTGCATATCGGTCATCTAGTGCCACTTGAGCGATCTAACATTGCGATGTTGCTAGGATCGAGTGGCGTGGTGAGTGCAAGTGAAAATCCTTTGAAAAATAATTATGAAAATGCTAACACACTTGCACATGATGGTGTACACTTGGTGGTGTTGGCACATTTGCTAAGGAGAAGTTGTTGGAGAAGAAGTTGTGTTGAAAGGAGGCGTGGAGAAATGGGAGAAACTAGTGATTAGTCCCTCTCACTCCTGCCAAGCTTGCGAGGCAGGATTCAGCGGTTTTCGGAGAAGAAGTGGTGTGCTCTGGGAGCATCGGACGCTGGTCCGAGGGGCATCAGATGATGGGCCGAGCGTCCGATGGCAAACCCTAGGTGCAGTCAGATGTTGTGGGAGCATCGGACGCTACATCGGACGCTGCAGTAACACTGTGCAAGCGTCTGATGCTGATGACATGGCAAGAGCTAATTGTGATGGGAGCATCAGATGCTCCCTAGCGTCCGATGCAGACACATTGGACACGTCTGATGTGGTCTGGAGCTCTCTGGAACCTCTCTGGACACCCATCGGACGCTGGTCCTTAGCGTCCGATGCTAAGGGCCCGGCGTGTCCTATTAGGGTGTGTTTTGTGCACAAAAGAGTGAAAGGCATCGGTGCGTCCGATGCTTAGGCATCGGCGTGTCCGATGCCACTTTAACTGGCGCGGGAAATGATATAGCCGTTGGGATCGAGTGGTTCTCTATTGAAGCTGCTGGACTCGTGGCTCCATCGGGAGCATCAGATGCTGAGTTGCACAGAATGCCCAGTGAAGGGGCATAACGGCTAGTTAGCCTTTGGGGCTATAAATATAGTGTGTGGCCGACCTTGGCTGGTGCTTAGCACCCTTGGTACTTGGTGTCCATGCTTGGGGAGCGCTAGAAAGCCCTCTAACTCACTTGTGCTTGCTAGTGTGCAAATCAATTGTGAGTGAGTGATCGCTAGTGCGTTGTATTGAGAGATTGCATCGAGTGACACTAGGTGTTCATGTTGCAAGCCGGTGGTGCTTGTTACTCTTGAAGGTTGCCACCTCCTAGATGACTTGGTGATCGAGTCTCCGTCTTGAAGCCCGCGTGAAGATTGTGCGTGGCTCCAAAGAAGGATTGTGAGGGGTGTTGTGCTCGCCCCACGGGGATCGCGAAGAGCAACTCTAGTAGAGTGTGTCATTGAGCTACCCTCACTTGTGGGTGAGTTCTTGCGGCGCTCGAGTGTCGAGCTAGGTGTGGTGCCTATTAGCCGCCGAACTACCAAGGTGTGTGGTCGACACAACGGGGACTAGCTTGGTGGCAACCAAGTGAACCTCGGGAGAAAAATCACCGCATCAACTTCGTGTTCATATTCTTGGTGGTTTGCAAACTCCATTCACTAGCTTGTATTTACTTGTTCATATACATGTGCTAGTGTAGTTGTTTTTGTAATTAGTTAGCTTGTGTAGCTTGCTAGTTACCTTCCTTGCTTGTGTAGCATAGAAGTTGATTCTGTGAGTGACTAGTTGACTTGTAGTCTTGCTAGTAACATTGCTTAGTTTGTGTAGCTAAGTTGAGCTCTCTAATTTGGATTGTGTAGCCTTGTTATTGAGCATTGCTAGTGAGCTTAGGCTTTGTGGTTTTGCTTAGTAGCATGTGTAGGAGCTCCCCGGTTGTTTGAGTACTAGTTGCTTAGGTTTGTGTAACCTTGCAAGCTAGAATTATTTAGGTGAGCTCTAGCTAGCTCGACACCTTAATTGCATTGTTTAGGATCTTTTATAAGGTGCTTGAGAGTATAGATAGAGGGGTGTAGTCTTGGCTAGACCGATAGTTTTAATTTTGCATTTATTTCGGTTAGCCGATACGATTATTTTTAGAAAGGACTATTCACCCTCCCTCTAGTCCGCCATCTCGACCCTTCACCGTTCCATCAGACGCGGCTACAGGATCACATCGGACGCGCCAGGGCCAGCGTCTCATGTCTATGCAGACAGCATCCAGAGAGTTTCTGCGGGCATCGGACGCATCCGATGGGTCAGCATCTGACGCACAGAGCGTCTGATGCTCCTCTAATTCCTCAGCTCGTGCCACATTAGCTGCATCGAATGCGCGCACAGTGTCACCTATGTGTCCGATGCACCATTCGATGCAAACTGACCTTCAACCTGCACCTAAGGTTTACTATCGAACGCGTTTGATGCTCCTAGGACAACATCTCTTGCTTTCTAACTTCTATCTTGGCTTCTATGTGCCAATACCAAAGTGTTTCAACACTTGTGCATGTGTGTTAGTATTTTTCAAAATATTTTCCAAGGGAAGTTGGCACTCACTAGAATCTAAATGCATATGCAAAGTGTACATTATCTAGCGGCACTTTGATAACTGTATTTAACAATCGAGTTTCACTCCTCTTAATAGCATGGCCACCAATCCTAAATGTGATCGCACTCCCTATAGTGTCTTGATCACCAAAACAAAATAGCTCAATGGATATACCTTTGTCTTGAGCCCATTTTATTTTTCTCTTTCTTCTTTTTTAAGTTATGGAGCACTTGATCATAAGCATGTGGACATCACCATTCATCTAGCTTCACCACTCGGACTTGGACCAACCTATCTTCTAATCATACTTGAGCATAGGGTTAGTCCAATAGGTTTCATCAATTACCCAAAACCAAACTAGGGCTTTCAGTCGACCGCACTCAGATCCGGTGACGGCGGCGGCTTGCGTCCCTGCTCCTGCATGCGGCATGACAGGCAACAGCAGGACCATACCCGGCTAGTGGGCTGGAAACGAGCTTGCCAGCGAGCTCATGGATTTCTTTTGTTTTTTTATCGATTAGCTGAGGCGAGCATTCTAACTTCTAAGGCATCCATCTCCATTAATAGATTAATCAAGATGGACAAAGCAACTGCCTCCGTTAGTCTGCATGAATGGTGACCTTTCGACGCAGGCGGTTGCAATGCCCGCCTCCGTTAACCGATTTCACCCGGCTCTATTAAGTTTTGTGTAGTAGTGCTCTAGAAATCCATTTACAGAGGCAGCTGTATCTAGAGCCGCCTGTAAAGATTGGGGCATTTGTAGAGGTAGCTGAAAATAACAATGGTCGGTCGTTTTAGGTTGGAATTGCTTTTCATTGTACTACTATAAGCAGAGGTTTTTTAGGGTCTGTTTGGTTGGGCTTTTGGCTTCGGCTTTTGACCGCCCAAAAGCCGAAACCAAAAGCCCAACCAAAGGGGTTGCTGCTGGAGGTAGTTTTTTCAGAAGCAGATGCTTTTCTATAGTATATTTTTGAAAGTTACTTTGACCCTGCTTTTGACTTTTGACTTTCTGTTTTTCAGAATAGGTGAAATAAAAAACTTTTTCATAGTTGTTTCAAGAAAAATAAAGCTAGAAGATATATTTTATGCTTGTTTAACCAAATAGCTTTCAGCTTTTCTACAGCTTACAACCCACACAATAGTTTTTCCACAGCTCACAACACATAGCAGCTTTTCCCCATGACCATAGCTCAACCGAAGGGACCCTTGGTCACTTGTGACAATAAGATTCAAAAACATGTAGTAGCAATGATGGTTCTAGGTTGGAATTGCTTTTCATTGAACTACTATGAGAAGAGGTTTTTGAGCCGCTTGTGATACTAAAGATTCAAAAACCTGTAGTAACGTGGTTCTAGGTTGGAATTGTATTTTATTGTATTACACTGTGACAAGTGTTTTTTGAACCGTCTGTGATATTAAGATTCAAGAACCGTTTTAGCAGCCTTTGATTGTATCCGCTAGGGATTTTTGTAATACTGCAATGAAGACAATTTATTTTATTTCTATAGTAGAGCCATAAAGATATACAAAGTTCATAAATGCAAAAATAGTTTAAATGTGGGGCACCTATTCCCACATAAATTTCGTCGATCGAACCTCACTTCCGTGCAGGGGGTGTTCGTGACAAGCGCGGGATAGGGGAGGACTCGTCCAAGCCTGCTGCTTGATCACCTGCTGGTTCTTGATCTTGGGTTATCTGTCACCACGGCTCCACCCAAGCCTTCTGTATAGACTAAGATTTTGTTGGAAACCATGACAAAGAGTGCAGAGGATGAAAACTCTCGATGGGATCAAGTAATTGAGAACTTTGATTTGTTGTTTTCTAGGATGAGTGACATTGGCATGATTCAACAGGAGCTGAAAACCCAGAACAATCTCAAGGTTGATCAGTGTGCTACTTACTAGAGATTCATTGCTCAGCAAGTTCAGGCCAATGGTCAGGATGTGGCACAGTTAACCATGAGACAATTTGAAGATGAGCATAAATCTCTCACTGACAGTGCAGGGTCCCTAATATATGAAGAAGAAGCTCCTTTCACTAATATGTTTGCCTAGGGCAAGTCTACTCAGCAACCATAAACATCCAAGCATCACAAACCTCCAACTGACCATGTCAAAAAGGATACAACAACCTCATCATACACTTCCTAAGATGCAATTTCCCACCTTTGATGGCAGTCATCCTAGAATCTGGATTTATAGGTGCAGAAATTATTTTACCATGTACAACATTCCTGCCACTCTTTGGGTTACAGCAGCAACAATGCACCTTGAAGGTAATGCTGCCAAGTGGTGCTAGGCTTACAAACAGACTCATGACAAGATTTCTTGGACAACATTTTGTGTAGCTGTGGAGCAAAAGTTTGGTTTGGATGATTACGAAACTACAATCACAGAACTGTTGGCCCTCGAGCAAACTGGCATTGTGGAAGAATACACAACCCAGTTTCAATCTTTACAATTTGATGTCACAATGCACAGTGCTACCTATGATGATTTGTTCTTTGCATCCAAATATGTTGCTGGCTTGAAAGATGATATTAGAGTAGCAGTGGAGCCTCAAGTGTCTACTACTGTTTATCGAGCAGCTATCATTGCCAAAATTCATTAAAGGGTCCTAGAGAGAAGCAAATTCAAATACCAGAGGAGTACATTCAACACCGGACCCAACACACAATCCAAGACTGACCAAAGGCGGCAACTAACAAGTAGCACACTGTGGAGATACAGACAATTGAGAGATTTTCGAAAAGCTAATGGTTTATGTTACAATTGTAGAGAAAAATTTGAACCAAGGCACAGTGAAGTCTGCTCCAAAAGAGTCAAAACACAGGGCCATGCTTTGGTGGTCAATGACTTGGACAGAGAACTGAGTGATGAAGTACTCAACAAACTGGCTATTGAGGATACTCTCCAAGCACATTAGGGGGTCAAACCCCTCCTGTTTCCCTTCAAAAAAGGATACTCTCCAAGAAGAATTCTATCAACTCTCTCTCAATGCCATTTCAAGCGATGATCATGTCAACTGTATCAAGCTCAAAACAAGGGTCAAAGACAAGGTCATGCTCATACTGCTGGATAGTGGCAGTTCTCATAGCTTTGTAAGCTCTTAGTTTGTCCAGCTAACTAATCTACCCACTGTACCTGTTTCTCCTAGAAAAGTAAAGTTGGCTAATGGGGAATGTATCTCGACTGACAGGAAGGTACTTAACCCCCAGTGGTACTGCCAAGGCCACACATTATCTGCAGATATGATTGTGTTGGATATGAACTCATGTGTTGTAATTTTGGGCTATGATTGGTTACAACAGCATAGTCCGATGAGTTGTGACTGGAACAAGAAAACACTTGAATTCCAAGAGTTAGGTAGAACCATAAAACTACAAGGCTTTATAACAATAGCCCCTTGAATTGCAGTCCATATTAGCTCACAAAGTTTATAATTCAACCAAGAGCAATGATATTTGGGCCTTTGCCTTAGTGGATTATGTTCCTGACAAGCCTCCAACAGTTGCTCCATCAGCACCACCACATTATCTAGCTATCATAGAACTGTTGGACAAATACCATGATGTTTTCAATGATCCCAAGACACTACCACCACAGAGAAGTTATGACCATGCTATTCCATTGCTGCCTGGTTCAGTGCCAATCAATGCCAAGCCTTATCACTATTCACCACATCACATAACAGAGATTGAGCAACAAGTGCAACAGCTGTTACAGTCAGGACTCATTGCCCAAAGTCACAATCCATTTGCCTCACCAGTGCTGTTGTTGAAGAACAAAGATGGCACCTGGAGATTTTGTGTGGACTATAGGAAATTAAATACAATGACCATCAAGAACAGATTTCACATGCCTATTATAGAAGAGATATTGGATGAATTGAGTGGATCCAAGTTCTTCACTAAACTGGATAAGAGGTTTGGGTATCAATAGGTTAGGGTGCTGCTAAAGGATGAGCACAAAACAACATTTAAAACCCACCAAGGCCACTATCAGTTTAAGGTCATGCCCTTTGGGCTTACTAATGCCCCAACAACTTTTTAATGTATACGAATAAAGTGTTGTAACCATTTCTGAGATAGTTTGTGCTAGTGTTTCTAGATGACATCCTCATATATAGTAAGAACTTGGAAGATCAGATTCACCACTTAGATAACGTATTGGCTACTCTGAGAACTCATAAGTTATATTTGAAAACATCCAAATGCACATTTGTCCAAGCCAGCTTGCAATATTTGGGCCAAAATTATTTCTTCAAAAGGGGTGGCCACAGATACCAGTAAAATATCTGCAATGCTTCATTGGCTAGTTCCAACAACAATCACTGAGCTCAGAGCCTTTTAGGGACTCACAAGCTATTATAGGAAACCATTAACAAATCTATCAGACTGAAACACTTTGAGTGGTCATGTTATGACGGGTGTCCATTGCGAAAGGAGGAAGCCCGCGGATGGCTAAGTTCAGGTGTCTAGAGAGGGGGCTTAGGGCCCGAATCATTACATTATTAGGGGGTTATTTGCTATTTTTGAGAGAAGAGGAGGTATAAATAATTTGTAAGACAATTTTGAGAAATTAAGCAGAAACAATCTTATTTGTTTCCGGCTTCCTGAAGGGAGCCGGGAGAACCCCCACGCGCCGTCTTCCCCTTCCAGCCGCGTGACCACGGCGCCCTCGCGCTGCCCTCGTGCTCTCAGGCCTCGTCCCCCGATCTTCCACACCTACAACCTCCAATCCAAACCCGGTAGAACTAGAGTTCCTATCAATCTGTATCGGCAATGTCCGGGCCACCAATCACCTCGACTTCGCCTGCCGCGTCTGTTCCACCGGTGCCCTCCACCGCACCGCTGTTGCTGACCTCCGCCCCAACCTCTTCGACAGCCTCGCCGTCCGCGTCTGCTCCGCCCGCGCCGCTCTCGCTGGAGTCGTTGGCGGCGGACGTTCAAGCCCTAGCCCGTGGGATGGCTGCGATGCAGTCCTTCCTCGCGGGCTCGTACCAGCCGTCGCTGCCTCCGACGCATCCCCCACCATCGCCCTCGCCGCCACCGTTGTCAACGCCGGCGACTATGCCCGTGGGATTCCCGTACGACATGCCAACGACCAGCACCTCCAACATGCCCCTGCATCTGCTACGGTTGCTGTTGTCGCCGTCGCCCATCCCGCCTTGGGCCCTCGGTGCGGGAGCTGCGGCTCCCATCTACACCCCATCCACATCGACGATGGCCGCTGCGGCGCCCTCCTATCCCACCGCGTTTGGGGCATCTTCTTTGGCGGGGTTGATGGGCTCCTCCTCTATGGGGGTGCGCCTTCGCCGCTAGGGCGCAGCTGGGTCTCCGGCGTCCTCCCCATGATGGACAAGACCCCTGGTCCTAGTGCCCCACGCCCTACGTTGCCCTGGCCGCCCGCAGCACTAAGCGGCTCCGGGCCCACGACCCCACAGGCGTCAGCCGGCACTCCCCCTCCAGCGCGACAGTTCCACCGGTTGTCGTCGGCTGAGCAGATGGAGCATCGTCGCCTTGGCCTCTGCTACAATTGCGACGATCCCTATGTCCGCGGCCATGTATGCCAGCGGCTCTTCTACTTGGAGTTGGCGGACTACCTCGACGACGACGCCCCCGCCGACGTGGTAGTGGGGGTGTCCTTCCAGGATTTTTCGGAGGACCACACCGCTACAATGGAGGCTGCAGGCACTGACGGGGGCCAGCCCACGGTCTCCCTGCACGCCATTGCTGGCGTCCGCACCGAGAACGCCATGTTACTGCTCGTGACGGTGCATGGCCACCGCCTGGTGGCTCTCCTCGACTCTGGCTCCACGACCAACTTCATCAACGCCAATCTCATGCGTCGTCTATAGCTAGTCACCGCCCCGCACCCACCCTGCGGGTGTTAGTGGCAAACGGCGACTGTGTTTCATGCCAAGGGGTCGCCCGCGATGTGGCCCTTACCATCGGCTCTGAGGAATTCTCCATCAGCTACTTCGGCATCAACCTCAGTGAGTTCGACCTCATCCTCGGCGTCGAGTTCCTTCGGACCCTAGGGCCTATTTTATGGGACTACGAGGAACTCTGCATGGCCCTCACCCACGACGTGTGGCGCGTGTTGTGGAAGGGGCTGGGCTCGCCCCGCGACGACATCCGAGAGCCCGCGGCCCGGGCGGTCGCCGTTTCGCCCGGCCAACCGCTTCTCAACCGGCTCCTGCAACAGTTCGGGCCTGTCTTCGATGAGCCGAAGGGGCTGCCACCGCCCCGGCCCTATGATCATCGCATCCACCTGCTCCCGGGTACCGCGCCCAGCGTCGTTCGCCCTACCGCTACCCTCAGCTGCAAAAGGACGAGCTGGAGCGGCAGTGCGCGGAGATGCTAGCGCAAGGGATCATCCGCCCCAGCACGTCCCCGTTCTCCGCCCCGGTCCTCGTAGTGCATAAGGTGGACAAGTCTTGGAGTTTCTGCATTGACTACCGTGCTCTCAACGCGTGCACCTCCAAGGACAAGTTCCCTATTCTGGTGGTGGATGAGCTCCTCGATGAGTTGCACGGCGCTCGCTTTTTCACCAGCTGGACCTACGCTCAGGCTACCACGAGGTCTAGATGCACCCGGACGACATCAGCAAGACGGCATTCCGTACTCACTAGGGGCATTACGAGTTCTTGGTGATGCCTTTTTGCCTCTCCAATGCCCCGGCCACCTTTCAGGCATTGATCAATGACGTCCTCTGCCCGTACCTTCGCAGGTTCATGTTGGTATTTTTCGACGACATACTTATATATAGCTCGACTTAGGCGGAGCACCTGCAGCATGTTGGCGTCGTCCTCAACGCCCTCCGCGCTCATCACCTGCACCTCAAGGGTTCCAAGTGCTTTGTTTGGGGCTGCCTTCGTGGCCTACCTGGCCAAAGTCATCTGCGCAGAGAGGGTTGCCATGGACGCCGACAAGGTTACGGCGGTCTCCTCATGGCTGACCCCGCGCTCTGCGGCGGGGGCTGCGAGGCATCTTGGGGCTCGTCGGCTACTACCACAAGTTCATCTGCGACTTCGGCCTCATCGCGGCCCCACTTACGCGTCTTTTACGACGGGACGCATTTGCTTGGGACGACGAGGCTGAGGCCACCTTCCTGGCGCTCAAGGGTGCCCTCACCACAGGACCAGTGCTTTAGATGTCGGACTTCGACAAGGTCTTCATGGTGGACAGCGATGCATCGGGCGTGGGGTTCGGGGCCGTCCTTCATCAAGGCGCCGGGCCTCTCGCTTTCTTCAGTCGGCCTTTTGCAGCTCGCCATCTTAAGCTCGCTGCTTATGAGCGGGAGTTGATTGGGCTGGTCCAAGTCGTACATCATTGGAGGTCGTATTTGTGGGGGCAACATTTTCTTATTTGTACTGACCATTACAGCCTCAAGTACCTGCTAGACCAACGATTATGGACGGTTCCTCAACACCAGTGGGTTAGCAAGCTCTTTGGCTTCGACTTCTCCATGGAGTACAGGCCGGGCCACCTCAACACCGTGGCAGACGCATTGTCCCGCTGTGATGCCGAGGCCACGCCCGCGGGGGCGATGACTGCGGCTATGCCGGCCTGCTCTGGGTCATCTTCGTCTTCCTCAACGCACGCCTTGCGCCGCGCCACTGCTGCAGCGCCCGATGCGCAGATACTGATCGCTCGCTTGCACGCGGGCGAGCTAGCAGCCCCGTGGCGCGAGGATGGTGGCCTCCTGCTACATGGATCGCGCCTCTTCGTCCCTGACTCCGGCGACTTGCGCCAGCAGGCCCTCCAGCTGGCTCATGCGGCTGGCCATGAGGGGGTCCAGATGACGCTCCACCGCCTCCGCTCTGACTTCTACATTCCAGGCAACTGCTCCCTCATTCCGGACTGGGTGCGGACTTGCACTACGTGTCAGCGCAACAAGATAGAGGCACTGCAGCCGGTCGGCTTGCTGCAGCTCTTTTGTTGGGGGAAACGACCACCAGCAGCAACCCTCGCGTCTGTTTGTTTGTTAACCCTCGTTCTAACCCTCGAAGGGACCCATGTGCCTGTTCGGTCCTAACCCCCAGAGTAACCCTCGCTATACTTCCTCCGATTACCACCTCTCTTACTCTATTTCAGGAAGGGAGTAGGCCCAATGGGTGGAGAAAGGACATCGCCTGAGGACGAAAGCAGAGGACCCTCGCCCGAGGGAAGGCGTCTTCCGCAGCAGACACCGAGGGGTTGCAAGGGATAGCTTACGCTTGGCGGCGGCGGCCAGAGACAAAGGAGGATTAGGGTTTTTTCTCGCGTGTAGTTGTACAATCCTACCCCTGGTCCCCAGCCTCTTTTGACAGCTGACATTGTACTTTTCTGTAATTTGCCCCGTGACCCTTGGTATACCCTATAAATACCAAGGGATAAACAGTAAAGAGGGGGATTTTTGTGAAAGAAAAGAAGCTTGTGAGGCTCGAGTTTCGTCCCATCGCTTCTACCTTCGTTCTGTTTTTGCTGCTGATCATGGTAAACCCTCGTTCCACCCTGCGATCGAGCGGGGGTCAAGAACAGGCGAGAACCCCATAGTTTGGCACCGTCCATGGGGATCTTACGGTTGATGGTACCCTCGGCCGGAAATGGCGGGAACCAGGAGAGCAAACTCGAATAGAGAGCAACATCAGACCTCGGAGGCCACTATGTTTGGTCATGGTTCAAAAGGTGGTACCGTCGCACAGAGGGCAGAGGAGATCGGCGCGGGCATGGAGATCCCAGGCCCGGTCCCTCAGCCAGCTGCACAGCAGCATCCTCATACGTCGGGGGCGCGCGAGGGCGAAGACGAGGAAGAGGTGGGCCTCGAGGCCCTAGAGAGGCTGCACACGGAGTTGCAGGAGAAAAAAAGGCAACTCGATCAGATTGATAGGCAGAACAGGATGAGAGTCATCAGATAGGAAGCAAAGGAGGCCAGGGAACAATTGCGGAGGATGGAAGAGTGCCTGGCAGCTGCTGAGGCGGAAGCCGAGGGTTGAGACGAGCACAATATCGTGCTGCCCCGTCAGGACGATAATGTTGACCATGGGATCAATCATGCACCACCACCCCCACCGCCACCTCCAAGAGCCACCCATCATTTCGATCAACTGTACCCAGAAAATAGGGAGCCCGACCTTCGCAATTAGCGAAGAATACAACAACAAGCAATGTCATACGACCCAAAATCACTACTCTCGCAGATTCTTCAAACGAGACCTTGGCCACCCTCTTACAACCCACAAAACCTCCCAAGATACGATGGGCACTCCGACCCACGTCAGTTTGTGATGAGCTACGAGGCAGTAGTAGCAGCAGCTGGAGGAGACGAAGCAACCATGGCTAAATCCTTTGTCATCATCCTACAAGATATTGCCCAAGCATGGTACAACAGTTTACGACCGGGATCGGTGGACTCTTGGACCCATCTTCGTGACAAGATATGCACCAACTTCAAGGGCATCACCACGACTCCAGCTAACCCCATAGAGCTCTTCAATTGCAAGCTAGGGGAATGAGAACCCCTGCAAGACTACTAGCGAATGTTTATCCAGATCAGAGCCAGAACCCTAGGCATATCTAATGAAGCTATAATCCTCGCGGCGGTAAGTGGCCTCCGCCCAGGTCCTTGCTCCTCCAAATTTGCCAGTAGACCAGCCAGAACAATAGAGGAGTTGCATGAAATAATGGAGAAGTACAGCAGGGCCGACACTGACTTCAGGGCCAAGTCCGAAGCCCGCCGGTCCCAATCACACCCCCAAAAATGAGGACTTTCGGCCCACGATCAGAACCCTCGCAGGGATAGGACCAACATCAGCACAATCAACACATCCCCCCACCCAGAAGAAGAAAGAAGAAACAGCCAAGTGCAAAACAATCAACCCTCGCAAGGCGTGCCTCCTCGAGCCAAGCAAAGAAGACAACTAAGGGACCCCCTCAAAATGTATTGTCATTTCTGTGGACCAGCTAATGGCCATACAACTAAGCAGTATGAATGCTTCGCCAGGGGCAAGGAATTCCAAGAAACCTAGAGGACAAACCAAGCCAATAATCGATCCATAAACCAAACCAAAAAGCCAAGCTTCCACCCGCCCCACCAAACCTACCATTATACACCAATAAACTATGGCCTACCCTCGCAACAACTAAACTACTGCCAACATGCCAACCAAAATCCTTACCACATCAACACCCAAACCCACCAGCATGTCAACTATCAGCGCCAAAACACAGCACCATACACAGTCACCTATCCAACCAACCCATCAGCCCAGGAACATCAGCCCGCGAGCGCCACCCTACCTCCACCGCCACCAATCCCAGCACTGTTGGCCCCACAACCAGTAAAGGCCAAGACCCAAGCAGCGCAAACAACCATCAACAACCCAACCTCAACCTACAGAGTGATACTTGCCATAGTCGGGGGGTCCAATGAAGACCACGACAACAAAAGGCAAAGGAAAGAACACATGAGAAGGGTTCACCATGTGGCGGTCGAAGGTACCCATAGATTCAATCGATGGTCCCACATTCCAATCACTTGCAATGCAAGCGACATGAAGCTCAAGGAGTACCCTCACACAGACGTTATGGTCATTGAGACAAATTTAGTTGGGTGGACGGTGACCAAGATACTGGTCGACACTAGAAGCTCCACTGATATTTTGTTTGCCTCAACCTTCGATAATATGAAGTTAGACAGGAATCTCCTGCAACCGGCTGGCAACCCCCTATATGGCTTCGGGGGCAGCAAATCAGAGCCATCGGGAAAATTTTGCTACCAGTAACCTTCAGCGATCGAAACAATTGCAGGACTGAGCACATAACCTTCAATGTAGTCGACATGTACTATAACTACAACACGATTTTTGGTCAGGGTGTAACCAATATCTTCAATGCCATCATCCACCTGGCGTACTTGTGCATGAAACTCCCAGCCCCAAAGGGAGTTGTGGCAGTTTACGGAGATCAAGATGTTGCGAGAGTAGCCGAGGGCACCGCAACCCCAGGGCAACGAAACGTACATAACCTGTCACAGCCGAAGCCAAAGGATGTGCTCAATGATGAAGCCACATCAAGTGAGAAGGGAAAAAGAGCCAGCCCACAAGAGCAAGCGAAAACAGTCCAGCTCTTCGAAGGAAACAACAGAAAAAGTGTGATCATCTCAGCTCAGCTAGATGCCAGAACAGAGAACAGCCTCATTAGTTTCCTCAAAGAAAATAGTGATACCTTCGCCTGGTCTGCAGAAGATCTCAAAGGAGTAGACAGAAACCTAATAGAACACAACCTCAACACCAAGGCAGATTACCGCCTAGTCAAACAAAAGCTTTGCAAAATGTTCGAGGAGAGGAAGCAAGCGGCGAAAGCCGAGGTCAAGCGACTCCTGGACGCAGGCGTCATCCGCCTCGTGAAATATCCTACCTGGCTATCAAATGTAGTACTCATCTAGAAAAAAAACAAAAAATGGAGAATGTGTGTTGACTTCACATGTTTAAACAAAGCTTGCCCGAAGGACGACTTTCCTTTACCAAGTATAAGCACCCTCATCGATCGGGCAGCAGGGTGCCAAATGCTCTCCTTGCTAGACTATTTTTCGGGATATCATCAAATATGGATGAATGAACACGACGAGGAGAAGACAAGTTTCATCACCCCCCTCGGGTACGTATTGCTTCCGGAGAATGCCTGAAGGGTTGAGAAACGCAGGGTCAACCTTCACCCGCATGACCGCTAAAGTATTCAGAGATGACAACACTGTATCAGCTTATGTGGACGACTTGGTAATCCAAAGCAAAGAAAGAGAAAGTCACATCTCCGACCTCGCCAGAATGTTTGCAAACCTTCGGTCAGCATGGCTGAAGTTAAACCCAGAAAAGTGCATTTTCGGCGTAAGCGAAGGAAAACTCCTAGGGTGCCTAGTTTCAGCCAGAGGAATTGAAGCAAACCCAGAAAAGATCGATGCCATCCTGAATATGGAACCACCAACAAACAAGAAATTGGCTCAGCGCCTCGCTGGTCGCTTCGTAGCCTTAAGCAGATTCATATCAAGGTCAGCAAAATGAGGGTTCCCTTTCTTTGAAACCCTGAGAAACACGGCTCCATTTAATTGGGGACCCCAACAACAAACAACCTTCGAGGATCCAAAAAGGTACCTATCCAATATGACAACGCTCACTAGCCCTCAGCCGGGAGAAGTACTGTTGCTATACGTTGCAGCCTCGCCGCACGTAGTTGAAGGCAACAATCTGAAGCAAGTCCCAATCTATTTTGTGTCTAAAACGATTGAAGGTCCCAAGCGCCACTATTCAGAATTGGAAAAGGTAGCTTATGTGGTAGTAATGGCCTCAAGAAAACTAAAGCACTATTTCCAAACCCATGAGATAAAGGTGCCCTCCAACTACCCTTTGGAAAACATTTTCAAGAATTCCGAGGCTGTCAGAAGAATAGCCAAGTGGACGTTAGAACTCAACGGCTATGTCATAAACTATGTGGGCAGAACATCAATCAAGTCCTAGGCACTAGCAGATTTCATAGCAAAGTGGACTCCAAACCCTCGCAACGAAGACACAAAACAGGAACCCTTTTGGATTGTCCATGTAGATGGTGCATGAGGTGCAGCCGGAGCTGGCATTTCAGCAGTCTTAACCTCACTGTCAGGCGCGAGGCTAAGATATGTTGTACGACTAAATTTCAAATGCACAAACAACTCTGCTGAATACGAGGCAGTAATACTAGCATTGATAAAACTCCGAGCCCTATCAGTAAGAAGGGTCATCATCAAAATAGACTCTCAAGTCATAGCAGGACACATTGAAAAGAATTTCAAAACAAAAGATCCAGAGTTGAAAAAATACTTACAACTAGTCCGAAGGTTGAAAACTTCCTTCCTTGGCATCACAACTAAGTCAATCCCCAAATCCGAGAATTGCGAAGCAGACGAGTTAGCAAAGGCAGCAGCACATGCAACACATCTACCCCCAGATGTATTTTATGAGACAGCAGACCAACCAGCCACAGAAATCTCAGCGAAGCCAACAAAACAAATCAACGCCATACAGAGCGAAGATTGGAGGGCTCTCATCATGGCTTACATCAATGGCTATTATGAGCCCGACTCAAGAGAAGAAGAAAACAGAATCAAGCAAAGGGCATGAGGGTACAAGATAGTGGGAGATAGCTTATACAAGGCTTCAGTCACCGCCCCCTGGCTCAAGTGCATACCAGAAGACCAGAGCAAAGACATCTTGAAAGAAGTGCATGAAGGTATATGTGGCTCACACAATGGCCAAAGAGCGCTGGTAGGCATAGTTTTCAGACAAGGTTTCTACTAGCTCACAGCTTTGAACGATGCCGAGGAGTTAGTCAAACACTGCAAAGGGTGTCAGATGACCTCCAAAACTCAGAACTCACCAGGCGCCCCAATAACTTTGATATGCCCAACATGGCCGCTACAGAGGTGGGCAATGGATTTGGTCGGACCATTACCCATGACACCTGGAAACCTTCGCTATGCGGTGGTGGCAGTTGAATACTTCACAAAGTGGATTGAAACAAGACCATTAACAGCCATAACCTCGCAAGCAATGAGAAAATTCTTCTGGCAACGAATCGTGTGCCGATTTTGTGTGCCAAAACATCTAACAGTGCATAACAACACTCAATTTGACACTGAAGTCTTCAAAGAATTCTGTGGTTGTTGACACCAGATTTTTGGCTGAAAGAAATTATATTTGTGGGCCCAAACAGTTGGTTTGATTAAGGAAATTGGCTAAATAAGGAAATGACTTGTTTCGGTAAAAGACACGTTTTTGGGAAGGTCTATTTGGATCCGAATTGGCAAGTTTGAAGACGTGTCGAATTCAGCCGAAGAAAAGGGTTGGAGTCCGAGTTTTTGTTTAATATATCACGATTGTAACCTAGTCATATTAGGTTAGGAGTCTTTTGGGCTATAAATAGTTAAAGTCCCGTCTATTGTAAAAGATATTCAACAATCAATCAAACATCTTTTTTTGGCCTCCGGCCAAAAACCTTAGGAGTAGGAGTAAAGTAGATCTCGATGAGACCTTCAAACAAACAGGGCTGGATCGGTTGAATCGACCTCCGGTTTGCTTGTAAGTATTGTCATGGCTCATGTTATTGCTTAATAAGGCTGTATTTAGCTTAGACCAAACACTCGTTAAGCTATGATATGAGTTAGTTATCGGTTTAAGTTCATTATTCGTAAGGCTGCATTGGCTAAGATCAACCTCTTGCAAATAGTCGATCTTGACTAGTTATCAGCTCTATCAGATCTGGCAATCTAATAGATTCATCAAGTTATTGATATTGTTTATTTAATTTAATTTTATTTGTTACAACAATATCTTGCCCAATCGAGATTAACAAATTAGATCAAGCTTAAACATCATCTAGACTTATAGTTTTGGATACGTTTACGCCCATCTTTATCAGAACAATCGATCTAGACTCATATCGGCTAATTTGCTGATCTCGATTGCTACATGTTGTGCATTCGAGATATCTACTCAGTTATAGATTGATTCAAAAGTAAGTAGATTTGACTCGATATACTTATTATGGCTGTATTTTCGAACTCCACTAATAGGTATGTTGAATCAAACTTGCCTAGTTTTGGATCAAACCGTAGTTTAGTAGATAGATCTTGTTTGTGCCTCATGAACCCTGTATCGGCTAAATAGCCGATCCAGTTATGCTTTCATCCATAACATATATGCATGCACCAGTTTAAGACTAACCGATCTATTAATTATGTTGGATGTGATTTAGCTTGATTATTATTATGGCTGCATGGAAACACCCCACTGTTAGTAATTAAGCTATTTTTGTCGATCTGGTTGTTATTATGGTTGCATGGAAACACCTCACTGTTAGTGACCAGAACTACCAGCATGATTAGTCGATCTATCGGTTTTATTTTGGTTATTGCTATGCACGTAGGACTTTATACTTGTATCAGCTAAGTTAGATCGACTATCTCTCTTCCTGTTTCATCCACATATCTTAAATAGTCGTTCTATAGCTTTAACTATTAGATGCTTTACATTGATAGGAGTTGACTTTCTAGTTAATCTCCTCTGATAATGGCTATTTCAGAGCCGTATATTTTGGAACTGTCTGGCATCAAACCGGCAGATTCCACAATTTGATGTCTTGTTCTTCTTCCTTGTCCAGGTCAAATTGACTGGCACGCCTCAGATTCGAATCACCAAGCCCGGTTCCATCCTTGGAGGTTCATGAGATCAGGACTCTCGCTCCAGTACGGTCTCTGAGGGCCTCGTAGTGTGCTTGTCACTGAAGATACAAATTTTAGCGTCAACACATATTGTCTTGCCACCGAGATACAGAATTACTGATTTCACTAAGTTCACAGGAATCGACACAGTGTCGACTATGGAGCATATAAGTCAGTATTTAGTTCAACTTGGAGAAATATGTGATGAACCAGCGCTTAGAGTACGATTATTCCCTTTGTCTCTATCTGGCCCAGCGTTCTCATGGTTTTCATCTTTATCACCTAACTCTATTGAAGGGTGAGCAGATCTAGAGACTAAGTTTCTTATGTATTTTGACTTTGGAGTTATGGAAAAAGGGATAATAGATTTAGTCGATTTAAGACAAGGGAATAATGAAACTGGAAGTCATTATATTTAGAGATTCAGAGAAGTTAGGAATCAATGTTATACTTTGACATTGTCAGATTCAGAAATTGTTAACATTGCGATTCGAGGGCTAATACCAGCTATTAGAGATAAAGTTGGCTTTGATTGTACCAACTTAGCTGCTTTGGCCAAGAAAATAGCAAATGTTGAGGCACAATTCAGATACACATGCTACAACAAGCCTCAGAAGATTGGCAGTGCTGAATGTGGTTCATTCTTTACGGAGGAAGAAGTTGATGAATCAGACAGTGACGATGAGGAAGTAGCTGCAGTAGATTGGGCTTGGAAGCATTCAGAAAAAATATGTGTTGACGCTAAAATTTTTATCTTCAGCGACAAGCACACTACAAGGCCCTCAGAGACCGTACTGGAGCGAGAGTCCTGATCTCCTGAACCTCCAAGGATGGAACCGGGCTTGGTGATTCGAATCTGAGGCATGCCAGTCAATTTGACCTGCAATTGACAAGGAAGAAGGACAAGACATGTAATTGTGGAATCTGCCGGTTTGATGCCAAACAGTTCCAAAATGTACAGCTTTGAAATAGCCATTATCAGAGGAGGTTAACTAGAAAATAAACTCCTATCAATGTAAAGCATATAATAGTTAAAGCTATAGAACGGCTATTTAAGATATGTGGATGAAACAGGAAGAGAGATAGCCAATCTAACTTAGTTGATACAAGTATAAAGTCCTACGTGCATAGCAATAACCAAAATAAAACCGATAGATCGACTAATCATGCTAGCAGTTCTGGTCATTAACAGTGGGGTGTTTCCGTACAGCCATAAGAACAACTAGATCGACAAAAATAGCTTAATTACTAACATTAGGGTGTTTCCATGCAGCCATAATGATAATCAAGCTAAATCACGTCTAATATAATTAATAGATCTGTTAGTCTTAAACTGGTGCATGTATATACGTTATGGATGAAAGCATAACTGGATCGGCTATTTAGCCGATACAGGGTTCATGAGGCACAAACAAGATCTATCTACTAAACTACAGTTTGATCCAAAACTAGGCAATTTTGATTCGACATACCTATAAGTGGAGTTCAAAAATATAGCCATAATAAGTATATCGAGTCAAATCTACTTACTTTTGAATCAATCTATAACTGAGTAGATATCTCGAACGCACAACATGTAGCAATCGAGATCAACAAATTAGCCGATATGAGTCTAGATCGATTGTTCTAATAAAGATGGGCGTAAACGTATCCAGAACTATAAGTCTAGATGATGTTTAATCTTGATCTAATTTGTCAATCTCGATTGGGCAAGATATTGTTGTAACAAATAAAATTAAATAAAATAAACAATATCAATAACTTGATGAATCTATTAGATTGACAGATCTGATAAAGCCGATTACTAGTCAAGATCGACTATTTGCAAGAGGTTGATCTTAGCCAATGTAGCCTTACAAATAACGAACTTAAACCGATAACTAACTCATATCATAGCTTAACGAGAGTTTGGTCTAAGCCAAATATAGCCTTATTAAGCAATAACATGGGCCATGACAATACTTACAAGCAAACCAGAGGTCGATTCAACCGATGCAGCCCTGTTTGTTTGAAGGTCTCATTGAGATCTACTTTACTCCTACTCCTAAGGTTTTTGGCCGGAGGCCGAAAAAAGATGTTTGATTGATTGTTGAATATCTTTTACAATAGATGGGACTTTATAGCCCAAAAGACTCTTAACCTAATACGACTAGGTTACAATCGTGATATATTAAACAAAAACTCCAACTCCAACTCTTTTCTTTGGCTGAATTCGACACGTCTTCAAACTTGCCGATTCGGATCCAAATAGACCTTCCCAAAAACGTGTCTTTTACCGAAACAAGTCCTTTCGTTATTTAGCCGATTTCCTTAATCAAACCAGCTATTTGGGCCCACAAATATAAATTCTTTCAGCCAAAAATCTGGTGTCAACACATGCCCCCCTATTTCGGGATGAATTTTATTTATTCCCGAAATTGCCAATTTCCCTTTCTTCTTCATTAGCCGATCGACTGAGGCTTCATATTCACCAACCGTTATTTTCATTTCCCCCAATCGGCTTTCAAACCCTAGCTCTCAAAAAGCAAGCTTGCCGCCATCTAGCAAACTAAGCGGCTGCTCGAGAATCTACAAATCATCATCCACTCGAGAGAAATGGCGACCCTGGACTCCATCCCCGAGGTAAAAAATGTTTCCTCCTCAAACCTTCTCCCTTTTTCCTGGTAACTTTCATATTCTTCGTTCTATTTACCTTCCCGCAAATTTGTTGAAATCTTCAGGAGCTTCAAAATCAGATTTTCATCCCGGTAGCGGTTCGTATAGTTTCTTTCTTGGTCCAGCAGGCAGTTCTGACCCTTCCCCAGTTATAATTGCTGAAACTCAAAGGGTCCCTTTCAAACATTCTGACTTGAATTTGGATCTCTGGGACAAGAAAACTTCTTTGAGGAACTGACCATCAATTATTCTAGGCTGCAGGGATTGGTTGATCAAGGTAGCAGCCAAGAAAAAGACAGATTAGATTTTTCAGAATTTGGATCAATGTATTACTCTGTCCCTCTCTGATATGAAAAGGAATGAACCTTTGTTCAAAGCTGCTTGTTATTTCTGGTCCAGCACTTTCAATGCTTTTATATTTAGGCAAGGCCCTATGACTCCCATTGTTTTAGCTGATGTGCACATGCTAACTGGCCTGAACATTACTGAAAATATCAATCCTTATAGTCTTTTGACCAAGCCTTGTACAAAGTTAGAGAGTGTCAGAATAGGAGGTTGGTCTCATTATATTACTACCTTCAAAACTGCCCAGAACAGTATTTCAGACAGGGAGCACACAGCCTTTTTGAACATGTGGTTAGACAGATATCTATTCTGTGGACAGGGTTGCTCTCCATCCTTCAATTTCCTAGTGCTGGCAGAAAAGATACCAATGAATTCTAAAATTCCTATGGGCAAGTATCTTCTGGGAGCTCTGTACAGTCTGCTGAACAAGGTTTCTCAGTGCTTGATGGAGAATAAGACCATCCCAGCAATTACTGGCCCTTGGTGGTTTTTACAACTCTGGCTCAATCTCCATCTCCACAAATAGTAACTCCAGAGTTAACATCTCTATTGTTCCCTTCATCAGCTTTTTTAGAAGATCAAGAAAAACAATTAGCCGATGAAGAAAAGGTATGTCGATGCACATCCTTTGGTGAAGCCACAGCAATGATTACCACTAATGAGCCAACTAGCTATTTTTTAAGCTCTTCTATCAAGGTTTTCTGAATGGCATTCTTGAATGGTTCAGATACCCAGACATCCCAAAATTTGAAAACCCATTCTCCTTCAGATTTCAAGCTGAGCATGATGATGATAGTCTGAAGATTCTAAGTCACTTGGTGAGACCTTGTCTGCTACCCACTGAAATCAAGCATGGCAGGGAAAAACCTCCTCCTTCATATGAATTTCATTACCCTTCCATAGTAGCTAGACAAATGGGCTTCGGCCAGGTGCCCTCAGCTTTATTCTTTGCTGACAAACTGAAACCAAGGGAGCCAGTATCTTTAGCACTAGAGTATAACAGGATTCTACAACTGGAGCAATCTGTTCTGCCAAAAATCATCAGAGGATGGAATTGCCAACCATTTTCTGCTTCCTCTTTTGACAGTTGGTGGCAACAATGGAGCTTACACTTGTTTAATGAAGCTGTCTCCACATACTGCTTCAGCCTGGATCCAGATTTCCAAGCAAATGATGAGGTGTGCTTCCATTCTTTTCCCTTTTAAACATTGTGCAAAGCATCCTCACTATTCTGACATTATCATGAATGTTTGCAGGATCTGATTTGCCTAACTCCCCCTTCAGTAGATTACAACATATGGTGCCCCAATTCAAGACTTGGCTAGGATGCTCCCACCAAAAAAATAATAATGAAGAGAAAGGCTATCGAAATCCCTGATGACCAACCCCTCAGCACCTTCATAAAGGGGGCTGGCTCTTCTAAAGTAAAGAAACCTAGAACCAAAACCAAGAAACCCACAACCTCTGAAGAGAATCAGCCACCATCACCAATCAAAGCCACTACTACAGAGGTATGAAAGTTACTTCCTGCTTTATCTCCTCTTATTCTTGATTCTGATCTTTTTCTTTCCCTTTTATATCTAGGAGCAAGATACATTGGACATTGAAATTTTAAATGTACAATCAACTCTGCCTCCATCTTCTAGTAGAGAAAAATCTGACACTCATCAGGAGACTCTCCCACAATCTCCAGGTATAATTTTAGCCGATCATCTTTTCTTATTCACAATAATAGCTTTTGCTTAACAAGATTTCATTCCAGAGCCAATCCCTGAAACATCATCAGTTGTTCCTGACTCATAAATAATTCCAAGAGAACAAGTACTTCAAAGGACATTTTCCCCTTCTCTGATAATCTTATTTATAAATTTCAATCAATCCCTTATTTGTGTAGGGACAGGGACATGCCTCCTCTCTTGTCATTCCTTTTGACTTGAGTGATTAAATTAATAAAGGAGAGGCCACAGTACCAGAATCTTCAAACACACTTTTGTTTCCTGAAGAAATCAAAACTCAGCTTCAAATGTTGTTCCCTTTTCTAGAATCAAACACAGCAGACTTGGTGCAAGATGCAGGTGGAATCAGAGATATCTTCAATTTAATTAAGAATGAGATACCAACAGATCTCAAGAAAGCTCTGACTCCAGTTGCTCATATGGAGTATCATGAACCAGAATTCTCCGAAGCAAAGGCCAAGCTCATGGCTCGTGAAGCCCAAATAGAGCTACCAGAGAAAGAGCAACACTACATCTCCAACATGATCACTGTGAAAGACACCATGGATCGGCTGAATAACTCCTCTGTTGTCACCATTGGAACTCTATCCACTCTGAAAACTGAAATGGAACAGCTATTGAGCAGGCTTCGGACTATTGATGAATCTATCAAAAATGAGGAAGAGAATCTGGCTAGGGTCCCAATCATGCTTCAGGAGCAAAAGAATAAAATGATAATTCTTCACAGTGAGCTTCAGGACATCAAAAATAAGAAGAATCCAATTCCAGGCTCTAGTGAAGAAGATCACAAGAGAATAGCCGATATAGACAGTATCCATCTAAATGCTCTCGATGTACTAAAATCAGCTCTGAACATGTATTTTTTATCTGTTTGAAAACTGGTGTTCATTGAATTTCTACAATCCTTGATAACTACTCTTTGTAAACGAAATAACCTTTGTCACTTAATTAGTCCGAAGCTTTCCTGATATTTCCATCAGCTATTTTAGCCAATTTCATTCATAAGACTTCGCAAGCGATCTCTCATCAGCTATTTAGCCGATCCATCATAGGATTTCAGATCCAAAGTTTCCAAACATCGCCCCCTTGCCTTCACGCCTATGCTTATAAATAAGAACCGCTGACTTCGATAAGCATTGCGCATCCATCGCTCTCTTTGACTCTTGCTCTTCTCTAAACCGCCCTCTTTCTTCTTCAAACAGTAACAACTCAGATCGAACCCATGGCGGCTCGTGGCAAGCGCCCCGCGGATGAAGCTTTCAGCAACGAACCCCTAGCGATTTGTCGTCGCCTTTTCGAGTGACTATTTCATCTCGTTATTTCATCTTGGATTCAGGTTAGTTGCTTTTGAGAAAACTCTAATACATTCTTCTTCCATAGCTCTCCTCCCCGAGCTGACGACCAGGGTCCTACCAACCCTCGGGGACCAGAGGAGCACCCCCTGGGGCTTGATGATGACGTTTGGTGCTTCATCCGCGAGTATTCCAACACCAGGCGCCTCCTGGACGAGGAGTGTCACCGAGCCATCCGTGCCGAGGATGAACTGGCGGCGGATTGAGCCTTTTGCAACTGCTGCTTGAATCTTAGCCGATTGAGTTTGTGTGTGATTGAATCAGCTATTTCTTGATTTTCTTCTTGCCTAATGTAGAGCTCCAAAGCCAACTCAGCTCCCTCCCAGAAGCAGCCGCTGTGGTGGCGGACTTCGTGAACGCCCGGGGAGGGGCAACGCTGGAGGAGGGCCTGCAAGATCTTCCGGTGCACGTTAGGGAGTTGGCCCTTCATGCCATCAACCACGGCGCCACCTTCACCCTCGCTGGAGCAGAACTCAGCGAGGCGTACATCCACGACCTGGTGACTCCCTCCTTCATCGGCACCCGGACAAGGGACGACTTCAGGGAGCTGGTGGAAGAATTCCAGCCGCTGGGGACCGCCATGGTCGAGGTGTCGCACTTGGAGGACCTTCTCAACAAGCTTTTCCTTGAATAGATGTAGTTTTGTGTTTTTGCAAGTGATTCATGAACCTGGTCTGTTGAACAATTAACTCTATTTCTGCTCCTGCATCGTCAGACTTATTTTGTTGTAATATACGCATGTCCTTGCCAGAATTTATCTTGCATTCTCTTCGTGCATTGCTTTTTGTTCTAAAGGCGATGCTCTCTGCATCGGCTATCATCTTCCCTCTTATCAATCATAGTGCTAGAGGTGACACACAACGTATCGGCTATTTTTATTCTGAAGGCGATACTTCTGTATCGGCTATTGGTAATACCTGGTCAATCATAACAAATCTACCCAGATGCTAGGATAATACCATTTGAAATATTTTCCATTAACTTCTCTAAAAATTTCAACTCCTCCCAAGTTTTCATAGAAATATGCATTACCAGGAACACATCTTGTGATTCGATAAGGTCCTTCCCAGTTTGGTGACCACTTGCCATACTTATTATCCTTAGTTCCAATTGGCAAGATAACTTTCCAAACTAAGTTACCCTCATTGAATCTCTTTTCTCTCACCTTCTGGTTGTAATATTTAGCAATTCTGAGTTTGTGAGCCTTTATATTTTCCAGAGCTTTTAACCGATGAAAATTCAAATCGTCAAGATTGTCCATCATGAGATGTCTATATTCACCAGCTTTTAAATTATTTTGTTTAACACCCTTCTGGATCCAATATTGATCTCCCAAGGTAACACAACCTCATGCCCATAAACTAACTCATATGGAGAACATTTAATCAAACCATGACAAGCCATCCTATAAGACTGTAACACCCTAAAAATTTCTCCAAAATAAAATAGGTGAAAATGATTTAGTTATGATCTTGTGAGCATTTTACCTAGGGGTTAAATAATTTTTGTGGAATTAAAATAAAGGTGGCAACATGTTTTTGCATTCATGCTGGTGCATCATATTTATTGAAGTGATTGGTTTTTTTTGCCAAAATTTGAAATGAATTCAAATTTCATTTGAAAAAGATTTGAAATGCTTTGAAAACAAAAAGGAAAAGAGTTTTTATTCTTTTCTCCTCCTCTCCTCGCTTTCGGCCTGGGAAGCCTTGCGGCCCAGCCCGCCGGCGCCTCCCTCCCTTCTCCCTCTTTCCCCCGTTAGGCCGACGCTCTCCTTCTTCCCTTCGCCCGCGCGGCCCGCAGGCCGGCCCAGCTCGGCGCTCGCTGAGCAACCGCCGCCTCTCTCCCTTCTCCCAGTCGCAGACACGCCGGGCCCGCTTGTCAGCCGAGTCTTCCCCTCCGCGCTCGCGCCGTCCGAGCGCAACTGCCGCAGCCGCACGCCCCCGAGTCCACCGCGAGCTCGCTCCCACGTCCTCGCTCCCTCTCTCGTCCTTTAAGTGGACGCGGTCTCTCCCCCGCTCCCCCTTTCTCTCTTCTCGCACTCCTCAGCGCCCTAGAGCGACCACCCGAGCACCTCCAAAGCCTCGCCGCGCCATTGCCGCCGCCCGCCGCCGTCGCTCCGGCGAATCTCCGCTCCACAGGCCGATTCGTCACCCTCAGAGCTCCGCGCCGAAGTGGTGACGACCCCGAACCACCTTTCTCTCTCCCTTGCGCTCGATTTCGCCCTAACCGCCGGCAGAATTCTTGCAGGAGGACCTCGCCGGCCGCCGTCCGCCGGACTTCGTCGTTCGCCGCTGTTAGTGCCTCCCCGCCGCCTCCTTAGCCGCGGTGAGAACCCCCTTGTCTCCCTCTATCTCCCTGTCCGCTTGTCTTGGCCTAGGGCAGGCTCTTCGGCCGAGTCCGTGAGCTCCGCCGCGCCGGCCATGGCGGCTGTGCGCACGGCGTCGCGCGGGAAGCCGCGACGTCGCGACACGGGCGCACCGTCGGCCCAACCCGCGGGCTATTCCCTCGGGATCTAATCAGCTCCGTCCGTCTTTGATCCGACGGTCGTGGCTCGTCGGTACCCCTTCGCCGACCGTTTTGCGTAAGAGCCCCTAAAGAACTTGTGAATCAACCCGCAATCCATTCGGCACTGTTCTCTGTGTCTTGAAAAGTTTTCAACCAGGCCGCTGTGTTTCGGTTGAATTGAGGCGCAGTCCAGCCGGCCGTGATTTCCTTTTAAAAGTTCAGTTTAAATTCCGAATTGAATTCAAATTAATTTCAGTCTATTTACAGAATTGCCACTACATTAAAATGCTTATAAAATCTACGTTTTAGCTCCGTTTGGACCCGTTCAAGTTGCGTTAGGTTCGTAATTTAGTTTCCTACCTGTTTATGCCTCTGTTAGTCGGCGTAGATCTGTTTAGTTTCAGAGTTTATGTTAATCTTGTTTAGGGCTCTAGAAACACCGTTTCGGCCGTATCTTTCGCATAGTAACTCCGTTTTCGGTGAACCAAAATTTGTTGTGATCGTAGAAATGCGTACTTCAGTTTTATCAAAGATTTATTTCTGTTTATTACTGTTTGGTGTACTGTTCTAATGATAGCCTTGTTTGCTTTGTATATGTATGCGTCTGGAATACGTGGTGATGTTTTGTGATCGAGTAGACGGTGAGTCGGTGTGGTACGACCAGGAACCTTCTTTCGACGACCAGCAAGAGGACCAGTCTTTCAACAACCAAGGCAAGTTAGCATGGGATCTCCTTGTTACCTATTTCACTTTACCATTAAATTACTCATTCATGCAAGTGTCCAATTGAGCAACCTTAGAGACCCACTTAGCTTTGTTATCTGTGATGTTCTTGACTCCGTGGGATATATGCATATGGGTAGAATGCTAGTGCTAACTGACTTATAACTGATCCAGTCCAATGATGAATTTGTTCTCATGATGATATGTTGTTAAACGGTTAATAAAACTTGCTGTTAGCAAAAGCTGGGATTGACAGTGCTACCATGAGTGCTATATGGCTCTGGTTTTAGCTCAGTACACTGGACCTTTTCTAACTTGTTAGCGGTGACCCGAAAGGGCGCATAAGGGGCTTGCCACTTTGGGTGTAGGGCTGCTCCTGTTCCTATGTGTATAGCTGCGATGGCCTTGTGCCATAGGAAAGGGGGGTTACTACATCTGCCTGCCAAGGAAACCTAGCGGCCCTAACATGTTAGACGAACCAACGAAAGGCTTCATAGTGTGCCCCGCCGATCTACCTCGGAAGTGGATCAAGAGGTTGGCCGCCTCGGGCACAAGGGTAACACGACTTGTGGGTAAAGATGCACAACCTCTGCAGAGTGTAAAACTGTTATAACAGCCGTGCTCACGGTCACGAGCGGCCCAGGAAACTAGCAGAACTTGGATACTTGAATAACTGTTTACTTTATGTTGATGGTACTCTATGATGTTATATTTTATCTTTGGTGGACAAATGGATCATGGGTTAAGGGTTAAGCACAATATTCGTTTACCTTAATGCTAAAACCTGCCAACTTAAAAGCTAACTGCAGTCAGACAGTGTCAGCCTTTTGAGCCTCATGAACCCTGTGTTAGCTTGCTAAGTACGTGGAGTACTTACCCTTGTTGTTTATCTTCTTTTTGGGCAAATCCCGGATGGGTAACAGATGAAGGTGCAGTTGGTGACTTCCCAGAGGACTTCTAGGCTAGCTGTTCCCCCAGTCAGCGTTCCCTGTGGAGTTGTTCTTTTAGCAGTTCAGTTATCTTTTGTTTCGCTTGATGTAAGACATGTGATGGTACTATCGTTATGTAATAAACAATGTGATGATGCCACCTTTTTGTAATTTGTCTAACTTATGTGTGTGATTGTTTCCTGGGCACACATGAGTATTTCGCCTCAATTTTATCCTTAAAGTTGGGGTGTGACAAATTGGTATCAGAGCCTTGTTGACTATAGGACGCGAGCCTAGCTAGGAAATGGCCGTTCTAACACCTTTTTGTTACCTGTTCATGCTTATTTTATTATCTTGTTACTTTATTAAAATTTGCATGCTTCTTATTCTTATTCTATTAAGTAAAACTAATTATTTCCGCTTATCTTATCTTAATTTATAACGTCAGGATGCCTCGCATGAACACCCGCGCGTATCGTGCCCTTTTCACCGCCAGCGCCAGCCAGCCTGCTCCCCCTGTGGTCCACATCCCCGACAGTGACGGTTCCTCTAGCTCCTCCAACACCGCCTTCATCGTGGAGGATGAAGAGTTGACCTCTACCCCGACTGTCTCTGAGGAGCTAGCAGCGCCACCACCGCCCCCCTACAGCAGTTCCTGAGTCTCCAGCTCCGGAGGTGCCGGCTCCTGTGGAGCCTGTGCCTGAGGCGCCAGCTCCTGAGGCGCCAGCGCCTGAGGTCCCTGCTCCAGAGGCACCCGCTCCTGTGGCGCCTGTCGCTCCACCAGTCGTGGAGGCCCCCGCCGCTCCAGCAGCTCCTGCAGCACCGGCCTTCGTGCCAGTGTACCCGGTGGTGCACTCTCCCGCTGCTTCGTCTGCTTCAGCACCAACACCCCCTGCCTCTCCAGTAGTGCAGGTGGTGGATGAAGACCTTGGATGGACTCGTCGCTTCATGTTCAAGAAGCCTGACGAGACAGCATACTACCATAGTATGCTGGTTCGTCTGCTGAATGAATACTACCCCTGAGTTGGAGGCCAAGCTCCAGTATCACTGTGGCGAGTACACTCATCCTTTGGAGGCCACTTACTGGAAGTCCGACCTGATGGTTACAGGTTGGAATGATGTGGATCAAGCCCACGTCATAGAGTCGGTTCACAGGACTACCACCAAGCGTGGTGAAGCTCTCGCAAGCATGGAGGATGCAGCGCAGGATGCCTTCCTGCATTACCGTGGTCTGCGTTTCCAGTCTATGAGGACAGACCGCTACCGCTACCTGCCCCACAGTGACCTGGTGGGCTCGTGGCAAGCCCTGCTTCCACCTGTGGAGTACCGGGTTCTGGTCTCTACCGCCCAACATGCCTATGAAGTGCAGAGGAAGGCTGACAAGGTGCAGGATGACCTGCGCGCTTCACAGAAAGTGATGAGGCGTCTGGAGCATGAAGTGGACCATCTTCGCGGTGAGCTGGGTCTTCCAGCTGTTTACAAGAAGAAGTTCAGGGCCAACAATGTCCCCGGTGGAGCCCAGTAGTTTGCCTGCCATGTTTAGTTATCTCATTTAGAAACGTTGTTTAAATTTCAGTTTGTGTCTGGTGAACTTTTAGTGGATGTGTTGCTTATGTTAGTGAACTATGTTTGATGGATCTTTGTTTGTGTGTGGTGAAGTATGGGTTTTGTCTGCGCTTCTCCAAGTTTAAAACATATCTCGGTGTTGAATAAAGTTGTTTATCCCATATCTGTGTTGCTGTTTTCTGGAGCAGCCTGTGGTTATATCAGTATATCTCTTAATCCGTGATCCCAAAAATGATGAAATTTTTGTGGAAGTATCTAGACTGATGTATCTTTCAAACAAATCTGAAACCAAGTCTTTATCTGTTCGGATCTGGGAGATATGCCTATTTAAAGTTGATGTTTCTGCGCAGTCTGTCACCCAGAACAGGTTCTGTTCAACGCTATTTTTGACCTGGAATCTGGCCGAATCTGAAAAAGTGTTCTATATGAAAGTTGTAGCTGGTTTCTTAAGCTTTCCAACGATGTCTGGTTCATCCCTGTTGGATTTCTGTAGCTTGAGTTATGTCAGTTTTAGTGCGCTGCTGTTGACAAGGACGTGCACAGAAATTTTTCAGCAATGCTCATTTATGTTTTAAATATACTTTCTATGTTGGATATAAAGGTCTAACTCTTGTGCATTTGTTGGTGAGCAGATGGCAGCAAGGGGTGGACGCGGAAGGGGTCGTGGCCATGGGCGTGGTGCTCCTGTGGACCCGCCACCGCCACCGCCGCCAGTGACCATCGAGCAGCTGATGGGAATGCAAAATCAACTAATGCAAGCCATGATGAACCGCCTGGATCAGGCGCCAGCTGCAGCACCCCAACCTCTCCAAGTCAGGGACCGTCGAGGAGAATTCCTGAAAGGCCACCCACCTGTGTTGTGGCAGAACCTCCCGGTAATGTGGCCCACCCGCACACGTCACCGTCTCCCTGAGCTCTAATGACTGTGCACATGTACCACATCACAGGAAAGATCTGTCGGGTGTCCCCGAGAGGACCCCGAATTATCCACGAGCCACAGGACCATCATCATGAAGGTTGGAATAATTACAACCTTACAACAGTTGATACAAAATACCATCGGAGCGCGGAAGCAAGATAGATAAACTTTACAAATTTTGAAGATGTTACTTTTTACAATAATAAAATTGGTATTGCGGAAACAGAATAGTATTACAGAACCACACTTAGGCGGAGTACCTAAGTTGGGGATGAGAAACAACCAGATCACGTCAAGCCCACTGACATGATCATGATCACCGCCACCTACTAGAAACCTGCAACAGGGGTTAACAAACCCTGAGTACTGGGGTACTCAACAAGACTTACCCGACCAAAGAAAAAGGGAGAAGACTCAGGAATGAAAGGCTTAGGTAAGGCTTGAGCAAGATCAAGTATTTTGCAGAAAAAACATTTTGTAAAACTTGTTTCTATTTTGGAAAGATTCCAGTATTGCCCAGTTCTTCATCGTTCATGATTCATTTTACCATTCAAAAACATACCTAGTTGAGAACCACTCTCCGTTGACAGTCAGTGACCAAGTCTCCATAACCGAGGAGCAACGTTAATCCGGATAAATAATACTCAGCTGAGGATCCCTATCCACACTGCATATGTAGCACCAAAGCTTGCATATGCCAACTCGTCTACCACGATTCCTCCAAGATTGGGCCCGGTCCTACGCCACCCGGAAGTACAGTACACCACTCCAATCCGGGACTTTAACCCACGTGGGTACATGCTACTTCCGCCATCTCTCCACTCCCAGTGCGCGGTTGTCGGTCCAATAAAGGATTCCTCGGAGCCAGAGCTTTCCGTAGTATGTGAATAGTTGCAAGTCTTGGCCAGCAGGCCCCCATACGGATGGTCCCTACATTTTTCCGCCAGCGACAAGCACCTCGGGACTCTAACCCAAGAGTACAGGTCCTGTCGGTTTTTCAACCCTGTCCCGGTCGGTGTCAACTGTTGAGTCCCGGACTACAACATGACGGCACCGTACGCGCGGACAACCTCTTCTCGACAATGACCACATGCTAGCTAGGCAAGCAGTCATCGAACGGGAAGTAAAGCCAAATTCCCATAAAGATTCTTTCAGTGATCACACTTTTGAAAATGGCATTTTATTGCAAATCTATAGTATAGCATCACTAAGCATTTTGCAAATAGTTTTAAAGCAGGGCTGGTGGATCTTCTGGTGGAGGTAAATAATGCAGGTAATAGGTCATCACACAACTCCTATAACCTAATGCAGTAGTTTAACTCAAAAGCATTTAAGGAAAACATTTTATAAATCCAAGGAAGGGTTAAATGCACCGGGGCTTGCCTTGAAGAGCAAAGACAGCAGACTCGGGGTTGGAGGTGCGGAGGTCAGAGCTCGGGACTACTTCGGAAGTCGGTTCGTCGGCGGCGGTCTCGACCTTGACTCCTCCTTCGGTGACTATACGAATGCAATGATGCATGCACATGAGTATGCTAGCATGAACAAAATGCACAGGGCAATCCTAGAGTATAGCTTTTCAAAGTATAGGTGGTGGTTAAAGTGGACATAAAATTTACTTATCCCTTTTTAGCAACATTAACCATCTTTATTAAGCAACTTTTATTAAGTCTAAGCATGGACATAGCAAGGCACCACAAACATCATAGACCAGAGGGGTATGGGTCTATGAACATCAAACAATCCAAAAGTCACATCACAGGGCATTCAACACTAACCCTAATCACCCTTTTTCTATTTTTCTTAATTATTTAAAAAGGTCATTTTATGAAAGTGCTCCAAAAATTACCAAATTAATCTCATAAGTTCATTATGGTATAAGTATATGGCAAAACAAATTTCATAATTTTTGGAGCTCATTAAGGTGCTTAATTAAATCTAGACTTTAATTAACAAAAGGCACTATTTAACAATTAAAATAAATGCTCAAAAATCAACTTGTTTCAAAAGACTTCAAAATTTCACCAGAGACTTGTCATGGCATAACTAGCTCACAAAAAGTGATCTCATAATTTTTGGAGTTATAAATCATTTTCTAAAAATCCAAAACCATCATTTATTAATTAAAAGTCAGATTTTTCATTTTCAAATTTTTGCAGAAAAGTCAAATTTTATATTTTTGTAAAATACTACAAGGTGTAAAGAGTCTACCATCAAAATTTCAGAATTTTTGGAACAACACAGAAAATCACACAAAAAGATGAAATTTGAACACTATTCAAATAACACTGAAAAAGGAAAAACGGACTGTTCATCGTCTTCCTCCCGCCGGCGGTCACCCGACGGCGGCGAGACGGCGTTCCGGCCACGGCAGGGGCTCGCGGCCGAAACCAAGGGCATGGAGAGGTTCAGGAGCTCACCGGCAGTCGATGACGCGCGGTGGCGAGGCGAGGGGATGGTCGGAGCTAGGAGGTCGACGGAGCGGGGGTCGTCGGCGGGCAGAATCGCGTCGCGACGGCGTTCCGGCGATCCTGAGCACCACACGGGGTCACCAAGGCATGGTTAGAACCGCAAGGATGCGAGGAAGAAGAAACAGAGGTCGGGGAAGGATGATCATGGCCGGGGAGAGAGAATTTCTCGAACCCGAGCTCAACGGTGCTTCGCCGGCGTTGGGGAAGTCGGGGTTACGCCGGGCGATTGGGAACGGTAGAGGTGAAATTGAGGGGTGGGAAAGCTTCACGAGCTCAAGGCGGAGCTTCTGGGCTAGTTGGTTGAGCGGCGGAGGGTCTGGAGTGGGCTGGCCACGGTGGCGGAGGTGGATGGCTTCTCCGGCCACATCGTCGGGCCTTTTATAGCCGCGGCGAGAGGCTGGTGGAGCGTGCTCTGGCGAGGATAAGACTGCTCAGCGCGTGCGCAATCGATTGCGAGGCCGAGGGTCAGCGGTTTGGTTGTGCAGGGTCGGGCGCACGGCTCACCGGCGGCGAACGCGTGGCGGCGACGAACTGCGGGCGGTAGGGGCCGGGAACAAAGTCAGCTGGAGACGGTTCGCGTGCGCAATGATGAACTGAGCATCGGCGTGGGGTTGGTTTGGGCGAAGGAGCTTCGGACACGCGGCGGCATGCGAATCCGGCGAGGGTGCGCGGCCGGGCCCCCCCCTGGCTCGCCGGAGAAGAAGCACAGGGCTATGCCCTAGGGTTTGACTTTTGGCTCATTTCTGTTTTTGCAAATTACTCCCAAAATTTGAACTGAGCAGCAAAAACTCAAAACACCAAAGTTGTTCAGAAAAAAGAAATCTACAACTTTGTCCATAAGAACATTTTCAAAATCCAAATAGTTTTTGAACTATATTTGAAAACAGAAAAGGGGACACTTTTGAAATTTGAATAAATTCAAAATTACTTTTGATTTTGAACTGAAACTTGAAAATCTGCAAATATGAAAGTGGTTCCTTTTATCAAAACCTACAACTTTGCTATTATACATTTTTCCTGAAACTCATTAGTTTTTGAACTAATTTTGAAAACTGAAAAGGGGACAAAAGTTGGAGTTTGAATGAATTTGAAATAACTCAAAACTTTATACTGCAACTTGAAAATTTGTAAATACCAAAGTTGTTTCTCTTTGACATATCTACAACTTTGCTTTTTGGACCAATCCCAATTTTTGAATAATTTTTGAATTACAAAAAGAGGGGTAAAATCCAGGGTTTGGAAATCAGGGTTTTGCAAGGGGATTTGAAATCAAATTTTGATTTTTGAACTTTGACCAACACAACAAAACTTCAAGACACCAAAGGAACAAGAACTACACAAATCTAGTCACAGAGATGAAATTACCATTTTGCCCTAGTAGAGAGAAGTGGGTTATTTAGGGTTTTTGCAATAGAGGAACTTCACATAAAATGCTACACTTAGCAAAATGCATACACATGAAATCATGATCAAGATGCTTAAAGATGATAATGATAATATGTCAAGTTAATTACATGCTAAACACCAGAGGTGTTACAGCCTTTCCCCCTAAAAGAAATCTCGTCCCGAGATTTAAGAAGTGCTTAAAGGCTGGGGTTGAGTAATGAAAAAAGGAAATGTATCACACTTGTTTCTCGCAAGGAGTTCACAAGGCAACTGGGTTGCGGTTGGGATTACAACTGGGATCAGAACGCTGTTGCAAGTGGCAAGGTAGAAGACATTTGAGTGGAGCAAGAAAAATTATCAAGAACCAAGAGAGAGCGTACATTAGCTGTGGGTTATAATGGATCATAACTATAGACCTCGATACCTGCGCGCACCTAATGGAAACTTGTGCAATCCGGCACACATGATTCTTTGGGTTCCGTCGTGGCACCGTGGTCTCCAATCATGGCACCAGAATAGGGCACAACTTCTATATCCCTCATTTCAATAAGAAGGAAATTATAACCAGAAACAAAGGTTGGTTATAACTACAAGGAAAGTGGCTTTGAACTCCCTTTCGGGCATTCAGAAATGAAAGTACTTCAACGGTGGACTTAGAAAGAATCATGACGATAGGCCTGTATATTAGCGAGCACCCGGCAGTACGCCCTATGGTGGTCGTCCATAGGTGACTCCAGGTTCCTACGCTTTTATCCGGTCCATGTATCACGGTCCTTTCGAAGAACACAATTTTAGCAACTTTCAACCACCATTCGTCGTTTACACGACATCAGCAAATGGTATGTGCCAATTCAAGGCATGACACACACATATCTAGGAAGAACCAAAGATTTACCCTGATTCTGACTTTTATGTGGTAGAGTGTATGAAAGATATCCAAGAGTTCCCAAGGATCAGAACTTATGGAACAAGGTAGCAAGGGTAACAGAATCTAGGGACGATCAGCTATCGAGGATCATAGCTGTTTTTTTTTTAATTTAGAGAAGAAGCACATTTTATCATTATGCATGATATGATGCATGCTCGTCCTATACGACCTTTCAAGGACAGGAGCTTCCTGTCTCCACCTGTTAGTTAGGTATAGGGCTATACTTTATATACTAGCTTCACTGACTTGGTGTAGGTGTTGAAAAGCTCTTCTGTCTCGTCCTGGCGAGGAGTTGACACTTTAATGATCCTCAGTAGATAAGTCGAAAACTTCTTGGTACCTTCTTGTTGGAATCACTAATATAGTCTTCACGAAGTCTTCCAGCAAAGCAAGAAACTTAGGGAAGGATCATTTTAATTTGTTACTTCCAAAAACTTTTAGATTAAGAAACCATTTTGAAGTTTTTCAAAAGTAATGTTGCAACCAGTCTTCCCTTGATGACAATCCTGCTCCGATACCATTCTGTGGCAGAACCTCCCGGTAATGTGGCCCACCCGCACACGTCACCGTCTCCCTGAGCTCTAATGACTGTGCACATGTACCACATCACAGGAAAGATCTGTCGGGTGTCCCCGAGAGGACCCCGAATTATCCACGAGCCACAGGACCATCATCATGAAGGTTGGAATAATTACAACATTACAACAGTTGATACAAAATACCATCGGAGCGCGGAAGCAAGATAGATAAACTTTACAAATTTTGAAGATGTTACTTTTTACAATAATAAAATTGGTATTGCGGAAACAGAATAGTATTACAGAACCACACTTAGGCGGAGTAACCTAAGTTGGGGATGAGAAACAACCAGATCACGTCAAGCCCACTGACATGATCATGATCACCGCCACCTACTAGAAACCTGCAACAGGGGTTAACAAACCCTGAGTACTGGGGTACTCAACAAGACTTACCCGACCAAAGAAAAAGGGAGAAGACTCAGGAATGAAAGGCTTAGGTAAGGCTTGAGCAAGATCAAGTATTTTGCAGAAAAAACATTTTGTAAAACTTGTTTCTATTTTGGAAAGATTCCAGTATTGCCCAGTTCTTCATCGTTCATGATTCATTTTACCATTCAAAAACATACCTAGTTGAGAACCACTCTCCGTTGACAGTCAGTGACCAAGTCTCCATAACCGAGGAGCAACGTTAATCCGGATAAATAATACTCAGCTGAGGATCCCTATCCACACTGCATATGTAGCACCAAAGCTTGCATATGCCAACTCGTCTACCACGATTCCTCCAAGATTGGGCCCGGTCCTACGCCACCCGGAAGTACAGTACACCACTCCAATCCGGGACTTTAACCCACGTGGGTACATGCTACTTCCGCCATCTCTCCACTCCCAGTGCGCGGTTGTCGGTCCAATAAAGGATTCCTCGGAGCCAGAGCTTTCCGTAAGTATGTGAATAGTTGCAAGTCTTGGCCAGCAGGCCCCCATACGGATGGTCCCTACATTTTTCCGCCAGCGACAAGCACCTCGGGACTCTAACCCAAGAGTACAGGTCCTGTCGGTTTTTCAACCCTGTCCCGGTCGGGTGTCAACTGTTGAGTCCCGGACTACAACATGACGGCACCGTACGCGCGGACAACCTCTTCTCGACAATGACCACATGCTAGCTAGGCAAGCAGTCATCGAACGGGAAGTAAAGCCAAATTCCCATAAAGATTCTTTCAGTGATCACACTTTTGAAATGGCATTTATTGCAAATCTATAGTATAGCATCACTAAGCATTTTGCAAATAGTTTTAAAGCAGGGCTGGTGGATCTTCTGGTGGAGGTAATAATGCAGGTAATAGGTCATCACACAACTCCTATAACCTAATGCAGTAGTTTAACTCAAAAGCATTTAAGGAAAACATTTTATAAATCCAAGGAAGGGTTAAATGCACCGGGGCTTGCCTTGAAGAGCAAAGACAGCAGACTCGGGGTTGGAGGTGCGGAGGTCAGAGCTCGGGACTACTTCGGAAGTCGGTTCGTCGGCGGCGGGTCTCGACCTTGACTCCTCCTTCGGTGACTATACGAATGCAATGATGCATGCACATGAGTATGCTAGCATGAACAAAATGCACAGGGCAATCCTAGAGTATAGCTTTTCAAAGTATAGGTGGTGGTTAAAGTGGACATAAATTTACTTATCCCTTTTTAGCAACATTAACCATCTTTATTAAGCAACTTTTATTAAGTCTAAGCATGGACATAGCAAGGCACCACAAACATCATAGACCAGAGGGGTATGGGTCTATGAACATCAAACAATCCAAAAGTCACATCACAGGGCATTCAACACTAACCCTAATCACCCTTTTTCTATTTTTCTTAATTATTTAAAAAGGTCATTTTATGAAAGTGCTCCAAAAATTACCAAATTAATCTCATAAGTTCATTATGGTATAAGTATATGGCAAAACAAATTTCATAATTTTTGGAGCTCATTAAGGTGCTTAATTAAATCTAGACTTTAATTAACAAAAGGCACTATTTAACAATTAAAATAAATGCTCAAAAATCAACTTGTTTCAAAAGACTTCAAAATTTCACCAGAGACTTGTCATGGCATAACTAGCTCACAAAAAGTGATCTCATAATTTTTGGAGTTATAAATCATTTTCTAAAAATCCAAAACCATCATTTATTAATTAAAAGTCAGATTTTTCATTTTCAAATTTTGCAGAAAAGTCAAATTTTTATATTTTTGTAAAATACTACAAGGGTGTAAAGAGTCTACCATCAAAATTTCAGAATTTTTGGAACAACACAGAAAATCACACAAAAAGATGAAATTTGAACACTATTCAAATAACACTGAAAAAGGAAAAAACGGACTGTTCATCGTCTGCCACTTCCCGCCGTCGGTCACCCGACGGCGGCGGAGACGGCGTTCCGGCCACGGCAGGGGCTCGGCGGCTCGAAACCAAGGGCATGGAGAGGTTCAGTGAGCTCAACCGGCAGTCCGATGAACGCGCGGTGGCGAGGCAAAGAGGGGATGGTCGGAGCTAGGAGGGTCGACGGAGCGGGGTCGTCGGCGGGCCAGAATCGCGTCGGCGACGGCGTTCCGGCGATCCTGAGCACCACCACGGGGTCACCAAGGCATGGGATTAGAAACGCGCAAGGATGCGAGGAAGAGAAAACAGAGGTCGGGGAAGGATGATCATGGCCGGGGAGAGAGAAATTTCTCGAACCCGAGCCGAGCTCAACGGTGCGATTCGCCGGCGTTGGGGAAGTCGGGGTTACGCCGGGCGAATTGGGAAGCGGTAGAGGTGAAATTGAGGGGTGGGAAAAGCTTCAACGAGCTCAAGGCGGAGCTCTTGGGCTAAGTTGGTTGAGCGGCGGAGGGTCTGGAGTGGGCTGGCCACGGTGGCGGAGGTGGATGGCTTCTCCGGCCACATCGTCGGGCCTTTTATAGCCGCGGCGAGAGGCTGGTGGAGCGTGCTCTGGCGAGGATAAGACTGCTCAGCGCGTGCGCAATCGATTGCGAGGCCGAGGGTCAGCGGTTTGGTTGTGCAGGGTCGGGCGCACGGCTCACCGGCGGCGAACGCGTGGCGGCGACGAACTGCGGGCGGTAGGGGCCGGGAACAAAGTCAGCTGGAGACGGTTCGCGTGCGCAATGATGAACTGAGCATCGGCGTGGGGTTGGTTTGGGCGAAGGAGCTTCGGACACGCGGCGGCATGCGAATCCGGCGAGGGTGCGCGGCCGGGCCCCCCCCTGGCTCGCCGGAGAAGCACAGGGCTATGCCCTAGGGTTGACTTTTGGCTCATTTCTGTTTTTGCAAATTACTCCCAAAATTTGAACTGAGCAGCAAAAACTCAAAACACCAAAGTTGTTCAGAAAAAAGAAATCTACAACTTTGTCCATAAGAACATTTTCAAAATCCAAATAGTTTTTGAACTATATTTGAAAACAGAAAAGGGGACACTTTTGAAATTTGAATAAATTCAAAATTACTTTTGATTTTGAACTGAAACTTGAAAATCTGCAAATATGAAAGTGGTTCCTTTTATCAAAACCTACAACTTTGCTATTATACATTTTTCCTGAAACTCATTAGTTTTTGAACTAATTTTGAAAAACTGAAAAGGGGACAAAAGTTGGAGTTTGAATGAATTTGAAATAACTCAAAACTTTATACTGCAACTTGAAAATTTGTAAATACCAAAGTTGTTTCTCTTTGACATATCTACAACTTTGCTTTTTGGACCAATCCCAATTTTTGAATAATTTTTGAATTACAAAAAGAGGGGTAAAATCCAGGGTTTGGAAATCAGGGTTTTGCAAGGGGATTTGAAATCAAATTTTGATTTTTGAACTTTGACCAACACAACAAAACTTCAAGACACCAAAGGAACAAGAACTACACAAATCTAGTCACAGAGATGAAATTACCATTTTGCCCTAGTAGAGAGAAGTGGGCTATTTAGGGTTTTTGCAATAGAGGAACTTCACATAAAATGCTACACTTAGCAAAATGCATACACATGAAATCATGATCAAGATGCTTAAAGATGATAATGATAATATGTCAAGTTAATTACATGCTAAACACCAGAGGTGTTACATGTGTTCACTCATGCCTCTGAACCTTTGGAGGCGGATGACTGGCTTCGTGCAGTAGAGAAGCAGCTGAACATTGCCCAGTGCACAGATTATGAGAAAGTGCTCTACGCTTCTGGGCAACTGCAGGGAGCAGCCCAGGACTGGTGGGATGCATTCATGTTCGGCCGTCCCCAAGATGCTCCAGTTGTTTCATGGCAGGAGTTCAAGGAGAACTTTAGATCCTATCATATCCCTGATGGTCTCGTAGAGCTGAAGCAAGAGGAGTTCCGCTCCTTGAAACAAGGGTCCATGTCAGTGGCGGAATACCGCGATAAGTTTGCCCAACTGTCGCGCTATGCCCCACAGGATGTGGCCCAAGACAAAGACAAGCAGCGCCGTTTTCTGAAGGGTCTTTACGATGGGTTGCAGCTCCAGCTTATGTCAAACACTTATCCCAACTATCAGGCCCTGATCAATAGGGCGATTGTTATTGACAACAAGCGGAAAGAGATGGAAGCAAAGAAGAGAAGCTTCCAAGGCAAGTCTTCGGGGAGCAACACCCGTCCCCGAACCAACCCCCAGCAAGGCTACCCCCAGAGGAATCAAGGCTCCTCCAACCAGTGGAACAGGGGACAGCAACCCCAGGGCAACCAGAACCAGCAGCGCCCTCCATACCAACAGCAGTCAGATGGTCAGCGCTATCAGCAGCAGCCAGGAGGACAGAGGTACCAGCAACAGGGCAGCCAAGCGTCACGCCAAGGAGCACCCAACTCCGCTCCCATGAAGAATGCAGCTCAGTCGAACCCCAATGCTTGCTACCGCTGCGGGGAGATAGGACACTATGCTCACCAGTGTCCCAAGAAGCAGAACCCCCAGGCTCCACAGAACCAGGCAGGAGGTCAGAAGCAGAATGCTCACCCACCTCACACTGGGCGGGTGAACCATGTGGCTGCCGATAGTGCCCTGGATGCACCGGATGTTATGATGGGTACGTTCAGCATCAACTCAATCCCAACAACCATACTTTTTGATTCTGGTGCTTCGCATTCCTTCATTTCACAGTCATTTGTTAGAATGCATGGTGTGCCTTTATGTGCAATGAAAGAAACAATCATAGTAAACTCACCAGGGGGTAGTATGCCTGCAAATTTTTGGAGCCCCACCTCTAGTGTCAACTTAAGGGGGGTAGAATTTAAAGTAAAGCCTATAGTGCTGAGAACAGCAGGCATAGATCTCATCTTGGGTATGGACTGGATGAAGCAACATGGGGCTGTCATTCAGTGTCAAGAAAGATCAGTTGTTGTATCTACACCCAAGGGAGACAGGATCTGTGTGGAAGTGGTGATGCAAGAGCAGCCGACTGCCACCATAAACCAGATGGATGCTAGTGGTGCAGAGCAAGATCGGGTGGTGGACGAGTTCCCTGATGTCTTTCCTGATGATCTGCCAGGTATGCCACCTGATCGCGATGTTGAGTTCATTATTGAATTACTGCCTGGAACTGCACCAATAGCTAAAAGACCTTATAGAATGGGGGTAAATGAATTAGAAGAGCTTAAGAAGCAACTTAAGGAGTTGCTAGAGAAGGGGTATATACACCCCAGTGCTTCTCCTTGGGGAGCACCGGTAATCTTTGTGGATAAGAAAGATGGTAGCCAGAGGATGTGTGTGGACTATAGGTCTTTAAATGAGGTTACCATTAAAAACAAATACCCTCTACCCCGGATAGACGATCTATTTGACCAACTTAGAGGGGCATGTGTGTTCTCTAAAATAGACCTCAGATCTGGGTATCACCAGTTGAAAATCCAGAACTCAGACATTCCTAAGACTGCTTTCACAACGCGGTATGGATTGTATGAGTATACAGTAATGTCTTTTGGACTGACCAATGCCCCAGCCTACTTCATGTACCTGATGAATAAAGTGTTCATGGAGTATCTAGACAAGTTTGTGGTGGTGTTCATAGACGACATTCTAGTGTTCTCTAAAACAGAAAAGGAACATGCTGAACATCTGAGGATGGTTCTGCAGAAGTTGAGAGAGCATCAACTCTATGCCAAGAGGAGCAAGTGTGAATTTTGGCTGAAAGAAGTCTCTTTCTTGGGGCATGTTGTCTCTAACGGAGGTATATCCGTTGATCCTACCAAGGTGCAGGATGTGTTGGACTGGAACCCGCCAACCAATGCCAGTGAAATCCGAAGCTTTCTAGGTTTGGCCGGGTATTATAGGAGGTTCATTGAAGGATTCTCCAAGCTTGCAAAGCCTATGACTGCCTTGTTAGAAAAGAATGCTAAGTTTGTGTGGTCTGATAAATGCCAAGCAAACTTTGAAGAGTTAAAGAGGAGATTGACCTCAGCACCAGTCCTAGTTCTGCCAGACTTGAACAAAAGCTTCTCCATCTATTGTGATGCATCTCGTCTGGGACTTGGATGTGTTCTAATGCAAGAAGGAAGAGTAGTAGCCTATGCATCTAGACAGCTGAGAAAGCACGAGGTGAACTATCCAACTCATGATTTGGAGTTAGCAGCTGTTGTCCATGCTCTAAAAATATGGAGACATTATCTAGTTGGGCATAGGTGTGATGTGTACACAGATCATAAAAGTCTGAAGTACATATTTACTCAATCAGATCTGAATTTGAGGCAACGCCGTTGGCTAGAATTGATCAAAGACTATGACCTGGAGGTACATTATCACCCAGGAAAGGCCAATGTCGTGGCCGATGCCTTGAGCAGAAAAACTTATGCAAATGGACTGCAAGTGGAATACATGTCAGCAGAGTTGAGAGCTGAAATGGCATATCTTAACCTATGCTTTGCCAACAATGTTGTGGAGATGACAGTTGAACCTACCTTGGAGAAAGAAATCCGTGAGGGTCAATTGAAAGATGAGAAATTGCAAGAGATAGCAGAGAACATAGTGCTTGGGAAGGCACCAGGTTTCAGGATGGATGATAATGGGACACTATGGTTTGGAAAAAGGATATGTGTGCCTGAAGTGAAAGCTATCCGTGATGCCATCTTGCGAGATGCACATGAATCTGCCTACTCCATACATCCCGGCAGCACCAAAATGTACTTAGATTTGAAAGAGAAGTACTAGTGGTATGGTTTGAAGCGAGATGTGGCAGAATATGTAGCCCTATGTGACACCTGTCAGAAGGTCAAGGCTGAACATCAAAGACCGGCAGGATTATTGCAACCTATGCAGATACCCGAGTGGAAATGGGAAGAAGTGGGAATGGACTTTATCACTGGATTACCCCGCACACAAAGAGGCTATGACTCTATATGGGTAATAGTCGACCGGCTCACCAAGGTCGCTCACTTCCTACCAGTTAAAACCACTTATAATGGAGCAAGGTTAGCAGAGCTGTACATGGAGAGAATTGTGTCTCTGCATGGTGTTCCGAAGAAAATAGTGTCTGACAGAGGAACACAATTCACATCTCATTTCTGGCATCAGATACACCAATCATTGGGAACCAAGCTGAATTTCAGTTCTGCATATCACCCACAAACAGATGGGCAGACTGAAAGGATAAATCAGATCTTGGAGGACATGTTGAGAGCATGTGCACTTCAGCATGGGGCTAGTTGGGATAAAAGTCTGCCATATGCCGAATTCTCCTACAATAACAGTCATCAGAAGAGTCTCAAAATGGCTCCTTTTGAAGCTTTGTTTGGGAGAAAGTGTAGAACTCCTTTATTCTGGAATCAGACAGGAGAAACTCAAGTGTTTGGACCGGATGTTCTTAGAAATGCTGAAGAACAAGTAAGAATGATCCGGGATAACTTGAGGATAGCTCAGTCCCGACAAAAGAGTTATGCGGATACTCGCAGGAGGGACTTAGTTTTCAAAGTGGGAGACTATGTGTATTTGAAAGTGTCACCCATGAGAAGCGTAAAGAGATTCAACATGAAAGGAAAGTTGGCACCCAGATACATAGGTCCTTTCCGGATCTTGGCCAGACGTGGAGAAGTGGCCTATCAGCTTGAGCTACCTGAGAGTTTATTAGGCGTTCATGATGTGTTCCATGTCTCTCAGCTGAAGAAATGTCTGAGGGTGCCAGAAGAGCAAGTTCCCCTGGAAGAGATCAAGATAGGAGAAGATCTCACTTATGAAGAGTACCCTATCAAGGTCTTATAGACAGCAGAGAGAGTTACCAGGAGCCGAGTTATCAAGATGTGCAAGGTTCAGTGGAACGGATATACAGAAGAAGAGGCTACCTGGGAAAGAGAAGAAGATCTTCGGAAATCTTATCCGCAGTTGTTTGAGTAAGCTCCAGTCGAATCTCGAGGACGAGATTCATCTTAAGGGGGGTAGAGTTGTAACACCCTAAAAATTTCTCCAAAATAAAATAGGTGAAAATGATTTAGTTATGATCTTGTGAGCATTTTACCTAGGGGTTAAATAATTTTTGTGGAATTAAAATAAAGGTGGCAACATGTTTTTGCATTCATGCTGGTGCATCATATTTATTGAAGTGATTGGTTTTTTTTGCCAAAATTTGAAATGAATTCAAATTTCATTTGAAAAAGATTTGAAATGCTTTGAAAACAAAAAGGAAAAGAGTTTTTATTCTTTTCTCCTCCTCTCCTCGCTTTCGGCCTGGGAAGCCTTGCGGCCCAGCCCGCCGGCGCCTCCCTCCCTTCTCCCTCTTTCCCCCGTTGGGCCGGCGCTCTCCTTCTTCCCTTCGCCCGCGCGGCCCGCAGGCCGGCCCAGCTCGGCGCTCGCTGAGCAACCGCCGCCTCTCTCCCTTCTCCCAGTCGCAGACACGCCGGGCCCGCTTGTCAGCCGAGTCTTCCCCTCCGCGCTCGCGCCGTCCGAGCGCAACTGCCGCAGCCGCACGCCCCCGAGTCCACCGCGAGCTCGCTCCCACGTCCTCGCTCCCTCTCTCGTCCTTTAAGTGGACGCGGTCTCTCCCCCGCTCCCCCTTTCTCTCTTCTCGCACTCCTCAGCGCCCTAGAGCGACCACCCGAGCACCTCCAAAGCCTCGCCGCGCCATTGCCGCCGCCCGCCGCCGTCGCTCCGGCGAATCTCCGCTCCGCAGGCCGATTCGTCACCCTCAGAGCTCCGCGCCGAAGTGGTGACGACCTCGAACCACCTTTCTCTCTCCCTTGCGCTCGATTTCGCCCTAACCGCCGGCAGAATTCTTGCAGGAGGACCTCGCCGGCCGCCGTCCGCCGGACTTCGTCGTTCGCCGCCGTTAGTGCCTCCCCGCCGCCTCCTTAGCCGCGGTGAGAATCCCCTTGTCTCCCTCTATCTCCCTGTCCGCTTGTCTTGGCCTAGGGCAGGCTCTTCGGCCGAGTCCGTGAGCTCCGCCGCGCCGGCCATGGCGGCTGTGCGCACGGCGTCGCGCGGGAAGCCGCGACGTCGCGGCGCGGGCGCACCGTCGGCCCAACCCGCGGGCTATTCCCTCGGGATCTAATCAGCTCCGTCCGTCTTTGATCCGACGGTCGTGGCTCGTCGGTACCCCTTCGCCGACCGTTTTGCGTAAGAGCCCCCAAAGAACTTGTGAATCAACCCGCAATCCATCCGGCACTGTTCTCTGTGTCTTGAAAAGTTTTCAACCAGGCCCCTGTGTTTCGGTTGAATTGAGGCGCAGTCCAGCCGGCCGTGATTTCCTTTTAAAAGTTCAGTTTAAATTCTGAATTGAATTCAAATTAATTTCAGTCTATTTACAGAATTGCCACTACATTAAAATGCTTATAAAATCTACGTTTTAGCTCCGTTTGGACCCGTTCAAGTTGCGTTAGGTTCGTAATTTAGTTTCCTACCTGTTTATGCCTCTGTTAGTCGGCGTAGATCTGTTTAGTTTCAGAGTTTATGTTAATCTTGTTTAGGGCTCTAGAAACACCGTTTCGGCCGTATCTTTCGCATAGTAACTCCGTTTTCGGTGAACCAAAATTTGTTGTGATCGTAGAAATGCGTACTTCAGTTTTATCAAAGATTTATTTCTGTTTATTACTGTTTGGTGTACTGTTCTAATGATAGCCTTGTTTGCTTTGTATATGTATGCGTCTGGAATGCGTGGTGATGTTTTGTGATCGAGTAGACGGTGAGTCGGTGTGGTACGACCAGGAACCTTCTTTCGACGACCAGCAAGAGGACCAGTCTTTCAACAACCAAGGCAAGTTAGCATGGGATCTCCTTGTTACCTATTTCACTTTACCATTAAATTACTCATTCATGCATGTGTCCAATTGAGCAACCTTAGAGACCCACTTAGGGTAACACGGCTTGTGGGTAAAGATGCACAACCTCTGCAGAGTGTAAAACTGTTATAACAGCCGTGCTCACGGTCACGAGCGGCCCAGGAAACTAGCAGAACTTTGATACTTGAATAACTGTTTACTTTATGTTGATGGTACTCTATGATGTTATATTTTATCTTTGGTGGACAAATGGATCATGGGTTAAGGGTTAAGCACAATATTCGTTTACCTTAATGCTAAAACCTGCCAACTTAAAAGCTAACTACAGTCAGACAGTGTCAGCCTTTTGAGCCTCATGAACCCTGTGTTAGCTTGCTAAGTACGTGGAGTACTTACGCTTGTTGTTTATCTTCTTTTTGGGCAAATCCCGGATGGGTAACAGATGAAGGTGCAGTTGGTGACTTCCCAGAGGACTTCTAGGCTAGTTGTTCCCCCAGTCAGCGTTCCCTGTGGAGTTGTTCTTTTAGCAGTTCAGTTATCTTTTGTTTCGCTTGATGTAAGACATGTGATGGTACTATCGTTATGTAATAAACAATGTGATGGTGCCACCTTTTTGTAATTTGTCTAACTTATGTGTGTGATTGTTTCCTGGGCACACATGAGTATTTCGCCTCAATTTTATCCTTAAAGTTGGGGTGTGACAAAGACCACAGAGTTTCACTGAGCATCAAGTGCCATTTCCTTGGATGCTCTCTAATTTTCTTCTTGATAATCTTGATCAATATTTGATTGGATGCCTCGGCTTGTCCATTAGCTTGAGCATAGTAAGGAGATGAATTAATCAACTTAAAACCCATACTAGCAGCAAAATCTTCAAACTCCTTTGATGTAAACATTCTCCCTTGATCTATGGTGATAGATTGAGGAATACCAAATCTGTAAATGATATGTTCTTTAATAAATTGAATCACATTACCTGATGAAGCTTCTTTCAAGGGAATGGCTTCAACCCATTTAGTGAAATAGTCAGTTGCCACAAGTACAAATTTATGCCCCTTGCTTGATGATGGAAATATTTGGCCGATTAGATCTATTCCCCACCCTCTAAATGGCCAAGGCTTCATAATTGGATTCATAGCCGATGCTGGAGACTTCTGAACATTACCAAACTTCTAGCATTCCTGACACCCTTTATAATATTTGAAACAATCTTCCAGCATGGTCGGGCAAAAATAACCTGCTCTCCTAATCATCCAATTCATCTTGTGAGCAGATTGATGTGCACCACAAACACTTTCATGAATTTCTCCCATCAAAACTTTAGCTTCTTTTTTATTAAGGCACTTGAGAAGCACACCATCAACTATTTTATGATAAAGTTGATCATTAAGGAGAACAAACTTTGTAGCTTTATATCTCAACTTTCTGGATACTTGTCGTGATGGATCTTTCAAATATTCAATAATTCCAATCCTCCAATCATTATCATCGACTAGCTCATCGGCTAATATTTCAATAATTTGCCGATATCCAGAAGCACTTTGAGCTAACCGATTAGCTTCTTGATTCTGACACCTAGGAATATGCTTAATAACAATAGAAGAGAAAGAATCAAGCAATTCAAGGCATTTCTCATAATGTTTTCTCAGTATATCATCCTTGCATTTATATAGGCTGAGCATTTATATCAACAGCTTCGGCCTTTACCTCATACAGAAGTTGAAGTCCTTTAAGAACAGCTTTATATTCAGCTTGATTATTGGTAGATGTTGGCTCAATTGGAAAAGCATATTCAAAACTTGCTCCCTGTGGTGAAACCAAGACAATACCAATACCTCCACCTTGCTTACAGTTAGATCCATCAAAGAACAAAGCCCAAGGAGAGAAATCTAAGGTTTTAATTTCCTTTTCATGATGATGAGTGATGAAATCAGCTATTACCTGACCTTTAACTGCTTTAGCCGATTCATATCTTAAATCAAATTCTGACAATGCAAGAATCCACTTACCAATTCTCCCATTCAAAATAGGCATAGATAACATGTGTTTTTATCACATCAAATTTTGACACCACTGTGCACTCAGAAGATAACAAATAATGCCAAAGTTTAGTGCACGAAAAATATAAGCACAAACACAACTTTTCAATAGGAGAATATCTTGTTTCTGGATCCAATAATCTTCTACTAAAATAAAATATCACTGTTTCTTTTCCTTCGAACTCTTGCATTAAGGCCGATCCAATTGTATGATCATCGGCCGCTACATACAACTTAAAGGGCTTATTCTTTTGAGGAGGAATTAATACTGATGGAGACTTCATATACTCTTTGATCTCCTCAAATGCCTTTTGGTGTTCGTTACCCCATTTGAACTCTTGATCATCTTTTAGTTTTAACAAAACTAAGAAAGGCAAAAATCTTTGCTGATAAGTTTGATATAAACCTCCTAATGAAATTAATTTTACCGATTAGATATTGCAACTGAGTCTTTGTAGTTGGCGGCAATGCTGTATTAATTGCATCATAGCTCTTTTGACAACCTTCAATTCCCCTTTCATGTACCATGAAGCCTAAGAATTGTCCAACTGTCACTCCAAATGCACACTTGTGAGGGTTCATCCTTAATCCATGCTTCCTTGCATATTCCAAAGTGTCTCTAAGATCCTTAAGATGCTCTCGATATTCTTTAGACTTCACAAGTACATCATTAATATAAATCTCCACAACTTTGCCGATCAACTTATGAAAAATATAATTCATAGCCCTCTGGTAAGTTGCACCAGCATTTTTAAGTCCAAAAGTCATGACCACCCATTCATACAATCCCAAAGCACCAGGACATCTGAATGCAGTCTTATGTATGTCTTCTTTAGCCATAAAGATTTGATTATAACCAGCATTACCATCCATAAAACTAATCACCATATGGCCTACTGTTGCATCGACTCACATGTCAGCTACTGGCATTGGGTAACCATCCATTGGAGTAGCTTTATTTAAATCCCTGAAATCAATACAAACCCTCATTTTTCCATTCTTTTTGTATACAGGGACCACACTAGAAATCTATTCAGCATATCTACACTGCCGAATAAATTTTGCCTCATACAATCGAGTAATTTCTGTTTTCATGTCGGCCATGACTTCAGCCCTGATCCTCCTTGGGGCTTGCTTAATCGGCCGACTCCCTGGTTTGATCAGTAGCCGATGTTCAACTAACTTTCGGTCAAGACCAGACATTTCAGAATATTCCCAAGTAAAACATTCCTTATATTCTTTTAACAAAGCAACAAGTTCTTGTTTAAACTCAGGATCTAATTTAGCACTAACATACGTCAGCCTTGGCTTATCACCATCTCCAATATCAACAGCTTCTAACTCATCGACCGACGTAAAACCTTTTCCCATCTTGCCTTCATCTTCATCGACTAGGGGATCCATTTATTTAATATATTTTTTAAAGCCAACTGCTTGGATCGGTTGTTGGCTATCCTCAAATACCTTGATGATGCCTCCTCCATGTACTTTTCTAGAGAAACACTCCACATTATCAAAATTTCACTCGTTAGGATCGGAGTATGCAACACTCACTGTTGAATCAGCTAGTACCACCTCCACAGTATCTCCAATCCATTGTATTACATTTTGGTGCATGGTGGAAGGAACACAACAGTTGGCATGGATCCAAATCCCTTCCCAAAAGAATGTTGTATGTACCTTTAGCATCAACCACAAAGAAGGTAGTAGCCAAGCTCTTACTTCCAACTGTCAGTTCAACACATACAACACCCTTGGTAGATGATACATTCCCACTAAAATCTGTCAACATCATATTAGTTTGGCACAAGTCCTCTGTTGTCTTTCCAAGCTTTCTGAAAGTAGTATATGGCATGAGATTGACAGTTGCACCTCCATCGACTAACATCTTGCTTAGAGGTCTCCCATCGACAAACCCTTTTAAATACAAAGCCTTCAAATGAGCGTATTTTTTAGGCTTCTCAAATGTAGCACTTTCTGCTTGATAGATCCATTGAGCCACCACCATCTCTTTATCTAATTCTTCATGCTGATCAGTGGATCTAAATTCAGCAGGTAGCATAAACATAGCAGATATATTAGCCGATGGCTCCCTCTTGCCTTTATCGGCTGTTTGCTTTACTTGCCAAACCTTAGGTTTCTTCTTTTGTATTTCATCATTCCTCAAACGTTGGACCCGACATTTCTGGCTCCTAGTTAAGCCACCTGGATACTCTTGCCAAACATACTCTTGATCTTGATCAGCTGTTCTTATTCCTAGCCGATCATAGATACTCTCATTTTTTGTACACCGATCTGTCTCTTTATAACTTAGTCGTTCATGCACAGATCGGCGGTTGTCCCTCGACTGCCTGTACTCCCAATACTGATCACTACATTCTAGACAATTTTGGGGAGTAGGGAGTTTCAATCATTCATTCCAACAATGTCCAAAGAAAGGACAATCCCAATGATTTTTATCTTCCTCTTTGATGCGTCTTTCTTCATCACGAAATCTTCTGTATTCTTCTTCAAGCCAGTCCTGGTACTCTTGATGGTTTCTTTCTCTAGGCATTTGATCCTTCTCTTTCTTACGTTGCCATTTATTTAATAGAATCCTGACAGTAGGACGTCTTCTCATTTCACCAGCTCTCGAGGCCTCAGGACGATTTTATCGACTAACTCCTTTCTTTTTCTTCATATCCTGATACTCTTCAACTGATATCTGTTTCTTAGGATCAACTACCCCAGCTGCTCTAGCTCTGTCAAAAGTCAGCACCTTGACCTTCCCTTGGGATGAAGAAGCAACCATGTTCATTGGAAAAGGATGGCCTTCAATGCCCATAACACTCTTAGATTTCTCCAGACTGATTCTGCCCTTATTGATGGCTTTTTGAATCAAGTCTCTGAATACCTTGCAATCATTGGTGCTATGAGTACCAAAATTATGAAATTTATAGTACCTTCTCTTCTTGAGCTCCTCAGCCGATGGAATTTTATGATTCCCCGTCAATTTAATTTGACCCTTTTCCAGTAGATAGTCAAATATTTTGTCGGCTTTCGTTACATCAAAACTATACTTTGCCACTTCCTCTTCTGGATTTTTGGCCTTTGCCCAAGGTATGTATTCTGAATGCTTCCAAGCCCAATCTACAGTAGCTACTTCCTCATCGTCATTGTCTGATTCATCAACTTCTTCCTCCGTAAAGAATGAACCACATTCAGCGCTGCCAATCTTCTGAGGCTTGTTGTAGCATGTGTATCTGAATTGTGCCTCAACATTTGCTATTTTCTTGGCCAAAGCAGCTAAGTTGGTACAATCAAAGCCAACTTTATCTCTAATAGCTGGTATTAGCCCTCGAATCACAATGTTAACAATTTCTGAATCTGACAATGTCAAAGTATAACATTGATTCCTGACTTCTCTGAATCTCTGAATATAATGACTTCCAGTTTCATTATTCCCTTGTCTTACATTGACTAAATTTGTTATCCCTTTTTCCATAACTCTAGAGTCAAAATACATATGAAACTTAGTCTCTAGATCTGCCCACCCTTCAATAGAGTTAGGTGACAAAGATGAAAACCATGAGAACGCTGGGCCAGATAGAGACAAAGGGAATAATCATACTCTAAGCGCTGGTTCATCACATATTTCTCCAAGTTGAACTAAATACTGGCTTATATGCTCCATAGTCAACACTGTGCCGGTTCCTGTGAACTTAGTGAAATCAGGAATTCTATATCTCAGTGGCAAGACAACTTGATCATACCACTTCAGATATGGTTTTCTGTAAGCAATGGATGTATTTTTGGGTTTCAAACCGAACTGGCATTGAACCATATCGGTTACTTGACTCATTAGCTGATCCACTTGAAAGGTTCCTCCTTGTGAAGCAACCTGATTCATTGGTCCCTGTAGACCAAATCCTCCCAGAGCATTATTCTGATAACCTGGATTCTCATGAGCATATAAAGTATAATACTCAGAAACATAATGATATCTAGGGGGAATATCCCTAGGCTCTATTCTCCCTTGGTATGGTGGAGCATTGAAATCTCTGGTGATCCTTCTGCCATAAGGAGCATATTTTGTAGCCAATGAATTTACATTATTATTTATCATCGGCTGTTGCATTGGTTGCTGCGTAATGCCCCCATTACTCATTGTTTGTTGAGTTCCAGAACTCTGCTATCCTCGATTACACCCAGTTATATAAACTAGACCTCTTCCTTCAGAACTTAAGTTGAAAGCTTCATTGATAGCATTAGAAATACTATTTATGAAGGCTTCATTGTGATTTGTAAGAGTAGCAGACATAGCTTTGCTGATAGTCTCATACATGGCATTGTGTTGTATGTTGATGCTTGGATCGACTTCACCATCAAGAATCACTCTTGGAAGAAAAGTCTTCTGAATTATCTTCTTATCTCTAGTCTTGCTGAAAGACAAAAGGCACTTTTGCTGATATTGTGCAACAACTTTTTCTACCAATTGCTTCAACTCCTCAGGAAGTTCTTCCACAGTCACGTTCAACACGTTTTCGTTGCTCATGATCAGACGATCGTAGTCCCACCAGGCGTGCCAAAATATGTGTTGACGCTAAAATTTGTATCTTCAGTGACAAGCACACTACGAGGCCCTCAAAGACCGTACTGGAGCGAGAGACCTGATCTCCTAAACCTCCAAGGATGGAACCGGGCTTGGTGATTCGAATCTGAGACATGCCAGTCAATTTGATCTGCAATTGACAAGGAAGAAGAACAAGACATCAAATTGTGGAATCTGCAGGTTTGATGTCAGACAGTTCTAAAATGTACGGCTCTAAAATAGCCATTATCAGAGGAGCTTAACTAGAAAATAAACTCCTCTCAATGTAAAGCATATAATAGTTAAAGCTAAAGAACGGCTATTTAAGATATGTGGATGAAACAGGAAGAGAGATAGCCGATCTAACTTAGCTGATACAAGTATAAAGTCCTACGTGCATAGCAATAACCAAAATAAAACCGATAGATCAACTAATCATGCTGGCAGTTCTGGTCACTAACAATGGGGTGTTTTCATACAGCCATAATAACAACCAGATCGATAAAAATAGCTTAATTACTAACAGTGGGGTGTTTCCATACAGCCATAATGATAATCAAGCTAAATCACATCTAACATAATTAATAGATCTATTAGTTTTAAACTGGTGCATGCATATATGTTATGGATGAAAGCATAACTGGATCGGCTATTTAGCCGATACAGGGTTCATGAGGCACAAACATGATCTATCTACTAAACTACGGTTTGATCCAAAACTAGGCAAGTTTGATTCGACATACCTATCAGTGGAGTTCGAAAATACAACCATAATAAGTATATCGAGTCAAATCTACTTACTTTTGAATCAATCTATAACTGAGTAGATATCTCGAACGCACAACATGTAGCAATCGAGATCAACAAATTAGCCGATATGAGTCTAGATCGATTGTTCTGATAAAGATGGGCGTAAACGTATCCTGAACTATATGTCTAGATGATGTTTAAGCTTGATCTAATTTGTCAATCTCGATTGGGCAAGATATTGTTGTAACAAATAAAATTAAATTAAATAAACAATATCAATAACTTGATGAATCTATTAGATTACCAGATCTGATAGAGCCGATAACTAGTCAAGATCGATTATTTGCAAGAGGTTGATCTTAGCCAATGCAGCCTTACAAATAACGAAGTTAAATGGATAACTAACTCATATCATAGTTGTTGACGCAAAACGTGATGCCTTGCGCCAGGCACACAGCAAGCCGAACGAGGCTGGCTTCAATCGGGTGCCCGGAGTATTCTGAATCCGGAAACGTGCCAGTCGGTTTGACCTGAAAATCAACAAGGGATAAAAATATGAGAATACCTTGGAACATGCTGGGTGAGACCAGGCAGTTCCATATGTATGGCTTTGAAAGCCAATCATGACGGCACACAGCTATAGGAGCTGTTTGTCGGAACAGGTTTATAATGTCATTCGGCAAGTATAAAAGATAAAGCTTGTAAACATGTTGAATGCCGAACGTATAAGTAACAAAAGGATAAAGAGGGCAACTTGTAAATATAAATCTATGCAGATAACATATGCATAGGCTAATCCAGCTAGTCTGCCGCACGTCTAGCCTTCATAAAACCCGTCAGGTGCAAACTCAAGCAAAGCTAATCCACCGCATCATACCACTTGCTATAAATCTACACCACCCCTTATAATTAGATTAATCCACCGCATGATACGATCTAATTATAAGAAGCTAAAAGCACACGTACATCTGAACAGATCTATATGTACTCATTACTCATGTAAGCTTAACCAGAATCGGCAAACTAGCCGAACTGGGGTCCATGAAGAAGAAACATACAAGCCAAGCATGGTTAAACAAATCTAAAACCTGCACCTGCCGCACGGCACCCAGCTCTATCAAAGCCTAAACATGATCGACATGCATGAACCCACAGCATGTAACAATCTAGATTGAAAGTCAGTTCGGCCATCATGATCTTATAATTAACAAAGTACAAACAAACTCGTGCGACAAGGCCGAACGAAGATCAATCTAGATTGGGCAAAAGATGTTGTAGGAATTAAATGAATAAAACATATAACACATGATAACTTCTATTAGATCTGCCAAATCTAACAGAGCCGATAACTATTTTTACTCATGACTTAATCCGCCGCACGATACAAGGCATAAGCAAAAACTTCCCGTCATAAGCTTAAATCCGCCGCACGATACTAAGCTTAACGTACGAGACTACTTGCATCATATCCAAATCCACCGCATGATACTAGACATGATAGCAAGGTTGCCGGTACTTACGGATGGTTCCTCTCGAAGAACTCGATGACACGACTTAAGGACTCGAAGATAGCACGGGGCCGGTTTGTATTGATGTGGTTGTGAACATTTTTTACAATAGCCAAGGGTTTATATTTATACCCTGGACGCAATACAAGTCCTAAGAGGACACGACTATGAAATATTAAAGGAAAATACAATATTCTTGGCCTTCAACTCCTTTCGGAATCTTCATTGCCTTAATTGTCGCAATTTTGTTGCCCGATCGGCTCTTGCCTCCGTCGTTTCAATGGAAACTCCTTTTCTCAAAATAGCCGACCGCATGAGCAGTTGCCGAATCCTTGGAAACTAGCCGACCGCATGGGTACTTGCCGAATGCCTCATACGCCCATCTCCGCACACTGGACATGCACGACGTCTTCTAGCCTTTCCTTCATCGTGAAGCCATTTATGCTAAATATAGAACTGGACGTCGAGATGTGCATGCTTTATATATATTTATATTTAAATTGCCTTCTTTGCTTGCTTGCCACATCACAACGCCACCAAATCCAACTCCTGGCCAACAAGATCAGACCCCTCTGGCTTCTTGAATACTCGTTTAATCTGTCACGGTCATGGTCGATTATCCTCATGATCGATTTCTCTTGCCATATCTACTTCCTGAATGGAGTAACCGACCGCTTGGCCGTCTACCGAATGCTCTTCTCACTGCTCGTTGGGTCCACCTGTCATCTTCTCAATGTTAACCAAAATCCAGTGTTAACACAGGCCCCCCTAGTTCGGAGTATGAATTGTCATGCTTCGAACTATTTGATCTATGTTGGTCTTCTTCAAAAGTCAAGAAATCCACTGATAGCAATAACATTTTCTCACCATGTTTCCACAATTTTGCCTGTAAAACAATAATTCTCCAATACATGTGGAAACAAGTTAGTTGCAAATGCATATGTGTATAAATATTATAGTTCTTCCATTTTATTGATCAGAAAATGCTGCAATGTCGATTACACCTCAGAAGTATCATACTTTATAACCAAGATTTCTTTTAAACTTGAATGAAATAGTACCTTACTCATCCACCCGTCTCTTTAATTATGGGGCTTTAGTTGTCACTGAGTCCTCAAGCGATTGCAAAATAGAATAGCTACAGAAATGCTTATCTTTTACCCCTTGATCACTTTCATCCGGAGTTTTTATCATTATCTTTATATAAAATCGTATCACATAATATTGCAAAGTCAAAGACTCTACCATAAGGAGATACAAGCCATAAACTTAGATGAAGAAGTGCAAGTGAATATTTTATTACCTTTTCTTTTGCATATGTCATTCTCCCTACCTTTTAAAATTATGAGGCTACTGGGCCTTCGGCCATCTTTTATTTTATTTGGCAGTCACTTGACCTTTTCTTTTTCATATTTTATTTGGGCGGCCACTTGACCCCTTTTTTTCTTTCTCAGTTCTGGCAGACACGTGTCCGTCGTTTTTATTTCTGAGATTTATAGAATAGCCTCATTTTTTTAATCAAAGAGAGAATGCACATGCAAAACACTTATTAGTTTATAACATGTACGTGAATCTTGATCTTAAGAATATGACTATAATCTCAACTAGTAGTCACGATGATTTGACAGTGCTCAATATGACATTAAGTAAATTTTATTATTTCATTAAATCTCCGAATTTCAAGTATCTCTCAGAATAATGTCATAGCAAATTCTACCTCTATTCATATCCCTCAACTACTTTCAGACAAAGTTTAAATTCTATGCAACCCACAAATTTCAAAGACTTCAAGATAAATATAATAACCATTAGACCCAAATCTTAAAGAAATCAAAGCTATAAACCAGACACAGGTGAAATATAAAACATAGCATCTATTTATCATTTCAACAATGGATAACCCAAAATATTTATATCACATATTCATAGAGTGGAATTTTTTAGGTTTTTTTAGTGCGGAGACGCAACATGGGAGGTTTCGCTTTTTAATGATTTTAATTTTAAGCTCTGAAACTATTAGAGAAGCGAGGGTAAAATTACACAAACCACCGTTGAAGATGAAGCAGCCATTCGTTTTGTCCTTCTTCACGATGGATCGCTCGATGCTGTACGATGTGTGTGTTGATCTCAGGCCCCCCGACACGTAGTCACAGCGGCGTAATCGATGATTCACTGGTGTCCTCCTTTCTCTCATCTGAGACGTCTTCGCCGAATACGGGTTGAAAATATTTGAAGCCAATCATAAACGTCAATCCTTCTTCTGCAAATGACTGGCTGCTTCAGATCTTGTAGCTACATATATTTCTTTCTATATTTCCTTCCCTTTGTCTTACGTGGAAAGATTCTCTAACCTCATAGCCGATTTCATCTTACAAAGTGATCAGCTCTCATTGGTTTGAAAGCAAACACTCATGTACGGGCATGATCTGTGTATTCAGCAATACCGAGTTGTTGCCGTGAGTATGATGGCATGTTGAACCAAGTTATCGGCAAATCGGGAATGCTCGAAGAAATTTCAGTCGTTAACATGTTGTTGTTCAGCCGAACACGGGTTTCAAGTTCGGCTATTATAATGTCTTGATTTATCATGCTTGGACATGTCAACAAAAGCTCGATTATCACTTGATTAATTCCATTAATCAAATAAACAATTCAGTCCCCTTGTCTCATCACCATGCCTTAATCAACTGTCGTCGTCTGATACCTTGATTTTCAGCAAACTATATCAATGCTAGAAAAATATACTCTGAATATCCTTAATATTCGGGGCTGATTCTTCGCGTAACGATGATAACTCCAGCCGATTCCTGAATGCATATCGGCCAATTAGTATATTTTTCTTGTGTTGTTGTATCCACTGATTTCATTCCTGAACAGCCGATTCCAAAGATGACATGCAGATAAGCTATCAGCCAACTTCCCTCGGCTGATGTATGACCTCTTGATAATCAATCAACTATTTATAGCAGCATGCAAGTAAATCTGAGTTTGGACTTCATCTCTTTGAACATCTCCATGGAAATCTTCCTTTTACAATGTGCATGTTGTTCTTTGTTTAGCCGATGCATCACTGACACTTTGTTCATAGCTTCTGATAAAATCAACCAATACTTCTCCTTTTAACATGTACCAATAGCTAACGTTTGCATGTTTGACACTAAATATAGAAGCTTCAATTTTTCAATCCGATCCAGTACTCCTTGGCCGAGTAATTAATTGGTGCAGAATTTTCTTGATCGCCTGGCTGTTATTCCTTTGCTTGATCGGCTCTTGACTTCTTAAGTACTCACAATCAGCTAACTATTGTCCAATATACTGCTTTGCCGATACTGCTTGAATCGGCTATTGTATGGCTCGATGCGCTCTTAGTCGGCTCATGTACGTGACCATTGAATGCAAGGAAGCACTGATCACAGATCTCTCTCTTTCACGGATGTCAACCAGGCTGTTATCCAATTTGCTCACGATAAATATGCCTCGTAGGATGAAATCTTGACTGATTTCTATATATCTTACTTCCAATCAGGAGATCAGCTTGATGTCTTGAAACCGATGCCATTAAGAAAAATATCAGCATAATCTTATATTGCATAATCATCGGCCAAGTCTAGAATATTGTTATATTTGCTTTCCATGACTTTTCTTGGATGATTCTTGTTGATGAAATATAAGCCAATAGGCATCTGATTTCTGATCAGACGATTGTGGTCCCACCGGGCGTGCCAAAAAGTGTGTTGACGCAAAACGTGACGCCCTGCGCCAGGCACACAGCAAGCCGAACGAGGCTGGCTTCAATCGGGTGCCCGGAGTATTCTGAATCCGGAAACGTGCCAGTCGGTTTGACCTGAAAACCAACAAGGGATAAAAATATGAGAATACCTTAGAACATGCTGGGTGAGACCAGGCAGTTCCATATGTATGGCTTTGAAAGCCAATCATGACGGCACACAGCTATAGGAGCTGTTTGTCGGAACAGGTTTATAATGTTATTCGGCAAGTATAAAAGATAAAGCTTGTAAACGTGTTGAATGCCGAACGTATAAGTAACAAAAGGATAAAGAGGGCAACATGTAAATATAAATCTATGCAGATAACATATGCATAGGCTAATCCAGCTAGTCTGCCGCACGTCTAGCCTTCATAAAACCCGTCAGGTGCAAACTCAAGCAAAGCTAATCCACCGCATGATACCACTTGCTATAAATCTACACCACCCCTTATAATTAGATTAATCCATCGCATGATACGATCTAATTATAAGAAGCTAAAAGCACACGTACATCTGAACAGATCTATATGTACTCATTACTCATGTAAGCTTAACCAGAATCGGCAAACTAGCCGAACTGGGGTCCATGAAGAAGAAACATACAAGCCAAGCATGGTTAAACTAATCTAAAATCTGCACCTGCCGCACGGCACCCAGCTCTATCAAAGCCTAAACATGATTGACATGCATGAACCCACAGCATGTAACAATCTAGATTGAAAATCAGTTCGGCCATCATGATCTTATAATTAACAAAGCACAAACAAACTCGTGCGACAAGGCCGAACGAAGATCAATCTAGATTGGGCAAAAGATGTTGTACGAATTAAATGAATAAAACATATAACACATGATAACTTGATGAATCTATTAGATCTGCCAAATCTAACAGAGCCGATAACTATTTTTACTCATGACTTAATCCGCCGCACGATACAAGGCATAAGCAAAAACTTCCCGTCATAAGCTTAAATCCGCCGCACGATACTAAGCTTAACGTACGAGACTACTTGCATCATATCTAAATCCACCGCATGATACTAGACATGATAGCAAGGTTGCCGGTACTTACGGATGGTTCCTCTCGAAGAACTCGATGACACGACTTAAGAACTCGAAGATAGCACGGGGCCGGTTTGTATTGATGTGGTTGTGAACATTTTTTACAATAGCCATGGGTTTATATTTATACCCTGGACGCAATACAAGTCCTAAGAGGACACGACTATGAAATATTAAAGGAAAATACAATATTCTTGGCCTTCAACTCCTTTCGGAATCTTCATTGCCTTAATTGTCGTAATTTTGTTGCCTGGTCGGCTCTTGCCTCCGTCGTTTCCATGGAAACTCCTTTTCTCAAAATAGCCGACCGCATGAGCAGTTGTCGAATCCTTGGAAACTAGCCGACCGCATGGGTACTTGCCGAATGCCTCATACGCCCATCTCCGCACACTGGACATGCATGCCGTCTTCTAGCCTTTCCTTCCTCGTGAAGCCATTTATGCTAAATATAGAACTGGACGTCGAGATGTGCATGCTTTATATATATTTATATTTAAATTGCCTTCTTTGCTTGCTTGCCACATCACAATGCCACCAAATCCAACTCCTGGCCAACAAGATCAGACCCCTCTGGCTTCTTGAATACTCGTTTAATCTGTCACGGTCATGGTCGATTATCCTCATGATCGGTTTCTCTTGCCATATCTACTTCCTGAATGGAGTAACCGACCGCTTGGCCGTCTACCGAATGCTCTTCTCACTGCTCGTTGGGTCCACCTGTCATCTTCTCAATGTTGACCAAAATCCAGTGTTAACAATAGTTTAACGAGAGTTTGGTCTAAGCCAAATACAGCTTTATTAAGCAATAACATGAGCCACAAGTAAACCGGAGGTCGATTCAAACGATGCAGCCCTGTTTGTTTGAAGGTCTCGTCGAGATCTACTTTACTCCTACTCCTAAGGTTTTTTGCTGGAGGCCAAAAAAGATATTCAATTGTGGACACCATATTTTTGGCCAAAAGAATTTATATTTGTGGGCCCAAACAGCTGGTTTGATTAACAAAATCCGCTAAATAAGGAAAGGACTTATTTCGGTAAAAGACACGTTTTTGGGAAGGTCTATTTGGATCCGAATCAGCAAGTTTGAAGACGTTTCGAATTTAGCCAAAGAAAAGAGTTGGAGTCAAGTCTTTGTTTAATATATCACGACTGTAACCTAGTCGTATTAGGTTAGGAGTCTTTTGGGCTACTCTGGCACATGAGTAAACTTTAGTTACAACCCTCGCATCTCGCCAACTAAAGTCATTTACAAAAAGGTTGTCAAGCAACTCAAACGCACAACTTCTCCTCACACCTGAGTCAGAGGACCAGCTTGAGCAGGAGCCTTTTCGCCAGCTTCTGGAACCTCCGCCTCCACCGCGTTGTCACTGGTCTGCTCGGTGGTGTCTTTACCCTCGACCCGAGGAGGAGAGCGATGAGAGCTAGACCCTGAAGGCCGATCCTCGGCGGTCATGTGCAGCTCATCAACAGCTATGTCGGTAGTCGCTTTTGAACTCTCGGGCAGGTCAGCACCAGCAGGGGGCGAGGGTTGTGCCTCTTGTTGAGCCTGCGATTTAAACCAGCGCAAAAAGTTAGCCTCGACAAGTTAGCGTCAAACAAAAACACTCAAACAAATTTAGGGCCACAAGAAAACACAAACCTGGCAGGTGGACTCGACAGCTTCCTCAAAAGTCAGAGAACGACCTCCGCAGTCCGTCCAGAATTTGCGCAAAAAACGCATCGCACAATTCCGAACGTCTGGGTCGTCTGTCCTCGAAGCTCGCACATCCTCCACAGTTGGAAACCGATGATTGGGGCGATGAATTTTGCGAAGGTGCTCACAACCGACCTATCGCATCGAGCAAGCCATGGACAGGGCTCCGGCGTAACCACCAAAGTCAGCAGCATTCTGAACGAGAGGCCCGATGCGGTCGAGCTCCGCGGTGAGCCAAGATTCAAAGGCAGCAGCATTGGCCTCCGGCAAGGGTTCACTAACAGAACCACTGCTCCCAACCATACAGCTGTCTATTTTCGCCTTCACCCCCTCCATACACATGCACCAAGACTCCGTCTGAGAGGCAAGCTGCGAAGACAGTTCCTTGACGCGACCTTCGGCCTCCTTAAGGGCGTTGTTTTTGTCGCGAATGGAGGAAGCCAAGTCTACATTATGGTTCAACACCTCTTGCGTGTCTTCCTGAGACTTCTTCACTTTCTCTACAGCATTCTTGAGCTGAGTGTCCCTAGTGCCAAGCGTCTTCTGGAGGTTCCTGTTCTCCTTTTCAAGCTCCTGAATCCTCTCGCGAAGGTATGTATCATTCTAACCCGCCCGACGGCGCACCGATCGACCAAGCTACATCAGCTCTGCAGTCTTAACATCGAGGTCATCAAGCAAGTCATCTATGTCGCAGCTCCTCATCCAAATCATCACGAGCAACAACATCGAGTGAGGGTGAGTTCACCGAGGTATCCCGAGCTTAGTCCTTTGGGCTCTCACTTCCATCATGAGTGTTGCTATCGGACGAGCTAGAGTCATCACTGGACGGTCCCTCCGTCTACACCTCCATGAAACCTTTGTCACTACCCTCATCCTCGTCATCAGTTTCCAAGTCATCATCCGAAATCTGTATGAGAGCGCTGATCCCTCCAATGCATGGTGCGGGGGTGTGACTGCTCGAGCCACCACTAGCCACACCACGACCGTCAGAGCTTCGAGGCACGACAGAGGATCCGACGCTGATGTCGCCGGTAACGGCCGAAGAAGAAACAACCTTGGACGCCAACATTTTCGCACGACCTGCGCCACCATGACCACGCCCCCTACCCCTCTTCAGCGCAACATCAACATCTGCGTCAACCCTTGACGAGCGCTTATGTTTCTTGGGGGCGGCTTCGCTTGACGAAGCTAGCCAATCCGGATAGGGCACTCCAAACAAGTCAAAAAGTCGGTTCACCTGACGGCTATCTCCAAGAGAGGTATGGATAGCTTTTACCTCAATTGAGCTAAGTTTACCAACAAGGTTTTCAACCTCTATGTGAATATGCTCCAAAACTTTTTCCACCTCCTTCTTGCGTTCTGAAAATATCTTCAAAATGGGAGCCCACAGCTTGTTCACATCCAAGTCAGGGCTTTTTAGCCCCTTCTTCTCATACCTGGCCTCGTCCTTCACCCAGAACTAGGACTGTTTCCGGCTGAGAGGAACGACCCTCGCGTAGCAATACTCCTTGACTAGGTCACGAGCACACTGGGAGCAGGAAAGCACCCGTAGAGAGTCCACAGAAGCGTGGACCTCATCGTTCATCATGGCATCAGCCGATACATCACCAAGAATAGGCAAATCACCGCAAAGCTCCTCTCCATCAGACAGCTTGTAATAGAACCAGTGTTCCTGCCAGTTAGAGGTCCATCAGTTCTTTTGAGCTTGAGCGAGAACCTCCGCACTGGTGCGATGGCAGAACGTATACACGCCAAATTGACCGAGAACTGTTTTACCATCCTCATCAACCATCTTCCGAGGCTGCATATGAACACGATGGGTCTGAATGAAACCTTCGGCATGAGGCACAATCCCTTAAGTGCGACAACCTCAAATGTAGATAGAAAGCTTTGTAAAGCAAGACGGGGTCAACTGGTGGAACCGAAGCTTGAACCGCCTCAGGAATGTGGTAATCAAAGAACAGACGGGAAAGCGAAGCCCAGCCACAAAGAATTCCTTGAATAAAACAACCTCGTCCACACCTGGTCTCGGGACACTTTCCCCTCTGCAAGCCCTCGCTCTGTCCTCCTCAAGCCAACCTTGCTTAGCAAAAGATTTGAGGTCCGAGACTGAAACCTTGCTCACCCCAAAATCAAAACTGACCCCACCTTCGGAAGAAGGTGAAGACCCAGAGTGCACAGGTCGAGCAGTAGACTTGATACGAGCCATAGCAGAAGAGACGAATCAAAAAGCGAACCCTCGCACAAACAGAGAGAACACAAACAAAACAGCTACCCTCGCAAAAAACAAGCAAGAGCAGCAAGACGGCCAGGAAGCGAAGAAGGCACAAGAAGAACAGCCCAACAACCGCGACTATATATAGCCGCGGGGCAGTGAGCCAGACCAGCAATTTCAGTGCGAATCCCCAAACCACCACAAACAAATGGACACCATAAAACCAGCAATCAAATCAGGAATCAAATCAAAGGAACAGTAGGCCCAAACAACAGAAAATGCTAACAGCCAGACCCACAAGCAGCCGCGGGCGTCACTGCCATGGGTGCCGTCTTTAAAAGGAATGCTGCTTGGACCCAAAAGCTTTTTGAACCAAGCCATTGAGGGGCTACTGTTGGGGGAAACGACCACCAGCAGCGACCCTTGCGTCTGTTTGTTTGTTAACCCTCGTTCTAACCCTCGAAGGGACCCTCGTGCCCATTCGGTCCTAACCCCCAGAGTAACCCTTGCTATACTTCCTCCGGTTGCCGCCTCTCTTACTCTATTTCAGGAATGGAGTAGGCCCAATGGGTGGAGAGAGGACAGCGCCCGAGGACGAAAGCAGAGGACCCTCGCCCGAGGGAAGGCGTCGTCCGCAACAGACACCGAGGGATTGCAAGGGATAGCTTGCGCTTGGCGGCGGCGACCAGAGACAAAGCAGGATTAGGGTTTTTTCTCGCGTGTAGATGTACAATCGTACCCCTGGTCCCCAGCCTCTTTTGACAGCTGTCATTGTACTTTTCTGTAATTTGCCCCGTGACCCTTGGTATACCCTATAAATACCAGGGGATGAACAGTAAAGAGGGGGATTTTTGTGAAAGAAAAGAAGCCTGCAAGGCTCGAGTTTAGTCCCATCGCTTCTACCTTCGTTTTGTTTTTGCTGTTGACCGTGGTAAACCCTCGTTCCACCCCTGCGATTGAGCGGGGGTCAAGAACAGGCGAGAACCCCACACCTTGGAAGTTCCATCACAGGTATGGGCAGAAATCTCCATAGACTTCATTGAAGGGCTGCCAAAGGTCGGCAGCAAGTCCGTCATCCTCATCGTTGTCGACCGCTTCTCCAAGTACGTGCATTTTATAGCGCTTGGCCACCCCTACATGGCTAGCTCTGTCGCCCATGCCTTCTTCGATGGCATCGTCCGACTTCACGAGTTCCTGTCGTCCATAGTCAGCGATCGGGACCCCGTGTTCACCAGGCATGTCTGGCGTGATCACTTCAAGATGGCGGGTGTGACGCGCCGCATGAGCACGACTTTCCACCTGCTGACGAACGGTCAATCTGAGGTGGTCAACAAGGTGATTGTCATGTATTTACGTTGTGTGACAGGTGAAGGACCGAGAATGCAATAGCAAGGCGACCAGAGGGGGGGTGAATGGGAGCTCAAAAATTTCTCTCGAAACTTTGGCCTTTTGTCCCAAAAACAACCCTAAGAGCTTCGATCGAAACCGTGATGCCCACGACCCTTGGAAGAGGGTGGTTGATCCCTAGGATCACAGCGAGGCAACACAAAGCGATAGCGAACCAAACGCCAAAAGCACCGGAGCAAGTTCAACCCTCAAAAACCAAGTCTCAAACGTAGATAGATGGCTACGTTGAGAAACTCCCAAATACCTATGCTAACTAGTAGCAAAGATACCTAGAGAGGTTCCTTGATCAACTCTAGGGTCAAACGAGAAGTCCGGAAACCAAGCGGAGAAGCCGGGAGAGCAAACACACTAAAACGGAACACACAGCGAGTTCCCGGACTGTCCGCCGGTACGGTCCCGGACTGTCCGGCACAACCCCGGACTGTCCGCGACTGGGCGCCGGACTGTCCGCCAGCCAAATGGACAAAACAACAAGGTTGTTGAAGGTCCCTGGTCGACTCGTGGACTGTTCGGAAATGACTACGGTGGACTGTCCGCCGGTCAAATCTGACCAAAGTGGCTGAGGCTCGCTGCCACTGGTCTGGCTCGAGCCCGACGCGCGGACTGTCCGTGGTTCACCTGGCGGACTGTCCGCGGATGAACAGAGAGGGCGATTTTGGTCGCCCCTCTCACGAATCCTCCCAAATCCGAATCAAAACTCAATCCCACGTTCCCAAACATGGAGAAGATGATCACGAGGTAGTTAGGAGACTATCCCCAAGGAATCATCTGCTCAAATCAAATCAAACACCGGGAAATCGAAAGGGGAGGAGTATGAACGAAAAAATGCCACGAAAACGAAATCAACCCGATCTACTTGTTCGTGAGGAGTTAGATGAATTCTTTTGGTGGAAATGATCTCCTCACTATAAAGAACAAGTTGATTCAAACGGATTTTGCAAAGACGCAATAGAGAGGGAGATTGAGTGATAGGAAAATCGCGGAGAAACGAAGAACGCGAAGAACACGAACAAAACGCGAATCAAGTCATCGATCTGCAACCGTGTAGCTACCACACGCTACAACAGTGAGATTATGGTCTCACTTCCTCAAAATCTCCAGTACACAGAGGTATGATTCTCTGTGGATCTCAGTAGCTACAGTAGGGGATTGGGAGAGCAGGAAACCCTAGAAGCAAAGAGCAAATGACTGAGATGGATTGGGAGGAGGGTGTCTCCCTCTACTTATCCTAATTCTAATTCCTACTCTACACCTCTCTAATTACAGAGTGAACCAGCTAAACCCTAGGGTTATTCTGGACCAACTCATGGTAGGTGGTGATCCGACGGCCACGCCCGCACAACTCGTAGCGTTGCCTCGACGCAACCTCACCGATCGCCGCCACGTGCCGCCACCGCTCTGCTTGTCCTTTTCCCGGACGTCGCACCCCCAGTTTTGTGGCCCAAACCGGGAAACCAGCCTTCACAGCCATCCCCCAGTTTTGAGGCCCAAACCCAGAAACCTGCAGTCCATCGCCTGAGTTTTGTGGCCCAAACTCAGCAAACCCGCAGCACCCAGGTTTTGAGGCCCAAACCTGGAAACCGTCCTCAGCCCGAGTTTTGTGGCCCAAACTCAAAAACCATCAGCACCCAGGTTTTGAGGCCCAAACCTGGAAACCGTCCACTCGGTGGTTTTTCTGTGGCTCAACCACCAAACCAAGCCGTAGAGGGGATGCACCGCCCGTGCACACCGTCCACCGACACGTGTCCCCAGGTCCTCGACCCAAGCATCACTGTGCCCGCAAGTCTTCGCTCGTCGCTGTCCCAGGCTGTCAGCCACCACAGCTGATCCTCGGGCCACCGGTCCCTCAGTCCAAGCCTCACGTCCGCCCTTCGCCACTCTCGGTCCATCGGCACGGCACGTCTCTACTTGACCTTCACCTTGCCTCTGATCACTGTATCCGTGCTCGACACCTGCACAACACAAGCCAAAGAACATGCGCATTATCCCAGTTGACAATCACTCATCACTCAGAGACTCGGCATACACCCATGTATCCGCAATCTCCCCCTTGATGAGTGCATTGTCAACTACCAACACAAATCATAGTGGAAACAGAAGAAGGAAGGAAGAAAGAGAGAGAACTCAACCAAATGACCCAAAAGCATGTCAAAGCCGAAGAAGGTCAAGTGGAAGGAGCAAAACAACTTGGTTCCCAAAGACATGGGCAACGGCTCAACGCAACCAAGCAAAGCAAAGCTAGCCCTCAAGAAGAGGTAGAACAGGCTCAAAACCGCTAGCGAGAAAACTTGATACCAATTGAAAGATCAACTGAAATTCAAGCAAACCAGAGCTAGCCCTCAAGAAGAGGCTGAACGGGTTCAACACCGCTAGCGAAACAACTCGATACCAATTGTTACCAACTCAAAATCAAAAGAGTTCGATACCAATTGAAGAGCTGAAAAGGAGCTGAAAATGTTTGCTAGTCCCTCAAGAAAAAGGCAAAGGCTCAACACAACTAGCAAACTCCCCCTCAACTAGTGCACACAACCCAGGGAACTCATGTTTTGTCAATATTTTTCTCCCCCTTAGTTGAAAATGCACCATCAAGCAAATGTGCACACGCACTCAAATGTCTCCCCCTTGACAGAATATCTCCCTCCAAAAATGCATATGAGTAAAAATGCAAGTTAGCAGCTTCAGGAATATAATCAAGAGAGTGCAAGGATGCTCTAAACAGTTTTGATCCGATGACTCAACAACATCCATAAGAAGCTAGCAAAGGCTCAAACTGATCACCAAATATAAATTCTGAACATTGGAGCAAAAAGAACAGTTTTCAGCCAAAAGGTATTCACCATCAAAATAGCACTAAGTATGTGAAGATAGGAAATCAGACAAGTGCTAAACATGTATACAAGGTGAACTACCCCTAGCACAGTTCAATCATCATGCTATAGAATGAAACATAGACTTGTGTTTGCAAAATTTTATCGGAGCTGCAGCGGTTAATTTACACAAGGTCAAATTTCAGCATATGATTACGAGAGGTTGAAAGCTTGTCATTGCCTAACTTTTCAACTGTGCGAAGCCTATGCAAAAGCAATCAGAAGCTTAAAGCAACAGTTTCGGTCATACACTACACAGCTCAAGTTTAACTCAAAGTGCAATGAGAAACAGTCTCAAAACTGTGATGTGCTGACAAGCAATCCCATCTCGATCTTTTCCAATTCACTTAATTTGGTTCAGATTTTTAGAACAGAAAATGAACATACCAAGCAAGTGAAAGACTCAACACTAGAGACATAGCAACCTAGCATATATGAAAAGCACAAGTGACTTCAACACATTCTACACATGCTAGTTGCATATCTCAATGGTGAACATTTTCAAGTTTTATGTTCATTAATCAGATTCACCATTCATAAAATAGCTCTGCTCACAACATGTATCAGTGATCAGAAAGAGCATAAGCTACAGCATCATCATAAAGCATCGAAGCAAATACTATATAGAGCATAGTTACATTCTTCAGATTATATACATGAAGCTCTGAATGGAAAAAAAATGCAAGATGAAATGCAAAGATGCATGAAGAAACCAAAAGAAAAACACAAAGTCAGTTTATAAGACATGAGCCAAAATGTTTCCCCCATCTAAAAGGGGAAACACACACCAAGCTCACCTCTCAACCTAGCAAAAGTTGATTGGTCCAAAGGCTTGGTGAAAATATCAACCAACTGATGATGAGTATCGACATGGCGAAGGTCGATATCACCCTTCTCATAGTGGTCTCGCAGAAAATAAAAGCGCACATCAATGTGTTTGGTCTTAGAGTGCACCACGGGGTTCTTAGCAACGCTAATAGCACTCGTGCTGTCACAAAGCAAAGGAACACGAGAAAAGCTCAGACCAAAATCACGGAAAGTGGCCATCATCCAGAGTAACTGGGAGCAGCAGCTAGCCGCAGCAACATACTCAGCCTCCGTGGTAGACTGGGCGACACTAGACTGCTTGCGAGAAGACCACGAAACAAGAGAAGAACCAATAAACTGACAAGTCCCAGAAGTGGACTTGCGATCAATGCGACAGCCAGCAAAATCGGCATCGGAATAACCGCAAAGGGAGAGGGTGGAGGAAGCAGAATACCAGATCCCAAATTCTGGAGTGAAGGATAAGTACCTCATAATGCGCTTGACCGCCTGACGGTGAGAAGTGTGCGGCGACGACTGAAAGCACGCGCAAAGACACATCACGAACTGAATGTCCGGGCGTGTCGCCGTCAGGTACAACAGCGACCCGATCATACTCCGGTACTCCTTCTGGTCCACTGCTTCTCCATCCACATCCGCATCCAGGGCCGTCGTGGTCGACATGGGTGTTGGAAGAGGCTTGGCCTCACCCATATCAAACTTCTTCAATATGTCCTTGGTATACTTACCCTGGTGCACGAACGTCCCTTCCCGGGATTGCTTGATTTGCAACCCGAGGAAAAACGTCAACTCGCCCATCATGTTCATCTCAAATTCCCTTCTCATAATGTCTACAAACTTGGCAACCGAAGCGTGAGAAGAACCACCGAAAATGATATCATCCACGTATATCTGGACCAAGAGAGTATCATTGCCTTGCTTGAGGAGAAAGAGCGTTTTATCCACACATCCCATTTTAAAATCCTTAGCAAGCAAAAAGGTTTTCAACCTATCATACCAGGCTCTAGGGGCTTGTTTCAAACCATACAAGGCTTTGTGAAAGTTTAAAAACATGGTTTGGAAACTTGGGATTTTCGAAACCAGGGGGTTGTCACACATACACCTCCTCTTCTATGTAGCCGTTTAAGAAGGCACTCTTGACATCCATTTGAAAAAGTTTAAACCCTTTGGATGCAGTAAAAGCCAAGAGTATCCTAATAGCCTCCAAACGAGCTACAGGAGCAAAAGTCTCCTCATAGTCTATCCCCTCCTTCTGACTATACCCCTGGGCTACAAGTCTGGCCTTGTTTCTCACAACATGGCCATCCTTTCCTTGTTTGTTTTTGAAAACCCATTTTGTCCCAATTGGGTGACACTCAGAAGGGGGAGAAACTAGAACCCAAACCCGATTTCTTTCAAAATTTTCTAACTCCTCATGCATGGCATTGACCCAATCCGGATCTGTCAAAGCGTGTCCAACATCTCGGGGTTCAAAATCAACAACAAATGCAGAATGAGCAAAGTGAGAGATATGTTGTGACCTTGACCGAGTGACACGTTCGCCGATGCTGCCGATCATCTGTTGAGGCGGGTGTTGGCGCTGGATGTGTCGTGGCGCCTCCCGAGCTGATGTAGCCTTCCCCTCAACAGCAGCTGGTGCCTCCTCGGGTACAAGGAGTACCGCTTGAGGTGGCGGATCCCACGGCCCCCAAGATGAAGAAGTGTTGGGGCCATGAGTCGTAGTAGAAGCCGCTCCTTGCGGCACAGCAGGTGGAGGGGGTGCTAGATTATCCATACCTTCAGCACCCTCATCCTCGTCATCAAAAAGAGGCTCACCAATCTCATGATCACCTGCACGTTCAAAACGAGAAGAGGGACAAACCAAGGTCTCGTCGAAGGTGACATCTGATGTCTCCATGACTCGGTTAGTATCAAGGTTAAGTACACGATATGCACGAGTATGAGCGACATAACCCAAAAACACACCATTAGAAGAGCGAGACTCAAATTTGTCCAGGTTGCCTTTCTTAAGTATAAAACAGTGGCAACCAAAAACTCTAAAATAACTCACTTTGGGTTGTCTTCCAAAACGCAACTCATAAGAAGTCTTTTTCAAGAAAGCTCGGGAAAACATGCGATTGGAGATATAGCATGCAGTGCTCATAGCTTCGGCCCAATATCACCTAGGAGTCCTGTGCTCATCGAGCATCGTCCTAGCCATCTCTACAAGGGTCCGATTCTTCCTTTCTACAACACCATTCAGAGGCGGTGTGTAGGGAGAAGAAAACTGATGCTCCAAACCCAAAGAGTTACAAAACTTCTCAAAATCTGAATTCTTGAATTTGGAACCATTATCACTCCTAATAGCTCGCATCGAGTTCAAAGGGAACTCGTTCTGAAGACGCAAAATCAGATTGCGAGCAAAGGAGAAAGTCTCGGTTTTCTCAGCTAAAAAGGAAACCCACGAATATCTCGAAAAGTCGTCAACAACTACAAGCACATACCACTTCCCCCCAACTGAGCTCACCCGAGCCGGACCAACAAGGTCCATGTGCAAAAGCTCTCCAGGGCGCTTGGTCATGACCTGAGTCACTGGATGGTGGGGAGCGACAACCATCTTCCCATGTCTACAAGAATGGCAAACAAGATCCTTCTCCATGGACAACTTGGGCAATCCTCGGATTAGGCCAAGTGAACTAAGTCTTGCAAGCAAGTCGAAGCTCAGGTGACCGAGTCTCCTATGCCACTTCCAAAGATCAGAGGAGGAAGGTCCAGCCAAAAGACAACGAGAAATTCCAAACGACTCCGAGAAATCCGCACGAAAGACTTTTCCAAAGGGCGAAATCACACAAACAAGATTGCCCTGAGGATCCAAAATGCGACTGAGATTCGGTTTAAAACGAATCTCATAGTCATCATCGAAAAGTTGCGAAACAGAAAGAAGGTTAAAGTGCAAGTTAGAAACAAGAGCAACATCACGCAACACAAAGTGCTCATTAACTCGCACCGACCCACGAGACAACACCTTACCTTTGCTGTTGTCGCCGAAGGTGATAAACTCCTTTCCGGCGACCGGACTAAGACTGGAGAACCACTTGGCGTTTCCGGTCATGTGCCTCGAACACCCGGAATCCACCAACAAAATGTTCTCCAATCATTTTACCTACATCAATAAAAAGACATAGGGTGAGCATACGGTCCAACACTGGGGTTAGTGAAGTAGGGAGAATACCAGTGTTGGGCCGGCTGCTCAAAAAAACGGTTAGCAGAAAAACCATTCCTAGCACGTCTACGGGAAGAGCGATCACCACGTAGAGGAAAACGTGGTCCGCTAAGGGAGGAGCGTCCATCGCGATACTCAAAACGCGGTGGTGGAAAACGCTCAACTACAAAGCCACTGCCATGGGGTCCATAGCCCACAACTGCAGGCTCCTGTCGGGCACGACCTCCTCGTGGCCTAGGCCTACGAACTTGAGGTTTTGGACCTCTAGGCCTAGCAGCACGCCTCTGAACATTCGGCACATGTACATCATGGAAAGGATGGTACATGTCCGTGTTGTTTATCTCCTTTGCACGGCGCGCCTCTCTCTTGCGCCGAAAGCAAAACTCACTCAAGTGTCCATCTCTCCCACAGTGCTCACAATGGTACCTCACCGCTCTCATAGGGGGTTGTTGGTACTCACGGTAGTGGGTGTGGATCACTTTGCCCTTCTGTGGCATAAGCTCTTCCTGGATGGGTGGCATGGTGTCCAGCTTATTCTTGAGGTGGTTTGGTTTGGGAGCCCATGATTGTTTCTTGGGTGGAGCTCTCGGAGGTTCAACAAAGACCCCATCCTTGGTGTTAGGCTTGAGAGACTCTTTGGGTGGAATCTTGGTAAGCTTGGGAGTAGTGGTGGAGTTGGGCTTCTCACATGGATTAAGACCACTCGACTCTCCAGTCTTGCCAAAAGACGAAACATCGACACCTGGAGCAAAACCTACACCTAGACCTCCAGCAGCTCGCTTGAATTGGGAGATCATCATCCCAAGCTGCGGCTCACCACTAGACACCCATGACAAGATGGTCTGAAGGTATGTGTTTTCCTCCTCGGTTTGCATCTTGTCATGCTTCACATTCGCAATCTCCATCTCCAAACCCTCACAAAGAACGCACCTAGACACACAAGTGCTACCCGAGCTGGCCTTCTCAAGAGACGCAATCTTGGCATTCTTCACTGCCAACTCGGATTGCAAGCCCACACAGGACTTGCATGCACCCAACAACAAGGATCTAGCCTTCAGCTCATCCACCTCTCCTACCAACGCAGCATACTTGCCTCTCAAAGTGAGAAGGTCAGTCATGTGTGTGGTGCACATCTCGCACTCCTCCTCCTCGGTGACAACTACGGTGGACTTGACAGATTCATGTTCCTTCACCGTATCCTCCCACTTCTGCCTAAACTCCTTCCGCTCTCTAGCAGCACGCCTAAGCAGCTTATCTTGACTGAGAAGGGCGGCAGTAAGCTTCTCGACCTCAGCAGAAAGCTCATTGGGGGTCAGAGATACCTGGGAGGTGTCGTCGTCATCGTCGTCCCGAGGGATCTCCTCCAGCTCGCCGTCGACCTCCTTGCCGAGGGCCATGGTGCAGAAGCCCTCGTCGTCGGTGAAGAAGCAGAGGTCGTTGAGCTTGTCCTCGATCCTCTTCTTCTTCTCGGACTCGTCGTCGCTTGAGGAAGCGGAGTCGTCATCCGAGTCATCGACGTCGCTGAGCGTGGCAAAGAATGCACGCTGTTCAGTCTGGGCCTTCTCGAAGTACTTCGTCTTGATGTACTCCTTGTTGAAGCCGCCCTTCTGCTTGTGCTTCACGGGGACGTACTTCTCCTTGCGCTTGCCGGAGTCGTACTTGTGCCCATGATCCGCCTTGCCGAAGGTCTGCTTGTTCTTCTTCAGGCAATTGGCGATGAAGTGGTTGGGGTCGCTGCACTCAAAGCATCCTGAGCGTCCTCCTCCGCGGCGACGGTTCATGCGGTTGTTGTGGAACCGCAAGAACCGGTTGGCGAGCAAAGCCAACTCGTCATCCCCCATGAACTCCAGTTGCTCCTCTGTGACAGAATGAAGAGAAGAGAGTGCAAAACTTCCAGAGGGGTTAGCAGAAGAGCCAGAAACCAATGCCATCGACGGGCCAGAAGGATTTTCATAAGAAGCCCTCGCCATGGCGTCAATCTCACTGGACTTGAGCTTACTGAAGAGCTCGTCACACGTGAGGGTCTCATAGTTAGGCGATTCGATGATCGCCTGAACCTTGGAATCCCACACCGACCGATCGAGAGTATACAAAAGCTTCAAAGCTCTCTCATGATCGTTGAAAGGCAACAGCTCCTTGTTAGCCCTCATCCTGTTGACAATCACCTGAAAGCGAGCGAATAAACTTTCTATGCTCTAGCCAGGCATATGTCGAAAGTTCTCATACTCTCGCTTGAACGACTCATAGAGACGGGTTTTGACTTGAGAGGTTCCCTCATGGAAACGCATGAGGGTAGCCCAAATCTCCCGAGCCGTAGCGAGGTGAGAAACGTGATCAAACTCACTCATGCTTAGACATGAGAAAAGAGCATTACGGGCTTGGCTATTGGCATCGTGCTCATCGATCTGAAGCTGAGAGACACGAGCAGCCAAGACCACGTAATCGGCAGAGTTGCAAATATCCCAGATGGAAGCACACAAACTCTGCAGATAGGCCGACATGCGTATCTTCCAATACGCATAGTTCGTCCCATCGAAAAATGGCGGTTTACCCATGCCGCGATCCATGTCGCCTTCAGTGGATCTGGAACCGGCTAAGGTGGAAGATCCTTAACCTGCTCCGATACCAATTGAAGGACCGAGAATGCAATAGCAAGGCGACCAGAGGGGGGGTGAATGGGAGCTCAAAAATTTCTCTCGAAACTTTGGCCTTTTGTCCCAAAAACAACCCCAAGAGCTTCGATCGAAACCGTGATGCCCACGACCCTTGGAAGAGGGTGGATGATCCCTAGGATCACAGCGAGGCAACACAAAGCGATAGCGAACCAAACGCCAAAAGCACCGGAGCAAGTTCAACCCTCAAAAACCAAGTCTCGAACGTAGATAGATGGCTACGTCGAGAAACTCCCAAATACCTATGCTAACTAGTAGCAAAGATACCTAGAGAGGTTCCTTGATCAACTCTACAGTCAAACGAGAAGTCCGGAAACCAAGCGGAGAAGCCGAGAGAGCAAACACACTAAAATGGAACACACAGCGAGTTCCCGGACTGTCCGCCGGTACGGTCCCGGACTGTCCCGCACAACCCCGGACTGTCCGCCGGCCAAATGGACAAAACAGCAAGGTTGTTGAAGGTCCCTGGTCGACTCGCGGACTGTCCAGAAACGACTACGGCGGACTGTCCGCCGGTCAAATCTGACCAAAGTGGCCGAGGCTCGCTGCCACTGGTCTGGCTCGAGCCCGACGCGTGGACTGTCCGCGGTTCACCTGGCGGACTATCTGCAGATGAACAGAGAGGGCGATTTTGGTCGCCCCTCTCATGAATCCTCCCAAATCCGAATCAAACTCAATCCCACGTTCCCAAACTTGGAGAAGATGATCACGAGGTAGTTAGGAGACTATCCCCAAGGAATCATCCGCTCAAATCAAATCAAACACCGGGAAATCAAAAGGGGAGGAGTATGAACGAAAAAACGCCACGAAAACGAAATCAACCCGATCTACTTGTTCGTGAGGAGTTAGATGAATTCCTTTGGTGGAAATGATCTCCTCACTATAAAGAACAAGTTGATTCAAACGGATTTCGCAAAGACGCAATAGAGAGGGAGATCGAGTGATGTGAAAATCACAGAGAAACGAAGAACGCGAAGAACACGAACAAAACGCGAATCAAGTCATCGATCTGCAACCGTGTAGCTACCACACGCTACAACAGTGAGATTACGGTCTCACTTCCTCAAAATCTCCAGTACACAGAGGTATGATTCTCTGCGGATCTCAGTAGCTACAGCATGGGATTGGGAGAGCAGGAAACCCTAGAAGCAAAGAGCAAATGACTGAGATGGATTGGGAGGAGGGTGTCTCCCTCTACTTATCCTAATTCTAATTCCTACTCTACCCCTCTCTAATTACAGAGCGAACCAGCTAAACCCTAGGGTTATTCTGGACCAACTCATGGTAGGTGGTGATCCGACGGCCACGCCCGCACAACTGGTAGCGTTGCCTCGACGCAACCTCACCGATCGCCGCCACGTGCCGCCACCGCTCTGCTTGTCCTTTTCCCGGACGTCGCACCCCCGGTTTTGTGGCCCAAACTGGGAAATCAGCCTTCACAGCCATCCCCCAGTTTTGAGGCCCAAACCGGGAAACCTGCAGTCCATCGCCTGAGTTTTGTGGCCCAAACTCAGCAAACCCGCAGCACCCAGGTTTTGAGGCCCAAACCTGGAAACCGTCCTCAGCCCGAGTTTTGTGGCCCAAACTCGGAAACCATCAGCACCCAGGTTTTGAGGCCCAAACCTGGAAACTGTCCACTCGGTGGTTTTTCTGTGGCTCAAGCACCAAACCAAGCCGTAGAGGGGATGCACCGCCCGTGCACCCCGTCCACCGACACGTGTCCCCAGGTCCTCGACCCAAGCAACACCGTGCCCGCAAGTCTTCGCTCGTCGCTGTCCCAGGCTGTCAGCCACCACAGCTGATCCTCGGGCCACCGGTCCCTCAGTCCAAGCCTCACGTCCGCCCTTAAGATGAATATCTCTAGTAGGGGTATGAACTGTAGTACGACCAATATGACTAATATCCATACATGTGCCACTAGCAGTGTGAATCTATTCACCGCCGTGGTATTTGTCCTTGACAGTAAGCTTTTCCAATTCACCGGTCATGAGATCTGTAGCGCCAGTGTCGGTGTACCAATTTGTGTCGACTCCATAGGCGCTAGTTGCCGCAGCTACGTGCTTCTGATCTGGCACGTAATCTTCTTCATACCTGTGCCAACAATCAGTGGCTATGTGCACCGTCTTGAAGCACACTTGGCAGTAAAAGGATCAAGATGCCCAAGAGGGGGGGTGAATTGGGCTTTTCTAAAACTTTTTGCAAGAATTAAGTCCTAACAAGCCCAATTAACCCCTTTGTGCTTTGATGTGTGTTTCTCTAAACTCTACCGCACAAAAGACTACACCTATTCCATTCCTACTCTAGCAAGGCAATTCAATTATGATAGAACAACAAGTAAATTGCGGAATTGAATTGCTCAAATGTAAATGCGTATGTAAAGAGAGTAGAAATGACTCGACGATCTTTTTGTCGAGGTATCGAGGTGTCGGCACACACCCCTAGTCCTCGTTGGAGCACCCGCGCAAGGGTATCGCTCCCCTTGATCCGCGCAAGGATCAAGTGCTCACTACGAGCTGATTCTTCGCCACTCCGGCCCGGTGAATCGCTCACTACTGGTCACAAGCTTGCTTGGTTCATCCACAAAGCCACTGGATGCTCTCCAAGCTTCACGATCACCACCAAGCCGTCTAGGTGACGCCGATCACCAAGAGTAACAAGCTAGAACTCTCACTTGACCAAGCCAAGGCCAAAGAGATGAATGGATGCACACTTGCTACTCTCTTTCACTAATGAGATCACTAATTCTCACAATTAGGGATTCTCTCAATCTCACTAGGGCTCTTGCTCTTCCTCACACTCACAATGTGTCTCTCAGCAGATGGAAGTGGCAAGAACACTCTAATGGAGGAGGGGGAGGAGTATAAATACTCCCCCAACTGGCCATCCAAAAGAGCACTGAACAGGTCATTTTTCGGGGGCATCGGACGCGCCGATGCCCTCGACCCAACGGTCAACTGTACTTCCTGTCAGACTGTTTAAAGGAGCATCGGACGCTGGGCAGCATCCGATGCCATCACATAGGACGCGTCCGATGTGATTTTACCCTCTCTGGACCTGCATCGGACGCTGGCCCTCAGCGTCCGATGCCAGCGTCCGATGTACCCCTCAGGGCACCCTCTCATGAACAGTGGCATCGTAGCGTCCGATGTAACCACATCGGAGCGTCCAATGCCACGTCGCCAGCACACTCAAGTCTGAGTGACATCGGACGCGCGTCTGATGCCTAAAACAGGGCCGAAACAACTTCGGATCGTGACGCTGCCTTAACGACTTTTCATCCTTAGGACGTAAGGGGTCTCTCTGAGCCACCTAGGGCTATGAAATAACAAGTGTGCACCACACCTACCTCAATAGACTCATCTAGGTCAAGGTACTGATTCACGCTCCCCTTTATAGTACGGCCAAAGGAAAAACAAAGACCTAAGACTACCTAAGTGTCCTCCAACACCATATGACACTTAGCCTAGTCTACCACCGTCTTCGTCGTCTGTCCTTTGAAAACTGAAACAATTTCCATCGCTAGGGGACATGAACTCCATATGCCTGTATCGTCACCATTACCATGACCTAACTCATCCCTGTTTCTGCAAAACACACGTTAGTCACAGTAATCTTGTGTTTCATCCAATCACCGAAACCCACTAGGGGCCAAGATGCGTTCAATCTCCCCCTTTTTGGTGATTGATGACAACACGACCTCGAGTATAGAAAGAAGAGGTTTTCAAATCATGACATGTATGAACTTGCGATGAATAAGAGAAAATGGTTAGGGGCAAGCTCATACATATCATGCCAACATCCTGCACTTCAACAAGTTAGAGTGAATAGCAAGTGCAAGAGACATAGAGCTCGAATACATAACAAGTGAGAATTAAGCGCAAGTAATCGAGCGAAACAAAATGACATGTCATATATGATATCATAGTGAGCACAAACATGTCATGGGGTCCATAACACATATGTATATATAAAACAAAGTGCAAAAGATGCGATATGCAAGAGCGTATGTGAAACATAACAAACATAAGAATCAAATCCCTCTCACATCGCTCCCCCTATCGCTATACTCGACCACTCTCCCCCTTTGGCGTCAAACACCAAACTAAGCGTCGGAGGGCGGAGGTGGTGCAGACGAGTCAGGAGCAGAAGCCTCCGGAGAAAGTTGAGTGAAATCAAACTACTGAAGAAGCACCTCGGAGTCTGAAGAAGAGGACCCGTGTTGACGCAAAATTCGTCACCTCGCGCCAAGGCACACAGCAAGCCGAACGAGGCTGGCTTCAATCGGGTGCCCGGAGCGTACTGAATCCGGGAGCGTGCCAGTCGGTTAGACCTGAAAACCAACAAGGGATAAAAGTGTGAGAATACCTTGGAACATGCCGGGTGAGACTAGACAGTTCCATATATACGGCTTTGAAAGCCAATCACGACGGCACACAGCTATAGAATTTGTTTGTCGGAACAGGTTTATAATGTCATTCGGCAAATGTAAAGATAAGCTCGTAAACATGTAGAATGCCGAACGCATAAGTAACAAAAGGATAAAGAGGGTAACTTGTAAATATAAATCTATCCAGATAACATATGCATAGGCCAATCCAGCTAGTCTGCCGCACGTCTAGCCTTCATAAACCCGTCAGGTGTGAACTCAAGCAAAGCTAATCCACCGCATGATACCACTTGCTATAAATCTACACCACTCCTTATAATTAGATTAATCCACCGCATGATACGATCTGATTATAAGGAGCTAAAAGCACACATACATCTGAACAAATCTATATGTACTCATTACTCATGTAAGCTTAACCAGAATCGGCAAACTAGCCGAACTGGGGTCCATGAAGAAGAAACATACAAGCAAAGCATGATTAAACTAATCTAAAACTTGCACCTGCCGCACGGCACCCAGCTCTATCAAAGCCTAAACATGATCGGCATGCATGAACCCACAACATGTGACAATCTAGATTGAAAGTCGATTCGGCCATCATGATCTTATAATTAGCAGAGCACGAGCAAACTCATGCGACAAGGCCGAACGAAGATCAATCTAGATTGGGCAAAAAGTGTTGTACTAATTAAATAAATAAAACATATAACACATGATAACTTGATGAATCTATTAGATCTGCCAAATCTAACAGAGCTGATAACTATTTTTACTCATGACTTAATCCGCCGCACGATACAAGGCATAAGCAAAAACTTCCTGTCATAAGCTTAAATCCGCCGCACAATACTAAGCTTAACGTACGAGACTACTTGCATCATATCTAAATCCACCGCATGATACTAGACATGATAGCAAGGTTGCCGGCACTTACGGAGGTTGACGGATCGATGATTCCTCTCGAAGAACTCGACGACACGACTAGGGACTCGAAGATGGCACGGGGCCGGTTTGTATTGATGTGGTTGTGAACAAATTTACAATGGTCGAGGGCTTATATTTATACCCTGGACGAAACATGAATCCTAGACGATTACGACTTAAAAAAACAAGGAAAGATATAAATCATATTCCTAAACCTTTCGGCATCTTCCATCGTATCTTCTCGTGCAGGCCGGCTTCACCTGCATCATCCATTTCCCGAATGGGGCTACTGCTTCGCGAAATAGCCGACCGCGCAGGTATTCACCGAAAGTCTTAAGGACCAAATAGCCGTCCAAATGCTTGCCGAATCCTTCTCTTCTCTGATGGCTGGACCCACCTGTCATATCCTCGTGTGTGCGAAAATCTGGTGTTAACACATGCCCCCTAGTTTTGGGATAAAATGTTTATTCCAAAAATTCCTTTTCCTTTTCGCACTGACGTGGAACCTCTAGAAGCATCTGTCTTCACTCGCCATAATTACCATACCTACTGATTCATCTCCCGATGCACTTGGGATCTTTTAAACTCCCCCCTTCACTTTATTTCGGCCTGTGCTTCTCGATCTCTCCTGCTTCATTTGTAAACCAGAAAACCCTCTTCTCTCTTGCTACTCCAAATCAGCTAAAAGATGTCTTCTCAGGCGAGCTGCCATAGTCTCGAGCTCGGTGCTTCCTGTACCTCCAAGAGAAGGTTACCCTTTAATTGCTTTCGCTCGAAGATGAAGTAGTCGCCCTCACATTGTCGTTCTTGTTTAGGAGGATCGATGACGACTTTCCCGAGGTCCTGACTCAGAAGGTTACGGATCTTCAATTTGATCTAGAAAGGAGGAATCGGGAGATTACCCGAATCTCTCGAGAGCGTGATGCCGCTTGGGAACAGGCCATTGGTAAGTATCCTTCCACTGTTCTTTTCGTATTCTTCTTCCTTGTTTTATTGATCCTTCCCCCTCTTAGCTCTGGAGGCTAAGCTTCATTCCCTCGAAGCTACCATTGCCGATCTTGCTGTCACAGCCAACGTGCCAGGCACGACGGCTCTGAGGCGGGTGAACGAGGTCAATCGGGTACTCCCCGACATCTCTAGGGCTGGCATGGGTTACGGTGCAGCGCTCGCCTTCAACGCTGTTCGGGTCCACTCCGGCGCTGACTATCATCATTTTGATGTTTGTGAGCGAGGACTAGAATTCAGGGTGGCACACTCCGTTGATGACATGAAAGAAGCTGGAACAGATCTGGCCGATTCCTTTGACTTTGATCTCCCGATTAGGGACAGAATAGGATGGAGGAACTGACTCTCTATTGTAATTTATTTTGTAAACAAGAAGTTCCTCTGTTCGTCTTTCTGAAATCAATCTATGATTGATCCCTCGAGATCAATGTATGTTCTGTTTTCTGTGCATCAATCATTAACTCTCATTTATTCTAGCGGCGATGTTTACCACATCGGCTATTGCTGACAATCGCATTAGATACCTTTATCTCAAAGGCAATTGTTGCAATCGGTCATTTTAGATCCAAAGCATCCGATTTTTTCCCTCAGCTTTCCGATCCCTGATGACACCAAAGTAGTATTTCCTAAGAGATTTTCCAATTTTCTTAACGCCAATTGGTAACATGAGTCCCCAAATTGCTAGTTAAAACTGAACAACTCCTAACCGAATCCCATCGGCCTTCCAATTCTGGAGTCACAATCTGACGTGGAAACCCCAATCTGATACTTGATCTTCCAGTGTGCAAGCCTTGGTCCTATAAATATGACCCTACACAGGTCGTCATCCTTATCTCTAGTCAAATAATTTGACTTGCAAAAATTTTGTCTCTCAGCTTCTAGCTCAAGCCAGAGGGAAAATTTCTTGCTTGCGTTTCTATCAATGACAAGTAAAGGTGACCATGGCAGGCATCCTGACGGAGATGAAGCAGGAGGAAGCCAAGCACCAACTCACCGGCGTCATAGGTAAGAAACCAATTCTCTGCCCCCTTGCGATAGCTCACCTCTTGATTCGCTGTTCATTTTCATTCCAGGGTGGAGTCCTGTTCCAGCCACGCTCGGGTTTCTTCTCTAGAAACGGTAGATCTAAAAAGCTCCTTTCAACCTTTCCCCAAGCCACCAGATTTTGGGTCTAATGATTCTTCAACAGACCCATTCGGACGCTCTTCGTTACCATGAGGAAAGAGATAAAGCTCAAAAGGAACTGAAAGATGCATCCAAGAAACATGATATTGAGGAAGCTGAGTGGGCAGAGCAACGGAAACAACTCTGCAGCATCATTACAGGTCAGTAGAATCTTGGTTCTTCCCTTTTTCCTGATTGAATCTGCTTTTGCTTATCTTATCCTTGCTTCTTGTCAGCCTTATCTGCAGAGAATGACTGCCTGAAGGCGGCAGCAAACAGAGTCGCCCTCAATGTGAATGCCCATGGGGATTCTGTCGAAGCTCGTCTCGACGCTGTGAATGGCCGCATAGATCAGGCCGTCATCCAAGGTGTACACGCCGGGGTTTCCTTTGGGCTAGCAGCAATGAGTTCCTGGACCAAAGAAGATTACTCCTCCTTACCAGTCGAATTTGCATGCGACCCGGATGAATTTGAGGATCTTGAAGTTTATGATGGTCACGCTGCCGCTATTGCCGAGATTACTGACCCGCAATCTATTGTGAACAAATTATTCCTGGGGTAGTCTTGTGTTAAGATAGATCTGTGAACGAATCTTGTAACCCGTAGAATCTGTTCTTCTCTGAATAATATCTATTTGCATGATCTTGATTCCTCAATGACCCCTCCGATTGCGACATCTCCTCAGAGGAGGTTTGCCGAATGTATGATGTCATCCTAGCCGACTAGATCTTATCTTTGATACGTCACGTCATTCGGCATTGCACCTATTGTACTTCACCTTTCTCTTTCCCCGATAAACCTGCTAACTTGAAAAACGCTAGGGTTACCAAGGTGACGAATTTGTACTAAAGGCGATATGTAAAAATACCGGCTATAACTTATCTCTTTGGAATATTTTTTCTGCTAAAGGCGATGCTCTTACATCAGCTGTATAAAAACATCTCTTGATTTACATAATTTCCATGCATTCGGCTTTCAACAAGTAGTGCCGAAGCTCCAACTGACAAGCAGCACACACGAATCAAAAATTTTGTTACAGCCGAATACCCTTTCTTGAGTTCAATGTTTTTTTGGCTAAGGCAATCTGCTACTCATCCTTCCCTTAAAACTTAAAATAAGGGCCGACCCTATTATAAGGTTTATCGGCCGTCACGTACAACTCGAAATAATCACCAAGTTGTAGAAGTGTCTTCATATAACTCTAATCTATTCATAAGCTTCTGCTGTACGTCACTTCGTATGAATCTTTTCTGAATTTCCATGAGCTCTGGTAATGAAGAAATAATTGAAATCCCCTTAAAGGTTTGTAGACTTCGAAGCATATCTGAGACCCAAACTTGTACACATTGATCCTACTTCGGCTTCGTTATCAAACACTTTATTCCTTGTCAGCCGATATGAAACTTTGGCCTCAACTTTTCCCATTACCATTAGTTAGACTTTAAAAATTACTCTGAGAGCCAATTGTCTGAATCGGCTGTTGGTCCTCGTCGAAGACATTCACAGGACCTGCTTCCCAAGCTCTTCCAGAGAAACACTCGACACCTTCGTACTCCCAGTAGATGGGTTCTGTATTAGCAATACTTACTGAATCATCAGCATGGACGATCTCAATATCACCTCCAATCCACTAGATGAGGAACTGGTGCATAGTCGATGGCACACAACAATTTGCATGTATCCAATCTCTTCCCAATAGCAAACTGTATGCCCCCTTGCCATCAATGACGAAGAAGGTGGTGATCAAGGTTTTAGACCCAATCATTAACTCGACATGGACTGCTCCCCGAGTATCAGAAGAATTGCCTGCAAAGTCTCTCAACACCATGTCGGTCTTCAATAGATCTTCACCTGTCATGCCAAGCTTTCTGAAGGTGGTATATGGCATGATGTTTATAGCAACCCCTCCATCAATGAACATCTTAGTTAATGGCTTGCCATTGACATACCCTCTCATATATAATGGCTTCAAGTGTCGGTGCCTGATTGGTTTATCAAATACTGCCTTTTCAGCCAAGACGAGATGAGCCAATAAGTCCTGAAATTCACTTTCATCGAAGTCTGAATATGTCTCGTCCTGGACATCTTGATTCTCGGGAGCAACAAACTCTGACGGGAGAAAGAACGTCATGCATGTATCAGCCGAACGATTACCTCCATCCGGCCTCTCTTTAGGATGCCAAACTCGTTTCGTCTTGGTGCCCGCTTGCTCTAACTCTCTGTTCCTCAAGCGCTGCATTCTCCTCTTCTGGCTCTTCCTTAAACCTGGCGGACACCATTGTCCTTTTTGCCAGACATACTCACGGTATTCTTCTTCTTCAGCATGAGCCCAACTTTGATCGGCAAATCTTCCCTGTCGATTTTCAGAATTACTTATTTTTAAGCGCCGATCGTCCTCGGGGATTCGTGCCCCAAGCCTTTCATGGACAGAACGGCGGTTGACTCGAGATTGCCTGTATTCGGAGTACTGATTACTGCATTCAGGGCAGTTGTTCTTAACAGGCAGCTTCAAGCCTTCGTTCCAACAATACTGGAAGAACGAGCACTCCCAATGAGATTGTTCCTGCTCCCCCATATCTTCTCGTTCTTTTCGGTACATCTCTTCCTCGTACCTCCTCTGCTTTTCCAGGAACCTTTGCTCTTCATAAAACCTCTACTTTTGATATCATTCCTGTTCACGACGCCATTTGTTCAATAGAATACGCGTTGTGATTCTGGGTCTAGAGGTTCCACCCGTCTCAGTTCGGCTATTTTGGAACCGAACCCTTTGCTGAAGCTCTCTATTTGTAATCTGCCGATCGGGGTCAACAACACCAGCTTCCTTCGCTCTATCGGAAGTTAAAACTTTCATTTTGTTCTTACCCCCAAAATCGGCTGCATTGATCATATTGATAGAGGAGGACACGATATTCTGTCGAAAAGGACTACCATCTACCTTCATCTTTCCATCAAACCTCAGGTGTCCATCCTGGATAGCCTTCTGAATCTGCACTCTGAACACTCGCAATCATTTATGGAGTGGGATTTGGTATTGTGGAAACCACAATACTTCTTGTCTTTGACACCCTCAGGGAGCAACATAGGATGACCTTCTGGCAACTTGATGCGTCCTTCCTTCAGCAGATATTCGAATAATTTATCTGACTTGGAAACATCAAAATCATAGGTACCTTTTTGCTGCCTCAGCCATCGCTGGTTGACCTGAGTTGGGTCCTTGGCCCAGATTATCTCGGCTGCAGCTACTTCATCTTCATCATCGTAATCAACTGCATCTTCCAAGAAAGCCTGATACATCTCGGCAGCTATGTCACCCTTTTGGAACTGGTTGTTCCTCCTGAATCCCTGAGCTTGATTGTTCATCGTCGCCAACCTTTGTGATAACTGTCCGAGATCCTCAAACTCCATGCCGAACAACTTTTCCTTGATACTTGGCAACATGCCAGCTATAGCTATTCCCGGCAATTGGTCATCCGGCAAATTCAGAGAATAGCAAAGATTTTTGGTTTCCCTGAATCGGCGCAGATACTCTTGCGGCATTTCGTCAGGTTTCATCCTTAAGCTCATGAGATCAACCAACTTCTTCTCACTGGTCCCCGTAAAGAAATATGAGTGGAACTTCTGCTCCAGCTCTGCCCATGTATTGATGGAATTCGCCGGCAGAGAGGCGAACCAAGAGAAGGCTGGTCCTGTCAATGATAACGGGAAGTATCGAATCCTCCAAGCTTCATCCGCCGATACCTCGCCAAGCTGCATCAGGTAACGGCTGATATGTTCCCTTGTACTGGTACCATCTTGGCCCGAGAACTTGGTAAGGTTAGTAGGAGGCTTGACTCTTGGAGGAAGAGCCACCCGATTGTACCATTCTGGGTAAGGAGACTTGTATGTGTATGTTTGATTTTTTGGCTTTAAGCCGAACTGATTCTGCATCATATCAGCCATCTTATGCATGATGAGGTCAACATTTGAATCAGGAGCTGTTTGTGCTTGCCCCCCAGTATGTAATCCTGTTGAACTCCCATAACCTGGATTCGGAAGGGCATTAATCGAGTTATAGTCCATAAACTCCCGGTATCCATCTCCAAACATATCTTTCTATATCCTGTTTGCCATAGGAGACACTCTAGAAGCAGATGGTGGGACGTTCCCTGTTGTGCCGAACGTGAGCTGGCCACAGGTTTGGGGAGGTTGTTGCGTCTCCTGAGAAATCATCCCTCCTGTGCTTGGGCTAGCTCCACTGCTCTCAGTAACCCTCCGGCGTTGAGGTACTTGGAACAACAATGGCCCCCGTATTGGACCAGCAGCCTCCTCAAAGTACTTATCTACGTTTGGACCGAAAGTATCGACCATGATGGCACGAAAGGTGTTCAAGAAAGCCGATTGACGATTGGTCACTGCTCCTAATACGATCCTATGCATCATCTCCGCCATCTTCTGGAGAGCCGCTTCTTCGCTTCCGTCAGGTAGCTCAAGTTGGTGATGAGGAACAACCTTCGGGAACGTCTTCTTCTGATAGACTTTGCCGCTTTTGTTCTTGGAGAAGGTCTCCAAGCACTTGCGCTGGAATTCATCACAAGCTCACTGCACCAGATCTTTTGATTCTAGCGGCAAATCTTCCATGGTCACCTCAAAGACTTGATCTTCATTAATCTCAGGCATCTTGAAATGAAGTCGTCCCACCGAGCGTGCCAAAAAGTGTGTTGACGCAAAATTCGTCACCTCGCATCAAGGCACACAGCAAGCCGAACGAGGCTGGCTTCAATCGGGTGCCCGGAGCGTACTGAATCCGGGAGCGTGCCAGTCGGTTAGACCTGAAAAACAACAAGGGATAAAAGTGTGAGAATACCTTGGAACATGCCGGGTGAGACTAGACAGTTCCATATATACGGCTTTGAAAGCCAATCACGACGGCACACAGCTATAGAATTTGTTTGTCGGAACAGGTTTATAATGTCATTCGGCAAATGTAAAGATAAGCTCGTAAACATGTAGAATGCCGAACGCATAAGTAACAAAAGGATAAAGAGGGTAACTTGTAAATATAAATCTATCCAGATAACATATGCATAGGCCAATCCAGCTAGTCTGCCGCACGTCTAGCCTTCATAAACCCGTCAGGTGTGAACTCAAGCAAAGCTAATCCACCGCATGATACCACTTGCTATAAATCTACACCACTCCTTATAATTAGATTAATCCACCGCATGATACGATCTGATTATAAGGAGCTAAAAGCACACATACATCTGAACAAATCTATATGTACTCATTACTCATGTAAGCTTAACCAGAATCGGCAAACTAGCCGAACTGGGGTCCATGAAGAAGAAACCTACAAGCAAAGCATGAATAAACTAATCTAAAACCTGCACCTGCCGCACGGCACCCAGCTCTATCAAAGCCTAAACATGATCGGCATGCATGAACCCACAACATGTGACAATCTAGATTGAAAGTCGATTCAGCCATCATGATCTTATAATTAGCAGAGCACGAGCAAACTCATGCGACAAGGCCGAACGAAGATCAATCTAGATTGGGCAAAAAGTGTTGTACTAATTAAATAAATAAAACATATAACACATGATAACTTGATGAATCTATTAGATCTGCCAAATCTAACAGAGCCGATAACTATTTTTACTCATGACTTAATCCGCCGCACGATACAAGGCATAAGCAAAAACTTCCCGTCATAAGCTTAAATCCGCCGCATGATACTAAGCTTAACGTACGAGACTACTTGCATCATATCTAAATCCACCGCATGATACTAGACATGATAGCAAGGTTGCCGGCACTTACGGAGGTTGACGGATCGATGATTTCTCTCGAAGAACTCGACGACACGACTAGGGACTCAAAGATGGCACAGGGCCGGTTTATATTGATGTGGTTGTGAACAAATTTACAATGGTCGAGGGCTTATATTTATACCCTGGACGAAACATGAATCATAGACGATTACGACTTAAAAAAACAAGGAAAGATATAAATCATATTCCTAAACCTTTCGGCATCTTCCATCGTATCTTCTCGTGCAGGCCGGCTTCACCTGCATCATCCATTTCCCGAATGGGGCTACTGCTTCGCGAAATAGCCGACCGCGCAGGTATTCACCGAAAGTCTTAAGGATCAAATAGCCGTCCAAATGCTTGCCGAATCCTTCTCTTCTCTGATGGCTGGACCCACCTGTCATATCCTCGTGTGTGCGAAAATCTGGTGTTAACAACCCGGCAGTCTGACCCTCGGGAGCTGGAAGCTCTCGTGAAGCGGTCCGGGTATGGTCTGCCTGCTCTAGCTGCTCAGTCTATCCGACAGTCTCTGTCTACTCTGTAGCTGGCTCAGTCTCTGAAGCTGTGCCACCCTGAGCCTCGGAGTGCGGAAGCTCGGGAATAGAGGATAGCTCAGGGCGCACTGTCGTCATGGTCTCGGACTGGACTGGCTCAGTCTGCTCTGAGGACGCGATGGAGCTCGGTAAGGTCTTTGTGGTAGAAGTCACTGGAGCCGTCGTCGTCTGAGCTGAACCGGGGAAATCTGGAGTGGGCATCCCGGTGAGCTCACTAAAGGTAGCAGACAGATCCCGCGTCACAGTAGTGGTCGTCGCGAACAGGTAATCTGTCGGACGTGGAGTGAACCCTGTGTGAAGCGGACTGAACAGCTGGGCCCCTCCAGGTGGAGTAGAGAAGCTCGTGAACTGGGAGGTACCGGGGCCAGAGAACTGCGGCTGCTGGCTGAACTGCTGCTGCTGCGGTGGAACAGGTGGCGGCCACTGGAGCTGCTGCTGAGGTGGAGGCTGCTGCCATTGCCACTGAGGAGGGCCACTCATGATCCTCTCCATGAGGCTCAGAGTCTGCTGCTAAAGTTCCAACATCTGTCGTTGTAGGGCGTCTGACCGCTCCTGTGCCTGCTGCTGAGCAAGTGCCTGGGCCTGAGCAAGTCTCTGTTGCTCCTGTGCTAGCCTCTGGACGTCCTGTGTCACCGTCTGCTGCTGCTCCTCCATCCGAGAGAGTATAGCAAGTAGTGTCGGATCGGAGGAGGCTGTACTAGAAGTCCCGGCCTGTGAGTCGTGTGCACGAGGCTGAAAGTGGGGCGGGAGCTGGTAATCCTCATCGGAGCTGTCGCTGGGGTCCTCGGCCACGAAAGTGTCCTCACGCTCTAGCTCTGCAAGCTCCTGCTCTGCTAGGACTCTGACAGTCTCGTCCTGCTCCTGAGCTGACTCGGGCACGTCTGGACGTTGTCTCGAGCTGGAGGGTCACTGCTGCTCCTGCTGCTGCTGCCTGCGGTCCCGACCGTGTCCAAGAAGCTGGCTCATGTTGTACTCGGGGAACACGGTCGTGGAGCCGGTGAGAGTCTGTCCTGGGTGAGTACCTGTAGTGACAGCTACCTTCCAAAGAATGTACGAGATCCAGTGCGCGTACGGTAGCTGCCTGCGGGCCTTGATGCCCTCTACCACAGTATCCTCCATCTCACAAAGTATGACATCCCAGACGTCGAACTCCTGCTGCCTAACCATGTACGCAAGTAACCACAGCTGCAGGCGTGACAAACCCTCTCTGAAGCCCACCCTAGGTAGCAGGGTCCGCCGTAGAACCTTGTTGAGGATCCGAGTCATAGGGGTGAGATCCCTAGGCGCGTGACTCGAACCCTCACCAAAAGGCTCAGTGAAACACGGGTGGACCAGGTCTGTCGGAGGCTGTGCACCGCCGTGAGGGCGTCTGGGTGGCTCTGTCCTATCGTAGCACAGGTCGTGGATCCGGGTCTGAGAGTGGCGAAGTCCGAACCAATCCCGGATTTCGAACGAGAACAAGCGGTAGTGCTCCCCTCTGAAAGCAAACTCAATAGTCTCTCTGTCCGGGTGCACCCACAAAGAAGCGTAAAAATGAAAAACCCAGTCCTCAATGTACGATCCAGACCGCCCTAGTAAGTCTGCCAAGCCAGGTAGGAACGTGAGTATAGGGTGGATCTGCTCTCCAGCTGCTGTAACCACTACCTCCAGGGGACAGACTCGCTGTGAACGCAAACAGATGCCGGCGTTCCTGTATCCCTGATAGAAATCCTCCTGGAGGACAGTGTAGAAGTCGGGCCCTGCCTGCTGCTGACGCTCCCTCGGGAACCACTGCTCCACTAGTACGAGTCGAAGAGTTTGAATCTAGGAACAAGTGGCCGCACGGAGGTCAAGCCGTGGAATCGGCAAAGGTGGACGCCTCGATGGAGCACGTGCACCCCGCAGAGGGACATCGGGCCGGGGTGGAACCTCAGTCCGGCAACGAGATGACCGACGCCTAGGCACCACCTCTGGCACCTCCTCCTCTGCCACTAGCTCTGCCTCCTCTGGCTCAGCTTCCTCGGCCTCTGCCTGGCCCTGCTGTGAACTTTGTAGCTCGACACCTGGAGCGGTGAACGTGGTCCGGCGACCGGCAGCCATAAGCGTCCCTGTCGGTGAACCGTGTAGCCGCTCTGTCTCCTCAATAGCACGCCTCTGCTCAGGGGTAAGCTGATCCTCAATCCATAAACCGCCACTGTGGCCTCCCCGCTCTGCACGCTCTGTGGTGTCTGCCACTGCCTGTGCCTGATCGGCCTCCCTCTGTGCTCTGGAGCGCCTCCTGCGTGTGATCAGTTTCCCCTTCCCCTTCGGCTAACTAGAAGGAGGGGGCGGGGAGGGGAATCCTCCGGAGCACCACCAACATTCTTGCAGTGCATGGCTGACAAGAACAAGAAGCAACTGCCACTGAAAGAAGCTGAACTATCACTGAAGATGCAACTGCCACTCAGAAACAACTGACAAGCTCAACTGACAAGCAACTCACTGGCAATAACTCCCCCTGAATCGCGTCTGACAAGCAACTCCAATGCAATAACTCCCGCTTAAAGGGGCATTGGACGCGCCAATGTGATCACATCGGACGCGCCGATGTCCATCCAGAGAGCTCCAGAACCGCCAAATTCACATCGGACGCGTCCTTTGCCTCGGCATCGGACGCTGAGCAGCGTCCGATGGAGCCTCGGACGCACCGATGATGACACATCAGACGCTACCAAAACACTGTTCCAGCCGGGGCTGTCTACAGTGCTGGCATCGGACGCTGGGGCCAGCGTCCGATGCTGCATTTTGGGCAGATTCGAAGATCTCCGTTGCGGCTCTCTCTCCCAACCAAGTTCCAACTCAAATAAGAGGCAAATAAACACTAGTTGGAACCTAGTATGAGCATCCTCGCATAAACCCTCAAGTTTATAAATATTTTGCCATAGGCTACATATCCTTTTTAGAGAAAATAGGCAATAAAACTATGAGGAGACAACATGTGGCCACCAAAACTAGGGGTCTCAACCATTAGGAGCCTCAAATGCTCCTCCTAGCGGTGGACGAACATAGTGGTTGCTCAAGCTTAACCGAAAAGAAACAACAAACAACAAACATGCATATGCAATGCAATACGAAATTTGAATCTAGGTTGCTTGTCAAGTTTGCTCATGGGTAAGCTTCTTCACACGCTTTTTAGGGCGGTTATCTTAACCACGTCTGACAAGCCTATGTGCATAGCATAATTGAAACAAGGCATATGATACAATGCAATGCAAAGACAACCCCCTTTCACCTTTTGACAAAGTTAGATCAAGCACATTAAGCTCACTTCGCAATCTACAAAGGGTATTCTCATCTAGGGGTTTTGTAAAGATATCTGCTAATTGATTTTTGGATCTAACTCCCTCTAAGGATATCTCTCTCTTTGAAACATGGTCTCTTAGAAAGTGATGGCGAATATCTATGTGCTTTGTGCGAGAGTGTTGAACTGGGTTGTTAGCAAGCTTAACCGCGCTCTCATTGTCACACAACAAAGGTACCCTTACAAGAACTACACCATAGTCTAAAAGGGTTTGTTTCATGTATAGGATTTGTGCACAACAAGCTCCCGCGGCTATGTATTCCGCCTCGGTGGTAGACAAGGCCACACTATTTTGCTTCTTTGAACTCCATGAAACTAGTGATCTCCCAAGCAAATGGCACCCTCCGGATGTGCTCTTTCTATAAATTTTGCAACCCGCATAATCCGAATCAGAATACCCAACGAGTTGAAAGTTAGCTCCTTTGGGATACCAAAGGCCAATGCTTGGCGTGTGCTTTAGGTACCTAAGGATTCTCTTTACGGTTATGAGGTGTGATTCCTTAGGATCGGCTTGAAACCTAGCACACATGCACACACTAAACATGATGTCGGGCCTAGATGCGGTCAAATATAACAAGCTACCAATCATAGAACGGTAGAGAGTTTGATCAATCGGGTTACCTCCCTCATCTAGGTCGAGATGTCCATTTGTTGGCATTGGAGTCTTGATAGGCTTGCAATCATCCATCTTGAAGCGCTTGAGGAGGTCTTTTGTGTACTTCTCTTGAGATATAAAAGTCCCCTCCTTCAATTGCTTGACTTGGAAGCCTAGAAAGAATGTGAGCTCGCCAATCATGGACATTTCGAACTCCTTCGACATCAAGTCACCAAATTCCTTGCAATAGGCTTCATTTGTTGACCCGAAGATGATATCATCAACGTAGACTTGACAAATGAAGATCTCTCCATCAAGCTTCTTGGTGAATAGTGTGGTGTCGACCTTCCCAATGATGAAGCCGTTTTCAATGAGGAAGTCCCGGAGGTGCTCATACCACGCTCTAGGGGCTTGCTTGAGCCCATATAGCGCCTTGGATAACCTATAAACATGATTAGGATATCTAGGGTCTTCAAACCCAGGAGGTTGATCAACATAGACTAGTTCATTTATGAAGCCATTTAAAAATGCACTTTTCACATCCATTTGATAAAGTTTAATATCATGATGTGATGCATATGCTAGGAGGATACGAATGGCTTCGAGTCTTGCAACCGGTGCAAAGGTCTCTCCAAAATCCAAGCCTTCAACTTGAGAGAACCCCTTTGCAACTAGCCTTGCCTTGTTTCTAACAACCTTGCCTTGATCATCTTTCTTGTTTCTAAACACCCATTTTGTTCCAATGACTCTTGCGCCTTTAGGTCGCTCTTCAAGTGTCCAAACTTGATTGCGGGTGAAGTTGTTCAATTCTTCATGCATGGCATTCACCCAATCCGGATCCTTTAGAGCATCATCTACAATGGTAGGCTCAACAAGAGAAACAAAGGAGTGATGTTCCATAAATAAAGCAAGTTTTTGAGATCGAGTCATTACACCCCTTGTTGGACTCCCTATGATGAGATCTTGAGGATGAGCTTGTAGTAGAGGAGTAGTCCTTCGATCAACCACTTGAGGGGCCGCTTGTGGAGCATCAACGTCTTGAGCTTGTACCACCATTTGATCATGGGAGACATGAGTGTCTTCATTTGGATCCCTCCCATCTTTATCATCATCATGTGGTACATTTGATGAGGATGGCTTCTCAATGACTTGCACATCATCATCATCATCTTTAGGCTTGATGGCTCCAACCGACATGTTCTTCATTGCTTCCCTCAATGGTTCATCACCTACATCATCAAGATTCTCATGCTCTCCTTGAGAGCCATTAGATTCATCAAATTCCACATCATATGTTTCTTCTACCATCCCGGTGGCATGGTTGAATACTCGATGTGCTTTGGACTTCAATGAGTAACCAACAAGAAAACCAATATCACATCGGCGTTGAAACTTCCCTAGGTGTTGGCGCATCTTGTAGATGTAGCATTTGCACTCAAACACTCTAAAGAATGATACATTCGGCTTCTTGTTGTTGAGTAGCTCATAGGGGGTCTTGCCAAGGAGATGATGGGGGAAAATCGGTTGGATGCATAGCAAGCGGTGTTGATTGCTTCCGCCCAAAATCTTTCCGGTGTAGAGTACTCAACTAACATTGTTCTTGCTAGGGTGATTAGTGTCCGCTTCTTCCTCTCAACTACCCCATTTTGTTGTGGTGTGTAGGTTGCAGAGACTTCATGCTTGATCCCAACTTCATCACAATATTGCTCAATGTGGGTGTTGTCAAATTCTTTCCCATTATCACTTCTAATCTTTTTGATCTTCAAGTCAAACTCATTTTGGGCTCTCTTGGCAAACTTCTTGAATTAAGGGGTTGCTTTGGATTTGTCATGAAGAAAGAACACCCAAGTGTATCTTGAATAGTCATCAACAATCACTAGGCAATAGAGATTTCCACCTAAGCTAGCATATGTTGTTGGCCCAAAAAGATCCATGTGAAGTAGCTCCAACTCTCTTGATGTTGATACAAAGGCTTTGGTTGGATGAGTGTTGCAACTTGCTTGCCGGCTTGACATGCACTACACAATTTGTCCTTCTCAAATTTGACATCCTTCAAGCCTCTAACCAAATCCTTCTTCAATAGCTTGTTGAGAGTGTTCATTCCAACATGTGCCAACCTTCTATGCCATAACCAACCAAGAGATTGCTTAGTGAACAAACATGTCTTCAAGTTGGCATCTTCGGAGGAGAAATCCACTAGATAGAGATTGTTGTATCTAAACCCTTGGAATATCACTTGTGTATCATCTTTCTTTGTCACAACCACTTCCTTCTCGGTGAATAAGCATTGGAAGCCAAGATCACAAAGTTGCCCAACGGATAGCAAGTTGAAGCTCAATGAAACAACTAGAAGCACATTGGATATTGTATGATCATTTGATATTGCCACTTTGCCCAAACCCTTGACATTGCCCTTTGAGTTGTCACCAAATGTAATCTTTTCTTGGTCATTGACATTCTCTTCTAGTGAGGTGAACATTCGGGGATAACCAGTCATATGTTGTGTGCAACCACTATCAATCACCCAATGAGATCCACCGGTCTTGTAGTTCACCTACACACACAAGAAATCAAGCTTGAGCTTTCGGGACCCAAACTTGTTGAGGCCCCTTAACCTTCTCTACTAGAGACTTTGCAACCCAAATTTGCTTTGGCTTATTCTTGTTTGGAGGCCCCATGAACATGACTTTCACTTTGCCACTAGAATCTTGTCTAAGCATGTAGTGAGCATTGAAAGCAAAGGGCCTAGCATGCTTGGTCAAGGGTGTGGGTTTTGGCTCTTCATAATTGTGAGCAAAGTGTCCTTCTTTTCCACACTCAAAGCATCTTCCCAACTTCTTCTTCTTTGGCTTTGGGATGCTCTTGCGTTGCTTCATCTTCTCTTCAAGGTAGCCAATACCACTTCTATTGGTCTTCATTACGGTGTTCATGAGAAGCTCACTTTGAAGACATTGACCCTTGGTGAAGTTTCTCAACCCGGTGGTAAGGTGCTCCTTTTCTTTCTTGAGCTTGTCATTCTCTTGTTGGAGCTCCAATTGGGATGGTGTCATCTTGTAATCCCTCTCCATCTTCAATCTCTTGTTCTCTTCTTTCAACATGTCAAGCTCTAGTGTCATGCTATAGTCTTCATCATGAATTTGGATGACAACTTGCTTGGTGTATGTTAGCTTCTCTAGATCAATCTTGAGCTTTGCATTCTCATTCTTGATCTTGGCATAGTCATCATAGTGTTCGACCTCAACCACCTTCTTGCCCTTGCCACTAGCTCTTTGCTCATCATGCTCACTAACCAAATCCTCACAAGATGTTGCTATGTCACACTTAACAACATGGTTAGGAGCATCATGTGTCTCATGAGAAAGTAAATCATACGCAATAGTAAGAGCATCATGATCAACTTTTACTTGAGTATATTGTTCTTTGAGCAAAGCATAACTAGTGTTAAGGTCACTATGCATCTTATCAAGTTTTTCATTTTTAGCTTTGAGCTCCTTGTTAGAGGACTTGAGCTCCTTAATGGAAGATGACATAGTAGTAAGTTCATTTTGTATCTCATCACCAGCATGTATAGCATTGTTGTACTTGTCAACAAGAGATTCATTATCATGAACAAGCCTTTCATTTTAGCTCTAGTCTTTCTTATGATTTTTGAGTAGTTGTTAAGCAATTCAACAAGTTCATCATAAGTGGGAGACTCAAATTCACCATCACTATCATCATCACTAGAGTCATCATCACTTTGTACCTTTCGGTCACCCTTTGCCATGAGGCATAGGTGTGTAGCGGATGATGGCGACGGTGGTGGTGGTGGTGTAGAAGTCTCAATGACTAGAGCGGTCACCTTCTCCTTCTCATCATCACTATCTTCATTGGATGAGCCACCGGAGGAGTCAATGTCAGTGAGCCAATCACCAACAATATATGCCTTGCCACCTTTCTTGTGGTATTGCTTCTTCTTCTTGCCATCCTTCTTGTAGGGCTTCTCACTCTTCTTCTCATCTTCGCTTGATGAGTCATATTTCTTGCCCTTGTTCTTGTTCTTGTAGCTATCTTTCTTGGGCTTGGTGCATTGGTGAGCAAGATGGCCAAGATCACCGTAATTGTAGCAATCCATTTTGGAGATCGGCCTTCTCTTGTGACTTGTGAAGAACTTATTCTTTCTTGAGTCAAAATTGACTCCATTCTTGTGAAGCTTCTTCAACATCTTGGTGGTCCTCTTCACCATGAGAGCAATGTTGGAATCATCTTCATCATCACTTGTGCTCTCATGATGAACCTCAATTGACTTGGACTTGCCTTTCTTGTCAAGACTTGCTTTGAAGGCCAAGTCCGTCTTCTTGTCGGTGGATGAGCCACCACTTGGTGTGATGTGCATGTACATCTCATGAGCATTGATCTTCCCCAAGACTTGTGTTGGTGTGGATGTGGAAAGATCACCTTGATGTAGCACAGACACAATGTGTCCATACTTGTCAATTGGAAGGACACATAGAATCTTCCTCACAATATCGGATGGTTGCATTTGTGTGAGGCCAAGTCCATTTAGCTCTTCTACAAGAACATTCAAGTGTGAGTACATTTCATTTGCACTCTCATGAGCAAGCATTTCAAAAGAATTTAACTTTTGCATAACCAAATGATAACGCTCCTCACGCTCACTCTTGGTTCCATCATGGAGCGCACAAATATTATCCCATAGTTCATGGGTATTCTTGTGGTTCTGGACGCGGTTAAACACATCCTTGCAAAAGCGTCTAAAGATGATCTTTTTGGCTTTTGCATTCCACTTCTCATTCTCTTCCTCATGTGGCGTGAGGCTAGTGCCCTCCTTGGGCTTGGGAAAGCCGGTGATCGTGGCTTGGTGGCATTTGACATCTACCGCCTCTAGGTACGACTCCATATGAATTTTCCAATATGGGAAGTCGTCTCCCTCGAACATGGGAAGTGGTCCATCACCTTCGGACATCTTAACTCTAGGCGGTTAAGACTAAATCGAGAGCACGAGGCTCCGATACCAATTGAAAGGATCAAGATGCCCAGGGGGGTGAATTGGGCTTTTCTAAAACTTTTTGCAAGAATTAAGTCCTAACAAGCCCAATTAACCCCTTTGTGCTTTGATGTGTGTTTCTCTAAACTCTACCGCACAAAAGACTACACCTATTCCATTCCTACTCTAGCAAGGCAATTCAATTATGATAGAACAACAAGTAAATTGCGGAATTGAATTGCTCAAATGTAAATGCGTATGTAAAGAGAGTAGAAATGACTCGACGATCTTTTTGTCGAGGTATCGAGGTGTCGGCACACACCCCTAGTCCTCGTTGGAGCACCCGCGCAAGGGTATCACTCCCCTTGATCCGCGCAAGGATCAAGTGCTCACTACGAGCTGATTCTTCGCCACTCCGGCCCGGTGAATCGCTCACTATCGGTCACAAGCTTGCTTGGTTCATCCACAAAGCCACTAGATGCTCTCCAAGCTTCACGATCACCACCAAGCTGTCTAGGTGATGCCGATCACCAAGAGTAACAAGCTAGAACTCTCACTTGACCAAGCCAAGGCCAAAGAGATGGATGGATGCACACTTGCTACTCTCTTTCACTAATGAGATCACTAATTCTCACAATTAGGGATTCTCTCAATCTCACTAGGGCTCTTGCTCTTCCTCACACTCACAATGTGTCTCTCAACAGATGGAAGTGGCAAGAACACTCTAATGGAGGAGGGGGAGGAGTATAAATACTCCCCCAACCGGCCATCCAAAAGAGCACTGAACAGGTCATTTTTGGGGGGCATCGGACGCGCCGATGCCCTCGACCCAACGGTCAACTGTACTTCCTATCAGACTGTTTAAAGGAGCATCGGCTGGGCAGCGTCCGATGCCATCACATAGGACGCGTCCGATGTGATTTTACCCTCTCTGGAACCTCTCTGGACCTGCATCGGACGCTGGCCCTCAGTGTCCGATGTCAGCGTCCGATGTACCCCTCAGGGCACCCTCTCATGAACAGTGGCATCGCAGCGTCCGATGTAACCACATCGGAGCGTCCGATGCCACGTCACCAGCACACTCAAGTCTGAGTGACATCGGACGCGCATCCGATGCCCAAAACAGGGCCGAAACAACTTCGGATCGCGACGTTGCCTTAACGACTTTTCATCCTTACGATGTAAGGGCTCTCTCTGAGCTACCTAGGGCTATGAAATAACAAGTGTGCATCACACCTACCTCAATAGACTCATCTAGGTCAAGCTACTGATTCACGCTCCCCTTTATAGTACGGCCAAAGGAAAAACAAAGACCTAAGACTACCTAAGTGTCCTCCAACACCATATGACACTTAGCCTAGTCTACCACCGTCTTCGTCGTTTGTCCTTTGAAAACCAAAACAATTTCCATCGCTAGGGGACATGAACTCCATATGCCCGTATCGTCACCATTACCGTGACCTAACTCATCCCTGTTTCTGCAAAACACACGTTAGTCACAGTAATCTTGTGTTTCATCCAATCACCGAAACCCACTAGGGGCCAAGATGCGTTCAGGCAGATTGGTTTGCCATCTTCATCATTGTAGGTTCTATGGTTAAAGTTGGAGTAGGAACCACGAGACTGAAACTGACGTTGGGTGTTGAAGTTGTTGTTCCCTTGTCCACGCACGGGAGCACGACCACGACCACCGCAAGGGCCTCCCTGTCCCCGCGCACGTCCACGTCCGGACCCCGTCCACGAGTGACCGAATTGGCCGACCCAGTCTGGGAGCCACATTCACGTTGCTCCAGATCCAATCGTGTCTCAAAGTTCAGAAGCTGTGAATAGAGTTCTGAAACAGAAACTGGTTCCACCCTTGCGCAAAGGGCAGAGACGAGAGGGATGAAGTCCTGATCAAGGCCGGTGAGAATATATTCCACCAGCTCCTCATCATCCAGGCGGCGGCCGGCAGCTGCCATCTCGTCATCTAGGCCCTTCATCTTCGCGAAGTATTCGGAGACGCTTGAGTTTCCCTTCTGAGCAGTGGCCAGTGCAAGGCGCAAGTTCACAGACCGCGCTCGGACTTGGGAGGCGAACATGTGCTCGATGGTTGCCCAGGCTTTTTGCAGCTGTGTTGCTCATGGCAACCGGGATCAGCACATCCTTGGACAGAGACGAGAGCAGGTAGCCGAGCACTTGCTGATCGACGGCGTCCCACTCTTCATAGGCTGGATTCGGCACCTTGACATCCTTTCCATCAACCTTCATGGTGATCTCAGTTGGCGGTGGCTTGGATGCGCCAGTGAGATGATCCATGAGACAAGCACCACGCACGGCTGCTTTGATTTGCGCCTTCCAGAGTGCATGGTTGGTCTTGGTTAATTTTTCCAAGACCGGATGACCAATGAATGCATTGACCTGACTAGAGGATGAACTAGTCATGGCAGTTGCTCTACTGAGATGCAATCTGTTGAGGAGAATAAGCTCTTATTACCATGTAAAATCAGAGATGGTGAAGCGTGTTAACCCCCTTGGGGGCCGCGACTGCATGTTAAATAGGCGTCAAAACTCCTGACGCGTGGATAGTTTACAGAGTTTGTTGCACCTCCCGCCGGCCTCATCTACTTGCGTAACAAACTATAAACAAATCAAGGAGGCCGGCGCATGGATAAGCAACAGAGAAGATAAAGCAAGATACAACACGTTTACAGGATTGCAACAACCTAACTACTGCAGCCGATTCTATCTCTAACACTCCTGAAGAAGCATCGTGGCGATCCTCCGGCCGCGCCAGCGGTTCTGCCACAGACGTTGGATGGTCGTCTGCTCCCTGTTCCAGAGCGCGCGTTGCAGGCACAGCAGCGTTGCGGGGTGTGGAAGGTGTTGATCAAGTGGCGCGGTCTTCCTGATGATGACGCCACCTGGGAAAGCCTCGATGAGCTTCGCGATTCCTACCCCGACTTCCAGCTCGAGGACGAGTTGTTTTTGCAGGCAGGGAGAGATGTTATGACGGGTGTCCATTACGAAAGGAGGAAGGTCGTGGATGGCTAAGTTCAGGCGTCTAGAGAGGGGGCTTAGGGCCCGAATCATTACATTATTAGGGGGTTATTTGCTATTTTTGAGAGAAGAGGAGGTATAAATACTTTGTAAGACAATTTTAGGAAATTAAGCAGAAACAATCTTATTTGTTTCCGACTTCCTGAAGGGAGTCAGGAGAACCCCCACGCGCCCTCTTCCCCTTCTAGCCGCGTGACCACGGCGCCCTCGCGCCGCCCTCGTGCTCTCAGGCCTCGTCCCCCGATCTTCTACACCTACAACCTCCGATCCAAACCCGGTAGGACTAGAGTTCTTATCAGGTCACCAGCAGCATAACAAGCATTTGATGAGATTAAAGTAGCCATGACTAGAACCCATGTCTTAGCATTACCAAACTTTCAACAACCCTTTACCGTGGAAACAGATGCTTGCTAAGATGGTATTGGGGCAGTCTTGATGCAGCAGGGACAACCAATTGCTTATCTTAGTAAAGCACTAGGAGACAAACATAAATTCCTCTCAATTTATGAGAGAATTTTTTGCTCTAATTATGGCAATAGAAAAATGGAGACACTATTTGCAAAGACAAGAGTTCACCATCCTTACAGACCACAAGTCCCTGGCTTACATAAATGAGCAGAATTTGCACTCTGAAATGCAGAGGAAGACCATGACCAGATTGATGGGCATGCAATTCAAGATCATTTACAAAAAGGGCAAGGAAAATATAGATGCAGATGCACTCTCTAGAGTGGATCATTTACTGGCCCTTCAGGCTGTGTCAATTGTACAACCAGCCTGGGTGCAAGAAGTAGTCAATTCCTATTCTACTGCCTACTGACCCTCAAGCCCAACAACTACTTACAAGACTCCATTTGAAGCCCTAATTCAGCTGGTTTCTCACTGCACAAAAGCTTGACCAAACATAATGACACTATCTAGATTAGGCAGAACTCAGCATTGCATACCAAATTGATAGCTGCATTTCATTCAAGTGCCATTGGGGGCCACTCAGGTATCTCTGCAACTTACTACCAGCTAAAGAAACATTTTGCTTGGAAGGGTGTGAAGCAGGATGTGGAAAGTTTCATCAAGCAGTGTGCTATATATGTCAACATGACGAGCACAGGCTCCACCATCCTATGGGTCTTCTACAGCCTTTACCTATCCCTGAAGGTGTTTGGAGGGATCTTTCCATGGATTTCATTGACGAGTCGCCTAAATCTGAGGTCTATGGTGTAATTTTGGTAGAGGTGGACAAATTAAACAAAATTGCACACTTCCTGCTACTCAAACACCCCCTACATTCCCTCAAGCATTGCCCAGGTGTTCATGGATAACATTGTCAAGCTTCATGGATTACCCAATTCTATTGTGACAGACAAAGATACAATTTTCCTCGGTCAGTTATGGAAGGAATTGTTCAGGCTGTACAAGGTCAATTTACAGTTGAGCACAGCTTATCATCCACAAACAGATGGGCAGACAGAGAGAGTGAATCAATGTTTGGAAATGTACTTAAGGTGTTCTGTGCAAGACTCTCCTAGATCTTGGAAGTCCTGGCTGTCACTTGCTGAGCTGTGGTACAATTCAGCATATCATGCTTCTTTGGGATCTTCACCTTTCAGAGCCTTATATGGCTATGAACCCAACAACATTGGTGCTGCTCCTACAATGACTAAAAACACATCTACTTCAGTGGCTGAAGTCAGTAGCGGAGCCACCACCCGGCCACCCCGGGGGGCCAGCCGGGCTCGTCGGCAAAGCTCAAAAGGAAATTTTCTTTATATTAAAGAAGAACCTTGTGATTTTTCAGCTAAATATTCTTACATAATGAGAATCGATCGACGGGCTCCTAAAAGCTTCTGGATCCGCTACTAGCTGAAGTCATTGCGCACAGAGAATCTCATTTACAGAAGCTTAGAATAGAATGAAACTGCTAGCTGATCAAAAGCGCCGCACTATTACCAGTTTTCTGTTGGGGATCAGGTTTTGCTCAAGTTGAAGCCATATACACAGTCCACGGTAGCAAATCGACCCTTTCCTAAACTGGCATACAAATTCTTTGGTCCCTACAAGGTGTTAGAGCGTATTGGATCAGTCTATGCCTCATTACCAGTGACTACAGACTTGGAAGCTGCTGTAACTACTATAACTACCCCACAGGCTGTCATTGATCGGAGGCTGGTCAAGAAGGGCAACTCAGCTATACTATACCTCGGGTCCGGGTCACATGGACGGGCTTGCCATCTTCAGCAGCTACATGGGAAGATCATGATGTGCTCAAGCAACGTTTTCCAGAGGCGTCAGCTTGGGGACAGGTTGCTTCTTCGCGAGGGGGAGATGTAACAGCTGTAGGCGAAGACATCTAAGAAGGCATAGTCGTTTTATTTACGTTTTTCGTTTGCTGTATGATATGACAGTTGGGGCCCGTTGGCCAGGTTTGTCTGTACCGGCCCAAACCTCTGTATCGCGAATTCATTCAGACATTCAGAAATAGAACACGCCTAAAGCCGAGGCCTGCCCTCGCCGGCGTTCACCACCTATCTGTATCGCTTAGCGCTCACGTCGACGGCGCTCCCTCGCCGGCAGGGCAGCCACGGGTGTGACACATTTCCTGTTATCACTAAGATATCAACTTGGATTTTGCTGATACATGTTCTGCATCCCAATGAAGTACAACAAAAGGAATTACGGAGCATTAAAGAATGAAACCAATCCATAAAAAAAGGACCTATTTTCAGCTTACCAGGTTCCTGGACTGTTCTTTTGGGCATGTTTAGTTGGGAGAAATTTTGGCATAAAGTTCCTATAGCACTTTTGTTGTTATTTGACAAACTTTGTCCAAATATGGACTAACTATACTCAAAAGATTTATCTTGACATTTACAGACAAATTATGCAATTAGTTATTATTTTTACCTACATTTAATACTCCATGCATGCGTCTAAAGATTCTATGTGATGGAGAATCTTATGATCTTTTAGGAACTAAACATGCCGTCAAAAGTTACGATGTAAATCCAAATCCTTGGGAATGACCACACATGATCTACAAAATTTTAAGCTCCTCCTGAGGCCTTGTTTGGCTACGTAGAAATACACCCCAATCCACGTGGGTTAGAGTGGATTAAAGTATAATTTAAACTAAATTACACCTCAATCTCTTTTAAACCATATGGCTTGGGGTGTATTTGTGTGCAGCCAAACAAAACTCAAATGATACGATTACAAACAGAAAATCACGATCACGAATGTCACTTTGCATTATATATTCCACCTCTGCTTCTGAATAGGGGTAGGTGTAGGTCTGCGCGTGCTCCTTCGTCTTCCACCACTCCTCCAGCTTCGCGATCACGCCGCTTCCAGTCGCCGCTCCCGCCACTGGCTCCAGTTGAGGCGGCAGCGTTTGTGTCTCTCCGTCCTCGGCGGCCGCCATCGATGCCCTCGTTGGTGGGCGCCATCAGTGCGCTTTGTTTTTCCTCTTGACCAGGGATGAAAATTGACGAAAATGGTCGGAAAAACTCCTTCCTCATTTCTGTTAGTGGAAACAGGTCAGGATCGGGATAAAAACGGAATTAGAAATGGATGAAGATATAGGGACATATAGAAACGAACAAATACAGACGAAGAGCCAGAAAATTAAGTTAGAATAATATGATCAAATTTTCTCGAGTATGAACTAATAAAGTCACAAAATAGTATACACGTACGAAGTTAGAAGTGCAATATTCACTAACATGCCTTGTGTTAATATATTAACATGCATAATTGGTGATTAGAAGGTCTATGAACACATCAATTTCTCAACGTATCTCACATAGATTGAAAACGGGATGAAAAATGGAATAAATACGGGCCAATTCCGATTATAAACAGGATTTCCCGGAAACGGACAGAAAAAACCTTCCCCATTTCCGTAGATACGAAAATGGGATCTCACAAATACGATAACGGGCGGAATAAAATAGAAAACGGAACGGGTCAAAACGGGATTTTTTCCGTCTGTTTTTATCCTTACTGGGTTTGAATGTCTTAAGGAGTTTCTACTCAAACAAGGATTTGAAATTGGAAAAGCTGATCCTACTTTATTTACTAAAAAAATTGATGATCATATCTTTGTGTGCCAAATATATGTCGATGACATAATATTTGGTAGTACTAATGAATCCTTTTGTCAAGAATTTAGTAGAATCATGACCAAGAGGTTTGAGATGTCCATGATGGGAGAGTTGAAATTCTTCCTCGGATTTTAAATTAAGCAACTCAAGGAAGGAACATTTCTATGTCAAACCAAGTACATCAAGGACATGTTAAAGAAGTTTGACATGGAAAATGCCAAACCCATCAAGACACCAATGCCAACCAATGGACATCTTGATTTAAATGAAGATGGGCAAAGCATCGATCAAAAGGTATATCGGTCCATGATAGGCTCATTGCTTTACTTATGTGCATCTAGGCCCGATATTATGCTTAGTGTGTGCATGTGTGCAAGGTTTCAAGCTAATCCGAAAGAATGTCACCTTGTGGCCGTTAAAAGAATTCTTCGGTACTTAGTTCACACTCCAAACCTTGGCTTGTGGTATCCCAAGGGCTCCACTTTCAATCTACTTGGGTATTCGGATTCCGATTACGCCGGTTGCAAGGTAGATAGAAAGAGTACATCCGGGACTTGTCAATTTCTTGGCCGGTCCTTGGTGTCTTGGAGCTCTAAAAAGCAAAACTGTGTAGCTCTTTCCACCGCTGAGGCCAAGTATGTGGCGGCCGGTGCATGCTGTGCCCAACTACTTTGGATGAAGCAAACCCTCAGTGATTTCGGATGTCATTTCTCCAAAATCCCACTTTTGTGTGACAATGAGAGTGCTATAAAACTTGAAAACAATCCCGTGAGCCACTCTCGAACAAAACATATTGACATCCGACATCATTTCTTGAGAGACCACGAAACCAAAGGAGATATCGCTTTGCATCATGTGAGCACCGATAAACAACTAGCCGATATCTTCACTAAGCCCCTAGATGAGCAGAGGTTTTGTGCTTTGAGAAGTGAACTAAATATCCTAGATTCTCGTAACGTGGGTTGAATCTTTGCACATAAACTGATTGTTCTAGTTTTGCTATCTTCTCTTATGTTTATCGAAAAGCTTTTAATTCTAGTATTGCAAAATGTTGAATCTTTTGATCTTGACCCTATCACAAGTGGATATTGTTACTGTATTGTTGACTGCTGGCTAGTCACAAATGACAGGGTGTATCTATGTCCATCACTAGTCTTAGAATTATCTTGGCTTACAGATCAGACCTTGCTGTGTTCAGTAATTGGAGAGATTCTCTGCTCGAATAAAGAAGTTCTCTGCTCTAGCACAGAAGTTCAACGCTCGAACAGAGAAGTTCTCCATCCCCAGTCCTTTGAAAATCTTGGCTCATTTCCTGGTGGGCTGGCGTGTTGGGCCGTCTCTTGAGGCCCATCTTCGGTGCAGGTAGAGGAGTGCCTAGAGACGGTTTCTTTCTCCCTCTCCAGTCAACTCCGGGTCCCTCTCTCTCTTTCTTCCTCCGCCCGCACCCAGCCATTGCCGTCATCGCCTGGTCGTTCCTCCTTCGCCGTCGGTCGCCGTCAGGGACGGTCGGTCACCGGAGCAGAGGCTCGCGCGGTGGTCCCGCTCGAGAAGGAGGAGGCCCCTTGGGCAATTCTGGTGCTCCATTCCACGTCGCCCAATCCTCCGCGGTCTCGTGAAGCGAGGTGGTGCTCGCCGGCCTTCACACCGGCGCCATTCTCTCTTCAGCGGAGGACTTCGGCGGCGCTTTGGTCTCCCTACCGGCTTGTGGACTCGGTATAGCCTTCTTCCCTCTCCTCGTCCTCTAGTTAGGGTTTCAATCATGGATCTCCCAATGCCAAGGCCTTCTGTCAAATTCTGAAGTAGATTTTCTGTCTGTGATTGATGCTAGTGAATCTGTAGTAGAGTGTGGAATGATTGGGAACCATATTGCCTCGGTTGGAGATTGAACTGCACAGACCAGAGAGGTTCTGTGTTTGAGCACAGAAGTTCTGCACTTTAGTGCAGAGGTTCTCTGTTCGAGCAGAGAAGCTCTTCGGTCTGTACAGTTCAGGCACCAACCAAAGATCCTTGGTTCTTTCTCAATCCATGATTCTACTTCTTGTTCAGTAGTCTCAATCATCCTTATCTCATGTTCCTATCCTTTCAATGTCATATGGATTCTAGTGATGAGCAGTCTGGGGAAAGGAGAAGTCTGAAACGTCGTCGTGATGAATCAAAGTCTCTGGTTGTGCATGCTTCAGGCAGTGGCAGTGGTTTTGGAGGAGGAGAAAGAGCAGATCAGCCTCAACAGTCAGGCAGCTCAAGTTCAACAGAGCAAGCAGACTTTGATTTTGGTAATGATCAGACCTATCAAGGAATTACAATTCCTTTTGAAGCCTGTCCAGCTACTCCAAGGAAGTTGTCAGTCTTTGACAACTCATATATGAGAGCCTATGAAGGGCTTCCTCAGATAAAAGCTTCTGACATGCATAATCAAGACAATATTCAGCATACTAATTATCAAGGACTGCATGTTCCAGTGAGAAAGGAAAGGCACAGGAATGCTTACAAGAATGCTAGAAATGAAGATGTAGATCATCGGTTTTGGAATCTGTTTCATTTGGATTTCTATGACTCAGTCATTGCTCGAAGAAAGAGGAAAGATCCTTTCATTGCAGCTGTCAAGTATGTTGATTGGGAACATTTGTTTGAAAAGAGAGATGAGACAATCAGCAGGGTGATTAAAGAGTGCAGAGCCAAGGGACTGAAAGATATAATGGGTTTCAAATATGATTGGAATGCTGAAATTCTTAGTCAGTTTCATGCCACTTATTTCTTGGACATAGATAATGACATCATCCATTGGATGACTGAAGGGGATCATTATCAAGTTGATTACATCACTTTTTCAAGAATCCTAGGATTTGGGAAGAAGGATAGAGAGAGCAGCCACATTCACATGGAGAAGAAATTGGAAGTTGGTCAAATCTCGGGCTTGTACATGGAACCACATCTTGCTGATGGAAAGACAGAGAAGCTGAAACCCTACTATTTTGTGCTGAACAATCTCTTTAGGGAGACCATCAATCCAAAAGTGGGGTCCTCTACTCAGCTCCAAGGCTATACAAGGAATCTGCTGCGGCGCATGGCTCCTCGTGGACAGCAGTTCTCAGTTTCACATTTCATATGGCATGAGCTGAGTGAGAATGTTGAAGATGCCAGAAAGAGCTTGTTGTTTGCCCCATATGTTATGTTTGTTATTGAGAGGGTGACTGGGCTGATGTTTGAGAAGGATTGCTTTCATGAGCCCTATAGACAGCAGAAGCTGAAGTTTGGGCGCAAATCTAACATTGGTGAGTCATCCGCTGCAGCATCAGCCCCTCGAACTCATGCTCGAGCTGCTAGGGCAGCAGCTGATCCAGCAGCTCCTGAGGAAGTTCCAGCTTCTCCCCCTCCTCGCCGACGCAGCCGTGGAAATAGAATAAAGAAGACTTTTGAAGCACTAGTTGGCTATTGTAAGTATCTGTGCACTCAAGTATATGAGGGCAGGCAAGATATTAATGAGCTGCGGGCCAAAGCAGGGCTTCCGACCCGTACACTTGTGCCACCACCTGTCTTTCGCTCTCCTTTCCTGGAAGAAGAAGAAGAAGAAGAAGAAGGAGAAGGAGAAGAAGAAGAAGAAGAAGAGCAGCAGCCAGCAGGGTCAGATGCAGCTTCTATGGCCTCTAATGAGCCTCTTTGTGATATAGTATCTCGTCTTCGTCCTCGTGCCTCCGCCTCTTCTTCGCGCCATGGCAAAGCAGTTCAAACTGATGATGAAGAGGAAGAGGAGCATAGTGATGATAACTCCAGTGATGAGGACTTCGCATAGAGCTTGCAGCCTCTCCATTTTCCTCACTTTTTGGTGACTTGTTGCCAAAGGGGGAGGAAAGTGGATTGAGATGGATCTTTTGGGTCAGTTTAGAGCAGCAGTAGCAGTTTATCTTTATTTCATCTTAGCTAGGTTGTCTCTTTTTGGAACTAATGGTCTGTAATAAGTAACTTTAGGACATCTTTATCTGTCTCTAGGGCTTGTGATGGACATGGATGTGTGTGTGTTGCAAGTTAACTGTGTTTAATTAGTTAAGTACCTGTTCATATGCTTGTTAGCTTTATTGCTGTTAAATGTGTAACTGTTGCTGCTTGTTCCTGTTATTTTCAGTATATGTCTGTACAGTTTGCAGAGGTTCTGTGTTTGAACACAGAGGTTCTCTGTTCGAATACAGAAGTTCTGTGCTCAAACACAGAAGTTCTGCAACCTGACATCCATATCACCTTGAGTGAGATATTCTGTCATAAGCATCACGTCTATTTTTATCCCACATTGTTGCAGCACCCCACGAATGCATGGATATATGGGAAACTCACACACAGACCTAAATATGTGCAAATTGGCGTTTTATGCCAATTTCTTGAAATTCTTTATTGCACATATTAAGGGGGAGCAACCAAATATCGATGCAGTCAAAATCTCAATCCTTTAAGCTTTATTTGTAAGCCTTAAATTGTGTTGTCATCAATCACCAAAAAGGGGGAGATTGAAAGAACATCTAAGCCCCTAAGTGGGTTTTGGTGTATTGATGGCAACAAATTTAAGGGACTAATGAGATTTGTTGAGTTTAGACAGGTAACAAATATGCAAGGATAAGATGACATCACGTGAGACCCCCCAATTCTTTCTACACGGTGTATGGATCAAAGAAGGCTTACTTTTATTTTATACTTTTGAAATTGAGTATAGGATACGCCGTACTATAAAGGGGGACACAAACTGCAGGCTTCTGGGGAACCTTGTGCTCTCATACCACATCAAAAATAAACCCAAAAGCCCAAAAGAAAGCCAGAAGAACTACCTTTTAAATCTGTTCTGGCCAGACCGCAGAGGTTCTGTATTCCAACACAGAATCTCTGTGTTCGAGCACTTCTGTGTTCGAGCGCAGAAGTTCTCTGTTCGCGCAGAGAAGTTCTGTAACTTTCTGTACTGTTGACTGGGAAGTGAGGGGGTATTTAATGCCGTCCTCTTATTCCCCCAACGGTCGTCTGCCTTATCCAGAACACATCCCCAACCCGTGAACTGACTCTCTCTCCTCCATTGTTGGCGACCCAAGCTCTCCTCTTTATTCTTGGTGATTTCTAAGAGAGAGATTGGATTAGGGAGTGGATTAGAGAGCACTAGAGCAAGAGCTTACAGCTGAGAGCCTTCGTTCTTGCTCTAGCCTGCAGTTGGTGTTCATTACTCTTGGGGCTTCGGCTCCTAGACGATTAGAGGTTGCCCGGGAGCTCCCAATAGGTTGTGGTTGAGCACCGGGAAGTTTGTATCACCCTTGTGAAGCTTAGTGGAAACCTCGAGCTTGAGTCTTGGTGATTCACTTGAGAAGAGGTCGGAGTTGGAAGAGACTCCAAGCCTTTGTGGCTCCCTCAACAATGAGGACGTAGGCTAGCCTTGGTGGCAAAGCTAAACCTCGGAGTAAATCTCTTGTCACTCTTGTTGTTGTTGTTGTCTTGCTTTACATTCAAATTGCAATACTTGTTTCTTCTCCGATCTACTTGCCTACTTCTATCTAGCTGCAGGGACCTGTTGAACAGCAAAGCTGCAACCATAAGAAAGCTGAGAAATTTGGTGGATCTGTGTTTCACTGCAGTTTTACACACGCCTATTGTTTTTCTGTACAGACCGGAGAGGTTCTGCGTTCGAGCACAGAAGTTCTTCAGTCTGGCAGTTAATTATTTGTGAGAATATTTTTTTGTAGGCCTATTCACCCCACTCTAGGCCAAACATCGATCCTTTCACCCATCACGACAGGTATCCAGAAAATTAAGATATAAGGCTACGAAGTTTGTTCTTCTTGATGATCAACTTTATCATAAAACAATCGATGGTGTACTTCTTAAATGTGTCAATCAAGAAGAGGCCAAAGTTCTAATGGGAGAAATCCATGAAGGAATTTATGGTGCACATCAGTCTGCTCATAAAATGAAATGGATGATTAGAAGAGCAGGATATTTTTGGTCAACCATTTTAGAAGATTGTTTTAAATATTATAAAGGATGTTAGGAATGCCAAAGATTTGGTAACATTCAGAAGTCTCCGGCATCAGCTATGAATCCAATCACGAAGCCATGGCCATTTAGAGGATGGGGAATAGATCTGATTGGCCAAATATTTCCGGCATCTAGCAAAGGACACAAGTTTGTGTTGGTAGCAACTGACTATTTTACTAAATGGGTTGAAGCCGTACCTTTGAGGGAAGCTTCCTCGACTACCGTAATTGAGTTCATCAAAGAGCATATCATTTATCGATTCGGTGTTCCTCAGACCATTACTACAGATCAAGGAAAGATGTTTGTGTCAATAGAATTTGAGGATTTTGCTGCTAACACAGGCTTCAAGTTGATTAACTCATCTCCATATTATGCCCAAGCCAATGGACAGGCTGAAGCTTCCAACTAGATTTTGATCAAAATTATTAAGAAGAAGGTTAGGGAGCATCCAAAAAAGTGGCATTCAGTACTCAGTGAAACCTTGTGGTCCTATAGGATGGCATGTCATGGTGCAACTAGTGTTCAGGAGTTGGTCTACGGTCATGAAGCTGTATTACCTTGGGAAATCAATATAGGATCCAGAAGAATATCACAGCAGAATAAATTGAAAGCCGATGAATATAAGCATCTCATGATGGACAACCTTGATGATTTAAACTTTCATCGGCTAAAAGCTTTGGAAAACATTAGAGCTCAGAAATTGAGAGTGGCTAAGTATTATGATCAAAAGGTTAGGGAGAAAAAGTTTAATGAAGGGGACTTGGTTTGGAAAGTCATTTTACCTGTTGGAACTAAGGATAGCAAATACAGTAAATGGTCAAATTGGGAAGGGCCCTATCGAATTACCTGATGTGCTCCTGGCAATGCTTATTTCTATGAGACTCTAGAGGGTATCAAATACTTCAGAGCAGTTAATGGAAAATATTTTAAGAAATATTGCCCTAGTATTTGGGTGGATTAGTTATAACTAATCGATCTGGTCGGCGATCAATGTATCCTCATTAGTATTTGATTGATAGCCGATACAGATGTATCGCCTTCAGAGCAAAAATAGCCGATGCAAACGAGGCATCGCCTTCAGACCAAAAATATAAATTCAAGAACTTTTGAAACCAAGAAGACCTCGATGGGCCTTATCACAGAGGAGTCATAAGGGAGCAGAAACTTCATTATGATCATAAAGAGGTTTCTTATACAAGAAGCTTAACCCTAATGAACTACTCGAAGACTTTATCTACTATGAAAACAGAGGGGGTGGACTCTGCTATCTCTCCGGCTGCTCCATCAACACCATCGAAGTGCACTTCCATGGCGTGACTTATTTCCGGGGTAACTTCAAGGCCACCCAGGTCTTGGCCGGTGTAGGCTTCGGCAGCCCCGAGGGCCATGGCGGCACCATGACGGACACCATGAAGGGCGACCTCATGCACCCTTGCGGGGATGTTGGTCATCCTCTCTGCGACGCTGTCACCGGCGGCGTTCATGGAGTCAGCCGCCTCGTTCCCCGCCTCCTGAAGGGCCTCCAGACGCACGGTCAGGTCTATAGAGTGAACAAGATACATCAGAATTGAGTAAAGAGAATTCAATTAGGTAAATTCTTCGAGAAAAAGGGGGAATACCGGTGATGCGTGCATCGGACTCGGCGTAGTGTTGGACCGCCCGGGAGGCCCCCGCCTTTGCCTCCTCCAAAGCCTTTTGAAGTTGGGAGATGTGGTCTTCAAGGAGGCAGTTCCTGATGGTGGCCTCCGAGTGAAGGTTCCGCATTTCCGTCATCTGACGGTAATGGCGAGTGGTCGTCGACTCGGAGCTACTGGAGGAGGGGTTTTTCAGAGACCGACTCCATTCCCGGGGGAGGCGCCAAAGCAGCTGCGGCGTTAGAAGGACCTTCGTCGATCCTGAATGAGGACGGAGGAGGAGAATCAAGACAAGCTTTGAAAAATGATGAGAACTGGGGTCGATTAGGCATAAAGGGAAACATACCTGATGCGGCGCTGAGGGCGGTAATGAGAGTTTACTTCCTCCTCCGCAGGACGCTTACCACGGTCGTTGTCTGCCATTGGAAGGGGAAGTTGGAAGGAAAAGCTTTTGGTGAGAAAGAGGGTTTTTGACGAAAGGCCAAAGCAAGCAGAAGGTATGTTCTGAGTGTGACGGAAGATGGCGACGAAGGGAAGATTTATATTAGAAGATTGAATCTCAGAAGGGGAAAAGATGCCACTTCGTACAATGTGTACAAAGTATTCGAGTGGGACGTTAAATCATAACACGGTTTTCAAGATAAGAGCAGTCGTCTTGCATTGATCGTCAAGATACTGTTCAGACTGTTTGAGATATCGAAGGGGAAGAAAGAAAAGAACTCAAAATTTTCGGAATAAAATAAATTTTATCCCAAAATTGGGGGGCATGTGTTTACACCAAATTTTGGGCCGAGAAGATTTTTATTGTGTAAGCACAAACAGCTGGTTCATTAAGGGAGGAATCGGCCAGAAAAAATAAAGAAGCTTATGTTGGTTCGAGCGTGACCAGAAGACTTAGTATGGACTAGCATGACGGGCTTCAAAGACGTGTCGGGCTCGGCCAGAGAGTTCAAGTCCGGGTCGTCTTTTATTTTACTTATTATGTAACCTAGTCATGTTAGGGCAGGAGTCAAACGGGTTATAAATAGCTACCCGATTTTTTGTAAGGGCATCCAACCAATCAATACACTGGCCCTTGGCCAAAACCCTATGAGTAGGAGTAACGTAGATCTCGGCGAAACTTTCAATTAGGGAGGGCTGCATCGGCTTCGACCGACCTCCGGTTTGCTTGCAAGTTTCACCAATGGCTCGTGTCATTGTACAATGAGGCTGTATTTGACATCGACCAAACTCTTGTTAGGCTATGACATGACTAGTTATCGGTCTAAGTTTGTCTTTTGTAAGACTGTCTTGACTCTGATCAATCTCTTACTTTAGTCGATCTTGACTAGTTATCGGCTCTATTAGTTTGGCAAACTAATAGATTGATTAAGTTATCGATGTTGTCTTATGATTTAATTTGTTTCTTTATGTTTTAAACAACATCTTATCCAATCAAGATTGACAAAGTGGATTAAGCTTAAAGAACGCTTAGTCTCGGCTATCTCAAAGCTTTTCATGCTCACAATGGAGAAAATAGCCGATTCAAACTCTCATCGACTATTTTGTCAATCTTGGTTGCTACGTGTCGTGCGTTCGAGATATCCGATAAAACTATGTTTTTTTCAATTTAGGAACAAGTAGATTCAATCTTGTATGTTTATTATGGCTGTATTTTCGAACCCCACTGATATTCATGGAAGATTGGATTTGCTTGATCTTAAGTCGAGTCATGGTTTTAACGGGTAGATCTTGTTCGTGCCTCATGGACCCTATATCGGCTAAAATAGCCGATCCAGTTATGTTTTCTTCATAATGTGTGCTTTTAAACTGCTTGAAATCAATGTATCTGCTTGTTGCACTGGACGTGACCTAGTTTGATCATCATTATGGCTGTATGGAGACACCCCCACTGTTGATGTTTAGACTATTTTATCGATCTATATGTTATTATGGCTGTATGGAAACACCCCACTGTTAACAAATAGAACTGTCTGTGCAATTAGTCGATATATTGTTTTCATGCTGCTTGGAAGCATACATAGATCTTTATTCCGCTCACATGTTTAAGCTCATCGGTTGTTTGACTGTTCCAAATGTTTCTTTACGCATAATCATAGTCGTCACGCTTTATATCTTTTTCAATGCTTTTTCATATAATCTCCTGGGAGTTGACTTGGTAGTCAATGTCCTAAAGACAAGTGGCTATATCAGAGCCGTACAATTTGGAACTGTCTGACACCAAACCGGCAGGTTCCATAATTTAACAACTTTTTCTTATCCTTGTCAATTACAGGTCAAATTGACTAGCACGCCTGAAGTCGATCTCGCTAAGAATCGGCACCACCATCTGCTGAAGGTTCAGGAGGTCAGGACCCTGCTCCGTACGCCCTCTGAGGACCGTGCGCCCGAGTGTGTTGGCGTGACCGACCGAAATTTTGCGTCAACACTCTCAAACAATTTTCCTTTTGTTTCTTGGCCCTTTTGTTAGTTTGATGAGCTAACAATATTAAGTTGCATGTGGAATTACCCTTTCACCCTTGGCACCATAATTGGCAGAAAATGTTGGTTTTGATGGCATGGCCATATATATGCCCTTGGAATATTGTATATTAGATGTTTTGACATGTTTAACTTTTGTGACGTATTTCTGGTGTTTTTAAATCATTTGATTTGATACTTTCTCTGATGCAGATTGAGATGGATGTCCAGATGATAGGCATTCTACATGTGGTTTTGTTGTCTACTTGGGTTGTAATCTTGTATCATGGTGTTCAAGAAAATCGCCTAGAGTGTCTAGATCAAGCACAGAAGCTGAATACAAGTCTTTGGCCAATACTACTGCTGAGGTGATGTGGATACTAAAGCTGCTTGATGAGTTGGGTATTTCTTCACATCCTTTCACGGCTTGCTTGAGGTGTGATAACATCGGTGCAAAATACCTGTTAGCTAATCTTGTCTTTCATGCACGAACTAAACACATAGAAATTGACTTTCGTTTTGTACGAGAACAAGAAGTAGCAAAGCGTCTTGACATTAGATTCATCAGCACCACAGACTAGACTGCAGATGGTTTCACCAAGTCACTTCCAGAGAAGCAGAATGTTCTATTCAGAAACAATCTCAACCTCTCTATAGGGTTGTGATTGAAGGGGGTGTTGGAATATCCGGTTGTTGTGACCCGAATATCCGACCCAATACATGTGCCCTTATGCATGCTTAGTTTGTTGCGGCTCCTTGTGTATAGGATACATAGAATATCTTTTCCTTTATTCTTGTGTTGCAAGTCAAGTAGTTAGAGGATTGTTGTACAAGTCTGTAACGCCATGCTATGGGTTGCTCCTAGCATATATTAACACGAAGTCGTAAGCCTAAGATGACATCACGTTCCAACCATTTTACACAGACAACAGCCAAACTGGGACGCTGGAGGAAGAGATGCAGATGCAGATGAGGCGAGTGGAGTAGGGGCGACAATGCTGGACAAGGCTAGTGGAGCAGAAGCAACAACAGTCGACGAGGTGAGTGGAGCAGGGGCAACAGTGGCGAACAAGGTGAGAGCGAGCGTGGACAACTGTGGCAAACAATGTGGGCGGAGTAGAGGTGTCTGGATAGACGATGGAGGCATAGACACAGACGACGCGACTGCTGCTACTATCGACAACGTTGGCGACGACGACGCCTACAAGACCACACATATTGTTCCACGACTGATTTATACGGATTAAAACCGGTTTATAGCTCAAGCGAACAGAGCTCTAGTGTTTACAACTCCCAGACAATAGAAAATGAAAAAATGACAGTGAGATGATTTTTTAGATGCAAAAGCAGCGGGGTTATCTGAAGACACATCAAACCATAGATAACTTAGACGGGACCATGTAACAGAAAGAAAAGGAGCACGAATCTTAACGTAAATCAGCACCGCACAAAAGTGGAAGATAACATAAACAAAAAACTGGTGGAAGACATTTAGAAATCCCGAATCCGGTTAACTCCTTACAAAACACGAGACATGTGTTTATTTTGCTACGGAGAGAGCACTCGCCGTACATAACAAGGCACTATTTCTGTCGAAGGGTACTCCCTCTGTCCCGTCGCTAAATGTTTGTCGTTCTCGCTAGCTACGAAACAACGTTGATTAAATATATATTAAAAATATTAATATTTATACATAATTAGTATCATTGGAAGATATTGTGCAACTAAAGGAACTATTCATACCTATGCGCGAGAAAGTAACCTAACTAATTATGCAACTATGGTTTTGTTAGGTGTGTTGTTATCTCTACGATAAAAAAGTTATGCAATCTAGGTTCTAATCCTAGCTTAGTTGATAGGATTAGAACCTAGATTGCATAACTTTTTTATTTTCTTTTTATATGCAATGCTAATGCAGAAAGTAAATATGCTGTGGAGAAATAATTATGCAAATGATAGAAAGTAAACATGCAAAAAGAGAAATTAATGCAGAAAATATAAATATGGATAACTACCGAATTTACCTTTCGGTCAGGGTTCAATGTTTTAAGTTCTCTGAACAGGACTTCTCACCATGTTCATTCCTGAGGTGCATCATTTGATCTAGATATGTAGAGCTTGATAACTACACCTCTTGATATGGTGTCACTCATGTTCTTTATTGGCCCAGCAATTTGAAGTGAAGCATTAGGTGTGGAAGCGGGCAGCATCTTGCTTAGTGCTCGTATTCTTGTAGATTCAGGACCTTCACTCTGTAGAATTTGGGAGTTGACAAACTCCTCCATGTTTTGCTCAAGAGTGTGTCCTGCTCATAAAGACAAGGTAGAGATCAAGTGCATGGGCTCTGTTGGTGGAAAAACACCAACAGAACCAAAAGTTTTGTTCATTCCTCTCTAACCTTAGGCACATCGAGCAAGATAAACTTGTTGTTTATGTATTCTATTAAATCTTAACATGAGTGATAGGATGAGCATGAAAGTAGCATCTTAAAATATTTAACAGATCAGATTATTTAACCCAAGGACGGATAATCTATGCATAAAGTGTCGATATTTTCATAATTGTGATATATCATCTTCCAAAGGTTAGATGCATAACATTTTAGCTCATTGGTTAAGATAGTGAGATTCAAGAGAGTAAAGCTAGGAACAAAGAGTAAATAATTGAACATGTTGACTTGATTAGGTTGGATCAAATAAGGTACAACTTAAATATGTTTGGTTTTTTATTTATGCGCAGACTAGAATTAAAGAGAAGCTTTTAAAGTGATGGTCACATATCTTGAGATGTTACCTTTATCATTGAAGAGTGATGTGTTGAACCACCTTGTGGAAGCTTCTCTTGTCTGGCTGGTTGTTCTTCATGAATAGCTGGTCTTCTCTGCTTATCTCATAGTGAACCTTCTTTCTGCGAACACAAGGTTGATATGTGCCCTTGTGGTTCCCTTCCTGAGTTGATGTGCAGGTGCGGAGCTCGGGCAGTGGTCGAAGGTGAGGTGAAGGTCAAGTAGGGACGTGCCGTGCCGACAGACCGGGAGCGGTGAAGGGCGGACGTGGAGCTTGGACCGACGAACCAGGAGACCTGAGGACCAGCTGTGGTACTACTACACAATAGGGATATTGTAACACTTTTATGTAACATATTCATTAATGTGTTCCAGTAAACTTTCATAGTAACACAAAATAGTGTGTTACAGACTTCGACTGTAACACAAAATACTTTTTTTTAAAAAAAAGGTGTTACTAACAACAATTATAGTAACACAAAATTAATGTTACAAGGAAAATGTTACAAAAGTGTACTATGTTGTAACACATAAGTGGAACACATATAAAATGCGTTACAAATATATGCCTTTAGTAACACAAAATAACGTTTCAGCTCAAGTGTTACAAAATAAAATACATGTAGACCTTCCTATTTATAAGCAACACATCACATATAGCTCCCATCAAGGCTGTTAGGCAATCACATCATGGTCATTACATGAGAACCATTAGCATTAAGTAGTTGCATCAAAAGGTCAGTTCGATGCTAGAGCATGTTGTTAATTTATTAGACCGAGATCAAGAGACGCACTAGACGAAGCTATATCATAAGAAGAACAAGTATCATGGAGAAGAAAAAACAAAATAAAAAATGTAAATTAAATGGAAGTAATATAGATATTTTTTTTTACTTTGTTGTATGAACACACCAACCTACCGCCATATGGGTTCATCAAGAATTTTCTCTTTTTGGTCGACATCAAGAAAGTTTATAATTAATAATTTTTTAATTTGAAGTCATCTTGTCATGCAAAATTGCGTCTGAATTTTAAAAATTTAAAATTCAAAGTTTTCAAAAGACCTCGGAAGGAGAAATGACCAAAATAAAACTTGTAGATCTTGAAAAGTCATGAAACTTTGTAGTTGACAACTTTTTTAATTTGAAATCATATTATCATGCAAAACTACATTTAAATTTAAAAAGTCTGAGATTAGAATTTTTAAAATATCTTAGATGGAAAAACGGCCAAAATGAAAGTTGTAGATCTCAAAAAGTTATGAAACTTTGTAGTTGATAATGTTTTAATTTGAAATCATCTTGTTAATGAAAACTACATTTGAAATTTGTGAAATTTGAAATTCAAATTTTGTAAATGACCTTGGATGGAGAAACTTCCTAAACAAAAAGTGTAGATCTCAAAAAGTTATGAAACGTTATAGTTAATAACTTTTTGATTTGAATTCATTTAGAGCCTTAAACAAGCAATTTATACACGGTTTAGTATAATATGAGGGTAACTGAAATAGAATATAGACACAAGTGACAAATGGGTGGAGTGGTAGTGGAGGTAATGCGTACGTGTGTGAGAGGTCACTAGTTCGGATCTTGGTTGATGCAAAGTGTGAAAAAATCTTTAAAAATATTGTGGGAGTAGAGATGGGTGGTGTGGCTGGTTGGTGGGCCCCCTCTCGTGATGAAAAAATTTTCCCCTAATTTTTTGAATTTTTTTGTTCAAATTTTGCCGAATTTTCTATGATAAAATGTGTTCCTATGTCCCATATTGTGCTCTACCTTAATGTAGAAGTATTACTAGAACTAATAAGAGTGTTACAGCAAAGAACCATTGTAACACTTGGCAAGTGATCCAATGGATAAAGAAATGTGTTACAAACCATGTATTGTACTATAATGTGGAGTGTTACTAAAGTAAAAAAAAAGTGTTACAACAAAAATCATTGTAACACAAAAAAAATGTTCCTATAGACAAGTAAATGTGTTACCATAAACCAATCTACAGTAACATGGCCAATTGGAACACAAACAAAAATATGTTACTAAGAGAGCTAGTAACACGTTTTCCAGCCTATAGTAACACAAGTTGGTATTACTATAGCCCTGCGTTGTAGTAGTACGTAGCAAGGTAGATGTGGAAGCTAAAGAGCAAGGTGGATATGCAAACTCCCGTCGACGACTTTGGTATTTTTACTAAGTTATCGAGAAGCACGCAAGCTTTCTCCTAGTCCTCGTTGGAGCCCCTCGCAAGGAATCTCTCGCAAGGCCAAGCTTCTGGTCAGGTAATAGCTTCGGATCATCCCACGCACAAGTGGGTCTCTGACGTGCCTTTCGGCAAGCCTCTTTCGGATGGTCACTACTGGAGAACAGGTCTTTGGACAATTTGCAAAATCAGCATTAGTTACGGAAAAATTTGTGTCCAGGACTAGAAAGGTCTTTAACCCACCGGGACTAAAGTTCCTCTACCCAACGGCTCTTTTGTCAGAGGGACCTTTAGTCCCGGTTGGTGTTACCAACCGGGGCTAAGCGACTAAAGGTTTTGCCCAAGTTGTTGTTTCCAGCCGGGGCTAAATGTTGGCATTTAGCTCCAGCTGGGAACAAGGACCAGGACTAAATGTCCCTCCCTATATTTGAACTGTTCTTCCACTTTCAGCCGTGCCCGAGCTCTTTCACTGTCTTCACTTTCTTCATTCACAATCTTCTTGCTTTGTTTGGTCTCTTCTCCGGTGATTTTTGTTTGATAACATATCTCCAGCGATTGATCTATTTCATCACATCTACTACTCCGTCCCATAAAAAGAGTCACTATGGGATGCGTGCTGGTCAAACTTTCTCAACTTTGACTGAGTTTATATAAAATATATGCAATATTTTTATCTCCAAATAATTTTATCATAAAAGTATATTCAAAGATCTATTCAATGATACTAATTATGTAACATAAATATTAATGCTTTATTATATATATATTTGGTCAAAGTTGAAATCTGTTGACTTTTGGGGAAGCGAGGATGACTCTTTTTTAGGACGGAGGGAGTACGTCGCTATCGACTCATTCAAAGGTTACTAGCTTTATTTTCTCATATATTTAGCTGCCACATATATATGTGATTTTTGAAGCTATTTTGAGTTCATTCACTTGATAGTTTGAATATTTTGATTAAAAAATAAAATTAGTACCTAAAAACTAAATGTGACCGGTTTAATTAGTTTATTTAATTTTTTGGAGAAATAGAGATCATTTAAATTATTTGTTTTTAAAAAATATAAATATATAATACTTTAGTTTACAAAATATGACCGGTTTAATTAGGTTATTTAATTTTTTTGGAGAAATAGAGACCATTTAAATCATTTTTTTCAAAAATTAGAAATATATAATACTTTAATTTACAAAATGTGGTCGGGTAAATTATTTCATTAAACTAATTAATAGATGTACCTTCTAATGCTAGTATGCATATCACATTTTGTGAATTAGTTAGAGAAATTTAATTATGTGATATACCATATAATTTTGTTTGTTTACAAGAATGAGAAATTTAATTACGTGATGTACCATATAATGCAGACAATGACTTGATAGTTTGAATATTTGATGAATAAAACTAAGTTAGTACCCTAAAAAAGTACCCTAAATATGACCGGTTTAATTAGTTTATTTAAATTGTTTTGGCGAAATAGAGATCATTTAAATTATTTTGGCAAAATAGAGATCATTTAAATCATTTTGGTGAAATAGAGATCATTTAAATCATTTTATAATTTCATTTGTTTATAAGAATGAGAGATATAATTATGTTATATGTCATTTTATAATTTTATTTGTTTATAAGAATGAGAGATATAATTATGTGATATGTCATATAATGCAGACGATGACACGTCACTGGATGTACAATGGCGATCGTCGCTCAAAAGAGTTCATTGATGGCGTGCATTATTTCTTAAGAGTGACCGAGACAAACAAGCAGAATGGTTTTATGTGCTGCCCATGTGCCCTGTATAATAATTCGAAGGAATATTCTAGCTCAAGGAGTATTCACTCACACTTGTTGAAGTGGGGTTTCATGTCAAACTATATTTGTTGGACGAAGCACGGAGAAACTGAAGTTATGATGGAAGAAGGTGAAGAAGAATAATTGGACCCTGACGATGATATTACTGCTTAATACAGTGACTTTGGTGATACTGCAATGGGGAAGGTGAAGAAGAGTCAGGTGCAAAAGACACACTCGCTGAAGATGATACTCTTGGTGATGTCATTCATGATGCACAAAGAGATTGCGAAAGTGAAAAGGAGAAGACTAAGTTTGACTGTATGCTAGAGGATCACAAGAAATTACTATACCCGTCTGCTGCAGATGGACAAAAAAAGTTAGGTACAACACTGAAGTTGCTACCATGGAAGCCACAAAATGGTGTATCTGATAAGGCATTTCAACAAGTATTAAAGATTATAAAACAAAAGATGCTTCCGAAGCCTAACGAATTGCCTACAACTACGTACAAAGCAAAACAAGTCGTATGTCCTTTGGGATTAGAAATCCAGAAGATACATGCATGTCCTAATGATTGCATCATGTACTGTGGCAAGGACTACAAGAATTTGGATGACTGTCCTGTATGTAAAGCGTCACGGTATAAGATCAGACGAGATGACCCTGGCGATGTTGAGGGTGAAGAACGTCCCAGAAAGAAAATCTCTGGCAAGGTTATGCGGTACGCTCCTATAATACCACGTCTGAAACGTCTGTTCAGAAACAAAGACCATGCAAAGTTGGTGCGATAGCACAAAGAAGACCGTAAGGTAGACAACATGTTGAGACACCCTGCTGATGGGTCCCAATAGAAAGCAATAGACAGAGAATTCCCGAAGTTTGCAAAAGACGCAAGAAACTTTAGGTTTGCTTTAAGTACGGACAGGATGAACCCTTTTGGGGAACAGAGCAGTAGTCATAGCACGTGGCCTGTTACTCTATGTATCTACAACCTTCCTTCAGGGTTATGCATAAAGCGGAAGTTCATTATGATGTCGGTGCTCATCCAAGGCCCGAGGCAACCTGACAACAACATCGATGTCTACCTAAGGCCATTCGTTGAGGAATCCCTACTTTTATGGAGCAAATCTGGTGTACGTGTGTGGAATGATTACAAATAGGAACACTTTGACCTGCGAGCATTGTTGTTCATAACAATCAATGATTGGCCTGCTCTAAGTAATCTTTTAGGATAGACAAACAAGGGATATAATGCATGCACATATTGTTTTGATGACATGGATAGTATATATTTGAAAAAATGTATAAAGGTAGGGTACCTTGGGCATCATTGATTTCTTTCTGTGAATCACCAGGTTAGAAAGAAAGACAAGCATTTTAAAGGTGAGACAGACCACCGGAGTAAGCCTCGCAACAGAACTAGGAAAGATGTACTTGAGATGATCAAGGATGTGAAAGTAGTCTTTGGAAAGGGGACGGTGAAAGGTCCTAAATGGCTAGAGGGGGGGTGAATAGCATATAAAAATTTCTACAACAACACTTAAGCAAGCTTATTAGAAAACTAAATGGCGAAGCAAATTTTGCGCTAGCTCTACAAAAGTGCAAGCCACCTATCCATAATTCTAGTTAATTATGATCTCTATGTCACACAATGTCTAAGTTGCTATTTTACAACTAAGTGAGAAAATGAGCAAGAATAATTATCACTACACAAGACAAGTAAAATAACTAGCTACTAGAAGATACAATTATAACTTGCAAGAATATAACAAAGGTAAATACAAGTGATAGAAGTGTGTATACCGAGCCGAGCAAGAGAACAATAGATGAAAACCAATGAATACCACGGAGACAAGATGATACAATGAGTTTTCCTCCGAGGTTCACTTGCTTGCCGGCAAGCTACGTCCCCGTTGTAGCGATACACCCACTTGGAGGTTCACGTGCTAATAGGCATCACATGCCTAACCCGCAACCGGGTGCCGCACAACCAACACAAGATGGGGGGGTTAATATAGTATTGGTGGGTTAATATAGTATAAATGGATACTCATACCATGTTGTTTTCGCAGCAGGACATCCCCCAACCTAAGTCCAATTATCCATTCACCACATGATCATAGTGTTGCGGGCGATGACGATCAAGATCTAACACGACAGGATCCATCACCGCCACCGGCCCCACCATCTCCAACACGACGGGATCCAACACCGCCACCGACCCCATCTCCCCCATGACGTGATCCAACACCACCACCGGCCCCACCATCTCCTCCACAGTGGGCTCCAACACCACCACCTGCCCCATCTCCACGGCGAGCTCCAACACCGCCACCGCCAACAAAGAAGAGACCTGTCACACAAACAAAGGCGTCAGCCCCACCACCTCCGAAGAAGACAGCCTCTGTGAGAAAACCAGCTATCATTCCCAAGATGACAAAACTTCCGTATGACAAGACAGATGAGGAGACTTAAGCTGCAGTGCAAAAAGACATGAATAAGTTCTTCAATGCCGCCATTGCTAGTAGTCGAGCAAAGCAAAACCCAGAGAAGCCGTACCTTTTTATTCGTTCTGAAAAACTAAGGCAAACTGTGGACGCTCACCAGAAAAAGGTACGTGTTGCCCGTAAGGCTTCGCCAAATCAGACTATGATCGCACGCTCAGCAAATCAATTGAGGAGGCGAAGAAAACAAAGAAGAGAGCAGGAAAGGGTGTCCACAACTCGGGGAACAAACGCAACAATCAGTGTCCCCTCTAGTTGTTGGGAATGAATACGGTACAAACATGGACATCATACAACGAACATATGGAGACATTGATCCTGAGCAACTGCTCAATTTTTTTGAGGAAACTGGTTTAAATGTGGAAAACATACTCGAACAAGCAGGCATCAAAAGTGCTCTAGAAGTTGATAAATGGGAGAGGGCATATGTATATGGTCAAAGTCTGTACAACCCTGTGGCCCTGAGGGGTCTTGGTACGCAAATGCACTTGCTAAATCAGTGGTACCTCACGGCGTGTCGTAGAAAAGCTGATGACTATATTTGCGCCAGAATTAGAGACCATGATTACTTTCGTGGTGATGACATAATATATGTCAGTTTAATGAGTTACATCAGCTCTGCCACATGGACGCTCTCGACAAATCTCTCGTCAGCTGCTTTTGCCTGTAAGTGATTGTTTCTTTTCATAATCTCACTTTAGCTTATGTATATGTATAAGTAATTATCCTCACACTAGCAAGCGTTTTTAAACATATGCAGAAACATGATGAGAGAACTCAGGCGTAAAAATGACAAGGAGATTGGTTTCATTGATCCATATATCGTATTCAAGGACCCAAGTACTCCCCTCGATGCATGGAAAACTCAAACACTCCGGAGGTTCTTCATAAACCAAAGGGACAAAAAATTCCCCTACAACTTTGGGTGAGTGTTGTTATGATATGCATATTTTATTATAGGTTGACATAAAGATATATATGTTGACTCTATAAATAAATGCAGGTTTCACTTGATACTAATTATGTTCGACATCCATGGTAATCTATGACTCTCTGAGAAAACCACAAGAAAATTACCAAGATATGATAGACATTATCTGAGGGTAAATTTGATCTTTAAATATTGATTCCTGCTCTTTAACTCTGCAATAGTTAATTAACGATCCAATTATATTGTGCATGCTTTGGGCTTGGTTTGTTGAGAAATACCGTCCGGATTTGAAAGCGCAACTTTCTGATCCTCTACGACTAAATGTAAGTTGTACTACCTCCCCGCATATTTACCTTAATTAGCATTACTCAGCACACGCGCGCTCAGCCGAGAGTAATCTTTTTATATCTTGTACAGTGAGTTCTACGGCAGTCACCGGGAAACAATTTATGTGCGTACTATGTTTGCGAGTTCCTGACGGTGTATGAAAAAAACTCCTCTACAAAGTCAGGAAGTACGTAACATGTAAATAAATCTATTTCATTTATTTGTTGCTATTACATAAATATTATGTATGTTAATACTTTATTTTTCTTTTAATCCAAATTGAAGGAGACATGGTTGAAGAACCAGGTGGATAAGGTCTGCCTCAAAGCAATTCAAGAGACCATCGCTGGCTTCCTTACTGACCATGTCCTAAAGCCCGGCAACGAGTACTAGTTTAACAAAGACGATCCAATGAAACCAAACCAAGACGAACACTTGTATGACCTCTAAGTCAGGAACAATATTTATGTTATAAATATCAAGGATACATGGATAATGTTGTATATTTTATGTACATATGTATAGCTAGCTCTATAATATATATAGTTTCATATTTTATTTGTGTGTAATTATAAATTTTATGTGTATATATATATATTTATTATAGGTACGCGCATACATACATTAGCAACAAAGAATGCATATTTGAAACCCTAATTTAATATATTAGCAGCGAAGAATACGTATTATAAAACCTAATGTAATTGTAAAACCGAAAACAATAACCAATTGAAAAGAAAAAAAAAGAGGTCAGCCCTCGAGGCCCGGCTTGAGGCCTCTTTAGTCCTGGTTCGTATTACCAACCGGGACAGGCCAGGGAACCGAGGCTAAAGGTCAGGCCTTTAGTCCCGATTCCTTAGCTCTGGCTCTATGTCCGGGGATAAAGGCCAGAATGGCCCGGGGCTAAAGGGTCGTTCTGCAGTAGTGGCTCCCCGCGATCTCCACTATCAAGCTTTCGGTCGAACCGCCGTGGGCCTTGTTCCCTTCGGTACAAGGTGGCGGCCATACCACAAACGCGGTTGGTGTGGTCTCGCAAGAATACAAGCCCCTCCGATGTACAACAATGGTATGCACAAACACCGAGTAGCAAAAGTTATGCAAACCTCACTAAACACTAGGCCTAAACCTAGAGCAACTGCATGAGCGGTGGTCTAAGCCTAAGCACTTTGCAAAGCACCTACATTAATCACCATGTGAATCACTAAGAACTATGCATATGGAGGCACTAAGATTGTGTATCAACACGCTTTATGTTTCCTCACGCCTCCACACATCATTTGGTCGCTTAGAGGTGGTATATATAGACCCCCCAAGCAAACAGAGTTGTTGGAGGCTGAAAACAACCTTTTTTAGAGCATCGGACGCGTCCTATGCTCATATGTAAAATAGCCATCGGAAAAACTAGTCGTTATATCTGTTTTCTAGGTGCATCGGACGTGTTCTATATCAGATGCTCAATATCGGACTCGCCTACGATACTAATCATTCTGGACTGATTTTAGAGAGCATTGGACTCTACATCGGACATGATGGGACCAACCTAAGTAGCTAACTAAACTAATGCCCGAGCAAGCCTACCACTACCAGAGAACGGGCCTTTGGACGATCTATCAACTAAGCTTTAGTCTCGATAAAAATTTGCATCCGGGACGGGACTTTGGTAATACCAACCGGGATTAAAGGGTGACCTTTTTACCAACCGGGACTAAAGGTCCTTTTAGCCCCAGTTGGTGTTACCAACCAGGACTAAAGACCCTTCACGAGTGAATTCAAAAGGAAAACGTCCATATCTGTATCACCTGAGTTGTGTAGCTCAGTTGGTAAGCATGTCTGAGACGAGATGTGCTGAGTTTGAATCTCACACAACATACATTTATTTTTTCTCAAGGCCTGTTTGAACCGGAGCTAAAAGCCCTTTCTGTAGTAATGTACTCCATGTGCTGGACATGGGTACTTATACTATTTAGTTCATCAGATGACAATTTGTATTTCTATAGCATACGATATAATAATATAATGTTTTGTATTATATTGCATTTTGATAATGCATTTTCTGATGTTGATTTTTAAGTGTTGGTTGATAAATATGTCGTTGCAGCACACGTGCTACTTTACTGGTAAAAACCGGTAATTTTACTAGTAAAAACGGGCAATTTAGTGCCGGTTGATCATATCACTGCCGGTTTTGAAAAAAAAAAACCCGATGATGACGAGTAAATCACAACCGATTCTTTAAAACTGATAGTGATAGATCAGTTGTGAAGACCAATTATATAGATACACATGAGTTTATAGTAAGACTAATTGGTGGATCCAACAATGCATGCAAAAACCACGTGTAACGGTTTCACGTATTCGGCTACCACCGTAGTATAACCTTATTATTACTGTACTAGCTAGTATCACTATGGGAAAATCAATCTTTCTCGACGGTGGTTCTATCTATCTTTCTCCATCGTATAACCCAGATGATCTATCTATCTAAACAACATCGAACATGACATGTTGTGGGAGTATTGTACTGATGGTGGTTCTAGCAATTTGTTTAGCTTTCTCGACGGGTAGTTCACCGCCACTGTATCGCCGGGAATTATATTGCGGATACCGACCAATTTGTATTCTAAGAACCTCCAGTGCATCCGCATTTTCAACGACGTGGAGAAGAAATTCGAGTTGCCCTCTTGTTGCGTGGAATCCTGAGACCCATACGTTCTTCAAATGATTATGTTTGAATTTACATTGCCCAAAGTCTTTTCGGCTTGGACCCCCTTGTGCAAACCATACATTGAAGCCAACATAAAACTGCAAAAAGAGCAAATCATGAACTAATTAGCAAGACAAGAATTGGTGCTTACCTTGTTGTGGGAGCATATATATAGTATAAGTTTTTTTAGATTTGATCAAATTTATATAATAAAATAATAACATTTATGATATTGACTAAGTATATATATATAGTTAGATTCTTCATTAGTTATATTTTCATAGCATACTTATTTGATGTTATAAATCTTTGTGTTTTTCTTTATAATTTTGATCAAACCTTTTCATGCTTTGACTTCAGGGGGTAGGGGGTATGGGGGGGGGGGGGGGGGTAATAACATGTGGATATATATATGTTAGCTAGAGACTTACATGGACCTCCAGCTTTTCAATAAACGGTGCGGCCATGAGGAATGAAACCGATGAATAAAGAAGCTTGTTAACGTCGTTGACGAAACATCCAAGTACCAGCTGTAAATGCCGGAGATTGGAAAACCTTTTTAACGGGCGATCCCACGACCATGGCTTCTGAGAGATAGATGATCGAGCGAGAATTAAATGAATCACAAAAGAATATTAGCTAGGTCATTATTATATTATTAATTGATTGAGATAAAACATGACTATAATGATAATAATTAGGTACGTACGGTGCGGTAGTACATACCTCTAGGTATTTCAATCCAAGACCACTCATATTGGAGGTGAGGGTCTGCACGCCTGGAATACCGTCGAGAAGGGATATGAGCGCATTCTCGAAAACCGCCATGTGCAAGTAGTAGAGATTTGCAGTCTGCAGGTTGAGAGAATGGACAAGACGGATAGGCACCATGTGTCCGGTGTACTCAAACGTAGCTAGATTGGCAGCATTGATGTCGATCTTGCCGACGCGGCCGCATTCGACGTTGAGGTAGAGCAGGCTGGGCAGTGGAGTGGCCAGCGTGAGCTGATCGTCGACGACGCACCTGTCCACGCGAAGCCACTCCATCTTACTGGCGCAACGGGACAGCAGGTGCTCCAGGTCCTCCCTGGCGATGTGCAGCACCTCCAGATGCAGCTTCCTCAGGTTCGGGAAGCCTCTGAACTGCGACGCCGGCGGCGGTCTGAAGGACACGAAGCTCAGGTGCAGCTGCTGCAGGCAGCTTCCCCAGTTGTTGTTGCATGCAGAGAGCAGCTGCCGGAAAGGAAACACGTATAGATCCTGCTTTCGGGGTCGACCAGAACTGTCGTTCTCCCACCAGGTTTCGGGCCTGAGATCCAGGCTTAGGTTCTTGGTCCGCGACGACGAGACGGCGAACTCCACCCAGGCGTCCATGTGACGCGCCAGCAGGCCGTGGGCGCCGCCGCCGCCCACGAAGTCGGTCCTGACCTCGAGCGTCTCCACGACGGCGTGCCCACGGTGCTTGTGCAAGACGCCGTTGACGTGGGGGATGAATCTTGCCGCCTGGATGGCCTCGCTCAGCTCGTGCCTCTGGCATCTGCAGATCGCCGCAGCGTCGAAGGTGAGCCGGGGGCACGCTGACCACTGACGCATGCATCGCCTCCACTCGCTTGAAAGAACGCCGCATCTTGCGATTTCGTTTGCCGGCAGCTTCGACACGATCCTGTACAAAATGTCCTGCATCGATCGAGTTGATTTTTAATTTGAATCTATCTATCTATCTATCTATCTATATATGAAAGCAATATTATTTATTTATATATACATACAGGTGGAAGATCGGTGATTCCAAGGCCTGTTGCAGCTGGGTTGTCTTCGTCGTCGACTGAAGATGCTGCTGCTACGCCGGGGGACGACGCGAGCCGGCGGCGGAGAGGAGGAAACCACCACATGCTGCCAAGCGCCGAGCTAGGGCACAACTACTCCCTCAAACATACATGATTGATCGCGATGATGTACTCGATCTATTATATAGTTTCCAATCCGGCCAATCAATCAAAAAAGGAAACAACGACGACATACACATCTGATCGATCGGTTGCCTCCGATTCCGATCTGGATCCTGGCCTCTGGGAACAGGCCGGAACCGACGACGACCGTTTCGGATACAGGCCCGGGACAGGGGTCTCGTATCGTATTCTACTCTGCTGCGGTCGCGCCACCTTGCCGCACTCGTGTTCCACTCGCTTGGCGTCGACGTACGCTGCCCCGCCGGCCGCCGCGTGCCTGCCTCCCCGTCAAGTTCTTTTTGGTTGGGAACTGTTTGGTTGGGGGGTTAGAGCGGGCTGGACCCAGTTTTGATAATGTTTGGTTGAGTTTTTTTTTTAACTCCACTTCATTAACTAACTAAATAGCGTTATTACAATCAAATTACAAACAAAGTTGCAAGAAGCTAGGACGATTAGACCAAACAAAAGAGGTTAAGGTAGAAGATTATGCATGTTGTGAGCACAAAGGTGTGCTGCAAAATTCGCCTCTCTCTTCTCGTATGAAGGAATTGAAAAGAAATGAAGTTGGAGATCATCTCCTCCCACTACAGCAGAATCGCTCTTTGCCGAGTGCTGGCGAGCCTTTTGCACTCGGCGAAGGCTTCGCCGAGTGCCGCACTCGGCGAAGGGCACTCGGCGAAAAATTTCACGGCAAAGGGTTCTTTGCCGAGTGCCAAATATCGGGCACTCGGCGAAGGCTTCGCCGAGTGCTGACATATTAGGCACTCGGCAAAGAAAAAAATAAAAAAACCCCGAAAAAATAGGGAAAATTTTTTATTTAATTGGAGGAGGGGCCCACTGGTCGCCTTCGAAATCGTAAGTTCTACTATTTTTCACGCAATTTTCTCTCACGCAGTCAGCAGGATTCGAACTCACGACCTCTCGTTCGCGCAAAGCCTCCTCTACCACTGCACTACACACTCATATACGTCCCATCTCCGTTTCGATTACCCATATATTATACTAAACCATGTGTAACTTGCTTATTTGAGGCCCTAAACGAATTCAAATCAAAAAATTGTAAACTACAAAGTTTTCTAACTTTTCAAGATCTACAACTTTTATTTTGGTAGTTTTTCCATCCGAGGTCGTTTATAAAAATTTGAATTTTAAATTTTACAACTTGAAACGTAGTTTTCGTTGACAAGATGATTTCAAATCAAAAAGTTGTCAACACCAAAGTTTCATAACTTTTCGAGATCTACAACTTTCATTTTGGTCATTTCTCCATCTGAGGTATTTTGAAAAATATAATTTAAAAACTGGCTTTGCCGAGTGTCTGAAAAAAAACACTAGGCAAAGCAAAGCATGCTTTGCCTTGTGTTTGCGCTTTGCCGAGTGCCACGTGGCCGATACTCGGCAAAGCCACAGGCACTCGACAAAGATTGATTTTCCCGTAGTGTCCACGTCGTCAAAAACCGTCTTGATCTCCGAACGCACTACCGGAAAACCCAATTTTACCGAATGCCTCGTTCTTTCCAGACTGTATTTTTTCAGGCGAGTGTCAAATAAAAAATACTGGGTAAAAAAACACTCGGCAAAGAAGTCTCTTTGTCGAGTGTAAAAAAAAACACTTGGCAAAGTGGCACTCGTCCAAGATGCTTCTTTGCCGAGTGTTTTCTTCTGGCACTCGGCAAAGAGCACTTTGCCGAGTGTTTTTCCTTTGACACTCGGCAAAGCTAATTTTCAATTCTAATTTTGAAGCAGTAAATTAATCTAAATGAACAAATTTCAACTACAAAGTTGTTTAGCTTATCAAGATGAACATTTTTTATTTTAGTAATTTTTTCATTTAACAAACTTAAAATAAATTTGTTCATAAATCTTACATATCTCTCTGGAAGTTTATGAAATGAATAAAGCGATATATAATATTTGTGAATAATATTAGAACTACAATATCGGATGCATAAATGGTCAAACAACCAAAATAAACTATGTAGATCTTGACAAGTTATGAAAGTTTGTAGTTGATAACTTTTTAATTTGAAGTCATCTAGTCATGCAAAACTATGTCCAAATTTGAAATTTTTAAAATTTGATTTTTTCAAAAATCTCGGATGGAGAAATGATTAAAATAAAAGTTATAGATCTCGAAGAGTTATGAAACTTTGTAGTTGACAACTTTTTTAATTGAAATCATCTTGTCCTACAAAACTGTATTTGAATTTAAAAATTTTGAATTTTAAAATTTTAAAAATACCTCAGATGGTGAAACGACCAAAATAAAAGTTGTAGATCTCAAAAAGTTATGAAACTTCGTAGTTGACAACTTTTTAATTTAAAATCATCTTGTCAACGAAAACTACGTTTTAAATTCTCAAATTTGAAATTTAAATTTTTATAAACGATCTCGGATGGAAAAACTATCAAAATAAAAGTTTTAGATCTCGAAAATTTAAAAAACTTTGTAGTTGACCATCTTTTGATTTGAATTCGTTTAAGACCTCAAATAAATAAATTACACTCAGTTTAGTATAATACGTGGAGAACCAAAATCAGGGGCGAACCCACAGGGTATGCCTGGTGGTCCACAGCATACCCTGTGGGCAGCCATGTACTTAACACTTAGTTATAGTTTTTATTTAGATACCAACAGTTGCACCTATAATCAACTATCAGCTTGTTACTACAATGGTAAGCCATTTGCTAGCTAAGCAAGAGTTTGCAGGTTTCATTCATAGTGGTTGCATATTTTTGGTTCTTATTCTTATTTTTTCTTTTTTCACTGTTTGCGAGTAAAGAATACTGCTGTCGTGCTTATTTGCAAAAACCAACAAGGCCCCAGCTAGTCTCTGTAAAAATCAATATGGTAAGGATCAACAATTGGAACACTTTCTGAATAGGTAAATCTTTCAGGCTAACGATGGCAACAAGACAGCAGTATTCTTTACTGCCAAACGAATGGCATATTAGTTCTTCCTCACTGGTTTGACGCTCAATGTTTGAAATGCTATTTCAGTATGATTTCTATGCATAAAGCCATAGAGCTTGATACCATCAAGAGAGAAATATCCATTTTCCCAGTTCATTAACCAAGACACCTGTATCATTAAGTAAACGGGCTACGATAATCCAGTAGCATTACTGGATTATATATCTATTATAGGATCCCTATCGACTTGAAACTGAATATACCAAACAGTAAATAACTAAATATCAGTGGTCTTCCTGGCATTGAAGGTCCAAAATGTTTTTAATACAACAATTTTATAGAACTACGAGTCTACAACAAAATATCCAGCCCATCACATCACTTTGAGGTCTGGTAATAGTATACATCTTCTTTCCAGAGATTATGGAGTTCAGCACGGTAATCATCAAGCCTCTGGTAACTATCATCATCAAGCCTCCTTGTGCCTGAAACTATCAACAATTGCCAGGGTCCCATACAGGTCACATAGAACTGTTTGATACCCTCAAGGGTGGGCTCATCTCTCTTGACCAGAATCCTAACAGGCTTGTTCATGAACTTCTGGGTGATCTCATGGGCCTCAGGGGGCATGGTAGCTGAGAACACACCGAAGCTGGAAGATATCATAGATCTGCAACAGTTGAAGCCAAGCAGCTTATATATAAGTTATCAAAAAAGATATCTGCATAGGGCACACGCCAGTTGAAGCCAAACAGCTTACCTGTCAGTTGAAGGCAAGTAGCTTATAAGGAGGAAAGAAGAGGTGAAAGCTGGTTCAGAAACATTAGATGTCCATATCAGCAAGTTCCGCCCCAAAATCAACACAGTCCTACTAATCACCAACTACCATGCATAAATATGAATTAGTTGAGATCTGCAGTTTCTTTCCCCATCTGAAAAACTTTGGTTAGCTTAAACCTGGGATACATATTGGAACTGGTCTGATTCAGCCTTGGAATTAACATTGACGTCTCTACTTTAACGGCCTATTGGAACAGGTCTGATTCAGCCCTGCCGTACCTACCAAGGGAGTCTAAGCAACAAAAATATGGATTCCTAATCTTAGATGGCAAGGAACACAAGGGCGAGGGGGGTTCCTTTACTGCAGAAGAGCAGCAATGTGTGCATGTTGTCCTGGTGTCAGCTTCTTCAGAACGGACATTGAACCATATTTGAAGTGTTCAATAGTAATATCTAACTGACAAAAGTAAAGTTGTATATGGGGCATATGGCATAAATGGGACAGTGCAGAAATCAAAAGTGAATACTGTTAGTGGAGCAGAATCCATTTTAGGATGGAACATATCACAATGCAAACCAATATGAAATAAACTATACTATAAATCAGTAAATCCAGGATTCAATCACGAAAGGGGATATCTTTCTTCTGAAGTTAGCTGATGAACAAGCCCTACGCAATTGCTATGGGCGAAGGATAGAGGGGATGAAGGGAGGGAAGGAAACTCACCTGGATCACATAGCACGTGTGACAGGTGAGGGTGGCCGCGTCGCGTGATGGCGATGGTGAGGACGGCCACAGCAGGCGACAGTGATGACGAGCGTGCAACAGCGTGGCCACAGCAGGCGACAGCAAGGCCAAGGACAGCCACAGCGGGCGACGTTGATGGCGAAGGTGTGACGCCACCAGCATCAGCACGGGTGCGACGGCGAGGGCGGAGAACAGCGGCACACGAGAGCGAGAGCGGAGCGGGGGCAGTGAGGAAGGCAAGTCCAGAGATTGTGGTAGGCTTCCTCTTTTATAGAATCCGAGCTGGGCTTTCATGCCAGGGAGACAAGGTGACGCCGGGCGCGGCAATGCCATGGGGTAGGCTTCGCTCACCCTGAGAAGATGATATCAGTAGGTATTTTTTAGATGTAGAGATTACAGCAAGATCTGCGGAGGAACTCCTCAGTTAATTGGTTCTTCCCACATGAGTCACTTCCAATTCCATGTTCTAGTATGGAATCGCAGAATCCACCTAGCATATGTTATCCTAGCACCCATGACCGCTTCCCAGATCATACTCCTCAGCAGACCAAGTTGCACTATCCTGTTCACATTCACCAATGTTACGACATCCAGACAATATGAGGTCTAGCATTTTCCTCCGCACAATGTATACAGGGTTAGGCTCAATCAGACATCCTTTACTGTAACTCTCCCTTAGGATGACTGTCTGTGCGCTTCCTTTCGTTGAGATGTAGAAAATGCCTGGATACTTGAGAAGAAATTCTCGCAGGTTTACCTCCATAGCGTACACTCTTCTGAAGTGTGACAATCTCTCAAGTGGCATCATCTTTTCGACCGTCAGGCTTAAAAGCTCATGAAGAACACCAACAATGTGTTTCTCAAGCCTCTCCACGTTGCGGATCGGATGTAAATCGTTTTTCTCATAAGGTTTGGTGTAGGGAAGCCTCTGCCAGTTCTTGAGTTTTTCCCTGAAACCTTTCTCAATCTTAAATCCAGTTGGGAAGTTGATTGGGAAAGCATATTTTGTCTCTGATTCAGCTAGCCATTTTTCTGTGTACTCCATTTTCCTCCATTCTTCAACCTTAGCTACAGCTAATGCTTCATCTCTAGACACAAGTGACAAAGTATCTGGGGATTCAAGGGGTAAATCATGTTGATGGTTTGGCAGTATAGAGGACCTATAATCATCAGGAAGCCCAAGTTCCCTTCTTATGAGCCATAATGCGTGCATATTCAGAGTTCCATTCACAGAGAGCATGAGAAGTTTCTTCAGCCGCTGAACTATGTCGACCTCATTCTCCCTGATGACAGTATCTTCCTCTGCGATCAAGTCAGACATCTTCTGTGTGATCATGCAGCAGTGGTTTTTCTTGACAGGGTGCACATAAATCTGAAAAATGTGGGGATACTTCTTGAGGAAAGCACCGATCTCAATGTTCAACCCGACCTCATGTCTCCACTTTGAGAGAAGTTGGAGAGAAGCATATCTGTTCCTTTGCTGAGATATCACCTCATACAAAGCCAAGGCCAATCTCAAGTTCCTCAGCTGAACCATTAGCTTGTCCAGCCTATGATCCCTTGTTCTTCCCTCGAGACGTGTTCTCGCTGAATCTACAGGCTTTTTCCACCTCCGCTGCACGCTACGATTAAAAGGACCATGCTGAAACGCCTCGCCCAACGTCCGTGACCGCAGAGAGAGTGCGTGAATGTTTCTTGCCCCAGATATGATTGTTGCCATTGTGTAGTAAAAGTCCAATCCTAACAGATATGAAACTGAACCGAGAACCACACGTGCATCTCTAGAGCAATGGGGATTTACTGGATCTGCAACTGCAAGAAAGAAAGAGATTAGATGCGGAGTCAGTTTTGTAGACAATCAAATGGAAAGCACCAAGTTTGCATGAATACATGTGGGATTATATTTTTACATGACTTGATAAGGTTCAGTGAATTCAGAAGCTAAGGCCAGGAGATAGAGATTGAATGTCTGAATCTGAACTTACAGAAGTTCAGACAAACTCGGGGCTCAGCTCGGAAAGGGACTGTCGAAGACTATGGACTACGGACTCGCCTCGTTTATGCGTGCTGCCGGCCTCCGCCCGATGCAACGCCCCGACCGGCGGCCGAGCGTCCCTGCCGCTACCGTGCTGCTGGTCCCGTCGGTGCCGCACGTGCCACGGTCGTCGTAGCCGTCCGCCGGCAGGCCGCCCGCCACTTGGAGACGGCGCTAGGTTTGGGTTGGGAGTCGCCGCCGCCCGCTGGGGAGAAGTCGACGTCGAGAGAATGCGACTGGCGAGTGCGTCCGCGTCCGTGGGACCGTGGCCGCTTCACCTAGGCCTTCTAGTTATGGGCCAAATAGCCCACAAGTGAAGGCCCATCAAGAAGAAAACAGCTAGGGCAGGGCTTCTGCTCCCGTCCTGCACTCGCACGCCCCGTGGTTGCCTCCTGAGTCCTACTAACTCCTAACCGCGCCCAAAGTCTTGAACTCCCGCAGCGTCGCGCCGCCGCTCCCCTCGTCATCACCGACATCGGACGGGAGAAGAGAAGCGGGGCCCACCGCCGAGGCGCCGAGGTCGCCGCCATCGCCGGCCGCCGAGGTAGCCGAGCACCAAGCCTCCACGGCTGCCGGTTCCGCCAAGGCCCACCGGCCACTGCCCAGGGCCCAGGCGGCCAAGCGCCTACGGCAGCTCGTGTACTGCTCCTCGTCGCCCACTGCTCGAGCTCAACCACCCCCCCCCCCCAATTCCGTGCTGGGTCCGGGAACCAGGGACCTCGAATCTATCTCCTAACCCTACCTAGCTAGCTGCGATGCCGAGCTTCCCTCCGCCAGGCGCCGTCACCATCTGCGAGATCAACCGCGACCTCGGTAAGCGCCCGGCAAATCCGCTCCCGCTAAATCTAGCCAATAGTTAACGTGCCCGCTCGTTTGATTCGATCCGCCTCCCCCCTGCCCTCTCGCAGTCGCGGCGGATGCCCTCTCCGACGACCGCGCCAAGGACGCCTACGGGGATGTCCTCGTGAGTCCGCTCCCTTCAACTCCCCGCACTTGCTCTTCATCTGTGAACCGCGTTGCGTTTGCCTTCCTGACGAGGAGCTCAAATCTGGGGCTTGCTGGCCGTCGTTTGTCGCAGGGGATGGTGTTCGCCCCGATTCCGTTCCAGCCGGAGGCTCTTCTCCCCAGCCGCGAGCCTGCTGCTCCTGCCGCGGACCAAGTCGAGCCTGCTGAGACTGCCCCCGCCCCTGGTTTGGTTGCCACCATATCCGAGTTCTTCAGGCGGATGGTCTTCCCTCCACTAGACGTGAGTGAATTGGATCGTCCTACTCCTATCTGAATTACTTACGCTCAATGTGAGTTTTTTTAGTAAACCATTACACTGATACTCACATTGGAACGTCCTATCTGAATTACTTACGCTCAATGTGAATTTTTTTTTAGTAAATGATTACAATGATACTCACATTCGATCATCCTGGTTGCCGGCCAAATCTGCTAGAAGAATTTTAGTTACTAATGATGTTTGCATTGGATTGTCCTACCTGAGTTACTACAAGTTGATGTTCCTCATTTAGTCATTTTTATCCCCAGAAATACCTGCATACCTAAAGCACTACACAAATACTTTGGCATATAAGTAAACTCCCTGCCCAGAGATGAATGTTCTCACGTCCCTAGTGCCACAGTGTGCCTTCATGATCTGATCTATCTTGAATTGCTTTAACATAGTAAGAGCACTTATTTCATGAATGAAGAGGTGACAATGTTACTCAGATTGCAAATACACAGCTCAACTTAACTTGACGGTTGCTGTGTCAAAACTCCAGTTACTGACTGATTCCTCCAGTACTTTCTAAAAAATCGTATTCTCCAGCTATTATTCTTGTAATAGACACCCTATATTTGCTTTCTGCTTGTTCAACTAATTAGTTTTTCTTTATCATTTCGTTATGAAATCATTACAATCGTATTCAAATTCAATCATCCTTGTTTACCAGCCAAATCTGCTAGAAGAATTTGACACCCAGAAAGTAAGTTGGAATCCATACAAGCATTGCTTAGCATTTGTGTCTGGGAAGAACCAGGTTACTGTCCAAGACTTTGAGGATTCAGGTAAGATCAGCATAGTGCCTACTTTGCTATGTTTCATTAGTTTATGAACGCACCCTATCCGTCAACTTAGTTGCAGTACATAACAATGCTGATCTCTCTAACAGATGCTAAAGAACCATGCATTTTAACAAGTGACCATCAAACAGATGTTAAGGCTGTTGAGTGGAGACCAAATAGCGGGAAGATGATTGCAGTTGCCTGCAGGTGTGTACTACTACCACCTCGCCATTTAACTTGAGTCAACCCTTGTTGTCTCTGAATAGTTTGATGGCATACTTTACTTTTAGATTGAGTTCATCATTTTCTTTTCAGGGGAGGGATATGCCTCTGGTCGGCATCATATCCTGGCAATGTTCCGTTCATGAAATCTGGCATCACCTCTTCTTCCTCTAGTGCCTTCCCTAGAGGTTCTGGTTGTCAATGGATACTGGTGGATGTTCTTCGTGGCTCTTCTGCTGAGCTCGTTAGTGCACTTTGTTGGAAACCTGATGGGAGATATCCTTGCTAAGTTTTCATAGTAGCATCTGGTGAATGTTGGTGCTGCTTTTCATCTCTCTTTTTTTTTCTTGAACTCACAAGAGATCTGTTTATCATTTCATGAACAAGAAAGAGAACCCAAATGTACAACACCACTCACTCAACACAACACAAACACCCAAACCCATTATGCACAAGCACAACACAGGCATGCCATTGGAACAAATGGAAAGCGACCTAATAACTGAGGCTAGTCCATAGAAAAGAGTTTGGCAGTTTTTAGCCCTGGCTGCTCACTGTATCTATTTTTTAAAACTGTAAAATAACTAAAATACAGTGTGGCTAAGTGCAAAATTCCATTTTTTTTTTACCAAATTTACAGCACCATACATACATACTCCCTCCGTCCCAAGATATAAGGCACGCACGTATTTCAAAATTCAAACTTTCTTATCTTTGACTAACAATTAGTCTAATCATATAAAAAGTTTATACTATAAAAGTAGTTGCATTATATTTATATTTAGAAATACTTTCTAATGATCAAACTTTTATTTCTATAAATTATATATTATGAGAGAAATTATAGGTCAAAATCTATTCTTGGAGACCGCACCGAGTCAAATCGCGCCTTATATCTTGGGACGGAGGGAGTAATGTTTACAGTAGGTTTAGTCATTAGTTGTGAGAAATACCAACACCTGAAGGCATTTTTTCCTTGACTATTCTCCACATACTTGGCATCTGCCTCATGTAATAGTCCATCTTTCACAATTTGGGATGTGTCTCAAGGTACATATACCGGTCTTTTTCTGAATACAGGCAGTCAATCCCATTTATACAGAATTGTTGACAATAATCTTGACACATTTCTTTTGCTTCAGGGTCGGGAACTCCTATACGGCGTGGATTAAGCAATATATCATTAGTGCAGTGGTCACCCAGTGGAGATTACCTTCTAGCTGCTAAATTGTATGGTCAATTTTGCATTTAAATTTTAATTTCTTGTCAATGATATTTCCAAAGATTTACAAAATTTATTTATTGCTAGTGATGGTACATTTCACTTCTGGGAGACGAACACATGGACTTCAGAACCCTGGTCTTCGTCTAACGGATATGTTTCTGTAAGTAATATGTTCACTCTTCAGTCACAAATGCTTGCTTTTGGAAAAATATGACGTCATTTTTTTTGCATTGCAATTCTTTGTTTCTACACATTGCACAATACTCAGTGAAGATGTGAGCACAGTACTCTTTTTTTCTTGAATGAACAATGAACACAATACTCTATTTGGCTGCAGCACACCTAATGTGTCCACTGGCCCTGTATAAGTCATTGGGTTCCTGTCAGGGAGCATTGGGTTCCACAGCAAGCCATATATTGGATAATTCTAAAATTCTTCTCATTTTTGCTTATTTTTTTGGGTTCTTGTCAGGGAGCAAATTGGGGCCCAGAAGGCCGTGTTGCGTTGTTATCCTTTTCTAACTCGACGACACTTGGCTCAATTCACTTCTCATCTAAGCCACCATCCCTAGGTATTTATAAGGGCAACCATCCAAATATTATGTTACTAAAGCTTGTTATATTATTCGTCTAATAGTTTGTTTTATTTTTTTTATCTTCAGATGCCCACCTCCTACCAGTTGAACTTCCAGAAATTTCTTCCCTGATTGTTAGGTAACAACAGAAGCATTACTGTGACATTTGATCTCATGCGCACTTTATACTACATAGTTTTTCCTCTTCTTTTTTTTTTGTGACTAATTTTTTCCCCTCTTTTTGTATGCTAATTTTGGCTGTTGATTTTTCAACTAACCCCATTCACAATTAATGAGTAATTTATTTCGGATGCATCTTTTGTGAAGGGAATCAGCTCAGAAGTCATTATTGATTTATAAAACATAGGACCATATGTTTGCAGGATTGTAAGGACCATGGAAAGAAAGCTCACGTCAAACAATAGAAGAATACAAAAATTTAGTTTCCATAAAATTGTCTCAGAATCTGCTATTTGCCAACGAGCACTGCATTCTTTCATTTATTTTTACACTCTGTATTTAGGAAGTTCATCCATTCTAACAGCCTGCCTAAAATAAAATCTTACCTCCACTTCACTAATTTATGCTTTAACTACATATAGCCGAGGCATAGAGAAATTAGCATGGGATGCTTCAGGGGAACGTCTGGCATTGTCGTTCAAAGATGGAAATGAAATGTACCGTGGCCTGATTGCTGTATATGATGTGCGGAGATCTCCACTTATCTCACTATCACTAGTGTAAGAACGGAATCTTCTCATTTACTGTGACCATTTTTTTACAGTAAAACTGTGTTGCAGTGTCATTCCTTAACCATTAATTTGTTGAAATTTCTGTGTCCATGTCTAGTGGATTCATTCGGGGACCTGGAGAAGGAGCAAAGCCACTCGCTTTTGCTTTTCATAGCAAATTTAAGCAAGGACCATTGCTTTCTGTGGTAAGATATCTGGGAATCCTGCACATATAGTTCTAATACAATGACAATCCTTAGCTTCCTACCTTTTGTTTACACGTGGTTCGGACTGCACATGTAGTGTTGGAGCAGTGGTTGGTGCTGTACATATCCACTGATACTTCGTTCTCATTGACTCCACTGTAAGTTTCCTCCAGCAGACTGAATCTTTCAGTTACCTCTCATTTGATTTTTGTGTTGCCTGCTGTAGACATTCTGAATTTAGTTTTCTTTCATTGTCTAGCGTCGCACCTCACTGGTTCAGGACTGAATGTTTCAGTTATTGTTGGTGCTTTGGAAGACTGAACGTTTCAATGCGCCTAGGAGAAAAGCAAAGCATGAAGTGCATCCTATGTACTATGTAAACATTGTGACTTGAGGAATGATGCGTATTGGATGCATTCATCTCCAGATGTATTTGATTTGATCTGTATGTACACTTAAGTTAATTTTACCAGTTATTCTTTTGTCCATACGTGGCTGGACTGTGTGCATAAGTTGTGGCAAAATTCTAGCATGGGTGCCTGAGCTGGTTCTGGCGAGCCACATTCCCCAGCAGAAATCTTGCACTTACATCACCTATGCAAACAACTAAGAATTAACTGCAGATTCAGTTACAACGTCTACGGATCTGTGGATATCTGGATTCGGTCATTTGAGTTTGATAGCCTTGAGAAACTAGTAGAATTCAATTTGCTCAGGCAAAACCAGAGTAAAAGCAAAAACAAATCATTCAACCACCATTAACACTTATTCATATGCAGAATCGTTTCAGTCTCAGAAAGATAACATGATCCCTGATGGGCAGACGCAGAACACAGATCGTCCCCTAGTTTGTATGATTGCACTTCACTTAGGCAAGCATTGTTGCAAGCTTTGTTGTATAATATTACGTACTTCACATCTGTGCCACACGTTCGTACTCCCCCAGAGCTAAGCCGAATGAAGTAAACGAGTAGGGAGCGAGCAAGGCCTGCATTTTTTCTCCTGCATCAGGCAGCCCTCTGCTAACCGGCACCACCTGCATATTTTTATTTTGCAAGGTTAATGTTAGATGAGCTGCTGTCACATGAGAATTGTGCGTTATATTACATGTAACATGACCAATTCCTGCAAACTGATTCAAGAAATCGCCAAAGGAGATGCCAGAGTGTAAGTGTGCAGTTCAAAGATCAGCAAAATACGCATTGGCAAATGACATGCATAATTCAGTTGACAGATTCAGAGATTGTGTAAAAATGGTTGCAACAGGAAAAAGCTTTGTGAAAAACAGTCATCCTCTTACGTTACGTGGGTTTCTGAACGAGTTTTCATGCATCACATCGCCGGACGTCAGAACAGTGACTCTTGATCGCCTTGCATCGACAACAGCTCGAAGTTGATGTGCACGTAATGTCAGGTTCACTGCATGGGGTCCAAAGTTTACGATCTGCACACACAGCGAGAGATTACAGGGATTTGATCATTTCAGAGCTCCAAAATTACAGCGGTTGTAAAATGAGTTAGATCAACCACACACTTGCTACAGCCTACAGGGAGAAGGGATCTGTTGTTTTTTTTTTACTTTTACCTTTACCCTCAGGAAGCTATTGTCATTGTCCCTCCAGATAATTGCAGACGCTGCCAATGAATCGGAGTATCTGGATGTGATTTTAACTGGATGAATATCAGCACCGCTCGATTCGCGGAAAAATGTCTGCATCCAGTAACTCGGAGTTCCGTACTGTTGCCATGAGTTGAAGACTATCGCGTCCGGGATCCATTTCCAGCTGGTAAAAAAAAAAAAGTTTCAGACATAATCACTTCAGAAGCTTTACAAAATGAGCATTCAGCAATACTCACCCAGGTTGGTTGCTATTGATGAAGAGCGGCGCATAAGATGCCATCTGGACAATGTCACTGCAAAGAAGCATCAAGCAGAGCCCTCTCATTAACCCACAAGAAGAAATTGTTTCTAGTAGAGTACCTCTGTCAGAGTATCTATAAGGATATTGAGAGGTAACTCCTCTTGCAGTCTCTGGACATTTTTAGGTCACCTGTTCTTTTCTACTCCTATGAGGAATGCAGCCTCTGCCAGTGAAGCAAGGAGGGTTCCATTACCACAATCCTTTGGTTCGGTAACTGCATATTCACTAACAAACACCTGAAATATGAACTGCGTATCAGAGTCAATTTACTCACTGTCTAAATCTGATGACCCCAACAAGAAAAAGAACTATGTTGAACGGTGCTTCTTGAGGCCTCATAAACTTAGTTATACTACTCATCATCTTGAGTACTTGATAGAAAGATAGTTAAGCTCATTTGCACAAAAAAATGTTGCCATCAGATCATCATTTGTGGGAAACTGCATCTATCATCTACATGATATATAAGTGCAACAATACCTCTAATGCATTTCAATAAACAAAGATGCATGCAAGTGTCAATTACAGACAAGATGGAAAATGGTCTCTTATAAAGAAGGAGAATCAAATAATCTTGATACAAGAAAGGAAATCCTTTGGAGAACAATTAATGGCATCTAGCTATTACCAAACTTCATGTATAAACCATAAAGACAAGAAGATACATACCTTAGGCCCTTTACGTGATGTCCTGTCAAACATACTTTTCATTTGGAAAAGATAAGAAGCATTACTGTAAATCTGCAAAAAAAAGGGTGATATTTTTATAACTGACAAGAAAATTACTGTAAGAAAACTCTGTTACAAAGTCAGGAGAGAAAAAATTAAACAGGGGGGAAATGACAACCAGAATTCAGAAGCAGTAAGCTTACATGGAAGTCATACAGATCTGCAGGATGGTGAAGTGGCCGAGATGAGCCGTCGCAGTTTGAAATAATTTGAATGTCTGGGTAGGCTTTTCTAATAGCTTTATAAAATTTGAGGTAGTTTCCTGTTCAGTAAAATTAATAAATAACAATGTTAACGAAGTGGTTATTCTTGAGAGAGAAGGTCAGTTCTATAGAGAAATTTGTATATATAGCTTTATTTATTCAAAAACAAAGTGGTTAAAAAAGAGACTTTTACATGAGTGCCATTATGAAAGTTGGTAATTCCGTAGAAGTCACTGCGAAGTTGGAGCACGCACTGGTGCCATCCACCTAAACTTTCTTGCTCTATATGTCATTCCGTCCACTTTAGAGTCTAACGGTGTTAAACAGACACGTGAAATGACGACGTTGCCCTTTAGTGGGTCCCATTTGTCAGCCTCATCTCGCTGGTGAAAACGCGCGCCATCATCTGGCCGGGACCCACATCACCGCCCTATTTACCGCCCGCGTCGCCTCCCCGCAGCACGCCTTCTCACCCCCGTTCCACGCCGGCCTGCCTGCCTGCTTGCTCCCCGACACCGGGGGCCCCCACGACGACCCGGCCCCGCGTGGTGACAGCAAGCCGGGCTATGGCGCGCGGCGGCCTCGCCCACCTGCTCGCCACGCCCCTCCTCTTCCTCCTCGCCCACCTGCTCGCCACGCTCCTCGTCTTCCTCCAGCTCGCCACGCCCCTCCTCGCCGTCGAAGCTTCCGCCACCGCCGGGGAGGCACAGGCGGACCTCGCGCCGGCGACGCCAGCGCAGGGCGTGTCCGAGGCGGCGGCGGACGCGGACGCGCAGCACCTCCTGTCGCGCCCGCTCGTCATCCAGCTCCCGTCGGCGCGGGTCGTGGCCACGAAGCCCGGGCACGCGCGCCATCAGAAGGGCATGAGCAGGAGCAGGAGCAGGGCGAGGAGCCGGCGCAACGCACTTAGCCGGCCCGCCGCGTCCGCCGTCTGCATGCTCCCGGCCATCCCTGCGACCACCGGCTCCGCCCCATATCCCTTCTTCTCCTCTCTCGACGCGGGCCGCGCGGGACTGGTGGGTTATTGGGTCGGTCGGTCGTCGCCGCTGCCGTGGCCCCTCTCGCCCCCTAGATAAAGCTGGACCGCCGGATCCTGGGGACCAAGGTCGAGCGCGCGGCGGGCGGCCGCGAGCCGGCGGGACAGCGCGGCAGCCTCAGCGCGCATCCCGGCGTTGACGAGCAGCGCGAGAGCCAGGCGGTCGCGAGTCGCGTGCGCGCCGGCCTCCAGCTCACGCCTCCTGCGCCCCAGGAGCGTGGCGGCGTCGCGGAGGTCGTCGAGGCGGCGCTGCTTCCGCGGGCCCCCGGACAGTCGCCGCGGGCGCACGGGATGAGAGAAGCGCATGGCAAGTTGGTCCCACATGGCAGAGAGAAGGGGGCATGAGAGAAGGGTATTTTAGACTTTTTTCCTTGAAGGACCCACGTGTCAGAGCAGCTAAACGGCAGAAAGTGGATGGAAGTCGGACGAAATGGCACGTAGGGGAAGAAAGTTTAGGTGGATGGCACCAATGCGTGTTCCAACTTCGCAGTGGCTTCTGCCGAATTGCGAACTTTCGTAACGGCACTCATGTAAAAGTCTCGTTAAAAAACACTTGCTCAGGAGACAGACAGGCGCACCGATGGCGGCCGCCGGGGACGGAAGGACACAAACGCCGCCGCGGCAGTCGCAGCCGGAGCCAGCGGCGACTGGAGGCGGCGTGATCGCGAAGCTGGAGGAGGAGTGGCGGAAGACGAAAGAACACGCGCAGACCTACCCCTACGTGTGGGGCTCCTACATCCTCGTCTACGGCGGCCTCGGCGCCTACCTCACCTGGCGATGGCGTAAGCTCCGCCGCCGCACCGAGGACCGCGTCCGCCTTCTCCAGGACCGCCTCCGCAAGCTCTCCGCGGCCGACGAATCGCAGGCCGCCTCCGCCTCCGGTTCCGCTTCCACTGCCTCGACCCCGCTGCAGCATTCGGCTTCTAGCTCGTGAATGAAGGAGTAAGTTTCCTTTTTTTCCAGCTTCTCCTTCTTGACATGACGGATTACAAGTTACGGAGGGATTTCGGCATCGTTTGAGTTCGCTTTACGGGGCTGTTCTTGACATATTTCCCACTGCTGTTCTTGGTTCCTGATTTGGTTGGTGATCCTAGTTCAGAAGTAGAGGTGGAGGACTATAATACAGAGTTCTGAGACGGTGATCCTCTTTACATTGTAGATCATGTGTGGGGTCATTCCCAAGGATTTGGATTTACATTGTAACTTTTGACTAAAAAAAAACAGTTAAGGAAGCTGGTAAGGTGAAAACAGGTCTTGTTTTTGTTTTACGGTTTGGTTTTATTCTGTAGTGCTCAATAATTCATTTTGTTGTACTTGATTCATTCATTCATTTTCATTGGGTCATTTGGATGCAAACATGTATCAACAAGATCCAAGTTGATATCTTAGTGATAACAGGAAATGAGATGCTGGGTTGTGTTCAATACAAGCCTATGTTACTGATAATTGTGCATATGTTAATTAATTAAACTTTACCTTCGTAAAATTCCTTGTCACAGTCCCCATTCCCAATCGCGACATGCTTCAGTGGGAAAGGTTCTGGATGCCCCATTTCAGCTCTTACAGAGCCCCAATATGACTCTGCACTCCCCGTGGCAAACTCAAGACTGTCCAGTACATCCTTTTGCAGGAAAGATGGAGTTATTCGAGAAATAATGAATTTAAAATTACTGAAAAAATGCATATTGGCATCATGGTATTTGCTTTGACTACGAGGCAAAGGAAGAACTATTTTAAGAAAGAACATTGGCACAGGTGATCAAGTGGCCAGTTCTTATTATGTTGTCTTTATTTATTGTTAAAAATTATGGCAATTTGGATTAATCATAGCTAATTGAGTGGCATCAGGGATGGCAAAGTAGAAAACTGTGACAACCACATCTCTTATAAAATATACTTAACAGAGTGTGAGTTCTGTGAGACATTTGTTCAGTCACACATATTAATATGTGGCCATGTCATTCAGATTTGTGGGAATTAGTCATTACTGGGTTCCTTTGTTGTCAATATAACCTAATTTACTGTCACTGAATATACTGCTACAAAGTGACTACTTTGTTTCATTGATTAAGGAAAAAAACTGAAGAAAGAGGAAGCAAAACTTTCTGTTGCATCACCTAAATAGTGAAAGATCTAGGGAGTTCAAAATTTACCTTGACAAAAGGTGCAATACTACTGGTGTCAACTCCCTCACTGTGGCTAATTCCTAAAATTTGAGATAAAATCTCCAAAATTAGTGGCATGCTATTGATGATTATAAATAAATGGGGAAAATATGTAAAGTTAAAAGTATTGCTTATACCAGCATTAAAGACCCAGATAGGGGCAGCACCCAAGTCTTCTGCAAGCTTTTGTGGACATTTTGAAGCAAACATATGATCAGTTATGGTGAAACCAAAAGAGGCAAACTTGGACAATATTAATCAACATTTACCTGAAGAAACTCAAAATATCCAAGGCCATCATCGGTCCAGTACTTCCAAACGTCTCCATAGTGTCCTGGTCTCTCTTCCCATGGACCAATAGTTTCTTTTTAGCGAACGTGCTATCGCACGTATTTCATTACGAGAAGTGGGAAAACATAACAAGGCTAACAGATAGTAACTGAGTGTTACCACCCACAACCCAAGAGCACACTCAAGAAAAACAGAGTTATCTACCGTTTTAATTACACAGTAAGAGCGAGCAACTCTAGGTACTTGTACCCAGCTAAACCCCAGCAGATCGCCTCCTCCTCCAACAGCAAACCTAGCTGTGAGGCCGACGAAGACAACCCTCGGAAGGTGCACGAGTTTCTTTCTTTCCATAAGATCCAACTGACAAGCAGCACCAATGAATCGAACCCCTTTCTGATTTCCTTGGGCAACTTCTTCCTTGACAGAATCCACCACTCCAGTAGAGACCTTGTTGCTGGATTTTGTGTTTGTGGCATCAGGAACCGCAAGTTCCTTCTAGCCAAGATGATCCACCACACCTCCTTAGCCACTGGGCAACAAAGCAGGAGATGGTCAATGGTTTCGGAATCCTGATTACAAAGCACACAAGAATCATCCTGCTGCAGCCCATGCTTCTTTCGGCGCGCGGCCGTCCAACAACGCTTGTGCATCACGAGCCACATGAAAAATTTCACCTTTGGCGGAGCCTGGGTCCTCCAAATTTCTCGAGCCCCAAGCGGACGGATCGAACCTATAAACATCGCACCATATGCAGATGCCGCCGTGTAAGCCTTATCGGCATTCCAATTCCACAACACTTTGTCGGGGACCCCAACTTGTAGCTGCACGTGCTCTACCAACTCCCATTTCTTAACCGATCGCCTTCAACAAAGCAACCCCCTATAAAAACTCAATGTGTGTTCCATTATAGAACTGTTAGAACAAAGAAGGAAGCATCATGGTAACCATATGGATTTAAAGGAATGTTAGATTGACTCGCTACAATTTTTTAACATGCTAGTCCAGATTAATTGACCACAAGTTTTTTTTCTTGAGAGTGTTAAATATTTGTGTCCTACTGTGTTGATAATAAATCAAGACTTCCTTTGAAATGTGTTAAAAAGGCAAGAAAGGCTAAAAAAAAGTTACTTTATTCCTTAAAAGGTACAGGAAGTGTTGCATTCCTGTGTTTTGTTACCTATAAAATATGCTGCATTCCTGTGTTGCACGTGTTTTGGACTATACAACAAGATAAACTGAAGGATTATGTGTTGCATTCTCTTGGGTACACTATCTGTAATTATTTTTCAATTGATTCAACTAAATGGATACATCATACATGGTAGAACACTAGGTTATGTGTTCTAGTGAGAGTTGTGTGTTCTCAAGAACATATGGGAACAACTGAAGGATTGCTTTAAATAATACTAGCATTTCAGCACAGAGGAAATAAAGTGTTGTCGTTATATTGTACTGTTCTACGTGAGTCATTAGCATTTCTTTGATAGACCTACTGTAGTTGTGTATTCTAGTAGTTTGGTCAACTTCTAATGCAAAGGAATGAAAAGTCAAAGTTAAAAAAGGATCATTTGATACAATCCATAGTTAGCTTTGATCATTTTAAAAGGTAGAAAGTACCAGGAAAACGTAGGAATCGTGGTTTCAAATCCAGAAGCATATGTATGAGTTCCTTGCGAAAACCATGGCCCTGTACATGTACAAAAAAATCAGTTAGCAATTAAGGTAAACATCATAGTAAGAATTGTCTGGCATTAGAAAAGTAAGATTAACTTTATTTTAAATTTCTAGAAAAGTGAACATAATTTATCTGATTCATCTAATAGGTTAGCACAGTGAATTCTTGAGTTCAGATTTTTAAGAATGACTAATTTCCAATTATGATTGAACAACTCTAATGGCAGTATGTCATACGTATTTTGAAAAGGTCCCCATTGAATATATGCATGCTAATTAAAAACAGAGCAAGCTCGTGTCTTCTTACAATTCATTGCATAGCCAATGATACATTTGTACTCCCTCCATTCCAAATTATAAGTCATTCCAAGAACCTTAGAGAGTCAAAGTTTTAAAATTTGACTAAATTTATATAATAAGATAATAACATTTGTGATATGAATTAAGTATCGTTAGATTCTTCAATAGTTATATTTTACCTATTTGATGTCATAAATCTTTGTGCTTCTCTCTATAATTTTAGTCAAACTTGAAAAAACTTTGACTCTCCAGGATTCTTAGAATGACTTATAATTAGGAACGGAGGGAATAGTTGTCAATAGCCAAAATAGAGAGAGTGAAAAAAAACGCACCATGTATGTATCTGAAGGCATGAGCGACACTTGATCAAACCATATGACTCCCCTTTTGGAAGTTGTTAGATCAAGTCGTGAAGTTCTACATGTCCCATGAGCTAATAGTTGCAGTTCTACCCTTTTCCAGTTTGACACGTTAATATCTCTGCAGCAGTCAACATGCAATTACATCATTTGGCAAGGAAAAAAGAATAAACTCAAACATATGAGCCATGTTGGGGAAAAGATACATACTGTATAGAAGCTGATGCCAGGTTTTCCAATCCATGTGAAGGTCTAGAACAAGTGAGTGAAGCTGTCAACTCCACAGATTCTAGTGATCTGACATACATGACTAGATTATAGGTTTTCCCCTCTTCTATGTTCTGGAAAATAAAATGGTCAGGTTCTTCATAAAACCATAGGTCCCTAAGTGGAAAATGGAAATGGGTGAAGAAAAATCGTAGCATTGTTTCAAAAGATGTGAGGGTTATCCATTAGATAGGCTCCTGAAAGCTGTCATTTCCCATAAAAGAATCCACATGAATATAAACCAAACAGATAACTCACTAGCTAAGTCCCTACTTTCACAAATAAAAATAAATTTTGTACAAGTGACAACACTGTAGTGTGTCAATTCTTGACTTAAAAAGAAGATTCTTTTGATAAGAATTGTAGTTATGCCAGTTGAGTTATGTATCAGGATGAATATTATCATAAGTGTTATCATACCATGCCCCAGAATCCCGGGTTGTAAATGCCAACGCCCCCAGTTTGGCAATTGTCACAGAGAACCTCCATTCTTAGAGCAACAATATTTCTAGTGAAACAGGAGACAGGTTCAGTCATCACGTATATGGAGGACTCATCTCCAATGATGTTCCATGGGTCTATGTTTGAAGGGGTGTAGGGTCCTCCAGCTTCAAAACCTAAAGGGCAAATTATGTCACAGTGAGCTAATGCTAATACTCAAAATCTCAAATATTAGTGGCAGTTATAAAAGAAAAAATATATATATAATGTTTTTATTCTATTGTTCTGCGGTTTAATACTGAACTTCAGTGTATCAGAACCGAGTTAATCAACAAGCAGCATAAAGAATGAGGATAAATAGCTCTATTAACATAACCTTGTCTAGAATCGTTCTTATATGCAAGACATGTTATGTGTACAACTTGCACAAGTGGATCAATTTAGTGTTTACTTCTATTCACTAAACATCTGCATGTATGGACCACTGATATAAGGGACATTGAGTGCTGCAAGGTGCTGCACAAGATTTAAACAGCACAAATTTTAGTTTTACAGTCATGATTTGAACCTATCTATTAATTCTCTTGGAGCAACCAAGTCAGAAACCTGATCAAATGTGCCCGGGTCACTTTGATAGGGATTTTTTCCCCCTGAAGCCTATATAAAAGCTAAGAGTAATAGTAGTAGTACCTCTGTTGCTAACAAGCTCCTCCCAGATCCCACCGGCTCCAGCATGGTTGATCTCCTATAATATTCACTGATTTAATTATCACGAATTTACAGAGGATAATCGTGAATATCATGATTTTTTTTAAGAGCCCGCCGAAGCGCGTATTTCATTAAGATCATGATTTTTTTTCCCAGTGAAAATTGAAAGACAGTTGTGCACAAGCACAAAGTAGTTTTTGACTGCTGCTTTGTTCCAGCATGCAAGAGCAGACAAAATTTCATGACATTCATGAAAGAAAGAAAGAAAAGAAAAACTTGAAATAAGATTATGCAAAAACATGGACATGAACATGAAACGTCACTATTTACTTAATGAGTGCACTGCAGAGTGAAGAAATGCTAGAGGCCTAGAACCTCTCAGATGCCACGCTAATTATTCCTTCAAACTGTCAATCAAATAGAAAAACATGAGAAGCTAACTACACCTCCTGGGTTGACTAACTTGTATGCTGCACCGGGACTCCAATTTCTAAAGCATAAGATCTTTTGTTGCAAGAAATGCAGAAAATGGGTGGATTGAACTGAACTGACAGGAAACTGAAGAAGCAAGTGTCTCACCTCAAAGAACAGTCCAAATAACGTTGTAGGGATTGCCCTGCGGTACCACCAGGAAACATCAACATCAAGTGTTGCCGATTGCGTGCATCCATGTTGATGTTCTTGTTCTGTGGCAGCACCTCTGCATGTCGCCACCGAGAAGACAAGGAAGGAGCAGAGGATGGCGCAGGAGTAGAGGACTTGCTTGGAGCCCATATATGACTATGAGCGCACCTGTGCTGTGCATGCCAATCCAATAAAACGCTAGCTCGGTAAGGTTACCAATATCAATCGCATGCATCATAAAAGATACTAAATCATCAACAGAAGATGAAATGCAGTTGTTCGAAAACTGAAAGGAGGGAGAGCAATGGACTGCATGCAGTCTGCAGGATTGGTGAAAGAAGAGAAATTTGAAGCAGAGGAGAAAAGCAATTAGTGTCACTGAAGCAGAGAAATTTGAGAAGCCTAGGCTAGGGGTGTCACCTGAAGAAGCAGCTCGCTCGAGTGTGCAATTTTATGGCAGTAGTGTGAGCTAGGAGGCCAACGCCATGGTGCTTTAAGTAGGCAAAATGGCGCCAGATGCGGTGGGGGAGGGAGGACTGGCAGTGAGTGGCAGAGGAGGGCGAGGGCCCGCATGTCAGAGACGCTGCACTGGGCTCCCTCTTTTCTTCTACTGCATGTGTGTAATTAAACTCTAAAGTACTCCTGAACAATGTGGCAACCAACACACCACACCCAAAAAAAAAGCAGTTCAAGTAATTGAAGTCACCACTAGTCCAATACTGTTTCTGAATCTGTGCACCGGCGGTCTGCAGCTGCCAACAGACAGAAGAAAGACATTCTCGCTCTCTGCCGCTTTTGTTTTTGTTTTTGGTTTTGGCTTGGCACTTAAACTAGCAATGCTATAATAGTCTAGGGACTGCCAGATCTTGACACATGAGCAAGCAATGCGATAATAAAATGCAACCACTAGTAAGTATTGCCTCCGTGCATTCTAGGTTTAGATCAAACCAAAAATCTTCAGCTTTAACTAAGTTTAAAGAAAAATACTACTAATATTTATATGACTCTAGATAGATATACTATGAAAATGTATTCCATATTTACTATAATAGCATTTATTCGGTATCATATATAAAAGTGTGGATTATATTCTTTTTCTAATGAAGTAAGTAAGTTGTAGACACTTGTAGTACCCAAAGAATAGAGTGACATTGGCCCAGGCCAGGCTCATCTTTCATGTATGTTGTGTATGAATGTTGCCATTGGCCACCCAAAGATTTCGTTCTCTGCCCCTCGTGGCTCGAGCATTGACCTATGAATCTTTATCTTCGATTTTTTTTTCATTTTGGAATGAGAAATCTCTAAACATTAGCACATGCTGCTTCTGATCCAAGACAAACTCACTCGATCTGTCGACCAGGTGCACTTACTTAGTTTTTTTTTATTAGTTGTAGTTAGGAAAAAATATAGTCCATCTCATTTTCTATTTATGTCATCATATGTTAAAACTGAATTATGTTTCTTTTTACTTTTTATAAAAACAGTTGGTTAAATGCCTATCTACATTCGAATTAAGAGAATGAAGTACATAAAATAAACAATTTAACATACAAGGCGACATCAATAAATAAACATCTATATCCACACAATGAAAGCTACCATAAACAAACACCTTGACCTACCCACACGATGAAAGCGACCATATGTACCATGACCACCACTACAACACCAATTGCATTTCTCCTAGGCACATAGAATGGAAGTTGTAAAAAAAAAGACATGCATAGTGCGGATTTTGCAATTGCAATGCATGTATTAACCCTACGAAGGACACTATGCACGAAGCTTCATAAGACCCTCTGCAATGTGCTCCTAAAATGATGCTCAAAGCTTCTCTCTCTTCCAGGCATCACTCTCTACACTACAGCTACGAGTGTTAGCTTTCAAAGATTCTAGAGCGGAGCGAGTAGAAACAGTGGCGCCCTGCAACTCAAGAAAATATTTCTTGTGTCCTGTCAGTGGGAAGAGTATATGTTGGTGTCAAATGAAAGCCAATAGAATATACGCGTATCGTCGCATGCCAGAAGTAGCTTTGGTGCCAACTTTTTTACACACTGCAAGTACGAGAAGCGATGTCTGTTTCCTACAGTGAAGCTCACTTATTTTTCCTGGCTCTACTTCACACCGCGGAAGGCCTAAGGGGCTGTTTGGCACACTGCTGTAGAACATTGTAGCACGACGAAGCTAGAGCCAGAGCCGGTGGAGCTAGCAGAAATTGTGGCGCTGCCTGTTCTCCTCTTCCTTAGTTGATTTTTCACCTTTGCAACCAAAATAACTCCATACTAGAATAATAAAACAGTAGCACCTACAGTGTTTGGGAGAAGGAGCGAGAGCCTTTAAGAGCCATACCAAATAGGCAAATATATAGGGCCTAAGACTATCTCCAACAGGTACCCCATATGAGCACCCAAACACAAAATAGGTAACAGGAGACCTAAAAACAGACTCCAACAGAGTACACATATAGAAGACTCATTTTGAGTTGCCTGAGAGGCATAACCTATATATGAGTTTTCTCTCTCCTGGGAACCCATTTGCAGAAATGATTCTCTTTTAGGTCTTATTGTTGGAGAAGATGTTAAATGTATATTGAAACTTTTCACTGTAGCGCTACCTAAACTTTAAATGGGTATTGTATTTGAGTGTTGGTTGTTGGAGATAGTCTAAGGGTGTGTTTAGTTGGAAGAATTTTGGGTGTAAAGTTACTGTAGCACTTTCGTTGTTATTTGACAAACTTTGTCCAAATATGGACCAACAAGACTCAAAAGATTCGTCTCGACATTTATAAACAAACTGTGCAATTAGTTATTTTTTTACCTACATTTAATACTCCATGCATGCGTCCAAAGATTCGATGTGATGAAGAATCTTGTAAATATTTGGGATCTAAACATGCCCTAAGTTAAAGATAGACCGGGTCCCGTCACCATGGTGGATTGATAGGGAGGGAGAAGCAGCAGATGAGGGGGGCCACGGGATGCAACCCACATGTTAAGGGCATTATAGGCTTGGCACTGTGGACTCACTCTTTCCATATAGGATTAGGATCCAAATCCAAGTCTCTTGTGTACTGATGACGGTGTAGTCAGTGTTACATGCATCCAACGTAACATTATTTAAGAATACTCTCTCTCCGGTATGAAATTGTACTATGCCTTATTTTGGTTATTATGTTACGACAGTCCTTTGGCAATGACAAAAAAGAAACTACTCGGCAGCAATAATTAATTCATATTCTTTCTTCTATTATAGTGTATTCTTATTGTGAGACTTGTTGTGGTACCTCCAAATGACTGTGAACCGTTCGTTTAATTAGATCGGAAGGTCAGAATTATATATTACTTCCTAGGAGGTAATATGTGATATAAGGAAAGTTTTAGATATGAAAATTATTTTTAGATCTAATTGATACATGTATAATCTATTAGATATGGTGAATCATTCTTAATTTTTGTAACTTTAGATGCAACGTAACTTAATTAGAATAAACTAGCTACCTTTTTTAAAGCACATGTAACTTAATCAAGCAAACTAACGTACGTAAATACGTGCCCAACTTACGCACCAGTCAAACATGTCTAAAACTTTATGTGTATATATAAAACTTTACTGTAGCTACATGTTTAATTAGAAGGTCCTCTTAATTACATAATATCGTTTAATTGAGTTAGTATAATGTACATGCTCGATTATATAATGTATTAGTTCATGACACGATTACATTCAAAAGAAGTTCATGACATAATTAACACGATAATTGTAGTTGAGCCATGCAAATAAAAGGAAACAAAGATACGTTCATGCGCATAAAAAAGAACGGAGCTGCATGCCCATCCGTATATCCCCTTGATCAAAGGGATTTGAGAATAATTTTTCCTTTTCTAGAATAATTAATTAATTGAAAAAACTTAAAAATCGATGGCTCAGATTTATTTGAGATATTACTTCTTAGTAGGTAAAAGTTGTACTGTAGCATTAATGACAAAGAACACAACTCATATTGGATATAAGTCGGTCTCTACTTTGGTTTGCTTGTATGGATAAAGAATTGAGAAATCACTTTGCATTGTTTTGATCAAGCTAGAAGTATGAAGATAAATATTTAAGTGAGTCTTAGGGGTGTCAAGCCAAAATGATGAGGATATAAGGATCGTGAATTGGCTTGACCATATCCATGTGAATCTAACTAGAACTTGATTGATCTCAACGTTCATATCTAAAAGATGTTCAAGCAAGGATCACAATATTAAAGAAATGATTATTCAATGAATGCTTGATGTGATGTCACTATACCACAACCAATCTGTAGGGACAGAAAAATGGTCGCTATAAGCGGCTTACGCGGCGGATCATCGGACGCTATAACGCTATAGCGACCAATATATTAGTTGCCGTAAGTGGCGTCGCTATAACTATATAGCGTCCGATGCGATCTATAGCGTCCGATAGCTGGATTCAAATAGTATAGCGACCGATGCACTGTCACTTGTTTTAGCGACCAATGATTCGAGGGTACAAAGCTTTTCAGCGACCAATAATCCGTCCTAATGGACTGACACAATTATATATACATAATATTAATTTCATACTGACTAGAATTCAAACCTAATAAACATACATGACATTTCACATTATTCATCAACCACATATATATAAACCACAGCTGCCATGCCAATAACACTCAGGAACAACATTTATAAGATAAAGTTCTCAGTTTTCATTGAAGCCAACAATTGGCAATAGTGCATCAACATGCAGCGGTGATCAACCCTTTGGTCAGTGGATTCATGTCAAGTTTAGGGGGCTAATGACCTCCCTGACCAAGACCAATACACTAAGTATGGTTGCGGCTACTTAGAAGCATTCCCCAATTGGTGTCAAGTTCATAGAACACATACACATAACTAGGCTAAATGGCAGACACAAGCCATATGTTTGCTTGCACAGTCTAAATAGATTCACTACAAAATGCCTCATCTCCAACATAGCAAAAGCAGAATGTCATTTGTTGGCTTTCTGGTGACTATGATGGATGGCTCCAAGACCTCTCCCTCAGCTCCCACCTGAACATAAAACATCACAATGCATACATGAAGTTAACTATAGTAATTGTATATAGTTAAAATAGAGAAAAAGATGAGTACACAGTTTATAAATGTAATAAGCACTTTTGACTCAACAAATTAGCTCACTAGTCATCAGTCAGACAGTCACCACCCCTCCAAAGTTTAACACAAGCACAATGGTTTTGGTGGCTAGAATTGACTTAGGCTTTTCTGTTTTTCCTCATCCAGGACGTAATCCTGGGCTATATGGGCAGCCAAAAGGTACAATCATGGCTGTGACATCCTCCTAATTAATGCAGAACATCAGCCTACTAACCAGCCTACAAGTTTATTATGCTGAAAATAACAAAAAAGAGTAAATGCTATGAACTTAGTTGACAATTCTTCTTATTGTTACAATGTTCCTATCCCCTAATATCATAGCACTAAAATGCAGAAATCGCATATAAACTACCCACCTCAGTTCTTAGCCTTTTTCCCCCCTGCTGCAAGTCTAGAGCTCTTCTCTCCCCCTGCTGCAAGTCCAATGCTCTTCTCTCCCCCTGGTATAAGTCAAGAGTGTAAACTCAGAATAGTATAGGCTCTAATCAGCACCATGAAACTTGCTAACCTTCAAATGTCACAAGAGGAGATAAGTGACCTAAGAATAACATACCTGAAACACCTTGAGGCAGTTTTGATGCCTTCCTCACCGAGTTTGATGCCTGCTGCCTAACCTTCAATTGTCACAAATATCACTAACTATAAGTTTGACCATATTTTATATATGAGGAAACAAGAAGACAACAAAGATAGTTTGTTACTTTGTTGTATGGCCATGCAATTGACAGCTTATCAGCATCAGCCATCGTTTCCACACCAGGATAAGTGCGAGGCAGAGCTGCGTCCTTTTTTAGCACATGATTCACAACAACCTCACAATATTGCTTTCCAAGAGCTACACCTCCAATTATGGTTTTAGGATTTGTTGAGATAATTGTTCCTAGAGCCACAGGTGCATCGGATCTCACAATTTCATATAATATCACATTCATTCCAACCTGGGGCTGCACTGGCTTTGCTCGTGCTGCATTGGGTTGCACTTCTTGGGCTGCATCATGTCGGACTGTAGGAAGAACATTGGTGGGGATAGACTGATGGGATGGGGCAACATTGGGCTGCACTCCATGTGCTGCACCATGCTGGACTGTAGGGGTTGCGTTGTTGGAGATGCGGCGACAGGAAAAGGAAGCATGGTGCTGCGCAACAGGGGCTATTGTATCTCTGGGGTTGCTTTGATGGGATGAGATTGCATTGGGATGCACCTCATGTTGGACTATAGGGGCTGTATTGTTGGATAAACGGCGATGGGACATGGGATCAAGGTGTTGTGCAATAGGGGCTGCTGTATTATTGGAGTTGTGCTTATAGGGTGAGGTTGCATGGGTCTCTGTACGGGCTGCACTATTGGGGCTGTGTTCATGAGAACGCATAGCAAGGGCTGCAGGACGCCTCCGTGCAAACAAGTCTTCACCGTCCTCATGACATGCGTCACGGTCTTCATTATCTCCATAATCTTCTTCGTGGAAAGGAGCATCATCATGATGTTGATCATTAACATTTTCTATGTATCTTGGGCTCTATAAACAAATGGAAACAATAATGAGATAAATCTGCAAAGGGCATTAAGAGGCCAAAGTAAATAGCAAGGGTGTGTTGTTGTAGTATTATACCACATGGTGGCGTGAATTAGAACCATTATGTGACATGACTTCCATGAAGTTTTGCCTTTCCTCTGCATGTCTTTCCTCTTGCCTTTTCATTTGCTCTTCCAGTTCAGCTAAGCGTTGTTCAGCTTGTTTACGGGCCCAAATTTCCCTTTGAAATCTTGTAGATTTGTAACACTTCAATCCGGCTACACCAACATCTTGAGGAGTTGGTCCTAGACCCAAAGTTCGCACACGCCCTCTTGGCTCCTTTGCACCACAAGCAGCAGCAAATGCGTCGCCCTGTTCAATTGTTCTTTCCTTCAACTTTGGGTGGGCTTCCACAATTTCTTTAAGTTTGTTCTACATAGATGGGAGATCAATGTTTATAAGCCATCATTATCGAGTACTACAATTCAGCAAAAATACAAGAAAGCTTACAATGATTGGTTCTGCATTCTGTGTTGGAACACCATTTTTTCTTGTATGAGTTTTGCGATATACTTCATCTCGTCGAGGATCACGTCCTAGCTCCTCACCCTACAAGTGTTTTAGCTTTGAGTATAAACAATTTGCAGAAAATACCTGTGTAAGATGGTGAAAAAAGATAACTATACCAATTGGGGAAGATAACATGTGACTTGAGTATGGCTTGATTGGGTGAAGATCGCAAGGAAAGGGCTTCGAGGTACTAAGCGAAGGTGAAGGCCAAGGAGACCGAGGTACTATGGCTAGGGTGAAGAAGAGAGTACTTGCATTGAGTCGGGGTGCTAATCGAGCTATGAGGAGTCATATTATGTTGAGGATCAAATCATTAGTGGAGGTGACTTGAAGCCATGGGCTAAACTCACATGTGTTGGAAAGATTCAAGTCACAAGCTCAAGGTGTGTTTGCTCAAGAGATGAGACAAGGATGATTGCAAACCTATATGAAATGATATTGAGAAAGAGGATAGTGCAAGCAATGGTGGAAACCCCCAATTACAAAGGAAAGAGGCATCCGACTCAAAGGCGTTTAAATTCTTTTATGCTTTGAATTTGAGTTTAGAAAAAGCCGCACTATAAAGGGGGATACAATGCACAAGCTTTGATGTGCAACTAAGTGCTCAAAAGTTTCCACCAAACCATCCTCAAAAACCAGCCACAATAGCAAGCTTTTCATTCCTCATTCTTGGTTGTTTGTGTCCGAGCAGAAGTTCTGCTCGAGCAGAAGTTTTGCTCTGAGAGCAGAAGTGCCGGGGGAGCAGAAGTTCTGCTCTGCGAGCGGCACTTCTGCGACTTAAAGTAACTGTTGGACAGCAAGTGGTATATCCTTCTTCTCCCTACTTTCCCCAACGGTCATCTCGACCATTCCCCTTCCAAGTGCGACCAGAGCAGCTCTCCCTCTCCCTCACTCTCCATTGGAGCCCCTTAAGCTTCTCCCTTTGATTCCTCTCTGATTCCTTGAGAGATTGAGCCTCCAAACTGCATTAGAGAGCAGCCCCATCTTTTCTTCATCTCCTAGAGCACTTGGTTTGCGTTCAAGCCGGTGGATTGTGTTTATTACTCTTGGAGCAAGGCTCCTAGCCGGCTAGGCATTGCTCAGAAGCTTCCAACTCGGTTGTGGCAGCTGCGGGATGTTTGTTATCACCCTCTACATCTAGTAAGAACACCCTCATCTCAAGAGACTTGGTCTCTTGACTTGAGAACGAGGATAGGGTTGAAAGAGACCTAAAATCCTTTGTGGCTTCCTCAACAATGTGGGCATAGGCAAGCTTTGGTGGCGAGCTAAACCACGGGATAAATTCTTGTGTCTCTTGTGTTCTTGCTATTTGCTCTGTATTACTTTCATTTGTGGTGATTCCTAGGGTTTGGTCTCGATCTACTAGCTTGTGCTTTTATGTCTACATCCAAGTGGTGGAATAGCTTGTACACTACCACAAGAAACTTAGTAAATTATCAGATCCACTTTCCCTTTGGTAGTTTGTGAACTGCATTTTCGAGCTTGTCAAGTGGATTAGAAGTTCTGCTCGTCGAGCAAAAGTTCTGCTCGAGCGGCAGTGAAAGGATCAAGATGCCCAAGAGGGGGGGTGAATTGGGCTTTTCTAAAACTTCTTGCAAGAATTAAAACCTATCAAGCTCCAATTAACCCCCTAGTGCCTAGAAGTGTGTTTGATAAGAAACAACCGCACAAAAGATTATCGCTAAACCAATTCTACTCTAGCATGACAATTCAACTTATGAAAGAACAACAAGTAAATGCGGAATTGAATTGCTCAAAGGTAAATGCGTAGTAAAGAGAGTAGAGATGACACGACGATCTTTTTGCTGAGGTATCGAGGTGTCGGCACACCCCCTAGTCCTCGTTGGAGCACCCGCGCAAGGGTATAGCTCCCCCTTGATCCGCGCAAGGATCAAGTGCTCACTACGAGTTGATTCTTCACCACTCCGGCCCGGTGAATCGCTCGCTACCGGTCACAACTTGGCTTGGGTCATCCGCAATGCCTCCGGATGATCACCAAGCTCTCTGATCGCCACCAAGCCGTCTAGGTGATGCCGGTCACCAAGAGTAACAAGCAAGAACTCTCACTTGACCAACGCAAGGCTAATGAGATGGGTGGATGCACACTTGCTACTCTCTATTCACTAATGAGGTGTTTGATCACTCAATTATCAAATCTCTCAACCTACTAGGCCTCTTGCACTCACTTGCACTCACAATGTGTTTGGCAACCTTTCAAATGAGCAAGAGTGACAGCATGAATGAGGGGGAGGCATATTTATACCCCCCAACTCAAATCATGCACGAAGGGGTAAGTGTCCTTCAACACCAAATGACACTTAGAACTAGCCTATCATCGTCTTCGTCGTCCATCCTTTGAAAACCGAATGAATTGCATCAATAAGGGGACATGAATACCATAGTGTCCTCACGATCATCATTACCATGACCTAACTCAACTGTTTCTGCAAAACACACGTTAGTCATAGTAATTTACCGTTGTCATCCAATCACCGAAACTCACTGGGGGCCTAGATGCTCACAATCTCCCCCTTTTTGGTGATTGATGACAACCTCAAGTATGTTTGAAAGAGAGGTGAGGTTTTCAATTGCTTGGTTCATATAAGCATGTGACAATAAGATCAAAAGGGTTTAGGCATGCTTATACAAACCAAGTGCACATAAGTACTCAATATAATAAGAATTAACACAAGTACTTATGAACAAGCTCATTTATCGGAGTATAAGTGCAGAAGCAAAGTAAATGAGCATAATCAAGTGACATGTAGAAAATAACGAGTGAAGCATAACATGTCACAACTGAGCATAAACGAGTGACATGGAGTATATAACAAGTGACGCAGAACATGTCACATCCAAAAGACATACACATATCGTACAAGTGCCAAAAGATAAACATGTATGCATATGAGTGCAAGATCACACAAAAGAACCGAGACCCTCTCACAAGCTCCCCCTATGTCTAACATACGCTCTCTCCCCCTTTGGCATCAAGGACCAAAACCTAAGGGTCGGAAGGCGGGACGGGAGCAGACGAGTCGGGCGATGAGGTGCGCGGAAGAGTCTCAAACTGAGCAAGGTAAGCCTCCTCGTCGGACGACGAACTGTGAGCTGGCTGACCCTCGGAAACTGGACATGTAGGTGAAGCAGTCTGGGTCTGCTCAGCTGACTGGGAGCGGCCTCTGGCGCTGGAAGCTCTGGCTGTGGAGGCTCTGTCTCTGGAAGAGGGTCCACTGTCTCGGTCGCTGCCACTAACACAGTCATCGAAGGCTCTGGCGTTGAACTGACTGGCAAAGTCAAACTCTGAGAGACCGGTGGCTCGGACGACGCTACTGAGGAAGGGAGTGTGAAAGTGCATTCGCCCCCATTGTGGGTTTTGGCTAATTAATGACAATCAAATTAGGGACTAACCGGTTATAAAAGCTTGTATGCAGGTGTTAGTCCTTTGAAAGATTTGAAACGTTGAAATCTCGTGAACAAAGCACGTAGGATACTTTTGGACATAAAGATGCCTAGCTCAAGTGGTAGTTTAAAATTTCAATTTTAAACTTGAGTTATATATAAGCTGGACTATGAAGAGGGTCACAAAGTAAGTTGGCTAGATGTGGAGAAAAGTGCTCAAATCGACTAACCTTAGTTCGCTTGAGAGACACCGCACAATCACGAACACGTACCGACCACGACTTCTCTGCGCAGCGCTCAAACACCCTCTCTGTGTTGGTCAAAAATGATCTGGTGGTAGTACCGCCATATCCTCGGTACTATCGCCCGCGGTGGTACTGACCCATGGCCGGTAGTTTCCAAGTTTGCAAGGCTCTCTGTCCGCGCTGAATTTGGCCTGGCGGTAGTACCGCCATTACCTCGGTAGTACCGCCCCCGGTGCTACCGACCCAAGGTCGGTGGTAACCAAGTTTGCAGAGCTCCCTGTGTAGAATTGAAAATGGCCTGGCGGTAGTACCGCCATAACCTCGGTAGTACCGCCCGCGGTGGTACCGACCGAGGTCGGTAGTATCTTGGTTTCGCGAAGCTCTCTGTGTTGAGTTGAAAATGGCCTAGCGGTGGTACCGCCATAACCTCGGTACCACCGACCTCGGAGGTACCGACCTTTGGGCGGTAGTTTCTGAGGGACCAAGTCCCTTTGTGAGATGCTCTCTGTTCGCGGCCAATTTGGCCTGGCGGTAGTACCGCCATAACCTCGGTACTACTGCCCACGGTGGTACCGACGTGAGGACGGTGGTTGCTTGTTTGGTCAGATCTGGATTCTTTCGACCGTTGTGAACTGGTCGGTGGTACTGACCAGCCTCGGGACTGAGGGAGTATAAATGCCTCCCCTCTTCACTTTTCACGGTCACCCACTCACTCTATACACTTATTGCTGACCTAACTCGAGACAAACACTCTCCAAGCATTGACTCACCCCTCTCTCTCTCCCTTTGCTCCTAGATTCATTTCCTTGCGAGATTTGAGCTAGGGAAGTGAGATTCGAGAGTGGGAAGCATCAATCTTCGACTTGAGCACTTGGTTTCCATCTTGCCGGCTTGTTTTGTGTCTTTTACTCTTGAGCTCTTTGAGCTCTAGCCGGTTAGGTGTTCTTCGTGGTAGCCCGTATTGATTTACTTGTGAGGGCTCCCCGAAGCGTTTGTATTACCCTGAGATTTCTAGTAGAGATACTCTCGTAGCCTTTGTGGTTGCTTGAGTGAGGCGAGGAGGTGAAATAGACTCCGACCTTTGTGGTCACCTCAACAACGAGGAAGTAGGCACTCCTTAGTGGATTGGCCGAACCTCGGGATAAATCGCGTGTCTCGTGTGCTTGTTGTTGTTGTCCCTATTTTCTCTACTTCACTTGTTATTGTGTTCTTCGTGTTCTTCCTATCCCTATCTCTTTCTTAGGTGGGAAGGCTCGATCTACATCAAGGGGAGCAACCAAGGTTTGGTGAGAGTAGGTTTACCATCTATCATTCTTAGGAAAGTGGGCTAGAATCTTGTATTATCTTCATAGCTTACATTCATCGGATTTGTAGTTTCTTTTAGGATCCCGGTTGTGCCGTTTGTTTGTGTCGGTAGTACCGGTGTTTCACACCCGGTAGTACCTACCCAAACAAATCAGCCTCTTCGGTTGCTATCTAACTACATCTTATAGTTTGTGAAGTTTCAGATAGTCAAAAATCACCTATTCACCCCCCCTCTAGGCTGATTCGGTCCTTTCAGAGTGTCTCTGTGGTACCAGTAGCGGGAGCTGTAGCTGGAGCGGAGGTCACTGGCAAAAGAAACTGAGGCGGAGTAGGCAGACCAGTGAGCTCGCTGAACGAAGCCTCCAAACTCCTGGGTGTCACGAGAATCGACTCCGTCTGAGTAGGAGTGAAGCCTGAGCGGATCGGCGTGAACCCTGGATGCTGCCCTGGCAGAGGTGAAGTAAACCACTGAGGATACTGCGGAAAGGGCGAGACCGTCGACGAAGGAACGAACGTGTAGTACGAGGTCGACGGTCCGGGCTGCTGCAGCTGAAACTGAGACGGTTGAGGTAACTGTGGAAGAGCCGCCATCCTCTCCATGAAAGCAAGTGTCTGTGTCTGGAGCTGAATCATCTGCCTCTGGAGAGCGTCCTGACGCTCCTGAGCCTGTGCTCCTGCCACTGCCTGGGCCTCGGCCAGTCTGGCCTGCTCCTGAGCCTGTCGTCGCTGCTCCTCAGCCTGACGCTGAACCTCCTCAGAAAGCCATGACTGCTGCTGCTCCATCCGAGAGAGTATATCTAGAAGAGCTGGATCGGAGCCGGCCATACGCGAGGAGGAGGCCTCTGAGTCGTGAGCTGCCGGTGGACGCATCCTCAGAAGAGGAGCGTAGTCGTCGTCGGAGCTGTCAGTCGAAACGTCAAGGTCGGGGTCCTCACCCTCTGCCTCAAGCCCTGCGAGCTCTACCTCTGCCAACTGATGAACAGCCTCTACCTACTGTGCCTCTGTCTCTGTGACAACTGGCCTCTGACGCTGACCCCTGGGACGAGTGTCTGGACGATCCCCGACAATCTGGCGAGTGTCGTACACGGGGAACTCTGTCGGGGACTGGAGAAGCGCTGGAAGCAGTGCCAGAATCATCCTCCTCAAAATGAAACAAATCAGGTGAGCATAAGGAAGCTGCCGGTGACCCTTGAAGCCCTCTGCTAGTGTGTCCTCCATCTCAGAAATAATCACGTCCCAAATGTCAAGCTCAAGCTAGGAGACCAAGTGGTGAACTAGCCAGATCTGAATCCTGGTCAACCCCTCTCTGTAGCCTGTCCGGGGCAGAAGAGTACGCCTCATGAACTCGTTCATGAGACGGGCCGTCGGCGTCAAGTCACGAGAACGCCGGCTGGACCCCTCTCCGAACGGCTCCTGGAAGCAGGCACGAACCAAGTCTGCTGGTGGAATCTCTCCTGCGTGTGGTCGACGAGGTGGCTCGGTCTCTCCATAGCACACTGTGTGGACCTTGGTCTCATGAGCTGTCAGACCAAGGTACTCTCTGGAACGGGCACTATAGAGCCTGTAGGACCTCCCCCTGAAGGCAAAGTGGAGGAACCGGTGATCTGGGGAGATCCACAGGGACGCGTAAAACTGTCGCACCCAGTCCTCAATGTACTGACCACTCCGTCCAAGAAGATCTGCTAATCCAGGTAGATATGATAGCATAGGACGGATGGCCTCCCCAGCAACTGCAACTATAGTCTCCAACGGGCAAACTCTGTGAGGACGGATGTGGACACCGCTGTTGACATACGCTCTGTAGAAATCCTCCTGAATAACAGTGTAGAAACCCTCGGAGGCCTGAGGGTGCCTGGTGGCTGGGAACCACTCCTCGTAGGGGATCAGACGCAAGGCCTGCACCTGATGTGCTGTCGCAGCCCGCAGGTCCAAGTGCTCCACAGGTGGGGGTCCCTGTGGCCTCGGAGGGGGTCGACCACCCCGCCTCTGCCCCTCAGGTCTAGGAGACACCTGAGTGCGAGTACGGGTGGACCGGCGGACTGGCTGCTGAACCGGCTGCTCCTCCTCAGGCTGACCCTCTGCCTGGGTCGCTGTAGTGGAACTGGGCTCTGGAGCTGACCTACCGGTTGTGGCTGCTGCGAGGGCTGAGGCTGCCTCTGACGGGAACTGAAAGTCTGGAGGAAGAACCTCAGCTGGGCCGTCAAGAGAGTACTGCACACCGTGAACCCAGACAACTCCTCCTTCGGTCTGAAGCAGGGCCTGCACCTGCTGCTCTGTGAGAAGGCCATGAACTCGCTGACCACTGCCCTGACTGGCCTGCTCAGAAGACTGGTCGTGAATACGGAGACCGCCTGTTGAACCACCCTGCTCGGCTCTCTCGGCTGCGCGAGCTGCGGCAAGTGCCGTCTCTGAATCCCGATCAAGGCGCTTGCGCTTCTTGGAGACGAGCTTCTACGGCCTCTTCCCCTTGTCACTAGAAGGAGGGCATGGGGGAGGAGGATCTGCCCCGGGACCTCCGCCGACGTTCTTGCAGCGAGCCATCGCTACAAGAACAGAACCACTGCCACTGAAAGCAACTGCCACTGAGAGACACGGCCAGTGAAGACCACTGAGAAACACTGCCACTGAAAAGCACTGCCAAACAAACCAGAGGACTGGACTGAACCTCAGAGGCTTGGCCTCGTTCCGTATCCGCGAGCTTGGCCCCGGATTAATCTGGCACTGGCACACGGACACGAACCCGACTCGCTGCAATAGATAGATAGGGATATATATAAGCACATAAGCTAGAGATGAGAGACCTATCGGAAGCAAAGCAAAGGAAAGGGAGAGACGAGGCGTGGCTTTGCTACCTGACGAGACGCGACAAACCGACGAAGCGGGGGTAAGACACCGACACGTTCGGGCACCAAGTCGTCTCGCCGGAACGATTTGCGTGAGAATTAGGGCCAAGAAGCGGGTTAAAATGGCATGAACTTTGGTTGAGGAATTTTGTCGAACACGTGGCATGCATAGGTTATGAAACGAGGTGGGGAGCTCACTAGGTGGATGCAGCCGGCCAGAGAGAGGTCGCCGGAGAAGTGGATGAGGGCTGGAAGCGACCTCCGATGAGAAGAACTCGAGCGCCGGCGAGGGCCACCTACTCCGGCGAAGAGCGAGGGGGGACTGTGGGGAGCTCGGGCGCGGTGAGGAGTGTGGTGGCGCGGACGTGAGGCGCAGGCGGGCGGGGGAGGGGTGGAGCGGCGGCGCGGGCGCAGTGGGGCGAGGAGGTGGTGACGCGGCGGTTGGAGGGCGGTGGCGCGGGCGCGGTGAGGAGGACGGCGACGCGGGGTTAGGGCACGGCGGAGGGGCGGCGGGCGGCGGGATCGGGTCGGGCGGGTGGGGTGGGACAGAACGAGGAAGATAGGAGGGGGGACCCACGTGTCGGTTGGATAAAGTTATTGCGCCCCTTAAGTTGCGACCGGACGCTCCGAGGCGTGACCGGACGCACGAAGCCCCATCGTCCAGTCACGAACAGAGAGCTCCCAAAACGCATTTTCCGCGATCGGACGCGTCCTGTCGCACGCGACCGGACGCACCGAGCGTCCGATCACACGGCTGCAAACGACCGGACGCACGCGCGAACTCATGACCGGACGCGCCGATGACACTGTTCATCGGCGCGACGGATGCACTGACCGGACGCACCTGGTGAGTCCGGTCGCAGCGTCCGGTCACAGGGAAAACCCTGTTTTGACTCGCTTTTTCGCGCCGACTTCTCCAACCAAGTTCCAACTCAAATAAGATGCAAATAAACACCAGTTGGAACCTAGTAGAGTGACCTCTCTCAAACCCTCAATTTTTTCAAATATTTTGCCATAGGCTAATTTAGTTTTCTAGATAAAATAGGAAAAAAACCCGAGGAGACAACATGTGGCCACCAAAACTAGGGGTCTCAACCATTAGGAGCCTCAAATGCTCCCCCTAGCGGTGGACGAACACAGCGGTTGCTCAAAACATAACTGAAAGGAAACGACAAAGCAACACACATGCATTATGCAATGCAATACGGAATTTGAATCTAGGTTGCTTGTCAAGTTTGCTCATGGGTAAGCTTCTTCACACGCTTTTTAGGGCGGTTATCTTAACCACGTCTGACAAGCCTATGTGCATAGCATAATTTAAACATGGCATATTATACAATGCGATGCAAAGACAACCCTCTTTCACCTTTTGACAAAGTTACTTAGATCAAGCACATTAAACTCACTTCGCAATCTACAAAGAGTGTTTTCATCTAGGGGTTTTGTGAAGATATCTGTCAATTGATCTTCGGTTCTAACTCCCTCTAAGAATATGTCTTTCTTGGAAACATGGTGTCTAAGAAAGTGATGGCGAATATCTATGTGCTTTGTGCGAGAGTGTTGAACCGGGTTGTTCGCAAGCTTAACCGCGCTCTCATTGTCACCCAACAAAGGTACCCTTTCTAGAACTACACCATAGTCTAAAAGGGTTTGCTTCATATAAAGGATTTGTGCACAATAAGCACCTGCGGGTATGTATTCCGCCTCGGCGGTAGACAAGGCCACACTATTTTGCTTCTTTGAAATCCATGAAACTAGTGATCTCCCAAGCAAATGGCACCCTCCGGATATGCTCTTTCTATCTACTTTGCAACCCGCGTAATCCGAATCGGAATACCCAACAAGTTGGAAGTTAGCTCCTTTGGGATACCAAAGGTCAGTGCTTGGGGTGTGCTTTAGGTACCTAAGGATTCTCTTCACCGCTATGAGATGTGATTCCCTAGGATCGGCTTGAAAGCGAGCACACATGCACACACTAAACATGATGTCGGGCCTAGATGCGGTCAAATATAACAAGCTACCAATCATAGAACGGTAGAGAGTTTGATCAACCGGGTTACCTCCCTCATCTAGGTTGAGATGTCCATTTGTTGGCATTGGAGTCTTGATAGGCTTGCAATCATCCATGTTGAAGCGCTTGAGGAGGTCTTTTGTATACTTCTCTTGAGATATGAAAGTCCCCTCCTTCAATTGCTTGACTTGGAAGCCTAGGAAGAATGTGAGCTCGCCAATCATGGACATTTCGAACTCCTTCGACATCAAGTCACCAAATTCCTTGCAATAGGCTTCATTTGTTGACCTGAAGATGATATCATCAACGTAGACTTGACAAATGAAGATCTCTCCATCAAGCTTCTTGGTGAATAGTGTGGTGTCGACCTTCCCAATGGTGAAGCCCTTCTCAATGAGGAAGTCCCGGAGACGCTCGTACCATGCTCTTGGGGCTTGCTTAAGCCCATATAGTGCCTTGGACAACCTATAAACATGATTAGGATATCTAGGGTCTTCAAACCCGGGAGGTTGATCAACATAGACTAGTTCATTTATGAAGCCATTTAAAAATGCACTTTTCACATCCATTTGATATAATTTAATGTCATGATGTGATGCATATGCAAGGAGGATACGAATGGCTTTGAGTCTTGCAACCGGTGCAAAGGTCTCTCCAAAATCCAAACCTTCAACTTGAGAGAACCCCTTTGCAACTAGCCTTGCCTTGTTTCTAACAACCTTGCCTTGATCATCTTGCTTGTTCCTAAACACCCATTTTGTTCCAATGACTCTTGCGCCTTTGGGTCACTCTTCAAGTGTCCAAACTTGGTTGCGGGTGAAGTTGTTTAATTCTTCATGCATAGCATTCACCCAATCCGGATCACCTAGAGCTTCATCTACAATGGTAGGCTCAACAAGAGACACAAAGGAGTGATGTTCAATAAATAAGGCAAGCTTTTGAGATCGAGTCATTACACCCCTTGTTGGACTCCCTATGATGAGTTCTTGAGGATGAGCTTGTAGTAGAGGAGTAGTCCTTTGATCAACCACTTGAGGAGTCGCTTGTGGAGCATCAACGTCTTGAGCTTGTACCACCATTTGATCATGGGAGACATGAGTATCTTCAAATGGATCTCTCCCATCCTTGTCATCATCTTGTGGTACATTGGATGGGGATGGCTTGTCAATGACTTGCACATCATCATCATCATCTTTAGGCTTGATGGCTCCAACCGGCATATTCTTCATTGCTTCCCTCAATGGTTCATCACCTACATCATCAAGATTTTCATGCTCTCCTTGAGAGCCATTAGATTCATCGAATTCCACATCATATGTTTCTTCTACCATCCTGGTGGCATGGTTGAATACTCGATATGCTTTGGACTTCAATGAGTAACCAACAAGAAAACCAATATCACATCGGCGTTGAAACTTCCCTAGGTGTTGGCGCTTCTTGTAGATGTAGCATTTGCACCCAAACACTCTAAAGAATGATATATCAGGCTTCTTGTTGTTGAGTAGCTCATAGGGGGTCTTTCCAAGGAGACGATGGGGGAACAATCGGTTTGATGCATAGCAAGCGGTGTTGATTGCTTCCGCCCAAAATCTTTCCGGTGTAGTGTACTCATCTAACATAGTCCTTGCTAGGGTGATTAGAGTCCGGTTCTTCCTCTCAACTACCCCATTTTGTTGTGGTGTATATGTTGCGGAGACCTCATGCTTGATCCCAACTTCATCACAATATTCCTCAATATGGGTGTTGTCAAATTCTCTTCCATTATCACTTCTAATCTTTTTGATCTTCAAGTCAAACTCATTTTGGGCTCTCTTGGCAAACTTCTTGAATGAAGGGGTTGCTTCGGATTTGTCATGAAGAAAGAATACCCAAGTGTAAATAGTCATCAACAATCACTAGGCAATATAGATTTCCACCCAAGCTAGCATATGTTGTTGGCCCAAATAGATCCATGTGAAGTAGCTCTAACTCTCTTGATGTTGATACAAAGGCTTTGGTTGGATGAGTGTTTGCAACTTGCTTGCCGGCTTGACATGCACTACACAATTTGTCCTTCTCAAATTTGACATCCTTCAAGCCTCTAACCAAATCCTTCTTCAATAGCTTGTTGAGAGTGTTCATTCCAACATGTGCCAACCTTCTATGCCATAGCCAACCAAGTGATTGCTTAGTGAACAAACATGTCTTCAAGTTGGCATCTTCGGAGGTGAAATCCACTAGATAAAGATTGTTGTATCTAAAGCCTTTGAATATCACTTGTGTATCATCTTTCTTGGTCACAACCACTTCTTTGTCGGTGAACAAACATTGAAAGCCAAGATCACATAGTTGTCCAACGGATAGCAAGTTGAAGCTCAATGATGCAACTAGAAGCACATTGGAGATGGTATGATCATTTGATATGGCCACTTTGCCCAATCCCTTGACATTGCCCTTTGAGTTGTCACCAAATGTAATCTTTTCTTGGTCATTGACATTCTCTTCTAGTGAGGTGAACATCCGGGGATCACCGGTCATATGTTGTGTGCAACCACTATCAATCACCCAATGAGATCCATCGGTCTTGTAGTTCACCTACACACACAAGAAATCAAGCTTGAGCTTTTGGGACCCAAACTTGTTGAGGTCCCTTAACCTTCTCAACTAGTGACTTTGCAACCCAAATTTGCTTTGGCCTATTCTTGTTAGGAGGCCCCATGAACATGACTTTCATCTTGCCACTAGAGTCTTGTCTAAGCATGTAGTGAGCATTGAAAGCAAAAGGTCTAGCATGCTTGGGCAAGGGTGTGGGTTTTGGCTCTTCACAATCATGAGCAAAGTGTCCTTCTTTTCCACACTCATAGCATCTCCCAATCTTCTTCTTCTTTGGCTTTGTGATGCTCTTGCGTTGCTTCATCTTCTCTTCAAGGAAGCCAATGCCATTTCTATTGGTCTTCATTACGGTGTTCATGAGAAGCTCACTTTGAAGACATTGACCCTTGGTGAATTTATTCAACCCGGTGGTGAGGTGCTCCTTCTCTTTCTTGAGCTTGTCATTCTCTTGTTGGAGCTCTAATTGAGATGGTGTCATCTTGTGATCCCTCTCCATCTTCAATCTCTTGTTCTCTTCTTTTAGCATGTCTAGCTCAAGTGACATGCTACAATCATCATCTTGGGTCTCAATGATTACTTGCTTTGTGGTTGCAAGCTTCTCTAGATCAATCTTGAGCTTTGCATTCTCATTCTTGATCTTGACATAATCATCATAGTGATCGGCCACAACCACACTCTTGCCCTTGCCACTAGCTCTTTGCTCATCATGCTCACTAACCAAGTCCTCACAAGATGTTGCTATGTCACACTTAACAACAAGGTTAGGAGCATCATGTGTCTCATGTGAAAGCATATCATAAGCAATGGTGAGAGTATCATAGTCAACTTTCACTTGAGTGTATTGTTCTTTGAGCAAGGCATAACTAGTGGTAAAGTCACTATGCATCTTATCAAGTTTTTCATTTTTAGCTTTGAGCTCTTTGTTAGAGGACTTGAGCTCCTTGATAGATGATGACATAGTAGCAAGTTCATCTTTTAGCTCATCACTAGCATGTATAGCATGATCATACTTCTCAACAAGAGATTCATTTTCATCAACAAGCTTCTCATTTTTAGCTCTAGTCTTTCTTATGATTTTAGAGTAGTTGTTTAGCAATTTAACAAGCTCATCATAAGTGAGTGCCTCAAATTCACCATCACTATCACTATCACTAAAGTCATCATCGCTTTATACCTTCCGGTCACCCTTGGCCATAAGGCATAGGTGTGTAGATGATGATGGCGACGGTGGTGGTGGTGGTGGTGTAGAGGAGCCAATGACTAGAGCGGCCACCTTCTCCTTCTCATCATCGCTATCTTCATTTGATGAGACACCGGAGGAGTCAATGTCGGTGAGCCAATCACCAACAATGTAAGCCTTGCCACCTTTCTTGTGGTATTGCTTCTTCTTCTTGCCATCCTTCTTGTAGTAGGGCTTCTCATTCTTCTTCTCATCTTCACTTGATGAGTCATACTTCTTGCCCTTGTTCTTGTTCTTGTAGCTCTCTTTCTTGGGCTTGGTGCATTGATGAACAAGATGGCCAAGCTCACCGCAATTGTAGCAATCCATTTCGGAGATTGGCCTCCTCTTGCTACTTGTGAAGAACTTCTTCTTTCTTGAGTCAAAGTTGACTCCATTCTTGTGAAGCTTCTTCAACATCTTGGTGGTCCTTCTCACCATGAGAGCGATGTTGGAATCATCATCTTCATCACTTGAGCTCTCATGATGCACCTCAATAGCCTTGGACTTGCCCTTCTTGTCATGGCTAGCTTTGAAGGCCAAGTCCTTCTTCTTGTCGGTGGAGGAGCCACCACTTGGTGTGATGTGCATGTACATCTCATGCGCATTGATCTTTCCCAAGATTTGGGTTGGTGTAGCGGTGGAAAGATCACCTTGATGTAGCACCGTCACAATGTGTCCATACTTCTCAATTGGAAGGACACAAAGAATCTTCCTCACAACATCGGATGGTTGCATTTGTGTGAGGCCAAGTCCATTTAGCTCTTCTACAAGAACATTCAACCGTGAGTACATTTCATTTGCACTTTCATTAGCATGCATATCAAAAGAGTGAAGCTTTTGCATAACTAAATGATAACGTTCCTCACGCTCACTCTTGGTTCCCTCATGGAGCGCACAAATGTTTTCCCATAGATCATGGGCATTTTTGTGGTTCCTAACACGGTTGAATACATCTTTGCAAATGCCTCTAAAAAGGATGTTTTTGGCTTTTGCATTCCATTTTTCATTTTCCTCCTCATTAGGAGTGAGGCTTGTGCCTTCCTTGGGCTTGGCAAAGCCGGTGATCGCGATATTTAACATCAACCGCTTCTAGGTACGTCTCCATACGAATTTTCCAATATGGGAAGTCATCTCCCTCGAACATGGGAGGTGGTCCATCACCTCCGGACATCTTAACTCTAGGCGGTTAAGCCTAAATCGAGAGCACGAGGCTCCGATACCAATTGAAAGGATCAAGATGCCCAAGAGGGGGGGTGAATTGGGCTTTTCTAAAACTTCTTGCAAGAATTAAAACCTATCAAGCTCCAATTAACCCCCTAGTGCCTAGAAGTGTGTTTGATAAGAAACAACCGCACAAAAGATTATCGCTAAACCAATTCTACTCTAGCATGGCAATTCAACTTATGAAAGAACAATAAGTAAATGCGGAATTGAATTGCTCAAAGGTAAATGCGTAGTAAAGAGAGTAGAGATGACACGACGATCTTTTTGTCGAGGTATCGAGGTGTCGGCACACCCCCCTAGTCCTCGTTGGAGCACCCGCGCAATGGTATAGCTCCCCCTTGATCCGCGCAAGGATCAAGTGCTCACTACAAGCTGATTCTTCGCCACTCCGGCCCGGTGAATCGCTCGCTACCGGTCACAACTTGGCTTGGGTCATCCACAATGCCTCCGGATGATCACCAAGCTCTCCGATCGCCACCAAGCCGTCTAGGTGATGCCGATCACCAAGAGTAACAAGCAAGAACTCTCACTTGACCAACGCAAGGCTAATGAGATGGGTGGATGCACACTTGCTACTCTCTATTCACTAATGAGGTGTTTGATCACTCAATTATCAAATCTCTCAACCTCACTAGGCCTCTCGCACTCACTTGCACTCACAATGTGTTTGGAAACCTTTCAAATGAGCAAGAGTGACAACATGAATGAGGGGGAGGCATATTTATACCCCCGAACTCAAATCATGCACTAAGGGGTAAGTCCAGCCAGTTTATACACTGACCGGACGCACTGTCGGGGTGACCGGACACGTCCAGTCAGTGCCCAATGGCTACGTGACGTCTAGCCTGACACCTGTACCAAACGCTGACCGAACGCTTCCATGCGTCCGATCACCACTGACTGGACGCGTCCGGTTAACAAATTTCCTCTCTGGAACCTCTCTGAGTATGACCGGACTCACCCTCCTGGTGCGTCCGATCGATTGCTGAGGGTGAGTCCGGTCGCAACCAGACTTGCCCCCTCAGCCAGCCCACTGACCGGACGCATGCCCCAGCGTCCGGTCCCTAGGGTTCGAGCGTCCGGTCGCAAATAGAAGTCCAAAACGACTTCGGTTTGCGACGCTCCCTTCACGAACTTTCTTCCTTATGATCTTAGGGACCTTTCTAAGCTACCTAGGGCTTTGGTTAACAAGTGTGCACCACACCTAACTCAAAAGTCTCACCTAGGTCAAGCTACCCATTCAAACCCCTCTTTATAGTATGGCCAAAGATAAAACAAAGACCTATGCTACTCTAAGTGTCCTTCAACACCAAATGACACTTAGAACTAGCCTATCATCGTCTTCATCGTCCATCCTTTGAAAACCGAACGAATTCCATCAATAAGGGGACATGAATACCATAGTGTCCTCACGATCATCATTACCATGACCTAACTCAATTGTTTCTGCAAAACACACGTTAGTCATAGTAATTTACCGTTGTCATCCAATCACCGAAACTCACTGGGGGCCTAGATGCTCACAGGCAGTTTTGCTCCCAGAGCAGAAGTGCTGCTCAAGTTTTTAACATTTGTTAGAGTTGAGTTCTGACAGGCCTATTCCCCCCCTCTAGGCGACATCAAGGTCCTTTCACCAAGTCTTGATGGTGGTGAGGGCTTTGGCCTTGCATCCCTTCTTTTTCTTGTCCAAGCTCCTCAAGTGAAGATGAGGAAGAAGAAGAGGTTGATGATGATGAATCAAGTGATGATGATTGAGCCTCCACCTCATCCAACTCCTCCTTAGATGAAGAAGAAACAATCAAGCTAGTGCAAGGAGTAAAGAGGATGATTTGCAAGCTCAATGTCAAGGCTGTGCCCATCACAATTGAAGATTGCCTCTTCACCAATCAAAGAAGAGAGCAAAGGAAAATGGATGTTATGGATGTGGCAAAAGAGGGCACTTTGTGGAAGATTGTTCAAAGCAAAAGCCCACACCCAAGGACAAGAAAAAGAAGGGATGCAAGACCAAAGCCCTCACCACCATCAAGACTTGGGATGATTCATCAAGCGATGATGAAGCCCAACACAAGAGGCGTGGCCACAAGCACTCATCATCAAGCTCCTCACATGTGTGCCTTATGGCATGAGGTAACAAAAGTTCTATCTCTAGTGATAGTGATAGTGATGATGAGATCCCTTCTTATGATCAACTTGTGCATGATAATCTCAACTATGCTAAGGTTTGCACTAGTCAACAAAACAAAATAAATGCTTTAAAATAAAAGTTAGATAGCTCTAAAAAAAGTCTATAATGATATGCTTGAACAATATGAAACTTTTTCAAACCTAAATGTTGAGATATCTAACAAAGTTGAGAAACTTGAGGCAAGTGCAAGCACAAGTAATGATGAGCAACTTGCTAAGAAAAATGAAAAACTAAAAGCAAAGTTAGCTAGCACACAAGATGCTTACAAAAGTTTGCTTGCTAAAATGGAAATCATGTGCAAACATTGTGATGAGCTAACTAACAAAGTTGCTAATCTTGAAGCCATCAGAGCAAATCCCTCCGAGGCATCTAAAATTGAAAAATCAATCTTTGATATGCCTAAAAAGGATGCCTCTACTTCTTGCTTTGATTTACTTAATTTAGACTCACCCATGTGCAAACAAGCTAGCTTGTGTTGAGAATGAAATTGTAGAAACATGTGCACAAGAAGTTGCAATGGAGAATGAGCTACTAAGGCAAGAAGTGGCTCGCCTCACCATGGACTTGACTCAAGCAAAAGGCAAAACAAAGCAAACCCGAACTCATCAAGATAACACCATCAAGGGAGTGAAGAAGCTTGATGAGGAGCAAACCGTGGTTTGTTACATTTGCCACAAGAAAGGCCACAAGTCCTATGAGTGCAAGGTGAAGCATGGGGGAGAGAAAAAGAAGAAAGAGAAAAACAAAAAAGAAAACAAGCAAGCTCTCCAACACCTACACCAACAAGGTGAACAAGAAGGCCTCCACACCCTATATTTTTATGAAGAAGAAGAATGACAAGGTGGTGGTCATCAAGGTGAACAAGCAAGCAAACAATGTGGCCAAACACATTTGGGTGCCTAAGGATATTATCTCAACCATGGAGAGCACCAAAAAGGTTTGGGTCCCGAAAGGGAAGTGAGTAGTCAAGTGGACTACGGGGAATTTGGAGACTTGGCAAAGGTTGGGTGCATATCATGGGGTGCATCACATTGGATCATGTCATTGCCAAGAATGTGAGTGGCTACTATGGACCCAAGTTCCCCTTCCCATGTTAGGTAACTAGATTTAAATTCTTGCAATATCTTTTAGCATCTAGTTCCTTTCATTGCCTAGGTTTGCATGTGCATATTTAAATCCTTTGTAATGCATTCACTAGGCTTGTCATATGGTAGTTTTGCTCGGTATCACTCTCATCCTTGCAGCAAACATACATGGTTTAATTTGCTTAGGAGCACGACACATAGCTTCTCTTGTATTTATCTTATATGTGCCAACGTCCAAATAGTAGATAAACTACCCCGATTACCATCTTCAATTGGTATCACATTTCTAGTGATGTCAACTTGCAATATGGTAGTTTGACCTTACAAGTCAATGTGCATGTCTCCTACAAGAATTTCAAACTTGTATGCACACCTTTAGGGGGAGTTTACTCTACAATTTGGAAGCTTTGAGACTAACACTACCTTCAATTTTATCATGTGTGTAGTAGTCTCATTGCAAGGAAAATGGAGTCTCGGAGACAAGCATCGTGTGTGGCGATAATCCAATTGGTATCTACATGTGGTATTCCTAACCGATATCATTATGTTGATTCCAATTTGATACTCTTATATGCTTTCTCCATGCATTATATTGATTAAACTCCTTTGTGCATTAATTTGCCGGTTATGCATATGATTTGCCATACACCATATGTATGCATACACTTAGGGGGAGTTTAGTTTATATAATGTGAGAGTCACATTTTGTGATCAATTTCACTCCACATAAATGGATCACAAAATTTGACCCTCCCTTGTGCCACTAATGTCTTCCTTTTTGGTGTTTGATTCCAAAGGGGGAGAATTTGATAGACCAAAAGCAAGCCCAACTCAAAATAAATAACCCAAACAAAAATTCAAAATTTTTGTGGTTATGTCTTTGGGATGGTCTGAGAAAGGGAGGAAGTGGGTTATTGAGTTAGGGGGGACTTAAATCCATAATATCACAAAGGGACCCTATGGCAAGGGCAAGATAAGTTATAGCAGTGCTTTTCATTTTGGTATCTTTTAGCATCATATGATTTTGCCTTTGCATTGCATCCTAGCAAGTAGATTGCATTATTTTAACTTTTGTATCTCTTATTTGCTTGCTTTGGTCGTGTTGTCATCAATCACCAAAAAGTGGGAGATTGTAAGGAAAATGGACCTCGACCCATTTAACTTTGGATTTTGGTGTTTGATGAACAACATAACCAAATTGGACTAATGTGTTTGCAAGTGTTTGTTTTGTAGTCCAATAGGGTGCAAAAGGTGACTTGGACTAAGGCGACGTGGTGATCCGATGATCAACACCTCAAGCAAGACATTTGAAGCTCAGTTGAAGACTCTCAAGAACAAGCAAAGTCCAAGGCACAAGGATGAAACCAAGACGGCGTAAGAAATCATGAAGAAACGAAGCAAATGGGACATCAGACGCTGGATTCGCAAGCGTCAGACGCACCGATGGCAAACCCTAGCTTGTATCAGCGCCAACAGAAACAACAAACACTGAAGACCGAGCACATTGGACGCTACGGTAACACTGTTCATCGTGCACAGTATTACATCGGACGCACTGGTGAAGCATCGGATGCTACAGGACCCTAAGTCCAATGCCTATGCAGAGAGGTTCCAGAGAGGCTCTGAAGACATCAGATGCGTCAGGTGTTGAAGCATCGGACGCTGCAGAGTCCGATATGTGACTCAGTGCCAGGCTGACAACTAGTTGTTAAAGTGACATCGAACGCGCGTCCGATGCTCCCGATAGGAGCGTCCGATGCTACGCATAAAAGTCCATCTTTGGTGTCCAACGGCTCTATTCGCTTGGGGCTCTATATATACCCCCATGGCCGGCCAAAAACATAAGGTTGGAGCTCAAGGAAGTACAACAAGTGCATAGACACATATTTAGTTGCTCTAGCCACCAAAGTGCTTAGTGATATACTAGGTGATTAGTGTAGGTGCTTTGCGAAGTGCTTAGGCTAGTTAGACCATAGCTTTGCGCTTGCTCTAGGTGTTAAGCCTAGTGTTTAGTGAGGTTTACATACCTCTTACCTACCGGTGCTTGCGCGCACCATTGTTGTACATCAGAGGAGCTTGTAGTTTTGCGAGACCACACCAACCGCGTTTGTGGTGTGGCCGCCACCGTGTACCGAAGGGAACAAGGCCCGCGGCGGTTCGGCCGGAAGCTTGATAGTGAAGACGGCGGGGAGCATCCGAGAGAGGGTTTGCCACGAGTGGCTTAACAGGAGACCCACTTGCGCGTGGGGAAGACCCGAAGCTATCCATGGAGTTACCCGACCGGGAGCTTGGCCCTTGCGAGAGATTCCTTGCGAGGGGCTCCAACGAGGACTAGAGAGAAGCTTGCGCACTTCTTGATACCTCAGTAAAAATACCAGAGTCGTCGACGGCAGTTTGCATCTCTACCTCTCTCTTTAGCTTCCACATTTACTTTGCTTCCTTGTTGTGAGCTTTATCTTTCCCAGCTTAGTTGATAGGCTAGTTGATAGGTTTGAAATATAGGTTACAAAACTCTTTTGTGGTAGAGATAGCAACACACCTAGCAAAACCATAGTTGCATAATTAGATAGTTTACCATCTTGCATAGGTTCTGACTAGGTGGTATTTAGAGGCCATAGCTTAGAGTAAAAGTTTTTAGTTACCTAATTCACCCCTTTAGAGTAAAAGTTTTTAGTTACCTAATTCACCCCCTCTTAGGTGTCACGCCTCAACAAACGTTGGTCGGCGAAACAATCAGCGCTAGTGCTGCTCAGAGACTCCGTTGCAGTAGCGTAGGTTCGTCAGCACTGAAACATGAAGCTCCTAGCATGCCAAGCAACAACTATCAAAGGTCCAGCATGCCTAACCTCCCAACACGAAGGTCCAAAAGCAGATATGCACAACTCAGGTGGTGATCCTGCCCCAACCACATGAACAACCACACCGTGTGCCCAACCAGAAAAGTAAGTTACCCTTAACATTTTTTACTCGAATTTCAGAGGATCATATAGCCTATGCGCCAAGACTTTTATTCGAGTTTTTACGTGAGCAAACTAACCAGAGACCATGCAATGCAAGTTCTCCTTCGTCATTGACTTGCACAGGGTATTTCTATTGAGCTAACATACAGATAATAAAACCAACGTAGCCCCAAGTGAAAGTCGACCTTTGTTATTAGAAGCGGGTCTATCTTCTCGTGAAGGTTTATTATTGGAAATTTTCTATCACCTTTGGTGCACAGGACATAACCTTCGGGAATTCTAGATTTTTCTGGGGAAATCTTATGGTCTTCAGAATATTTTCTTGTGACTTTTGGCTCCAAGAGGTTCTGGCGGTCTTCGGCTTTGAGAGCCTTCGCTATCCTCGTTGCCAAAAATTAATAGATAAGAGTGTATCTTCCCTAAAAAGTCATATAAAAATATTCTGCAAAATGTGTGCTTGTAGGATTTTGGAACATGAGACGTTCAAGCTGTGATGGCTCGCAGTCGACCACAACTCCAAAGACTTTGTGTTAATCATGCATGATCTCTTCCATTTAACCTTTTTTCCTGTAGGATTGGAATTTCAGGACTGCTCTCTTGTACCTCGAACATCTATCGATGGTGACCTTCGGTTTGGAATTTTTGAACTTTTATCATCTCCCCAATTTTGGAAATTTGGAGTTGAATTTCTGGACCGAATCACCAGTAGACCAGAAACTTGTAACAAGAAAGACTAAGGTAATAATAGCATCTTAGCCCAAGGCATCGGCACCTTATGCATGTCTTAACCTTTGTTTTCACGTTGCACATATGTATCAACCACTAACCTTTTTATCATGTATTGAAATTATCCTATTGCAGAAACTAAACCAATACAAGTGAGTTTCCTCACAAGCTTACAAAGACTAAGTCTTTTCCCTTATGATTTATTTTGTCACAATCTTGTTCTAACCTTCATCTCTCAAAAAAATTAAAAATTGACCTTCACTTACAATTTGTCACCAATGTGACCAAAAAAGTTGTCGTGACTTTTTGTCGCACCAAAAAGCATGGCTCAAAGGCTATACATGCTTGGCCCTAAATAACTAACTCAGAACATCTTTTGATTGAATCTCTTTTTAGTTACTAACACATGCAGGTCACCACCACTGTGAGTATTTCTTATCCTCCTAAACTAACCTTCTCAGAGAATATATTTATTTTATTATACACATGTTTTCAACTTCTCCACTCAAAATCGGCCTCCATCAGTCAGCACTTTTTATCAGATATTCAACCTTCGCCACATAAATGTCCAACAACTCTTGATTTTGCTCGAGTCAGTATTCTCTGTCAGCCCGCGGTTGTCATGAAATATTCAACCTTGGTCTCGTACCTCGGTTTATCAGTCAGTGCCTTCATAATTATCAATCATCACTCAACAGTCTTCATTATTATTGGTCCTCGACAATCAATGATCTTTGTCAGTTATTGGTCTTCGCCAGTCAGTGCCTTCACCTATAATTGGTTGTCATTAGTCAGCAGTCTTCGTTAGTTATCGGTCTTCAACAGTGAGTGACCTTCATCATTCAGCAGTCTTCATCTATCAGCAAACTCCGTCAATATTAGAGCTCAACAACAATCCGACTTCATCAATAATCAACCTTCGACAACACCCAACTTTTGAACCCTCTAATCCTATTTTTTCATCTTTTTTGCAGGTTGTATCGTTCAATCTTTTTGTACTTTTTCTAGGTTTTTATAATATGCATCAACTAAATTGCATTTGAGCTAACCTTCGCACAGAACTAATCCTTTCTATGTTGAATGCTGCAAGTCACATTTATACTCATGCATGTTCTTAATAGTAGCCTTCTCTAGCTATCCAAAACTACAACCCTCTCATTTGAGGGCATCAGTTCTTATATGCAGAGCTAATCTTTTGTTCGAACATATCTGTCATTTTTGCAGGGTGCATGATATGTTTACCTCTATTTAGTATTATTGCGCGAATACATTCATTTGTAGCATCATATACATGCATACATTACATATGTGCATTGCATTGCATGGCCCAAGCCACCTGGAAAAAAATGCACGGGCACCAGGACTCTTTGCATCAAAATCCTGAAAGAAGTCCCAAACCTACACGAGCACTAGGTCGCAAGCTAAGGCTTTCGTGTTGACTGCACATATCATTTAAATGACTAACCATCTCTTGTATCAAGTGCAAAGCCAGTGTCTTCCTGAGTGTCGAAAGACTTGCAAGCAAATCGATATTCGACAAAGCAATGATGAGCAACCTAAGTCTCTAAAAAAATGCACCCTATCAACTCAGGAGCATTTTTCACGTGACTTCTTCGACCTTCAACACGTGGCGTCAGTGTCTACATGGGCATTACCTTTGCCAAGCTCTTCGGCTTGAGGGCCTTCGCTAACACCTTTGTCGTCTACACCAATCTCGCCTCCACCAAACAACATTGCAAAAGGGCCTTCCTCAACACCTTCAGCAAACCATAATGACTCGCCTCCGCCAACACGTCGAAGCGTCTTCGGTAGGAGGGGCTTCGCCATTGTCCTTGTCCACTACAATAGATCAAGAGCCCTCGTCAACTCCCTATGTGTCAACACCTGGGGTGATTCACCTACGTCGCCAAGCTTAAGGAGCTACATCAACCCCATCGGCACCTAGATCTACCACACCTTCGTCAACCACTTCGACTCAAGGGGCTCATCGACAACTTGGCCCTGAAGACCTACTACAACTACTTCGCCTACACCGAGTGTAGCTAAGGATCCGACCACAAGCATCAGCCAAGAGGGGCTAGGAAGGCACATCGAGGACCAACCACTCTAGGGCATGAAGTCTTTTTGTCCAGCTCTCATGAGCAAGAACCATTGGTCGTGACTACTTCGACTACGTCGACTACTCCAACCTCGGTGACTACTTCCATTTTTTAGTGTAATTCATCAAAAGAAGACCTCTACACCAAGAAGTCCTTGAAGATGAAGAGCGATGAAGGCTTTGGAGAGGAAAACCTCCATGGAGAGAAGACCTCTGCATCAAGCAGGATCTTGGAGATGAAGACTGACGAAGGCCTCGGAGATGAAGACTGACGAAGGCCTCGGAGATGAAGACCTCTGCATCGAGAAGGCCTTGAAGATGAAGACCTCTGCATCATAAAATCCACTGTGCGACAAAGGCTTAGAGAGGAAGACGTGCGGAGGCCTTGAGAGTGAAGGCCTACGCACTAAGAAGACACCGAAGGCAAAGGCCTGAGAGATGAAGGCATGTGCATCCATAGGAATAATGAACCATGTTAAAGAAGTGGAAAGGAAACCAAGGCCTGAAGGCGAAGGCACACAGAAGATCAATACGTCCAAATATAGATGTCTGAAAGGACCTCGATGTCGCCTAGAGAGGGGTGAATAGGCCTGTAAAAACTCAACTCGAACAGATGTTAAAAACTCGAGTAGCACTTCTGCTTTAGGAGCAGAACTGCCGCTCGAGCAGAACTTCTGCTCTGCCTGATAAGTTCGAGATCACAATTCAAAATCTACCAAAGGGAAAATAGATCAAGTAATTTACTAAGCTTCCTAGGGTAGTGCTGAACCTATTTCACCACTTGGAAGTACGCAGAAGTGTACAAGTGAGTAGATCGGCACCAAACCCTAAAATCACCAATAAACAAGTAGAGAGCAATACAAACAACAAGAACACAAGAGAGACAAGGTATTTATCCTGTGGTTCAGCTCGCCACCAAGGCTTGCCTATGTCCACGTTGTTGAGGAAGCCACAAAGGCTTTTAGGTCTCTTTCAACCCTATCCTTGATCTCAAGTCAAGAGAGCAAGTCTCTTGAGATGAGGGTGTTCTTACTTGTTTCTTGGGTGATAACAAACGTCCCAGAGCAGCCACACAAGAGTTGGAAGCTTCCGGGCGACGCCTAGCCGGCTAGGAGCCTTGCTCCAAGAGTAATAAACACAATCCACCGGCTTCAACGTGAACCAAGTGCTCTAGGATATGAAGAACAGATGGGGCTGCTCTCTAATGCAGTTTGGAGGCTCAAACTCTCAAGCAATCGGAGAGGAATCGAAGGGAGAATCTTGAGGGGCTCCAATGGAGAGTGAGGGAGAGGGAGAGCATCTCTGGTTGCACATGGGAGGGGAATGGTTGAGATGACCGTCGGGGGGAGCAAGGAGACGAAGGAAATACCCCCCTGTTGTCCAACGGTAACTTTAAGTCGCAGAAGTGCCGCTCGCAGAGCAGAACTTCTGCTCTCCCGGCACTTCTGCTCTCAGAGCAGAACTTCTACTCACAGAGCAGCACTTCTGCTCTGACACAAACAACCAAGAATGAGGAATAAAAATCTTGTTGTTGTGGCTGGTTTTTGAGGATGGTTTGGTGGAAACTTTTGAGCACTTAGTTGCACATCAAAGCTTGTGCATTGTATCCCCCTTTATAGTGCAGCTTTTCCTAAACTCAAATTCAAAGCATAAAAGAATTTAAACGCCTTTGAGTCGGTTGTCGCTTTCCTTTGTAATTGGGGGTTCCACCATTGCTTGTACTATCCTCTTTCTCAATATCACTTCATAATGGTTTGCAATCATACTTGTCTCATCTCTTTGAGCAAACACACCCTTGAGCTTGTGACTTGAATCTTTCCAACACATGTGAGTTTAGTCCATAGCTTCAAGTCACCTCCACTAATGATTTGATCCTCAACATAATATGACTCTTCATAGCTCGATTAGTACCTCGGCTCAATGCAAGTACTCTCTTCTTCACCCTAGTCATAGTACCTCGGTCTCGTTGACCTTCACCTTCGCTTAGTACCTCGAAGCTCTGTCACACCCGGTTTTAAAAACAAAACCAAGTATACACCATATGTGAGCACATGAAGTCAAATCTCACATATAACTACAAATAAAGGGTAATATCGAAAGATAATGCTCATATATAACGTATATAAAACAAAAGAACATAACCTTGAAGAGCAGACAGCGGAAAGACACTCCGATCTTCAGATGCAGACACCAACTTCACAGGGACAACTGACTGGTTGATCACAAGCCTAACTTCTCCAAATCTTGCAGTCTGGTACCTATCCGGGATTTTTCCAAAGTATTGAAAAGTAAAGCAAGCATAAGTACATCTCGTACTTAACAAATATAACATGGGGTTCATGAGGCTCAAAAAGGCTGACACTGGTTTAACTGCATTAGCTTTTAGTTGCCATGATTTTAGCATTAAATAGCATCAAAGTATAACCATCCCAAGTTAAACATATGATCAAGTAAACATGTATCCATTGAATAAATATATCATCATCATTACCATTATTTAGCAACAACTATACCATAAGAATTCCAGGCCGCTCGTAACCGAGAGCACGGCTGATATATCAGTTTTACCCTCTGCAGAGGTTGTACACTTTACCCGATGAGTAGTGATTCCCGTTTGCCAGGGATAGCTAGTCCCATATCACACTACCAAGGTGCATGGCTGGGTTTCACTGCGCAGCCTTTCAAAGGTTCGTCTAACAAGTTAGGGCCGCTAGGTTTCATTAGTCAGTCTGTGTGATACAACCAGTCCCAGGGATCCACAGTCTGCTGTCCACCATTTGCGCCACAAGGGTAACCTCTAACAAGCTAGAAAAGGTCCTCATACTGAGCTAAGGTTAGAGCCATATAACTCCCATGGTTGCACTGTTGTCCCGGGTGATCCCTTATAGTAGTTCCTAAACCATGTTGCTATAAAAGTCATATTTTAACATGTCACGTATATCATTAAAACAAATTTACAAGATCATAGTTTAAGTTGAGCACTAGCATCAAGCTATCCAATGCATACCCATGGTTATCAAGGCATAAGATCAAACTTCTAGGATAAGTCTATATAGGCATCAAGGTAGACACATGCAATATGAATTAAGTGATTACGGTGAATAGGTAACAAGGATGGTCCCATGCTATACTTGCCTTAAACTCAAGATCCTTCTTCTGTTGACTCGTAGACTTCCAAAGGTTGACTCTTGATCACGATCTCTTGATCACGAACGTATAACTCACAGACTGGACATACGATCATAGGACAACACACAAGCATCCAAAGGCAATCATGCAAAGCAAACATAGGCTATGATTAGAACAGTACACCAATCAATAAATAAATAAATAAAGAGTTTTGAAAACTGATCTACGATTAACTACGATCACACAGACACGAAGATCACTCTAATCGGAGCTATACCGGAAAAGATATGAACTAAACAAGATTAAAGACACTAATTATTAGATTAGATTTAACTCAAATTTTAATTACAGAAAATAGTACTGAAAGTTATATAGTTTGAAAGAACTTTTTGAAATGAATCTAACGCAAGTTGAACGGTTCAAATCGGAGTTAAAACGGAGAAGTTATAGGGGTTTAAAGTCAGTGGCAAAACTATAAATAAAACAAACTAGATTTTGCAGATTTAAATAAATAAAATAAAATTGGAAACTCGGTTGGACTGCGCCTCAAAAAGGAGAAAACGCAGGGGTTTGGATGGAAGTTTTCACAGGCTCATCGCACAGTGCAAGGTGGAGCGCGGGTTGAGGCTTAAGAAATTGTAAGGGTCATTTTGTAAAACTGCCATCGAAAGGGTATCAGTCGCGGATGGCCGTTCGATTTGAAATAGGTGGTGGAGATCAGATCCAGGGGGGTTGGCGGCGCTGTCGCCGGAGTTGGAGCGGATGCGGCGGCTCCATGGCCGGACTGCGGCGGCAGAAACCGATCTCGAGCTAGAAAGTGATAGAGACCACAGGAGTTGGTTCAATTGAACCAGGAGCTCAAGGGAATCTCACCTGACCCAAAGATGGCGACGGGGAGACCTCAGAGACGGCTGGCGACTCGGTTAGACGGCAGCGGCTCTGAAATCAACGACGAGCAATTAAGACATGAAACAAAAGGATGAAAAGAGAGGTAAACATTCTGGCGGCTTCGGGATGGCGATGCGGAGCTCGAGGAACCTTCGGGGGGCGCTGGAACTTGCCGAAACGCTGGGCATACGGCGGTGGGTTCACGGCGGATCACGGAGCTCTCGGCTTGGCGATTTAGGGCACGAAGGGCTCGGGTTTTCGAGAAAAAGAGAGGCGGCGGGCTCGGGCGAGCTTTATAGGAGCCCTGGTTTGGCCAATACGGCAAGGGGGAAGGGCGTAGGCGCGGCGGATTTGGGCTCGGTGCTAGAGTCCAGGGGGTTTACGGGGGGAGGGAGAAAGAGCTGACCGGTGGGGACACGGGGTCAGCGAGAGACGGGCGAGCACGTGCGGAGGCCGCTGCAGCTGACAAGCGGGGCCGGTACGTCAGCGAGAGCAGGGAGGAGGGTGCAGCGCGTGCGCGACGGGGACAACGCGGCTGACGCGTGGGACCCAGAGGTCAGTGGGAGCGGGGCGAGTGTGCGGCTTGCAAGCGCGCGGGCGCTGCTGCAAGAGAAGGCTGGGCCGGTGGCGGCGGATTCGGCCCACGCGGGAAGGGGAGGAGCGCTCGGGCCAGTTGTGCTGATCCGGGCCGAAAGAAGGAGGAGGAGAGGCGCCAAGGAACTGGGCCACCTAGGCCGAAACGGATGGAGGGAGGGAGAAGCTAATCGGGCCGCGGGAAAGGTAGGGAGAGGAGCAGGTCCTGGGCCGACTCGGGCCAGAAGTGAAGAAGGGAGGGGTGAGGAGAAAGAAAGGCTTTTCTTTTATTTAAACCAGGTTTCCCAAAACTATTTTCAAGCAAATTTGAATTCATTTTGAGTTTTGGTCAAAACCATACATCTCAAAAACTCAAATGCTCCAACATGAATGCACAAACATGTTTCTAAACCCTAGGATCAATTTTAATTTAGTGAAAACCTTTATTTCCCTACATTTTATGAGCACATAAATTCATAAATAAAGCATTTTAACTCTAATTTCAGAAATGCAAATTTCAGGGTGTGACAAATCTACCCCCCTTAAAAGAATCTCATCCTCGAGATTCGAAAGAGGAAGAACAAAGAGATAGAGATACTCTGACTTTGACTTTTATCTGCACTTTCTCGAGTAACTTCATCATACTTATCACGACCGGTGTAGCAGTGAGGCTTTCTGAGTCTTCGTGGAGTCGACTTATAGATGGTCAAAACCAACTTGCTCTGGATATATTGAAGATCGACCCTCATCTTGCAACAAAGATCAAACTTGATGCATACTTGAGCTTCTTGAAAACAATCCAACATGTTACCAAACTCACACAAGAAGACAACTGCTCTTGATAGTGACTTTTCAACCATAGAGATAACCAACACCTCGCATAAAAACACTAGGATGTGAGAAACCTTCTTCTTGTAACTCCTTTATCTTGGCTACCACCCTTAAAAAGAGTTGAACTAGGGGACACAAAAGGGTAGCTTGCATATTATTTCCAGCATGTCGACAGCCATACCCAACTTCTGATATCCCAGAGAAACTTATATGTAAAGATAAGAACAAGAATTCTGAAATTTCTCGCGAGTAGCAAAACAGCAGTGCAGTAAAACAGCCATAACTCGAGCTCTGTTTATCCAATGAAGTTGCAGTTTACCTTTCTGGAAAGCTTATGAAATCCTCTACAACTTTAATGTATAACACTTTTCCAGATTCTGTAGGTAAGGTCGTTGAAAACAACAGACAACAGAAACTATTCCAGATTCCAGACAGCACAGATGCATCGACTTGTGAATTTCATAACTCCAAAACCATAATAGCTATCAGGGTGGTTCTTGCGCTCAGAGAAAGATCATGAAGTCTACTTGTGTCCAGAATTGTTTCATGATTTTTGAACATCCATAAACAGAGATATAAGTTGATAAAGACAGACTGCTCCGGAAAGGTAGGATAGAGGAAACAGAAGAAACATAAACCCAACCTTCTATGCATGAACCTTAAGCCTATCAACTAAACTTAAATGAGATTGTGAGAAACCCACAAAATCATTTGCACTCATTACAAAGATGCAAAACAAACATTATCATAAGGACAAACAACAAACATTACAGATTCACAAGCCACACATGAGCCAAAGACTTGACTTTACTTCGCTACTAACGTGTTATTACATAAGGGCTCAAGAACTAGAACACGATACACCTGTAAGAACATCAAGGGCAGCTTTTCTTGTACACTCTTCATTTGTCATCTGTTATCAGGGACTTCCTTTGCATCAGGCACTGACATCACTTGTTGGTGGCTACTCTGTAGTGACTAGGCTGTGGCTACTTTCTTGAGTCGGTTGTTGATCTTTTTGGGGCAAGATCTGACGTAATGTCCTTCCTGTTGGCAATGATAACATCTTCCTTTGGCTGGATCTGCTGTGGTAGAAGTGTTGTTTGATATGCTGCCATCTTGCTGACTCAGAGGATTGACTTTTACCAGTTTATTCTACTTCTTAACTCGCTTCCGTGGTTGGAATTCTTTGTAGGTGATTGTCCATCCATCTATGCAAACCTCATGCGGAAAGTTCTTAACTGGAGGAGCTTCTAAATGCTGCTGATCTAGGCTGGTCTGAAAAAGAGTTGAAACTGGATGTGACACTGGGGTAGAACTCAACTGTTGGTGACGTATCAACGGTGGCTCGAATGAATTTGCTTTCCTTTTCTTGTCTTCCTTGACTACACCACTTGGGTTCGCTTTGACCTCATCCTTGGTTGACTTCTCTTGAAGACAAGAATTCCCATAATGCTTGCAACAAAGACATCGATCCTGAACCTCTTGCATCTTACTGCTGCTATCTTCCAACAGACTTGCTTGACATTCATTGGGTGATAATGGCATACCTCGATATTCAATCCTTTCGCCTGATGGTGTTCTTAAAAACACTGAACGTCGGGAATAATTGACATCACTTTTATGACCCCTTAACCATCCATGTCCAAGGATAACATCGATTCCGGAGAGTTCCAAAACATTCAGCTTCACTATGAATTCACTCTCCTTTATCTGGACTCTAACATCTCGACATTCATGGTTTGTCTCAATTTCTCCAGTTGGTGTGCGAACTACTATGAGCTTCTTTGTTGGCCATTCCCTTATCTTTAGGCGAGCTACAAACTTGGCAGAGATGAACGAGTGCGAGGCACTAGGGTCAAAAAGAACCATGGCAGTTACGGAATTGACTGGGATCATGCCATACACAACTTTCTTTGCTCCATGAATAGTGGTCATATCCACATGCCTCAATTTTCCGTAAATGTAATCTTGCTCCACTTCATCACCTTGTAACTGTTCTTTATGGCTTCCTTCCATGTTGGTTGGTCCGTGTGTTGCGTCTTGTTGTTGCGTCATTCTTCCAAGGTCTTGACTTTGCATAGCGATCAACTTTTGTTTGTCAACTACGGTCAGAGATGATATAGCTTGGTCAACGATCCATCTACTTAGACAGAGGGAAGTTTTCAAGAGCAATTCAAGGCAAGGAGTGAAGGTGAGAGCAAAATTTAAAATTTAAGCAACAAGGAGGAGATAAATAACAAGGGTAGAAAATACAATAGGGAGAAAATATCAAGGTTGATAGAACAAGAGTTCTATAGCAATTTTCAAACTTTAAAACGGCCAGTTTCTAACTAGGCTTGCGTCCTACAGTCAGCATTGCTCCGATACCACTTTGTCACACCCGGTTTTAAAAACAAAACCAGGTATACACCATATGTGAGCCCAGGAAGTCAAATCTCACATATAGCTACAAATAAAGGGTAATATCGAAAGACAATGCTCATATATAACGTATATAAAACAAAAGAACATAACCTTAAAGAGCAGACAACGGAAAGACACTCCGATCTTCAGATGGAGACACCAACTTCACAGGGACAACTGACTGGTTGATCACAAGCCTAACTTCTTCAACTCTTGCAGTCTGGTACCCATCCGAGATTTTTCCAAAGTATTGAAAAGTAAAGCAAGCATAAGTACATCTCGTACTTAACAAATATAACATGGGGTTCATGAGGCTCAAAAAGGCTGACACTGGTTTAACTGCATTAGCTTTTAGTTGGCATGATTTTAGCATTAAATAGCATCAAAGTATAACCATCCCAAGTTAAACATATGATCAAGTAAACATGTATCCATTGAATAAATATATCATCATCATTACCATTATTTAGCAACAACTATACCATAAGAATTCTAGGCCGCTCGTAACCGAGAGCACGGCTGATATATCAGTTTTACCCTCTGCAGAGGTTGTACACTTTACCCGATGAGTAGTGATTCCCGTTTGCCAGGGATAGCTAGTCCCATATCACACTACCAAGGTGCATGGCTGGGTTTCACTGCGCAGCCTTTCAAAGGTTCGTCTAACAAGTTAGGGCCGCTAGGTTTCATTAGTCAGTCTGTGTGATACAACCAGTCCCAGGGATCCACAGTCTGCTGTCCACCATTTGCGCCACAAGGGTAACCTCTAACAAGCTAGAAAAGGTCCTCATACTGAGCTAAGGTTAGAGCCATATAACTCCCATGGTTGCACTGTTGTCCCGGGTGATCCCTTATAGTAGTTCCTAAACCATGTTGCTATAAAAGTCATATTTTAACATGTCACGTATATCATTAAAACAAATTTACAAGATCATAGTTTAAGTTGAGCACTAGCATCAAGCTATCCAATGCATACCCATGGTTATCAAGGCATAAGATCAAACTTCTAGGATAAGTCTATATAGGCATCAAGGTAGACACATGCAATATGAATTAAGTGATTACGGTGAATAGGTAACAAGGATGGTCCCATGCTATACTTGCCTTAAACTCAAGATCCTTCTTCTGTTGACTCGTAGACTTCCAAAGGTTGACTCTTGATCATGATCTCTTGATCACGAACGTATAACTCACAGACTGGACATACGATCATAGGACGCCACACAAGCATCCAAAGGCAATCATGCAAAGCAAACATAGCCTATGATTAGAACAGTACACCAATAAATAAATAAATAAATAAATAAAGAGTTTTGAAAACTAATCTACGATTAACTACGATCACACAGACGCGAAGATCACTCTAATCGGAGCTATACCGGAAAAGATATGAACTAAACAAGATTAAAGACACTAATTATTAGATTAGATTCAACTCAAATTTTAATTACAGAAAATAGTACTGAAAGTTATATAGTTTGAAATAACTTTTTGAAACGAATCTAACGCAAGTTGAACGGTTCAAATCGGAGTTAAAACGGAGAAGTTATAGGGGTTTAAAGTCAGTGGCAAAACTGTAAATAAAACAAACTAGATTTTGCAGATTTAAATAAATAAAACGAAATTGGAAACTCGGCTGGACTGCGCCTCAAAAAGGAGAAAACGCAGGGGTTTGGATGGAAGTTTTCACAGGCTCATCGCACAGTGCAAGGTGGAGCGCGGGTTAAGGCTCAAGAAATTGTAAGGGTCATTTTGTAAAACAGCCATCGAAAGGGTATCAGCCGCGGATGGCCGTTCGATTTGAAATAGGTGGTGGAGATCAGATCCAGGGGGGTTGGCGGCGCTGTCGCCGGAGTTGGAGCGGATGCGGCGGCTCCATGGCCGGACTGCGGCGGCGGAAACCGATCTCGAGCTAGAAAGTGATAGAGACCACAGGAGTTGGTTCAATTGAACCAGGAGCTCAAGGGAATCTCACCTAACCCAAAGATGGCGACGGGGAGACCTCAAAGACGGCTGGCGACTCGGTTAGACGGCAGCGGCTCTGAAATCAACGACGAGCAATTAAGACATGAAACAAAAGGATGAAAAGAGAGGTAAACATTCTGGCGGCTTCGGGATGGCGATGCGGAGCTCGAGGAACCTTCGGGGGGCACTGGAACTTGCCGAAACGCTGGGCATACGGCGGTGGGTTCACGGCGGATCACGGAGCTCTCGGCTTGGCGATTTAGGGCACGAAGGGCTCGGGTTTTCGAGAAAAAGAGAGGCGGCAGGCTCGGGCGAGCTTTATAGGAGCCCTGGTTTGGCCAATACGGCAGGGGGGATGGGCGTAGGCACGGCGGATTTGGGCTCGGTGCTAGAGTTCAGGGGGTTTACGGGGGGAAGGGAGAAAGAGCTGACCGGTGGGGACACGGGGTCAGCGAGAGACGGGCGAGCGCATGCGGAGGCCGCTGCAGCTGACAAGCGGGGCCGGTACGTCAGCGAGAGCAGGGAGGAGGGTGTAGCGTGTGCGCGACGGGGACAACGCGGCTGACGCGTGGGACCCGGAGGTCAGTGGGAGCGGGGCGAGTGCGCGGCTTGCAAGCGCGCGGGCGCTGCTGCAAGAGAAGGCTGGGCCGGCGGCGGCGGATTCGGCCCACGCGGGAAGGGGAGGAGCGCTCGGGCCAGTTGTGCTGATCCGGGCCGAAAGAAGGAGGAGGAGAGGCGCCAAGGAACTGGGCCACCTAGGCCGAAACGAATGGAGGGAGGGAGAAGCTAATCGGGCCGCGGGAAAGGTAGGGAGAGGAGCAGGTCCTGGGCCGACTCGGGCCAGAAGTGAAGAAGGGAGGGGTGAGGAGAAAGAAAGGCTTTTCTTTTATTTAAACCAGGTTTCCCAAAACTATTTTCAAACAAATTTGAATTCATTTTGAGTTTTGGTCAAAACCATACATCTCAAAAACTCAAATGCTCCAACATGAATGCACAAACATGTTTCTGAACCCTAGGATCAATTTTAATTTAGTGAAAACCTTTATTTCCCTACATTTTATGAGCACATAAATTCATAAATAAAGCATTTTAACTCTGAAGGACCGAGAAGCAACCAGAAAGCGACCAGAGGGGGGGGGGTGAATGGGAGCTTCAAATTTTCCTTTCGGAAACTAGTAGCCACTGTCCCAAGAATCAACCCCCAAAGCAAACCCTAGAGCTTCCTAGTGTCCACGACCCTAGTTGTAGGGTGGATGCTTCCAAGAAGCACAGCGGGACACTACACAACTCTAGAAAGCCAACGCAAAAGATGGAAATCGAATCCGACCAAGAACGAGCCAACCGCGAACAAAACAACACAGCAGAGTCTCGACCGGACTCTGGACTGCGTCCGGTCAGTAAGCACCGGACGCGTCCGGTCGTCAGAAAACCGGTTTTGGGCCTTACTGTTCGTGACCGGACTCTGGCCTGCGTCCGGTCGCAGAGCACCGGACGCGTCCGGTCAGACAAAAGCCGATTTCGGAGCTCTCTGAGTTGGACCGGACTCACGGAGTCAGAGCGTCCGGTCACAACACGCAGCGTCCGGTCAACACAGAAAACGCAGGTGAACAGTAGCACAGTCGAGTCCGGTCACACCGGGAATGGAGCATCCGGTCAAGACCAAAAAGGGGCACAGCGAGTGTTCAACCACCGGACGCACACCCCCAGCGTCCGGTCATCTCGAGCCAGCGTCCGGTCACCCCGCAGCAGTACTGTTCGTCCACCGATTTGAATCAAACTCTCCCAAAACGAAACCTCTAGGGTTCAAACTTGGAGAGATGAGTCACAAGGAGTATAGTGAGCTATCTCTAAGAGATCATGGCTCGAACCTATCTCCAAATCGATGAATCGAAGAATTTCGGGGAAAGGGAGAAAACTTGACCCGAAACGAAAATCGATCGATCTCCTAGACCGTGAGGTTGGAGGGGAATTCCTTCGGTGGAAAGAAGTGCCTCACGATCTAGAACAACTTGGTTCAAGCGGATTTGCAAAAGATGAACCGAGCAAAGAGATCAAGCGACGGGAAAATCATGGAGAAAAAGGATTCCGCGAAGAACACGAACGAAACACGAATCACAACCACGAACTGCAACCGTAGCGCAAAACACACGCTACAATCGTGAGGATACGGCCTCACTTCCTCGGAATCAACAGTACACAGAGGCAAGTCTCTCTGCGGATCTCAGCTAGCTACAGCAGGGGATGGGAGAGCAGGAAACCCTAAGTGCGAAAGAGCAAATGACTGAGATAGGAAGGGAGGAGGGTGTCTCCCTCTACTTATCCTAATTCTAACCTAAGTCTAATTCCTACTCTACCCCTCACTATTCTAAATACAGAGCGAACCAGCTAAACCCTAGGGTTATTCTGGACCAACTCGGTGGTAGGTGTATCCGACGGCCACGCCCGCACAATTCGAAGCATTGCCTCGACGCAACCTCCGGATTGCCGCCACGTGCCGCCCTCGCTCTGCACCCCCGGTTTTGTGGCCCAAACCGGGAAACCAGCCTTTTCCAGCCAACCCCCGGTTTTGAGGCCCAAACCGGGAAACCAGCCCACCAGCTTCTGAGTTTTGAGGCCAAACTCAGCAAACCCTCAGCGCCCAGGTTTTGAGGCCCAAACCTGGAAACCGTCCTCAGCCCGAGTTTTGTGGCCAAACTCGGAAACCCTCAGCCCGAGTTTTGTGGCCAAACTCAGAAACCGTCCACGCCTAGGTTTTGAGGCCCAAACCTGGAAACCGTCCATCCGATGGTTTTTCCCTGGCTCTACCACCAAACCGACGTCATAGATGGGATGCACCTCCCGTGCACCCCGTCCACCGACACGTGTCCCCGAGTCTACGACTCAGGCAACACATGACCGCATTTCTTCACTTGTCGTCGTCACAGGCTGCCAGCCACCACAGCTGATCCTCGGGCCTCTGGTCCCTCAGTTGAAGCCTCACGTCCGCCCTTCACTGCTCGGTACCTCGGCATGGCACGTCCGCCGCACGGCACGCCCATCCTTCACCACACCCGGTCCATCGGCACGGCACGTCTCAACTTGACCTTCACCTCGCCGTCGATCACTGTATCCGTGCTCGACACCTGCACAACACAAGCCAAAGAACATGCGCATCATTCCAGTTGACAATCACTCATCACTCAGAGACCCGGCATACACCCATGTATCCGCAAACTCTAATTTCAGAAATACAAATTTCAGGGTGTGACAAGCTCTTTCCTTGCTATCTTCACCCTATCAAGCCATACTCAAGTCACATCACATTAAGCATCCATTGAATAATCATTTCTTCAATATTGTGATCCTTGCTTGAACATCTTATAGATATGAATGTTGAGATCAATCAAGCTTCACATAGAGTGTCATATATGAATCAACATCAATATGGTCAAGCCAATTCTCGGTTCCTTATATTCTCTCCATTTTGGCTTGACACTCAACACTCACTTCAATCTCCATCTTCATACTTCTAGCAGCTTGATCAATTCAATGCAAAGTGATTCTCCAAACATTTATCCATACAAGCAAACCAATGTAGAGACCGACTTATATCCAATATGAGTTAAGTCCTTATCATTTGACCTTTGTTTGGCATTTACTCACTTATGCATTATTGATTCATTCTTCAACCTTGATCAAAGCTAGTTCACTATCAAACTCTTCTTGCTCATGAAAAGCAACCCATTGTTGAGACCATTCCAAAATCATCAATCCATGTCTCACTTGTCATTTGCCAAATATGCTTGCTTTTTCATGATGCCATGATATCCCACAACATAGAAGCCATATCATCAACTCTATTTGCATTGTTGTCTTTTGCTTGAACAAGATTGTTTCCATGATCTTCCAATACAACAATACACAATTTTGGCCTTCATGTCAACACTATGTGGAATACCATCAAGTTTGCTTTTTCTTGTTGAACCTTTAATACACTTAGCAAACTCATTAGACCTTTAGTTGAGTTGTCATTCAATTCACCAAAACCCATTAAGGGCTAGATGCACTTACAATCTCCCCCTTTTTGGTGATTGATGACAACACAACTAAAGCTTACAAGAGATTGATAAATAATAAGATTTTTAATCCTATGATATAGTGAGCCCCCCTAAATGTGTGCATTGAAAGGAATTCAAATTTTGGCCTTAAATGCCAAATGCACATATTTATGGAAAAGTGTGAGAGCTCTCCTATATCTTAGCATTCGTGGGGTGCAAGGTGTCTACATGATAAACGTGATGCTCATGACAGTTCATGCACTCAACAAGTTTAACAATACATCATTCAAGGCCTGAATGTCACATACTAGCATAAATGGTCCTTATCAAGAGCATCAATTTAAACTATCCTTGCACACACCACTCAATTTTGAAAAATCTTATATGCCTCTCTTTTACCCCTTTACATCCACATATCAATCTCTCTTCCCTTACATCTCCCCCAATATTTCTCCCTCTTTGGCATTAATCTCCAAAAAGGATCTCTCCACCAAAAAAGAAGAAATGATGGTAGACAAGTGAGGGCAAGAGGTAGGTAAAAGTTTAGCATATAGGATTTCTCTCCTATGTTTTCTACCAAACAAAGTATGCAACAATTTAAGTCAAGATTCTTGAGAAGTTAGCATACGTAGCTCATACCTCACTTAGATGATGTTTTAACATGAGACAAACTCACACCATCACCACAAGAGATATCTACCAAATATCTAAGAATTCTCTAATCGTCACCACAAGAACAACCTTATGGTGTGATCCAACTATTACATACACATGCACACACTAGCATGTAAGGGCCTAGATGCACAAAGGTAATACGAGAGTTCATGGAGTGATATACCTTTGTTCTAAACCTCATAATCTCCACCATGATGATGATTTTCAATTTAGTGCTTTGATGGGCTTGGCACTTCTTTAAACAACAAGATCTCATATGTGCCCATCTCTCTCTGTATCATAAACTTCAAGGAGACATCACAAACTTGTGCTTCATCTCAATTCAAAGTCCACTGCTAGCTCTTGTTGTCATTTAGAGATACCAATGGAAGACATATTTCTTGATAATTGAAGATTATCCACCAATACCAAATGAAATATGATCTTCAAAATTTTGACACCAATGGAAGGAATCTTCACAAATTGATGCCAACTGGAATGGATGCTTGTATCTCATAATATCACCTAAATGTCACCTAGACAATGCTCACAAGGACAAGAAATAGCATTAAATTGCACAAGATATAGTTTCACAACTAGTGACCATTTGGATGTGGAAGGCATGTAGATCACTAATTGCAAAACCTCATAACATAGACTAAATTCCCCTTTTTGATAGTGCATACATATATATGTGGAAGGCAAGAACATATGCACTCTTGGTCAATTAAGCCCAAACAAGGAAATTTAAGCTATACTATGAAGAGTAGCTATATAAGAGTTAAAGTTGCAATCCAAATGAATATGAGAGATAACTTTACCGATTTGGATTGATTTGGTTATGTAGCATACCCATGAGAAACTTATTCTCACCAAGAGACTACACATATTCACTAGGAGAAAAGGTTAGTCTCAAAAGACACAAGACATAGAATGAGCTCCCCCTTAATATGTGCACCAAGTACTTGAATTACTTGTGAAATGCACTTGAATCGGTTTAAGAGTCTAGAGGAGTTCATCCTATATTTTGGTCAAGGCATGATAAATTTACAATAATTGAAATTATGCCATGAAAACATACCACCACCAAGGTATATAGATCACCACATAAATATTCATTAACATGATCATCATATAATTAAGACTTCAATGATTTGGATGGTGATAGCTCTCACATGATGAAATGTGGTGAATTAAAGCTTTTGTGGTCATCCAAGATCCATATTAGATTCCTAGTTCTTTCTTTACCTAAAGCAACTCACATAGAGAGCAAATGGTAAAATTCATGAAATTTGCAAATTGTGAACTAGGAGTTACCACCCTTTATTAACAAGGTCTTGGTTGATCAATAGGATGGATCATGTGCACTTGATGAGCTCAAGAGAGGAGAAATAACAATAAAAGTTCACTCTTCAATTCTTTTGTTCTCCAACTCATTCAATTTTAGTTCCACTAAAGGATTGGGGCATTCGACACTAAGCCGGGAGAACTTGGTTTATAAAGACCAAGACCTCCTAGAGTAATTGTAAATTACCCAATGTGAAACCAAAAGGAATCATCCATCCTTCCAATGTGTGAGACTGCACAACATGAACTTGAGAGAAATCTTTTGTCCCACAAGATATCAAAGTAAACTCCCCCTCAATTTGTGCATACAAGAGTACACAAAGCACACTCATGCATATCAAAGATCCTGGGCCAAGGGAGAAGTTTACACTACATTCCAATTGATTTCAAACTCCTTCAAGCTTGCTTGCAATCCAGTTAGTTTCAGCTAGTTCTTAGTTGCTTCAAAATGATGTCAAGTGATTCCAGCCGATTGTAACTTATTACTGCTGCTTGTATCTGCTAAAGTCAATCAATTTCAACTGGTTTCAATTGATTGCAGCTGCTGAATCTGAAAGCATGCAACTGATTTCTTCTAGTCCCAACTAGCTGCAACTTCTTGTTGCTGCTTGCAATTTGGTTCCAACTCCTTTGGATGCTTGTATGAGTCCTTCTCTCTCATTTGAACTCCTTTGAACCAAACTGATGCTTCTCTTCTTCACTGATTCTTCGTGACCAACTTGAGAGCCAACTAAAACTTGTTGTTGCAATTGCAATCCAACTTCATGCAGTGATTTTCAGATTTTGTCTTCCTTGAAGAAAAATTCATATCTCCCAGACTACTAGTCCAAAATGCATAAAATTTGGTAGAGATGTTCATCTATGAGTCCTTTAACTGCTGTTAAAATTTCAGCCCATTTGAACTAAATTTGGTCAATCAAATCTATTTTCTACTAAAACTGCTCAAGTCTGAAACTGCAGTGCCGAGACTGACAGAATTCAACTGAAACTGATTTTCTTCAAAACCAAACTGCATCCCAACTGTACAGCAACAAGTACTAGATGTATATAGCATGCTCACAAAGTTTCAGGTCAATTCATCAGTGTTTGAACTTCCAAATCCATGCTTGAAGGCAGTCAATTCAGATTTCTAATTTTCTGGACAGATTTGATAGTTTTCACACTTCTTCTCTTCTTGTCCCGAGAATACTCACAAGATATCATTACCATTCAGTTCTCTTATCAACAATTTAAAAGCTTATGAATTCTCTAATATAGCTCATCCAATTCAACCTCAACTTTGATTTGTCAAACTTAGATTTTTGATCTCTTAGCCCTTTGACAATTTCATCTTACTTTAGGTGAAGAGTAACCTTTAGGCTTGTGATGCATCCAAATAAATAAGCACAACCTCTTCTTATTGATTTCCTATGAATAAGCTCAAACACAAGAGGGCATTAGTAACACAAGCACTAGTTTCTCATTTAGTAATCCTTTATGTGTGGAAGGCAAGTGGGCTACCAAAATAGAGAAACCTCATAACATGGACTAAATCTCCCTTGATGCCTCATGCACACTCTTTTGAGTGGAATGGAAATGTGAATGTGCATGGTTGGTCAATTAAGTCCAAAGGGTAGATTTAAGCCATATTATGGTGAGTGGCTAACATAGATGAATCAACCCAAAATTAACTAGAGAGAGAACACATCACATAATTTTGGATTGATGACCTTCATATGATAGCATACTCCAATTGAGAAACACATTCTCATTTATCTAGTGAGACTACATACATCACTCAAAGAGAGAGGTTAGTCTCACAACACTAGTCATAAAGTAAATCCCTTTTGATAAGTTCCCTAAGTATTTGAATTTCTCTCATAGCACTTTATTCATTTAAGAACTTGGGATTTCACTCTATGTCTATGTCATGACAATAATAGAATATTCAAAATGAAATATGCCAAGAAATACTCACAACCATTTAAGCATGTAGATGGCCATAAGATGAGAATGAAAATTTGTCAATCTACCATATGACAAGATTTCATCAAAGTAGAGAGTTCTTGAATTGTGAGTGATAAGTGCCTCTACTTGAGCTTGATTCTTTAATCTTGCATTTCTTGACATTCTTGGTTTGAAGTCCACAAAGGAAAGCTAAGCCATGTATCTTGCTTGGAGTGGATGACCAATTCAATCCCAATCATGATTTTCTTCATCACCAACAAACAATAAATATCCTCAAGTGCTTCATTTTCCTAAGTGGCTACACAAGGCACAAAGGAGTTTAATTTGAAATAGATTGCACTTGAGATTTAGTTGTTACCACCCTTCTGAATATAATGGATGAGGTGGTCTCTTCATCTTCACTCTGCTCATCATCATGTTGTAGGTTTTGTCCATGAACATGTGTGCTGTCAGCTGCTATTGTCCTGGGGTCCAGCACCTCTGCTCTCTGAGCAACACTTCTGCTCTCTAAGCAGCACTTCTGCTGCCCAAAACTTCTGCTCTCTGAGCAGAACTTCTGCTGTCCAGTATAGCTACTGGTGGGGCTGGTACTACCATCAGTGCATCAGTGATAGGCTGGACATTTGCTTTGTCTTGAGGAGCTTCCACTTATGTAGCATGTATTTCTTGTGGTCTTACATCACCCATAGCCATTTGCTTGATTGCTTCACAAGGTGGCTCCTCATTACCTACAACATGAATAAGATTTTGCTCTACTAGAGAGCCATTAAAAGCATCATATGGAAAATGATTTAATTAAATCTTGAAATATTCTAGCCAATCCTAATAATTCACAACTAACACGGATTTGTGAACTACTAGAGACTACACAAGTCATGTGGCTAGCCTACACGGGTTAGGTATTACATTGGTGAATATGAAGTTTTAGAAATATTCCCTTCAATTCATCTTCGGGTCAACCATATAAGAAAAGATAATATAAATTGGTTGATAGCTTGAGTGAATATTTTCAATCAACTTGCTCAAGCACCCCGAAACATCATATCACCTTCAAGTACCTACAACACTCATCACGCACAATTTGGTACCCATACCAAGATGGGTCCATCAAGGTTAGTCACAAGAGACTTAGGCACCCAAATGGCCTTTGTGCTAACATGTGGTGAACCAATCACCTTTCTAGTACAAGTGTCATTTTTAGGTCTCCTAAGAAAATTTGAATTGATTGAAGAGTTGAGCTTAGGAGTATTAACCGTGGGACAATCTGTACTTAGATGTCCCTTTCCTCGACAAGTGTAGCAAATGCGGTGCTTGTTCTTGCAAGACATCTTCTTATCTTGCTTCTTGAGTGCTACCTTGTTGTTGATCCTCTTTCTTGATGATGTCAAACCTTCATCCTTCATGTAAGGACATGATGCAATTTCATGACCCTCATTGCATTCATAACACTTCCTCTTGCATGTTCTTGTTTTCTTGTTTGGAAGTGTGGCTTGGTCATCAACCTTGTTGGAACACATAGAGGCATAGTGTCCCACATTGGAGCACTTGACATGAGCCATCTTTTTCTTCTCTTGGATCTTTCTCATGCCTTTGTACTCTTTCTTCAAGGAACAATCTCTTACATGGTGACCCTCCTTCTTGCACTTGAAGCAAGTCATGAGAGTCTTCTTTGGTTGAACTTGCTCCTTCCTTTTAGTCACCCATATTGATTCTTTTGGCTTGTGAGAAACCTGCTTTTGCCTGGGCATCCTCTTATTGGTTGCTTTAGTCTGATCGGGAACAGAACTGGTAGCCTTCCCTTTCTTGGGGCGCAGCACTTCTGCTCGTGGAGCAGAACTTCTGCTCGGAGAGCAGCACTGCCGTTGTCTGTGCAGGCTGAACTGTACCAATCTGCTCCTTCCTCTCAAACTGTACATCTTGAAAGCCACTTGCCACCTTCGTGCCACCATCTTGTGCATTTCCATCCATGCACCCACTTGCTATGATTTCATTGAGCCTAGCAATCTCTTTTCTCATAGCCTCCATATTAGCAAGGTTAGTGGCATAAATATTCAAATCAAGATTAAAGCATTTTCCACAACCTTGACTAGTGGAGGGAGTAGAGACATCACTTGCTTTGGAAGGATGTGAGTTGCTCTCCCAAAGAAGGCTATATTGCTCCTCAAGTTCTTTGTGCTTGCCATTCAAGCTACAATACTTTTCCTTGAGTCTAATATGATCCTTCTTTAGGAGAGCATGGACATCTTGCTCTTTGGCCAAAGCCTTGCGCAAGGTGTCCACCTCACTTCTCTCCAATGCAAGAGCTTCCTCGCTAGCAATGTAAAGATCCTCTTGTTTAATTAGAGTCTTTTCTCTAGATTCTAGCTCAGCTTGTGTTGTCTCTAAGTCTTCCATTAGCTTTAAAATAAATAACTTGGTCTTTCTATCCAAATTTTTAGTTATGTTATTTATTTCTTCATCACTAGAATCATCATCACTAGAAGTATCACTAAGATCACTACTAGAGATGTCACTAGGAGGTGGAGAAGGTTTGGCTTTTGATTTTACCTTCTTACCCTTTGTCATAAGACATACATGAGAAGTGGCATGCATAGTTGAGCACTTTGGTGAAGTGGATTCATCACTTGGTCTCCACCGATCACAAGCTTCTTCTTCCTTCAAAATGTTAGTCTCACAAGATCTATAGGAAGTAGAAGTACCACATGCAAAAGTCTTGTTCTCACCAACCATTTCATTACCTTTCACATATGTTGGTAAGGGAGTTGTTGTGGCATGATCAGTTACGCCTTTTGGGAGAATCACTTGAGGCTCTTCAATTGTTTGTGAAGTTGAGCACTCCTCAAGTGGTTCGTCCAATGAGAGCAACTTCTAATCACATTTGGACTTGTCATATCTTTCCTTGAGTGTGGTCCAAATGACATGAGCATCCTCAAGAGGTTCATCATCTCCAAATATGATGGCATCAAAAACATCTTCACTCAAAGCACTAAATAAGACATTAGCAGCTTGAGCATTGTGTTGTAAGCATTTCACTTCCTCTTTAGATAGATAGGTCAAATCATCACTAGGAGGTGAAATGCTCACATCTACAATCCGCTCGATATGAGGACCCATGGTCCTAAAACAGTAAGCATACTAGCGGACGAAGATGCATAATTTGAGCCATCTAAAAGTAAAAGTTCTAGAGATACTTCCTCACATGTCGACATCGTCTCTCAAGGCGGTTAAGCCCAAAATTTGAGAGCCTAGCTCTGATACCAATTGAAAGGACCTCGATGTCGCCTAGAGGGGGGTGAATAGGCCTGTAAAATCTCAACTCGAATATATGTTAAAAACTTGAGCAGCACCTCTGCTCTGGGAGCAGAACTGCCGCTCGAGCAGAACTTCTGCTCTGCTTGATAAGTTCGAGATCACAATTCAAAATCTACCAAAGGGAGAATAGATCAAGTAATTTACTGAGCTTCCTAGGGTAGTGCTGAACCTATTTCACCACTTGGAAGTATGCGGAAGTGTACAAGTGAGTAGATCAGCACCAAACCCTAAAATCACCAATAAACATGTAGAGAGCAATACAAACAACAAGAACATAAGAGAGACAAGGTATTTATCCTGTGGTTCAGCTCGCCACCAAGGCTTGCCTATGTCCACGTTGTTGAGGAAGCCACAAAGGCTTTTAGGTCTCTTTCAACCCTATCCTCGATCTCAAGTCAAGAGAGCAAGTCTCTTGAGATGAGGGTGTTCTTACTTGTTTCTTGGGTGATAACAAACATCCCGGAGCAGCCACACAAGAGTTGGAAGCTTCCGGGCGACACCTAGCCGGCTAGGAGCCTTGCTCCAAGAGTAATAAACACAATCCACCGGCTTCAACGCGAACCAAGTGCTCTAGGATATGAAGAACAGATGGGGCTACTCTCTAATGCAATTTGGAGGCTCAAACTCTCAAGGAATCGGAGAGGAATCGAAGGGAGAAGCTTGAGGGGCTCCAATGGAGAGTGAGGGAGAGGGAGAGCACCTCTGGTCGCACTTGGGAGGGGAATGGTCATGATGACCGTTGGAGGGAGCAAGGAGATGAAGGAAATACCCCCATGTTGTCCAACGGTAACTTTAAGTCGCAGAAGTGCCGCTCGCAGAGCAGAACTTCTGCTCCCCCGGCACTTCTGCTCGCAGAGCAGCACTTCTGCTCTGACACAAACAGCCAAGAATGAGGAATGAAAATCTTGTTGTTGTGGCTGGTTTTTGAGGATGGTTTGGTTTAAGCTTTTGAGCACTTAGTTGCACATCAAAGCTTGTGCATTGTATCCCCCTTTATAGTGCGGCTTTTCCTAAACTCAAATTCAAAGCATAAAAGAATTTAAACGCCTTTGAGTCGGTTGTCACTTTCCTTTGTAATTGGGGGTTCCACCATTGCTTGTACTATCCTCTTTCTCAATATCACTTCATAATGGTTTGCAATCATACTTGTCTCATCTCTTTGAGCAAACACACCCTTGAGCTTGTGACTTGAATCTTTCCAACACATGTGAGTTTAGTCCATAGCTTCAAGTCACCTCCACTAATGATTTGATCCTCAACATAATATGACTCTTCATAGCTCAATTAGTACCTCGACTCAATGCAAGTACTCTCTTCTTCACCCTAGCCATAGTACCTTGGTCTCCTTGACCTTCACCTTCGCTTAGTACCTCGAAGCTCTTTCCTTGCTATCTTCACCCTATCAAGCCATACTCAAGTCACATCACATTAAGCATCCATTGAATAATCATTTCTTCAATATTGTGATCCTTGCTTGAACATCTTATAGATATGAATGTTGAGATCAATCAAGCTTCACATAGAGTGTCATATATGAATCAACATCAATATGGTCAAGCCAATTCTCGATTCCTTATATTCTCTCCATTTTGGCTTGACACTCAACACTCACTTCAATCTCCATCTTCATACTTCTAGCAGCTTGATCAATTCAATGCAAAGTGACTCTCCAAATATTTATCCATACAAGCAAACCAATGTAGAGACCGACTTATATCCAATATGAGTTAAGTCCTTATCATTTGACCTTTGTTTGGCATTTACTCACTTATGCATTATTGATTCATTCTACAACCTTGATCAAAGCTAGTTCACTATCAAACTCTTCTTGCTCATGAAAAGCAACCCATTGTTGAGACCATTCCAAAATCATCAATCCATGTCTCACTTGTCATTTGCCAAATATGCTTGCTTTCTCATGATGCCATGATATCCCACAACATAGAAGTCATATCATCAACTCTATTTGCATTGTTGTCTTTTGCTTCAACAAGATTGTTTCCATGATCTTCCAATACAACAATACACAATTTTGGCCTTCATGTCAACACTATGTGGAATACCATCAAGTTTGCTTTTTCTTGTTGTACCTTTGATACACTTAGCAAACTCATTAGACCTTTAGTTGAGTTGTCATTCAATTCAACAAAACCCATTAAGGGCTAGATGCACTTACAATGTCAAATATCTATAGGATAGAGTCGTGCACGTGCTCTTTTCTCCATGCTTTTTCCCCACTAGGTTGTTTGGATGGAGATTTTAGTGAGGCGTGCACGTATAGGTTGCGAAGGGCATTCCTTGCGACCAAGGTTTGAGCCGAATAGTTCCTCTTCTAATATGAGCATCTACTAGGTCATGTAGTATCGGCCATGACCTAATAGCTGAGGGGCTAACTGTTGGGACATGTCATATTCATGTGGGCCAAGTCCCTAGAAGAGGCCCTTTAGGGTGTTGTTTTGTTAATTTCATCCCTACCAAGGGGTCGCATGTAAATTACCACATGCTTATATAATGCCAAGAGCAAGAGGGCAAGGGGACTCTCTTCCACTCAATTGAAAAACTCTACTTCCACCATCTCACTCTCTCGAGCTCCCCCTACTTGTTCGGAACCTATGAGTTGACAAAAACTAAATGTCAAAAAACCAGCATCACAAATGATCATGTAACGTTTGTATATGTCATAATGTATGGAATTATTGTCACAAAGTTAAAGTTTCTAATACATAATGTCATAAATCTTATAATATATGTCATAAATCGGATAATGTAGTGACGTTATGACCTTTTGTCATACTAAAAATGTCAAAAAGTCATGTGTTTCTTGTAACGAGCTTAGGTCCACATGAACCAACAACATATTCAGACATTGAACCTAACTCAGTTCAAAAGACTAGCTTGATAGGTGAGGCCTCTCCCTACCATCAGTTACCGAATGTGGGACTAAACCTAACAATCTCTCGTCACACATCAAACCCAACACTTCACACCACACAACCCTGTACGATCTCTGGAAGACATTTTTGAGGCCCCAAGACATTTTTGATAACATGTTCTCATAATTCTAAATCTATAAGCACTAGAAAAATATGTTTGTGTATTACAATAAAAAGAAAATTTATCAAATATTTATATCTTTAATTAATAATATAAGTTGATGATATATTAAGATTATAAGAACTAAAACATAATTTTGATGTTTTTTATGTTGCAAAGCATATGACAACACTTGAAAATATCTAAATTAATCTCTAATCAGAGTTGAAAAGAAATTAATAGCTAATAAGTTAGAGTTGAGAAAGAAATAAAAAATATAGCAAAAAGGAGAGACAAAAAATAATTTTAAAAAAAACTACAAAAACAACCTAGCCTTCGAACCTAGGTCTATAAGATGTAAGGTGTTAGCACATTTATAATATCTTAGATGTAAGGTGGCAGTATAGCACATTTATGATATCTTAGAAAGCAATATTTACTTGTTCATAACTCGGTGCTGTGAATCATGATGTCGACGGCTCGTCCTCCTGCTCGGGCTCCTCCTACCCCTCATCCACTTGAGCCTCAGGCTTAGGCTCAGGCGTGGCCGACACCTCTCCTCAACCGCCTCCTCCTCCTGTGGAGTCGGCTCCCTCCGGCGGCGGCCCCTCCTCCTCGTCGATGGTCCATCGTCCTGCGAGGCCCTATACAACCAACTCATCATCCTCTGATGTTCTCCTGGCATCTTGGCTCGACCTCCTGTATTTAAAAAGAACAAACAATGTTGTATTAGAAATAACATAATAAAATATATGCAATATAAATAAAACCCTAGATCCTAAGAATATAACATAATAATACATGTATTAGAAATAATCTACATCATCCGTATTAGCCAGAGCATAAGTCTCATCATCGTTGTCAACCATGTCTAAGTACTCCTCAGTATCTGAAGATGGGACCTCGTCTTCATTTGCTTCACCTAAACGGAATCGTACTAGCATTTGTATGTCCTTCTCATTTACCACCTCATCCCCAGCGTCCTCATCATCATTCTCTACTTCCATTTTTATCGCTTCGATGAAGTCTATCATGAACGTCCCTTGCAGCCCAGCTTCTTGAAACAACTCCCTGTCATACATGTTTGTGTTGAAATTATAATTCTCATCGTTGGGGAGAGGTAGTTTAGCATGTGGTGATATCTTGTGCACAATATACCAACCAAGAGATGCTCTTTGCTTTTGCACGTGTATGACGTGTAATAAACCTGTGTGGCCTGTTGAGCCACAATATACACATCGACTCCAGGATAGACAGAATCCTGTCGAATTTCGATTAGCCCAAGATTGGGTGTCAGTCTCGTTACTCCAGGGTCGAACCAATGGCATTTGAACATGACAGGATTCAAAGGATTTTCACCGTGAAATGAAAGTTCGTATATTTCTTCAATTCTTCCAGAGTAGTCATGGTTGTCATTGCCTGGAGTACAAACTCCGCTATTTGTGGTTTTTCGATTGGGTCGACTCTGCTCGTAGCTTGATGTGTGGAAGCGATATCCCTTCACGTCATAACCGTTAAATGACTTGACCCTACAGTCAAAGCCATTTGCAACCTGTCTCAGCTCTTTACTCATAGACGCATCGGTCTGAGCCTGCAAGGTGAAGCAAGATATATCGTTATACGGTCAGAACGCAAGAGCAAGTTGGAACGTCGGACTAAGTACGACCTCGATTGGACGGTACCTTCTATCGGGACCAACAAATGAAATTGGGCCTCCCTTGCCTCGCACCGTTTGCAATTAGGGTTTCGGCTACCGAGTCAGAAAGAGGCCTCTTGGTCCATTCGAGAACAGATGAAGAAATTTCCTGTACGAAAGAAAAACAAGGGTGTTGGATGCAAAAGAGTGACGGCGAAGTGAATGAAGAAAGTTGAGAACTTACCCCATGTACGGGTCCACCTCATCAAGGTTGGTAAGCATGTATAGCATGATCTTTCGCTACTCTTCATAGTTCAATTGCTTATCTGTGGATCCACTTGTCGTGCTGAGTTGGCCTCGGAAAAGGCAAAGACTCGATTCATTTTCTCCAACATTGTAACGAGGGGGTGGATTATGCACACTAGGAAGGTTCTCAGAGTAGTATTCTTTAGTGAAGTTTGACACCTCCTCTAGAATGAATGCCTCTGCAATGAAAGCCTCAATTTTGGCTTTGTTTCTACATTTCTTTTGAAGAGTCTTTATATTTCTCTCGACTGGATAGCACCAACGCCAATGCACAGGCCCTCCCATTTGAACCTCATTAGGGAGGTGTATGATCAAATGCAGCATCGGAGTGAAGAAGTCTGGTGGAAAGATCTTCTCCAGCTTACAGACCAACACAGGTGCAACTTTCTCTAAGTCATCAATGACAGACCGAGATATCTCCATGGCACACAGCTACAGAAGAAATAGCTCAACTCTGCCAGGACAACCCACAGGAACATAGCCTCCAACCATCGTCGGAAGCCTCTCGATCCATACATGGAAGTCATGACTCTTCATCCCTAGAACTCACACACTAGATAAGTTGACTCCTCTCCTCAGATTCGCTGCATATCCATCAGGGAACGTCAATGTCTAGATCCACTGAAGTATTTATTTCCTTTGTGGCCTGCTCAAGACAAAATTGGCCTTGGGCCGTGTCCATCTCCTATCGAGCTGAGGAGGCCGCATCTCTTGCTTTGGTCTATCGCACAACAATGCCATGTCTAGTCTAGCCTTAGGGTTGTCCTTGGACTTTTCAGTGTCCATGAGTGTTCCCAAAGTGACTCGGCGATGTTTTTTTCAGTGTGCATTACATCAATGTTATGTGGCAGAAGAAGGTCATCATAATAGGGGAGCCTTTCCAAGCCCGACTTATGAGTCCACATATGTTCCTGACCATACCCCACAAAATGACTGTCTGTTTCATTGAACTTGAGAGCATCTATCTGAGCATGAACCTCGGCACCAGTCAGCATCCAGGGTTTAGGATCTGTCACCATGACACATTTGGTGAAGTTCTTGGTGTCTTGTCTGAAAGGATGGTCAAGAGGCAGGAATTGTCGATGTTGGTCGAACGTTGAATACTTGCCACCCTTCTTCAACCAGATAAATCTCATAGCTGTCTTGCAAACCGAGCATGAGAACTTGTCGTGGACACACCAGGCACAAAATATCCCATATGCCAGGTAGTCACGCAGTGAGTACTGGTACTAGATGTGCATTGTGAAGTTCGACCTTGAAGCTCGGTCGTATGTCAATACTCCTTCATTCCAAGCAGTTTTCAATTCATCCATCAGAGGCTCCATGTACACACCCATGTTATTCCCCGGGTGTCTAGGAATTATCAATGACAAGAATACAGTATGATGTTGAAATAGGACGCCGGGGGAAATTGAGGAGGATAACGAAGACGGGCCAACAGGTGTACGGGACAGCCATGAGTCCATAGGGATTGAAACCGTCTGTTGCAAACGCAACACAAACATTACGAGCCTCTCTAGCTTTGTCATGATGGATGCAATCGAAGTGGGCCCATGCTTCACCATCGGTGGGATGTACCATCTTCTCAGGATTATATCGTGTACCCTGTTTGTGCCATGTCATCTGTTTCATGGATTCCTCGGTCATGTAGAGACATTGGATCCTTGGTGTGAACGATAGGTAACGCAGGACTTTCATGGGGATAGAAAGCTGCCTCTTCGGGCCTTCACCATCGTCTACCTCCATGTATCTCGACGCTTTACACTTTGGACAGTAACCTGCATCCTTGAGATCTTTCCTGAAGAGGACGCACCCATTTGGACAAGCATGTATCTGCTCATACGACATCTTCAGTGCACGAAGTAGTTTCTGCGACTCGTACAGGCTCTTTGGCAATATGTGGCCATCTGGAAGCATGCTGCCAAATTGAACGCTTCTCGACTCAAGTTGAACTAGGACTTGAACCCCATCACAGGGCCAATGGCATCCACTTGAGAAACCATTATCCGATCATGAAGGGGTTTCTGTGCCAAAGATATCATGTCGTAAAACGCCTTTGCGGTCTTCTCCATCTCCTCCTTCGTACGTCCTTCAGCGTACTGTGCTTCTTGGAAGTCATCTAACATGTCTGCTACCTCGGCATTAGCATCAAAGTCCTCTAGACGTGGTTGCACTGCCTCCTCTCTCAAATGATGTGCTTCACCATGGTAGATCCATCGTGTGTAGTCCGACGTGGATCCATTGTTCACAAGATGTTTACCCATGTTCTCCTTGTCTTTCCTTCTCTGGTTCCCACATCTGCTACACGGGCACAATACTTTCATCTCTCCTCGCCGAGATGGGCCAAATGCATTGTTCAAGAAAGCATCTGTCTTGTGCAACCATTCATCAGTGAAATCACTTCTACTTCTGTGGCCCGAGTACATCCACTGACGGTCATCCATCCTACTGTCATACATCCGAGTACTTACATCTACATTCCGAGTACTTTCATCCTACTGTTGTCTAACAGGTGAGGATAGGTCCTAATCCCACCCACGGATACGTAGACAAGGCTAGTTCCCATTGTTAGCCCCGACCCGAGAGAATTTTGGCAGCACCTCCCCGTTGTTCTCCCGATACACATCCCTGTAGGGAGAGTGTGTATCCAGAGAACAATAGGGAGGTGATGTCGAAAGGCGGACCATGGGAACTAGCCTCATCTACGCATCCGCTGCTGTCCAAGTAACGTGGACAATCTGAAATAGATATGGTTCTCGACATCCAGAGATCTGCATACCTCCAACCGTATCTCTTCCGGACGGGAGACGCCTAACTGGGTTCATGACCTATGGCCCTTATCCGGGAGGAGAGGTTATTTATACCTAGGGTGGCGGTGGAGTCAGGTTAGCGGCGCAGTGGCAAGTCGGTGCAGTGGCGAGTCGAAGCGGTGCAGACAGACCCGCAACGGCAACGAAGACAATCGGGGCCACCGAGGATCTTTGACTCGGCTCCGACAGGTCCTTCTTCTACAGAACAGACAAAAAGGTTAGTTTCAATTAGAAATTTCGGCAGAACCTCCCCTGCACGATGAGGTTTCAAAAACCTGCAACAAACAACGGCACGATGGCCGACATCCACATATATGCGGCACGATGGCCGACATCCACATATATATGACACGATGGCCGACATCCACATACATTCACATGCATACTACTACTACTAACAACTACTTACTACTACTAACAAATACTACTTACCTCGTGGGGCGATCGACGATGATGGAACGAACGAACTCGCGGGCGAGGATGGGGCAACGGACCCCTCTCCTTCTCCTCCTCCTCCTTCTCCTTCTCCTTTCTTTCTCCTTCTTCTCCTTCTCCTTCTCCTTCTCCTCCTCCTCCTCTACTTCTCTTGTCCTCCTCTCCCCTTCTGCTTCTCCTCCTCCTCCCCCTAGGCCGACAGCAGGGAGTATTTATTCTTCTGAGGGTATTTCGATGTCGTATCTAGTGACTTCTGAGGGTATTTTCCCTCTAAGTCACAGTCGGCCCACGAGGCTCGGCCGGTGGGGCGTCGGGCGCTGCCGGCGGGGAGGGGCGGTGGTGGCGGGCCAGTAGCAGTGGGGAGGGGCGCTACAGCGGGCGGAGGGGCGCAGGGACGGCGGCAGCGGCGCTGCAAGAGCAGAGTGAGGGCGGGCGGTATGCGCGTGTGGGCAGGGGTTTTTTGTAGGGAAGCCGTCTTTGCCGAGAGTCGTATCTGAGTGGCTCTCGACAAAGGGTTCCTCTTTGCCGAGAGTGGTCTGATATAGCTCTCGGCAAAGACTTTTTAATTTTTTTTGTAATTTCTTTGCCGAGAGTCCTGGCCCTAGCTCGGCAAAGAGGCTCTTTCCCGAGAGCTTTAGGAGGCTCTCGGCAAAGTATATTTTTTGTTTTTTTCTCCCATTTTCTGGGGCCTTGCTACAGTACTACAAGCCAAGATTTGAAAGTTTGAGTATTTTCATACTTCTTGCTATATTTTGCGCAATTTGTTCATTTTCTTGATTTTTTTCGCGAGACGCCCGTTTGAACTGCAGATGCATGAAATAGTGAAACTCAGCGATTCGAAAAATGGTATTTATTCTTCTGAGGGTATTTCGATGTCGTATCTAGTGACAGACACGGAAACTCGACGGTCTCGTGTATGAGACATGGCGACAAAGTTGTGTGAGTTTTGATTTAAAATTATAAAAAAATACAAATGGAGTCAGAAAATCATGAAAATGGACGGGGGGCCTTGATATCGCATGTAGAGGCTATAAAAAAATTGGGAATGTTTGGAGCAAGTGGTGGCGCATATGATCAACCATCTTGTGTGATGAAATTTGACTTGTATGATATCTATTGTATCAGATCTAGTAAAAATTGCTAATCTAGTCAAAGAAAACAATAAAATATTTGATTACTTTATAGAAGAGCATGTGACGAAACAATAACATATGCAGATGACTTATTAAAGATTTAAAGTATTTCGCGTGATAGAGATGTTATGGATATTTTTTTGTTAATAAGAGATGACATGGACTTAATGGAGAATGATATGGTCACTTTGTATGAAGAAATAGAACATGATGACATGGACTTAGTGGAGAATGATGTGGACAACTTGCATGAAGAAATAAAATATTTAATGGGATCACTTAGTGGAGAATGATGTGGACATCTTGCATGAAGAGAGAAATATTTAGTGGGTATTAGCTTTATTAGAGTATATATATATATATTAAAGATTTAAAATATTTCACGTGATAGAGATGTCATGGATATTTTTTTCGTTAATAAGAGATGATATGGACTTAATGGAGAATGATATGGTCACTTTGCACAAAGAAATAGAACATGATGACATGGACTTAGTGGAGAATGATGTGGACAACTTGCATAAAGAGATAAAATATTTAGTGGGATCACTTAGTGGGGAATGATGTGGACACCTTGCATGCAGAAAGAAATATTTAGTGGTTATTAGCTTTATTAGAGTTATAGATTATATAAGCACCAAAATCAAGAGAGTGGTGAGTTTACCATCTGAACTCGTACACATCAATGTTCCCCTTTTTTGATGTCATCTTAAACAACGGCAGCAGGCCTCGTGTTTCTTTTTTTGAGTTTCTCAAATATGCAGGAGAGTTTTGTATTTTTTTTGTGAGACTTAGTTACATACGTAGACTCTTATAAACAAGAGCGCACATTCACCCTATCCATGTGAATGCACGCACGCATACATTACCCCTACGAGCACCTCTGAAGAACTGAGTTGGGTCGATAAATCTTCAGATTGACGAAGTCACCATAGACGTCTCGTTGTTGATGGACATGTCGCCTACCACTAAAAGAATAGTGCTATTAAATCTTAGAATAAATCTAAGAAAATTTGAACCTAGCAATAAAAGAATAATAACGTTAAATCCTGAAATAAATCCAAAAAAAAAATACAAATACTCATGTCAAGTCGAGGACTTGAACCTCAGTGGACAGGTTCCATCATAATGAACCCAACCAGCTACTTCACAGGTATTCTGTCTTACTTTAGCTTGATCCTAAATCCAAACAGCGCGTCTCAAAAAAAATCCAACACACGCACGCGCGCGCACACATAGATAAAATTTGACCAAGTTCATAAATGTATTAATATGTACAATTCAAATAATTGCTTTATCAAAGCATATTTCATGAAGAATTTAATCTAAAATCAAATTTTTTATATATATGTCACTTGCTAAACCTTGTGTCCCTAGTTTGTCGCTAAAAACTTATAACCTATAAATGACATAATCTATAATGTTTAATCTCTTAAACCAATGTTGACTATGTTTTGCTAGACATACATTTCGTTCCACTGCTTGTATGCAGTGTTGCTGCAGGCTGCTACCAATCGAAGACTCAAGGTGTGTTTGGTTGGCCGCCACGCCCAACCATGCCACAACGAATGCCACCACAAACTGATACACATACAAGGTCAGTGTTTGGTTAAGCATTTAATTTTGTCACGCCACATACTTTTGAATAGAATCTAGTACTATTTTTAACCATAGTTGTGGTGTAGTTTTTGTTCGCCACAACTCGCCATAAAAAGTTTAGCGTCGCCATAAACTCTGGCGCATGGCATGGTTGGGTGTGGCAATGAACCAAACCGGCCTGGGACATGTGAGGAGCCAAACAACAACATCAATTGACCAACCGAACACTGCCATAAATACCAAAATGACCCATTTGCCCTTACCCTTTGTTGGACACAAATTTTAGTGACCCTTTTATGCCACCAATTGAATATAGGAAAATGTATATAAATATTGTCACCAATTCAAACATATATATTGATCACAATCACTTCATGATCATTCATGAATCCTAAAATCCACATAACAATTGCTTCTATCACTCCTTTAAGATCTTCATTGGTGACCTATTACTAAGTTTACTTCGTAGTACACCCAACTAGGTAATTGCCCGTGCATTGCAACGGGGACGATAGAAAATTACATCAAAATATCTGGTAGCCAAGACAAAATCAAAATTATCATGATACTTCAATTTTGCATGTGAGACAATAGCTTGAACATTTGGGTTGAGGCAAATTATGTTTCTACAACAATCAATACATGCTCACACCATAGTCGAACAGAGTTATTATTGTACTACTAGCTTATCAGATTTATTAAATAAAAAGGTAGCTGTTACATAGTTGTAGCCATGTTTTCTTATAGAAAATATATATTACAATATCAATTGTTTATTTGTGAAACTGAAAGTCCTTGCTCCCTGCAGCTCCGAGGTTTCTGTAGGCTGTTCTTGTTTTTCGCCGGGACATCCTTATAGTTGTTTATGATGCTGACCACTGTAGTCCGGATTTACCCAGTGGGCAATAATTGTGAATTGTGATGTTGTTGAAAGATTGAAATTATATCCATACAGAGCACATCAAAAAACTTTGATTTATGCTACAATCTTATACTTGTTTTCAACAAGGCTATCACCTGAAGTGCCCGAGCAGTCGGTAACAACCAAATGAAATGTGATTCCATTTAGCTTTTTCAAAGAAGAACCGGTCAAAGTTGTCAGCACAAAATCTGTGTTTTTCAGTACATCGACTGCAAGCTGCTGCTCTTTCTCTCCTCTTTTGCAAGGGGTTTGAGCTCTTTTCTGATGTCTGGTTTAGTGTTCCTTCTTTAGCCTCTAATAATTTGCTATCGAGCACTTACAGGATGTCGGTTCTTGGTCGTCGCTCTTCACTTAGATTGAAAACCTAATCAACATGATCCAGTCTCATTGCAAAGAGGTGCATTGAGACATACTTTCAGCTGATAAAAAAGAGGTCCTTCCTCAGTTCAATGGAAAAGAGCATCAATGCATTAGGCAGATAGACAAATAAAACGTCAATGATGGTTGTAAAGTTCATCGCTTACCTAAACGAGTCATGGTATTAGCAGTGAAGGAAAAACAAATCTGTGTCAGCAAGATAGAGAGTAACAACAAACTTATGACTGCCCATCAGTTCAGATGGGTATGTGAAAATTTAACTAAATTTGAATCACACCTCTTTTATTAATTTGACTTAAATAACATCTACTCCCTCCGTCCACGAAAGAATCAATTTCTAGTGTTGTCTTAAGTCAAACTTTTTAAACTTTGACCGAATTTCTAGAAAAAAAACTATCAAGATTGATGATACTAAATTTATATCATTAGATATATCTTCGAATATATTTTCATAATGTGTTCATTTTATATCATAGATGTTATTACTTTTTTCTATAAAGTTAGTCAAAGTTTAAAAAATTTGAGTGACACGGATTTTATGAATTAATTCTTTTATGGACAGAGGGAGTATATAGCTTTGGGACTGTAAAACTGGTGAAAAATCGTGTAGTTTGTAGCAAACATAACATTATATTACAACAGTCATGCCAAGACTGGATGCTCGTACCTTGTGCATTCGTTTATACCTGCAGCTACAAGCCTCCATACTGCACCAAGAACTGGACAAAAGTACAGGCAGTACCTGAAGCCTAAGATCATAACGCCACGGTGGCAGAAAGCTGAGATTGTGCTGTAAATCATCACCAAAGCCAAGTACCATATTACAACTAAGAAATATAGGTAAATCTGTAATTTTCATGTAAATGAATTTCGCAATTTGCATGTCTAGTGCCGATGTCTCTTGATATCGAGCATGAGAGAAAGAACATAGATCCAGATCTGAACCAGAGTGCCGATTTAGCCACGTTCCTCCACATCACAAAGTCAATGATCCTTTCCCAGGGACCTTTCAACTCTGATTGCTCCACGAAGTCAGCTCCTATGTGTTAAAAGAGGAACAGTCACAGTGGAAGGCTTAGCAAAATTGCTCCGTCGAGACTCTAGAGCAGGAGAACAATTAGAACAGTAGACACGACATCAGGATAGCGACAACCATCATGTATGCGAATGGAAGGAGCTGACCATTGCTCACCGCAGGTAGCAACATCCAGCGCCGCCGTTGCCTTGTCCACGGCCGTCGTCGCATGGTTCGGATACCTAAAAGACGTAAGGGATCTGGTCATCTGGATGATGCCAGAGGCACGGATGGGCATGGCAAAGCATGTGGTTGATGGTCAGCGCAATAAAATTGTTTCCTGTCGCACAGAGCGACGGGGCGGTGCGGAGCGGCATATCGACGCGGGGTGGGCAGGGCAGGTCGGCGGCGTACGAGGCTGGCGGCAGCGTGACAGGGTGGGGCTCCGGCGTCACAGGGGCGAGGGAGGGGAGGTGATGCGGCTTCAATAGCGGAGGGGCACAGCCGGCGGCGAGGGAGTTTGTGGCAGAACCTCCCGATAATGTGGCCCACCCGCACACGTCATTGTTATAAAGAAGCCCAATGACAATGCAAATGAAACACATTACTGGAAAGAACTGTCGGGTGTCCCCGAGAGAACCCCGAATCATCCACGAGTACAGGATCGTCTTGTCTTTAGGTGAAACAATTACAACATTACCAAATTTGATACAAAATACAATCGGAGTGCGGAAGCAAGAGATATAAACTTTACAAAACCATGAACAAGTTACTTTTTACATAAACATAACTGGTATTGCGGAAGTAGAATAGTATTACAGAACCACACTTAGGCGGAGTACCTAAGTTGGAGAAGAAGTAACCAGATCATGTCGAGCCCACGGACACGATCGTGATCGACATCAACGACTAGAAACCTGTAACAGGGATTTAACAAACCCTGAGTACTGTCGGTACTCAGCAAGACTTATCCGACAAAGGAAAAAGACTGTAGGGTCATGCTAGCTTTAAGGGATGTAGTGGGGCTAGCAATAGAGAAGGAATTTGCAATAGAGAAGGAATTTGCAGAAAAAGTATTTTTAGCAAAACATTTCTCTTTTCCTTAGTAATTCAAAATACACCATTAGTATCCTTTTAGAATGAAATATCAATTCCCAAATGCTTTGGTTTTGAAAACTCTACGTTGAGGGTGCGAGATCGAGTCTCTTTTTATCGTAGAGCAACGACGATTCAAACCGCTTCATCTACCCAGCTGGGGGTTCCCAATCACACAATATGGCAGGACTCTAACCTGCAACATATTGCACAACCACAACTGGTTTGTATGGCAGGACTCTAACCTGCAACATACCAAAGCACCACGACGTTGTATGGTAGGACTCTAACCTGCAACATATCAACCTGTATCCCGTGATTGGTACTATCATGCACTCGATCAAGGACCAACAACGGACGGTTCCTAATCGACACAGACAGGAACACTACATCAAGATTCCATTCCGGATGCAAGTTACCCGCCCGGTATGAATTTCATTTTTCATCATTTATCAGTTTGTACCTGAGAGAGGTATCCTAATAGTGATAACTCATCATCCCTTAGTTTGCTCAAGGCCTAAGCAGAGGATGATCTCATCACCGTGCATCTTGGCTAAGCATTTACAAATAAATAGGTACCAAGGATAGAGTAAAGGTAACCAACTGGTAATGCAGCTACTGGTGTCATTCAACTCCTACTACTTAAATGCAGTTGATAAATCATTGTATAAACTTTGCAATAGAAACGGAAAGGTTAAATGCACCGGGGCTTGCCTTCGTTGCAGGGAAGACTAGGATCCAAAAAGGATCCACAGAAGTTAGTTTCTTTTCATCTCGAAGTGAATGTGCTCCCTCGGAAGCTTGTCCTCCAAGGCTCCTCTTCCGAGGCTCGATCAACTGGACCTTCTCGATCCGGAGCTTGATCAACTCAAACTTCTCGCTCTCGAATACTACACGTAGATAAATGATGTATGCTTTAGCATGATGCCATGTGATGCATGCTAAGGTGCAGGATAATTTAAAATGCATAACTTGGTCTATAATTTAACCAAACATGATTAACTAAATACATGAACATAACTGTCGGGGGTCCGTGAAAGGGGGTACCCCCAATCAACGCAAACAAATAGGGTAAACCTAGAACACCGGTTAATAACAGACCTAACTAGTCTAACCCCCTAAAAAACCAACCCCTCGAGGCCTACAACGCTGGCCCACCAACCCGAGCCCTCCAGGCTAGGCCTCGGGCGAAAGCTCGTTTTCCGTCTCGCCCGAGCCCTCCAAGCCAGGCCTCGGGCGAACGCTCGTTTTCCGTCTCGCCCGAGCCCTCCGAGCCAGGCCTCGGGCGAACGCTCGTTTTCTGTCTCGCCCGAGCCCAGCAAGCCAGGCCTCGGGCGAACACTCGTTTTCCGTCTCGCCCGAGCCCTCCAAGCCAGGCCTCGGGCGAACGCTCGTTTTCCGTCTCGCTCGAGCCCTCGCCCGAGCCCTCCAAGCCAGGTCTCGGGCGAACTCTCGTCCTCCGGCTCGCCCGAGCCCTCCGCGTCAGGCCTCGGGCAAGCGCTCCAATACCCTTCGAGCCCCCCACAGCCGAACACCACACCTCGAGACCCCACGCGGGGACCTCGAGCCTCTCTGGCACAGCGGCCTATCCCTCGAGACGCTTTATGCCCCCCTCGAGCGGCGCAGACATCGGATGCCAGCCCCATACAGCGCATTTAATACATCCACCTACTCCAGTCACGTCCTCTGTGACACAACGTGTGCCACAGTGGTCTGGGGCAGAGTCAAGTCTCGTTTTCACCACAAGTATGGGCGAAAAGGCACCAGTGAAGCACTGTTAACCCACGCCCTACACTGTGGCACGTCCAAGCCACGCCTCGAGGCCCAGATGCCTGCCGCTCAATCGATTTTCACGGGACTTGCCCATACCTGCGGGGACTCGAGCCCCCCGTAGGCGCCGCCTCGAGGCCGGTTCTGCGCCCCTCGAGCCCTAACTACTTCCATGCTATTGGAGGACAGGTACCCCAAGACCCGGAGGGACCCCGCCGCGTCCTGTACGTTTCGGGATGGGTGGTGTACGGCTTCCACCTCGCCACGCCTCCACGTCCGCGCCCAGGATGGAGGCCACACTTCAAGGACGCTTCAACAGCAACGCCCACGTTGGCTACAATGTCTTCGACAAGACAGGGTTCCTACCCTTCTTCGTATGGGACACAATACACCCCGACACCTGTAATACCCTTGTGTAACCCTGGCCTCCCCTTGCTCTATAAAAGGGGACACCAGGGCCCTCATTCCGGGGCTCGGAGACAGACACGTTAGAACACAAGTCCACACACATACACACACGAGTCCGGACTCCGGTCCACGCTCATTGAGCTTGTATTCGCCCCTATACAAGCACTTAGGTGCAAGTAATACAAGAATCTCCTCCCCCGCTGGACGTAGGGCCTTCTTTGCCCGAACCAGGATAAATCCTTGTGTCATCTTGCATCACCATCCAGGAAGAGAGCACACGATCATATTACTCGTTGGTGTCATACCCCCGGGTTCGAAACACCGACAGTTGGCGCGCCAGGTAGGGGCATTCGCATGTCGAGTCGGTTTCTCGCCATTTCTTGGATGGCTGCTTCGACTCCTTCGTTCTCTGCCGGTGCCGTCATCTGGTTCGGGAGCCTCGAGTTCCTGGCCACCGACAACGGCAACGAGCTGACCTTGCTCTCCACGGAGGGCCCGAGTGGAGGGCGTGTCGCGCTACCCCATGCGAGGAGCATGGCACGTCGCCCACACCACCACGCGTCGCCACCCCGTGAGCGGCGCCGTCGTCACCATCGTCGCCAGGCACAGGCGGTGCCGGCGGCATACACCCACTTCCCCGCGGCCGGCGCGGAGTTCCCAAGGAGGAGCCTGCCCGGCGCACGGCCGGAGACTTCCCGGGCGCGCCCGCACCCGCCCAGCGACTTCGCGTTCATCATGCGCACGGACCAGGAGCCAGACCAGAGGCTTCCGAGCCGTGCACCGTCGACGCCGCCCAGCCTCCTCCCGCACGGGGTGTACCACGCTCGACGCCGGCAGTTCCCGTTCGGCCTCGACAGCTCCGCGGCAGCCTACGCCCACCAGCTCAACGAGCGCAGTCGGGGCCGACAGCCGGCGGAGCAGGAGGAACGCCCGGGCGTGCTGCTGCAGGCCATGGCCAACCTGGAGATTGTCCACCCCGCGCGCGTCGACCGCGGCCTCTCACGAGCCGTCGGGCCACCTCGTCAAGCCACCTTCGTGGAGTGGTACCACGAACTGCAGCCCCGGCACGAGCCAAGGCGGCGCGGCATCACCAGCTCTGACTCCGATGAGTACGACTACCATGACCCTGACCTCTGGGACCCTACCAGGGAATGTTTCCAGCTCGAGGGGGTCACGGACGATGCCGAGGACGACGGCGACGACGACACCAGGCCGGCGCTCAACCTCGAAGGGCCCGGAGACGTGGCTGCGGCAGGCGGTCACGCGTTCAGGGGAGGAACGAACCCCCGGCACCGGCTGCACCATCCAAGCACAGCGACGACCGAGCGGCGTAGCTCGCGCAGCTGCGGGAGGCCATCGCCAAGGCTGAGGAGGACCGCCAACGACTGCTGCAGCTCGAGAAAACCCTAGCACAAGAACCAGCCCAGCCTCGAGGCGCCGGCGTTCGTGGCCGAGCTCGAGAGGTCCACCGGCAGATTCTCGAGGACGGGGCGCCAGCACGCCCCGAGGCGCGTTTCCCGCGAGCCGGGCAGAACGTGGCAGAACCTCCCGATAATGTGGCCCACCCGCACACGTCATCGTTATAAGAAGCCCAATGACAGTGCAAATGAAACACATTACTGGAAAGAACTGTCGGGTGTCCCCGAGAGAACCTCGAATCATCCACGAGTACAGGATCGTCTTGTCTTTAGGTGAAACAATTACAACATTACCACATTTGATACAAAATACAATCGGAGTGCGGAAGCAAGAGATATAAACTTTACAAAACCATGAACAAGTTACTTTTTATATAAACATAACTGGTATTGCGGAAGTAGAATAGTATTACAGAACCACACTTAGGCGGAGTACCTAAGTTGGAGAAGAAGTAACCAGATCATGTCGAGCCCACGGACACGATCGTGATCGACATCAACGGCTAGAAACCTGTAACAGGGATTTAACAAACCCTGAGTACTGTCGGTACTCAGCAAGACTTATCCGACAAAGGAAAAAGACTGTAGGGTCATGCTAGCTTTAAGGGATGTAGTGGGGCTAGCAATAGAGAAGGAATTTGCAATAGAGAAGGAATTTGCAGAAAAAGTATTTTTAGCAAAACATTTCTCTTTTCCTTAGTAATTCAAAATACACCATTAGTATCCTTTTAGAATGAAATATCAATTCCCAAATGCTTTGGTTTTGAAAACTCTACGTTGAGGGTGCGAGATCGAGTCTCTTTTTATCGTAGAGCAACGACGATTCAAACCGCTTCATCTACCCAGCTGGGGGTTCCCAATCACACAATATGGCAGGACTCTAACCTGCAACATATTGCACAACCACAACTGATTTGTATGGCAGGACTCTAACCTGCAACATACCAAAGCACCACGACGTTGTATGGTAGGACTCTAACCTGCAACATATCAACCCGTATCCCGTGATTGGTACTATCATGCACTCGATCAAGGACCAACAACGGACGGTTCCTAATCGACACAGACAGGAACACTACATCAAGATTCCATTCCGGATGCAAGTTACCCGCCCGGTCTGAATTTCATTTTTCATCATTTATCAGTTTGTACCTGAGAGAGGTATCCTAACAGTGATAACTCATCATCCCTTAGTTTGCTCAAGGCCTAAGCGGAGGATGATCTCATCACCGTGCATCTTGGCTAAGCATTTACAAATAAATAGGTACCAAGGATAGAGTAAAGGTAACCAACTGGTAATGCAACTACTGGTGTCATTCAACTCCTACTACTTAAATGCAGTTGATAAATCATTGTATAAACTTTGCAATAGAAACAGAAAGGTTAAATGCATCGGGGCTTGCCTTCGTTGCAGGGAAGACTAGGATCCAAAAAGGATCCACAGAAGTTAGTTTCTTTTCATCTCGAAGTGAATGTGCTCCCTCGGAAGCTTGTCCTCCAAGGCTCCTCTTCCGAGGCTCGATCAACTGGACCTTCTCGATCCGGAGCTTGATCAACCCAAACTTCTCGCTCTCGAATACTACACGTAGATAAATGATGTATGCTTTAGCATGATGCCATGTGATGCATGCTAAGGTGCAAGATAATTTAAAATGCATAACTTGGTCTATAATTTAACCAAACATGATTAACTAAATACATGAACATAACCATTAAGAAAAAGATAACTGAAGATGCAAAGATTAACCATACCTTCTTATGAACAATAAGTTACCTAATTATTTAAACAAAACTCTTTTAACTATTTCTTTATTAAGAAAACATAGGAAAAAGAGTTAAACTAAAACTTGTCAAATTGAGCCCAAACTTTTTGAGATGATTCATTATATAAAATGACAGTGGCAAAACAAATATTACACTTTTTGAACAAAGATATAAACCTGCAGAATTAAATTAAACTAAAAGCATTTAAATGATTAAATAAAGCATAGAAACAAGAATAAAATTTATTTTCTCCAACAGAGCTCAAATTTTTTGTGAAGATACATTTTCAGCTAAAACCAGTAGCAAAAATAGTTTCATGATTTTTGGACATTTAAATAAGCCTACAAAAATCATCAAAGCATATTTATTAATTAAAAGGTCTATTTAAAACACTTTCAAAATTTGTTCAAAACTCAAGTTTCATATTTTTCATAAATATTAGACATCTTGGGAAAGCTACACAAAAAGTTTCACAAATTTTGGAGCTTCCTACAAAAACATATCAAAAAGACAAAAACCTAACACTATTCCCTTAAACTGGAAAAAGGAAAAACCCTTTTTCCCTCGCTGACAGGAGGGCCCCAGGCGTCAGGCCTCTTCTTCTCCCCCATGCCAAGACCAGAACCCGACGGGGCCTTGACCAGCCGCTCGGCCGCGTTGACCGCCCTCCGGCCTCCTCACCGGCGAGGTCTCCGGCGATGGCGAGGACTCCAAGCCCCCTCCCTTGACCCTGCGCACTGATCTCCCCTCTCTTCTTGCCTAGCACGCACACAGAAGCAAGCCCACCGCGACCATGGCGGCTTGACCATGCCGAGCACGGCGGCGCCGAGACGTTCCGGCCACCAGGGCTCGGTAGAGACCTAACCTATGGCAGAAACACACTCAGGGACACTCCAAAACCATGGTGCGCACCCTAGTTCACTTGGAGACAACCTCGACCAAGGATGGCCATGGCGGTGGCTGCTGTGTGGCTCAACCCGGAGACTCTAGCGCACTCATGCACTCCACGTCGCGCACAGCTTAGCAAGCACGCAGCTGAGTGGACGGCGGCGTGGCGCGCGGGCAGACGGCGGCGGCGCGGCGGCTCGAGGTGCAGAGCACCTCGCTCTGTTCTTTCCCCCTCTCTCTCCGGTTACTATAGCGCCCAGATTTTTCCCCTTTTGAAAATCTCCAGATTTTTGTACTGCACTACAAAAACTCCAAAAACAAAAGTTGCTCCAAATTTTGTGTTCTACAAGTTTTCTTTAAGAACCAAAGTCAAATTCGGTTTATATTTTGAAATGGAGTTCAAATCTAAATTTGGACCAAACTGAATTTCAAAATTACTTTTGAATTTTCTGAACAACTTCAAATTTTACCAATATAAAAGGTGTTCCTTATAAAATTATCTACAACTTTGTTTTTGGTCATATATCAAAAATTTTCTTAATTTTTGAACTACACAAACGGGGATAAAACTAGGTTTAGAAATTAATTTCTAATTTGAAACCAATTCAAACTAGTTTTCCAAATTACTTCAGATTTTATTTAGTAACATGAAAATCTATATTAATAAAAGTTGTTGCTTTTAATCCTCTCTACAACTTTGATTAAAGCACCAAAGTCTAATTCTTTTTAGTTTTTGAAATCTAGTTTAGGGGTAAAATTTAGGGTTTGAAAGATTTCAAATTTATTCAAATTTTTGTACAGAACCTTTGAAAACTTTGAATACCAAAGTTCTACCTCTCAAAAAGAGCTACAGCTTTGCTTTTGAAACCATTTTGAAATTTGATATACTTTTTGACTTATACAAAAAGGGGATAAAAAGGAACATAGAAAATTATGGTTTTCTACTTATCATTTCATGTTACATAAAACACTTATGTAAATCACACAAGATTATGCAACATCTATGTGTCGGTGTTTCTACCCGGGGGTATGACACTAACTAGTGATATGATCGCGTGCTCTCTTTCTGGATGGTGACGCAAGATGACACAAGGATTTATCCTGGTTCGGGCAAAGAAGGCCCTACGTCCAGCGGGGGGTGGATGTTCTTGTATTACTTGCACCTAAGTGCTTGTACAGGGGCGAATACAAGCTCAAGGAGCGTGGACCGGGGTCCGGACTCGTACGTGTGTGTGGTGAGGACTTGTGCGTGCGCGTGTGTCTAGCCGTATGTGTGTAACCGTCTATCCGTGCGCGTGAAGGGCCCTGGTGTCCTATTTTATAGAGCAAGAGGAGGCCAGGGTTACACAGGAGCGGAGTGTACAACGCCTGATACGGCGTAGGGTAGGAATTCTGTCTTGTCGGGGACACTGCAGCCGGCGTGGGGGTTGCTGTTGAAGCGTCCTTGAAGCATGGCCTTTCTCCCGGGCGCGGACGTGGAGACGTGGCGACGTGGAGGTCGTGCAGCGCCCACCCCGGCACGTACATGACGTGGCAGGGTCCCTTCGGGTCTTGGGGGTACCTGTCCTCCAATAGCATGAAAGTAGCCAAGGGCTCGAGGGGCGCAGAGCTAGCCTCGAGGTGGCGCCTACGGGGAGCTCGAGTCCCCACAGGTATGGGTAAGTCCCGGTAGGTCTGTCCGCACAGCGGGAATCCGGGTCTCGAGATGCGGCACGAGCGTGCTACAGTGCAGGGTATGGCCCAACAGTGCTGTACTTGTGCCCTTTTGACCATACTTGTGGTGAAAACGAGGTTTGACCCTGACCCTGGTTTGCTGCGGCACGCATCGTGTGCCAGAGGATGTGACCGGAGTAGGTGAAAGCATTAAATGCGCTGCATGGGGTTGGTACGGTCGTCAGAGCTGGGAAGCAGGAAGCTTCCTCTTCGTGGGAGGCTTCGAAGGGTAGCGGAGCGCTCGCCCGAGGCCTGGCGCAGAGGGCTCGGGTGAGCGGAGGTCGGGCGCCGGCTCGAGGCCTGGGGTGTGGTGAGCCTCGAGGGATAGGTTTCCGTGTTAGGGAGGCTCGAGGTCCCCCCGTGGGGTCTCGAGGAGCGGTATACGGCTGTAGCGTGCTCGTGACCTATGCGCCGGGGCTCGAGGGGTTGGCTACCAGGAGGCGGTCGGTAAGGCTTTGGCGAGCCTAAGTTCCCTGGCGGTGGGCCAGCGTTGCAGGCCTCGAGGGGTTGGTTTTTTGAAAGGTTAGTCTAGCTAGGTTTCTTATTAATTGGTGTTCTAGGTTTAACCTATTTGTTTTGCGTTGATTGGGGGTACCCCTTTTGCGGTCCCCCGACAGTAGCCCCCGAGCCCTTGTTTGAGTGCTTGCACTCGAGCAGGGGCTCTCGACTGGGATCTCGAGGGTTTAGCTAGCCGCTTCTCGAGGGTTTGGTTGCTTTGATTCCGTGGGTGTCGCGCGAGCGACACCCGCGGGTGTAGCCCCCGAGGCCACGGGGGAGTGGTTAGGACTCCATCGTGGGCTTTTTACGTGTGCGAGTGTGAGTGTTAGTTACATTTTTTAGGTTCGGGGGCGTCGAGCCCCTGAGTTTTTTTTACCCTGTTTCATCGAGGGGTGCCAGGCTGAACCGACCGGCCGGCTCTTCGAGCTGTCCGGCACACCGGTTGCCCTGGCTTGTCATCTCGCGAGTCCTTTCGATCGGATGTGAGGGGGGATGCCTCGTACTACCACGAGCGGGCGAGTATCGAGGTTCCCGGTGAGCTGGTAGCGGGGGAATCCAAGTGAGACCTCGTGCCCCGTTCGATGGGGTCGATTGTAGCCCGGAGGCGATCTCATAAAGCATGGGTGCTCAGTCTGCAGGAATGCCGGGTCCATTCGATAGGACCTGGTGGCTCGATGCCTCCCTCCGAGGGGATCTCACTGCATGTCGTGCTCCCTGCCTTGGATACACGTGAGGGGCCTCGAGGGCTTGGCCCTCGAGCGATGCTGCGAGTGGCACCCCTTGGTGTCCCTGACTCGGGTGCTCGAAGCCAGCTGTCGTACCCTCTTCGAGGGCCAGCCTTCGCTGCTTCGAGGCTTAGGGCCGGGGCCTGTTTTTACCTTCTTGAAGAAGCCTCCGTCGCTTGGAATCCTTCTGCCCGTTGGGCGCGCCTTTTTAGGCGAGGTAGTGGAGATCGTGGCGCTAGGGCGACTGACAAGAAGTCAGAGCGGCGGCCGTGGTGGGTCAGGAGGAGCGGAGCGAGTGCGGAGTTGCCGCGTGTACCTGTCGACCAGCTCGAGATGCGGTTAGGTGGGCACATTAAATGCGTGCGGTTACCTTTTCGCCGCCGTGGGAGACCTCGCCCGTTGGGGTTTTCTCTTATAAATATCAAAAGAGGGGTGAGGGATTCTTTTACTTTGCCTTTGCCTTCAGCCACCGCCGTAGCCTCCACACGCCTTCTTCCCGAGCCAGCAATTGGGAATCTTCCCGGCCGCCCGTCCGCCGCTCAGATCCGCGCCGTCGCCGCCATGGCCGCCCTGTCCCAAGTGCTGCCGCCCGAAGACTCGAACCCGACGAAGACGACGCAGCAAGAGCTGGAGACGCTGGTGGAGCGGGGGCTTCTCCGCCCCAACCCGCAGGAGGGGCCGGCGTGGTGGATTGTCCCGTTGGCGGACCACCAGGAGCCGCACCCGCCGGAGGGGTATGTGGTGAGCTTTACACGTTACCACCGCATGGGGCTCGGCGTTCCGCCGAGCCGCTTTATGCGGGGGCTGGCTCACCACTTTGAGGTGGAGCTCCAGCACTTCTCCCCCAACTCGATTTCGCACGCCGCCATCTACGCCGCGGTGTGCAAGGGATACCTGAAGATCGAGCCGCATTGGGAGATGTTCGTCCACCTCTTCCGGGGCGAGCTCTTCCACAAGGCCGCGAAGCCGAGCGGGAGGAGGCTCGCACGTGTGGGGTCCCTCACCATCACCGTGAGGACCGGTCCCTCGTCGGCCAACGTCCCCCGTGAGTACCTCCGCTACAAGCTTTCCAGCAACCAGGCGGGGTGGGACGACCACTGGTTCTACCTGCGGAACGAGAACGGGCTCCTTCCGCAGTACACCGGCAGGGTCATCACCCAGCGCCCGGAGAAGTGGAACTGGGGCGTCGCGGCGGACAGGCAGAGTCACCTGGTGCCGCTGATGAGCACGATGAGGGCGCTGGTGGAGGAGAAGAAGCTGACTATCCAGGCGGTCATCTGGGCGTTCCATCAGCGGAGGGTCCTTCCTCTGGCGGACCGCCCCCTTCTCATGTTTGAGATGGGGCCAAACGCCTCGCCCGAGGCGCTGAATCAGTCGAGGATGGCCGAGGAGAGGCTGTCTCGCAACAAGGCCACCTCCCAGGTGACGGTCACGGTCCACGGGTCGTTCCGCCCAGAGGAGGCCACCCTGATCGCCATGGCACCCGACGAGGGGTGCCTCGACCCGGTAAGCTTCCTTCGAGCTAGACTGTCTCGAGCCACCCTTCCTTTCCTTTTTCTTCGAACTTTGTTCGCTCTCTTTGTGGTTTTCCTTATCAAGTTTCCTTTTTGCAGGGGGCGTTCACATGTCGCGCGTCGAGGCCCCCGGTGAGGGAGGACGCCGTGGAAAGACAGGTGAGGCGCCTTTCTGCTCAGAAAGATAAGGAAAGTAAGGATGCAAAGAAGAAGAAAGAAAAAGAGAGGAACTTGCGCCAGTCGGCCCGGGAACAGAAGCTCGCGAAGGCTCGTCGTAACCGGCAGCCTGGAGAGGAGTCCCCCGAGCTTAGTTCCTCGAGCTCGGAGGAGGAGGACGATGATGAGGAGGAGAGTGATGACGAAGGGATGGATGCGCGTTTGAGGCGCGCGGGGGTCGTCGACGTCAGGGCTGACCGCTCCTTTGTGCAGGAGAATGTCTTGGAGGTCCCCCCGGCGAAGGGATCGCGCGGGACGCAGCCGCGGAAGGCTGCGTCAGGCCCAGCCTCGTCGGAGGCTCAGGGCACGTCGAGCTCCGTGCCGGACGTGCCCGCTGACGCGAGGAAGCCTCAAACTAGGAGCGCCATCGCCACGGCGCAGAAGGAGGCCGCGACCGCGTCGACCCAGGCGGGGGGTCTCGAGAAGGGCCGTCGTCGAGGAGCGGCCAATACGTCGAGAAGGACTCCGGGCCCGACCACCGCAAGGCGTCGAGGGCAACATCGAGCCCGCGGAGGAGCGGGCAGCACGAGAGGGCGTCGAGTCCGCGCCACCATGACCGTCGAGGGGGGAGCCCCCGATCGTCTCGTGACGAGAGTCGCGAGCGACCTCGGAGCCCGTCGCCGCACCGCCGCCGGGAGAAGGAGGCAGGCGCGGGGGGGCATGACCGTCAGCACGAACGCCGAAGCAGGTCCCGGTGCCCGCGCCGGGAAAGGCATCAAGATGACCGCTCGAAGGAGACGCGGTCGCCCCCCCGGGACAGGAGACGAAAGGAGAGCTCTCCGTCGGGGTCAAGCCACGGGATGCATTGGGAGCCTTCCCCCCATCCAAGCTACGTGGAGACGGCTCAGGGGCGCGGCTCGAGCCAAGGGGCGGGCTCAAAGCCCCCGGGCGGGTCCGGCGATTCGGGGAAGAAGCCCCGCCATCGCTTTGGGTAAGTAACACTTCTCAGTCTCGTGGGTAGCGAAGCTTTACCTTTTTACCTTCGGTGATATGTGCTGTTTTCTGGTTTTTTTGGGAAAAGCGCTCCCGGCAGGAGGCAGACACCGCGGTGTCCAAGCGGGCCAAGACCTCGAGCTCTGCTGAGGTCCAAGCACCTCGAGGTATGGCTCCTTCTTCCGCTGGGGAGGCCACTTGGCTGGTGAAGGCTCGAGCAGCCATGGCTCGGGGAAGCCAGATGGCCGCCGCGGACCTTGGTGAGGCCGACGCCATCGACCACGGGGGTCGAGGCTTTTTCCTGTTTCTGATGACGTTGTTCTCCTTTTTCAGCAGGGACCACGGCTCTTGGCGCCGAGCCTGCCGCCACTGCCTCCTCCTCCTTCAGTGGCGCCTACCGAGAGGGCCACTTCTCCCCTGCCACGACGACCGTTTTGGGGGGAGCACCAGAGATAGGCGCGGCTTCGTCGGCGCCTGAGGCTGAGGGGATAGCGGCCCTTGGGGCCCCGGACGCCGCGAGCCGGCCCGCTGAACAGGATCCCCCACCGCCGGAGCCTCTCGCGCCCATGGAGCAGGAGAAGGACGGGGAGGTGTCGGCGGCGAGGACACCGACGGTGGAGGAGCTCTTGGACGAGCTGGAGCAGGTGCCGCCCCCGGTCGAGGGCTCAACGCTGGAGGAGGCGCTCGAGGCGCCGGCCAGGGATGGCAAGACGCCGGAAGACTCGGCGAGGGAGGAAAGCTTGGGGACGAGCCACCCCTCGAGCGATCCGCTTCCGCTCGAGTCCCCGCCTCCACGCGAGGCCGTGCCGTCGCCTCGGGAGGGGACGGAGCAGCGGGAGGAGACGGCAGAGAGGCGGAGGGAGCCGCAGCCTGTGCCGCCGGTTGGTGGGCCGCAGCTGGCGCCGCTCGAGCCGGAGGAGGAGGGCCTGCCCCTCGTCGAGATCGATCGCTCGGCGTGGCCGTATCCTGACGCGCCGAGCCCGTCCGGCGCCATGATCCTCGTCGAGCGGCCGGCTCGGCAGGGGGTTCCGCGGGAGGCGCGGTCCATCTTCAGGGAGGTGGCCGAGCTCGTGGCGGAGGCGGAGAGGTCCTTCTCGGAGGAGTCGGAGAGGTCCGCGCAGGTGGCGGCCGCCCTTGCGAAGGCGGAGGGGGAGCTCTAGGAGCTCCGCGCCGAGCTGGGTCGGAACGCGCAGATGGCGAGCCGGCTCAACGCAGCGCAGGCGGAGACCCAGGCGGCTCGCGACGAGGCCGCCCAAGCTAGGAGGGAGGCCACCGCCGCTCTGGCCACAGCGGAGGCATAGAGGAAGGAGGCCGCCGACGCCCGAAGTGAGGCCGCCACCGCCCGATCCGCGGCGGAGGCGGCGAAGAAGGAGGCCGCCGATGCCCGAAGCGAGGCCGCCACCGCCCGGTCTGCAGCGGAGGCGGCGAAGAAGGAGGCTGAGGAGGCCAAGAGCGAGGCCGCCACCGCCCTGGGTGTAGCGGAGGCAGCACGGCAGGAGGTGATCCGGAAGGATCTGGCCCTTGCGGAGACGGGCAAGCTGGTCGAGGATCTTAGGGGCGAAAAGCTCGACGTGTTGTCCCAGAAGCGTACACTCGAGCAGCGCGTCGAGGTCTGTAAGGACCTGTGTGGCCTAGAGGGGGGGTGAATAGGCCTGTAAAAAATCACAGCTCAAAACTTAATCAGATGAGCCCGGCACTACCGCTCTGTGCCCGGCACTGCCGCTGCCCGGCACTGCCGGCCCCAGCGCTGTACTGCCGCGCAAAGTGAGACCAGAAGCTGCAATTCGAAATCCAGCCACAACTAACTGATTCTATATGAATAGAAATGCAACAACAAGTTCTATGAACCAGCAGAACCAACTACTCCAAGCCAAATATGAAGGATAAAGTAGATCGGGCCAAACCCTAGAATCTATCACAAGCTCATGAATATGAAGAAATAAACTAAGCAAGCACAAGAGACAAGTGATTTATCCCGTGGTTCAGCTCGCCACCAAGGCTTGCCTACCTCCATATTGTTGAGGTTGACCACTTAGGTCATGAGCTTTGCAACTCTACCTCGTTCTCAAGTCAAGGAACCAAATCCTTGAGATGAGGGGTAATAATACTAGCTGCACAATCGATTACAAACCTCCCTAGGCTGCCACACAAGTTGCCAAGGCTCTAGGGCGACGCCTAGCCGACTAGGGTTCCAAGAACCCAAGAGTAATAGAAGCAAATCCACCGGCTATGGCTCAAATCAAGTGCTCTAGGAAGTAGATCTCAGCTAGGGCTTCTCTTTGGTGAAGGTTTAAGCCTCTAACTCACTTGGAATCAATGGGAATAGAAGATTTGGTGAGAGAGAGCTTGAGGGCCTTCAATGGGGAAGAGAGAGCTTGTCTGGAGGTAGGTGACGAGTTATGGTCGTGGATGACCATTGGGAAGGCAGAGGGGTGAAGTAAATACCCCCTGCTATCCAACGGTTGAAACAAGTCGCGGCAGTGCCGGCCGAAGCCCGGCACTGCCGCGCCTACCAATCAGACAGGAACAGATCTGAAATGGGTGCAGCTATCTTTGGTTGGAAATAAGGATGGCTTGGGTTGGTTTGAGCACATGTCATTCAGCCATAGCAATGTATTTGCATTCCCCCTTGATAGTATGGCATTCCTATAACTCCAATTCAAATGAAAAAGCTTGACATATCACTTTGAGTCCGGATCCGATGAAATATAGCATGAGGGGTCCACCAACGCATATACACCATCCTTTCTTATTATTAACCTGCTTGTCATCTTCATAAATCTCATTAGTTCTCCAATCATATTGTCATTAATACCAAAACCCACAATTAGGGCTTGATTGCACTTACAATCTCCCCCTTTTTGGTGATTGAGGACAATACAATTGAAGCTTACAATAAGAGGTACAATACTTGAGATTTAGAAGCTTAGGTGTGAAACCTCCCCCTAAATGTGTGAATGAGAGCTGAAATCTCAAAAAGGCATTAGAGGCCAACATTCACATATTCAAAAGTGAGAGATAGGTTCAATTTCACATCTAATAGCTTTGTGGGGTGCAACTAAACCGTGTCAAGAATAATACGTGATGCGAATGACAGTTTAAGCACATCAGAGTGGTTTGCTGCTTGTCAGCCAGAGCGGTACTGCCGCTCCGGGCGCGGCACTGCCGGGGCCCGGCACTGCCGGCCCTGGAGCGGCACTGCCGCTCAGGCTACAGACAGCAAACACAGCGGAACTAAAACATAGCCACAAAGCATAGAAAGCAACAGATCTAGACAGGATATAACATAAGCTAAATAAGCAGGTAAAAGTACATGTCCACATCCAAGCCTAAGAAGTAGTACCATAGAGTAATATTACAAACATAGAGTTTTGAACGAATCAAACTCCCTCACAACTCACAACTACTAAAAGATGGGGACATGAAGCTGAAAAAGTGTTGTACCCCCTTCTCTTCACCTAATTCTCCCCCTTTGGCAACAAGTCACCAAAAAGAGAGAAGTAGAAAAGAGAAGAGTGTCCAAACACTCACTCATCATCTGAAGCTATCTTGTCCCACTGAACTTCTTCTTCCTCCTCCTCATCATCATCGTCATCATCGTCGTTATCGGACTCTACCACGGCCTTCCCCTGACGGTGAGTGGAACTGGTGTAGCGGGTCGAGGTCGAGGCACGTGTAGAACGACAGGGTGGCACAGGCACTATCTCCTCCTGCTCCTCATCGCCATCTGAGTCTATATCATCTGAGTCGAGGCTGGAGAGGTCGAAGTGAGGTGGAGAGCGGGGTGGAGGTAACGGCGAACGACCCGCCCGCTCTTGCTCTGTGTGACGGAACGACCCTAATCCCATGGCCCACGTGTCCCTGTCAACCTCTGACAGCCGAACCCATGTTCCATGTGATTAAGACCTGTTCGCCACCGGGCTACATCAGTGCCCAATGTCCGCAGGATCATCTCACAATTCGGTTACAGCATTGCATACTTTTACAAATAACATCGGAATAATGAGCGGAAGACTTAAATAACATTAGTTTTACAAAACAGGTTCCAAATAGAAATTAGGGTGCAGTTATTACAAACCAAGTCCTGATAGTAGAAATAGACATAGGCAACATAGTGGAGAACGGCAAAGATGCTTATAATCACCCAGCCCGAGGGTGTACAACTATGCTTCGGCCTCATCGGCCTCTTCCTGGACGATGGTCACGCAGCAGGGTGCAAGACACATCGGGGACTCTGTCATACCTGCAGCATGGGTAACAAACCCTGAGTACTGGGGTACTCAACAAGACTTACCCGACTAAAGAAAAAGGGAGAAGACTCAGGAATGAGAGGCTTAGGGTAGTCAAGGTAAGGCTTAAGCAAGATCAAGTATTTTGCAAAAAAGCATTTTTGTAAACCTTATTTTATTTTTGAAAGATTCAGTATTCCTCAATTCTTCATCATTCATGATTCATTTTACATTTCAAAACATTCCTAGTTGAGAACCACTCTCCGTTGACAGTCAGTGGACCAAGTCTCCATAACCGAGGAGCAACGTTAATCCGGATAACTCATACTCAGCTGAGGATCCCTATCCACACTGCATATGTAGCACCCAAGCTTGCATATGCCAACTCGTCTACCACGATTCCTCCAAGATTGGGCCCGGTCCTACGCCACCCGGAAGTACAGTACACCACTCCTTTCCAGGTACGACGACCACGTGGGTACATGCTACTTCCGCCATCTCTCCACTCCCAGTGCGCGGTTGTCGGTCCAATAAAGGATTTCTCGGAGCCAGAGCTTTCCGTAGTATGTGAATAGTTACAAGTCTTGACGAGCAGGCCCCCATACGGATGGTCCCTAATTTTCCAGCCAGAACTACACCTTGGTTATATCTCACCCAAGCGTAATAGTCCTGTCAGTTTTTCAACCCTGTCCCGGTCGGTGTCAACTGTTGAGTCCCGGACTACAACATGACGGCACCGTACGCTCGGACAACCTCTCCTCGCTATTGACTAGGTACGGATCAGATACCTAGCCAACAGCCGGGGAGTAAGACCAAATTCCCATAAAAGTTCTTTAAGTGATCACACTTTTGAAATTGGCATTTTATTGCAAGGTCTAATTCAATAGGCATTGCTAAGCATTTTTCAAATACTTTTGAAAAGCAGGTATCAGGTGTATCAGTGGTCAAGGTGGATAGTGCATCAATTAGGATAGCACACAACTCCTATAAACCTAATGCAATAATTTAACTCAAAAGCATTTAAGGAAATCATTTTATAAATTCAAGGAAAGGGTTAAATGCACCGGGGCTTGCCTTGAAGAGCAAAGAGGGCAGGCTCGAAGGCGGCGGAGCAGTTGTCGGAACTCGGGGTAGCCTCGGGGACAGGTTCGTCGGCGGCTGCCTCGATCTTGACTCCTTCTTCGGTGACTATACGAATGCAATGATGCATGCACATGAGTATGCTAGCATGAACAATGCAAAAACAGGGCATACAACATGAACCCTAATCACTTTTCTATTTTCCTTAATTATTTAAAAAGGTCATTTTATGAAGTTGCTCCAAAATTTACCAAATTAATCACATAAGTTCATTATGATGTAGGTAGATGGCAAAACAAATTTCATAATTTTTGGAGGTCATTAAGGTGCTCAAATAATTCTAGACATTAATTAACAAAAGGCACTATTTAACAATTAAAGATAAAAGCTCAAAAATCAACTTGTTCCAAAAGACTTCAAAATTTCACCAGAGACTAAACATGGCATGGGAAGCTCACAAAAATTAGTCTCATGATTTTTGGAGTTATAAATAATTTTCTAAAAATCCAAAACTATCCATTTATTAATTAAAAGAGGGATTTTACATTTTTAAATTCTTGCAGAAAAGTCAAGTTTCATATTTTTATAAAATACTACACAGTGCATGGAGCATACCATAATTTTATCAGGATTTAAGGAACAACAGATTAATTCACACAAAAAAGAGAAAACAGAACACTATTCACAACTCCCAAAAAGGAAAAGGGCACTGTGCTCTTTCTTCGCAAGGCTCGGGCGAACGGGAGGCTCGGGCGAACGGGAGGCTCGGGCGAACGGGAGGCTCGGGCGAATCGGAAGACATGCGTTCGCCGAGGCCTGGCTCGAGCGAAGCGGGTTCGGGTGAAACGGGCTCGGGCGAGACGGAAACAAGGGTTTCGTCCGAGGCCTGGCCGGGAGGCTCGGGCGAGACGGAAAATGATCGTTTCGTCCGAGGCCTAGCTCGACGAAGCGGAGGGTGCACGAGTCCGCTCGAGGCCTGGCTCGAGCGAAGTGGTGAGGGTCTGTCCGCTCGAGGCTTGGGCTCGGGCGAGACGGAAACGTGTGCTCGAGGCCTGGCTCGAGCCACAGTGAACGCGTGCGCCCGAGGCCTGGCTCGAGCTTTGCGCCGTTAAAAGGCAGAGACCGAGGGGGCTTCGAGTGCTTACCACGGTCGGAGACAGGGCTCGGCGGGGCGGTGGTTCGGTGGAGCTCTTTCGGCGGCGAGCGGCGCTCCGACGACCCTGCGCAACACACGAGACCGCAAGGGCCTGGTCAGAGTCGCACGGAACCAAGGAAGCTGACACAGGGGTCAGGGGAAGGTATCCGTGACCGGAGAGGGAGTATTTCACGAACCCGAGCTCGCCGGGTTTCTGCCGGAGATGGGAACGACGAGCTACGCCGGGCGATAGGAGGCGGTAGAGATGAATTTGAAGAGCGGGGAAGCTTCACGAGCTCAAGACGGAGCTGTTGGGCTAGTTGGTTGAGGGCTGGGAGCTCTGGTGTGAGGTGGCGACGGCGGCGGAGCTGAGTGGGAGAGCTCGAGCACCGGCGGGGCTTTTATAGAGGCGGATAGCGGCCGGTAGAGACCGTGGTGATGGCTGGATAAGCTCGGCGAGCGCACGCGCACTCGATTGCACTCTGGCGGAGGCGCTGGCGTGCAGCCGGGGCTCGGGCGCAGGCAGCGCCGGTAATGGCCACGCGGCGGCGGCGAGCAGGAGCGGTAGGGGCCGAGAGATGGAGTCAGCGCTCGCGTGCGGGCGCGGAGGGAACAGGGCGACAGCGGCGGCAGGATAAGGGCGTGTGGGGAGCAGCCGTATGCGCTGCAGGCGCAGCGCCGGCGCCATGGCCGGGCCCCCCCTCCCCCTGGCTCTACGGGGAAGAAGAACAGTGTAGGGGCTAGGTTTTGACTTTTGGCCAGTTTTTGTATTTTGCAAATTTCTCCCAAAATTTGAACTGTGCGACAAAAACTCAAAATACCAAAGTTGCTCAGAAAAAAGAGATCTACAACTTTGTCAATAAGAACATTTTCAAATTCCAAATAGTTTTTGAACTATATTCAAAAACAGAAAAGGGGACACTTTTCAAATTTGATTCAAATCAAAATTACTTTGGATTTCAAACTGAAACTTGAAAATCTTTATATATGAAAGTTGTTCCATTTGACAAAACCTACAACTTTGCTAATTTACACTTTTTCTTAAACTCAATAGTTTTTGAATTAATTTTGAAAACTCAAAAAGGGACAAAAACTGGAGTTTGAACGAATTTGAAATTACTTCCAATTTTATATAGAAACTTTGAAATTTGTAAATACCAAAGTTGTTCCTCTTGATCAGATTCACAACTTTGCTTTTTGAACCAACTCAAAATTTTGAATTTTGAAAAAGTTATCAAAAAGGGGATAAATCCAGGATTTGGGATTTTAGGGTTTTGCAAAAGGAAAATCAAATCAAATCTGATTTTTGAACTTTGATCAATGCAACAAACAGCAGGGCACTAAATTTGAACAAGAATTACATAGAACTAGGCACAGAGGTGAAATTACCATTTTGCCCTTATAGAGAGAATTGGGCTTTTAGGGTTTTTAAAAAGGGAAACAAAGCATAGCAATTAGCCAATTCAAATGCATCACAGGAAATGATGACATGTCACGTTAATTACAGTTAAACACCAGAGGTGTTACAGCCTTCCCCCCTAAAAGAAATCTCGCCCCGAGATTCCACGTCTTAAGAAGGAAAAGGCAAAACCTTACATCTACAGAGATTCGAGAAAGTCCGGATAGTTCTTCGCCAAGAAATCTTCCGATTCCCAAGTGGCTTCTTCTTCAGAGTGCTGGTTCCACTGGATCTTATACCATCTTGTGGTGGTTCTCCCGGTAACACGATCCTTGTGATCCAACACACGGACAGGATATTCCGAGTATGACAGATCAGGTTCTAGCTCAACACCTTCAACTCCCACCACATGTTCAGGTACTCGGAGACACTTCTTGAGTTGGGAGACATGAAACACATTATGAACTGCTGAAAGATGATCGGGCAAACTTAGCTTGTAAGCGACCTTGCCACAACGGTCCAGAATCTCAAAGGGACCAATGTAGCGGGGTGCTAGCTTTCCTTTGACTCCAAAACGAGTGACTCCTTTGGTGGGCGAGACCTTCAGGTACACATAATCCCCGATCTCGAACTGTAGAGGTCGACGTCTCCTGTCAGCATAACTTTTCTGTCGAGACTGTGCAATCTTCATGTTCTCTTGTATTTGCTTGACTTTCTCTTCCATATCTTTTACTAGGTCAACTCCAAAGAATTCCCTTTCTTCGGGTTCAGACCAACTGAGAGGTGTACGACAACGGCGGCCGTACAGTGCTTCAAAGGGTGCCATTTTGATGCTCTCTTGATAACTGTTATTATAAGAGAATTCTGCCAAGGGCAAACACTGATCCCAAGTATCTGCGAAGGTAAGCACACAGGCTCTCAACATATCTTCTAACACTTGGTTGACTCTCTCAGTCTGTCCATCAGTCTGCGGATGATAAGCCATGCTATACAATAGCTTGGTTCCAAGTGAGGCATGGAACGCTTTCCAGAACTTAGCGACAAACTGAGTACCACGATCTGAGATGATGGTCTTGGGTATGCCATGGAGCTTCACTATGTTGTTCTTGTACAAGGTGGCATAAGTTGGGGCGGTATAACTTGTTTTGACCGGTAGGAAGTGAGCTTGCTTCGTGAGACGGTCCACTATCACCCAAATGGAATCGAATCCCTTTTGAGTCTTGGGTAATCCATTGATAAAATCCATGCTGATATCCTCCCATTTCCAACCAGGTACTGACAAAGGTTGCAGCTCTCCTCCGGGCTTCATATGCACAGCCTTGACCTTCTGACATGTATCACAACGAGCGACATGTCGAGCGATTTCGATCTTCATCTTTGTCCACCAGAATTTCTGCTTCAAGTCTTGGTACATCTTGTTGCTGCCAGGATGGATGGCAAATCTGGTTGAGTGTGCTTCATCAAGGATTATCTGTCTCAGCTCAGGTACCTTGGGAACTACCAGACGGTTCTTGAACCATACCACTCCTTCATCATCAATCCTGAAACAGTCGGCTTTTCCAGCTCGAACCTTTTCGCTGATGTGCTTGATTCCGGGGTTATCTTTCTGTGCAGCTATGATCTGTTCTCTGATAGAGGTTTCTACTCTGACATTGCCTAGACTTCCTTGTGGAACCATTTCAATACCCAGCTTCTCTAGTTCATAGCATAGGGAAGATTCATAGGATTTCATAACCAGGCAGTTACAGTATGACTTGCGACTGAGTGCATCGGCGACCACATTTGCCTTACCCGGATGGTAATGCACTTCGATATCATAGTCCTTGATTAACTCAAGCCATCTTCGCTGCCTCATGTTCAACTCTTCTTGGGTGAAGATATACTTCAGGCTCTTGTGATCTGTGTACACATTGCAGGTACTGCCCAACAGGTAATGACGCCATATCTTCAAGGCATGCACTACTGCTGCTAACTCGAGATCATGAGTTGGGTAATTCTCTTCATGTCGCTTAAGCTGTCGGGAGGCATAAGCGATCACTCGACCTTCTTGCATCAAAACACAGCCCAAACCAGTACCAGATGCATCACAGTAGACATCAAAGGGCTTCTCGATGTTCGGCTGGGCTAGCACTGGTGATGTAGTTAACAATTTCTTCAGAGTTTGAAAGGCTTGCTCACAGGCTGGTGACCAGACAAACTTCACAGAATTCTTTACTAACTCAGTGATAGGCTTGGCGATTCTGGAGAAATCCGGAATGAATCGACGATAATATCCTGCCATTCCCATAAAGCTGCGGACTTGATGAACCGTGGTAGGTGGCTCCCAATCCAGAATGTCTGCCACTTTACCAGGGTCAACTGACACACCTTCAGCGGATAGGACATGACCAAGAAACTGTATCTGATCTAACCAGAACTCAGAATTACTGAACTTGGCATACAGCTGATGTTCTCTGAGACGGGATAGAACGATACGAAGATGCTCGGCGTGATCTTCAGGGGTTTTTGAGTAGACAAGGATGTCGTCAATGAACACGACCACGAATTTATCAAGCTCTGGCATGAACACAGAGTTCATAAGGTACATGAAATGAGCAGGGGCATTGGTCAAACCGAAGGACATGACCAAGTACTCATATAGGACGTATCTGGTGGTGAAAGCTGTTTTAGGAATATCTTCAGGACGAATCTTTATTTGGTGGTAGCCAGATCTGAGATCGATCTTGGAGAATACTTTGGCTCCAGCTAACTGGTCAAAGAGAAGATCAATACGAGGCAAGGGATATTTATTTTTGATGGTGACCTCATTGAGTGGGCGATAATCAATGCACATTCTGAGAGTCTTGTCTTTCTTCTTTACAAAGATTGCAGGACAGCCCCAAGGAGACGAGCTTGGGCGAATGAAACCCTTGTCCAACAAATCTTGTAATTGGATTTTTAGTTCTGCCAACTCTCTGGGAGGCATTCGATAAGCTCTGCGGGATATAGGAGCAGTCCCGGGCTTTAGCTCTATGGCAAACTCAACGTCACGGTCAGGAGGCAGACCAGGCAAATCCTCAGGAAAAACATCAGGGAATCCACAAACCACGGGGATGTCCCGGGTTTCCAGAACATAGGCGGTATTTATTTGAGTGGCTGCTGGTTTTTGAGGCATTGGAAGTTGGAGAAGGAGTTTGGCGGTACTGTTAGGAATATCCACTCTCACAACTCTATTCAGGATGTCGATCATGGCTTTATACTGACACATCCAATTCATGCCTAGGATGACATCTATCTCCTGATCATGAAGCACTATCATGGTGGTGGGAAATACATGTTCCCCCAACATTACTGGTATACTGCGAACCACTTCCTTAGTACTTATACGCCCTCCAGGCGAAAATATGCAGAAACTTTCTTTTAAATCCTCAATTGATATCTCATGCTTGATGACAAAAGTACGACTGATGAAGGAATACGATGCACCAGAATCAAACAACACAACTGCAGGGTGATTGGCAACAGGAAACCTACCGATCATGACGGGCTCCCCTTCTGGTATATCGCTGATAGCGGTGTAGTAGACTTGTCCGTGCTTCTTGACAATCTTGCCCTTCTGAGCATGCTGCTGCGGTGCACGGTGGTGCTGCTGCTGAGATCCTCCAGGATTCTTCTGAGCATTCTGGGCATACCTCTTGGGCTTTGGGCACTCACGAGACCAGTGACCAAGCTGGCCACAGTTGTAGCAGGGATGGTTGTAGGCTGTTTGTGGAGTGGTGATACGAACACCTGGGGCGTTCGGCTGTGTGGCACTCTGCTGGTTGGCATTATGGGTGGTGGCCGCGGTACGGACGACCACTTGCTGGTTGGGGTAAGGTAGACGATTGTGGTGGTGGCTGGGTGATAGATGATTCTCTAGCGTTTGTGACCGCCAGAGAAGCTGCTTGACCCTGCTTTCTTCTTCTTCTTCTCTTCCTGGTACTGGCGATTGCTTTCTTCAAAAGCAACAGCCCGGTCAACAACATCGTGATAAGACCCAGTCAGGTTATTGGACAAGCTCCTGCGGATCTTCGGGTGCAGTCCTCTAAGGAAACAATCCCTCTTCTTCTCATCTGTGTTGACATACTCTGAGGCATACTGGCTGAGATGATTGAATTGACCCACATACTGCATGACTGTGGAGTCTTTCTGTTGGAGAGCCAGGAACTGATCAAGCTTCATCTTCATTAATCCGGAAGGGATGTGATGAGCACGGAAGGCAGTGCGGAACTCTTCCCAGGTCAACCGATGACCTTCTGGCTGGGCAGCCAACAGGTTGGCGTACCAAGCACTTGCCGGACCACGAAGCTGCTGGGAAGCGAACCGTGGCTTCTGGATATCGGTGCAGTTGATAAGACCAAACTTCTGCTCCATGGTGCGGAGCCAATCATCAGCTTCGAGGGGTTCATCGGCCTTAGTGAAGACCGGTGGACGAGTTTCGGTGAATTCCACATAGGTGGTCTCTTGGTTGATGTTGTGGCGACCACGGTGAAAGTTCTGCTGTCCTTGGTTTTGAGCCATTAGGTTGGCAGCGGCGGCCAAGGCTGCAATGGCATCTGCTAGGGTAGCTGGGACAGGTGGAGGGTTTGGGAGGTTGGCATCATCAGAACCTCCAGCTCCGGTGCGAGTGTTCACAGGCATCTGTTAAGCAACTTGGAACTTAGCATTCATAGATAGGGTTCTGAAAACAACAGACTGATAGCTTCTTCTGATACAAAAGACTGATGACTTGATAAGGTGACTGACAGATGATACAGACCGATAAAGGGAAAAGATGCGAACAGAAAGATACATGCCAGACTTGGCAACAGACAGACTAACGCCCCTAAACCTAGACTAAGGTTTTAGGTAAGCAGATGGTACAGACACTACGATTCTAGTCGTCGTCGATGATGATCATGTCTTCGTCGTCGTCTTCTTCGAGGATGAGCTCAGGCTCCTCCTCCTCGTCCTCGTCTTCAGCGTAGACATCTTCGACAGGTTCAACTTCTTCATTCTCGCCTGGCCCTTGTTCCACTTCTGGTTCCTCCACAACTCCGTCCTCAGGGTCTTCCATAACCGGGGGTACCAAGGGGTGGAGTTGATCATACAGCTGATGCACTTCCTCATGAAGCATATCATTAAACTGTTCAATCTGAGCTGTGTACTGCTGCAGTCCGTGGAGCTGGGCTCTGGCAACGTCCTCGCGGGTCCAAGCATCATTGCGCTGCTCGATAGCGCGAACCGTGTTCCGATTGGCCTGCTCCAGGGAAGCTCGTGCCTCATAAAACTCCAGGCGGGAAAGGTAGAAGTCATGCTCCATGTTCTCTATCTCAGCCTTCAGATTCTTGATTTCCTCCTTCAGATTCTTGCGGGTGCGGCGGGGAAAGCGACGACCGTTGGAAGATTCTCCAGTCTCTTCTCCAACGCGAGGTGCCAGCTGGTGGCGTGGCACACCATGCGGTCCAGTCGACTTGCGGGCAGTCAGCTTGATACGGGCCATGTCTGGATAAGAGAAGATGGATGAGAAAGGCTAGCAAGAACAGGTAAAGGCATACTACCCAAACGAACTTAGAGAGGAAGTTAACTTAAGTGATTATGACATGATGCATGAATCGTTCCTACGGAACAAGGCAATGCAATAAATAAGGTACATAGGGCTTAAGACATGTTGTTCCACTAGCTAGTGTTGCCATATGAGAGACAAGATGAGAGAAGCAATTTGGACTCAAAATAGTCAAGTTTAGTTTGTTTGGACTCAAAAGGTCTTTTGAAGTTTTAGCAAAAACGAACACTGCAACGTTAAAGTGAGATGCTCTGATACCACTCTGTGACGGAACGACCCTAATCCCATGGCCCACGTGTCCCTGTCAACCTCTGACAGCCGAACCCATGTTCCATGTGATTAAGACCTGTTCGCCACCGGGCTACATCAGTGCCCAATGTCCGCAGGATCATCTCACAATTCGGTTACAGCATTGCATACTTTTACAAATAACATCGGAATAATGAGCGGAAGACTTAAATAACATTAGTTTTACAAAACAGGTTCCAAATAGAAATTAGGGTGCAGTTATTACAAACCAAGTCCTGATAGTAGAAATAGACATAGGCAACATAGTGGAGAACAACAAAGATGCTTATAATCAACCAGCCCGAGGGTGTACAACTATGCTTCGGCCTCATCGGCCTCTTCCTGGACGATGGTCACGCAGCAGGGTGCAAGACACATCGGGGACTCTGTCATACCTGCAGCATGGGTAACAAACCCTGAGTACTGGGGTACTCAACAAGACTTACCCGACTAAAGAAAAAGGGAGAAGACTCAGGAATGAGAGGCTTAGGGTAGTCAAGGTAAGGCTTAAGCAAGATCAAGTATTTTGCAAAAAAGCATTTTTGTAAACCTTATTTTATTTTTGAAAGATTCAGTATTCCTCAATTCTTCATCATTCATGATTCATTTTACATTTCAAAACATTCCTAGTTGAGAACCACTCTCCGTTGACAGTCAGTGGACCAAGTCTCCATAACCGAGGAGCAACGTTAATCCGGATAACTCATACTCAGCTGAGGATCCCTATCCACACTGCATATGTAGCACCCAAGCTTGCATATGCCAACTCGTCTACCACGATTCCTCCAAGATTGGGCCCGGTCCTACGCCACCCGGAAGTACAGTACACCACTCCTTTCCAGGTACGACGACCACGTGGGTACATGCTACTTCCGCCATCTCTCCACTCCCAGTGCGCGGTTGTCGGTCCAATAAAGGATTTCTCGGAGCCAGAGCTTTCCGTAGTATGTGAATAGTTACAAGTCTTGACGAGCAGGCCCCCATACGGATGGTCCCTAATTTTCCAGCCAGAACTACACCTTGGTTATATCTCACCCAAGCGTAATAGTCCTGTCAGTTTTTCAACCCTGTCCCGGTCGGTGTCAACTGTTGAGTCCCGGACTACAACATGACGGCACCGTACGCTCGGACAACCTCTCCTCGCTATTGACTAGGTACGGATCAGATACCTAGCCAACAGCCGGGGAGTAAGACCAAATTCCCATAAAAGTTCTTTAAGTGATCACACTTTTGAAATTGGCATTTTATTGCAAGGTCTAATTAAATAGGCATTGCTAAGCATTTTTCAAATACTTTTGAAAAGCAGGTATCAGGTGTATCAGTGGTCAAGGTGGATAGTGCATCAATTAGGATAGCACACAACTCCTATAAACCTAATGCAATAATTTAACTCAAAAGCATTTAAGGAAATCATTTTATAAATTCAAGGAAAGGGTTAAATGCACCGGGGCTTGCCTTGAAGAGCAAAGAGGGCAGGCTCGAAGGCGGCGGAGCAGTTGTCGGAACTCGGGGTAGCCTCGGGGACAGGTTCGTCGGCGGCTGCCTCGATCTTGACTCCTTCTTCGGTGACTATACGAATGCAATGATGCATGCACATGAGTATGCTAGCATGAACAATGCAAAAACAGGGCATACAACATGAACCCTAATCACTTTTCTATTTTCCTTAATTATTTAAAAAGGTCATTTTATGAAGTTGCTCCAAAATTTACCAAATTAATCACATAAGTTCATTATGATGTAGGTAGATGGCAAAACAAATTTCATAATTTTTGGAGGTCATTAAGGTGCTCAAATAATTCCAGACATTAATTAACAAAAGGCACTATTTAACAATTAAAGATAAAAGCTCAAAAATCAACTTGTTCCAAAAGACTTCAAAATTTCACCAGAGACTAAACATGGCATAGGAAGCTCACAAAAATTAGTCTCATGATTTTTGGAGTTATAAATAATTTTCTAAAAATCCAAAACTATCCATTTATTAATTAAAAGAGGGATTTTACATTTTTAAATTCTTGCAGAAAAGTCAAGTTTCATATTTTTATAAAATACTACACAGTGCATGGAGCATACCATAATTTTATCAGGATTTAAGGAACAACAGATTAATTCACACAAAAAAGGGAAAACAGAACACTATTCACAACTCCAAAAAGGAAAAGGGCACTGTGCTCTTTCTTCGCAAGGCTCGGGCGAACGGGAGGCTCGGGCGAATCGGAAGACATACGTTCGCCGAGGCCTGGCTCGAGCGAAGCGGGTTCGGGTGAAACGGGCTCGGGCGAGACGGAAACAAGGGTTTCGTCCGAGGCCTGGCCGGGAGGCTCGGGCGAGACGGAAAATGATCGTTTCGTCCGAAGCCTAGCTCGACGAAGCGGAGGGTGCACGAGTCCGCTCGAGGCCTGGCTCGAGCGAAGTGGTGAGGGTCTGTCCGCTCGAGGCTTGGGCTCGGGCGAGACGGAAACGTGTGCTCGAGGCCTGGCTCGAGCCACAGTGAACGCGTGCGCCCGAGGCCTGGCTCGAGCTTTGCGCCGTTAAAAGGCAGAGACCGAGGGGGCTTCGAGTGCTTACCACGGTCGGAGACAGGGCTCGGCGGGGCGGTGGTTCGGTGGAGCTCTTTCGGCGGCGAGCGGCGCTCCGACGACCCTGCGCAACACACGAGACCGCAAGGGCCTGGTCAGAGTCGCACGGAACCAAGGAAGCTGACACAGGGGTTAGGGGAAGGTATCCGTGACCGGAGAGGGAGTATTTCACGAACCCGAGCTCGCCGGGTTTCTGCCGGAGATGGGAACGGCGAGCTACGCCGGGCGATAGGAGGCGGTAGAGATGAATTTGAAGAGCAGGGAAGCTTCACGAGCTCAAGACGGAGCTGTTGGGCTAGTTGGTTGAGGGCTGGGAGCTCTGGTGTGAGGTGGCGACGGCGGCGGAGCTGAGTGGGAGAGCTCGAGCACCGGCGGGGCTTTTATAGAGGCGGATAGCGGCCGGTAGAGACCGTGGTGATGGCTGGATAAGCTCGGCGAGCGCACGCGCACTCGATTGCACTCTGGCGGAGGCGCTGGCGTGCAGCCGGGGCTCGGGCGCAGGCAGCGCCGGCAATGGCCACGCGGCGGCGGCGAGCAGGAGCAGTAGGGGCCGAGAGATGGAGTCAGCGCTCGCGTGCGGGTGCGGAGGGGACCAAGGAGCGGCTAGGGCAGGACAGAGGCGCGTGGGGAGCAGCCGTATGTGCTGCAGGCGCAGCGCCGGCGCCATGGCCGCCCCCCCCCCCCCCCCCCCTCCCCCTGGCTCTACGGGGAAGAAGAACAGTGTAGGGGCTAGGGTTTGACTTTTGGCCAGTTTTTGTATTTTGCAAATTTCTCCCAAAATTTGAACTGTGCAACAAAAACTCAAAATACCAAAGTTGCTCAGAAAAAAGAGATCTACAACTTTGTCAATAAGAACATTTTCAAATTCCAAATAGTTTTTGAACTATATTCAAAAACAGAAAAGGGGACACTTTTCAAATTTGATTCAAATCAAAATTACTTTGGATTTCAAACTGAAACTTGAAAATCTTTATATATGAAAGTTGTTCAATTTGACAAAACCTACAACTTTGCTAATTTACACTTTTTCTGAAACTCAATAGTTTTTGAATTAATTTTGAAAACTCAAAAAGGGACAAAAACTGGAGTTTGAACGAATTTGAAATTACTTCCAATTTTATATAGAAACTTTGAAATTTGTAAATACCAAAGTTGTTCCTCTTGATCAGATTCACAACTTTGCTTTTTGAACCAACTCAAAATTTTGAATTTTGAAAAAGTTATCAAAAAGGGGATAAATCCAGGATTTGGGATTTTAGGGTTTTGCAAAAGGAAAATCAAATCAAATCTGATTTTTGAACTTTGATCAATGCAACAAACAGCAGGGCACTAAATTTGAACAAGAATTACATAGAACTAGGCACAGAGGTGAAATTACCATTTTGCCCTTATAGAGAGAATTGGGCTTTTAGGGTTTTTAAAAAGGGAAACAAAGCATAGCAATTAGGCAATTCAAATGCATCACAGGAAATGATGACATGTCACGTTAATTACAGTTAAACACCAGAGGTGTTACACTCTGCTCTCTGCTCCACGAGTGCCTGGTGAGCTGTCTGGGCTGCGTAGGTGCAAGTAGAGAAGATGGCCTTAATCCATTTGGCCAGCTTGCTCTTCTTCTTCCTCTGATAGGAAGGGCGGGAGCTCTCTGGCCTGTCAGCTGCTGCTGCCCCTGCTGCTGCTCCTCTCTTCTTCTCTGCACGATACGGCTCATGCAGCCCATCCTTGACGAAGGTGTAGCCGGAAACCATCTCAATCATAAACATGATGTAGGGGGCATAGAGAACTGCCTTCCTAGCATCCTCGGCTGCAACCTGAAGCTCAGTCCAAATGAAGCTGGATATGGAAAAGCGATTAGCCCCAGGGGCCATCCTAGCCAACATGTTCCTGCCATACCCATATAAGTTAGATTGAGACCCACTCTTTGGATTGAGAGTCTGCCTGAAAAGGTTGTTCAACATGTAGTAGAAACCTTGCAATCCCTTGACCAACCCGTCTGCCTTCCGAGGATCCTCATACATGAAAGCAATCTCAGAATCTGTCAACGTCCTCTCATCATGCAGATTATCAAGCTCTCTATCCTCGCTGCCCAAACCGAGGATCCTACTAAAGGTCTCATAAGTGACCTTGTAGTGACGACCCTCAGTCATCCAGTGCATCTCCTCAACCACATTGTCAACATATAGTGTTGCATGAAACTAATGGATGATCTCGGTGTTCCAATTATAGCTAAATCCCATCAAATCATACATGTTTCTTGCCTTGCACGCAGCCACCACCCTATTGATGTCACGGTCAGTCTTGCTCTCTAGATGCTCTCAATCAACATACTTCATGTTCAGAATCTTTTGCTTCTTAGCATTGTACAGGACTGAGCGATAGAAATCTGAATGGAACTCGTTCCAGAACCTGTAATCAATGCCCATATCCTTTTGATGGTTGTATGGATTGTGCTGGTGCTGAGACTTGACTGAACTGAACTGCTGATAATAGGACACGGGCTGCCTGTCCCTGGTGTCCTGAGGAGGCCTCTCCTGCACATCCTTTGTGTATGGCTGCAAGTGTGCCCTGCTGACCTCTGCCAAGTGCTCAGGGGTGTTGGGATAAAGATCTTCCCTTATCTGTCACCCTTGCATCTGCAGGCGAGCCTCATCCCGGATCTGCTGCCTCGCTGAAACATCTCCTTGGGAGCTAGAGCCTCCTCGACGGATGGCTGCTTGCTCCTCCCCCTGAGCGGATCCATCCTCTGCTTGACCCTCCTTTCATCATCTCCTCCTCCCGACATCTAAAACATGGAGATTGTGGATTAGAAGACTGCAAAGGAGCTGGTAGATCATAGTTAGGCAATAGACGTTGATGGATAGGGTGTTATTTGGATCAGGTCTCTGCTCATGGTCCGGCACTGCCGCTCCAAGAGCGGCACTGCCGGGGCCCAGCACTGTCGCGCATGGCGTGGCACTGCCGCGCGGGCAGACCGGATCTGAGCCAACCAACACCACATCCATCACCTCTACTACTTACTTATCATCTACAAGCCCTTCTACAACCTCTAAGAACAAGATCCATGGCGCATTTTACAAAACGGGAAAGGTTAGGGTTAGGGATTTTGAATCTTCACCTTAGGAAGGAGAAGAGGGAAGGAGACCCTTGGAGTGAAGGACGACGGAGCAGCACCGAAGGGGATCCCGAGCAGCACCTCCGGAGGCCGGAGACGCCGGGGAACGACGGTCGGTGGAGGGGAGCTCGCAGTCGCCCCCAAAACGCCCGAGGGAGAGAGAGAGGGAGAGGTGGTCACGGGCTGGGTGAAAGGATGAAGGAGAGAGAGAGAGAGAGAGAGAGAGAGGGTCACGGGTAAGAGTAGGAAAATTTTACCTTGGCCCCACTCGGTAACAAACCGATTCAAGCTGAATCGGTAAGTCGCGGCACTGCCGGGTCCCGGCACTTCCGCGCCTGGCCCGGCACTGCCGGACAGTCACCTACAGAAGGAGTTAATCTCTAAGGCACTACAGCTCATTCTTAGAGTGGACATATACTGCTTGCATGTTATGACCAGAGACAATCAGTCAATACAGAACAATGGTCATTACAAGCAAGTTTCTTTCAAAGATTTTGAAACACAATATGAAAGTTTTGAAATCTGTTTTGCCTAGGTCATTCTAGTTGATCAATCAAGCATGCTAGGTTTCAAACTACGTTACGAGAGTCAAGTATATTTAGTTCACTTCTCAAAGCACAAAACCTTGACTCATCTAGAGGCTTAGTGAAGATATCGGCTAGTTGTTTGTCGGTGCTCACATGTCTAATGGCGATATCTCCTTTGATTTCATGATCTCTCAAGAAGTGATGTCGGATGTCTATATGTTTAGTCCTTGAGTGACTCACAGGGTTGTTTGCTAGTTTTATGGCGCTTTCATTGTCACACAAGAGTGGGATATGAGTGAAATGACATCCGAAATCACGAAGCGTTTGCCTCATCCAAAGTAGTTGCGCACAACATGCACCTGCTGCAACATACTCGGCCTCGGCTGTGGATAGGGCTACACAATTTTGCTTTTTAGAACCCCAAGACACTAAGGAGCATCCAAGGAATTGACATGTCCCCGAAGTGCTTTTTCGATCTACTTTACAACCGGCATAATCGGAATCCGAATAGCCATGTAGTTCGAACTTGGAGCCCTTAGGATACCACAAGCCAAGGTTTGGTGTGTGAACTAGATATCTCAAGATTCTCTTAACGGCCACTAGGTGACACTCTTTCAGGTTAGCTTGAAATCTAGCACACATGCACACACTAAGCATAATATCGGGACTAGATGCGCATAAGTAAAGGAGAGAGCCGATCATGGAGCGATATACCTTGATGTCCACGGCTTTTCCTTCCTCATTGAGATCAAGATGTCCATTAGTTGGCATGGGTGTTTTGATAGGCTTGGCGTTCACCATGTCAAACTTTTTCAACATATCATGGGTGTACTTGGTTTGGCAAAGAAAAGTCCCTTCCTTCAATTGCTTGATTTGAAAACCAAGGAAGAACTTGAGCTCACCCATCATAGACATCTCAAATCTCTTAGTCATGATCCTACTAAACTCATCACAAAAGGATTTGTTAGTACTACCAAATATTATGTCATCGACATATATTTGGCACACAAAGATATCTCCATTGACTTTATGAGTGAAGAGAGTAGGATCGGCTTTGCCTATTTCAAAGCCTTGTTTGAGCAAGAATTCCTTAAGGCATTCATACCATGCTCTAGGTGCTTGTTTAAGCCCATAGAGCGCCTTATGGAGTTTGAAGACGTGGTTGGGGAACTTGGGATCTTCAAAGCCCGGTGGTTGCTCGACATACACCAACTCTTGTATAGGGCCATTGAGGAATGCACTCTTCACATCCATTTGATATAGCTTGAAGTTGTGATGGGCTGCATAGGCTAGAAGAATCCGAATGGCTTCAAGCCTTGCAACCGGTGCATATGTTTCTTCAAAGTCCAAGCCCTCTACTTGAGTGTACCCTTGAGCTACCAATCTTGCCTTGTTCCTTGTCACCACACCTTCTTCATCTTGCTTGTTGCGGAAGACCCATTTGGTACCAATGACATTGGTGTTTGGTCTTTCCACAAGTGACCATACTTGATTGCGCTCAAAGTTGTTGAGCTCTTCTTGCATGGCCATCACCCAATCCGGATCATCCAGGGCTTCTTCTACCTTGAGAGGTTCCAAAGAGGAGACAAACGAGTAATATTGACAAAAATTTGCCAAATGAGAGCGTGTCGTTACCCCCTTTCGAAGACTCCCAAGGATGTTGTCAACGGGATGATCCCGTTGAATAGTTTGCTTGAGCCTTGGATGATCTATGGGTTCTGCTTCATCTTCAGCGTCTTCTTCATCTTGCTCGAAGATGGGTTGTAGGTTCACTCCACGAAGTGGAGTGGCTGCGGCTACCCTGGGAGTTCCCGGCACTGCTGGGCTTTTCCCGGCACTGCCGTGGTCCGGCACTGCCGGGGACTGTATCCCACCAGTCCCAGCAGGAGCTTCAGCTTGAGGACCATCCTGATATGTAGCCTGCTGTTCTTGTGGTCTAATATCACCAATGGCTAATTGCTTGATTGCTTCGCAAGGTGGTTCCTCATTGCCTACAACAACTTCATCAACTTGCTCTACTTGAGAGCCGTTAGTTTCATCAAACGTCACTTCTATCGCTATTTCAACCTTCCCGGAGGTCTTGTTGAAAACACGATAGGCATGCTCGTTTGATCCATAACCGAGAAGAAAACCTTCATCAAACTTAGATGCAAACTTAGAGGTTTTGGGCTTCTTGTTCAAAATGAAGCATTTGCACCCAAAGACTCTAAAGTAAGACACCTTTGGTTTGTTACCGGTGAGCAGCTCATAGGAGGTCTTCTTTCTTCTCTTGTGGAGGTAGAGGCGGTTGATTGCATGGCAAGCGGTATTGACGGCTTCGGCCCAAAAGATGTCCGGCATCTTGTACTCATCTAGCATCGTCCTTGCCATGTCAATGAGTGTTCTATTCTTCCTCTCCACCACGCCATTTTGTTGACGGGTGTATGGAACTGAAAACTCGTGCTTGATGCCCTCTTCATCAAGAAACTCTTCCACTTGGGTGTTTCGGAATTCGGTTCCATTGTCACTATGAACTTTCTTGATGTTGAAACCGAATTCCCTTTGAGCTCTTCGCACGAACATCTTGATCTTCTCTTGCACTACACTTTTGTCATGCAAAAAGAATACCCAAGTGAAACGAGAAAAATCATCAACAATGACAAGACCATGTTTGTTACCGCCGATGCTAAGGTAGGCAACCGGTCCAAAGAGGTCCATGTGGATCAACTCCAATGGATGAGTAGTAGTGTCATAGCTCTTTGGTGGGTGAGGTACGCCTACTTGTTTTCCGGCTTGGCAAGCTCCACATACTCTGTCTTTCTCAAAATCAACATTGGTTAGTCCTAGGATGTGGTTGTCCTTTTGAAGTTTGGCCAAGTTCCTCATCCCAACATGAGCTAGTCGGCGATGCCATAACCAACCCATGCTAGATTTTGCCACTAAACAAGTCTCAAGTTTGGCTTCACTTTTGTTGAAATCAACTAAGTAAAGCTTCCCTTTCAAACGACCCGTAAAGACAATAGAGGAATCCTCCCTTCTAAAAACTTCCACACCCTCATCCGTAAAGAGACAATTGAAACCCATTCCACACAATTGAGAAACAGATAACAAGTTGTAACTTAACGAATCAACATGTAAGACATTAGTAATTGAATGTTCAAGTGTAATAGCAACTTTACCAAGACCTAACACATCCCCCTTGGAGTTATCACCGAAAATGATGTTTTCGCTTGCATTTGTAGTTGGGGAATATGATGAGAACATACTCCTTTCTCCGGTCATATGATTTGTACATCCGCTATCAAGCACCCAACTTGATCCACCGGAGGAGTATGCCTGCAAGACAAGTTTAGTTCCTAGGTTTAGGTCCCCAATTGATATTGGGGCCTTGCAAGTTAGTCACAAGTATCTTAGGAACCCAAATACACTTGTCGGTTGTCCTCTTGTCATCACCTACATACTTTGCAACAACTTTACCACTGTTGTTGTGTCCTAATATGTAACAAGAGGACATGCTCTTTCTTGGCGCTTCTATCTTGGGTTGATGTGCAAACTTGTTCTTGGTCACCCAAATAGATTCCTTTGGTTTCTGAGGTTCTTGCTTTGGGTTGGGCACCTTCTTGTGCTGTGTGTGAGACTGAGCAAAGGGCAAACTGGTAGCCTTCCCTTTCTTGGGGCGCGGCACTACCGGCCTGGGGGTGGCACTGCCGGGGTCCGGCACTGCCGCCTTCTGGCGCGGCACTGCCGCGGTCTGTGCAGGCTGAACTGTACCAATCTGACCCTTCTTCTCAAACCTCACACACTCATAGCCATTCACTGTCTTCCTTCCATTGGTTTTGGCTCCTTTTTCATGCCCCAACCCATCCTTTATGGAAGGACGCCTTCCATTCTTGAACTTGGGCTTGCTCTTCTCTTGAGTCTTTTCATTTGCACTTGTGGGAGACTTGACACAACCACTTGCAATAATGTTTGTCAATCTTGCTATTTCCTTTCTCATGGCCTCCATGTTCACAAGGTTAGTGGAATAGATATTCAAATCAACATTATAGCATTTTCCACAACCTTCACTAGTGGAGGGAATAGAAGTGTCATTTGCTTTAGGGAGAGTTGAGTTGCTTTCCCAAAGAAGGTTAAATTGCAGCTCAAGTTCTTTGTGCTTTTCATCCAAGCCACAATACTTTTCCTTGAGTGCAATATGAGTCTTCTTTAGGGAAGCGTGTTCATCTTGCTCTTTGGCTAAAGCCTCATGCAAGATGTCCAACTCACTTCTCTCTAATGCAAGAGCCTCCTTGCAAGCAATGTAAAGATCCTCTTGTTTGATGAGAGCATCCTCACTAATTGCTAGCTCGGCTTGTACACTTTCTAGTTCATCCATTAGCTTAGTGATAAAGAGTTTGGTTTTCTTGTACAATCTTTTAGTTATCATGTTTATCTCTTCATCACTAGAATCATCATTACTAGAGGAATCACTAAGTTCACTACTAGAGATGTCACTAGGTGGAAGAGAGGCTTTGGAAGCCTTTTTCACCTTGTCTTTCTTGGCCATGAGACAAGTGTGGGAGTTGCCTTCATCATCATCGGACAAGTTGTTGAATAGTCTTGGTGAAGGAGATGATCTTTGAAATGCTATTGTTGCTATCTTCTCATCTTCTTCACTTGAGGTATGTGCGGTTGAATCCCATTCATGTCCAATATGAGCTTCTCCCATGTATCTCTTGATGTGCTTCTTGTATGTGCCCTTGTCATCTTTCTTGCCCTTGTTGAAGTTGTTGTCCTTCTTCTCATGTGGGCAATGTGCTATGAAATGGTCGGTGCTTCCACAATTGTAGCAAGTTCTTTTCTTCTTGTTTGGGAATCTTCTCTTCACAAACTTGTAACCTTCCTTCTTGAGCCCCTTGTGGTATCTTCTCATGAAAAGAGCTATGTCTCCAATTTCTTCCAATTCTTCACACTCACTTTCACTAGCACAAGAGGATGATGTGTTGTCCTCTACCTCAATTTTCTTCTTTTGTTGTTTGGGCTTGCTAGTAGAGGCTTGCTTGCTTGGTTTTGCCTTGCTTGATGTTGCTTGTCTTGATGGCTTGCTAGCCTTGAGTGCCACATCCTTTACCTTCATCCCTTCTAGCCTAGCTTGCAACTCTCCAAGCTTTCTTCTCTCATTTGCCTCTTCCCTTTGCATATCAAAGGTGATGATCCTTCCAAGCACATCACTAGGGGTGAATTGCTCGAACTTCTTCTTGTCTCTAATCAATGTCACTACGGTTTCATTCCTAGGTGAGTATGCCTCTAACATGATCTTCACAACCTTGTGATCATTGATCTCACTTCCACCTAGCCCTCTAATCTTGCCAACAATCACCATCAATCTATCAAACATCTCTTGTGGGCCTTCACCATCACATATCACAAACCGGTTGAGCTTAGCCATCAACAAATCAATCTTGGATTGCCTCACTTTGTCAACCCCTTCATGAGCAATATGCAATGTGTCCCAAATCTCCTTTGCAACTTCAACTCCCATGACCTTGTTGTACTCATCACCATCCAAGGCACTAAGTAGCACACTAGTGGCTTGAGCATTGAGATGAATGTTGCGAAACTCATCTTGAGTGGGGCTCTTTGGATCAACCGGTGCTTCAAGTCCATTGTGCACTATCTCCCAAATACCTAAGTGGAGACCAATAAGATAGGTCTTCATAATGTGCTTCCACTTGGCAAAGTTAGTCCCGTCAAAACGAGGTAACTTGCCCGCAGGTACATTGATGAGAGGCCTAGAATCATGGTTAGTCATAGAAGAATAGTTAAAGGATACTTCTCCATATGTCTTCTTCATATCCTCCTTCTTCTTCTTGTCATTCTTGAGAGTGTAGGAGAAGTGATCGTCTCCATCTTCGGTGCTACTTGAGTCATCACTCAAGTTTATACTCTTCTTTGCTTTGAGCTCCTCCTCCTTCTTATTTTCTTCTCTTCTCTTGGCTCTTTCTTCTCTTCTAATCCTTCTCTCTTCTTTTCTTTGAGCCTTTTCTTCTCTTGCTTTGAGAGCCACTGCATCTTCTCTTGCTTTGGCTCTAGCTTCTCTTCTCAATCTTCTTTCCTCCTTTCTTCTTGCGAGCTCTCCGGCCGACACATCCATTTGAGGAAGTGCCTTCTCACTTGCTGAGGTGAGACTTTCATTGCTGCTAGCGGTGTGCATTTCCACTTCGGGTGTGGGTTGCACAACGCTAACATTACCCGTTCCTCCGCCGGTGGCCATTCTCTTGCACGGTGAAGTGCTGCTGAGAGACCAGGCTTTGATACCACTTGTAAGGACCTGTGTGGCCTAGAGGGGGGTGAATAGGCCTGTCAAAAATCACAGCTCAAAACTTAATCAGATGAGCCCGGCACTGCCGCTGCCCGGCACTGCCGGCCCCAGCGCGGTACTGCCGCGCAAAGTGAGACCAGAAGCTGCAATTCGAAATCCAGCCACAACTAACTGATTCTATATGAATAGAAATGCAACAACAAGTTCTATGAACCAGCAGAACCAACTACTCCAAGCCAAATATGAAGGATAAAGTAGATCGGGCCAAACCCTAGAATCTATCACAAGCTCATGAATATGAAGAAATAAACTAAGCAAGCACAAGAGATAAGTGATTTATCCCATGGTTCAGCTCGCCATCAAGGCTTGCCTACCTCCATGTTGTTGAGGTTGACCACTTAGGTCATGAGCTTTGCAACTCTACCTCGTTCTCAAGTCAAGGAACCAAATCCTTGAGATGAGGGGTAATAATACTAGCTGCACAATCGATTACAAACCTCCCTAGGCCGCCACACAAGTTGGCAAGGCTCTAGGGCGACGCCTAGCCGGCTAGGGTTCCAAGAACCCAAGAGTAATAGAAGCAAATCCACTGGCTATGGCTCAAATCAAGTGCTCTAGGAAGTAGATCTCAGCTAGGGCTTCTCTTTGGTGAAGGTTTAAGCCTCTAACTCACTTGGAATCAATGGGAATAGAAGATTTGGTGAGAGAGAGCTTGAGGGCCTTCAATGGGGAAGAGAGAGCTTGTCTGGAGGTAGGTGACGAGTTATGGTCGTGGATGACCGTTGGGAAGGCAGAGGGGTGAAGTAAATACCCCCTGCTATCCAACGGTTGAAACAAGTCGCGGCAGTGCCGGCCGAAGCCCGGCAGTGCCGCGGCCCGGCACTGCCGCGCCTAGAGCGGCACTGCCGCGCCTACCAATCAGACAGGAACAGATCTGAAATTGGTGCAGCTGTCTTTGGTTAGAAATAAGGATGGCTTGGGTTGGTTTGAGCACATGTCATTCAGCCATAGCAATGTATATGCATTCCCCCTTGATAGTACGGCATTCCTATAACTCAAATTCAAATGAAAAAGCTTGACATATCACTTTGAGTCTGGATCCGATGAAATATAGCATGAGGGGTCCACCAACGCATATACACCATCCTTTCTTATTATTAACCTGCTTGTTATCTTCATAAATCTCATTAGTTCTCCAATCATATTGTCATTAATACCAAAACCCACAATTAGGGCTTGATTGCACTTACAAGGTCCTTACCAGCGACTTCGCCGCTCTGGGCGTGCACTGCCAAGGTACTTTTCGTGCTTCGTCTTGCTTTGATTTTGAGATTCTTGTCATGCTGCGGACTCACTCTTTTCTGTTTGTTGCATAGGTGTCGAGAAGACCACCGAGGAGCTCCGCGAGACGAATACGGCTCTCGTGGAGCAACTCCGAGGTGAAACCATGGTGGCGGAGCGAGCGCGCGTCACCCTCGACAGGCTCAGTTCCATGTGGGGTGCCGACCCGGTGGCCGCGGCAGAGGGCGCGGTGGCTCGAGGCGACGCCCTGGTGGATGCCTTGTGCTATTTTGACGTAGCCGCGCGGGACCGCGTCAGGAGCGCTCTCCACCACGGCGTGAAGCAGGCATTCGCGGCCGTCCGCTCCGGCTTCCGCTACCCGGTCAACGTCGTCGCCAAAGGCTTCATCGAGATCGAGGGGAAGGACGAAGAGTGGAACGACCGCCGCGTCGACAAAATCTTGGAGAAGGTGGAGAGGCCGGGGGCGGCGTTCGTCAAGCTCTTCGAGGAGGACGTGCTGCCTCCTGATGCGGACAGTGGTGTAGGTGGCCCCCCTCCTCCCGGCCCGGACGTCGAGGCTGAGCCCGCGGCAGAAGATCTTGGGGAAGAATTTCAGACGGATGAAGAATGAGGCCTGCGTGCCAAAAATGGGCGTCGAGGCCCTTGTAAGAATTTATGTTATGACTTATGGCTCGTCGAGGCCAGCATGTGCATACGACTTGTTTGTTTACAGAAGTTGTTTTCTTTTCAAATTGATCCAATCATTTCTCTTTATCGCAAGCTCGAGCTTTTACCAGCTTAGTCTGTGTTCCTTCGATATGCGTCGCGAGTTCCTCGAGGGGAGGCGTAGGTAGGGTACCGTAGCCCTGGGGCGTGGGTGGCCGTCTACGTCGATGCCCCCCGACTCTTGGAGGCTCGAGGTATCTACGGACTTAGACGTTGCTAGTGCGCTCGAGATGCGAATCGAGATGAGGGTCGAATTTTTGAAAAGAAAAACGCGCTTTTTCTGGAGTCTGGGGGGTCCCCCCTGTCAGCCCCCGAGGGAGGCTCGACCCTGAGCAAGGCAGGGTCGAGGCTACCTTAAGTTGTTAAGTAATATGAAAGACAGTGCACGAGTTTGCTCATTCATATTCAACGTGTTTGTACAAAGCAACAAAATGAACAAGGCCTCGAGGCCTTTAAGGGTAGAAGCGACGTAGCTGAGATATGTTCCACGCGTTCGTTAGGATCCTGCCTTGACCATCGTGGAGCTTGTATGTTCCTGGCTTGAGCACCTCGGCTACGGTATATGGGCCCTCCCACGGAGGGGTGAACTTGTGGCGCCCTCGATTATCTTGCAGACGCCGAAGCACGAGGTCCCCCACCGCCAGGTCCCTCTTGCGCATGTGCTTGTCGTGGTAGCGTCGAAGTGTTTGCTGGTAGCGCGCGGAGTTGATGAGCGCCACATCTCGGGCCTCCTCGAGCTGGTCCTTGGCGTTGGCGAGCCTCTCGTCGTTAGTTTGTTCGTTGTAGGCTCGAAGTCGAGGGGAGCCGTACTCGAGGTCCGTAGGCAAGACAGCCTCGGCACCATAGGTTAGGAAAAACGGAGTGAACCCGGTGGCTCGACTCAGCGTAGTCCTGAGGCCCCACAGCACCGAGGGGAGCTCTGCAGCCCACCCCTTTCCGAAATTCTTGAGGGTTTTGAACAGCCTCGGCTTCAGCCCGTGGAGTATCATGCCATTGGCGCGCTCGACCTGCCCGTTGCATTGAGGGTATGCAACCGAGGCCCAGGTCACGCGAATGTTGTTGTCGTCGCAGAAGTTGGTGAACTTTTTGCCCGTGAATTGGGTGCCATTGTCGGTGATGATGACGTTAGGCACCCCAAATCGGTACATGATGTCGGCGATGAACTCGACGGCCTTCTCGGAGGTGGGATCGCCTACAGGCTTAGCTTTGATCCACTTGGTGAATTTGTCGATGGCCACGAGCACATGCGTGTACTTTCCAGTTGTCATCTTGAGGGGACCCACGAGGTCGAGCCCCCAGACGACAAACGGCCAAGTGATGGGGATCATCTGCAGGGCGTGCGCGGGCTGGTGTGTTTGCTTGGCGTAGAACTGACACCCTTGGCAAGCTTGGACCAGGCGTTTGGCGTCTCCGATGGCGGTTGGCCAGTAGAAGCCTTGTCGGAAGGCGTTCCCCACCAGGGTCCTTGGCGCTGCGTGATGGCCGCAAGCCCCCGAGTGCATGTCGTCGAGGAGCCTGCGTCCTTCCTCGAGGGGGATGCAGCGTTGAAGGATCCCTGATGGGCTTCGACGGTACAGCTCTCGTTCGTCGCCGTAGATGACGTATGTCTTGGCCCTTCGAGCGATGCGTCGGGCCTCCGTCTTGTCTTCCGGTAGCACGCCTTGCGTCAGGTAGTCGAGGAAGGGCATCCGCCAGTCGAGGGGTCGTGATGAGGAAGAGGCGGGCGTGTCAATCTGCATTGCCTCAGCGGATGTTGAGGGGTCGTTCTCGAGGGGTGGCGTTGATGGTCGAGCCCCCATGTCTGGCTCGAGGGGTGGCGTCGAGGGGCCAGCCCCAGGGCCGATTTTGACGGATGGCTCGAAAACGTCCATCGAGAAGACATCTGGTGGAACGGTGCCGCGCGTGGACGCCAACTTTGCCAGCTCGTCTGCGGCCTCGTTGTACTTTAGAGCGATGTGGTTGAGCTCGAGGCCGTAGAACTTGTCTTCTAGCTTGCGCACTTCTCCGCAGTATGCCTCCATCTTGGGATCGATGCAGCTCAAAGCCTTCATAACCTGGTTGATGACGAGCTGCGAGTCCCCTCGAACGTCGAGGCGTCGGACCCTGAGCTCAAGTGCGATGCGTAGCCCATTGACGAGGGCCTCGTACTCAGCGACGTTGTTGGAGGCGGGGAAGTGCAAGCATAGCAGGTAGCGCATGTGGACTCCGAGGGGTGAGATGAAGAGCAGGCCTGCGCCTGCCCCCGTCTTCATGAGGGATCCGTCGAAGTACATGGTCCAGAGCTCGGCTTGGATTTGTGCCGACGGGAGCTGGGTGTCGGTCCATTCCGCAACGAAGTCCGCCAACGCTTGTGACTTGATGGCTTTTCGCAGAGCGTAGGTGATGGCCTCCCCCATTAGCTCGGCAGACCACTTGGCGATGCGCCCCGTGGCCTCCCGATTGTTGATGATCTCACCGAGGGGGAAGGATGACACCACCGTTACGGGATGAGCGAGGAAGTAGTGCTGGAGCTTGCGCCTCATGATGATGATGCCGTAGAGCAGCTTCTGGATGTGCGGGTACTGGACCTTGGCCTCAGAGAGCACCTCACTGGTGAAGTACACCGGCCGTTGGACCGGTAACGCATGACTCTCCTCGTGCCTCTCGAGTCTCGACGACTATGACCGCGCTGACCACCTGAGTGGTTGCGGCCACATAGAGGAGGAGAGGCTCGGGGGGATCGTCACCCTGGGCTGGTCGTGGTGGCACGAGAATTGGCGCGGAAGTCAGCAACCCCTTCAACTTGGTTAGGGCCTCCTCGGCTTCATGGGTCCACGCAAAGCGTTCTGTCTTCTTCAGCAGGCGGTAGAGAGGTAGCGCCTTTTCCCCTAGCCTCGAGATGAACCTACTGAGAGCGGCTAGGCAACCTGTCACTTTCTGTACGCCCTTGAGGTCTCGAATTGGGCCCATCCTCGTGACTGCTGAGATTTTTTTGGGGTTGGCCTCGATCCCCCTTTGCGAGACAATGTAGCCAAGTAGCATGCCCCGAGGCACGCCAAAGACACATTTCTCGGGGTTGAGCTTCACATTCTTGGCCCGGAGGCACTCGAACGTGGTCTCAAGATCGCTGATGAGGTCCCCGACCTTCTTGGTTTTAACCATGATGTCATCGACGTAGGCCTCGACGGTTTTGCCTATGTGTTCGCCAAATATATGCTGCATGCAACGTTGGTACGTTGCCCCGGCGTTTCGAAGGCCGAAGGGCATTGTAACGTAGCAATACATGCCGAAAGGCGTAACGAAAGAGGTAGCGAGCTCGTCGGATTCTTTCATTTTAATCTGGTGGTAGCCGGAATACGCATCGAAAATTGAGAGTACTTCGCACCCCGCAGTGGAATCGACAATCTGATCAATTCTAGGTAAAGGAAATGGAACTTTTGGACATGCTTTATTCAAACCAGTGTAGTCTACACACATCCGCATTTTTCCATTCTTTTTCCTAACTAGTACAGGGTTAGCTAGCCACTCCGGGTGAAATACCTCCTTGATGAATCCAGCCGCCAAAAGCTTGTGCACCTCCTCGCCGATGATCCTGCGCTTCTCTTCGTCAAAGCGGCGCAGGCGTTGCTTCACCGGTCTGGACCCGGCCTGGATCTCCAAGGCGTGATCGGCGACTCCCCTCGGTATGCCTGGCATGTCCGAGGGGCTCCACGCAAACATGTCGATGTTCGCACGGAGAAAGTCGACGAGCACTGCTTCCTATTTTGGTTCGAGGCTGGCACTGATGGCCAGCGTCTTTCCGTCAGTCGAGGTCAGGTCGACGGGTATCTGCTTGGTGTGTTCTGCCGGCTCGAAGGTGCCAGTGTGGCGCTTTGCTTCAGGGGCCTCCTCGGTGGTCAGGGCTGCTAGGGCCTCGAGCGAGTCGAGGTGGACGTTGGCCTCCCCACGCTCGACGCACTCCACGTCGCAGTGGTACGCGTGCTCATAGGAGGTGTCGACGGTGATGACCCCTTTCGGCCCCGGCATCTTGAGCTTCAAGTACGTGTAGTTGGGGACCGCCATGAACTTGGCGTAGCCTAGCCTGCCAATGATGGCGTGGTAGGTCCCTTGGAACCCAACCACCTCGAAGGTGAGCGTCTCCCGGCGGAAGTTAGCCGGCGTGCCAAAGCAAACCGGCAGGTCGATGCGCCCGAGGGGGTGGGCGCCCGACGGTTGGCCCCCCGTAGATCATGTAGCAGTCGCGCACCGGGGGGAAGTTGTCGTCCGCGTCCCCATCGCCGCGTCGATTGTTGTCCTTGCCCTTAGGCACGTCTTCCTCCTTGTCGCCGAGCTTGGCATAGAAGCCCTTCAGCAGTCGGCAGTCCTTTAACTTGTGATTCACGGGGCCCTTGTGATAAGGGCAGGGGTCCTCGAGCATCTGGTCAAAAACAGCCCCGTTAGGGGGGCCTCGAGGTTTCTTATGGTCGAGGGCGCCCATGAGCACTTCTTCATCGTCGTCGTCATCGGCGTCGCGCTTTGCCTTCTGACCTTTGCCTTTGTTTTTCTTCTTTTTGTTGTTGTTGTTGCGGTTCTTGACGTCGTTGCCCTTGCTCGAGGCCTCCGGCGTGGCTACCGCCTTGCCTTTGTCCGTGGAGCGGCCGAAGAAGGCCCCACTGCCTCGTCGCCTGAGGCAAAGCTGGTGACACGATCCATCAAATCCTCGACCGTCCTGGGACGGTAGCGCCCTAGCTCGTGAACTAGCTCTTGGCACGCCGTGCCCGCGAGGAACGCTGAGATGACATCCTCATCAGGCACGTGGGGGAGCTCGAGGCGCTGCTTTGAGAATTGCCGAGCGAAGTCGCGGAGGGGCTCGTCCGCTGCCTGCCTGCAACGTCGAAGATCCCAAGGGTTGCCTGGGCGCACGCAAGTCCCCTTGAAATTCCCATCGAAGACCCTGACTAGGTCGGCCCAGTCGTGGATCCGATCCGGCGGGAGCCCCTCGAGCCACCGGCGGGCGGTGTCCGAGAGGTAGAGTGGGAGTTGGCGTATGATCACATGGTCGTCGCTCTTCGCTCCGCCCAGTTGGCAGCCTAGGCGGAAGTCGGAGAGCCAGAGCTTGGGCTCGACCTCCCCGTCATACTTCACGATGTTGGTCGGTGGTCGAAAGCGGTCGGGGAGGGTCGAGCTGCGGATGGCCCGGCTGAAGACCCTGGGGCCCGGGGGCTCGATGGCTTGCCGGTCCTCGTCACTGTCGTAGCGCCCCCCTCGATGGGGACTATAGCCACGCTCCTCGACCCCTTTGTCCTTGCGCCGACGGTTGATGTTGTTGCGGGCGTCATTGGGGTCTCGAGGTGGCCGGGTGTCGACGATCCGTTCCCGGACTGGCCTAGCTCGAGAGGTGTCCGGCTGGTGGACGGACGTCTCGCGCTCGTTGCGGGGCGCGTCCGCTGGTTTCCCCGAGGCCGCTCCGCGCCGGCGCGAGGCTGAGCTCTCGGCCTACTGCACAGCGGCTGTCTCAAGGAGGTTCTTCATTTCCCTGAGCATGCGCCTGGCGTCAGGGTTGGAGACGGCGGGTAGATCGCGGAGCAGCATTGCGGCCGCCACCACGTTCTGTCCGGCTCACGGGAAGCACACCTCGGGACGCGCCGGTGTCCCATCCTCGAGAATCCGCCGGTGGACCTCTCGAGCGCGGCCACAAGCTCCGGCGCCTCGAGGCTGGGCTTGTTCCTGCACAAGAGTTTTCTCGAGCTGCTGCAGGCGTTGTCATTCCTCCTCAGCCTTGGTGATCGCCTCCCGCAGCTGCGCGAGCTGCGCCGCCCGATCGTCGTTGTGCTGAGGTGGCGCATCCGGTGTCGGGGGTTTGTTCCTCCCCTGAACACGTGATCCGCCCGCCGCTGCCACGTCGCTGCGTGCTTCGAGATCGAGCGTCGGCCTGTCGCCGCCGCCGTCGTCGGCGGCGGCATTGCTCACGACCCCCTCGAGCTGGAAGCACTCCCTGGTGGGATCCCAGAGGTCAGGGTCGTGGTAGTCGTACTCGTCGGAGTCAGAGCCGTTGACGTCGCGCTGCTCTGGCTCATGCTGGGACTGCAGCTCGCGGTACCACTCTCCGATGGTGGCTCGCCGGGGTGGCTCGATGACTCGAGAGAAGCCGCGGTCGATGTGCGCGGGGTAGACGACCTCCAGGTTGGTGGTGGCTCGTAGGAGCACGCCCGGACATTCCTCCCGCTCTGCCGCCGTCCGGCCCTGATGACGCTCGTCGAGGTGGTGGGCGTGAGAAGTTGTGGAGTTGTTGAGGCCGAACGGGGGCCGCTGGCGTCGAGCGCGGTACACCCCGTGCAGGAGGAGGTCAGGAGGTGTCGACGGAGCACGGCTCGGGGGCCTCTGGCCAGGCTCCCGGTCCGTGCGCATGACGAACGCGAACTCGCTGGGGGAGTGCGCGCGCGCCCTGGAAGTCTCTGGCTGCGCGTCGGGCAGGTTTCCCCTCGGGGGCTCTGTGCTGGCCGCGGGGAAGTGGATGTACGCCGCGGGCACCACCTGTGCCTGGCGGCGATGATGACGACGGCGCCGCTCACGTGGTGGCGACGCGTGGTGGTGCAGGCGACGCGCCACGCCCCCCGCGCGGGGTGGCGTGACACGCCCTCTGCTCGGGCTCTCCGTGGAGAGCAAAGTCAGCTCGTTGCCGCTGCCGATGGCCAGGAACTCGAGGCTCCCGAACCAGACGACGGCACCAGCAGAGAACGGAGGAGGGGGAGAAGCCATCCAGAAAACAGCGAGAAATCGACTCTGACACGCGAAGGCCCCTACCTGGCGCGCCAACTGTCGGTGTTTCTACCCGGGGGTATGACACTAACTAGTGATATGATCGCGTGCTCTCTTTCTAGATGGTGATGCAAGATGACACAAGGATTTATCCTGGTTCGGGCAAAGAAGGCCCTACGTCCAGCGGGGGGTGGATGTTCTTGTATTACTTGCACCTAAGTGCTTGTACAGGGGCGAATACAAGCTCAAGGAGCGTGGACCGGGGTCCGGACTCGTACGTGTGTGTGGTGAGGACTTGTGCGGACTTGTGCGTGCGCATGTGTCTAGCCGTATGTGTCTAACCGTCTATCCGTGCGCGTGAAGGGCCCTGGTGTTGACGCAAAACGTGACATCTCGCGTCAGGCACACAGCAAGCCGAACGAGGCTGGCTTCAATCGAGTGCCCGGAGTGCTCTGGTTCCAGAAACGTGCCAGTCGGTTTGACCTGAAAAACCAACAAGGGATAAAAGTATGAGAATACCTTGGAACATGCTGGGTGAGACCAGACAGTTCCATATGTACGGCTTTGAAAGCCAATCACGACGGCACACAGCTATAAAAGCTGTTTGTCGAAACAGGTTTATAATGTCATTCGGCAAGAATAAAGATAAAGCTCATAAACATGTTGAATGCCGAATACATACGTGACAAAAGAATAAAAGGGTAACTTATAAATACAAATCCATTCAAATAACATATGCATAGGCTAATCCAGCTAGTCTGCCGCACGTCCAGCCTTCATAAACCCGTCGGGTATAAACTCAAGCAAAGCTAATCCACCGCATGATACCACTTGCTATAAATCTACACCACTCCTTATAATTAGATTAATCCACCGCATGATACGATCTAATTATAAGAAGCTAAAAGCACACATACATCTGAACAGATCTATACATAATCATTACTCATGTAAGCTTAACCAGGATCGGCAAACTAGCCGAACTGGGGTCCATGAAGAAGAAACATACAAGCAAAGCATGATTAAACTAATCTAAAACATGTACCTGCCGCACGGCACCCAGCTCTATCAAAGCCTAAACATGATCGGCATGCATGAACCCGCAACATGTAACAATCTAGATTGAAAGTCGGTTCGGCCATCATGATCTTATAATAAGCAAAAAAAACAAGCAAACTCGTGCAACAAGGCCGAACGAAGATCAATCTAGATTGGGCAAAAGGTGTTGTACGAATCAAATAAATAAAACATACGACACATGATAACTTAATGAATCTATTAGATCTGCCAAATTTAACAGAGCCGATAACTATTTTTACTCATGACTCAATCCGCCGCACGATACAAGGCATAAGTAAAAACTTCCCGTCATAAGCTTAAATCCGCCGCACGATACTAAGCTTAACATACGAGACTACTTGCACCATATCTAAATCCGTCGCACGATACTAGACATGATAGCAAGGTTGCCGGTACTTACGGAGGTCGACGGATCGATGATTCCTCTTGAAGAACTCGACGACACGACTAAGGACTCGAATAGGTGGCGCTGGGCCGGTTTGTATTGATGTGGTTGTGAACAGTTTTACAATGGTCGAGGGTTTATATTTCTACCCTGGACGAGATACGAATCCTAGACGATTACGATTTACAAAGAGATACGGAAAGATATAAACTCTATATTATTTGGTGCCCTCCATCACCACGTGTCTTCTCATGCAAGCTAGCTTCATTTGCCATATGCATTTCCCGAATGGAACCTTGGCCTCGTGAAATAGCCGACCGCACAGATAAACATCGAAATCCCGAGAGCCAAACAGCTGCTGGTCGCTTGCCGAATTCTCCTCCCTCTGCAGGCCGGGCCCATCTGTCATATCCTCATTTGTGCGAAAATCTGGTGTTAACACATGCCCCCTAATTTTGGGATAAATGTTTTATTCCAAAATTCCTTTTCCTTTTCGCACCGTCGTGGAATCTCTGGAAGCGTCCGCCTTCACACGCCATAATTACCATGCCTACCGATTCGTCTCCCGATGCACTTGAGCACTTTTAAAGCCCTTCTTTCACCCCGTTCTGGCTTACGCATTCGGAATCTCTCTGCTTCAGCTGAAACCAGAAGACTTTCTTCTCTCTTGCCACTCCGACTCAACCAGAAAATGTCCTCCCAAGCGAGTCGCCATAGCCTCGAGCTCGGCGCTTCCAGCACCTCCAAGAGAAGGTTGCTCCTTCTTTTTCCTTGTTCCAAATGAAGTAGCCGGCTTCATCTTGTTACTTCTTTTCAGGAGGATTAGCAACGATTCCACCGAGGACCTGACTTAGAGGGTCGCAGACCTTCAGCTTGATCTAGAAAGGAAAAATCGGGAGATCAGCCGGATCTCGCGAGAGTGTGATGCCGCTCGGGAACAGTCTGTCGGTAAGCATCCTTTCATTTTTCTTCCCCCACTGCGTTTTTTTTACTGATCTTTCCTTCTCCAGCTTTGGAGGCCAAACTTCATTCCCTCGAAAACGCCATTGCCGACCTGGCCTTCATGGCCAATGTACCAGGCACAACAGCCCTGAGGCAGGTGGAAAGGGTCAACCAAGCTCTCCCCGACATCTCCAGGGCTGGTATGGGCTACGGTGCAGCGCTCGCCTTCAACATCGTTCGGATCCATTCCGGTGCCAACTACCGCAACTTCGATGCTTGCGAGCGAGGACTAGACTTCGAAGTGGCACGCTCTGTTGACGATATGAAAGAGGTCGGCATGGATCCGGCCGATTCTTTTGATTTTGATTTTCCGATTAAGAATATAATAGGGTGGACGAACTGACTCCTTATTGTAATTTGCTTCCCCTTTTGTAAATAAGCGAAAACTCCTCCGTTCGTCCTTCTGAAACCAACCTGAGATTGATCCTTCGAGATCAATGCGTGTCCTATTCCATGTACCAGCCACTGATTCTCTTCCTAGTGATGCACATCTCATCGGCTGTTGTTTGATGATTATGCTCAACCCAATTGATTATCTCAGATTTGGAGTCTCTTCAATTACTCTTCCAGTTTTTCGGTTCATGACGGTACCAGGATAGCACCTCTTCAGCCTTCTGTCTTCAGTACCAACTGGTGATTTAGAGTTTTTCCCGAATAATTAACCGAAACTGAGCACTTCACAATTGTAATCTTCCGTCAGCCGAACCTTGATCAGCCTTTTAGACTCCAAAACCCTGAACCATTTAAATCAGCACAGATTTGGATTGGCTTAATATCTGCCCAAAAGTGACAGACTCTAGCCTGGCGCCTGGCCTTCCAATGCAAGTTATATCTCTACAAATATGACCTCATCCAAGCCAATATCAATCTCAAGCCTGACTCACAAAAACCCCAATCCTGTGCTCTTGGCTCAAACCAAAGAGGAAAAATCTCTTCTGCTCAAGAATTCCACCAATGCCCAGAAGTAGCGATCTCAGTAAACGCCCCTTCATAACTGAAATAGGGGACAACAGAGCACCGGCTCATCGACGTCACAGGTAAAACTATTTTCTGCCCCCTTGTGATAACTTCCTTTACTCATCTTATCTTTGACTAAGCTCGGGCTCTCTTCTCAGAAGACTTGCCCAGGAGATATGACACCGAAAAAAAAACTAAACAGCCGCATCAGTGGAAACAGATCTACAACGCCATTCCTTATAAGACCTTCCCCTCTGATTAAACTTGCATATGCCTAACACATCTTCTTCCTTTGTCAATTTTTCTGTTTCAATGCTTCAGACGGATGGGTAAATCAGGCCATCATCCAAGGTGTGTACGCTGCAGACGGCCGCACAGATCAAACCTTCATCCAAAGTGTGCAGGCCGGAGTCCTCAAGTTTTTGGACAACTCTGAAGATTCCGAAGCTCTTAACGATTACTCCTTCGCCCCTTGTCTGGGACAGATTTCTTGTAGCTGAACGAAATAAAGTTCGTTTTTCTCTGAGCAATTGTCTATTTTGCATTTTCCTGACCTCTCGATTCCTTAGTAATTTTCTCTCCGATATGTCATGTCACCCGACATTGCACTTACTGCACTTCACTTTTATCTTCCCCCGATAAACCAGCCATCTTGAAAAATGCTAGAATCACCAAGGTCATGAACATTTGTACTAAAGGCGATACAAATATCGGCTATAACTTAAATCTTTGGAATATTTTTTCTGCTAAAGGCGATGCTTTTATATCGGCTGTATAAAACATCCTTTGAGTTACACATTTTTCACGCGTTCGGCTTTAACAAATAGTGCCGAAGCTTCAACCGACAAGTACACAAACCGAAAAGTCTTGTCACAGCCGAATACACCTCTCTTATGTTTGACATTTTCGGCTAGAACAAACTGCTAATTATCTTTCCTCTAAACTCAAAAATAAGGGCCGATCCTACTATAAGGCTACCGGCCGTCACGTACAACTCAAAATAATCCTCAAGTTGTGGAAGTGCCTCCATATATCTTCAATTTCACCAAAAGCTTCTGTTGTACGTCACCTCGCATGAATCTTTTCTGAATTCCCACGAGCTCTGGTAATGAAGAAATAATTGAAATCCCCTCAAAGGCTTGCAGACTTCGAAGCATATCTGAGATCCCAATTTGCACACATTGATCCAACTTCGGCTTCATTATCAACACTTTATTCCTTGTCAGCCGATATGAGACTTTGGCTCTAGCTTTTCTCCATTACCATTAATTAGATTTAAAAATTACTCTGAGAGCCGATTGTCTGAATCGGCTGTTGGTCCTCGTCGAAGACATTCACAGGACCTGCTTCCCAGGCTCTTCCAGAGAAACACTCGACACCTTCATACTCCCAATAGATTGGTTCTGTATTAGCAACACTAACTGAATCATCAGCATGAACGATCTCAATATCATCTCCAATCCACTGGATGAGGAATTGGTGCATAGTTTACGGCACACAGCAGTTTGCATGTATCCAATCTCTTCCTAATAGCAAACTGTATGCCCCCTTGCCATCAATGACGAAGAAGGTAGTGATCAAGGTTTTAGATCCAATCATTAACTCGACATGGACTGCTCCTCGGGTGTCAGAAGAATTCCCCGCAAAATCCCTCAATACCATGGCGATCTTCAATAGATCTTCACTTGTCATGCCAAGCTTTCTGAAAGTGGTATACGGCATGATATTTATGGCAGCTCCTCCATCAATGAACATTTTGGTTAATGACTTGCCATTGACATACCCCCTCATATATAATGGTCTCAAGTGTCGGTGTCTGACTGGTTTATCAAATACCGCCTTTTCAGCCAAGACGAGATGAGCCAACAAGTCTTGAAACTCACTTTCATCGAAGTCTGAATGCGTCTCGTCCTGGACATCTTGATCCTCCGGAGCTACAAACTCTGACGGGAGAAAGAACGCCATGCATGTATCAGCCGAACGATTACCTCCATTCGGCTTCTCTTTAGGACGCCAGACCCGTTTCGTCTCGGTGCCCACTTGCTCCAACTCTCTGTTCCTCAAGCGTTGCACTCTCCTTTTCTGGCTCTTCCTTAAACCTGGTGGACATCATTGTCCTTTTTGCCAGACATACCCACGGTATTCTTCTTCTTCAGTACGAGCCCAGCTTCGATCGGCAAATCTTCTCTGCCGATTCTCAAAACTATTTATTTTTAAGCGCCGATCGTCCTCAGGGATTCGTGCCCCAAGCCTTTCATGGACAGAACGGCGGTTGACTCGAGATTGCCTGTACTCGGAGTACTGACTACTGCATTCAGGGCAGTTGTTCTTAACAGGCAACCTCAAGCCTTCGTTCCAACAATATTTGAAGAACGAGCATTCCCAATGAGACTGTTCCTGTTCCTCCATATCTTCTCGTTCTTTTCGGTACATCTCTTCCTCATACCTCCTCTGTTTCTTTAGGAACTCTTGCTCCTCATGAAACTTCTGCTTTTGATATCGCTCCTGTTCCCGACGCCATTTATTCAACAAGATACGCGTCGTACCCCTGGGTCTGGAGGTGTTACCTGCTTCGATTCGGCTGTTCTGAAACCGAACCCTCTGTTGAAGTTCCCTACTTGTAATCTGCCGATCGGGATCGATAGTGCCAGCTTCTCTCGCTCTATCAGAGGTCAAAACTTTCATCTTACCTTTACACCTGGGATCGGCTACATTGACCATGTTAACAGAGAAAGACACAGTATTCTGTCCAAAAGGACTACCATCTATCTTCATCTTTCCATCAAACCTCAGGTGTCCGTCCTGGATAGCCTTTTGAATCCGCACTCTGAATACTCGGCAATCATTTATGGAGTGGGATCTGGTATTGTGGAAATCACAATACTTCTTGTCTTTGACACCCTCAGGGAGCAGCATAGGATGACCTTCCGGCAACTTGATGCGTCCTTCCTTCAGCAGATATTCAAATAACTTATCTGATTTAGAGACATCAAAATCATAAGTACTTTTTTGTTGCCTCAGCCATCGCTGGCTGACTTGAGTTGGGTCTTTGGCCCAGACTATCTCGGCTACAGCTACTTCATCTTCATCATCGTAATCAACTACATCTTCCAAGAAAGCCTAATACATCTCAGCAGCTACGTCACCCTTCTGGAACTGGTTGGCTCTCTTGAATCCCTGAGCTTGATTGTTCATCATAGCCAACCTTTGTGATAACTGTCTGAGATCCTCAAAGTCCATGCCGAACAACTTTTCCTTGATGCTCGGCAGCATGCCAGCTATGGCTATTCCTGGTAGCTGATCATCCGGCAAATTCAGAGAATAACAAAGATTTTTGGTCTCCCTGAATTGGCGCAGGTACTCTTGCGGTGTCTCGCCGGGCCTCATCCTCAGGCTCATGAGATCGACCAACTTCTTCTCACTGGTTCCTGTAAAGAAGTATGAGTGGAATTTCTGCTCAAGCTCTGCCCACGTACTGATGAAATTCGCTGGCAGAGAGGCGAACAAAGAGAAGGCTGGTCCTATCAATGACAATGGGAAGTATCGAATTCTCCAAGCTTCATCTGCCGATGCTTCGCCAAGCTGCATCAAGTAACGGTTGATATGCTCCCTTGTACTAGTATCATCTTGGCCCGAGAACTTGGAAAGGTCAGTAGGAGGCTTGACTCTCGGAGGGAGAGCTACCCGATTGTACCACTCTAGGTAAGGAGATTGGTACGTGTATGTCTGATTCCTTGGTTTTAGACCGAACTGATTCTGCATCATATCAGCCATCTTCTACATGATGAGGTCGACATTGGAATCAGGAGCGGTTTGTGCTTGCCCCCCCAGTGTGTAATCCTGCTGAACCCCTGTACCCGGGAATCGGAAAAGCGTCAATCGAGTTGTAGTCCACAAACTTCCGATACCCATCTCCAAACATATTCTTTTGAATCCTGTTTGCCACAGGAGATACTCTAGAAGCAGATGGTGGGACGTTCCCTGTTGTGCCGAACGTAAGCTGGCCATAAGTTTGGGGAGGTCGTTGTGTCTCCTGAGAAATCATCCCTCCTATACTTGGGCCGGCTCCACTGTTCTCGGCAACTTTCTGTCGTTGAGGTACTTGGAACAACAATGGCCCCCGCACTAGACCAGCAGCTTCTTCAAAGTACTTATCCGCATTTGGACCGAAAGTATCGGTCATGATAGCATGAAAAGTGTTCAAAAACGCCGACTGATGATTGGTCATGGCCCCCGACACAGTCTTGTACATTATTTTGGTCATCTTCCGAACAGCCTCCTCTTCATCAGGGACATCAGGTTGGTGGTGAGGAACAACTTTCGGGAACGTCTGCTTCTGATAAACCTTGCCGCTTTTATTCTTGGAGAAGGTCTCCAAACACTTGCGCTGGAACTCATAACAAGCTCGCTGCACCAGATCTTTTGATTCTGGCGGCAAATCGTCCATGGTCACCTCGAAGACTTGATCTTCGTTAATCTCAGGCATCTTGAAATGAAGTGGTCCCACCAGGCGTGCCAAAATGTGTGTTGACGCAAAACGTGACGTCTCGCATCAGGCACACAACAAGCCGAACGAGGCTGGCTTCAATCGGGTGCCCGGAGTGCTCTGGTTCCAGAAACGTGCCAGTCGGTTTGACCTGAAAAACCAACAAGGGATAAAAGTATGAGAATACCTTGGAACATGCTGGGTGAGACCAGACAGTTCCATATGTACGGCTTTGAAAGCCAATCACGACGACACACAGCTATAAAAGCTGTTTGTCGAAACAGGTTTATAATGTCATTCGGCAAGAATAAAGATAAAGCTCATAAACATGTTGAATGCCGAATACATACGTGACAAAAGAATAAAAGGGTAACTTATAAATACAAATCCATTCAAATAACATATGCATAGGCTAATCCAGCTAGTCTGCCGCACGTCCAGCCTTCATAAACCCGTCGGGTATAAACTCAAGCAAAGCTAATCCACCGCATGATACCACTTGCTATAAATCTACACCACTCCTTATAATTAGATTAATCCACCGCATGATACGATCTAATTATAAGAAGCTAAAAGCACACATACATCTGAACAGATCTATACATAATCATTACTCATGTAAGCTTAACCAGGATCGGCAAACTAGCCGAACTGGGGTCCATGAAGAAGAAACATACAAGCAAAGCATGATTAAACTAATCTAAAACCTGTACCTGCCGCACGGCACCCAGCTCTATCAAAGCCTAAACATGATCGGCATGCATGAACCCGCAACATGTAACAATCTAGATTGAAAGTCGGTTCGGCCATCATGATCTTATAATAAGCAAAAAAAACAAGCAAACTCGTGCAACAAGGCCGAACGAAGATCAATCTAGATTGGGCAAAAGGTGTTGTACGAATCAAATAAATAAAACATACGACACATGATAACTTAATGAATCTATTAGATCTGCCAAATCTAACAGAGCCGATAACTATTTTTACTCATGACTCAATCCGCCGCACGATACAAGGCATAAGTAAAAACTTCTCGTCATAAGCTTAAATCCGCCGCACGATACTAAGCTTAACATACGAGACTACTTGCACCATATCTAAATCCGCCGCACGATACTAGACATGATAGCAAGGTTGCCGGTACTTACGGAGGTCGACGGATCGATGATTCCTCTCGAAGAACTCGACGACACGACTAAGGACTCGAATAGGTGGCGATGGGCCGGTTTGTATTGATGTGGTTGTGAACAGTTTTACAATGGTCGAGGGTTTATATTTATACCCTGGACGAGATACGAATCCTAGACGATTACGATTTACAAAGAGATACGGAAAGATATAAACTCTATATTATTTGGTGCCCTCCATCACCACGTGTCTTCTCATGCAAGCTAGCTTCATTTGCCATATGCATTTCCCGAATGGAACCTTGGCCTCGTGAAATAGCCGACCGCACAGATAAACATCGAAATCCCGAGAGCCAAACAGCTGCTGGTCGCTTGCCGAATTCTCCTCCCTCTGCAGGCCGGGCCCATCTGTCATATCCTCATTTGTGCGAAAATCTGGTGTTAACACCTGGTGTCCTCTTTTATAGAGCAAGAGGAGGCCAGGGTTACACAGGAGCGGAGTGTACAACGCCTGATACGGCGTAGGGTAGGAATTCTGTCTTGTCGGGGACACTGCAGCCGACGTGGGGGTTGCTGTTGAAGCGTCCTTGAAGCATGGCCTTTCTCCCGGGCGCGGACGTGGAGATGTGGCGACGTGGAGGTCGTGCAGCGCCCACCCCGGCACGTACATGACGTGGCAGGGTCCCTTCGGGTCTTGGGGGTACCTGTCCTCCAATAGCATGAAAGTAGCCAGGGGCTCGAGGGGCGCAGAGCCGGCCTCGAGGTGGCGCCTACGGGGGGCTCGAGTCCCCACAGGTATGGGTAAGTCCCGGTAGGTCTGTCCGCACAGCGGGAATCCGGGTCTCGAGATGCGGCTCGAGCGTGCTACAGTGCAGGGTATGGCCCAACAGTGCTGTACTTGTGCCCTTTTGACCATACTTGTGGTGAAAACGAGGTTTGACCCTGACCCTGGTTTGCTGCGGCACGCATCGTGTGCCAGAGGATGTGACCGGAGAAGGTGAAAGCATTAAATGCGCTGCATAGGGTTGGTACGGTCGTCAGAGCTGGGAAGCAGGAAGCTTCCTCTTCGTGGGAGGCTTCGAAGGGTAGCGGAGCGCTCGCCCGAGGCCTGGCGCAGAGGGCTCGGGTGAGCGGAGGTTGGGCGCCGGCTCGAGGCCTGGGGTGTGGTGAGCCTCGAGGGATAGGTTTCCGTGTTAGGGAGGCTCGAAGTCCCCCCGTGGGGTCTCGAGGAGCGGTATACGGCTGTAGCGTGCTCGTGACCTATGCGCCGGGGCTCGAGGGGTTGGCTACCAGGAGGCGGTCGGTAAGGCTTTGGCGAACCTAAGTTCCCTGGCGGTGGGCCAGCGTTGCAGGCCTCGAGGGGTTGGTTTTTTGGAAGGTTAGTCTAGCTAGGTTTCTTATTAATTGATGTTCTAGGTTTAACCTATTTGTTTTGCGTTGATTGGGGGTACCCCTTTTGCGGTCCCCCGACACTATGGTAAACATGTAAAGCATCTCAACTATACTTAAAACATGAAATGTTTTTATGTCATGATGCCAAATGATTATGTATACTAAACATATTAATTAGGTTTTTAATTCTTGCTTAACACCAGGGGTGTTACAGAGTCCGTCGAGTGTCGGATGGCACAAGGGCTTGCGGTTTTTTTCCTCTAGCGAGTGTAAATGTCGTCGACACCAAAATAGCGGGGAGGCTGGTGGGGGAGAGGGCGTGGGGCCACGTCGTTGGCACCAAAAGAGAGGGGTGGCTGGTGGGGGAGAGAGCACGGGGCCACATGTCGGCACCAAAATATCACACGGTGAAAGCTTTTGTTGATTCGGCTTCACCACGGATGGTAGACGGGTCCTCTCCGTATTTTTTAGTTGTATATATATAGAGAGAGATAGTTTACTAGGAGATTATATTCTATAATTAATTTAATCAATCTAATGAGACTTATTTTATTTTATTTTATGAATATGAGTACATTTTTATATAGCTTCGTTTAGTCATGATTTAGATTTTTTGACTTCTCACAAAACCAGAAGTGCATTCTTCTGTGTGAACGAACGAAGGGAGTAATTGAGAAATGAGTAGCCATACCATATCTGCCATGTGGTACGTATTCTAAAACACAGTACTAGTGGTAAAAATCGGTTGCATGCTACGGTGGTGCGCCCGGAGATGACCACGGCAGGCTTGGTCAGCACACGAGATTTCGATTGTTTGACGTGTGATCATCATTGTGTGCATGCTAATGATCGAGGTTTGTCTTGTCCGTGCAGTGGGTTCGGCAGGGGCAGAGAAGTGTACTCCCTCCGTCCCTTTTCGTTGGTTGTCCGGAAAGCGTGTCTGTGAGGAAACACGGATTTCTAGAGACAGACATTTAGGGACGAAGGGAGTACTCCCTCCATACACGTTTTACAAAAAATTAGAGTCAAACATTAGGAATATAAATCATCAATAACTATTAAGTTTCTAAGTTTACAAATATAAAAATTATATAAATAGATTTGTCTTGAAGAATACTTTAATAAAAGTATACATATATCACTTTTCCATAAATATTTTTATAAAAATAAGAGGTCAAAGTTGTGTTTTGAAGACCGTATCGCTGTCCTAAACGTCAACTAATATGTGTATGGAGGGAGTACTCCGTAAGTGTGTCCGTGTCCCAACTCCCAAGACCGTGGGCGACCGCGCGATGTTCCTCATCTGTTGCAGCGCCGCGTTCTTGTCGACGCACGGATGCTGCCTTGGTGCGCCGCAGACGGGCGGGGTCCCGTGCCGCGCTCGCTTGTGCCCGAGCCCTTGCGCACGGTCGCCGGCTAGGCCCGATGAGGGCGGGGTGGCTGGGGCTGCGGCCTGCGGCCTGGTCCGCACCTGCCCATGCGTGCGCGCCCGTGCTCCCGGCACCCCGGCACCCCCTGGTTAGTGCGGAGGCGGCGGCTGGTGGCCGGGCCAGGCGTCCTCGCCTGCGGCGGTGGTCTGCTGGGCTAGCCCGTCCGCGTGACTCCCCACTAGCTTCTTGAACAACTGGTACTTCGTTGTGCCTAACAGGAACACAACGAGTTTGTAGAGGACGCCGACGGCGCAGATGCATTAGCCCAGCGGCGGTCGACATTGTCCTGCACACCGTGACGGCCAGCAGCGCGCCGCCAATGCTGACGTCCTGACGAACAAGTAGAACCTGTTGAAAGCGTGTGGCCTGTGCCGGTCTTCCGAGGTTCTGTCTCGCAGTCGTTTTGGTGTTTTCTGGTGGAATTAAAGTCTAAGGATGAAATGGGTTGGGTTGACCCAAGACCCCAAAAAAAAATAGGTAGAGTGGGTTAGTGTTTAGGTTCACTAATTGTGACTCACTTGCATGGTAACATGTATAGCATGGTCCGTATTATGAATAGGAGTACGTTTTTATATAGCTTCATTTAGTCATGATTTAGATTTTTTGACTTCTCACAAAACCAGAATAGTGCATTCTTCTGTGTGAACGAACGAAGGGAGTAACTTGGGGAGCTGTACCATGCATATCACAGTAGTCAACAATGTGCACTGCTCGTCTGTTGCAGTGCACTAGAAGGTTAGTTTTTTTTTAAGAAAAAAACTCCACCTCCATTATATTGGTGGGCTTAATTATATCTAAAACTTTTCACCCACTAACTAAACATCCTCTTAAAAAGATTTAACTGTAACTCCTATGGTAAAATCGCTCTCTTTAGCTCCAACTTATCTAATTAGAAACTGATAGTGGTGGTACCCTCGCCCAAGCCCAATGTAGACTCCGAGAGGGCACAATCACGTTTGTATAAGATCACCTTCAGGTCGCCGCTATCTGACTCCAATCAGGAGGCGCCGCATGCAGCTTCTTTTCGACGAGGATTCTGACCCGGTGGTTTTTTTAAACTAGCATCTCCAAGAGCATCCAAAAATTTATTCCCGAAATCATTAAGTTTTCTAAGTCACCAATAATAATTAAAAGCAAAAAAAAGAAGAGTCTCTTCAACAGTTTCTAAAAAATTACTCCTAAAATATCAAAAGAAAAAATCACGGTAAACTTTCTCCGCGGCGCATGAGTTTTTCCATGTCACGGCCACCCCAGCAGCACAGCACACTCCACGGCCGCAACCTACAGCCAGCCATCCTGCAGCAGGCACAGGCAGGTAGCAATAGCCCCCCTGCCGGCCAGCCGCCGCACCCTGCAGACACACGCAGCAGCTGGACATGGCAGGCAGCACAGCAGCCCCCTGCCGGTCAGCAGTAGCAGGCATAGGCACGCGCACGCTCAGAACGACGCATGGAAACTCGCTCACGGGGATATGCATGCGCGCGACGCCATTGAGCGTGTAGGGGCAAGTTTTAGAGCATCTCTGAGAACTCCCTGTAATAGACTTGTCATATCTTCAGGAATAGCAAGTTGCTATTTTGTTTTCCAAGTTGAAAAAGTCCTTGTCTCCAACAACTCCTTAAACACACTTGGTAAAATAAAAAAAAGGTAGGCCCACCAGTTTTTCCGGATCCAATTTCACGTCCGTCGTTTGAATTTGCATGTTATTTGCAGAAATTCGCTCGCCTACTCGGTGTCGGCATCAGACCCACATTCACTAGAGTCCAAGTTCGTCTGAAATGAGATGAAATAGGGAATTTGTACACAGAAATTCAGAACACAGTGAGTTGTACCTATCGAGAACAGACATGACAGAGGAAGTGCAGGCCGGCGCCGACGGCCAGGGCGACGCCCCAGAAGAAGTGCTTTCCCCCAGAAGCACAGGACGCTGACGACTGCGAGGTAGGTCGTGAGGCAGTGCACGACGGTCCACATGACCACCTTGCCGCCGTCCTTCCTCCAGGCCGCGGCCGCTAGCCACGCCCACACGAGCACGGCCCCGACGGTGCCCACGGCGCCGTAGTACTTCCAGTACGTCTCGGTGAGCTCGGAAGCCGGCACAGACGGGTCCTCGGAGCGGTAGACTGAGGGCGGCGGCGGCGCGGGGTCCGGCGAGCCGGCGGGGTTGGTGCCCCAGGGCTCCGCGGTGAGGTTGGCGTAGCGGCCGATGTTGAAGCAGACGGAGATTTTCGGGGATAGGAAGCGAGACCGCGCGCGGAAGAGCACGCGCGCGTCGGCCTCATTTGCCAAGTGCGGGAATTTAGGGCCTGTTTGGTTGGTGACCGTAACTTGCCACGCCTGACCTTCGGCAAACTGTGGCTGCCACAGAAAGTGTGGCGAGCAAAATTGAAGCCACACTTGTGGCAAAGTTTGGCACGAAAATGAGTCTATGACGTGTGGGGCATGGTTCTGAGAAAGTGTGGCGTGCCATAGCTGTGGCAGTGAACCAAACGACTGCCAGAAAAACTGTGGCACGACGAATCTGTGGCATGGCAAGTTCTGGTCACCAACCAAACGGACCCTTAGCAAGCCCGGTTAGGGAGTTGTTGGAGAAGGTAATTTGTAATTTTTTCTAAGTTACAAGGATGGCAAGCTAGTTTAGGGAGTTCTTGGAGATGCTGATTGCATCAAACTTTCAACTTTTTTTATTGTCTCTTCACATCACATCAATGTTTGGACATATACTTGAAACATTAAATATTGATAAAAAAACTAATTGTACTTTTACTATATACTCTATCTAGTTTGGTAAAATAAGTCGTTTTGGACAAAGTTTGAATCAAACATTAGGAATATAATCATAAATAACTTTTAAATTATTGAGTTTAGAAATGTAAAAATTATGTAAAAAAATATTTATTGAAAAGTGGTATATGTATATTTTTATGAAAGTACTTCTCAAGACAAATTTATTTATATTATTTTTATATCTCTAAACTCAATAATTTAAAAGTTATTCATGATTTATATTCTCAATGTTTGACTCAAACTTGTCCAAAACGACGTCTTTTACGAAACTGGAGGGAGTACGTGTTAATGCACGATCTTAGAAAAAAAAAACTTGTCTAATTAGAAAAATGTTTGTGAGAACGGCTTCTCACCCCCATAGCTTATCGTACTACTAAAAATTATTATCTATAATACACAGCCATTCCCTCCTCCCCACCCACTTTCTTCATATATTCACTTCTCTCGTGGAAATCTACAGCAGGGATTCTGATGTTGCGTTGATTGAACAGGTCAACGACCACGTGAACAGGTCAACGACCTTTGTGGCGGTGGCACTGTGGCAGTGGCACCGCCAACAAAGATGATGGACGATGACGAGATTCGAACTCTGACTCATCATGGAGCCATTCCAGAGCTCTCAGCTCTGTTCGCAGAATCAGACCATGGACGGGAAGCATGCATGGCCAGCAATGGCTATGGCTCCACGTAGACGGTAGACCGCGATGCGCCCGAACAGGTTCAGGTTGGCGACGCGGAAGTCGTCCGCCGGCCCGCAGCCGCCACGTCGCGCCCGGGAACGGCTCGCAGGGGGGTTGGCCGGAGTCCCGGGGCACGGCGGCGAGGAGGACGCGGTCGGTGAGCATCGCGTAGTGGAAGCCGGTCACCATGGACAGCATGCGGTTGGCCGGTTGCCGAGGCCGTCGAAGGAGTGCCACACGACGTAGCTGCACTCCGTGCCCACGGCGGCGCTGCGGCCGGACCGGAGCTGCTCGACGGACTTGGCTTATGTAGGCGGAGGAGGAGAGCCGCCCGAGAGGCGAGAGCCGTTACCACCGCAAGGCGATGACGCTCCGGGCGGGGAACATGCATGCTCAAGGTGATGCATGCATTCTAGCTTGTCACGGCGGTGCGCCGGTGCGCGCAGGTTTCCACGCGCGCGCCGCGGCACAGCTTCTCATGGAGATGGAGGGCCTCGCTCTGCGGCCGCGACCGCGTCCCACGACGGCGTGGACCCATCAGCCTGGCGGCGCCATGGTAGCCACAACGCACTAGGCGTGTCGCTGCTGACCTGAACGACCTGAGCACGGTGATCAAGCATGCACCTGACACTCTGACGGACACAGTGTGGTCCGTTGTTCGAACCACCGCCGGCCGGGCGCTACATACATTGCTTGGCAGTGGCACTCGCCTCGCCTGTTGTGTAGTACAGTCTACAGACACGAGCACCACACGACATGCATGGCAACACCAACACAAAGTAGCTTAATTTGGGCATTTTCTTCGATTCCAGCATCGCAGCCCGCGGCTTCCCCTCCATCACTAGCTTCAGACCAGGGACCAGGCTAGCAACGCTCAGAGACCATGCGAGCTGCTGGCCGCGCGCGTGCACGCACGGCACGGTACGTGATAGATGCGCGGCGCGGCGCGGCGAACAGGCGTCGCGCCCGGTGCGCAGCAGCCGACGCGCCGCAAGCATGGCCTGCGCCTGCAAGACTGCGAGGACCAGGCCAAGCCCTGTACGTGTTAGGATATGGGCTTTCAGATTTGGGGATTTTACTCTCTAATAATGGGGTTTCAGATTTGGGGATATGGCCGCCGTGTCTCCGTTAGGCACGAGCGTTCGACGAGCAGTGTGTCACGGACGCCGACGAGAGGCGCGGCGCCCTCTGCATGCGAGCGCGCGACGATGCCGTGTTCACGGCGGGTGTGTCATGTGCGCGCGCGTCAGCTTCAGCTCATGGACACCATCGACGCACGACGCCGGCGCCGACCTGCTGCTCGCCGGCACGGAGGCCACCGATGATCGGCGGCGGCGGCTCACGACGCGCTGCGGGAGGAGGTGTTCCGCGAGCTCGGCGACGGCAAGCACCAAGATGGGGTGGGTCCCATCTCACTCACTGGTGGAGCCCACGCTGGCCCGGAATCGTCGCGCCGGCGGTTGCCGAGGTCGGGCCCGCCAATATAACCGCCCGTCCCTCCTTTCCCTTCCGCAATCCCCCCAATTCAATTTCAACTTTCAATTTTTCCCCCCACCCCGAGCCCCCCAGACCAACGGGAGCGCCCGCCCTCCTCCTCGCCGGGCGCGCCACAGCCCCCGACGGGAGCGCCCTCCTCCTCGCCGGGCGCGCCACAGCCCCCGCCCACCCGCCCAGCATGCCGTTGTGGTCCTCCTCCTCCTCCTTCTCCAACGCGACGGCGAGCCAGTCTGGCGGACGCGGCATGCGACGCTGGGTGCTGCTCGACCGCGCGCCTCGGGTCGCCAACATCGGGGAGATGGCCAGCGACGCCGACGTTCTCCTCGTGCTCGTTCCTCCACCGGCCTTCTCCACCGTCGTCGTCAACCCCTCCCTGCTCCCCGACCCCGACGCCGCCGCACGGGCGTCGCTCCGCGTCGAGGGCGCCGACGCGTCGGGACGTCTCCTCCTCGCGCTCCCCTCGCCGCGAGCGCCCGGCGACTCCCACCTTCTGGTCTGCCGGCCCATCCTCACCAGCAGCCGCGCCTCCGAGGCCACGGGGAAGGCCGATTTCCTGCCCGCGTTCCCGGAGCAGGCGCTCGGCCACGCCCCTCTCCGCGACAGCTCCTACGGGGATCATCATCTCCGACTCCGAGGCGCGCGCCAACACCGGCGGCAACGGCTACTACGTGGTCCAGCTGCAACTGTCGCAACCGTCGCTGTCGCCGTCCTCCGTTGCGGCCGCCCTCTGCTTCTCCAGCGATGACAAGACATGGACCGTGAACGCGGTGCGCGGCGTCGAACGCTGGAAGGGCTTCCAGGCGACGTCGGTCCTCTCCCACGACCGCGTGGACCGCGTCGACGCCCACCGCCTCGTCTTCGTCGACATGAGCAAGGGGCTGCTTCTCTTCGACCCACGCCGGCTCACTGAGTCACGGTTCGTCCCCTTCCCGGAACCTCTTCAGGGCAGCGGAGGACACGTCGAAGCGTCGGTGGACTCCAGCGAGGGGAAGATTGTCTACGTCCTCTTCTCCGACGTGCCTGAAGCGACGCTGGTGGCTCTCTGGTGCCTGTCGGAGGCGGACCGCGATAGCCTGGTCTGGCGTCGCCATTACCAACTGCCTTCCGATGAGGTCTTCAACTGTGACTTCCGGCTGATGTCTCCACTACACCGCGTCCCTTGCATCGGGCCAGTCGATCCAACCAAGCTCACACGGCTCTTCTTCCTAGCCGGGTCCTCCAGTATCTGCATCGACATCCGTCCCGGGGGTATGGTGTTCAGGCGGGCGCACCTGGTGGACATTCAGCCGTGCATGTCCTTACAAACCGCCCTGGTGTGCCCCGTCTACATCCGAGCAAGGACATGGTCAAGGAATCTACGCAAGGCTGCTGAGCTGGGCCTCGTCGCCATGAGGATGCTGCGAAAGGTTAGGAATCACATCCCTAAGTTGCCCGCAGCAATTCAGATCGTTGGCGCTGCACTGGACCTCCCGATGACAGCATCACTCGTCGCGGCCGCCAACGCCGTGGACACTGTAAACTCGTCCATTGGCATCGCTGAGGCGGCTTCATCCTGGCTGACCGAGCACCGTCCCGATGGAGCGTCCCATTGGTATGAGCACAGTACCGTGGGTACAAAGGAGGAGGCCTGGATGGCAATCAATTTCTGGAGGAAGCAGGGGGAGCCCGCTCACATGAGGGTGAACCCCGCTCCGGGGGTGACCCCTCTTCAGCTCGAGGAGCTGCGCCAGGTCTTCATTGCCGCCCACGCCGAGAGCCTGATCATAGGATTTGAGTATGTCGTTGTGGAGCCAGCGCCAGAGTTCTGATAGCTGATTAGGCTACTGAGGTTTGTTTGATGACATACGTTCCCTTTTGGCAATGATCTGATAAGGACCAAAGTATCTAGATGATAGCTTGTTGGATGATGTGGAAGCGATAGAGGACTGAACATAAGGTTGTAAATTCAAATATACATGATCACCCACACAGAAAATGTTCTGTCAGAGCGCTTCTTACCAGCATGATATTTCATCTTTTTTCTGAGCTTTGAGAAGATGCTGCTGCAACAGCTGTTGCATGAGGGATCTGTTCTTAAGCCATTCATCCAAATCAGGGGAAACTAAGTTCATTCAAAATTAATGTCGTATCAGAACTATAAAAACAACACTATAATACTAGAAAACTAAAAGAAGGTTTAACTGGTATATTGAGATCAGAAACTAACCTCAGAAAGATATGACGGAAATGCTACTCATTTCCATGGAGATCTTTAGCCACCAGTTTGCCATGGTGGATTCTGAGACATGTCCTACAAAAAAAATCATCCTATTTTAAAGGTCGTAACTCAAATGCTACGCCAAGGTATGTTATACATTATGACGCCAACCAGTTGGGGCAAACACTCTTCTGCATGCCTCCTAAGGACAGAGAATCCACCATGGGGACTTGTATTTGAAGCAGTCAAGGTCTTGTAGAAGGAATGGACGTTTCATCTTTCAGGCTGGGGCACAAGGCAACTTTGATTAAACACAATACTTGAAGTTCACACTTACCAAACTTGAATTAAAAACAGTCTAAACAAACATAGCACATAAGATGAAACTACATTGACTCACTGAACCACTATCAACTGAGTTCAAAATAAAGAAAAACACCAACATCCTGAAAACCTGAAACACTCACATAAAACTGAAATATTGATATCTAAAACACTTAACCAGTTAACCTTCAAGCAAAAAAACTGAAACACTCGACCTCAAAATGAAAACAAAAATAACACTGAACCTGCAGCTAGGCAATGTCTACTACTATCAGGTTGCAGCATTACAGGGAAAATGCAAAGATACTAAAAACAATAAGACTGAAATATTGATATTTGAAACACTGAACGTTGAGACAACTCAAAACATTCAAACTCAAACTGTAAACTAACAAATATGAGTTTTCAGCTGTACAAAACACAGACTGCTAGACAGAGCTTCAGACCAATAGTTGCATTAAGTCACGTCAAGGGAAAAGAAAAAAATAGCCTACTGCTGCAACCAGCTCAAGGATTTGACTGCAAAAAAAAAAAAATGTTGATACACTGCTTAACTGAAAGAAGGGCGGACCTAGTGCAAAAAAAAAAAATGTTGATACACTGCTTAACTGAAAGAAGGGCGGACCTAGTGCCAGCGGTAGAGTCTTACCGCCTGTGACCAGAAGGTCTCGGGTTTGAGTCGCGGTATCCTTGCATTTATACGAGGATAAGGCTTGCCACTAAATACCCTTCCCCAGACTCCGCACAGAGCGAGAGCTCTCCGGCACTGGGTACGCTCTTTTTACACTGCTTAACTGAAAAATGAAAGCAACTACTGAAAACTATGTCTTAACTACTGCTAACAAACAATAGAGAGGACGCTGCACTGCACTGAGCTAATGCTGCTAAACAGATACAAATAGAAACATTTAAATTGAAAAATCATAAATTAATAGGAACATTTAACTGAAAAATCATTAAAAACAGGTTGCTGCTGCATTGGACATTAGACGAAAAAATGCAAAAATAATGAAAACGAAAAGATTGAAATACTGATATCTGAAACATTGAAACTCAAACTGTAAAATAACGAAAACTTAAATCTGAATCACTGAACTTTGAAGGAAAAACTGAAAAAATGAAGCAAAAATGTTGTTAAACACATCGAGGAGCACATGAGATAAGGTAGCACTGACCAACCCTGCTACACCGATTATTGTAACCATATTTCTAATAGTCAAACACCAACACATAAAAAATTAAGAAACTGAAACTATTGGCAAAACAACATTTCCTACTAGAACCTATGAGTTCGAAACAAGCAGGCTGGAACATTTTTTGATTCTTCCACAAACCAAAAAAAAAGAATCACCATCCACTGAAACTAAATACAAGAAATATACAAATTGTAATAAGGAAACTTATAACGAAAAGAGTAGCGAAGGAATCGTAAACTAGACCATTATAAATGGATTATCCGTGTGGTTTTATCAACATACCTACTGTTTTTTTCTATTTTATCATTGATGGATGCTACATTTAGACAACATGATAGTGCTGAAATTTAAATAAAAAAATGGATACATGAAATTTGCTCAGATATAAATAGGTTATAGATCAACCCATTAAAATTTTACTTGTTATCACGTAGAGTAGCAAAAATTGATCAATCCGCCGGCTATTAATAACCTATAACAGTAAAAATATAGTATTACTAGTCATAATTTGAAATATAGCATTATGCTTGCAGAGTCGTGGTAGTGGTACAACCTGGCAAATGACAGAAGCAAAGAAAATTATAAACCATCACCTGTATATCTAATGGATCTTCAATGATAACTAATATCCACAGCTGCTGATATTGATATCTGACATGACAGCAATGGATAATACAATATCAATTCAATTTAAAAAAAAAAGGACTAGGAACCCAATGACATTCAGTTCATCTCTAGTTCAGGCAAGATAGGCATATACATTTTTTGCAAAAAGACATCACTAACAGAATCGTTCTACCAGAAGACAGAAGAGTAGGCCTACTGCCATTCAGTTTTCCATAGATTATAGCTGAAACTGAACTGGAACCTGCAAAACACAGAACTGCTAGTTTCTGGAGTGATATTCATTTAAACTTTCAAAGGTTCATCCTATTTTTGGCACACAACTAACATATCCAAAATGGAACGGAATGCAAACTGAATCAAAACTAAACTTACGAAACTAGATCTGACGAACTGAATGCATGAACCAGCATACGTCAGGCTTACAACTCTAAAACTCTGAATCAAAATCAGATTGACGAAACTGAATGCAAACAGACAAGACAGAGGACGTCGGAGGCCGGAGCGAGAGAAGAAGATTCACTTGTATGATTATATGCAACGGGTGAGGGTAACCATGACAGCTGATGGCAACGGCAGCGGACGAGGTGCGGACAACAGTCAAACTGCGACGCTAGAGGGAGAGATGCAGATATGATGCCGGACGAGGCGAGCAGAGTGTAGGGAACGAGGCGAGTAGGAGCGAGTGAGTGAGCGACAACAGTTGACGAGGTGAGCGGAGCAGGGGCAACAGCAGCGAACGAGGCGAGCGGCCGAGCGGGAGCATGGGCAACGCCCGGCCCGGCACGGCAGCTGGCAGGCTCGGGCCATGCCTGGGCCCTGCCCTGGGCAGGGCGTGACGGCCCAACCCAGCCTAATATATACAAAAATAAATATTTTTATAAAAATATATATACATCTATAAAAATAAATGTATATAAATATATATTAATACATATACATATATTTATAAATAAATAAATAAATAAATATAAATATATAGATTGAAAGGCTAAATCTTACTACGGGCCTGACGGGCCTTCGGGCCGGCCCGAGCCCTGCCTAGGCCAGGCCTAGGCTGACGCTGGGGCATGAGGCCCAACATCGGCCCGACCCGTCGGCCCGGCCTGACCGGGCCGTGCCTTGGTCGGTCCCGGGCCGGACCGGCCCGTTGGCCATGTATAGCGGAGTAGAGGTGACCGGATAGACGGTGCAGACTAGAGACGACAACATGTATAAATTCGTTGGGTTTTACTCATCTAAACCCGCACTCATGAACATAAAATACACCTATTAAAAAAACCATAATTCATCACGGTTTTTATTTGTGCCCAAACTCATGCTCATTCGGATCACGGGTACCCATCGAATTACCCATGAACTCAATAAGACCTGATTTTTATATCACAATCATATTTTAATTTTGTCTTATTTCTATTTTAAAAATATTATATTAAATGGTTATGTTTATTTCGTAAGATTTACAACGATGACAATCCAATATGATGAAATTATTAAAATAAACAGTTTATAAACTCTTTTTATATGCCCATGAAATTATTAAAGTAAACAGTTTATAAACTCTTTTAGAGTTATAGACCGGGTTTCAAAAACTCATGAGTTTACGGGTTTGGGTACTACGCTCCTAAAATCAGACTCATAAACTCGCTAGATCTAACTTTTTATTTACTAATAAACTTATAGATAGAAAAGTTGGCTCACAATAACCTTATTCTAATAAGGTAAAAACTAATCGAGTTTCGGGTATCCATTGCCATGCGGCTGCTGCTGCCTCCGACAATGTTGGCAGCGACAACGCCTGCAAGGCCACAGCTAGCGTTTACAACTCCCAGACAGCAGAAAATGAGAAAACGCAGCGAGATGATTTTTAGATGCAAAAAAATAGCGGGGTTATTCGAAGACACATCAAACCACATACTGTATAACTTAGACGGGATCACATAACAGAAAGAAAAAGGAGCACGGATTTTAACTAAATCAGCACCGTACAAAAGTGGAAGATAACATAAACAAAAAACTGTTGGAAGATATTTAGAAATTCTGAATCCGGTTAACTCCTTACAAAGACTGCTGGAAGATATTTAGACATGTGTTTATTTTTGCTAGAGAGAGAGAGCACTTGTCATACAAAACAAGGCACTATTTCTCTTCAAGGGTACTCCCTCTGTTTCTAAATGTTTGTCCTTCTCTTCGAATGTATTTTTTGGCTTTTTCGTAGGCTTCAGCTGGAGTGGCCGGAGGTATTTCCTGGCTGCGGCTGGAGTGGGCCGGGAGTGCCGCTCGTGGCCCAGAAACGAGCGTAGTTTGAGCTGGTACTGAAGGCTGGAGTGGGCCGCCGATCGAGTGGAGAGCGAGTGAATCAGACAGTAGTTTAAGCTGGTACTGGGGGTTGGGCCGCCGATTGAGTGGGCCGCGAGTGGAGAGCGAGTGAAATCAGACAGTTAACCAGATTTGAATGGGCCAGACGAAAGAAATAGGGAGAAATTTTGCCTCTTTATTGTTAGAGCTTTTTACCTAGCGAACGTATGCTATGGAAACCAGGTTTCCGTGGAAACTATGGGAACTCGCACATGGATCGCTGGATCTAAATCCGATGGCTATGGCTAATGGTGGAGATTAGCAATTAGCCCCTCCCATTTATCTCTCCCTAATATATATAGCCAACACAGGTACAACACAGGTGCACAACACCATTAGCCATAGCCATCGGATTTAGATCCAGCGATCCACGTACAAGTTTCTATAGTTTCCATGGGAACCTGGTTTCCATAGCATATGTTCCCTTTTACCTATATATGGCCTTAGAAATAATGGCTCTTCATTGTATGACTCTTTTTTATTTGAACTTACTTCTATGGCCGTGAAACGAACTTTTATTCCTTCTATGGCCTTCCGTCCGTTTTTGCTACTTGACGGTTGAAAGCCCTAGTTTGGTTTTGGTTAATTGATGAAACCTATTTGGTCTAATCCTATTGCTAAGCATGTGTGTAGCTTATAAGAAAGGATTGTGACCAAGCCAAGTGGTGGAGCTAGCAAGGTGACAACCATGGAAGATGGTGTTGGCCATATGCATCTCAAGTGATCAAGTGCTCTACCCTTGGTGAATTGCGAGAAGAAGAGAAGAGATGGAGCAAAGAGGCCCGAAGGCAAAGGTATAACCTATAGGGCTCTTTATTCTAGTGATCAAGACACTTAGCGAGTGTGATCACATTTAGGATACATAGCCGTACTATTAAGAGGAGATTATTCACGGCTTATGCGGTGTTCAAGTGCCACTAGGTGTTCTCTAACATATCTATGCTATAGACCTAGTGAGTGACTAACAAAACCCTTGGAAAATGCTTTGAAAATGCTAACACACGTGCACAAGTGTTGAAACACTTTGGTGTTGGCACATGGAAGCAAGGGTAGAAGTTAGAAAGTGAAAAATGCCAAGTCAGGGGCATCGGACGCTGGCGTCGGCAGCATCGGACGCTGGCCGAGCGTCCGATGGCAAACCCTAACTGCTGACTGTTGACGAGGAAGCATCGAACGCTGGCAACGGACGCTGGGAATTCACTGTTGCAGAGTCCGATGGCTATGACGTGGCGCAAGCTAGTTTTCCAGGGAGCATCAGACGCTGGCCTGCATCCGATGCAAGACCATCGGATGCGTCCGATGCGTTTTGGCCCTCTCTGGAACCTCTCTGCATGGTCATCGGACGCTGGGGTTGAGCGTCCGATGTGATAGTGCCGGAGCGTCCGGTGTAGCGCAGAAAAGAGCTAAAATGAGCAGCGGCATCGGCGCGTCCGATGCCTGGCATCGGCGCGTCCGATGCCTGGCATCGGCGCGTCCGATGCCACTTTACCCAGCGCGGGAAGGAATGTGACCGTTGGGATCAGGCGACCTGTATTCATAGCAGAGGCACACGTGGTGCTCATCGGAGCATCGGACGCTGGGGCAGCGTCCGATGGTCCCGACACCGGCGCGTCCGATGCGTCTGTTTCGGGCCCAACGGCTAGGCCGTTTTGTGTGGCTTATTTAAGGGGCTTGGCCGGCTTGCTAGGTTTCTCTCTTGCACATTTTGATTCCTAAGCATACTAGTGAGCATTGGCAAGCCTCCCAACTCATCTCCCAAGTTGATTTGATCAAACCAAGTGAGATTGAGTGATCTAGTGCGTGATTTGAAAAGAGTTCAATCTAGTGGCACTAGTTCTTCGCATCGGCATTGAGTTTTCTTGTTACTCTTGGCATTTGCCGGTGCCTAGACGGCTTGGAGGCGTTGAGGTGGTCGTTGGCAAGATTGGTGATTGTTCTTGGCCACCACCGTTCGAGATTGTGAGAGGTTTTGGAGCCTCACCTCGCCGGAGCGGCAAGAGACATCCTTAGTGGATTGATCGTGTCATTGAGCTACCTCACTAGTGGTAGATTCTTGCGGTGCTCTTAGTGAGCTTGGCTTTGCGCCGATTAGCCACCGAATCACCTAGTGTTTGTCGACACAACGGGGAGTAGCGTGCCGGCAAGCACGTGAACCTCGGGATAAATCTTGGTGCCCCGTGTGCTCATTGTGATTGATTCTACATCTTGGTGATTGGTCTCCATATTCATATTGTTGGTGATTGGCATCACAAGTGGATTTCACCGGTGATTGGCTCTCTACTAGACGATCCCGAAGGCTCGGTGAAACTACTTCTATCTAGCTCATTTACTTTGTGTATTTACTTTGAGCTATTCCATTTGTGTAGACATCATCTCTTGTATATCTTGTGTCATATACTTTGTGTAGCTAATTGTGATTAGATTGCTTAGTTTATTTATAGCACATACTTGTCACATATATCATACTTGTGCTAGAGCTTGATTGTTTTATTCCACATTAAGTCATTAGCTCTAGTTGTTTGTGTGACATAGTCTTATTAGGTAGAATTGTTGGATAGGTGGCTTGCAACACACTATTAGGCTAGCGCAAAAAGCTTCGCCATTTGTTATACTAATAGTGTTTGCCTAAGTAATTTTGTAGATTTTTAATTAGGCTATTCACCCCCCTCTAGCCAATTTGGACCTTTCAAGTGGTATCGGAGCCGTGGTCACCGTTTGTTTGAGGCTTAACATCCTCCGGTGTTAAAATGGCTCAAATCAACTATATGGGGAAGCCACCACATTTTGACGGCACCAACTTTGATTGTTGGAAGAGGAAGATGTGTGCTTTCACAAGAGGAATGAATAGAAAGATTTGGGAAGTGATTGAGAATGATTTTGCGGTAATTGACCCCGCAAGTACCACTCCAAGAGAAGAAGAGAAGCTTCAATAGAATGATGTGGCAATCAACTTATTTTATGAAGCATTTGACACAAAGGTGTTTGAGCAAATCAAGGACCTTGAAAGAGCAAATGAAATTTGGGAAAGATTAGAAGAAACATATGAGGGCACCAAAGCGGTCAAGGGTGCCAAGCTATACATTCTCAAGGACAAGCTCGCCATGTTCAAGATGCAAGACGATGAAAGCATACCTGAGATGTTTCACCGGTTGCAAGTGATCATCAATGACTTGAAGGCTTTGGGAGAAAAGGTGGAGGACAAGGACTTCTCTCACAAGTTCTTGAGATATTTACCACCAAGGTTTGATACTTTGGTGACTATTCTAGTGAGGGAAGGATTGGACACGGTAACCCCAAACCAAGTACTAGGTGATGTGGTCACACAAGACACATACCGTGTGGAACGGGATGGGGGAGCCCAAGAGGAAGAAAAGAAGAAGAAGACCATAGCATTCAAGGCTTCATCCTCCAAGAGCAAGAGCAAGGGAAAAGCAAAGAAGGAAGAAAGTGATGATGAAGCTTGCACAAGCTTGAGTGAAATGGATGATGAAGAGATGGCTCTATTTGTGAAGAGATTTGGCAAGTTCATGAAGAAGAAGGGCTATGGAGCTAGAAAGAGAAGAGATGCAAACAAGAGCACAACCAAAAGGTGCTATAGATGCAAGAGCAAGGATCACTTCATTGCGGATTGTCCATACTCTAGTGACGAAGATGATGATGACCGCAAGAAGAAGGACAAGAAGGAAAAGAAAGAAAAGAAGGAGAAGAAGAAGGAGAAGAAGAAGGGTGGATCCTATGTTGTGACATGGGATAGTGATGCTTCCTCAAGCGATGATGATGATTCTAGTGATGATGAGAGGAAGACCACCAAGAAGAAGGCTATGGCTAGTCTTGCTATATCAAGCAAGCCTTCTATCTTCAACACTCCATCGGCATGCTTCATGGCTAAGGCCACTAAGGTATCATCCGATGAGAGTGATAGTGAGAGTGAGAGTGATGATGATGAGGAGTACTCAAAGGAGGACCTCATGAGCATGCTACAAGATGTTCACTCTTACATTGAGACTAAGAGGAAGGAGTGCAAAGAATTGCGCAAGGCCAATAAGGCTCTTGAGCAATCCTTTGATGAGCTCAAGTTTACTCATGAGAAGCTAGAGGAAGCCCATGAGAAGCTTGACCAAGCTCACACTAGGCTCAAGGAAGCCCACTCCTCCCTCCTTGATCAAAATAAGATTGAGGATGTTGTAGAGACATGCAACATAGGAGTAACATGTGATATTCTTGATGAATCCTTTTATGCTCCTATTATTGTTGCTCCCACAAATGCATCATCATCATCTAGCTCAACTAAAATGCCTACTTCTACTTCTTGTAATTCATCATTAGTGGTAGAAAATGAGAACCTTAAAAACAAGGTTGTTGAGCTCACTCATGCCTTAGGCAATGCCTATGGTGGAGATGCCCGCTTGCTTAAGTGCTTGGGTAGCCAAAGGTGTCCACTCAACAAGGAGGGACTTGGCTATACCCCCAAGAAGGGCAAGGCCGCTTTTGCTACTCACAATACTAGTTTTGTGAAGAGCAATGGTCGGTATTGCTATAATTGCAAGCAATCCGGGCATATAGAGCAAAATTGCTTTAACAAGAACAAGAACAAGAACAAGAACAATGCTCATGTTTCATCTATTAGACTTGATTCTTGTTATATGCTTACAAAGGGCACTAATGGTGTGAAGGCTAAGTATATTGGTGCACCCATGGTTGGCCCAAAGAAGAAGACAATTTGGGTGCCCAAGAGCTTGGTGACTAACCTTGGAGGACCCAAAAAGGTTTGGGTACCTAAAAGGAATTGATCCCTTTTATAGGTAAATTTTAAAGCGGGAGGAAGGCATTGGGTGCTTGATAGTGGGTGCACTCAACACATGATCGGAGATGGAAGAATGTTCAAATCAATCAACACTAGTGGCAATGATCATGCGGATGCTATCACACACTATTAGGCTAGCGCAAAAAGCTTCGTCATTTGTCATACTAATAGTGTTTGCCTAAGTAATTTTGTAGATTTTTAATTAGGCTATTCACCCCCCCTCTAGCCAATTTGGACCTTTCAACGGTGTTAAGTCAAGAGTGAAAAAACAATTTTACCCCTAGCATAAAAATTTACATAGTTATATTTTTGTTGTATATTAAAATTAATATTAAAAAAATAAATTCACACATGACAATATTTCACATAAAAGAAATATTGTTACGTATAAATTTATTTGTTTAATATTATTCTAAATATACAACAAACAAACAAAATTGTATTTTTTATGTCAGGGGCAAAACAGTCTTTTTACACTTGAATTAACACCGTCAAGTGGCAAAAACGGACGGAAGGCCATAGAAGAAATGAAAATTTGTTTCAGAGTCATAGAGGTAAGTTCAAAAGAAAAAATATCATACAAGGAAGAGTCATCTTTTACAAGGCCATACAGATAAAAAAACTCTTATTATTAGTTATAGATTTTCTACAAATCAAGTCAGACGTACCGACACAAAAACTGAAAACAACACACCTTTAGGAACAAAAGGCTTACATCGTAAGCATACCTAAGCATCTGGTCAAATGCAATCATGGGATTCATGTCTATAACTTGAGCAACGTGTAAAGAAATTTAATTCAACTATTCTAGGCTTCAAATGTCTCGAGAGGCAAAGGATCTACACGACACATTAATTAGGTCGTGTTTGGTTTCTCACACAGCCCCAGCCTAAGTCGCTCCGGTGAGCCTGGTCGTCCCGGCTGGCCTGGCTCAACACTAGTCCATGTCAAGCACGATATGTCGTGCCCTGCGTGTCATGCATGTCTGGCACGCATGCATGGTCTTCGGCCCAAACACGACACTATAGACCATTTTTTTGTCTGGCCGGTCCGAGAGACATGACACGTCGAGTAGGCCAGGCCAGCGTGACGCCCACGTAACAGGGAATAGAGACAGACGAGTTGAGGAGGTCGAGGCCGAAACCCTCATGGCCGGCCCTTGAGGGCGGGGGACGCGCAATGCCCTCGCTCCAACGCTTGAAGCGGGGCGAGTGGTGGGGAGGCAGCGCGTGTGACGTCCTCGCGGCTAGCGCTTGAGGAGGGGTGGTGGGGCGATATCCTTGTGAGGCGTAGGATTAATTCTGTCTAATAAATTCAAACGAACAGGTTGTTAGGAACATGGACCTTGGTGCTAGACTTGCAGGAATGCAGGATACATGGGCCGACTTCAGATATCTTTTGGTACTCAGAGCAAAATCCCGAAGTCCCACGAAATCCATCACCACCACTCCATGGATCCCTACATCCAGTTGATACTCGATGAGATCAGGGGAATCCGCAGCGACCTCTCCAAAGTCCAGCGGTCTGTCAACCAGCAGATCGACCGCTTCGGCAAGCTCTTCGACGAGCCAGCCTCCACCGCCATCACTACCACGCCGCCGCCGACGACAGCTCAGCCTACACATGTCCGGGAGGAGGAGCACGCTGATGGGAACCAGGATTCAGGCGAGAGTAGGCCTGTGGCCCTCCTCGATGGTTGTAACACCCCGATTTTTATTAATTAAAATAAATTAAAATTTAATTAGAAAAAAAATGCAAAATCCTAGAAGGAGAAAAATTCAAACCAGATGTTTGTCTCGTTCATGCTGTTGTATAATTTTTAATGAGTGAAAAAGAATTTTTGTTAAACCCGTCTAGGGCGAATCAAATTTATTCTATTTAGAAATAAACAAAAGGTTTATAAAATTTTACAAAACTTTTAAAACCCAAAATTTTATTTTGAAAAACTAAGGAAAATGTTTTCAAAACTCTTCAAATTTATTTTATTTCAATCTGATTTGAAATTTGGATTTAAAAGAAATTTACAAAAGAAAAGGAAGGAAAAAGAAATGGAAAAGGGACCAACCCCATTTCCCTCTCCTCTCTCTCCCTGGCCCAAACCAGCCCGCATCCGGCCTGCTCTACCTCCAGCCCAGTCCTCTCTTCTCCCCTCCTCCACCGACGGCCCAGTCGTCGGCCCGTTCTCCCTCCCCGCTCTCCCTTTCGCCGGCCTCGGCCCAACACGACAGCCCACTCTCTCTTCCCCCTAGCCGCACCTGGCTTCCTCCGTTGGGCCGCTCGCGCTCACCTCCCAGACCACTACCTCTCTCCCTCTCGCGCACGCGCGCGACGCACCAAGCCCACTCGCCGCGGCGTTGCCGCGTCCCGATGAGCTGCAGCCGCGCCCCGGTTCTTCCCCCTCTCTCTCTGATCTGCGGGCCTCGGATGTCAGCCTTCACAGTTGCGACCGTTTCCTCCCCTCTCTCGCCGACACGCGGACCCCATCTGTCAGCTCCCATCCTCAACCTTCAGCCGCATCTCCCGGCGCTCCCTCCTCCCGATCTCCTCTCTTCACGGAGCGCCCCTCAGCACCGAGTCGCGCCGCCACACCCACCTCCCTCTCTGCCTACAAGTAGGAGCCGTCAACGCCGTCGTGCCACCCCTTCTCTGCGATCCCAACCCCTGCAAACCACACCACATGTCGCCGCCATTGACAGCTACCCCGAGCTCCGCCGGCCTACGCACCTGCTCACCCACACCCTTCCGAGGAGGCATTCGGGACACGGTGTTGATCTACCGACCGCCACTCCAGTCCGCGCCGTGCCCCTTCGCACCGCATCGCTGCAGCGAGAAGCTCGCCGGGGAAGATCATCTGCTTCCTCGGCAACCTCTCCTCCCGAGCCCCTCCGACCGAGCAAAAGCCCTAGGTGAGTTTTCCATCAACTCCTTGTTGAATAAATAGGCATTTTCATATTTAATTTAATCCATAAAAATGACGCAATTATAAAAAGCATGATATCACAGATTAAACTTCTAGAACAGTTTATAACAAAGATGATCATGATAAACATTATTTTAATACTCCAAATCACAGGACCAAATACAATGTGAATGAACAATTTGCATAAGCATAATATTCCAAGCATCATCTCACAGATTATTATTGTGTTCTCAAATATAGCGATTAGGATTGCCACAGTAATAAAAGTAACTTGCAGAGAGTTACTAACAGTAACAAAATCAATCAAACACAGCATGTTTGAGAAGGACATAGCAGTACCCACAAGCATAACAAAATTAACGATGAAATTAACGAGGGAACGGAGAAGAGAGTTATACCTTGCGGCACTGCCGCTTGCACCGGGAAAGGCCATGGTGCTTTGTCGATGTAGTCGTCCCGCTCGATGCAGTGCAGAGAGGGTTGCAGTGAAGACGATCGCCGCTCCAGGAAGATGAACAGTGAGTAGTCGTGTCGCCGCCGCCAACACTCCCCAAAAACGTAATCGCCCGTCCTCACCCGAGCAGGTGAAGCGCAAGACGGGAACGTTCCGGAGGCCTACTCTTCCATCTCTGGTGCTCGCCGGAGATGGAACGGGAAGAACAAACTTTGCTACTGGATGTGGTGTGTTGCAAGAGGCTTAACCGAGAGAATGAGGTTTTTCTTATAGGCTGATGTGCGGGGAGGAGAAGAGCCAAAGGCCGGCGCTCACGCGTGCAGGAGAGGAAAGAGCAAGCGAAGAGCCAAGAGTCACGGGAGTTACTGAAAACTCCCCTCAATCATGTCAACTCATGATGGAAAGTAATAACCAGCCATCAACGGAAATTGAGTGACAAAAATAAAGGCCACGCCCGCCCGTCCGCTCGCCGCCTGCCTGCCTCGTGTGACACCCTAGTGTCAAGCACTGCATTAGGCACTGCAATTAGCCACTAAGAAAGCATAAGCAATGCATTGCATCATTTCATGTGTATAAGCATGCCTTTGATCTTTTGTTGTTTATTTGAAATTGGATTTCTATTTGACTTGCTGCTTTGATTTTGGCTTTATTCTTGAGGAGGATTTAAAAATGGTTTTCAGAAAAAGTGTTCTATATGAAAGTTGTAGAGAAAAATATTTTGAGCAACTTTTATATTTGGGTCAAAGCCTGGTTTGGAGTTTTTCAAACTGTTTTTGAGAAGTCAAACTTTGGAAATTTCTGGAAAAAGAAAAAGAATAATTTTCTTTCCCGGCGCCAACCCTTCGGCCCAACCGGCCTTTCGGCCCAGCTAGCCGCGCCGCACCCAGCCTCGCCCGCGCGCCCGCAGCGCGCAGCGCCAGCCAACCAGCCTTCTCGGCCCAGCCCAGCCGCGTAGCCTCAGCGCCTTCGCCCGCGCTGCTCCCGCGCGCGTCCGCCCGCGCGACGCGCAAGTCCGCCAACCGCGCCGCGCCGTACGCCGGCGATAGCGCCATGTGGCTACCATCTCCTGCTCCATATCCGCCTCCGCCACTCCTCGCCCGATCGTGCCCGCGCGGACACGCAAGCTATCGCGCTCGCCCTCTCGCCGCTCGCCGCGCCGCTCGCCGTGCACGGCAGCGCCTGCCCCGCCTCGCCGAAGCCGCCGCGTGGCTGCGTTAGCCTGCGCGAGCCTGCGCAAAATCTCCCGTCACCCAGTCCCCTTCCGATTCTCTTCCACCGGAGCAAGCAAGCAATCCCGCTTGCCCACTCCTGCTCCGCGCCCGCCTGTCATCGCCTCGCTGACCGAGCCACCGTGGTCCCCGCCACGACCGGCCGCCCCTCCGCTCCGCCGGGCAAAAGCCCGAGCGCCTCTCCCACTCCCTCACTCACTCGCACACTCACTCTCGCCCTCGCTCCCCACTCTCACCCGCGCGCGAAGCGAACTGAGCACTCTCCGCTCGCTGCAACCACCGCCGCAAGGCCCCTTCCCAAATTTCAGTCACCACCTCCATCACCGGCCGATTAACCCCGGCCACTGCCCCGCCTTCGTCTCGGACACACGGTGCGCACCCCCGCGCCATCCGCCGAGCTCCACCGACGCCGAAGTCCGAAGAGCCCCGCCGCGGAAGCATTCAGCGCCGCTCGGAGCCCGGAGCCGTTCGTCCCCGACCCGAGCTCCACCGCCTCCCTTCTTCCTCCTCCAGCTTCGCCAAGCCAAGGCAAGGTGAGAACACCAACTAGCCCTAACGCTATCGTTCCCTATCTCTCTGTTCACCACGGCCGAGCGCCATTGCCGCCATCGCGGACCTCACCCGTGGCCAGCACGCACCAGCGCACCTCCGGCCAAACCATCACCCCTAGGACTCCCCTCTAGGTTCACTGAGTCTCACACGCCCGCCAATTTAGCCGGCGACCGCCGGAAACGGCGTAGCCGCGCGATGCCGCTGCCGCCGTGCGCTGCCGCTCGCCGCCGGCACACTACGGCCGTGCGCTGGCCAAACCACCGGTACCGCCGGATGCGCCTTGTTGAGACGAGTCCGCAGGGCCCAGCCTCCGCGCCGGCGACCTCACCGACGGCGAGAAATCGCCGGACCTATCCCTCCCCTGTGTTCCGTCTCGTCCGAGCCCCCGAGCCAGGCCTCGAACGGGCGCGCCTGTGTTCCGTCTCGTCCGAGCCCCCGAGCCAGGCCTCGGACGGGCGCGCCTGTGTTCCGTCTCGCCCGAGCCCCCGAGTCCGGCCTCGGACGAGCGTGCGTGTTCCGTCTCGCCCGAGCCCGCGAGCCAGGCCTCGGACGAGCGTGCGTTCTTCCGATTCGCCCGAGCCGAGCCATCGGCCGCGGTTTCGTCGAGCCAAGTCTCGGCCGATTCGCTTTCCGCCGTGCGCCCGAGCCCGAATGGGTTCTGCTGACCCACGGGTCCCGCGCGTCAGCCCCTTACCGGTCCATAGACCGAGTTCTCGCAAGCCAGCCGGGAGAAATTAAATGTTTTTCTTTTCGGTTTAATTTCGAGAGATGCTTGTTATTTTTGTGTAGCCTGTTTTATAAATCCAAATGAAGTGCTTCCAGTTTTATTAGCTTTCTTATGAATAGATCTATCATGGGAAAATATGAATGTATTTTTGATAGCAGTTTATTTTACTGTTTTATTTATTTCAGTTTATATGCTTTTGTTTAAATAAATGATTATAAGTGTTTTCTGGTTGAGATAATTCCTGGAAAATTTTGTGTAAGTTTATTATACTGTTTGGCACCTGTGAAAAATATATGATGCACTGTTTATGTAGAAAAAGTTACTGTTATAGTTAAAAGTCTCTTTTTGCTGATTTCTTAGAATAAGTGTTAAGGTGTTTTATATGCTGAAATAAAATATGGAAAATTTGTACAGTCTCTGTATGCCTTGTAGAATCTAAGAAAAGTATGAACTTGATCTGTTTTATGGGAAAAAATTTGTAGTTGCTTTACAACTGTGCTTTTCTGTATAGATCTTTAGAAATTCATGTAAGAAAATATATGATGGTTCTGGTCATGGAACTTTCTGGATAAATATGAAATGTGAAGTAGAATCTGGGAAAAATAGGAAATAGAGCGATGCACTCTTTTACAGTAGGGTTGTAGTTCAAAGTACCTGTTTAGGCAGTTTGCTTGTCATTTTTGTATCTGCAGCCCTGTATTTTATCTTTGGCTGAAACTTGTTCAGTAAAGTCCAGCAAGTGTGGTTTACCTTCTGGAATTTTTGTGGATTTTTCTGAGCCCAGAAAAATACACTTGCAGTTCAAATCTGAGTTTCCTTTGATGTATTTAAATAAGAAAGAGTTGAATAATCAGATTTTGTTTTATGAAATAAATGAGATATTGCCCCAATGTTAAAAGTGGTTCAACAAGTTGGCTTGGTTGGTTTGCAAGAGTTATTTCCGCATTTATTGAATTATAAATTCATCGCACGCAATAGGATCGACCCCGCCGGAGCTTCACCAAGAGCAGGAGCTAAACGCCGAGCCGGAGATCCAGGAGCTGCAGCAGCCAGAGGAAGTCGACCCCGTCCACGACACTAACCTGCCCGAGTGCCCCTCCCACGAGGCCTCGGTTTTCACTCAAGGCAAGCCCCGGAGCATTCTAAGTCTCCCCGTTTTTGCAATTAATTTACTTGAGTCCTTTTATATTGTGATGCATTAGGTATAGGAGTTGAGTGAATCCTATTTGTTGCATTACCATTCCTTGATTATTGATTATTACCTGTCTTGTTATCCTGCTACTGCTTAATAAGGTAGAATTGCTTAGCCTGCTTAATAAAAGTAGTAGTTAAGGATGTTTCCGTAATACCCCGATGGGTATTTACCGGATCACGGTTGGCTATAATTGCTATCGTGGAAAGAACCTGAGTTGTAGTGAAATACGGTCAATGGGATGGCAGGGCACAAGTTTGGAAACTTGGGGCAGTTCATCCGTTGGATCGTATAGGTTTGTATCGATGTTGGCCCTCGTTCATTTTTGAACGCGCCCTTTTACTTAGGGATATGTCGGTGCCGTAATCATCGACCCCAAAGCCGGTTAGAAGCTGTTCGGGCCGGTCTCAACCCGTGTCGTGCCCTCTAGTACGGAAGTTGCGATCTGCCGCGTGAGGCCATCGCCAGACTCTGATTGGGCGGTCCGTGCTTGAGCCGCGACGATTACCACCACGAACAAGCATCGAGCGGTTGCCCAATGCATGGACCCGACGGGGAAAGTGTGGGCTGGTATTAAAGGTCTTTCACCAGCTGGTTTGGAATTCGATTCGAGTCGCCGTCTCCCCCGGTTAGTGGGAAACTATGGCGAGCTTCACCACGATACAACTCCATGTGATGTTTAAAGGTTCAACTAAAATGTGGATAAGTCAACTGGATATGGTTATATTATTGTTTGTTAGATTCAAGTGAGTGCACTAGTACAGGTAGTAACCTAGAACTAAGGAGTAGGTTTAAAAGTAACAACTCATCATAATCATTAATTATCCCTTATCTGAATTTGAGCCTTTCGCAACTAAAAGATCCCAGCTCCACCTCAAAAGCCTTGCATACCCTTGGAGTCTTTTATTTTCAGTTAGACGGGTAAGTCTAGCTGAGTACATCCCCGTACTCAGGGTTTATCCCGTTGTTGCAGATGGCCAGGTCTACTTTGGCTATTGTAAGCACTGCCTCTACCCAGTGGAAGGTGAGGAGGAGTAGGCCCAGGGCAGGGTCGTCAAGAAGCTTTCCTCCTTCTTTTGCCGGACTGAGACTACTGGTGGCACACTATCTTGAAAAGGAGGAATGACTTGTGTTGAGTTGGTTTATCAAACAATGTTTTATTTGGACCACGTTTGTTGTGGTCGTGTTTTAAACTATTCAAGCTTCCGCACTTTTAAGCTCAATATTGTAATAACTCTGTTTTAAATTCCGCACTCTGATGTTTTAAATTCGATTTCGTTTCGCTGTGATGTATCTTACGAATGTAACCTTGAACGATGCGATCCTGTATGTTATGGTGTTAGAAATCCTTCGTGATTTCCGGACTACCGGGGTATATGAGTTCAAGTATGAGTCGAAGTCAGACGGATTTGGCTAAGATAATACTTGAGCTCTTATCGCCAGGTCGGTTCCGCCACAGCTGGTATCAGAGCATGGTTCAAGTGATTACCTTCGTAAAGAGCTATTTTCGAACTAAAATGGGTATTTCAAAACTATTTTCAAAACTATTTTAATTACTAAGTGTGCCCAGTCTCGTCCTTAAGCCCTATACTAGGATTCAGGTGGCTTAACTGCTAACAGGGTTCAGGGTTTTGCTTCATGCTGGATCTTTATTTGCTGGTCCATTCTCGGGAAAAGAGAATGCGTCGATTGCGAAAACATGCATAAAATGATTTTGTGAGATATGAGAGCATGACCGTCCAACCGTCGGTCTAGGTGAGAGTTCTTATACCAAGTATGTGCGAGCTCCACGCAGACACATATGAGGGTATCAATGATTTTAAGGGTGATTTCTATTGGTGCATGGTGTTTAGTATTGGCTTCTATGTATTTTGCGCATATTGGCCAATACTCAGTTGTTTTATCATTGGGAATTTTGTTGGGCTGAAATGAATCTTCTGCAGGTACACTAACTATGCGAACGAGTAGAACGTGTAGATAACGCATGAGAGATCGTTCTTGCCACCGACTAGAACGTTAGGACTTACGAGTCATTAATAGTGAGTGAGAACGTAAGTACGATCATGCATCATGTTTAAATTCTTGCATTTACATTACCTCCCCTTAATTAAAAGTTGTCTCTTTTCTATAAAATTTGCCAACTTAATATCTGTCTCACGAGAGTTCGAAACCCTTTTTGCTTCTACAGATGGCCCGAACCAAGTTGACTGCTCGCAAGGCCACCGGAGGCAGAGGAGTTCCGCGTCACCGCTTGGCCACCAAGCTGACCCGGAGGACGTTCTGTCCTACTTCGGGTTGCCGACTATCCTTTGGAGGATTTTGCAGGCCGTTGGCTACGAGGAAGGACAGGAGCCCAGATACTCGTGGCAGAAGGAGATTTACGGGCAGGATTCCTTGGTCATGGTGGAGATCAAGGTCAAGGCTCTACCTGCTAAGCCCCACTGGACAGGATGGACAGAGATCACCAGAGGCACGTGTGCCAAGGATGGAGCTAACAGGGCAGCATATCGTGTGCTGAAGGATATCATCGCCCGTTCCCCGCCGACTTAGCCAGTGCGATGGCAGGAGTGTTTCCCCGTGGATCACTTTTCCCATTGCGCTGGAAGCAGACTCCAGAGTCAGCCTTGACAGGGAGCCCTGAGGAGCGTTCTCTCTACTGCGAGACACCTGCGATGAGCGCCACTGGAGCTCTGTTGGGTGTATGTGAGAGCTTGGAGCGCACTCTCGAGAGCGTGTCCTTCACTCTCACCGCCACCTATCAGAACAAGGATAGACTTCAGCAGGACTTTGACGCGAGGTGACTCGTCTGCAGGAGAGGATTCAGCAGCTCACTCTAGAGCGTGACGACGCCCGCACCACTGCCGCCGCAGCTCAGTCTACCGCCAGGACAGTCGCCGAGCAGATGTACCTGACCACCGCATCTCTGCAGAGAGATGAGGCCCGTGCCGCACTTGACCACCTCAGAGAGGGAGCCCATCTCCTGGTTCAGCAGATCAACGCACAGCAGGTCTACATCGAGCAGCTCCATGAGGCCGTCCATGAGTTCCATCATGCAGCACAGGAGGCAGCAGCACCAGCAGCTCCCGCAGCAGAGGCCCCAGATCCCCAGGACGGAGAGGTTCTTGGTCCCGACGCCCCACCAGAGGAGGCTCATGCAGATGAGCCTATGATCGATGTTGACATCGAGGACGCCGCATCCGCCGCTGGAGATCCCTGAGCGCTAGTTTGTTAGGGATCGTTTTCTTTTGTATAGCTTGAGCTTGCTCGCTAAGTGATGTAATGATCCAAACATGTGATGGTTTTATGTTTAACTTATGATGGCATGTAATGGCTTTTGGACAAAGTCCGGACTTCGATCCGGCACCTCTTTTATGGAAATCCGTCGTTTGCATGTCTAATTCCAAGCGATTATTCTGTGATGTTGTATGGAAATGAGTAATTATACTTGGACGTGTGCTAAATTTCCGAATTTATGTACAGCACAGTATTTATTCATGATCGGTGTAACATCACCTAATGATTGCTTATTAATGGGATATGCAGATGCCGGCACACACCCGCAGCCAGCGTGGGCAGGGAGCAGGACCGGAGGAGAACTTGCCACCTCCCCCGCCGCCGCCAATGACGCCTGAAGCGTTCTTTGGACAGTTCCTAGGTAGCCAGAGGAACATGGAAGAAATGCAGAGGCACATGGAGGCCACCCTCCGCAACATCGCCAACAACAACACGCGCAACAGCATCAGCAGCGCCAAGGCCCGGAGCCCAACCAGTATAGCTCCTACCGTGACTTCTTGGACACTCGTCCTCCAGTGTTCAAGGAAGCCACCGAGCCGCTCGAAGCTGATGAATGGCTCAACTCTATCACACAGAAGTTCCGTCTGCTTCGTCTGACGGAAGAGCTTAAAGCGGAGTATGCCGCTCACATGTTGGAAGGACCCGCAGGTTTGTGGTGGACCCAGTACCGTGCATCTCTGCCAGCTAATGCACGTGTTACTTGGGATCAATTCTCTACTGCTATGCGCAACCACTACATCCCTAGTGGTCTGATGGAAATGAAGATTGCCGAGTTCATGAGGTTGTCCCAGGGGACCAGGTCCGTATCAGAGTACCTCCACAGCTTCAACAATCTGGCTCGCTATGCCCCAGATTTTGTAAATACTGAGGCCAAGAAGATTGCCAGTTTCAAGCGTGGCATGAATGCCACAATGCTATCCAAGATGGGTAACAGTCACCGCACCACCTTTAGTGACTTCGTCAGTGACTGTCTCAACCAAGAGGCCAATGACAGCCGGCTAGCAATAGAGACACGCCGTCGTGCGAACGAAGGAGGTTCGTCCCAGCAGAGGACCACTTTCGGAGCACGCGCCCCGTACCGCCGCCGCCTGTCACTGGAGCAAGGTACCGTCCCCCACAGAGAAAGATCACCACCAACCGTCCCCGTCCTAGTTTCCAGAAGCCCTACACCGCCCACACGCCCCCATGATGCAAAACAAGAGCAAAGCAGGAAATGCAGCAGGTCCCAGGACTCCGTACGTAATTGGCCCATGCTACAACTGTGGTCAAACCGGACACCTGTCACGTCAGTGCCCTCGACCGAAGAAGCAGTACACTCAGCCCCAGCCTCGTACCGGTCATGTGCACCACACCACTGTGGAAGAAGTGCCAGAAGGAGAGCCTGTCACCGCTGGTACGTTTCTTGTTAATCAATGCCCCGCAGTTGTGTTGTTTGATTCTGGAGCATCACATTCTTTCATAAGTGAGAATTTTGTTTTGAGAAGTAATCTTGAGTTGATAGAGTTAGACCGGGATATCAGATAAGTTCCGCCGGAGCCGTTCTCTCCGCGCGAAAAATGGCTAAAGGAGTAGAAATGACCTTTGGGGATAAAAAGGCCATAGTGGACCCCATAGTCATTCCTGGTCTAGGTCTGGATGTAATCTTGGGTATGGGTTGGATGAAACTATGGAAGGTTAATCTAGACACCGCAGAGAGAATAGTGTCCATGGTTAGTCCCAGGAATGGATCTTCTTTCAGGTTCAAGTTACCTCGAAACCCCCATGAGATCGGAGTATTGTTCAATGTCACGGCAAAACAGATAGCTGAGATTCCAGTAGTATGTGAGTTTCCAGATGTTTTTCCTGATGAGTTGCCTGGACTACCGCCAGATAGGGATGTGGAGTTTGCTATCGAGTTAATCCCTGGAACGGCACCATATCACGAAGACCGTATAGAATGCACGCCAAAGAGTTAGCAGAGCTTAAGATTCAATTGCAAGAGCTTTGGATAAAGGTTTGATACGCCCTAGTTCGTCGCCTTGGGGATGTCCCGCTATCTTTGTGAAAAAGAAAGATAAGACTCTGAGGATGTGTGTGGATTATAGGCCGCTTAATACAGTAACTATAAAGAACAAGTACCCCTTACCCCGATTGACGTCTTGTTTGATCAGTTGTCTAAAGCAAAAGTGTTCTCCAAAATCGACCTGAGGTCAGGTTACCATCAGATCAAGATCAGACGTGAGGACATACCAAAAAAGCTTTCTCTACTAGATATGGACTGTACGAGTATCTGGTTATGTCTTTTGGGTTGACTAATGCACCGGCACATTTCATGTACCTGATGAATTCCGTCTTCATGCCAGAGTTGGACAAGTTTGTCGTAGTGTTCATCGATGATATTTTGGTATACTCTGAGAATGAGAAGGATCATGCTGAGCATCTACAAGTTGTTCTGACCCGACTTAGAGAGCATAAGTTGTATGCTAAGTTCAGTAAGTGTGAGTTTTGGTTGAAGAAGGTACTTTTCCTTGGTCATATCCTTTCGGAGGAAGGAATCTCCGTAGACCCTTCTAAAGTACAGGAAGTTATGGATTGGCAAGCACCTACCACCGTACACGAGGTTCGCAGCTTCTTAGGTTTGGCAGGATATTACCGTCGGTTTATTCCGGATTTTTCAAGAATAGCCAAGCCTATGACCCGTTTGACACAGAAGAACAAGAAGTTCGAATGGACTCCAGAGTGTGAAACAGCTTTCCGCACTCTGCGAACGTTGTTGACTTCCGCACCAGTTTTGGCTCAGCCAAACTGGAGGAACCTTTTGATGTGTTTTGTGACGCATCTAAGGTTGGACTCGGATGTGTACTCATGCAAAATGGAAGAGTTATCGCCTATGCTTCTCGTCAGTTGAGACCACACGAAGAGAATTACCCCACTCATGATTTGGAATTAGCAGCCGTCGTGCATGCACTCAAGATTTGGAGACATTACCTTATGGGAAATCTATGTCATGTGTACACGGATCATAAAAGTCTGAAGTATATCTTCACCCAGCCGGAGTTGAACATGAGGCAGAGAAGATGGTTAGAATTAATAAAGGATTACAACCTGGAAGTGCATTACCACCCTGGAAAAGCGAATGTTGTAGCTGATGCCTTGAGTCGCAAGACTCATTGCAACTCTCTACAACCACTGTTGAAGATGGATTTAATCTTATGCACCCTGTCATGTTAACAATATCACTCTTCAGTGCACCTTAGAAAGTGACATCATCGAGAGACAGAAGTCCGATGCAGAATCTGTCAGATAAAGAAGAGGTTAGAAACCAATAGTTCTTTGAACTTCAGGACTGATAATCAGGAATCTTGTGGTATAACCAGAGGTTAGTCGTCCTAAGGATGCAGAGCTGAAAGGAAGAATTCTGGGTGAAGCTCACAATTCAAAGTTGTCTATCCACCCAGGAAGTAGTAAGATGTATCAGGGTTTGAAAACCAGATATTGGTGGTCAAAGATGAAGAAAGAAGTTGCAGCCTATGTCGCCAGATGTGATACTTGTTGCAGAGTAAAGGCAATACATCTGAAACCCGCCGGACTATTACAACCGTTATCGATTCCAGAGTGGAAATGGGAAGAGATCAGTATGGACTTTATCACAGGTCTTCCCACTACTCAAAAAGGGAATGATTCGATTTGGGTTATTGTGGATCGGTTATCTAAAGTGGCTCACTTCATACCAGTCAAAACTACCCACCGACCGCATCAGTATGCAGACCTGTACATACAGAATATCTTGAGATTGCATGGGATTCCAAAAAGGATTGTCTCTGATAGAGGACCCCAGTTCATAGCACGTTTTTGGGAACAGTTGCACAAGGAATTAGGAACCAAGTTGGTAAGAAGTTCCGCCTACCACCCCCAAACCGCAGGGCAAACGGAGAGAGTAAATCAGATTCTAGAAGATATCCTGAGAGCTTGTGTCTTGTCTTCAGGAGAGTCATGGGAGAAATGGTTACCCCTTGCTGAGTTTTCATATAATAACAGTTATCAAGAAAGTATAAAAATGGCACCTTTTGAGGTTCTATATGGACGAAGATGCAGAACCCCAGTAAATTGGGTTGAGTCTGGAGATCGAGGATTCTATGGGTCCGATTATGTAAAAGATGCCGAGGAAATTGTGCAAACAGTACAGCAACATATCAAGGTAGCACAGTCTCGACAAAAGAGTTATGCTGACACCCGAAGGAGACCTTTGGAATTTCAAGTTGGAGACTATGTGTATCTCAAGGTTTCACCTATGAGAAAGGTCCAACGCTTTGGAATTAAAAAGAAGCTAGCACCTCGATATGTGGGACCTTACCAGATCATAGCAAAGAAGGGAAAAGTGGCATATGAAGTACAGTTACCCCCAGTGATGAGTGCAGTTTTCCCAGTGTTCCACGTATCACAGCTGAAGAAGTGCCTTCGAGTTCCCGAACAAGAGGAAGTTCGAGTCCCGGATGTCACGATCAGATCAGATCTGGAGTACTACGAACAACCTAAGGAGATTTTGGATACCAAGACTCGAGAGACTCGTAACCGAACAGTGAAGACTTACAAGATTCTCTGGAGTAATCACGGACCCAACGATGCTACATGGGAAACCGAGGAGTACCTAAGCGTAAACTACCCCGCTTTTATAAAGATTGGTACGTAACTTAAATCTCGGGACGAGATTTCTTTAAGGGGGGAAGGGCTGTGACACCCTAGTGTCAAGCACTGCATTAGGCACTGCAATTAGCCACTAAGAAAGCATAAGCAATGCATTGCATCATTTCATGTGTATAAGTATGCCTTTGATCTTTTGTTGTTTATTTGAAATTGGATTTCTATTTGACTTGATGCTTTGATTTTGGCTTTATTCTTGAGGAGGATTTAAAAATGGTTTTCAGAAAAAGTGTTCTATATGAAAGTTGTAGAGAAAAATATTTTGAGCAACTTTTATATTTGGGTCAAAGCCTGGTTTGGAGTTTTTCAAACTGTTTTTGAGAAGTCAAACTTTGGAAATTTCTGGAAAAAGAAAAAGAATATTTTCTTTCCCGGCGCCAACCCTTCGGCCCAACCGGCCTTTCGGCCCAGCTAGCCGCGCCGCACCCAGCCTCGCCCGCGCGCCCGCAGCGCGCTCCAGCCCGCCTCTCGCCCAGCCACCGCGCGCCTCAGCGCCTTCGCCCGCGCTGCGCCCCGCGCGTCCGCCCGGCGACGCGCAAGTCGCCAACCGCGCCGCGCCGTACGCCGGCGATAGCGCCATGCTACCATCTCCTGCTCCATATCCCGCCTCCGCCACTCCTCGCCCGATCGTGCCCGCGACACCAAGCTATCGCGCTCGCCCTCTCGCCGCTCGCCGCGCCGCTCGCCGTGCACGGCAGCGCTGCCCCGCCTCGCCGAAGCCGCCGCGTGGCTGCGTTAGCCTGCGCGAGCCTGCGCAAAATCTCCCGCCCAGTCCCCTCCGATTCTCTTCCACCGAGCAAGCAGCTCCCGCCCACTCCTCGCCCGCGCCCGCCTGTCCCCGCCTCGCTGACCGAGCCGCCGTGGCCCCCCCGCCCGACCGCCGCCCCCGCTCCGCCGGCAATCCCGAGCTCCTCTCCACTCCCTCACTCACTCGCACACTCACTCTCGCCCTCTCCCCACTCTCACCCGCGCGCGAAGCGAACTGAGCACTCTCCGCTCGCTGCAACCACCGCCGCAAGGCCCTTCCCAAATTCAGTCACCACCTCCATCACCGGCCGATTAACCCGGCCACTGCCCCGCCTTCGTCTCGGACACACGGTGCGCACCCCCGCGCCATCCGCCGAGCTCCACCGACGCCGAAGTCCGAAGAGCCCCGCCGCGGAAGCATTCAGCGCCGCTCGGAGCCCGGAGCCGTTCGTCCCCGACCCGAGCTCCACCGCCTCCCTTCTTCCTCCTCCAGCTTCGCCAAGCCAAGGCAAGGTGAGAACACCAACTAGCCCTAACGCTATCGTTCCCTATCTCTCTGTTCACCACGGCCGAGCGCCATTGCCGCCATCGCGGACCTCACACGTGGCCAGCACGCACCAGCGCACCTCCGGCCAAACCATCACCCCTAGGACTCCCCTCTAGGTTCACTGAGTCTCACACGCCCGCCATTTAGCCGGCGACCGCCGGAAACGGCGTAGCCGCGCGATGCCGCCGCCGCCGTGCGCTGCCGCTCGCCGCCGGCACGCTACGGCCGTGCGCTGGCCAAACCACCGGTACCGCCGGATGCGCCTCGTTGAGACGAGTCCGCAGGGCCCAGCCTCCGCGCCGGCGACCTCACCGACGGCGAGAAATCGCCGGACCAATCCCTCCCCTGTGTTCCGTCTCGTCCGAGCCCCCGAGCCAGGCCTCGGACGGGCGCGCCTGTGTTCCGTCTCGCCCGAGCCCCCGAGCCAGGCCTCGGACGGGCGCGCCTGTGTTCCGTCTCGCCCGAGCCCCCGAGTCCGGCCTCGGAGGGCGTGCGTGTTTCCGTCTCGCCCGAGCCCGCGAGCCAGGCCTCGGACGAGCGTGCGTTCTTCCGATTCGCCCGAGCCGAGCCATCGGCCGCGGTTTCGTCGAGCCAGTCTCGGCCGATTCGCTTTCCGCCGTGCGCCCGAGCCCGAATGGGTTCTGCTGACCCACGGGTCCCGCGCGTCAGCCCCTTACCGGTCCATAGACCGAGTTCTCGCAAGCAGCCAGCCGGGAGAAATTAAATGTTTTTCTTTTCGGTTTAATTTCCAGAGATGCTTGTTATTTTGTGTAGCCTGTTTTATAAATCCAAATGAAGTGCTTCCAGTTTTATTAGCTTTCTTATGAATAGATCTATCATGGGAAAATATGAATGTATTTTTGATAGCAGTTTATTTTACTGTTTTCATTTATTTCAGTTTATATGCTTTTGTTTAAATAAATGATTATAAGTGTTTTCTGGTTGAGATAATTCCTGGAAAATTTTGTGTAAGTTTATTATACTGTTTGGCACCTGTGAAAATATATGATGCACTGTTTATGTAGAAAAAGTTACTGTTATAGTTAAAAGTCTCTTTTTGCTGATTTCTTAGAATAAGTGTTAAGGTGTTTTATATGCTGAAATAAAATATGGAAAAATTTGTACAGTCTCTGTATGCCTTGTAGAATCTAAGAAAAGTATGAACTTGATCTGTTTTATGGAAAAAATTTGTAGTTGCTTTACAACTGTGCTTTTCTGTATAGATCTTTAGAAATTCATGTAAGAAAATATATGATGGTTCTGGTCATGGAACTTTCTGGATAAATATGAAATGTGAAGTAGAATCTGGGAAAAATAGGAAATAGAGCTATGCACTCTTTTACAGTAGGGTTGTAGTTCAAAGTACCTTTTTAGGCAGTTTGCTTGTCATTTTTGTATCTGCAGCTCTGTATTTTATCTTTGGCTGAAACTTGTTCAGTAGAGTCCAGCAAGTGTGGTTTACCTTCTGGAATTTTTGTGGATTTTTCTGAGCCCAGAAAAATACACTTGCAGTTCAAATCTGAGTTTCCTTTGATGTATTTAAATAAGAAAGAGTTGAATAATCAGATTTTGTTTTATGAAATAAATGAGATATTGCCCCAATGTTAAAAGTGGTTCAACAAGTTGGCTTTGTTGGTTTGCAAGAGTTTTTCCGCATTTATTTGAATTATAAATTCATCGCACGCAATAGGATCGACCCCGCCGGAGCTTCACCAAGAGCAGGAGCTAAACGCCGAGCCGGAGATCCAGGAGCTGCAGCAGCCAGAGGAAGTCGACCCCGTCCACGACACTAACCTGCCCGAGTGCCCCTCCCACGAGGCCTCGGTTTTCACTCAAGGCAAGCCCCGGAGCATTCTAAGTCTCCCAGTTTTTGCAATTAATTTACTTGAGTCCTTTATATTGTGATGCATTAGGTATAGGAGTTGATTGAATCCTATTTGTTGCATTACCATTCCTTGATTATTGATTATTACCTGCCTTGTTATCCTGCTACTGCTTAATAATGTAGAATTGCTTAGCCTGCTTAATAAAAGTAGTAGTTAAGGATGTTTCCGTAATACCCCGATGGGTATTTACCGGATCACGGTTGGCTATATTTGCTATCGTGGAAAGAACCTGAGTTGTAGTGAAATACGGTCAATGGGATGGCAGGGCACAAGTTTGGAAACTTGGGGCAGTTCATCCGTTGGATCGTATAGGTTTGTATCGATGTTGGCCCTCGTTCATTTTTGAACGCGCCCTTTTACTTAGGGATATGTCGGTGCCGTAATCATCGACCCCAAAGCCGGTTAGAAGCTGTTCGGGCCGGTCTCAACCCGTGTCGTGCCCTCTAGTACGGAAGTTGCGATCTGCCGCGTGAGGCCATCGCCAGACTCTGATTGGGCGGTCCGTGCTTGAGCCGCGACGATTACCACCACGAACAAGCGTCGAGCGGTTGCCCAATGCATGGACCCGACGGGGAAAGTGTGGGCTGGTATTAAAGGTCTTTCACCAGCTGGTTTGGAATTCGATTCGAGTCGCCGTCTCCCCCGGTTAGTGGGAAACTATGGCGAGCTTCACCACGATACAACTCCATGTGATGTTTAAAGGTTCAACTAAAATGTGGATAAGTCAACTGGATATGGTTATATTATTGTTTGTTAGATTCAAGTGAGTGCTCTAGTACAGGTAGTAACCTAGAACTAAGGAGTAGGTTTAAAGTAACAACTCATCATAATCATTAATTATCCCTTATCTGAATTTGAGCCTTTCGCAACTAAAAGATCCCAGCTCCACCTCAAAAGCCTTGCATACCCTTGGAGTCTTTATTTTCAGTTAGACGGGTAAGTCTAGCTGAGTACATTCCCGTACTCAGGGTTTATCCCGTTTGTTGCAGATGGCCAGGTCTACTTTGGCTATTGTAAGCACTGCCTCTACCCAGTGGAAGGTGATGAGGAGTAGGCCCAGGGCAGGGTCGTCAAGAAGCTTTCCTCCTTCTTTTGCCGGACTGAGACTACTGGTGGCACACTATCTTAAAAAGGAGGAATGACTTGTGTTGAGTTGGTTTATCAAACAATGTTTTATTTGGACCACGTTGTTGTGGTCGTGTTTAAACTTATTCAAGCTTCCGCACTTTTAAACTCAATATTGTAATAACTCTGTTTTAAATTCCGCACTCTGATGTTTTAAATTCGATTTCGTTTCGCTGTGATGTATCTTTACGAATGTAACCTTGAACGATGCGATCCTGTATGTTATGGTGTTAGAAATCCTTCGTAGATTTCCGGACTACCGGGGTTATATGGGTTCAAGTATGAGTCGAAGTCAGACGGATTTGGCTAAGATAATACTTGAGCTCTTATCGCCAGGTCGGTTCCGCCACAGCCTCGCCTCGCCACGCCCGCCACGGGCCCATAGCGCCCACGGGCACGGGCTCGGGCCGGGCGGCGGCGGCGGCGCGCTCAGCGGGTGGCATCCTTGTTAGAACCCTTTCGACTTCTTCAAAAATGAACCGGTCAACGGTTACATATTTAAGCAAAGCCATCTCTCGATTAAATTCCCATGCGGTACTAAAATATTTAATGCGTATGTACGGACCATAGAGTTTATTTGAGATATTAAATAAATGGGCCAAACCCATAATATCCAAACAATCCCCACAAACAAACTCTAGGTACGTGACGCTGCATCGAGTTCTCAAAACACATTCCATTTATATACCAGTGTTTCGATGGAGACTGTTAAGTTGAACATCCATCTAGAAAGCTAGTTACGCTCAGCCACAACTGAACAATGGACAAAGCCTTGAATTGACAGTCTTGTGTGAGATGAGTTTCACTAAGCCCCTTAACTGGTACTGGGCAGCCAAGTGCCTTCCCTCTTATTTTGAAGCATATAAGTCACACTTCGGGGCCTTTTCATGAGCATCTAGAGATTACCCACATCTCATAGATTGTGACTAGCAATCGAGCTCATATAGGTGTGTTCCTTATAGGATGTTCTGTAGGACAACATCCCCACTTTACCAAGCCACTCGGATCACATTGAGAACTTAATCAACCTGCCTTACAGTATTGGAGAGACGGTGCTCTCCAACAAACTGAGCTTATTCTAAGGAGTCTCTCCCTCAGCCAACCACCAGCTTGTTCCGCCATCCTAATTCACGGGATCTCCGATCACATAGGATGGGTTACCACTGTGGATAACATTATGTGGGTCTCAAACCCAGCTCCCTTGACGCACCTTCTATCACATTGCGTGACAGTCCCTTAGTGAATTGATCTGCTAGATTATTTGATGTATGGACATAGTCCAATGCAATTACTCCGGAGTTTCTCAATTTTCTGACAGTCTTTAAACGTCTTTTCACATGCATTGTGGACTTCATGTTATCCTTAGAACTGTTTACCTTTGTAATCACAGTTCATGGAAATTGCCGGAATTGGTTTCTCTGCCATCGGCAAATCCATCAGGAGTTCACGGAGCCACTCGGCCTCAACACTAGCAGTGTCTAATGCGGTCAGTTCTGCTTCCATTGTAGACTTCGTTAAGATAGTCTACTTGCAAGACTTCCAAGAAACAGCACCACCTCCAAGTAGGAACGCATATCCAGTCATGGCATATAGCTGATCCGCATTAGAAATCCAATTAGCATCACAATATCCCTCTAGTACCCTTGGATACCCGGAAAAGTGAATGCCATAGCTCATTGTTCCTTTTAGGTAGCGCAAAACTCTCTCAAGAGCCTTCCAGTGAGCATCTCCCGGATTCGAGTTGAACCGGCTCAGTTTGCACACAGCGAACGAGATATCAGGTCTGGTCGCGCTAGCTAGATACATGAGAGAACCAATTATCTGAGAATATCTCAATTGGTCTCGTGCAATTTTGCGATTTTTCTCAAATGTATGCTTGGATCATACGGAGTAGGTGTAGGTGAACAATCAGCATACCCAAAACGGTTCAAGACCTTTTCCACATAATGAGATTACATGAGAGTTACCCCACCATTTCCTTCCTCCCTTGAGAGCTTAATGTTCAGAATGACATCAGCCTCGCCCAAGTCTTTCATCTCAAAGTTACTAGACAAAAGTCTTTCACTCCTTTAATCACATCAAGATTGTTGCCAAAGATTAGTATGTCATCCACGTATAGGCACAGAATGACAACATCTCCACTACCAACCCCATAATATACACATTTATTAGCTTCATTCAACACAAAGCCGGCTGATGTTAAAGTTTGATCAAACTTTTCATGCCACTGCTTAGGAGCTTGCTTCAGGCCGTACAAGGATTTCAGCAGCTTACACACCTTACCCTCCTGACCCCTTGCAATAAACCCATCGGGTTGATCCATGTAGATCTCTTCCTCAAGCTCCCCATTCAGGAAAGCCATCTTAACATCCATCTGATGAATGAAAATACCATGTGAGGCAGCCAGGGATAGCAACACACGAATGGTCGTCAGTCGGGCAACTGGTGAATAAGTGTCGAAATAATCTTCACCTTCCTTCTGTGTATAGCCCTTAGCAACAAGCCTTGCCTTATACTTCTCAATAGTACCATCAGGCCTCAGCTTCCTTTTAAACACCCACTTGCAACCCACGGGTTTGCAGCCAAATGGACGGTCAACCACTTCCCAAGTCCCATTGGAGATAATGGAGTCCATCTCACTTTGCACTGCCTCCTTCCACATATCAGAATCAGTGGAGGAGTATGCCTCAAAAATATTTGTGGGAGTGTCTGTGACACCCCAATTTTAAGAACAAAATTGGAGCACAATATATGTATGCCAGGATCAATTTCATACATATATCCACATCATAGTAAATATCAAAACAATGTTTTATTAATATATCGTATCGTACATTATTACAAAAATGACCCTCGGGTCCAAAAAGAAAAGTACAGACTCTCAGTCTAACTCTAATGTAGACTCGCGGAAACTGGACGCCATCTCCACAGGAAGGTCGACCGGGGGTAGCGCCATCCTAGTGCAAGTCGTCTGGGTCGTATCCACCGTCTTCTGGGTACAAGTTGTCGAGGTCGTAACCACCGTCTTCGGGGTACTCCTGCTCTGCGTCGTAGACTCCAACGTCTGGTGGGTGGGGTAGCAGGGGGTTCAAAGAGGAAGGGTGAGTACATCGAAATGTACTCCGCAAGTGTAGGAAATAAATGCTTATGAGGCTTATAACAAAGGTAGGCTGACTTGGTTTGACTCAAGCGCCTAAAGCAACACATCCTATTAAATCCTATTAATCCTATGCACCTATTTACTAGGTTATAACCACAGTCTCCATCGGTAACAGTAACTACACTCGGAGTCGCACCGAGCAAACCACACTCGGAGTCACACCGAGCAACCAACACTTGGAGTCACACCAAGTACCCGCACTTGGAGTCGCACCAAGTACCCACACCTGAAGTCCATCAGATGACCCGAACCAGGCCGTTACAAGGAGTCCTATGTGTATTAGTTCCATACGTCACGACATAGAGAGCTACCTTCCGTAATAACTCCAGGTCTGCGCTCGAGCCTGGGAGTCACTCCCGTACCAAGCAGTAACCCGCGTAGAAGAAGCCTCTGTACCCAGGTCATATGAGACTAATAACCACATAAGGCTTCTCTAACGAACTAGAACCAACCCACCAACTAATCTCGAAGAAGTCCAAGCCCGCTCGTGACCGTGAGCACGGCTGATATATCAGTTTTAATACTCTGCAGAGTTCGCACATCTTTACCCATGAGTCATGCGTTCCCCATCACGCTAAACACTGCCAAGGTGCACAGCGGGGTCGCACTACAAGGCCTTTACAAAGTCCCTCCAAGCCTGTGTTACACGTACTCTAAGGTTTCATCCCTGTACATAAGTCAACGACCCCAAGGACCCCCTCTTGAGCCACTAAACAAACCCATGTAGCATAACTTGGAGGAAACTAATTAATTAGCCAGTCCCAGAGCCATATAGGCCTCATGGTTTGCGCTGTTTTGCCGGGTTACAGGCTTCGAGAACCGGGTCCTAGGGATCCAGGCAGGATAATCTAGCACGAGCCCAGAACCAAAAACCAAATGCAGCTGCCGAGTCGCACGGCACAAAAACCACCACACGGTCCATCCTGCCGGATATACCTACTCACCATACTACAACATTACCAGCCCCAAAATATTCCATAGATCATTAATCAGAATTAATTAAAAACCACCATCCCATCCCAAGACAGCAGGGCTAGGCATGACTTCTACCCAACACATCCCAAAACAGGCGACAAGGATAATCTGAACAAGTTCTAATAAACCTTAACATGGGATTCAGTATTAAGACACTGCATGCAACTACTGGATCTAACTACTCTAACTCAAAATAAAATAAATACGGGAGCAATATGAGCAAGGACACTTGCCTTCGGGCTGGGACGAATCAACAGAGACGAAAGCTGGACTCTGGGGTTCCGCGTAGATCGCACTCGCTGGATCAAGCATCATCACATGGCCCAAACAAAGCATATAAGAAACAGTACATCATACAGTAATAAAACAGAACGTAAACTGATCTACTGCGTAGAGCTCGACGAGACGAATCTAACGCGACTTGAACGGGTCGAATCGGAGTTAAAATGAGCAAGTTATGGGCTTTTGAAGTTGGGTGGCAAAACTGTAAATCATTTGAACTCATTTTCGTATTTTAATTAAATCTGAAAAGAATAGGCGACAGGACCGGGCCTCATTTCTCAGAAAGCGCAGGGGCCAGCTTGCAAGAATCCGAAGACTCAGCGTACAGTCGGCCCCGGAGCGCGGGTTAGTTTTCTGAAATCCGAGGGTCTCTTTAGGAAGTTTGCCGCGAAGGGGTATGATCTATTCTCGATCGTTGATCTCGCGATGGACGGTCGAGATTAGAAGGGGAAGGGAGAGAGAGATGGCGGATGGCTGCTGACCCGGCGGACAGATGGCGCGCGGCCATTCGCGCGGTGCGCCACGTGGTTTGTAGACCGGCTGACGAGGCGAAGGGGAGCCGTGTGCACGGCACCGGTGGACCGGGTTCATACCCCTTCGGGGATCGTTATAATCCTGGCCGCCCGGTTCGGATCTGACGGCGCAGGTGGACTGGGTGGGGTTCGCGGCGGCTGGTGGCGGCGGCGGGCACCGGCAGACGGCGGCGCCATGGCCAGGGTGCCCGGGTTTCGCCGGGGAGGGTGCGACGGTGCTCTACAGGACTAAGCGAGGGTACGGGAAGGCGGAGGACCTCGCTGCGGTTCGATTGGTGGGGTCAGTGGCGCCGGGCAGGGGTAAACGCGCGGTGGCGCCATGGGAGGGAAGCGTGAGCTCACCGGTGTGGCGCCGAGAGGGGTCATAGGGTGCGGTAGAGATCACGGGAACAGGCGGAATCGGAAGCGGAGCTTACAGCGGTGCCAAACGTGGTGTCCTCGGTGTCGGGGAAGGCTCGGGAACGGGGTCGGCACGGAGGGCAGACCATCGGCTCCTGGAACTCCGGCGAGGTCGTAGATGACGAAGCGGCGACGTAACAGCGTCGAGAGGTGGCGTCGAGGCCTCGCTGTGATGCAGCGGGTTCAGCCCTGCGTTGAGGAGGATCGTGAAGGGTTGGTGTGGGAAGACCCGAGCTCGGCAGGGCTTATCAATGGCGGCGGCGGCGACGTGGGCGCTAGGGAGAGAGAGGGAGTGCGAGGATGGGCGGGTTGAGTACGGCACGGCGAGGCGGCGCTCTGAGACACGTTTATGAAGGGAGGAGGAACCCTAGGGCGAGGGGGAGGCAGGGCACGGACGACCGCAGACCCGGGCACCGGCCGCGCGGAAAACTCGAGCTGGAGGTTGGGGATGAGGACCTGACGCGTGGGTCCCGCCTATCAGTGGGTGAGCGAGAGGGAGGGGGCGCGTCGAGCGCGGGCGGCTGCGGAATCGGAATGGGCCGAGGCGAGCAGGCCGACTGGGGTGGGGAAAGCTGGCGCGGTGGGCCGCGCGGAGTTGTGCGAGAGCGCGGGGAGGAGGAGACGCGGGCCGGCTGCGCGCGTGGAGTGGGCCGAGGCTGAGTCGGCCATAGAGAGAGGAGGGAGGAAGAGGGAATGGGATTGGGCCAGCTGGGCTGAACCGAGGAGTAGAGGAGTAGGGAGGCGGGCCGACTGGGAAGAATGGGGAAAAATTGAGGCCTTTTGTCTTTCCTTTTTCCTTTTTGTTTCCTTTTTGAAACTTTTGCAAATTCATTTGAAAACATATTTCAAATCGGTTTGAAATCAAAACCAGTTTTCAAACTTTTGAAAATGTTTTTCCTAGGTTTTCAAATAAAACGTTTGAATTTGAAAATTTATAAAACTCTTACAAAGCTTTTATTGTTTTCTAAATAGAATAAATTCGATTCGCCCTATACGAGATTTAATAAATTCTTTTTCACCCAATAAAACATGCAACGGCATGAATGCAACAACATCTGGCTAGAATTTTCCTCCATCTAGGGTTTTGGCCATTTTTCTAATTTATTTTTAATTAATTAAACACCAGGGGTGTTACAAACTTACCCCCTTAACTGGAATCTCGTCCCGAGATTCGGAAAGACTACAGTCAATACAAAGAAGCAAATCAAACAAGAGTACAAGCACATGTCAAACAACGTTCTACGAGTTCAACAATTTATGGTGGGCAATCCTACTATTGGAGGACCTACCTTGAAACAAAATTTGAATTTTCAGCAGAGAAAGACTACAGAAGTGGGAAAAGAGATGGGGCTTTTAAAAATAGTTTTGTAAACTCGACGACTGACTAGGGTAGCGTCCTACGGTCAACACGGCTCCGATACCACTCTGTGACACCCAATTTTAAGAACAAAATTGGAGCACAATATATGTATGCCAGGATCAATTTTCATACATATATCCACATCATAGTAAATATCAAAACAATGTTTTATTAATATATCGTACATTATTACAAAAATGACCCTCGGGTCCAAAAAGAAAAGTACAGACTCTCAGTCTAACTCTAATGTAGACTCGCGGAAACTGGACGCCATCTCCACAGGAAGGTCGACCGGGGGTAGCGCCATCCTAGTGCAAGTCGTCTGGGTCGTATCCACCGTCTTCTGGGTACAAGTTGTCGAGGTCGTAACCACCGTCTTCGGGGTACTCCTGCTCTGCGTCGTAGACTCCAACGTCTGGGGGGTAGCAGGGGGTTCAAAGAGGAAGGGTGAGTACATCGAAATGTACTCCGCAAGTGTAGGAATAAATGCTTATGAGGCTTATAACAAAGGTAGGCTGACTTGGTTTGACTCAAGCGCCTAAAGCAACACATCCTATTAAATCCTATTAATCCTATGCACCTATTTACTAGGTTATAACCACAGTCTCCATCGGTAACAGTAACTACACTCGGAGTCGCACCGAGCCAACCACACTCGGAGTCACACCGAGCAACCAACACTTGGAGTCACACCAAGTACCCGCACTTGGAGTCGCACCAAGTACCCACACCTGAAGTCCATCAGATGACCCGAACCAGGCCGTTACAAGGAGTCCTATGTGTATTAGTTCCATACGTCATGACATAGAGAGCTACCTTCCGTAATAACTCCAGGTCTGCGCTCGAGCCTGGGAGTCACTCCCGTACCAAGCAGTAACCCGCGTAGAAGAAGCCTCTGTACCCAGGTCATATGAGACTAATAACCACATAAGGCTTCTCTAACGAACTAGAACCAACCCACCAACTAATCTCGAAGAAGTCCAAGCCCGCTCGTGACCGTGAGCACGGCTGATATATCAGTTTTAATACTCTGCAGAGTTCGCACATCTTTACCCATGAGTCATGCGTTCCCCATCACGCTAAACACTGCCAAGGTGCACAGCGGGGTCGCACTACAAGGCCTTTACAAAGTCCCTCCAAGCCTGTGTTACACGTACTCTAAGGTTTCATCCCTGTACATAAGTCAACGACCCCAAGGACCCCCTCTTGAGCCACTAAACAAACCCCATGTAGCATAACTTGGAGGAAACTAATTAATTAGCCAGTCCCAGAGCCATATAGGCCTCATGGTTTGCGCTGTTTTGCCGGGTTACAGGCTTCGAGAACCGGGTCCTAGGGATCCAGGCAGGCAGGATAATCTAGCACGAGCCCAGAACCAAAACCAAATGCAGCTGCCGAGTCGCACGGCACAAAAACCACCACACGGTCCATCCTGCCGGATATACCTACTCACCATACTACAACATTACCAGCCCAAAATATTCCATAGATCATTAATCAGAATTAATTATAAAACCACCATCCCATCCCAAGACAGCAGGGCTAGGCATGACTTCTACCCAACACATCCCAAAACAGGCGACAAGGATAATCTGAACAATCTAATAAACCTTAACATGGGATTCAGTATTAAGACACTGCATGCAACTACTGGATCTAACTACTCTAACTCAAAATAAAATAAATACGGGAGCAATATGAGCAAGGACACTTGCCTTCGGGCTGGGACGAATCAACAGAGACGAAAGCTGGACTCTGGGGTTCCGCGTAGATCGCACTCGCTGGATCAAGCATCATCACATGGCCCAAACAAAGCATATAAGAAACAGTACATCATACAGTAATAAAACAGAACGTAAACTGATCTACTGCGTAGAGCTCGACGAGACGAATCTAACGCGACTTGAACGGGTCGAATCGGAGTTAAAATGAGCAAGTTATGGGTTTGAAGTTGGGTGGCAAAACTGTAAATCATTTGAACTCATTTTCGTATTTAATTAAATCTGAAAAGAATAGGCGACAGGACCGGGCCTCATTTCTCAGAAAGCGCAGGGGCCAGCAGCTTGCAAGAATCCGAAGACTCAGCGTACAGTCGGCCCGGAGCGCGGGTTAGTTTTCTGAAATCCGAGGGTCTCTTTAGGAAGTTTGCCGCGAAGGGGTATGATCTATTCTCGATCGTTGATCTCGCGATGGACGGTCGAGATTAGAAGGGGAAGGGAGAGAGAGATGGCGGATGGCTGCTGACCCGGCGGACAGATGGCGCGCGGCCATTCGCGCGGTGCGCCACGTGGTTTGTAGACCGGCTGACGAGGCGAAGGGGAGCCGTGTGCACGGCACCGGTGGACCGGGTTCATACCCCTTCGGGGATCGTTATAATCCTGGCCGCCCGGTTCGGATCTGACGGCGCAGGTGGACTGGGTGGGGTTCGCGGCGGCTGGTGGCGGCGGCGGGCACCGGCAGACGGCGGCGCCATGGCCAGGGTGCCCGGTTTCGCCGGGGAGGGTGCGACGGTGCTCTACAGGACTAAGCGAGGGTACGGGAAGGCGGAGGACCTCGCTGCGGTTCGATTGGTGGGTCAGTGGCGCCGGGCAGGGGTAAAACGCGGTGGCGCCATGGGAGGGAAGCGTGAGCTCACCGGTGTGTGCGCCGAGAGGGGTCATAGGGTGCGGTAGAGATCACGGGAACAGGCGGAATCGGAAGCGGAGCTTACAGGTGCCAAACGTGTGGTGTCCTCGGTGTCGGGGAAGCTCGGGAACGGGGTCGGCACGGAGGGCAGACCATCGGCTCCCTGGAACTCCGGCGAGGTCGTAGATGACGAAGCGGCGACGTAACAGCGTCGAGAGGTGGCGTCGAGGCCTCGCTGTGATGCAGCGGGTTCAGCACTGGCGTTGAGGAGGATCGTGAAGGGTTGGTGTGGGAAGACCCGAGCTCGGCAGGGCTTATCAATGGCGGCGGCGGCGACGTGGGCGCTAGGGAGAGAGAGGGAGTGCGAGGATGGGCGGGGTGAGTACGGCACGGCGAGGCGGCGCTCTGAGACACGTTTATGAAGGGAGGAGGAACCCTAGGGCGAGGGGGAGGCAGGGCACGGACGACCGCAGACCCGGGCACCGGCCGCGCGGAAAACTCGAGCTGGAGGTTGGGGATGAGGACCTGACGCGTGGGTCCCGCCTGTCAGTGGGTGAGCGAGAGGGAGGGGGCGCGTCGAGCGCGGGCCGGCTGCGGAATCGGAATGGGCCGAGGCGAGCAGGCCGACTGGGGTGGGGAAAGCTGGCGCGGTGGGCCGCGCGGAGTTGTGCGAGCGCGCGGGGAGGAGGAGGACGCGGGCCGGCTGCGCGCGTGGAGTGGGCCGAGGCTGAGTCGGCCATAGAGAGAGGAGGGAGGAAGAGGGAATGGGATTGGGCCAGCTGGGCTGAACCGAGGAGTAGGGAGGCGGGCCGACTGGGAAGAATGGGGAAAAATTGAGGCCTTTTGTCTTTCCTTTTTCCTTTTTGTTTCCTTTTTGAAACTTTTGCAAATTCATTTGAAAACATATTTCAAATCGGTTTGAAATCAAAACCAGTTTTCAAACTTTTGAAAATGTTTTTCCTAGGTTTTCAAATAAAACGTTTGAATTTGAAAATTTATAAAACTCTTACAAAGCTTTTATTTGTTTTCTAAATAGAATAAATTCGATTCGCCCTATACGAGATTTAATAAATTCTTTTTCACCCAATAAAACATGCAACGGCATGAATGCAACAAACATCTGGCTAGAATTTTCCTCCATCTAGGGTTTTGGCCATTTTTCTAATTTATTTTTAATTAATTAAACACCAGGGGTGTTACAGTGTCATCCACGAGATATATAATAAAGTCATCTCCAAAGGTTTTAGCAACTCTTTGCCTCTTACTCCTTCGAGTGACAATATTATTATTCTCCTCGGGATTTTGCTCAAGCTCATGGGTGTGACCATCAGCATGTATATCTGATTCATGAAATTTAGGGACTGAATCATGACTAGATCCGCTAGGTGCACTTGTTTTCATTGGAAATTCATTCTCAAAAAATGTGGCATCTCTAGACTCCATGACTGTCCCAACAGACACATCAGGGACGCTAGAGTTTATTATTAAAAATCGATAGCCAACACTATGGATGCCATAGCCAAGGAAAACACAGTCTACAGTCTTTGGTCCAAGCTTTCGCTTCTTGTTGATTGGCACATTTACTTTGGCCAAACAACCCCAAACGCGTAGGTAAGAAAGATTTACCCTCTTTTTCTCCCATTCCTCAAATGGAGTGATTTCTTTGTTCTTTGTAGGTACTCTATTTAGGACATGATTGGCAGTTAAAATTGCCTCACCCCACCATTTCTTAGATAAACCAGCTGTCTCTAACATGGCGTTCACCAAGTCAGTTAGAGTGCGGTTTTTCTCTCAGCAATCCCATTGGACTGTGGTGAGTATGGAGGTGTCCTCTCATGAATAATACCATGTACCGCGCAGAACTCAGAAAATTCGTTAGAGAAATATTCTCCCCCGCGATCGGACCGCAACCGTTTGATTTTCTTATCAAGTTGGTTCTCAACCTCGGCTTTAAAGATTTTAAAATAATGCAACGCCTCATTTTTTGTTTTAATTAAGTACACGCAGCAAAATCGAGTGCAATCATCTATGAAAGTAATAAAGTATCGTTTACCACCTTTTGTTAAAATCCCATTCATTTCACAAATATCGGAATGGATAAGTTCAAGTGGTGCCAACTCCCTCGCCGCAGCAGCCTTGTGAGGCTTGCGAGGTTGTTTAGCCTCAACACAAGTGTGACATTTAGAACTTTTAGCAACATCAAATTTAGGAATTAAATTCAAGCCAGCTAAGCGGGACATGCAACCAAAATTAACATGACATAATCTAGAATGTCAAACATTCATCTCAACATTAACATTATTAATAACATTATTCACCACAGGAGGTAGAGTATCAACCAACGACAAGCGGAACAAGCCTCCGCTTTCATAGCCTTTACCCACAAAAGTTCCATACTTTGACATTACACATTTATTTGATTCAAAGATAAGTTTAAAGCCATCACGGCACAGCAAAGAGCCACTAATTAAATTCTTCCTTATTGAGGGGACATGATGCACGTTCTTGAGTTGCACGGTCTTTCCCAAAGTGAGCTTCAGATCGACCGTACCAACACCATGAACACCAGCACGCGCGCCATTCCCCATCAGCAAGGCTCCACTCCTCCCTGCCTGGTAAAAGGAAAACAAGGAAAAGTCAGCACACACATGAATATTTGCACCTGTATCTACCCACCACTCAGGTGAGGAACAAACTGAAAATGCAGATAAATTACCATACCCAGAAGTGCCTGCGTCTCTCTCAATGGTGTTAACTGTCTTTGGTGAGGGCTTCCACTTAGCCTCAGGGCACTCCCTAGAGAAATGTCCTGGCTTCCCACAAGTGAAGCAGTTCATCTTTTCCTTGTCAAACCCCATCTTTTTGTTGTTACCCTTCTTGAAGGAGGTAGTGGGTTTCTGCTTAAGCTCCTGCTGAAACTTTTTCTTTTTCTGTGGCTTTGGACGAAACTTCTGCACCACATGTGCACTAGTAGTCGCCTCACCAGCCCCGACCTTGCCCTTTCCCTTGACATCCTTCGCCCTTGTCTTGTCCTCAACATCAAGAGAGCCAATCAGTTCAGCAATGCTAAACTGCTGCCTCTTGTGTTTTAAGGTAGTAGCAAAGTCAGTCCAGGAAGATGGCAGCTTTGCAATAATGCAACCTGCCACAAACCTGTCAGGAAGAGGGCAGCCGTACAGCTCCAACTCCTTCACCAGTCCCTGTATCTCATGGGCCTGTTCGACTACAGGACGGTTTTCAGTCATCTTGTAGTCATGGAACTGCTCCATGATGTACAGCTCAGAACCGGCGTCAGAGAGACCGTAACGAGCCTCAAGAGCCTCCCACACAGCTCGGCCAGTCAGAAGTGGTATGTAAGCATCAACCAGCGAGTCAGCTATGATGCTTAGCAGTGCAGCCTTGCACATAGTCTCAGCGTGCCCCCAAGCCTGCTCGTTCACTTCAGACATCTCATTAGCAGGTTGGTCATTGAGCACATGACCACAGCGCATGGCCGACAGCCACAGGATGGCTTTCTCACGCCACCTCTTGTAGTGAGTGCCCTCAAACGGCGTTGGTTTCAGCATGCCCGCAAAACCAACCGATGAAAATGGCCTACAATTACGTTTTTGGATTGTTGAATAAATAGGCATTTTCATATTTAATTTAATCCATAAAAATGACGCAATTATAAAAAGCATGATATCACAGATTAAACTTCTAGAACAGTTTATAACAAAGATGATCATGATAAACATTATTTTAATACTCCAAATCACAGGACCAAATACAATGTGAATGAACAATTTGCATAAGCATAATATTCCAAGCATCATCTCACAGATTATTATTGTGTTCTCAAATATAGCGATTAGGATTGCCACAGTAATAAAAGTAACTTGCAGAGAGTTACTAACAGTAACAAAATCAATCAAACACAGCATGTTTGAGAAGGACATAGCAGTACCCACAAGCATAACAAAATTAACGATGAAATTAACGAGGGAACGGAGAAGAGAGTTATACCCTGTGGCACTGCCGCTTGCACCGGGAAAGGCCATGGTGCTTTGTCGATGTAGTCGTCCCGCTCGATGCAGTGCAGAGAGGGTTGCAGTGAAGACGATCGCCGCTCCAGGAAGATGAACAATGAGTAGTCGTGTCGCCGCCGCCAACACTCCCCAAAAACGTAATCGCCCGTCCTCACCCGAGCAGGTGAAGCGCAAGACGGGAACGTTCCGGAGGCCTACTCTTCCATCTCTGGTGCTCGCCGGAGATGGAACGGGAAGAACGAACTTTGCTACTGGACGTGGTGTGTTGCAAGAGGCTTAACTGAGAGAATGAGGTTTTTCTTATAGGCTGACGTGCGGGGAGGAGAGGAGCCAAAGGCCGGCGCTCACACGGGCAGGAGAGGAAAGAGCAAGCGAAGAGCCAAGAGTCACGGGAGTTACTGAAAACTCCCCTCAATCATGTCAACCCATGATGGAAAGTAATAACCAGCCATCAACGGAAATTGAGTGACAAAAATAAAGGCCACGCCCGCCCGTCCGCTCGCTCGCCGCTTGCGTGCCTGCCTGCCTCGTCTCGCCTCGCCTCGCCTCGCCACGCCACGCCCACGCCCACGGGCCGGGCGGCGGCGGCGGCGCGCGCGCGTGTGGCATCCTTGTGAGACCCTTTTGACTTCTCAAATGAACCGGTCAACGGTTACATATTTAAGCAAAGCCATCTCTCGATTAAATTTCCATGCGGTACTAAAATATTTAATGCGTATGTACGGACCATAGAGTTTATTTGAGATATTAAATAAATGGGCCAAGCCCATAATATCCAACACTCCTCTCCCTTACCTTGCCCTTGGATTAGTCAGACGAGGCTCGTAGGCTGTTTCCGATGGGAGCCGGCGAGCTTCGCGGTTGCACCCATGGCGCCGCCGTCCTCACTCCCTTCTCCGAGCCCGAATCCTCAACAACAACACCTCCAGTGGACGCGTGGTAAGCTCCTCCGTTGTTTCTGCTTGACCCCGTAGTTACTACTGGTCCCTAGGGCACACACCGAGCCGCACCGATCGGTCGGCCATGGCGCCGCCGCGCTAGGTCGAAGCGCCGCCGTGTCCTTTGGCGCCGGCCGGCGAGAGACCCCCCCTCCTCTTCGCCTAGCCGTCCACATTGTTTTCTACGGCCGAGATTAAATCGTACCCGGTGAACCGGTATGCGCCGGGTCTACGAGACCGTGGACACGGTTCACAGCGCCTGGCTCACCCAGTCCACCGCACACCGCATGAACCGCACCTATCACAAAGCGCCACGTGTCACTCTGTCAGCACGGTGCCGACAAGTGCGACCGTTTTGCAATAAGGCCCCTCTCCTTATCCAGAATAAACCCGCGGTCCAGTCACCACTATTCGCTGTGCCTTGGCATTCTTCCTATGTAACCCCTGTACTTTTTCTGAAATGAGTCCCAGTCCACCAGCCGATCATTTTTCTGTTTTTATTCATTTAAAATAAAAAATGAGTTCCAACTATTTACAATACTGCCACTGGATTTCAAAAGCTTATAACTTCCTCGTTTTGACTCCGATTTGACCCGTTCAAGTTGCGTTGGATTCGTAGCGACGAGATCTTCACGATAGATCTGTTTTTATACTGTTTTACTGCTGTTGTTGTACTGTTATTTATTTTCGATGTATTGTGCCATGTATGTTGCTTGGGCTAGAGAGTGCGGAGTTCGAAGACATTCCCGACTATCCCTGTGATCCTGCAGATTCGACCCAGCACGAAGGCAAGTGTACTTGAACATCTTGCTTCTGTATTTATTTTATTTTGAGTTAGAGTAGTCAGATCCTGTAGATGTATGCAATGTCTTAATTTTGAATCCCATGATATGGTTTACTAGATCTTGTAATATTTTCCTTGTCACCTGTTTGAGAGTTTTGGGTAGAAGTCATGCTTAGGCTTGCTGTCTTGGGATCGGTTGGTTAAATATATTAATTTTGATTAATGATCTATGGAACATGTGGGTTGGCAACTCTTCTAGTATGGTGAGTAGGCATATCCGGCAGGATGGACCGTGTGGTGGTTGCCATGTGACTTGGCGTACGGTTGTCATGTGACTCGACGTTACAGTTTGCCATGAGACATGGCGTTGGTTTGGGTTTGTTATCCTGCCTGGATCCCTAGGACCCGGTTCTTGAAGCCTGTAACCCGGCAAAACAGCGCAAACCATGAGGTCTATATGGCTCTGGCTCCAAGTTGAGGGTTTACACGGGGTCGGATTTGTGGCACAAGAGGGGGCTTCTGCAGTGGTGCGTTTATCCACTATTAGCGGTGAAACCCTAGTGAACGTGTAAAACGGGCTTGAAGAAGGCTTTGTAACGACTTTGTAGTGAACCCTGTCGATCAGTGGAAGATGCAGAACACGATCAAAGGAGGGACTGATCTCTTATTTTTCCTCTATTTCTTTATTTTTTTCTTTTCTCCGCCATTTTTCCTAATTATCTCTAATTTTATATTGATGTATCAGCTTTAGGGGGGCTGGAGCCCACCCAGCTGAAGGGTCGAGATGGCGGACTAGAGGGGGGGTGAATAGTCCTTTCTAAAATTAATCGTGCCGGCTAACCGAAACAAATGCGGAATTAACAACTATCGGTCTAGCCAGGACTACACCCCTCTATCTATACTCTCAAGCACCTTATAAAAGATCCTAAACAAAGCAATTAAGGTGCTGGACTAGCTAGAGCTCACCTAAACAATTCTAGCTTACAAGGTTACACAAACCTAAGCAACTAGTACTCAATCAACCGGGGAGCTCCTACACATGCCACTAAGCAAAAGCACAAAGCCTAAGCTCACTAGCAATGCTCAATAACAAGGCTACACAAGCTGAATTAGAGATCTCAACTTAGCTACACAAACTAAGCAATGTGACTAGCAAGACTACAAGTCAACTAGTCATTCATGAGATCAACTCTATGCTACACAAGCAAAGAATGTAACTAGCAAGCTACACAAGCTAACTAGAAACACAAGAGCAATCTACACTAGCACAAGTATATGAACAAGTAAATACAAGCTTGTGAAAGGAGTTTGCAAACCACCGAGAAGATGAACACGAAGATGACACGGTGATTTTTCTCCCGAGGTTCACTTGGTTGCCACCAAGCTAGTCCCCATTGTGTCGACCACACACTTTAGTAGTTCGGCGGCTAATAGGCACCACACCTAGCTCGAAACTCGAGCGCCGCAAGAACTCACCCACAAGTGAGGGTAACTCAATGACACGCTCTACTAGAGTTGCTTTTCGCGATCCCCGCGGGGCGAGCACAATGCCCCTCACAATCCTTCTCCGGAGCCACGCACAATCTTCACGCGGGCTTCACGACGGAGACTCGATCACCAAGCCGTCTAGGAGGTGGCAATCTCCAAGAGTAAGAAGCACCACCGGCTTGCAACACGAACACCTAGTGCCACTCGATGCAATCTCTCAAAGCAACGCACTAGAATCGCTCACTCGCAATAGATTCGCACACGAGCAAGCACAAGCGAGTTAGAGGGCTCCTAAGCACTCCCCAAGCATGGACACCAAGTCCCAAGGGTGCTCGACCTCTCCCAAGGGCCGGCCACCCCTCTATTTATAGAGGGGAGCCACCAACTAGTTGTTTTCCCCTTCTCCCGAGCTTCCACGCCTTCGGTCGGTACTACCGACCAAAGGGTCGGTACTACCGGCGGTCAAAATGACCGTTAGAAATGACTTTTTAACACGGGCGGTAGTAGGGTCGGTAGTAGGGTCGGTACTACCGGCCTTATAGCGGTACTATTGGATGGCCAGATCTAGATCTACACAGAACGCCTTCAAACTTCCTTCAAACCTCGGTACTACCGACCCCCAGGTCGGTACTACCGAGCCCGGTACTACCGAGGTTATGGCGGTACTACCGGTAGGCCAAAAACTCCCCCGAACAGAGAGTTTTGCGATCTGCTCGTGGAGGGGTCGGTAGTACCGAGGTTATGGCGGTACTACCGACTTCAGCATCCTGAGCTCCTCGCTAAAACGGCCATAACTCTTAGCTCCGAACTTCGATTTCGATGATCTTGGACATTTTGGAAAGCTTATTCAGAGGGATACACATCCCACATACAAAGCTAATCCAACTCACAAAGGGTTAGTATAGAATTCCAATCCAAGATCTATCGCTTCTCTTTTTCAACCAAAGACTTCTCCGGAAACTTCTCCGAGTTGATCCAAATCAACTCCAACACCTCCTTTGCAAATGTGCCAACACCACCAAGTGTATGCAACCTTGTGCATGTGTGTTAGCATTTTCACAAACATTTTTCAAAGGATTTTCACTTGCTCTCACCACGCCACTCGATCCCAGTAACAACGCAATGTTAGATCGCTCAAGTGGCACTAGATGACCGATATGCAAACAAGTTTGCTCCTCTTAATAGTACGACCATCTATCCTAAACCCGGTCATAAACTTCTCTACACACCTATGACCGGTGAAATGAAATGCCCTACAAGTATACCTTTGCCTTGCGCATTCCATTCCATCTCCTCCATTTGTTGATGCAACACAAGCACCAACCTCGATCAAATGATATGATCCACTTCATATCATCACATGGCCTCCATGGTCCATCGATCTTGACATCACTTGCTCTTCACCATCGCTTCGGTCCTTCGGCGCCAAGTCTTGCTTAAGCCTCCCGACACTCGGTACCAACGGCTTCAAAGCCTCCAACTTGCCCTTCACCTTCGCAACCGGTCCATCAAGCCAAGTTTTGCCTTGATCTTCACCATCTTAGCCACATGACTCCATGTCATGTCTCATATGCAATAAGCTCCTTTATTGCTCATTCACATGTGAACTAATTTTCTGTGTATCTCACATAATCACATATTAGTTCACCTAGGTTGTCACTCAATTACCAAAACCAAACAATGACCTTTCACCAGCCCCCCCTTTAGATCCGCCCCTGCTGCCGACTCACCTTGGAAGTGGGTCAAGAGGCTAGCTACCTCGGGCACAAGGGTAACACGACTCATGGTTAAAGATGTGCGAACTCTGCAGAGTATTAAAACTGATATATCAGCCGTGCTCACGGTCACGAGCGGGCTTGGACTTCTTCGAGATTAGTTGGCTACTGCTTGGTGTGGTTCGGGTCATCTGATGGACTTCAGGTGTGGTTTGCCTGATGGACTTCAGGTGTGGTTGTTTGGTGTGACTCCAAGTGTGGTTGTTTGGTGGACTCCAAGTGTTGGTTGCTACTTTTCTGTTGGAGACTGAGGTTATAACCTAGTAAATAAGTGAATAGGTTTAATAGGATTAATAGGATGTGTTGCTTTAGGCGCTTGAGTCAAACAAAGTCAGCCTACCTTTGATAATAGCCTCATAAACATATATTTCCTACACTTGCGGAGTACATTTCGATGTACTCACCCTTCCTCTTTGTACCCCCTGCTACCCGACCCAGACGTTGGCGTGTACGACGCGGAGCAGAAGTACCCAGAAGACGGTAGATTCGACCCCGACGACCTGTACTAGGATGACGCAACCCCCGGTTGACCTTCCTGTGAAGATGGCGTCCAGTTTCCGCGAGTCTACATCAGAGTCTATATTAGAGTTAGACTGAGAGTCTGTACTTTTCTTTTGGACCCGAGGGTCATTTTTGTAATAATGTTTGATATATTAATAAAGCATTGTTTTGATATTTACTATGATGTCAATATATGTATGAAAATTGATCCTGACATACATATATTGTGCTCTAATTTTGTTCTTAAAATTGGGGTGTCACAATGGTGGCCTTACCTCCACCGCCACGTCCATGACATCGTTGAGCTTGTCCGCTTCTTCGATCGTTGCCCCCCTTCCACTCTCCAAGGTGCTGTGTTCGCCCCCAAACCGCACTCGTCGCACATGCCGCGGAGCAGCGCCAACTCCTCAATACGCACCAGGTTATGGTGACCAAGCTGGAGCAGCGCCTTTACGCTAGGGGCGCCGAGGTCGAGCACTAGGAGTTTCCTCTTCACCGAGCTCCGTGTCGAGCGTGCCCTGAGTGTGCACCGCCAACTGTCCGGCCTCAACCCGTCACACTTCCTCACCACGCGGCACAAGCTCTACGTCCACGACGGCTGCATCTTGTGGGAGCACGTCACCAGCGGCCGCGTCTACGTCCGCCTCGACCTTGCCGACAACAAGTTCCGCGACCTCAGGACTGACCCGGCCACCTTCGCCTGCTCGGCCGTCTACTACAACACCAGCCCGACCACTTTCACCCACGAGCGCCTCTCGGCCTCTGCCCGTGACCACCACGCGCGCGGCGAACCCTGCATACATCATTGGCTTCAAGTGACTACAACGGGTCCCTCGATGATGACCCGGAGTCTAGCTTCGCCCACCTCGACACGTCGCTCGACTGAGCTGTCGGTCGCGTTGGCCATGCACTCGGGTTGGCCGCGGCGCTCTGCGCCGATGCTGTAGGCGCAACAGGTGGTGGGCTACTAGCATGGATTGAGGCTTCAGGGTCAGCGCAAACCACCTGTTCGACAGTTTGTCTGGCTGGCAACCGCTGCTTCGCCAATGTCCCTATCGACACGCTCTGGGAAGAGGAGATGCTCCGCAGGAACGTCAATAACCATGGGCAGCCCCCGGTGTTCTACATGGCCAAGCTCAAGGTGGTGACTACACTCGTGCCTCCTACAATCGAGTGCCAAGACATTCCCAAGCATGACAAGCCCAAGCCGATAGTCATGGTGACTATTGCAAGGAAGCCTTCATATAGATCTACCTCGATGGATATTCTACTGGTGTTCGATGAAATGCAACAAAGGTATATCACCAACCTCACCTCTGCATCTTGGATAGGTCTTGTTCTGTCGGGTAGTAGTGCAACTAAAGTTGATGATGACCATTGGGTGTTTGAGGCCCAGTTCGCTCAGAATCCAGTGCAACTTGTGATTGTCGGTGAAAGCATCCAATGCAGACCCATTACTTGTCTATCTAAGTCTAGCTTTGTTGTTCCATTGCACTTGAAGATATCACAACCAACTATTTCTCTTTGGGAGTCTTTGGGGGTGCATACAGGACTACATATGGACAATTATTATAGAATGTTTGGTTGTTTGTTTGGAGTGTTGGAAGCCATGCTGGGTGATGAAAAGTACAGTGCAGGTGGATGGTTTCAACAGAAGGGATAGCTTTGCTTTACTTCAGCTTCCTCAGGATGTCATCTTGTTTGACTCTTACAGCTCCAAACTGCATGGCCAATGGTTACTGACACTGACAGACATCCACCAGTTGTTTGTTGGGAATTTTCAGTGTCCTACAACAATGCTTTTGCATCTCATTTCTTCTAAAAGAGGAATACTTCCAAGGCCTACTGTACTAGTTGTGGTATGCTTAATTGATACATATTCTCGCTTCAAGTATTACAAGAGCAAAAAGATTTTTTTTAGGGAGAATTAGGTGTATGGCCCTGAAAAAAACTGCTCTTAGGTATATGACCCTTTTTCTTTCAAATTTGGTCCTATGGCCTCAAAACAAAATTTATTTGGTTCTATGACCTTCCGTTAGTTTTGGGCAGCTAACGGTGTTAAGTCAGGGATAAAAAGACTATTTTACCCCTAGCGAAAAAATAAAACAGTTTTGTTTGTACATAGAAAAATTTGGTACATAGTTTGACTTAATTACGAATACAATTCACAGTACATACAATACCAAGTTATGAACTGTAAGTACTGTGTAGTGCACTTGCGGCTACAAGATGGTCGACTGACATGATATGGTGGCTATACATAAAAGCTTGGCAAGAACTGATGCATCAGTACGTGTGCTTCAGAGATGTTGTGGACAAAATAATACATATCTTTACATCTGTGTTTTACCTAGACAGAATAAGAGGCAGAGCTGAGTACTTGGTCAGTCTATTTTCCAAGTAGTTCTTACAAGTTGTATTTGGATTGTGGTCGTGTCACCTTGATTGCGGTTTGGTTCAAATCAAATCTCTGATTTCACACAGTCATAGTTCCAAGCTATTTTTTAGTAGAGTAAAGTGCGCCACCGGTCCCTAATCTTATCTAAGTGTGTCATCCCGGTCCTTAATCTTCTAATCTGCTCATTTAAGTACGTAAACTCTGTTCGGGTCCTACTGTAGTCCAATTGGGCATCAACGTGCCTGCATCTTTTACATATAACCCCATGGAAGGATAATTCTCTCATACAAATAACCAACTAATCTCATCGCCCCTGTTCGTGTTTCTGCGGATACATGGGTGTATGCCGAGTCTCTGAGTGATGAGTGATTGTCAACTGAGATAATGCGCATGTTCTTTGGCTTGTGTTGTGCAGGTGTCGAGCATGGAGACAGTGATCAGAGGCAAGGTGAAGGTCAAGTAGAGACGTGCCGTGTCGATGGACCGAGAGTGGCGAAGGGCGGACGTGAGGCTTGGACTGAGGGACTGGTGGCCCGAGGATCAGCTGTGGTGGCTGGCAGCCTGGGACAGCGACGAGCGGAGACTTGCAGGCACGGTGTTGCTCGGGTCGAGGACCTGGGGACACGTGTTGGGTGGACGGGGTGCACGGGCGATGCATCCCCTCTATAGCTTCGGTTTGGTGGTAGAGCCAGAGAAAAACCATCGGGTGGACGGTTTCCAGGTTTGGGCCTCAAAACCTGGGCGCTGCGGGTTTGCTGAGTTTGGGCCTCAAAACTCAGATGCTGGTGGGCTGGTTTCCCGGTTTGGGCCTCAAAACCGGGGGTTGGCTGTGAAGGCTGGTTTCCCGGTTTGGGCCTCAAAACCGGGGGTGCGACGTCCAGGAAAAGGGCGCGGAGCGGTGGCGGCACGTGGCGGCAATCGGGAGGTTGCGTTGAGGCAACGCTACGAGTTGTGCGGGCGTGGCCGTCGGATCCACCTACCATCGAGTTGGTCCAGAATAACCTTAGGGTTTAGCTGGTTCGCTCTGTAAGTAGTTAGGGGTAGAGTGGGAATTAGGAATAGTTAGAATTAGGATAAGTAGGGGGAGTCACCCACCTCCCCACCTATCTCAGTCATTTGCTCTTTGCACTTAGGGTTTCCTGCTCTTCCAATCCCCTGCTGTAGCTAGCTGAGATCCGCAGAGAACCATACCTCTGTGTACTGAAGATTTTGAGGAAGTGAGGCCGTATCCTCACTGTTGTAGCGTGTGCTAGTCACACGGTTGCAGATCGATGTGTTGATTCGCGTTTTGGTTCGTGTTCTTCGCGTTCTTCGTTTCTCCGCGATTTTCCCGTCACTCGACCTCTCTCCTCACTGCGTCTTTGTGAAATCCGTTTGAATCAACTTGTTCGTATTTGAAAGGAGATCATTTCTACCGAAGGAATTTATCTAACTCCTCACGAACAAGTAGATCGGGTTGATTTCGTTTTCGTGGCGCTTTTTCGTTCATACTCCTCCCCTTTCGATTTCCCGGTGATTCAATCGATTTGAGCGGATGATTTCTTGGGGATAGTCTTCTAACTACTCTGTGATCATCCTCTCCAAGTTTGGGAACGTGGGATTTTGGATTGAATCGATTTGGAGAAGATTTGGGTGAAGGGCGACCAAAATCGCCCTCACTGGGAGTTGGCGGACAGTCTGTCGTCCCAGTCGCGGACAGTCCGCGCGTCGGGGTCGGCCAGACCAGTGGCCTGACTCCGCGCTGTTGGGCAAGCGATTTTTGAATCGCGGACAGTCCGCCGTTGTTCTTGGCGGACAGTCCAGGGAGGTTCCAGCAGAGTTGCTGTTTCTCGTGTTTGACCGGCGGACAGTCCGGGATCCCCTCACGGACAGTCCGCGGTAGGGGCGGACAGTCCGGGACCCCAGGGCCGGACAGTCCGCGGGTTGCCTGAAGCTTCTGGTTTAGTGTGTTTGCTCTCTCGGCTTCTTCGCTTGGTTTCCGGACTTCTCGTTTGGCCCTAGAGTTGATCAAGGAACCTCTCTAGGTATCTTTGCTACTTGTTAGCATAGGTATTTAGGAGTTTCTCGATTTAGCCGTCTATCTACGTTCGGGACATGGTTTTTGGGGTCGAATTTGTTCCGGTGCTTTTGCCGTTTGGTTTGCTATCGCCTTGTGGTGCCTCGCTGTGATCCAAGGGATCATCCACCCTCTTCCAAGGGTCGTGGGCATCACGTTCTCGGTCGTAGCTTTTGGGGGTTGATTTTGGGACATTTGGCCAAAGTTTCGAGAGAAATTTTTGAGCTCCCATTCACCCCCCCCCCCCTCTGGTCGCCTTGCTAGTGCTTTCTCGGTCCTTCAATTGGTATCGGAGCCAGGTTAAGGATCTTCCACCTTAGCTGGTTCCAGATCCACAGAAGGCGACATGGATCGCGGCGTGGGCAAACCGCCGTTTTTCGATGGGACGAACTATGCGTATTGGAAGATATGCATGTCGGCCTATCTGCAGAGTTTGGGTGCTTCCATTTGGGATATTTGCAACTCTGCCGATTACGTGGTCTTGGCTGCTCGTGTGACTCAGCATCAGATCGATGAGCACGATGCCAATAGCCGAGCACGTAATGCTCTTTTCTCATGTTTGAGCATGAGTGAGTTTGATCGTGTTTCTCACCTCGCTATGGCTCGGGAGATTTGGGCTACCCTCATACGTTTTCATGAGGGAACCTCTCAAGTCAAAACCCGTCTCTATGAGTCGTTCAAGCGAGAGTATGAGAACTTTTGACATATGCCTGGCGAGAGCATAGAAAGCTTATTCGCTCGCTTTCAGGTGATTGTCAACAGGATGAGGGCTAACAAGGAGTTGTTGCCTTTCGACGATCATGAGAGAGCTTTGAAGCTACTCCATACTCTTGATCGGTCGGTGTGGGATTCCAAGGTTCAGGCGATCATCGAATCACCTAACTATGAGACCCTCACGTGCGACGAGCTTTTCAGTAAGCTCAAGTCCAGTGAGATCGATGCCATGGCGAGTGCTTCTTATGAAAATCCTTCTGGCCCGTCAATGGCTTTGCTTTCTGGCTCTTCTGCTAACCCCTCTGGAGGCTTTGCTTTGCACTCCCTTCTTTCTGTCACAGAGGAGCAGTTGGAGTCTTTGGGAGATGACAAGTTGGCTTTGCTTGCCAACCGGTTCTCGTGGTTCCACAACAACCGCATGAACCGTCACCGCGGAGGAGGACGCTCGGGCTGTTTCGAGTGCGGCGACCCCGACCACTTCATCGCCAACTGTCCCAAGAAGAACAAGCATTCTGGGAAGGGCGATCATGGGCACAAGTATGACTCCGGCAAGCGCAAAGAGAAGTACGTCCCCGCGAAGCACAAGCGAAAGGGCGGCTTCAACAAGGAGTACATCAAGACCAAGTACTTGGAGAAGGCCCAGGCTGAGCAGCGTGCGTTCTTCACCATGCTCAGCGACGTCGATGACTCGGACGATGACTCTGCTTCCTCAAGCGACGACGAGTCCGAGAAGAAGAAGAGGATCGAGGACAAGCTCAACGGCCTCTGCTTCTTCGCCGACGACGACGGCCTCTGCACCATGGCCCTCGGCAAGGAGGTCGGCGGTGACACTCCTCGGGACGACGACGATGACGACACCTCCCAGGTATCTCTGACCCCCGATGAACTTTCTGCTGAGGTCGAGAAGCTTACTGCCGCGCTCCTTAGTCAGGATAAGTTGCTTAGGCGTGCCGCTAGAGAGCACAAGGAGTTTAGGCAGAAGTGGGAGGACACGGTGAGAGAGCTTGAGTTTGCCAAGTCCACCGTGGTCGTGTCTGAGGATGCCGAGTGCGAGATGTGCACCACACACATGACTGACCTTCTCACTTTGAGAGGTAAGTATGCTGCGTTGGTTGGAGAGGTGGATGAGCTCCGAGCTAGACCCATGCTGTTGGGTGCGTGCAAGACTTGTCCTGTCTTGCAATCTGAGTTGGCAGAGAAGAATGCCAAGATTGTGTCTCTTGAAGAGGCCAACTCAGGTAGCACTTGTGTGTCCAGGTGTGTTTTGTGTGAGGGCCTGGAGATGGAGATAGCCAATGTGAAGCATGACAAGATGCAAACCGAGGAGGAAAACACATACCTTCGGACCATCTTGTCATGGGTGTCTTGTGGTGAGCCGCAGCTCGGGATGATGATCTCCCAATTTAAGCGAGCTGCTGGAGGTCCTGGTGTAGGTTTAGCTCCGGGTGTTGATCTTTCTGCTTTTGGGAAGATTGGAGAGTCGAGTGGTTTGAACCCGAGTGAGAAGCCCAACTCCACCACTACTCCCAAACTTGCCAAGCTTCCACCCAAAGAGCCTCTCAAGCCTAACACCAAGGATGGAGTGTTTGAGGAACCTCCGAGAGCTCCACCCAAGAACCAAGTGTGGCATCCCTAGCCCAACCACCTGAAAAACAAGTTTGACACCATGCCACCCATCCAGGAGGAGCTTATGCCACAGAAGGGCAAAGTGATCCACACCCACCACCGTGAGTACCAACAACCCCCTATGAGAGCGGTGAGGTACCATTGTGAGCACTGTGGGCGAGATGGACACTTGAGCGAGTTCTGCTTTCGGCGCAAGAGAGAGGCGCGCCGTGCAAGGGAGATGAACAACCCGGACATGTACCATCCTTTCCATGATGTACATGTGCCGAATGTTCAGAGGCGTGCTGCTAGGCTCAGAGGTCCAGAACCTCAAGTTCCTAGACCTAGGCAGCAGAGGAGAGGACGTGCCCGGCGGGAGCCTGCTTTTGTAGGTTATGGACCCCGTGGCAGTGGCTTTGTTGTTGAGTGTTTTCCCCCACCGCGTTTTGAGTATCGCGGTGAGCGCTCTTTCCCCAGCGGACCACGTTTTCCTCAGCGTGGTGATCGCTCCTCTCGTAGACGTGCTAGGAATGGTTTTTCTGCTAACCGTTCTTTTGAGCAGTCGGGCCAAAACTGGTTTTCCCCTTACTTCACTAACCCCAGTGTTGGACCGTATGCTCACCCTATGTCTTTTTATTGATGTAGGTAAAACGATTGGAGAACGTTTAGTTGGTGGATTCAGGGTGTTCGAGGCACATGACCGAAAACGCCAAGTGGTTCTCCAGTCTTAGTCCGGTCGCCGGAAAGGAGTTTATCACCTTCGGCGACAATAGCAAAGGTAAGGTCTTGTCTCGTGGGTCGGTGCGATTTAATGATCACTTTGTGTTGCGTGATGTTGCTCTTGTTTCTAACTTGCATTTTAACCTTCTTTCTGTTTCGCAACTTTTCGACGACGACTATGAGATTCGTTTTAAACCGAATCTCAGTCGTATTTTGGATCCTCAGGGCAATCTTGTGTGTTTGATTTCGCCCTTTGGAAAAGTCTTTCGTGCGAATTTCTCAGAGTCTTTTGGCACGTCTCGTTGTCTGGTGGCTAGACCTTCCTCCTCTGATCTTTGGAAGTGGCATTGGAGACTTGGACATTTGAGCTTTGACTTGCTTGCAAGGCTTAGTTCACTTGGCCTAATCCGAGGATTGCCCAAGTTGCATATGGAGAAGGATCTTGTTTGCCACTCTTGTAGACATGGGAAGATGGTTGCCTCTCCCTACCATCCGATGACTCAGGTCATGACCAAGCGCCCTGGAGAGCTTTTGCACATGGACCTTGTTGGTCCGGCTCGGGTGAGCTCGGTTGGGGGGAAGTGGTATGTACTTGTTGTTGTTGACGATTTTTCGAGATATTCGTGGGTTTTCTTTTTAGCTGAGAAAACCGAGACTTTCTCCTCCGCTCGCAATCTAATTTTGCGTCTTCAGAACGAGTTCCCTTTGAACTCGATGCGAGCTATTAGGAGTGATAATGGTTTCGAATTCAAGAATTCAGATTTTGAGAAGTTTTGTAACTCCTTGGGTTTAGAGCATCAGTTTTCTTCCCCCTACACACCCCCTCAGAATGGTGTTGTAGAGAGGAAGAATTGGACCCTTGTAGAGATGGCCAGGACGATGCTCGATGAGCATAGGACTCCTAGGCGATATTGGGCCGAAGCCATGAGCACTGCATGCTACATTTCCAATCGCATTTTTCTCCGAGCTTTCTTGAAAAAGACTTCTTATGAGTTGCGTTTTGGAAAACTGCCCAAGGTGAGTTATTTTCGAGTTTTCGGTTGCCACTGTTTTATATTGAAGAAAGGCAACCTGGACAAATTTGAGTCTCGTTCTTCTGACGGTGTATTTTTGGGTTATGGCACTCACACTCGCGCTTATCGTATACTTAACCTTGATACTAACCGAGTCATGGAGACATCAGATGTCACCTTCGACGAGACCATGGTTTGTTCTTCTTCTCGTTTTGAGCGTGCAGGTGATCACGAGGTTGGTGAGCCTCTATTTGATGACAAGGATGAGGGTGCTGAAGGTATGGATGATCCAGCACCCCCTCCACCTGCTTTGCCGCAAGGAGCGGCTTCTACGACGACTCACGGCCCCGACACGTCTTCTTCCTGGGGGCCGTGGGAAGCGCCACCTCGAGCGGTACCCTTTGTACCCGAGGAGGCACCAACTGCTGTTGAGGGGGAGGCCACTTCGGCAAGGGAGGCGCCACGACACATTCAGCGCCAGCACCCGCCTCAGCAGATGATCGGCAGCATCGACGAACACGTCACCCGGTCAAGGCAAATCTCTCACTTTGCTCATTCTGCTTTTGTTGTTGATTTTGAACCCCGGGATGTTGGACACGCTTTGACGGATCCAGATTGGGTCAATGCCATGCATGAGGAGCTTGAGAACTTTGAGAGAAATCGGGTTTGGGTTCTAGTGTCTCCACCTTCTGAGTGTCACCCAATTGGGACAAAATGGGTTTTCAAAAACAAACAGGGAGAAGATGGCCATGTTGTGAGAAACAAGGCCAGACTCGTAGCCCAGGGATATAGTCAGAAGGAGGGGATAGACTATGAGGAGACTTTTGCTCCTGTAGCTCGTTTGAAGGCAATTAGGATACTCTTGGCTTTTGCTGCATCCAAAGGTTTCAAACTTTTTCAAATGGATGTCAAGAGTGCCTTCTTAAACGGCTACATAGAAGAGGAGGTGTATGTTAGACAACCCCCCAGTTTTGAAAATCCCAAGTTTCCAAACCATGTCTTTAAACTCCACAAAGATTTGTATGGTTTGAAGCAAGCCCCTAGAGCCTGGTATGATAGGTTAAAAACCTTTTTGCTTGCTAAGGGCTTTAAAATGGGATGTGTAGATAAAACGCTCTTTCTCCTCAAGCAAGGCATTGATTCACTCTTGGTCCAAATTTACGTGGATGATATCATTTTCGGTGGTTCTTCTCATGCTTTGGTTGCCAAGTTTGCAGATATAATGAGCAGGGAATTTGAGATGAGCATGATGGGAGAGTTGACGTTTTTCCTCGGGTTGCAAATCAAGCAATCCCGAGAAGGGACATTCGTGCATCAGGGCAAGTACACCAAGGACATCCTGAAGAAGTTCGACATGGGTGAGGCCAAGCCTCTTCCAACACCCATGCCGACCACGGCGGCCCTGGATGCGGATGTGGATGGAGAAGTGGTGGACCAGAAGGAGTACCGGAGTATGATCGGATCGCTGCTCTACCTGACGGCGACACGCCCGGACATTCAGTTCGCGGTGTGTCTGTGCGTGCGTTTTCAGTCGTCGCCGCGCACTTCTCACCGTCAGGCGGTCAAGCGCATAATGAGGTACTTATCCTTCACTCCAGAATTTGGGATTTGGTATTCTGCTTCTTCCACTCTCTCCCTTTGCGGTTATTCCGATGCCGATTTTGCTGGTTGCCGTATTGATCGCAAGTCCACTTCTGGGACTTGCCAGTTTATTGGATCTTCTCTTGTATCGTGGTCTTCTCGCAAGCAGTCTAGTGTCGCCCAATCTACCACGGAGGCTGAGTATGTTGCTACGGCTAGCTGCTGTTCCCAGTTACTCTAGATGATGGCCACTTTGCGTGATTTTGGTCTGAGCTTTTCTCGAGTTCCTTTGCTTTGTGACAACACGAGTGCTATTAGCGTTGCTAAGAACCCCGTGCTTCACTCGAAGACCAAACACATTGATGTGCGCTTTCATTTTCTGCGAGACCACTATGAGAAGGGTGATATCGACCTTCGCCATGTCGATACTCATCATCAGTTGGCTGATATTTTCACCAAGCCTTTGGACCAATCAACCTTTGCTAGGTTGAGAGGTGAGCTTGGTGTGTGTTTCCCCTTTTAGATGGGGGAAACATTTTGGTTTGTAAACTGACCTTTTGCTTCTCTTTGTTTCTTCATTTGTTTTCTTCTTGCATCGTTTTGCATACGCTTTTACATTCTGAGCTTCATTGATATAATCATTAGAATGTAATTATGCTCTGTGTAGTATATGCTCCGATGTTTTATGTTGATGCCTATAGCTTATGCTCCTTCTGATCACTAATTCATACTATGAGCTGAGCTATTTTGAAATGGTGAACTTGTTAATGAACTTAAAATCTGCAAATGTTCACCATCGAGATGTGCAACTAGCTTGTGTAGTATGTGTTGAAATCACTTGTGCTTCTCATATATGCTAGGTTGCTATGTCTCTAGTTCTGAGTCTATCACTTGCTTGGTATGTTCATATAATGTCTTTATTTTGAATCAAGCTAAGTGAATCAGAAAGATCGAGATGGGATTGCTTGTCAACACATCACAGTTTTGAGACTGTTTCTCATTGCACTTTGAGTTAAACTTGAGTTGTGTAGTGTATGACCGAAACTATTGCTTTAAGCTTCTGATTGCTTCTGCATAGGCTTTGCACAGTTGAAAAGTTAGGCAAGACAAGCTGTGACGGAACCGCCCAATAATGTGGCCCACTTGCACATGTCATCGTCATAGGGAGCCCAATGACTGTGCAAATGAAACACGTTACTAGAAAGATCCGTCGGGTGTCCCCGAGAGGACCCCGAATTACTCACGAGCCACAGGACCATCATCATGAAGGTTGGAATAATTACAACATTACAACAGTTGATACAAAATACCATCGGAGTGCGGAAGCAAGATAGATAAACTTTACAAATTATGAAGATGTTACTTTTTACATAAAAATAACTGGTATTGCGGAAGTAGAGTAGTATGACAGAACCACACTTAGGCGGAGTACCTAAGTTGGAGAAGAGGAACAACCAGATCACGTCAAGCCCACTGACATGATCATGATCAACACCACCTAATAGAAACCTGCAACAGGGGATTAACAAACCCTGAGTACTGGGGTACTCAACAAGACTTACCCGACTAAAGAAAAAGGGAGAAGACTCAGGAATGAAAGGCTTAGGGTAGTCAAGGTAAGGCTTAAGTATTTTGCAGAAAAAGCATTTTGTAAACCTTGTTTTATTTTGGAAAGATTCAAGCATTTCTCAATTCTTCATTGTCCATGATTCATTTTACATTTCAAAACATACCTAGTTGAGAACCACTCTCCATTGACAGTCAGTGACCAAGTCTCCATAACCGAGGAGCAACGTTAATCCGGATAAATAATACTCAGCTGAGGATCCCTATCCACACTGCATATGTAGCACCCAAGCTTGCATATGCCAACTCGTCTACCACGATTCCTCCAAGATTGGGCCCGGTCCTACGCCACCCGGAAGTACAGTACACCACTCCTATCCAGGTACGACGACCACGTGGGTACATGCTACTTCCGCCATCTCTCCACTCCCAGTGCGCGGTTGTCAGTCCAATAAAGGATTCCTCGGAGCCAGAGCTTTCCGTAGTATGTGAATAGTTGCAAGTCTTGGACAGCAGGCCCCCATACGGATGGTCCCTAATTTTCCAGCCAGAACTACACCTTGGTTATATCTCACCCAAGCGTAATAGTCCTGTCAGTTTTTCAACCCTGTCCCGGTCGGTGTCAACTGTTGAGTCCCGGACTACAACGTGACGACACCGTACGCGCGGACAACCTCTTCTCGACAATGACCACATGCTAGCTAGGCAAGCAGTCATCGAACGGGAAGTAAATCCAAATTCCCATAAAGATTCTTTCAGTGATCACACTTTTGAAAATGACATTTTATTGCAAATCTATAGTATAGCATCACTAAGCATTTTACAAATAGTTTTAAAGCAGGGCTGGTGGATCTTCTGGTGGAGGTAAATAATGCAGGTAATAGGTCATCACACAACTCCTATAACCTAATGCAGTAGTTTAACTCAAAAGCATTTAAGGAAAACATTTTATAAATCCAAGGAAGGGTTAAATGCACCGGGGCTTGCCTTCGTTGCAGGGAAGATAAGATCCAAGAAAGATTGACACAAGTTAGTTCGTTTGCTGCTTGAAGTTAAGTCTTTTTCGACGAAGCCTGTCCAACAAGAACCCTCCTCCGAGGCTCGTTCGACAATGGTGAACACCAGAGCTTGATCAACACGACTTCAACACTCTTGGATACTACACGTGGATAAATGATGTATGCTTTAACATGATGCCATGGAATGCATGCTAAGGTGCAGGACAAGACTACTGATTCTAGAGTACAACTTTCTAACATGTGAGTAACTTCTAGGATAGACATAAAGATTAATTATCTTTATCTTTTTAAGCAAGATTAAACAAACTTATTAAGCATTATTTACAAAACATTGCAAGGCATCACAATCATCATAGACCAGAGGGGTGGGGTCTATGAACAGCAAACAATCCAAAAGGTCACACCATGATTACTTTTCTGTTTTTCCTAATTTATTTTAAAAGATCATTTTATACAGTTGTCCCAAAAATTACCAAATTAATCTCATAGGTTCATCATGGTGTAAATAGATGACAAAACAAATTTCATGACCTTTGGAGCTATACATGTTTTACTAAAAACCTAAAACCATCCATTTATTAATTAAAAGGAGGATTTTTCATATTTTAAACTTTGCAGAAAAGTAGAGTTTCTTATTTTTCTAAAATACTACACAGAGCAAGGAACACACAACATTTATCTCAAGATTTTTAGAACAACAGATTAAACCTCACAAAAAGAAGAAAACAAAACACTATTCATATTTTTAAAAGAAAAGGAATATTGTGCTTCTCTCGAGGCTCGGCGCGCTTGCCTGTAAGGCGGACAGCGGACCGGTCGCTCGAGGTCTCGGCTGGGAAGGCAGAGGGTGGGGATAGCTTCGCGAGCTCACCAGGAGTTGGAAACGAGGCTCGGCGAGGCGGTGCAAGGGTCGGAGGCGGGAGCTCGATGGTGGCGAGGCCTCGGCGGAGGCTCGGCTAACCTCTCGAGGGTAGCCTCGGCGTGCTCGAGGCTCAGTCCGAGGGTGGCTGCGATTCGCCCGAGGCTGAGGGTGGGGCTCGGCTGCTTCGAGGGGGCGCGGTTCGCAGGCGTGCTCGAGGGTGAGGCTCGAGGGGACGCTCGAGGGTGAGGCTCGAGGCTGGCCTTAGCATGTTCGAGAGATGCGGCTCGAGGGATGTGGCTCGAGGGTGTGCGGTTCGAGGGTTGGCTCGAAGGTTGGCTCGAGGGTGAGGCTCGAGCGATTCGCCGGAGTTGGAGGGGAGTCGCTGCGCCGGCGAAGGAAAGGACGGAGGGGTGAAATTGGTGGCTTGGGAAGGTGGAGAAGCTCAAGGCGAAGGCAGTGGCGGCCTTGGCGGGCGCTGGGGCTGCCTGATGGCTTGGGTTGGCGAGGAAGTGTTGGTGGTGGCAATGGGGAGCTTGGTGGCTTTTATAGGCGCGGGGTGATGCCAGGGTCCGGGCGAAGGACGGTGGGGGTCCGGGCGAAGAGGACGGTGGGGGTCCGGGCAAGAGGACGGTGGGGGTCCGGGCGAAAGGACGGTGGGGGTCCGGGCAAGAGGACGGTGGGGGTCCGGGCAAAAGGACGGTGGGGGTCCGGGCAAAAGGACGGTGGGGGTCCGGGCAAAAGGACGGTGGGGGTCCGGGCAAAGAGAGGTAGGGGCCGGGTGAGGATGAGGTAGGGGTCTTCCAGCTGTGCACAGTGAAAACCTATTCTTCTTTTGAAATCTTGAAAATTACTCCTAAACTTTGAACTGCACAAGAAAAACTCAAAACACCAAAGTTGTTTAGAATTTGAGATCTACAACTTTGCTAAAAGGACCAATTTCAAATTTTGAACAACTTTTGAATTAGAAAAAGGGGTAAAACTAGAGTTTGGAAATTTGGGGTTTTTCAAAAGGAATTTAAATTTTATTTTGATTTTTGAATTTTGGTCCTCATAACACAGCATCAAAACACTTAACTGAACAAGATCTACACAAAAATTAAGCAAACTTAAATGCATGGCAAGAATGATTAAAGACTAATGATGATGACATGTCAGGTTAATTACTTATTAAACACCAGAGGTGTTACACAAGCTTTCAACCTCTCGCACTCACATGCTGAAATTTAAACTTGTGTAATTTAACCGCTGCAAACTCCGATTAAAATTTGAAATCACAAGTATTTGCTTCAATTGGTATCAGCATGATGGTTGAACTTTGCTAGGGGTAGTTCACCTTGTATACATGTTTAGCACTTGTTTGACTTCCTATCTATACTTGTCTAGTGCTATTTTGATGGTGACTCCTTTTTGGCTAAAATTTGCTCACTTTGCTCATATGTTCATATTTCATATTTGGTGATCAGTTTGAGCCTTTGCTAGCATGTGTGCTTCAGTTGCGTCATTAGACTTATACTGTGTAGAGCATCTTTGCATTCTCTTGACTATATTTCTAAAGCTGCTAACTTGCATCTTGACACATATGCATTTTGGAAGGGGGAGAACCTCTCTTGTTGGCACTTTTGATGGTGCATTTTCTGAGGGGGAGAAAATTGCTTTCGGTTCCTTTTGCTTGATGGTGCATTTTCAACTAAGGGGGAGAATTTGGACAAATCATGCCTCCCATGTTCAACTAAGGGGAGAGGAATCGGTTGTGTGCACCATGCAAGGGGGAGGTTGCTCGTGATAAATTTTTGAAATTTCTAATTGGTTCGGAGCGCTTTGCTAGTGGTGTTGAGCCTTTGCCTCTATCTTGAGGGACTAGCAGTCGCATCTTTGCTTCAGTTGGGTTCAGTTGATATCGAGCTTTTCAGTCGATGTCGAGCTTTCTTGCTAGTTGTGTTGAGCCTCTGTGCCTCTGTCTTGAGGGACTAGCATTTGCTTCGATTTCTCATTTGGTGTCGAGCTCTCTTTCTGGAGTTTTCAATTGGTATTTGCTAGCGGTGTTGAGCCTGTTCTACCTCTTCTTTAGGGCTAGCTTTGCTTTGCTTGGTTACGTCGAGCCGTTGCCCATGTCTTTGGGAACCAAGTTGTCTTTGCTTCTTCCACTTGACCTTCTTCGGCTTTGCTATGCTTTTGGGTCATTTGGTCGAGTTTTACTCTTCTCACTCCTTCCTTCTTTCTTCTTCTATTATGATTTGTGTTGGTAGTTGACAATGCACTCATCAAGGGGGAGATTGCGGATACATGGGTGTATGCCGAGTCTCTGAGTGATGAGTGATTGTCAACTGGGATAATGCACATGTTCTTTGGCTTGTGTTGTGCAGGTGTCGAGCACGGAGACAGTGATCAGAGGCAAGGTGAAGGTCAAGTAGAGACGTGTCGTGCCGATGGACCGAGAGTGGCGAAGGGCGGACGTGAGGCTTGGACTGAGGGACTGGTGGCCCGAGGATCAGCTGTGGTGGCTGGCAGCCTGGGACAGCGATGAGCGGAGACTTGCAGGCACGGTGTTGCTCGGGTCGAGGACCTGGGGACACGTGTTGGGTGGACGGGGTGCACGGGCGGTGCATCCCCTTTACAGCTTCGGTTTGGTGGTAGAGCCAGAGCAAAACCATCGGGTGGACGGTTTCCAGGTTTGGGCCTCAAAACCTGGGCGCTGCGGGTTTGCTGAGTTTGGGCCTCAAAACTCAGATGCTGGTGGGCTGGTTTCCCGGTTTGGGCCTCAAAACCGGGGGTTGGCTGTGAAGGCTGGTTTCCCGGTTTGGGCCTCAAAACCGGGGGTGCGACGTCCAGGAAAGGGCGTGGAGCGGTGGCGGCACGTGGCGGCAATCGGGAGGTTGCGTTGAGGCAACGCTACGAGTTGTGCGGGCGTGGCCGTCGGATCCACCTACCATCGAGTTGGTCCAGAATAACCTTAGGGTTTAGCTGGTTTGCTCTGTAAGTAGTTAGGGGTAGAGTGGGAATTAGGAATAGTTAGAATTAGGATAAGTAGGGGGAGTCACCCACCTCCCCACCTATCTCAGTCATTTGCTCTTTGCACTTAGGGTTTCCTGCTCTTCCAATCCCCTGCTGTAGCTAGCTGAGATCCGCAGAGAACCATACCTCTGTGTACTGAAGATTTTGAGGAAGTGAGGCCGTATCCTCACTGTTGTAGCGTGTGCTAGCCACACGGTTGCAGATCGATGTGTTGATTCGCGTTTTGGTTCGTGTTCTTCGCGTTCTTCGTTTCTCCGCGATTTTCCCGTCACTCGATCTCTCTCCTCACTGCGTCTTTGTGAAATCCGTTTGAATCAACTTGTTCGTATTTGAAAGGAGATCATTTCTACCGAAGGAATTTATCTAACTCCTCACGAACAAGTAGATCGGGTTGATTTCGTTTTCGTGGCGCTTTTTCGTTCATACTCCTCCCCTTTCGATTTCCCGGTGATTCAATCGATTTGAGCGGATGATTTCTTGGGGATAGTCTTCTAACTACTCTGTGATCATCCTCTCCAAGTTTGGGAACGTGGGATTTTGGATTGAATCGATTTGGAGAAGATTTGGGTGAAGGGCGACCAAAATCGCCCTCACTGGGAGTTGGCGGACAGTCTGTCGTCCCAGTCGCGGACAGTCCGCTCGTCGGGGTCGGCCAGACCAGTGGCCTGACTCCGCGCTGTTGGGCAAGCGATTTTTGAATCGCGGACAGTCCGCCGTTGTTCTTGGCGGACAGTCCGGGAACGTCCAGGGAGGTTCCAGCAGAGTTGCTGTTTCTCGTGTTTGACCGGCGGACAGTCCGGGATCCCCTCGCGGATAGTCCGCGGTAGGGGCGGACAGTCCGGGACCCCAGGGCCGGACAGTCCGCGGGTTGCCTGAAGCTTCCGATTTAGTGTGTTTGCTCTCTCGGCTTCTTCGCTTGGTTTCCGACTTCTCGTTTGGCCCTAGTGTTGATCAAGGAACCTCTCTAGGTATCTTTGCTACTTGTTAGCATAGGTATTTAGGAGTTTCTCGACGTAGCCGTCTATCTACGTTCGGGACTTGGTTTTTGGGGTCGAATTTGTTCCGGTGTTTTTGCCGTTTGGTTCGCTATCGCCTTGTGGTGCCTCGCTGTGATCCAAGGGATCATCCACCCTCTTCCAAGGGTCGTGGGCATCACGTTCTCGGTCGTAGCTTTTGGGGTTGATTTTGGGACATTTGGCCAAAGTTTCGAGAGAAATTTTTGAGCTCCCATTCACCCCCCCCTCTGGTCGCCTTGCTAGTGCTTTCTCGGTCCTTCAGTTTCTCGTCGAGGGCAACGAGGCTGACGCGAACGACGGTGTCGAGGACGATCGAACGGAGGCGGGCAAAATAGGAGGCGACGAGGGCGATCAACCGTGCAGAGGCAAGGACCCAGTGAAAGCTCTAGTTTGGTTTTGGATAATTGATGACACCTACGTGTACTAACTATTGTAATGAGTGTTGTGGTATGAGATAGGTTGGTACATACCAAGTGATGGAGCTGGAGAATTGTTATGGTGATGGTGGTGACAAAAAGATGATATCCATGTGCTCCATCTTGGAAAAGGATAAAGAGAAAAAACAAATCCTATGGGCTCAAGGCAAAGGTATAAAATAGGATATTTGTTTTGCCGATCAAGACGCAATAGAGTGCGTGATCGGGTTTAGGTTAGATAATCGTACTATAAAGAGGAGAAATCTTTAAATTGCAATGGTTATCTAGTGCCACTAAGTTGAGTCTCATTATGCATATGCATTGGGGTTTAGTGTTTTTTTTAGATGCTTGAGAAAATCCTAGAAATGTCTTGGAGAGTTACTATCTCAAGTGTAAAAGTTGCTTTGGCTTTGTTGGAAAGAGAGATCATTTATTTACAAGGCTAAAAATAGATGAGTGAGAAAAGTGTTGGTGCTCTTCTTGCTTGTCGATCAGCAGAAAAGAAGAATGGCGAGTCCATCCTTGCATGCAGCCAAATATAGGAGATGTGTGTGCATGTTGGCAGTGTTTTGCATGTGCATGTCTCGGTGAAAAATTGAGAGAGTTCAGTGCTGCTGTAACTGCTATGACCGAGTGAAGGAAAGGAAAGACAAAGCTTCCTGGCTTCCTGGTATTTTCTCATGTGCTGCTGCTGCTCGCGATTGGCCAAGAGTAAGAGCAAATGCGCCAGGTGCTCTGGTGCTGTGCTGAAGGCGCTCGTGGGCCACTGCTAGGTGCTGCTGCTGGGCAGCTGCGCACCTGCTTTGCCGCTGGGCCGGCCCGTCGCGTGCCAAGCTGGGCTAGGGCACTGGCTGCGTTGCTGCCTGGCCTCGCGGGCAGCCTGCTGCTACTGGCCCAAGCTCCCTTTGCAGTTGCTTGCTCTGCAGAGCTGCTTCACGTGATGGCCCAAGTGGACGCGAAGCCCAGCTGCTGTTGCGCCTGTTTGCTGGGTGCTGTTGGTCCGTTACGAAGTGAAGAGGCAGGCATGGCTGTTCTGCTTCTGACCGACACCGCCGCCCAGACAGAGGAACATTGCGTTCCCTTCCTCCCGTTGGCCTTTCAGACAGAGGGAGCGTGGAGGAGTGGAGGCTTCCGCCGCTGCCGACCGTTGGGAAGCAGGTGGCCGTGGCAGCGGTTGGTTGCCGTGGGGGCCAGGCTGGCAAGCAAATAAGGTCCTGCCCCCGTTCTCTTCGGTAGCACCCCGCAAAAGCACAGTGAGCTCCTCCCTTCTCATATTTTTGAGACTAAGGCCCTCTTTGGTTGGGCTTTTAGATTCTTGAGACCAAGGCCCTGTTTGGTTGGGCTTTTGGCTTTGGCTTTTGGCCCCAAAAGCCAAAAGCCCAACCAAAGGGGTGCTGCTGGCAGCAGCTATTGCAGAAGTTGGAGCTTTTCCGTAGTACATTTTTGAAAGCTGTTTTGACTCTGCTTTTGGCTTTTGGCTTTCAGCTTTTCAAAATAGGTGAAATAAAAAACGTTTTTATAATTATTTTAAAAAAATAAAAGTAGAAGATATACTTTATACTTGTTTAACCAAACAACTTTCAGCTTTTCCACAGCTCACAGCCCACAGCAGTTTTTCCACAACTCACAGCCACAGCAACTTTTTCCCACAGTCACAGCTCAACCAAACAGGGCCTAAGAACTAGGGTTCATCCTCTTCCTCTCCTCTCTTCGTGATTTGAGCTAAGATTTTAGAGAGAGAGAGCGAAAACCATGTGTTGGTGTGGACGAGAGCTTCAAGATCCACCTTCTATATTTCCTCTCCCACTCAAGATTAGGGCTAATTTGAAAGGGGATTGGAAACCTAGTGTGCATGCATTTAGGGATTTATATTTGGTGGCACTAGGTGGTGATTGCAATTGATGATTTCTTGTTACTCTTGGTGATTGCCGTCACCTAGACGGTTTGGTGGATTGTGACTCCGTGAAGCACGCAAAGGAGATTGTGCGGTGCTCCGGAGGAGGATTTGTGAGGGGTTGTTGTGGTTCCCGGCGGAGTGCCTAATTCCAACTCTAGTGGATTGCTTGTGTCATTCAACTTCTCTCCATTGGTAGGTTCTTGTGGCGCCTATTAAGAGGCTCGGTGTGTGATATCGATTAGCCACCGAACCACGTGGTGTAGAGGGACACAACGGGGACTAGCTTGCCGGCAAGCAAGTGAACCTCGGGAGAAAAATCAATTGTGTCATCTATTGTCTCCCGGTGAATTGAATTGATTGATATATATCTCATTGGAATTAATTATTTGGTGTTTGGCATCATCCACTACTCTTCACCGTCGGTATTGAAATTATTTATCTCTCTTTCATACTTGCTATTTGTATACCTTGTGTAGTAGTAGTGATAAATTGCAGTTTTATTCTCTAGATTGCTCTCTAGTGTAAAAGTAGTGACATAGTGTTGAGCTATTTATTTATCTTGTTAGCTTTCTAACTAGATAAAGTAGAGACATAGCAATTGTGTGTCATAGAGATATTAAATTACTAGAATTGCAAATAGGTGGCTTGCCTAACATTTAGAGCTAGAGCAAACCGCTTTTTGGCCTTTTGTAATACTAATACTTTGCTCTAGTGAGATTGTAGAATTTTTATTTAGGCTATTCACCCCCCTCTAGCCAATTAGGACCTTTCACCCAGTGGTGGAGCTATCCGTTGTTGGGTTGGTGAAGCATGGTGGCCCGATTACGGCGAAAAGGGGAGGCCGCACCAGAGTACGGTGAGTTGATCACTTCTGCCGTAGTATATATTTTAGGCTTCATTGCACTGAAATAGTCGTTCTTGGTCTATAAAGATCGGATTTGGGAAAAAATCTCTAGGTTTATGCTGATGTTGATGAAAATTTGTTTTTTCGCATACTATAGGTACTGGGAACGATGAGTTTAGTCTTGAGGTTCACCATGGGGGTTTCTTTGTTGGATCTGGACAACTAAGGACTTATGTGGATGAGAAGGTAGACTGGTTTGATAGGATTGAGACTGATACGTGGTCACCATTGTGGGTTGAGGATTTCCTGCAACAGTTAGGATATGAGATGAATCCAAGCATCAAGTTTTATTGGTTGCTACCTCTGATGACATTAGCTGATGGACTGAGGGTTGTTGATTCTGATAATGATACTAATGTTATGATCAAAGTGGTAGAGAAATTCAAGACACTGCAAATTTATGTTGACCATGATGGTATTGTTGGAAGCAATAACTGGGATGACATAGTGGATAGTCCAGTGGTAGAGCTACCCAAAGTTATGAGCCCACGAAAGGTTATGGAGATGAGGAGAATCAATACAATTTTTTATGGGACTATGGACAAGAACTGAGGAGAAGCAATCCTGGGTCCAGCTTTTATTTGAACCTTTCTGAAAATAGGTTCACTACATGTTACATGTCATTAGATGCATGTAAGAGGGGTTTCATGGCTGGTTGTAGGCCCATTATCTGCCTAGATGGATGCCACATCAAAACCAAGTATGGAGGACTGATATTGACTGCAGTAGGCATTGATCCAAATGATTGCATTTATCCAATAGCACTGGCAGTTGTTGAGGTAGAATCTCTGGCATCATGGAAATGGTTGTTGCAAACTCTAAAGGATGATCTTCATATAGACAATACCTATCCATGGACAATCATGACTGATAAGCAAAAGGTGTGTTTGTACCAGTCATTTCTCTTTTTTCACAGTACTAATTATTTGGTTCTGTGTCAGGCATCTATATTCAAATTTCCAAGAGAAGTTTAAGGGTGAGGTCCTAAAAAATCAACTCTGGGCATGTGCAAGTGTAAGGAAAATGGACCTCGGACCATTTAACTTTGGAGTTTGGTGTTTGATGAACAACATAACCAAATTGGACTAATGCGTTTGCAAGTGTTTGTTTTGTAGTCCAATAGGGTGCAAATGTGACTTGGACTAAGGCGATGTGGTGATCCGATGATCAACACCTCAAGCAAGACTCTAGAAACTCAGTTGAAGACCCTAAAGATCAAGCAAAGTGCGGATACATGGGTGTATGCCGAGTCTCTGTGTGATGAGTGATTGTCAATGGAGATGATGCGCATGTTCTTTGGCTTGTGTTGTGCAGGTGTCGAGCACGGAGACAGTGATCGATGGCGGGTGAAGGTCAAGTTGCGACGTGCCGTGCCGACGGACCGGGCGCGATGAAGGATGGGCGTGCCGTGCGGCGGACGTGCCATGCCGATGTATCGGACGGTGAAGGGCGGACGTGGACTTGGACTGATGGACTGGAGGTCGGAGGATCAGCTGTGGTGGCTGGCAGCCTGCGACAGCGACAGGCGGAGAAGTGCGATCATGTCGGTGGAAGGGGTGCACAGGCGGTGCATCCCCTCTACGACGCCGGTTTGTTGGTAGAGCCCGGGAAAAACCAACGGTGGACGGTTTCCAGGTTTGGGCCTCAAAACCTGGGTGCTGGGTTTCCAGGTTGAGCCACAAAACCTGGGCGCGACGGTTTCCAGGTTGAGCCTCAAAACCTGGGCGTGGGCCGGTTTCCGAGTTTGGGCCTCAAAACTCGGGCGCGGACGGTTTCCGAGTTTGGCCACAAAACTCGGGCTGGAGGCTGGTTTCCCGGTTTGGGCCTCAAAACCGGGGGCTGATGGAAAGGGCTGGTTTCCCGGTTTGGGCCGCAAAACCGGGGGTGCAGAGTGGTGGCGGCACGTGGCGGCGATCTGAAGGTTGCGTGGAGGCGACGCGGAAGACCGTGCGGGCGTGGCCGTCGGATCTACCTACCACCAGCGGGTGGACTAGAATAGCCTTAGGGTTAGGCTGGTCCGCTCTGTAATTAGAGTAGAGAGGGGTAGAGTAGGAAATAGACTTAGGCTAGATTAGTATAAGTAGTCTAGGGGAGACACCCTCCTCCCCATCTCAATCTCAGTTAGCGCAGTCATTTGCTTCCTAGCACCTAGGGTTTCCACTCTCCCATCCCCTGCTCTAGCTGGTTGAGATCCGCAGAGAGACTCCACTCTGTGTACTGTTGATTTGAGGAAGTGAGGCCGTATCCTCACTTTGGAGCACAGATCGATGGCTTGATTTGCGTCCTTAATTCGAGTTCGTGGCTGTGATTCGCGTTTTCTTTGTGTTCTTCGCGGAATCCTTTTTCTCCACGATTTTCCCGTCGCTTGATCTCTTTGCTCGGTTCATCTTTTGCAAAACCGTTTGAACCAAGTTGTTCTAGATCGTGAGGCTCTCCTTTCCACCGAAGGAATTAATCTCTAACCTCACGGTCTAGGAGATCGATCGATTTTCGTTTTGGATTGCGTTCTTGCCTCCATGCCCCGAAATTTCTTGATTCACCGATTTGGAGTTAGGTTCGAGCCATGATCTCTTAGAGATAGCTCACTAACATCCTTGTGACCCCTCAGATCGAATCCTAGGCCTAGAGCTTTTGATTTAGAGGAGATCGGGTTGAATCATCAAAGAACTGCGCTGTTTTCGGGAGCATCGGACGCTATCACGGGAGCATCGGACGCTAGGGTCCCTAGCATCGGACGCTCCGGTGACGCGTGTCACGTTTTCGGCGTTTTAGTTTCCATCGGACGCTAGGCATCGGACGCGTCCGTTGTCCATCGGACGCGCCGGAGCCTTTGCATCGGACGCTGGGTGATTACTGTTCACAGCGTCCGATGGTGGAACAGTAAGGTTCCAGAACCGCCCAGTCTGCATCGGACGCTTCCGGTGGTCTGGCATCGGACGCAGGCCAGCGTCCGATGCGACTGGTTTCGCACGGTTTCGTCCGCGGTTCGCTCGTTCGTTGTCGGAATTGATTTCCGTCTTTTGCGTTGGCTTTCTAGAGTTGTCTAGTGTCTCGCTGTGCTTCTAGGAAGCATCCACCCTACATATAGGGTCGTGGACATTAGCAAGCTCTAGGGTTCGCTCTTGGGGTCGATTTTGGGACAGTGGCATCTAGTTTCCGTAAGGAAATTTTGAAGCTCCCATTCACCCCCCCCCCCTGGTCGCTTTCGGTTAGCTTCTCGGTCCTTCAATTGGTATCGGAGCTGGTTAAGGATCTTCCACCTTAGCCGGTTCCAGATCCACCGAAGGCGACATGGATCGCGGCGTGGGCAAACCGCCGTTTTTCGATGGGACGAACTATGCGTATTGGAAGATACGTATGTCGGCCTATTTGCAGAGCTTGGGCGCTTCGATCTGGGATATTTGCAACTCCCCTGATTACGTGGTCTTGGCTGCTCGTGTGAATCAACAGCAGATCGATGAGCACGATGCCAATAGCCGAGCCCGTAATGCTCTTTTCTCTTGTTTGAGCATGGGTGAGTTTGATCGCGTTTCTCACCTCGCTACGGCTCGGGAGATCTGGGATACTCTCATGCGTTTTCATGAGGGCACCTCTCAAGTCAAAACCCGACTCTACGAGTCGTTCAAGCGAGAGTATGAGAACTTTAGACATCAACCTGGCGAGAGCATAGAAAGTTTATTCGCTCGTTTTCAGGTGATTGTCAACAGGATGAGGGCTAACAGAGAGCAGTTGCCATTTGACGATCATGAGCGTGCTTTGAAGCTTTTGCACACTCTTGACCGTTCGATGTGGGACTCCAAGGTTCAGGCAATCATCGAATCGCCGAACTATGAGACTCTCACCTGCGACGAGCTCTTCAGTAAGCTCAAGTCCAGTGAGATTGATGCTATGGCGAGGGCTTCTTTTGAAAATCCTTCTCGCCCGTCCATGGCTTTGGTTTCCGGCTCTTCCTCTAACCCCTCAGCTGGCTTTGCGCTTTCTTCTCTCTTTTCTGTGACAGAGGACCAGCTGGAGTCTTTGGGAGACGACGAGTTGGCTTTGCTTGCCAACCGGTTCTCGCGGTTCCACAACAACCGCATGAACCGTCGTCGCGGAGGAGGACGCACCGGATGCTACGAGTGCGGCGACCCCGACCACTTCATCGCCGACTGCCCCAAGAAGAAGAACAAGCATCTTGGGAAGGGCGATCACGGCCACAGGCGCGACTCCAAGTACAAGGAGAAGCACGTTCCCCCAAGGCACAAGAAGCGGGGCGGCTTCAACAAAGAGTACATCAAGAAGAAGTACTTGGAGAAGCAGCAGGCTGAGCAGCGAGCGTTCTTCGCCACGCTCAGCGACGTCGACGGCTCGGATGACGACTCCGCTCGATCGAGTGATGACGAGTCCGAGAAGAAGAAGCTGGAGGACACGTTCAACGGCTTGTGCTTCTTCGCCGGCGACGAAGGCCTGTGTACCATGGCGCTCGGAGATGAGGTCGACGGCGAGCCGGAGCGTACCCCTCGGAACGACGACGACGACGACACCTCCCAGGTATCTCTCACCTACGACGAGCTTTCCTCCGAGGTTGAGAAGTTGACTGCTGCCCTCCTTAGTCAAGACAAGTTGCTTAGGCGTGCCGCTAGAGAGCGCAAGGAGTTTAGGCAGAAGTGGGAGGACACGGTGAAGGAGCTTGAGTTCGCTCGGTCCACCGTGGTTGTGTCGGAGGAGTTGGAGTGCGAGAGTTGCGCCGCGCACATGACGGATCTTCTCACTCTGAGGAGTAAGCATGCTGCGCTGGTAGATGAGGTGGATGAGCTCCGAGCTAGACCGCAGCTGTTGGGTGCGTGCAAGACTTGTCCTGTCTTGCAATCCGAGTTGGCAGAGAAGAATGCCAAGCTTGAGTCTTTTGAGAAGGCCGGCTCGGATAGCACTTGTGTCAAGAGGTGTGCTTTGTGTGAGGGCCTGGAGCAGGAGATGGCCAATGTGAGGCATGACAAGGTGCGTACCGAGGAGGAAAACACATACCTTCGGACCGTCTTGTCATGGGTGTCTTGTGGTGAGCCTCAGCTCGGGATGATGATCTCCCAATTCAAGCGAGCTGCTGGGGCTCCTGGTGTAGGTCTTGGCCAGAGTGTTGATCTTTCAGCTTTTGGTAAGATTGGAGAGTCTAGTGGTCTGAACCCCTGTGAGAAGCACAACTTCACCACTACTCCCAAACTAACCAAGCTTCCACCCAAAGAGCCTGCCAAGCCTGTCACCAAGGATGGAGTTGTAGTTGAACCCCCCAAGGCTCCACCCAAGAATCCACAATGGCAACCCAAGCCCAATCACCTAAAGAACAAGCTTGACACAATGCCACCCATCCGAGAGGAGTTGCCACAGAAGGGCAAGGGCAAGGTGAACCATACCCACATCCCTGCAAACCAACAACCCCCTTTGCGCGCGGTGAGGTTTCAGTGTGACTTTTGTGGGCGGGATGGTCACCTGAGTGAGTTCTGCTTTAGGCGCAGGAGAGAGGCGCGCCGTGCTAGGGAGATGCAGAACCCGGACATGTTTCACCCAGCTCGTGGTGGACATGCTCCGAAGCCTCAGGGGAGAGCTGCTAGGTCTGGAGGGAAGCATACCCAGCCTAGGCAGCAGGAGAGAGCCCCTAGGAGGGAGACTAGGCCTAGAGGTAGAGCACCTCAGTTTGTGAGGCCTAGGCAGGAGAGAGCTCCGAGGAGAGACGCTAGAGTTGAGCAGCAGGCTCCTAGGCGTAGACCTCGTAGAGAGCGTGCCCGACGGGGTCCTGCTTTTGCAGGTAACGGACCCCGTGGCGGAGGCTTTGTTGAGCGCTTTGTCCCACCGCAGGTAGAGTTTCGCGGTGAGCGCTTCTTCCCCAGCGGACCACGTTTTCCTGTGCGTGGTGATCGCTATCCCCCTAGACAGGTTGGTTTTTACACTGACCGTTCTTTTGAGCAGCCGGCCCAACACTGGTTTCCTTCTTATCTTACTAACCCCAGTGTTGGACCGTATGTTCACCCTATGTCTTTTTATTGATGTAGGAGGAGCGGTTGGAGGACATTTGGCTTGTGGATTCCGGTTGCTCGAGGCACATGACCGGAAATGCCAAATGGTTCTCCAGCCATAGTCCGGTCGCCGGAAAGGAGTACATAACCTTCGGCGACAAAGGTAAGGGCAAGGTATTGTCCGTTGGTGCAGTGCGGGTTAATGAGCACTTTGTGTTGCGCGAGGTTGCTCTTGTTTCTAACCTGCATTTTAACTTGCTTTCTGTTTCGCAACTTTTTCGTGAAGGCTATGAGATTCGTTTCAAACCGAACCTTAGCCGGATCTTAGATCCTCAGGGTGATCTTGTATGTCTGATTTCACCCTTTGGGAATGTCTTTCGCGCGAATTTCTCAAAGTCGTTTGGATCTTCTCGCTGTCTTTTGGCTAGTCCTTCTTCTTCTGATCTTTGGAAGTGGCATAGGAGGCTCGGTCACCTGAGTTTTGACTTGCTTGCAAGACTTAGCTCACTTGGCTTAATCCGAGGATTGCCCAAGCTTTCGTTGGAGAAGGATCTAGTTTGCCATGCTTGCCGGCATGGAAAGATGGTTGCTGCTCCCCACCATCCTTTGACCAAGGTTATGACCTCGCACCCCGGAGAGCTTTTGCATATGGACCTTGTTGGTCCGGCTCGGGTGAGCTCGGTTGGTGGGAAGTGGTATGTGCTTGTTATTGTTGACGACTTTTCGAGGTATTCGTGGGTCTTCTTTTTAGTTGAGAAGTCCGAGACATTCTCCTTCGCTCGCGATCTGATTTTGCGTCTTCAGAACGAGTTCCCTTTGAACTCGATGCGAGCGATTAGAAGTGATAATGGTTCCGAGTTTAAAAATTCGGATTTTGAGAAGTTTTGTAAATGCCTTGGTTTGGAGCATCAGTTTTCTTCTCCCTATACACCACCCCAAAATGGTGTTGTAGAGAGGAAGAATCGGACCCTTGTTGAGATGGCCAGGACGATGCTTGATGAGCATAGGACTCCTAGGCGCTATTGGGCCGAAGCTATGAACACTGCATGCTATATTTCGAATCGCATTTTTCTGAGAGTGTTTTTGAAGAAGACCTCTTATGAGTTGCGTTTTGGTCGCCAGCCCAAGGTGAGTTATTTTAGAGTCTTTGGTTGCCACTGTTTTATATTGAAAAAAGGCAACCTAGACAAGTTTGAGTCTCGTTCTTCTGACGGTGTGTTTTTGGGTTATGGCACTCACACTCGAGCTTATCGTGTACTTAACCTTGACACTAACCGAGTCATGGAGACATCAGATGTCACCTTCGACGAGACTCTTGTTTCTCCTTCTTCTCGTTTTGAGCGTGCAGGTGATCACGAGGTTGGAGAGCCTCTTTTCGATGACGAGGAAGAGGGTGCTGAAGGTATAGATGATCCAGCACCCCCTCCGCCTGCCGCGCCGCCGGGAGCGGCTTCGACGACGACCCGTGGCCCCGAGACGTCTTCTTCCTGGGGGCCGTGGGATCCACCTCGCGCGGTACCTTTTGTACCCGGGGTGGAACCAGCTACTGTTGAGGGGGAGGTTACTTCTTCCCGGGAGGCGCCACGACACATCCAGCGCCAGCACCCCCCTGAACAGATGATCGGAGACATCGACGAGCGAGTTACTCGCTCCAGGTCACAGCACATCTCGCACTTTGCTCATTCTGCTTTTGTTGCGTCTTTTGAGCCCCGAGATGTTGGACACGCATTGACGGATCCGGATTGGGTCAATGCCATGCATGAGGAGCTAGAGAACTTTGAGCGAAATCGGGTTTGGGTTCTAGTGCCACCACCTCCTGACTGTAAACCTATTGGGACAAAATGGGTATTTAAAAACAAGCAAGGAGAGGAGGGCCACATTGTGAGAAACAAGGCCCGGCTTGTAGCGAAGGGTTATAGTCAGAAGGAGGGGATAGATTATGAGGAGACCTTCGCTCCTGTAGCTCGTTTGGAGGCTATTAGGATACTCTTGGCTTATGCTGCATCCATGGGTTTCAAACTTTTTCAAATGGATGTCAAGAGTGCCTTCTTAAACGGCTATATTGAGGAGGAGGTCTATGTCCAGCAACCCCCCGGTTTTGAAAATCCCAAGTTTCCAAACCATGTCTTTAAACTCCACAAAGCTTTGTATGGTTTGAAACAAGCCCCTAGAGCCTGGTATGAGAGATTAAAAACCTTTTTGCTAGCTAAGGGTTTTAAAATGGGATGTGTAGATAAAACGCTCTTTCTCCTCAAGCAAGGCAAAGATACTCTCTTGGTCCAAATTTACGTGGATGATATCATTTTCGGTGGTTCTTCTCACGCTTTGGTTGCCAAGTTTGCAGATACTATGAGCAGGGAGTTCGAGATGAGCATGATGGGCGAGCTGACTTTCTTTCTCGGGTTGCAAATTAAGCAATCCCGAGAGGGGACGTTTGTGCACCAGGGCAAGTACACAAGGGACTTGCTGAAGCGGTTCGACATGGGTGAGGCTAAGCCTCTTCCGACGCCCATGTCGACGACGACTGCCCTGGATGCCGACACGGATGGAGAAGCAGTGGACCAGAAGGAGTACCGCAGCATGATTGGATCGCTGCTCTACCTGACGGCGACACGGCCGGACATTCAGTTCGCCGTGTGCTTGTGCGCGCGCTTTCAGGCTTCGCCACGCATTTCTCACCGTCAGGCGGTGAAGCGCATCTTCAGGTACCTTCGTTTCACGCCCGAGCTCGGGATTTGGTATTCTGCTTCCTCCACCCTCTCGCTTTGTGGTTTTTCTGATGCTGATTTTGCTGGTTGTCGCATTGAGCGCAAGTCCACTTCTGGGACTTGCCAGTTTATTGGATCTTCTCTGGTGTCGTGGTCTTCTCGCAAGCAGTCTAGTGTCGCTCAGTCTACCACGGAGGCTGAATATGTTGCTGCGGCTAGCTGCTGTTCCCAGTTACTCTGGATGATGGCCACTTTGCGTGATTTTGGTTTGAGCTTTACTCGAGTTCCTTTGCTTTGTGACAGCACGAGTGCCATTAGCGTTGCTAAGAACCCTGTGCTTCACTCGAAAACCAAACACATTGATGTGCGCTTTCATTTCTTGCGAGACCACCAGGAGAAGGGTGATATCGACCTTCGCCATGTCGATACTCATCACCAATTGGCTGATATTTTCACCAAGCCTTTAGACGAATCAACCTTTAATAGGTTGAGGGGTGAGCTTGGTGTGTGTTTCCCCTTTTAGATGGGGGAAGCATTTTGAGATGTACAGACTGACTCTTTTATTTTGAGGCTCTTTTCTTTTGAGTTTCTTGAGTCTCTCCTTTTGGTATCTTCTTTCGTTCAGTTTTGTGTCGGGCATACGCATTTACATTCTGAGCTTCATGTCTATATTCACTAGAATGTAATTATGCTCTTGTTAGTATTGCTCCGATACTTATGATGATGCTTGTAGCTTATGCTCTTTCTGATCACTGTTACATGTTATGAGCGAGCTATTTTTTGGAATGGTGAATTATGCCTAATGTATATAAATCTGAAAATGTTCACCATTGAGATATGCAACTAGCATGTGTAGGGTGTGTTGAGTCCATTCCTGCTTTTCATATATGCTAGGTTGCTATGTCTCTAGTTCTGAGTCATTCACTTGCTTGGTTGTTCATAACTTGCTTAAAATCTGAACCAAGTATTGTTGAATTGAAAAGATCAAGATGGGATTGCTTGTCAACACCTCATGGTATTGAGACTGTTTCTCATTGCACTTTGAGTTAAACTTGAGCCATGTAGTGTATGACCGAAACCGTTGCTTTAAGCTTCTGATTGCTTCGGCATAGGCTTCGCACGGTTGAAAAGTTAGGCGATGACAAGCTTTCAACCTCTCGCAATCACATGCTAAAAATGAACTTGTGAATTCTTTTACCGCTGCAACTCCGATATGAATTTGAAATCACAAGTATATGCTTCATTCCTATGCATGATGATTGAACTTTGCTAGGGGTAGTTCACCTTGTATATATGCTTAGCACTTGTTTGGATTCCTTCTATACATGTCTAGTGCTATTTTGATGGTGACTATCCTTTTGGCTTAAAACTGCTCACATGCTCATATGCTTCATATTTCGTATAAGTGATCAGTTTGAGCCTTTGCTATTTGAGTGCTTAATTGAGATGTTGGAGCCATACTGATTAGAGCATCTTTGCACTCTTTTGACTATATACTTGAAGCTCCTAACTTGCATTTTGACTTCATATGCATTGTGGAAGGAGATCTTGTGTTCAGGGGGAGTTTATGTGAAGAGAGTTGCTTCTCCGATACCTTTTGGCCTTGATAAGTGCATTTTCAACTAGGGGGAGAAATTTACGCAAATCATATGCCCTGAAAATCTTTTGTCCTAGTTGCTTGCATTTGTCGAGGGGGAGTTTGCTAGTTGTGTTGAGCCGTTGCCTCTGTCTTGAGGGACTAGCAAACGTTCCTAGCTTCTCATGAGCTTTCATAAGCTTTTTCATTTGGCTTTCAATTGGTATCGTCTGGTGTGCTTTCCCATTTGGTTTGGGTTGATTTTCAATTGGTTCGGAGTGATTTTCTTGCTAGTTGTGTTGAGCCTCTGTGCCTCTATCTTGAGGGACTAGCATTTTGCTTCTGTTGTCCTCCGATCTTCAATTGCTATCTGCTAGCGGTGTTGAGCCTGTTCTACCTCTTCTTGAGGGCTAGCTTTGCTTTGCTTGGTTGCGTCAAGCCGTTGCCCATGTCTTTGGGGACCAAGTTTTTGCTTCATCCACTTGACCTTCTTCGGCTTTTGTTAAGGCTTCTGGGTCATTTGGTTGGGTTTTCTCTTCCCACTCCTTCCTACCTCCTTCTTCTTATTCATGATTTGTTGTGGAGTTGACAATGCACTCATCAAGGGGGAGATTGCGGATACATGGGTGTATGCCGAGTCTCTGTGTGATGAGTGATTGTCAATGGAGATGATGCGCATGTTCTTTGGCTTGTGTTGTGCAGGTGTCGAGCACGGAGACAGTGATCGATGGCGGGTGAAGGTCAAGTTGCGACGTGCCGTGCCGACGGACCGGGCGCGATGAAGGATGGGCGTGCCGTGCGGCGGACGTGCCATGCCGATGTATCGGACGGTGAAGGGCGGACGTGGACTTGGACTGATGGACTGGAGGTCGGAGGATCAGCTGTGGTGGCTGGCAGCCTGCGACAGCGACAGGCGGAGAAGTGCGATCATGTCGGTGGAAGGGGTGCACAGGCGGTGCATCCCCTCTACGACGCCGGTTTGTTGGTAGAGCCCGGGAAAAACCAACGGTGGACGGTTTCCAGGTTTGGGCCTCAAAACCTGGGTGCTGGGTTTCCAGGTTGAGCCACAAAACCTGGGCGCGACGGTTTCCAGGTTGAGCCTCAAAACCTGGGCGTGGGCCGGTTTCCGAGTTTGGGCCTCAAAACTCGGGCGCGGACGGTTTCCGAGTTTGGCCACAAAACTCGGGCTGGAGGCTGGTTTCCCGGTTTGGGCCTCAAAACCGGGGGCTGATGGAAAGGGCTGGTTTCCCGGTTTGGGCCGCAAAACCGGGGGTGCAGAGTGGTGGCGGCACGTGGCGGCGATCTGAAGGTTGCGTGGAGGCGACGCGGAAGACCGTGCGGGCGTGGCCGTCGGATCTACCTACCACCAGCGGGTGGACTAGAATAGCCTTAGGGTTAGGCTGGTCCGCTCTGTAATTAGAGTAGAGAGGGGTAGAGTAGGAAATAGACTTAGGCTAGATTAGTATAAGTAGTCTAGGGGAGACACCCTCCTCCCCATCTCAATCTCAGTTAGCGCAGTCATTTGCTTCCTAGCACCTAGGGTTTCCACTCTCCCATCCCCTGCTCTAGCTGGTTGAGATCCGCAGAGAGACTCCACTCTGTGTACTGTTGATTTGAGGAAGTGAGGCCGTATCCTCACTTTGGAGCACAGATCGATGGCTTGATTTGCGTCCTTAATTCGAGTTCGTGGCTGTGATTCGCGTTTTCTTTGTGTTCTTCGCGGAATCCTTTTTCTCCACGATTTTCCCGTCGCTTGATCTCTTTGCTCGGTTCATCTTTTGCAAAACCGTTTGAACCAAGTTGTTCTAGATCGTGAGGCTCTCCTTTCCACCGAAGGAATTAATCTCTAACCTCACGGTCTAGGAGATCGATCGATTTTCGTTTTGGATTGCGTTCTTGCCTCCATGCCCCGAAATTTCTTGATTCACCGATTTGGAGTTAGGTTCGAGCCATGATCTCTTAGAGATAGCTCACTAACATCCTTGTGACCCCTCAGATCGAATCCTAGGCCTAGAGCTTTTGATTTAGAGGAGATCGGGTTGAATCATCAAAGAACTGCGCTGTTTTCGGGAGCATCGGACGCTATCACGGGAGCATCGGACGCTAGGGTCCCTAGCATCGGACGCTCCGGTGACGCGTGTCACGTTTTCGGCGTTTTAGTTTCCATCGGACGCTAGGCATCGGACGCGTCCGTTGTCCATCGGACGCGCCGGAGCCTTTGCATCGGACGCTGGGTGATTACTGTTCACAGCGTCCGATGGTGGAACAGTAAGGTTCCAGAACCGCCCAGTCTGCATCGGACGCTTCCGGTGGTCTGGCATCGGACGCAGGCCAGCGTCCGATGCGACTGGTTTCGCACGGTTTCGTCCGCGGTTCGCTCGTTCGTTGTCGGAATTGATTTCCGTCTTTTGCGTTGGCTTTCTAGAGTTGTCTAGTGTCTCGCTGTGCTTCTAGGAAGCATCCACCCTACATATAGGGTCGTGGACATTAGCAAGCTCTAGGGTTCGCTCTTGGGGTCGATTTTGGGACAGTGGCATCTAGTTTCCGTAAGGAAATTTTGAAGCTCCCATTCACCCCCCCCCCTGGTCGCTTTCGGTTAGCTTCTCGGTCCTTCACAAAGTCCAAGGCACAAGAATGGAACCAAGACGACGCAAGAAATCATGAAGAAGCGAGAAGATAGGGACATCGGACGTTGCATCGGACACTGCCCACGCAAGCGTCAGACGCTCCGTTGGTAAACCCTAGCTTATGTCAGCGCCAGCAGAGGCATCGAACGCTGAAGACCGAGGCATCGGACGCGACTGTGACACTGTGCAAACCTGCACAGAGAGCATCGGACGCTCTGGTGCTAACATCGGACGCTACAGGACCTTGCGTCCGATAACCATGCAGAGAGGTTCCAGAGAGGCTCTGTGAGCATCGGACGCGTCCGTTGATCAACCATCGGACGCTGATATAGCCGTTGCGACGCAGTGCCAGGCTGGCATCTAGCCGTTAAAGGAGCATCGGACGCGTCCGATGGTCACGACTCCAGCGTCCGATGGTCCGCTGTGAAGCCCATGACTTTCTCCAAACGGCTCTATTTGCTTGGGGCTCTATATATACCCCCATGGCCGACCAAAACAATATGGTTGGAGCTCAAGTAAGTGTACCAAGTGTATAGACACATATTTAGTTGCTCTAGCCACCAAAGTGCTCAAGTGATATACTAGGTGATTAGTGTATGTGCTTTGCGAAGTGCTTAAGCTAGTTAGACCACCGCTTTGCGCTTGCTCTAGGTGTTAGGCCTAGTGTTTAGTGAGGTTGAAAACCTCTTATCTACCAGTGCTTGTGCGCACCGTGGTTGTACATCGGCGGGGCTTGTTGTCTTGCGAGATCACACCAACCGAGTTTGTGGTGTGGTCGCCTCCGTGTACCGAAGGGAACAAGGCCCGCGGCGTTTCGGCCGGAAGCTTGATAATGAAGACGGCGGAGAGCATCCGGGAGAGGCTTTGCCACGAGTGGCTTAACCGGAGACCCACTTGCGCGTGGGGAAGGCCCGGAGCTATCCACGGAGTTATCCGACCGGGAGCTTGGCCCTTGCGAGGGATTCCTTGCGAGGGGCTCCAACGAGGACTAGGGGGAAGCTTGCGTGCTTCTCGATACCTCGGTAAAAATACCGGAGTCGTCGACAGGAGTTTGCATCTCTATCACACTCTTTAGCTTCCGCATTTACATTGCTACCTTGTTCATATGCTTTACCTTTCCTAGCTTTCTTGCTAGTTGATAGGTTTGGAAACTAGGTAGCATAACTCCTTTTTGCGGTAGAGATAGCAAACACACTTAGCAAAACCGTAGTTGCACTTTAGATAGTTTACCTTTTTGCATAGGTTTTGCTTAGGTGGAAATTAGAGGCCATAGTTTAGAGTAGAAGTTTTAAGTTGCCTAATTCACCCCCCCTCTTAGGCGTCACGGTCCTTTCAATTGGTATCAGAGCCGGTTGGCTCTCTTGTGGACTCTTGGCTTCACCGCCTTCGAGCCGACGCCCCTAAGAGAGGTTGGGATGGATACCTCTAGGCCTCCACACTTTGACGACACTAACTTCCCCTACTATAGTGCTAGGATGGCTTGCTTTTTAGAAGCCGTTGATCTAGGTGTTTGGAGAGTCACCCGCGACGGGATGAAACCCATTAAGAATCCCGAAAAACCTACCGCGAGTGATGAAAAAGAAATTCATCTTAATGCTAGAGCTAAAAATTGCTTGTTTGAATCTATTAGCATGGATGTCTTTAACCAAGTTTTTACCTTGCAAACATCTCATGAAATTTGGTTAAAGCTACATGAGCTCCATGATGGTACAAGTAATGTTCGTGAGCAAAAACATCACCTAACTAAAACAAGCTATGATTCCTTTAAAATGAATGATAATGAGCTTGTTCGTGATATGTATTCTCGGTTGAATCTAATTATCAATGAGCTCCATTCTATAGGAATTACAAAACTAGGTGATGCGGATATTGTGAGGAAGATCATCTCCGTGCTTCCAAAGAACAAATATGCAACCATCATCACCATCCTCCACAACATGGAGGACTTGAGCACCATGACCCCGGCCATTGTCATTGGCAAATTGGTGGCATTTGAGATGTCACGCAAGATGGGTCAAGAAGAAGCCACTTCATCAAGCAAAGACATTGCTCTCACATGTGAGCACAAAAAGATGAAGGGCAAAAAGCAAGTTGAAACAAGCTCAAGCTCCTCAAGTGAAGAAGAAGAGGATGATGAACATGAAGAATCAAGTGATGATCAAGCCTCCACCTCATCCAACTCCTCCTTAGATGAAGAAGAAACAATCAAGCTTATGAAAGGAGTGAAGAGGATGATCCGCAAGCTCAATGTCAAGGGTGTGCCCATCACAATTGAAGATTGCCTCTTCACCAATCAAAGAAGAGAGTAAAGAAAAAAGGATGCTATAGATGTGGCAAGAGAGGGCACTTTGTGGAAGATTGTCCAAAACAAAAGCCCACACCCAATGACAAGAAAAAGAAGGGATGCAAGGCCAAGGCTCTCACTACCATCAAGACATGGGATGATTCATCAAGTGATGATGAACCCCATCACAAGAAGCATGGCCGCAAGCACTCATCATCAAGCTCCTCACGTATGTGCCTTATGGCACGAGGTAACACAAGCTCTATCTCTAGTAATAGTGATAGTGATAGTGATGATGAGATCCCTTCTTATAATGAACTTGTGCAAGATAATCTCAACTATGCTAAGGCTTGCACTAGCCAACAAAAGAAAATAAATGCTTTAAAAGAAAAATTAGATAGCTCTCAACAAGCCTACAATGCTATGCCTGAACAATATGAAACTTTTTCAAACTTGAATGTTGAGCTATCTAATAAAATTGAGAAACTTGAGGCTAGTGCAAGTACAAGTAGTAGCACAAGTAATGATGAGCAACTTGTTAAGAAAAATGAAAAACTAAAATCAAAGTTAGCTAGCACACAAGATGCTTACAAAAGCTTACTTGCTAAAATGGAAATTATGTGCAAGCATTGTGATGAGCTAACTAACAAAGTTGCTAATCTTGAAACCATCGGAGCAAACCCCACCGAGGCACCTAAAATTGAAAAATCAATCTTTAATATGCCTAAAAAGGATGCCTCTACTTCTTGCATAGATTTACTTGATTTAGACTCACCCATATACAAACAAGCTTGTGTTGAGAATGTCATTGTAGAAACATGTACACAAGAAGTTGCAATGGAAAGTGAGCTACTAAAGCAAGAAGTGGCTCGCCTCACCAAGGATTTGATCCAAGCAAAAGGCAAGGGAAAGCAAACCCGAACTCATCAAGATAACACCGTCAAGGGAGTGAAGAAGCTTGATGAGGAGCAAACCGTGGTTTGTTACCTTTGCCACAAGGAAGGCCACAAGTCCTATGTGTGCAAGGTGAAGCATGGGGGAGAAAAGAAGAAAGAGAAAAACAAAAAGCAAACAAGCAAGCTCTCCAACACCTACACCAACAAGGTGAACAAGAAGGCCACCACACCTTATCTCTTAAAGAAGAAGAAGAATGACAAGGTGGTGGCCATCAAGGTGAACAAGCAAGCCAACAATGGAGCCAAACGCATTTGGGTGCCTAAGGACATCATCTCAACCATGAAGAGCACCAAAAAGGTTTGGGTCCCGAAAGGGAAGTGAGTAGCAAAATTGGCTACGGGGAATTTGGAGACTTGGCAAAGTTTTGGGTGCATATCATGGGGTGCATCACATTGGATAATGTCATTGCCAAGTATGTTAGTGGGTACTATGGACCCAAGTTCTCCCTCCCATGTTAGGTAACTAGATTTAAATTCTTGCAATTTCTTTCGTTTGATATAATGTCTTGCATTTACTTTAAGCATCTAGTTACTTTTATTGCCTATGTTTGCATTGGTTTATTCATATCTTTTGTCACGCAAATTAGACTTATTATATGGTAGTTTTGCTCGGTATCACTCACATTCTTAGAGCAATTCTACATGGTCTTAATTGGTTAGAAGCACGACACATAGCTTCTTTTACTTTGTATTTATATTATATGTGCCAAAGTCCAAATTATAGATAAACTACCCCGATTACCATTTTCAATTTGTATCACACTTCTTGTGATGTCAATATGAAAAATGGTAGTTTGACCTTACAAGTCAATGTGCATGTCTCCTACAAGTCTTTCAAACTTCTATGCACACTCTTAGGGGGAGCTTACTCCACAATTTGGAAGCTTTGAGACTAACACTTTCTTCAAGATTATCATGTGTGTAGTAGTCTCATTGCAAGGAAAATGGAGTTCTCGGAGACAAGCATCATGTGTGGTGATAATTCAATTGACATCTACATGTGGTATTCCTAACCGATATCATTATGTTAATTTCAATTTGATACTCTTATATGATTTCTCCATACATTATATAGATTAAACTCCTTTGTGCTTTAATTTGTCGGTTATGCATATGCTTTTGCCTTACATCATATGTATGCATATATCTAGGGGGAGTTGTAGCTTATATAATGTTTCCTCTCTTGAGCTTAAATGTCTTCCTTTTCGGTGTTTGATTCCAAAGGGGGAGAAATGTGTAGGGACCAAAATCAAGCCCAAACTAAAACAAACAAAATAACCAAAATCAATTTTTCAAAGAATTCTATGGTTATTTTGATGGGAATGGTTCAAAAAGGGAGGAAGTGATTTATGGAGTTAGGGGGAGTCTTATTCCATAAAGTCACACAATGAGACTCTTTGGCAAGGGCAAGATATGTTAAATTAGATATGTTTCATTTTGGTATCTTTTAGACATCACATGTCTTGCCTTTGCATTGCATCCTAGCAAGTAGATTGCATTTCAAATTATGTATCTATTATTTGCTTGTTTTGGTCATGTTGTCATCAATCACCAAAAAGGGGGAGATTGTAAGGAAAATGGACCTCGGACCATTTAACTTCGGATTTTGGTGTTTGATGAACAACATAACCAAATTGGACTAATGCGTTTGCAAGTGTTTGTTTTGTAGTCCAATAGGGTGCAAATGTGACTTGGACTAAGGCGATGTGGTGATCCGATGATCAACACCTCAAGCAAGACTCTAGAAACTCAGTTGAAGACCCTAAAGATCAAGCAAAGTCCAAGGCACAAGAATGGAACCAAGTCGGGCGCAAAGAACGAAAGAAAGGCGCGAAGAACAAGTGACCGGACGCTGCTTCGCAGTGACTGGACGCTGGCCTGGATGCATCCGGTCAGTATCCCAAGCCAGTAGCGCCACGTCAAAGCGACCGGACGCTACGCCAGTTGTGATCGGACGCCAGTAGCGCAAGATGGTTGAAACCCTGAGATCTCCGCATATCATCACATGTGATGCCAGGAGTGAGATCTCAGGGTTTCAACCATCTTGCGCCACCACTTCCTCCAAACATTTCCAAAAATTTTTCATAGCCTCTACATGCGATGCCAAGGTCACTCGTCCATTTTCATGATTTTCTGACTTCGTTTGTATTTTTAATAATTTTAAATGCAATATCACACAACTTGGTCGCCGTTTCTCGTGCACGAGACGGTCGAGTCTCCGCGCCTGTCCCTGGATACGGTGTCGAAATACCCTCTAAAGAATGAATACCATTTTTCGAATCACTGAGTTTCATTATTTCATGCACCTGCAGTTCAAACGTGCGTCCCGCGGGAAAAATCATCAAATTAAAGAAAATGCGCGAAATATAGCAAGATTTATGGAAAACACTTCAAATTTCAAATCTTGGCTTCTAGTACTGTAGCAAGGCCACAGAAAAAATTGGGAGCACAAAAAACAAAAAAAAATAAAATGCTTTGCCGAGGGCTTCCTAAAACCCTCGGCAAAGAGCACCTATGCCGAGAGCTAGGGCCAGGGCTCTCGGCGTAGGTTATGCAAAAAAAACAAAATCTTTGCCGAGAGCTGGATCAGCCGGCTCTCGGCATAGGTTCCTCTTTGCCGAGAGCCGCCCGATCTGGCTCTCGGCAAAGTAGCGGATCAGTGAAATAAAAAAAGGGCCGCGCCCCGCGCACACACATCACACACACACCCGCCCGCCCGCCCCGCGCCGCCCTCCGCGCCGCCGCCGCCGCGCGGCCGCCCCCGCCCGCCGCCGCCCCCGCCCGCCGCCGCCGCCCCGCGCCGTGCAGCCGCCCCCGCACGACCCCCCCCCCCCCCCCCGCGCGGCCGCCCGCGACCCGCGCCGTGCCGCCGCCCCTGCCCCCTGCAGGCCTGGTTGGAGAGGAGGAGAGGAGGAGGAGAGAAGGAAGAGGAGGAGGAGGAAGAGGAGGAGAGGAAGAAGAGAGGAGGAGGAGGAGGAGGAGGAGAGGAAGAAGAGAGGAGGAGGAGGAGGAGGAGGAGGAGTTGAGGAAGAGGAGGAGGAGGAGCCCTGCGCCACCTATTCGGCCACGCGCCCCTGCCCCATCATGGACCGTCGTCGTCGATCGGCGCGCGTCGTCACTTGTAAGTCGTCCTCGATCGCCCCGTCGTCCTTGTACCTCTGCAACTTAGTTGTGATAAGTAGTAGTAGTAAGTATAGTAGTTGTTAGTAGTAGTGGTATGCTTGTTAATGTATGTTGATGTCGGCCATCGTGCCTGGACATATATGTTGATGTCGGCCATCGTGCCTTGACATATATGTGGATGTCGGCCATCGTGCCGTCTTTTCTTGCAGGTTATGAAACCTCACCGTGCAGGGGAGGTTCTGCCGAAATTTCTAATTGATACTATCTTTTTTGTCTTTTCTGTAGGAGGAGGACCTGTCGGGGCCAAGCCGGAGATCCTCGGCGACCTCGATCGTCTTCGTCGTCGTCGCGGGTCTGCCTGCACCGCTTCACCTCGCCACTGCACCGACTCACCACTGCGCCGCTAGCCTGACTCCACCGGCACCCTAGGTATAAAGAACGTCTCTTCCCAGAAAAGGGTCTTAGGTCATTGAACCCAGTTAGGTGTCTCCCGTCCGAAAGAGATACGGCTGGAGGTATGCAGGTCTCTGCATATCGATAACCGTATCTGTTTCGGATTGTCCACGTTACTTGGACAGCCCGCAGATGCGTCGATGAGGCTAGTTCCCATGGTCTGCCCCGATTCGAGATGGAGTTTCAGCATCACCTCCCTGTTGTTCTCCGGATACACACTCTCCCTATAGGGACGTGTATCTTGAGAACATCGGGGAGGTGCTGCCGAAATTCTGTCTCGGCTCGGGGCAGACAATGGGAACTGGCCTCATGTACGTATCCGCGGGTGGGATTAGGACCTATCCTCACCTATTAGATGATAGTAGGATGGAAGTACTCGGAGGTAGATATGTAAGTACTCAGATGCATGACAGTAGGATGGATGACCGTCAGTGGATGTACTCGGGCCGTAGAAGCAGAAGTGATTTCACCGATGAATGGTTGCGCAAGACAGATGCTTTCGTGAACAATGCATTTGGCGCGGCTCGGCGAGGAGAGATCAAAGTGTTGTGCCCATGCAGCAGATGTGGGAACCGGAGAAGGCAAGACAAGGAGAACATGGCTAAACATCTTGTGAACAATGGATTCACGCCAGACTACACCCGGTGGATCTACCATGGTGAAGCACATCATTTGAGAGCGGAGGCAGTGCGACCACGTCTGGAGGACTTTGATGCTGATGCGGGGGTAGCAGACATGTTAGATGACTTCCAAGAAGCACAGTACGCTGAAGGACGTACGGAGGAGGAGATGGAGAAGACCGCAAAGGCGTTTTACGAGATGATGTCTTCGGCACAGAAACCCCTTCACGAGCGGACAACGGTTTCTCAACTGGATGCCATTGGCCGTGTGATGGGGTTCAAGTCCCAGTTCAACCTGAGTCGAGATGCGTTCGATGGTATGTTGGCCCTATTTGGTAGCATGCTTCCGGACGGCCACATATTGCCAAAGAGCCTGTACGAGTCACAGAAACTGCTTCGTGCCCTGAAGATGCCGTATGAGCAGATACATGCTTGTCCAAATGGGTGCGTCCTCTTCAGAAAAGATCTCACGGATGCAGGTTACTGTCCGAAGTGTAAAGCGTCGAGATACATGGAGGTAGACGATGGTGAAGGCCCAAAGAGGCAGCTTTCTATCCCCATGAAAGTCCTGCGTTACCTGCCGTTCACACCGAGGATCCAACGTCTCTACATGACCGAGGAATCCGCGAAACAGATGACATGGCACAAACAGGGTACCCGATACAATCCTGAGAAGTTGGTACATCCCGCCGATGGTGAAGCATGGGCCCATTTCGATCGCATCCATCATGACAAAGCTAGAGAGGCTCGTAATGTTCGTGTTGCGTTTGCAACGGACGGTTTCAATCCCTATGGACTCATGGCTGTCCCGTACACCTGTTGGCCCGTCTTCGTTATCCCCCTCAATCTCCCCCCCGGCGTCCTATTTCAACGTCATATTGTCTTCTTGTCGTTGATAATTCCTGGACACCCGGGGAATAACATGGGTGTGTACATGGAGCCTCTGATTGATGAATTGGAAACTGCTTGGAATGAAGGGGTATTGACATACGACCGAGCTTCAAGGTCTAACTTCACAATGCACATCTGGTACCAGTACTCACTGCATGACTACCTGGCATATGGGATATTCTGTGCCTGGTGTGTCCATGGCAAGTTCTCATGCCTCGTTTGTAAGACATCTACAAGATTTATCTGGTTGAAGAAGGGTGGCAAGTATTCGGCGTTCGACCAACATCGACAATTCCTGCCTCTTGACCATCCTTTCAGACGGGACACCAAGAACTTTACCAAAGGTGTCGTGGTGAGAGATCCTCCACCTCGGATGCTGACCGGTGCCGAGGTTCATGCTCAGATAGATGCTCTCCAGTTCAACGAAACAGACGGTCGTTTTGCGGGGTATGGTCAGGAGCATATGTGGACTCATAAGTCAGGCTTGGAAAGACTCCCTTATTATGACGATCTTCTTCTGCCACATAACATTGATGTAATGCACACTGAAAAGAACATCACTGAGTCGCTTTGGGGAACACTCATGGACACTGAAAAGTCTAAGGACAACCCTAAGGCTAGACTAGACCTGACACTGTTGTGCGATAGACCAAAGCAAGAGATGCTGCCTCCTCAGCCCGGCAGGAGATGGACACGGCCCAAGGTCGATTTCATCTTGGGCAGGCCACAAAGGAAAGAAATACTTCAGTGGATCCAGACATTGACATTCCCTCATGGATATGCAGCGAATCTAACGAGAGGAGTCAACTTATCTACTCTGCGAGTCCTAGGGATGAAGAGTCATGACTTCCACGTATGGATCGAACGGCTTCTTCCGGCGATGGTTCGAGGCTATGTTCCTGAGCCTATGTGGGTTGTCTTGGCAGAGTTGAGCTATTTCTTCCGCCAGCTATGTGCCAAGGAGATATCTCGGTCCGTCATTGATGACTTGGAGAAAGCTGCACCTGTGTTGCTCTGTAAGCTGGAGAAAATCTTTCCACCAGGCTTCTTCACTCCGATGCTTCATTTGATCGTACACCTCCCAAATGAGGTTCGAATGGGAGGGCCTGTGCAATGGCATTGGTGCTTTCCAGTCGAGAGAAATATGAAGACTCTTCGCAAGAAATGTAGAAACAAAGCCAAAATTGAGGCTTCCATTGCAGAGGCATCCATTCTGGAGGAGGTGTCCAACTTCACTGAAGAATACTACTCCGAGAACCTTCCTAGCCTGCATAATCCACCCCCTCGTTACAATGCTGGAGAAAATGAATCGAGTCTTAGCCTTTTTCGAGGCCAACTCGGCACGGCAAGTGGATCCACAGTTAAGCAGTTGAACTATGAAGAGTGGCGAAAGATCATGCTATACGTGCTTACCAACCTTGATGAGCTGGACCCGTACATGGGGTAAGTTGTTATCTATCTTCATCCAATTCATCGTCACTTTCCAACACCATTCTTTTTGTTTCGTACAGTGAATTTCTTCATTTGTTCTCGAATGGACCAAGGCCTCTTTCTGATGCGGCAGCTGAAACCCTAATTGCAAATGGTGCGGGGCAAGGGAGGCCTGATTTCATTTCTTGGTTTCGACAAAAGGTACCGTCCTACCAAGGTCGTACTTAGTCTGACGTTCCAACTTGCTCTTACGTTCTGACCGTATAACGATATATCTTGCGTCGCCTTGCAGGCTCAAACCGATGCGTCTATGAGTCAAGAGCTGAGACAGGTTGCAAAAGGCTTTGACCGTAGGGTCAAGTCATTTAACGGTTACGACGTGAATGGATTTCGCTTCCACACATCAAGCTACGAGCAGAGTCGGCCCAATCGAAAAACCACAAATAGCGGTGTTTGTACTCCAGGCAATGACAACCGTGACTACTATGGAAGAATTGAAGAAATATACGAACTTTCATTTCACGGTGAAAAGCCTTTGAATCCTGTCATGTTCAAATGCCATTGGTTCGATCCTGGAAGAACGAGGTTGACACCTAATCTTGGGCTAGCCGAAATTCGACAGGATTCTGTCTATCCAGGCTCCGATGTGTATATTGTGGCTCAACAGGCCACGCAGGTTTATTACACGCCATACGCGTGCAAAAGCAAAGAGCATCTCTTGGGTTGGTATATTGTGCACAAGATATCACCACATGCTAAACTACCTCTCCCCAATGATGAGGATTATAACTTCAACACAAACACGTATGACGGTGAGTTCTTTCAAGAATCTGGGTTGCAAGGGACATTCACGATAGACTTAACTGAAGCGATGGAAATGGAAGTAGAGAATGATGACGAGGACGCTGGGGATGAGGTGGTAAATGAGAAGGACATAGAAATGCTAGAACGATTCCGTTTAGGCCAAGCAAATGAAGACGACGACCTGTCTTCGGATACTGAGGAGTACTTAGACATGGTTGACAGTGATGAGGAGACTCATGCTCCGGCTAATCCGGATGATCCAGATTATTTCTAATACATGTAATATTATGTTATATTTTTAGGATCTATTGTTTTATTTATATTGCACATATTTGGTTATGTTATTTCTAATACAACATTGCTTGTTCTTTTTAAATGCAGGAGGTCGAGGCAAGATGCCGGGAGGACGTCAGAGGCGGTTGAGTTGGTTGTACCGCAGCTCGCAGGCCGATGGGCCCTCGACGAGGAGTGGCCGCCGCCGGAGAGAGCCGTCTCCACAGGAGGAGGAGGTCGAGGAGGAGGTGCCGGCCACGCCCGAGGCCCAGCGGCAGGAGGAGGCACCATTGGCCGAGGAGGCAGAGGAGGAGGACGAGCAGGAGGAGGACGAGGCGGACGGGTGTTCGGGTGCCTCAGGGGTGTCCACGCCCTACTTGAGAGGCCCCGCCAGCCTCCCGGCGTTGCCGGCACGTGCCCGACGCCCAGTGATCATGCCCATCGGACAAAAGTACATGTTCTAACTACCTGTTCGTACGATGAGACTCAAAATAGAAATAGAAGCTAATAATCTTTTTTAATCACTTGTGCAGGGGATGGGACTTTGTGGGGCCTAAAGGCCGCAAACCCAACGGCGTCCTGGGTCTCCTGTGCCGCGAGCACTACCCCGGCATAGTACAGTATGCCGGGAGGCACGAGCCGGCCTACACCTTTGACCACTACAGCGTCGCCCCAGACCCAGACTTCCCCAACAAGGCGGCGCGGGTTAGAGTGGAGCTGTGGGTAAGTCTTCGTCAAACAATATCAAATTCATCATATTTTCTCTTTAATTACTGTCTCGCCTCGTATTGTGTCTGTATGCAGAACTACTTCAAGTGCGAGCCGGGGAAGGAGGCAGTGGCGGAGGTGACGGCTACCCGGGCCTGTAGGAAGCTCGTCACCGACATGATCTACGAGGCGAGACTGCAGGCCATCATCACCTACAACGCCACGGTCCTGGCCACGAGGGTGACGAAGGCCCAGGCGAGAGGCATGACGCTGGGCCGGGCGCAGTTCTTGCAGGTAAGTGTTTTCTTTTGAGATTAAGCTTTTGGTACTTTTCATCTAACGCTTAGACGTGAAATACTTGATGATGTGCAGATGATCCCCCAATGGTGCCAGTCGTTTCCCGAGTGCTGGGAGATGATCGTGGACCGGTGGCTCTCTGAAGAGTGGGCGGCCCACCACGCCGAGGCCCGGGAGGCGCGTCTGCAGATGCCAGGTGTACCACACCACCAGGGCAACCGCAACCTCGCCGAGTACGCACAAGCTTGGGTACGTAAAAGACTTTATCAATTTCTCGATCAAATGTTGCCTGATTGCTAATCATCTTGTTGTCTTCCTCGCAGTCGGAGGCACACGGTGGCCAGCCTTGCGGCACGGTGGCGGCATACGCCATGTCCCACAAGGGCAAGGCCACGGCAGCGGAGACCTCCTACAACCCCGACGATCCCGCCGATGCGTACACCAACTCCAGCGTCCACTCCCGCCTCACTGACTACTCAGAGGCGGCAAGGGCGGTCCATGGGGACGACTTTGATCCCGCCACCACGGACCTGGACGGGAGCATCGTCATGAGGATTGGAGGAGGGAAGAAGCACGGGCGATTCTGGCTTGGCGACGGCGTCATCGACACGGCCTCCACTCCCACTCTGTCCCAGCTCCGAGCACAGAGCACGAGCGGGAGCGTCCCCATACGCCCACGCCCGTCGCCTGCGCAGTCGCGGGTCGCCGAGCTCGAGGTTATTTCTATTTAACTCATCGTACATTGATCTTTAAATGTTTGCATTGTTCTAACATTCACTTTGTATTATCGCAGGCCCGCCTGGAAATAGAAAGACAGGAGCGCCAGGTGTCTGAGACCCAGATGCGGTCACAGATGTCGGCCCAGATGGAGGCTCAAGCTAAGCAGATGGCGGAGCTCATCGCCTTCATGGCCTCCCAGGGCATGGTCGTGCCTCAGACGCTCATGGCTCCTCCACTGCCGCCTCTGGATCCCGGAGTTGCTCTTGTGAGTATCAATACTTCAGTGTTTCATTTATTTCATTTTCTTGTCTAACATGACCTTTTGCAGCCTCCTTCGTCAGAAGGTTCGAACAACCGCCATGCTCCTGGATGGAACCCGACCGGGGGTCAAGCAGGCGACAGTTCTCAGGGGTGGCCCGGTTGGCCGGGGGTGTAGTAGATCTCCTCGTGTGTCACTGAAGTCTCATGTTGTTGAACTATGTGATGTGAACTATGTGATTTGAGGACATATATGTTATTGAACTATGTGATGTGATATATATATATATATGTTCTGTGACGTGAAATGTGATATATATGTGATATGTGATGAATGTGATATATATCTGTGTGATATTGTCGGAGAAAAGGAAAAACAGAACTGGAAAACAAAAAAACAAAAATTACCCAGCTTTGCCGAGGGTTGCTCTCGGCAAAGAGGCCCTTTGCCGAGGGTTTTGGCCATAGCCCTCGGCAAAGCTGGGGAGACAGAACGTAATTTCCAAGGCTTTGCCGAGGGCTTTGGTCATAGCCCTCGGCAAAGTCCGAGGTTTGCCGAGAGCCGGCTAAGATAGCCCTCGGCGAAGAGGTTCCAGAAAAAATATTCGAAATTTCTTTGCCGAGAGCTGATCCCGGATAACCCTCGGCACAGAAAAATAATAATAAAAAAATTATCGCTTTGCCGAGGGCCCGGCTCTCGGCACACGTAACGTCTTTGCCGAGAGCCGGCTTAGCCCTCGGCAAACCTACCGTCAATAGGGACAGCCGTTAATGACCACTTTTCTATGCCGAGAGCCAATCGGGCCCTCGGTAAAAGGTTTGCCGAGAGCCCGATAAATGGCCCTCGGCAAAAGATCCTTTGCCGTGAGGTTTTTTGCCGAGAGCTCTATGCCGAGGGCTGCTCTCGGCATAGGCTTCGCCGAGTGGCAGATGGTCTTTGCCGAGTGCTAGAGGCACTCGGCAAAGCCACCGTTTCCAGTAGTGTATAGTCTTATGTGCACTGTCTTTCAGCATTAAAAAACTGGAGATGCAATTCTGTATTTATTCAAAGACCATCAACTCTTTCTTACAAAAATCACATTCTATTACAACATTTTGTTATATACACCACTTTATCGGCCACAAATTACATCATAAGCATATAATAATTGATGATCTGTGCATCATCTTTCTTCTGCTCCTTTCTTCTGCAACCTGTCTTTGTTTCCTGTCTCCTTTAGAAGCTCGTTGTACTCCCCTTAATGAGCTAGAGTAGGTCGACCCTGTGCCATGCCTGCTATGCCTAGTGGAGTAGAAAGGGGAGGGCGTGCATGCTAGCGCTAAAGCAGTACCGGGAGGGAGCCTCCGGCGGCGGCCGAGCAGTACAGGAGATGCGTGCGGCGGCAGTAGAAGAATGGTGCTTGCACCGGAGGAGCACGACGGGGATGGCGCACACAGCGGAGTACGACGACCAGTGCCTGCAGCAATAGGACGACGACCATACGACACCGGACTAGTATGGAGAGGCCAGCGTACAGCGGTGGCCGGAAACAGCAGTGGCCGATTAGAACATCCAAGGGGGTTCTTTGTAAAACATGTGGGCGTGTAGATACCCAATTGGACTACAGTAGGACCCGCATAGAGTTTATGCACTTAAATAAGCAGTTTACAAGATTAGGGACCGGGATGACACGCTTAGACAAGATTAAGGACCGGTGGCGTATTTTACTCTTTTTAGTATTAGTCAGTATGTGACTTCTATTCCACTCAAGTGCTTTGGCATGCTATCATCTACACCATGGGTTTGTTCGGGACATTGGTGATTACAAGGGAGGACAACCTGTGAAGTACTTCTCAGTACTCTGCTTCGTCGAATTGGTCCTAATGAAATTGACAGATGCAAATCTAGCATGTATAATTGGAAGATTCACATCAGATTATTGTTGCACTGCGATACATATGTTCTTCCATTCAACTTCATGGAGTATGGGATATCGTTTTGGGGTCAAGCCGATTTTCAGGGGGGGGGGGGGGAAGGAATGTCAGGAACATGGGCCTTGATGCCGGACTTATAGGCAGGATACATGAGCCGACTTCAGATATCCTTTGGCGGAACAGGGGCAAGAGGATAGAGGACCGAGGCAGCAACAGAACGAGGCATCGAAGAGATATGAGAAACCAGACGCCACCTCCGCTCTTCGGTTCCTCTACTGCTACTAGTCATCTTCCTCCTCGAGATCCTCCTAGGTCTAAGGGTACTTCCCTTCTCTAGGTCTCTACTCCTTTCTCTCGGTTGCTCTGCTAATCGCCTAATCCGGACCTCCCTTTCCCCGAGGCCGTGTAATCTGATTGTATTCGGATCAAGTGGTTCTGAGAAGTAACAGAGAAGGGGTGTGTTAACACAGGTGTATGATGTTTGAAGAATAAATTGCACGTGTGTTAATTAGGTTCCCAAATCTAACTTTACTAGTACCTCTATCCTTAACCAATTTAATTTTAAATACATAAATCAATTAAATTTTTATATAAAATATATCTATGAGACAAAATAAGTATACTATTAAAAAATATATCTCTTCACAAATCTCATAACAATTATTTGATATATCTCTTGGTTTTGGTTTTAGCCCGGCCCAAAGAATGGTCGGATCCTGCAGCAAAGATGCCATGAGCCCACGGCCCACCAAGCGTGACCCCCATGCGACAGGCCACACGTCCACGCAGAGTGCTACAATAAGAGATGTGGTTTTGTATCAAAAAAAAAAACATGTAAAACGCTACATAAAAAAATTGCAAAATTTTGCAACTAAACACACCCTTATATAAAACGCACGTTCCCAATAAATAATGGTTTCACCTATCACATGCAATAACAGTTACCTTGTTATTATTGTATTATTTTATACATACCAAATGATCTATCTATCTAAACAATATCAAACGTGACATGTTGCGGGAGTACTGTACTGATGGTGGTTCTGGCAATTTGTTTAACTTCCTCGACGGGTGGTTCACCACGTCTATATCGCCGGTAATTATATGGTGGATACTCACCAATTTCTAACCTAAGAACCTCGAGTGCGTCCGCATTTTCAATGACATAGAGAAGAAATTCGAGTTGCCCTCTTGTTGCTTTGAATCCTGAGATCCATACGTCCTTCAAATGATTATATTTGCATTTACATTGCCCAAGGTCTTTTCGTCTCGGACCCCCTTGTGCAAGCCATAAATTGTAGCTACCAAAAAACTGCATGCAAAAAGAGTGAATAATCGTGAACAAACTAAGACAACATAATAATATGATATATAAGCATAAAGCACTAGTCAGGACTCAAGAGGCAAAACATACATGAAGCGGTATGGAAATTATTAAACGACATTTTGTACTGTACGTTTCTTCCCTCATGTAAAATAATAATAATAATATTTATATAAGGTTATATATTGTGCTGAAATATGCATTATTATAACAAAAATTGAGACTTTGTCACCAAATTAAAAACAGCTAGCACACGTTCATTATTAACAGTGCTCATCAACAACACTTGCAGAACAAATAGTGGAAACAGCTTTATTAATGTGCAAATTGGGGATGCATGTGTGCGCTTTGCCTTGTTGTGGGTGCATATAGCTGGACTTTGTGAAATTTTAGTTATATAAATAATGTAATCACTGTTTTTAAGGGGTGCATTATTTGCTGTACCCTAGTACGTTATATACTCCCTCCGATCCGTTCCAAATTATAATAAGAGGACTTGAATGGATGGTAAAATTACGAAACTTGAAAAAGAGAATATTATTACTACATAATATATTGTGTACTAATAATAGCATGCATGGATGAGAGATCGACTTACATGGACCTCCAGCTTTTCAATAAACGGTGCGGCTCTGAGGAATGAAACCGATGAATAAAGAAGCTTGGAAACCGCGTCGTCGTCGTTGTAATATGAAAGTAGCAACTGTAAATGCCGGAGATTGGAAAACCTTTTTAACGGTCGATCCCACGACCATGGTTTCTGATCGAGAGAGCGCGAGAATTAATTGATTTGAAAAACAGAAAAATAATTAATTACCATCGGTCTATCGATTGGTTGAGATTAAAAACAAAACATGAATGGAATATATAATTAGATACGGCACGGTACCTCTAGACATTTCAATCCAAGCCTCAAATTGGAGGTGAGGCTCTGCACGCCTGGAATACCATCGAGAAGGGATATGAGCACATGCTCCAAAACCACCAGGTGCAAGTAAAGATTTGCACTCTGCAGGTTGAGAGAATGGACAAGACGGATAGGCACCAAGCGTCCCTCGTACTCGAAGGTAGCCAGATTGGCAGCATTGATGTCGATCTTGCCGACGCGGCCGCATTCAACGCTGAGGTAGAGCAGGCTGGGCAGCGGAGTCGCCAGCGTGAGCTGATCGTCGACGACGCACCTGTCCACGCGAAGCCACTCCATCTTAGGGGACAGCAGGTGCTCCAGATCCTCCCTGGCGATGTGCAGCACCTGCAGATGCAGCTTCCTCAGGTTCGGGAAGAAGCAGCGGCGGCCTCCGGACGACGACGACGACGGTGGTGGTCTCAAAGAAACAAAGCTCAGGTGCAGCTGCTGCAGGCTGCTGCTTCCCCACCCGTAGCCGCCACCGTTGGCTGAAAGCTGAAGCTGCTGCCGCTGCCGGAAAGGAAACACGTAGAGATCCTGCTTCCGGGGCCGACAAGATCGTGGTCCATCGCTCTCCCACCAGGTTTCGGGCTTGAGATCCAGGGTTAGGTTCTTGGTCCGCGACGACGAGCAGACGGCGAATTCGACCCAGGCGTCCATGTGCCGCGCCAGCAGGCCGTGGGCGCCGCCGACGAAGTCGGTCCTGACCTCGAGCGTCTCCACGACGGCGCGGCTGCGGAGGTGCTTCTGCAAGACGCCGTTGACGTGGGGGATGAATCTCACCGCCTGGGTGGCCTCGCTCAGCTCGCGCCTCTCGCATTTGCAGATCGCTGCAGCGTCGAAGGTGAGCCTGGGGCACGCTGACCACTGACGCATGCATCGCCTCCACTCGCTTGACAGAACGCCGCATCTTGCAATCTCGTTTGCCGGCAGCTTGGACACGATCCTGTACAAAATGTCCTGCAGCATCGATCAATGCATGCATGCATGAAACAGTACGTTCGTTCATTCATAATACAAGATCGATCGAGCTGATTTTGAATCTATCTATCTATATATGTTTATATGTATGAACATACAGGTGGAAGATCGGTGATTCGAAGGCCTGTTGCTGCTGGCTTGTTGTTCTTGTCGTCGTCTAATTGGGTCACCTCGTCGTCGACTGACGACGATGCTGCTACGTCGGGGGACGACGAGAGGCGCCGGCGGCGGCGGAGACGACGAGGAAAACACCACATGTTGGCAAGCGCCGAGGGCAGCAGCACTCCCTCAAATACGATTGATCACGATGATGTATTCTCTATTTTCCAATCCAATCCAATCAATCAAAAAAGAAAACAACGACCATCTGATATATGATCGATCGGTTGCCTCCGATCCGATCCGATCTTGGTCCTGGCCTGCTGTGCGAACAGGCCGGATCGGAAGTTAACGACGGCAACCGTTTCGGATACAGGGACAGGGGTCGTATCGTATTCTACTCTGCTGCGGTCGCGCCACCTTGCCGGACTCGTTGGGCGCCGCCGTACGCTGCCCCGCCGGCCGCCGCGTGCCTCCCCGTCAAGTCGCAGTGGAAGATGCAGGGGGCCCGGGGGCGGCCCGGAACTGTCATGTTTCCGAAGCTGGCAACCGGATTTTACTTGGGCTGCCTAGTGTGGGCCACGTTTATTATAACGTAGTGTGGGCCACGTTTATTACGCTACATGTAAGGTTGAAAACGGACAGGATGAATCTCGTTCTGTCGGTAACCGTTTTTGTTTTTTCAGCAAAATATGAAAACGGATAGGATGCAGGGATCGAAAATGGTTGAGTGTTTTTCCGTTCGTATTTCCGGTATCCTGTTTACGGTCAGGATATTCTATTTTCATCCCGTTTTCTATTGAATTCAGAATATATCTGCTCAGAGTTCAGTCAATCCACGACCCAACTTGGCCCAAGCAGCACACACTCCTGCAGGCTGCCGCCTGTCTCCTGTTTGGTGCCATCGGCTGCCAACAGCCCGCTGCAACGAGTTGGATTCAAGACTGCACATGCGATAGGTTTACGCGCCATGACAACACGATTATATGCCTCAACCCAGCCCAAATGTATACGTACTTAAACGGTACATGTATGTATAGCTATCGTTGTTGTACGTACTAGCTAATAAGTTGTTGTTGTACGTATTAGCTAATAAGGACGTGCACAAAACACAGTTGTGGAATCATGAACTTAGTTGTGGATTGGATGTTTGTAGTATTTTTTTTTGAAACAAATATTTATTTGAATGTCCTTTAGTAAACACAACGACACATACTAATACTTACTAGTATATTGTCCATGCTAACGTTACGGGTGCAATAATCACAACTAATTTGTTGATAAATGTTAAAAAGAAATTTATGCTTCCACTAATAAAGAGTGCTCTCGTAGCTTGGTACATTAGCATTGGAGATCCGTACCTTGTCAACTTCGGGTGCTACGACAACGCAAGGTCATCAGGCACTCATATACCCGTCGTCGCATCCTCCGTGGATCTGGACGGAGTCCCTATCGACGAGGCCCGAGTTGTCCGACATGAAAATAGAACCCGCTAGTCTAGGCCTATATAGGCGAGTGGAGGCGTTGGCGGCGAAGTTGCCGTTGGCCAAAACTGTAGTCGTCCACCGGACTGGGAGGAGGCGGAGGCGCTCGATGATGACGGCGAAAGCCCGTGCTAACGCCACAGCGTCATTTCAGGGATGCGCATGAAAACTTAAATTTTCTATATATACACATTAGTTGAAAAGTCAAGCTTGCCACTGCTGATAAAACTTGAAATTTATATATACATATAGATCCAAAATTTATATATACACATTAATCATATGAACAATTCTACGCTTCCTCTGATTCCAAACTTGATAGTGAACATATCACTAAACGCCTTGCCATTGTTGATGGAACCTGATGATGATAACCTAGTTGCTCGGCAACACAACAGCCTCCACTTTTAGTGAAAGTACAAAAACAGGTTCAACATCTTGTAAAACATTATAATCCTTCTTAATCACGTCAAAAATCCTGTTAAAAAATGGTCCAGAATTTTTTTTTGCGGCTAATTAAAATTATTGAGAACCATACATTTTTAAAAAAATATATATTTTTCACCTTAACCATATAGGGGATTATATAAGCGCATCGGGTCTCGAGATTGCGACGGCCAACACGGAGGGTGGGGTAGGAGAAGAGGCGGCTATAAGAGCAAGTATAATAAGCTATTTTTAGCCGGCTGCAAGAGTCCACGTTAACAAAAAACACATCGTAGAGAGATTAGGGAGCCGACGATTCCCATCTCGTCCGCCTCCAACTCAAGGTACGAGAAAAATTTAATGCTCCCAGCCCTCTTGCAGCCCGCCACGAGTGAGACGTCGCCGGTATGTATATGGGTTTGCATGTGATGATATTAAATGCTTGTATTTTAATATAGTACACCTTCTAGCCGGCTTATTGTACAGGTTGACTGTGTGATTAGCTGTAAATGATGTGACAACTTCTCTCAGCCGGCAGCGGGCTAAACCATTAGCCTTGCTCCCGGCGTGGGGAGAGGAGCCACGCCACGTGGGTGATAGGATCGCGGCGTCCTCGCTTTGGTTTACTAAGGGTGTGTTTAGTTGGAAGAATTTTGGGTGTAAAGTTCATGTAGCACTTTCGTTGTTATTTGACAAACTTTGTCCAAATATGAACCAACTAGACTCAAAAGATTCGTCTCGACATTTACAAACAAACTGTGCAATTAGTTATTTTTTTACCTACATTTCATACTCCATGCATGCGTCTAAAAATTCGATATGATGGGAAATCTTGTAAATATTTTGGATCTAAACATGCCCTAAGAAGAAGCAAATAGGTCCCTAATTTAAAAGATAACATTAGCAATGTCAAATACAACATGATAAACACATACAACTTCACCTTGGATAGATTCAAAAAAAACAGAAATAGGATCTCCATGCTCTGAATAAATAGTAATTGTCAACATCCTTGCCTGTGCTAACTCTACATTCATTTCTAGAAAAAAAAAATAAACTAAAATATATGACAGGGTGTCGGGGGTCCACAAAAGGGGTAACCCCAATCAACGCAAACAAATAGGTTAAACCTAGAACACCAATTAATAACAAACCTAGCAAATCTAACCTTCTAAAAAACCAACCCCTCGAGGCCTGCAACGCTGGCCCGCCAGGCCTCGGGCGGACACTCGTTCTCCGTCTCGCCCGAGCCCTCAAGCCAGGCCTCAGGCGAACGCTCGTTCTCCGTCTCGCCCGAGCCCTCCAAGCCGGGCCTCGGGCGAACGCTCGTTCTCCGTCTCGCTCGAGCCCTCCGAGCCAGGCCTCGGGCTGGCGCACCATACTAGCCCCATACTGCGCATTTAATACATCCACCTACTCCAATCACGTCCCCAGCAACCCAACGTGTACCACAGTGAACTAGGGCAGAGTCAAGCCTCATTTTCACCGTAAGCATGGGTGAAAAAGCACCAGTACAACACTGTTCGGCCATACCACGCACTGTAACACACTCGAGCTTCACCCCGAGGCCTGGGTTCCCGTTGTACGCCCGGGCGTTCCGGGACTTGCCCATACCTGCGGGGGCTCGAGCCTCCCATAGGCGCCACCTCGAGGCCGGCCCTGCGCCCCACGAGCCCTGACTGCTTTCATGCTATTGGAAGACAGGTACCCCAACACCCGGAGGGACTCTGCCACGTCCTGTACGAGCCGGAATGGGTGCTGCACGGCCCCCACGTCGCCACGCCTCCGCATCCGCGCCCGGGATGGAGGCCACGCTTCAAGGACGCCTCAACAGCAACCCCCACGTCGGCTCCAGTATCTTCGACAAGACATAATTCCTACCCTCCGTCGTATTGGGCATTGTACATCCCGACTCCTGAATCATTCCTGTGTAAACCCTGGCCTCCTCTTGTTCTATAAAAGGGGACGCCAGGGCCCTTCGCGCGAAGAGGACATGACGCGAGTCAACGGTTACACAACTCCAAGAGACAATACACGAGTCCACACACACACATTCGAGTCCGGACTCCGGTCCACGCTCATTGAGTTTGTATTCGCCCCTGTACAAGCACTTAGGTGCAAGTAATACAAGAACCTCCTCCCTCGCTGGACGTAGGGCCTTCTTTGCCCGAATCAGGATAAATCCTTGTGTCATCTTTCATCACCATCCAGGAAGAGAGCACGCGATCATATTACTCGTTGGTGTCATACCCCCGGGTTTGAAACACCGACAGTTGGCGCGCCAGGTAGGGGCCTTCGCGTGTCCGAGCCGGTTTCTCGTTGTTTTCTGGATGGCTTCATCCCCTCCTTCCTTCTCGACTGGCGCCGTCGTCTGGTTCGGGAGCCTCGAGTTCCTGGCCACCGGCAGCGGCAACGAGCTGACCCTGCTCTCCACGGAGAGCCCGAGCGGAGGGCGTGCCACGCCACCCCGCGCGGGGGGCGTGGTGCGTCGCCCGCACCACCGCGCGTCGCCACCTCGTGAGCGGCGCTGTCGTCGCCATCGTCGTCGGGCACAGGCGGTGCCCGCGGCGTACGCCCACTTCCCCGCGACCGGCGCAGGCTCCCCGAGGGGGAACCTGTCCGGCGCGCGACCGGAGACTTCAAGGGCGCGCTCGCACTCTCCCAGTGAGTTCGCGTTCGTCATGCGCACGGACCGGGAGCCTGGCCAGAGGCCCCCGAGCCGTGCTCCGTTGACACCGCCTGGCTTCCTCCCGCACGAGGTGTACCGTGCTCGACGCCAGCGGACCCCCGTTCGGCCTCAACAGCTCCGCAGCTGTCTACACCCACCACCTCGACGAGCGCCGTAAGGACCGGGCGGCGGCAGAATGGGAGGAACGTCCGGGCGTGATCCTACGAGCCACCACCGACCTGTCCGGGGACGTTGCGCCACGTACCGACAAAGCTCTTCGTCTGGCCGCGACGCCGCCCGCAACGAAGTCAGAGGGCGCCAACGGGTCCTCCTCGAGGCCTAACCTCGAGGCCCTGCGACGCCGCCAACGACTGCGCAAGAGGGCGCCAACGGGTCCTCCTCGAGGCCTAACCTCGAGGCCCTGCGACGCCGCCAACGATTGCGCAAGAGGGCGCCAACGGGTCCTCCTCGAGGCCTAACCTCGAGGCCCTGCGACGCCGCCAACGACTGCGCAAGAGGGCGCCAACGGGCCTTCCTCGAGGCCTAGCCTCGAGGCCCCACGACGCCGCCACCAGCAACAACGCCGTGGGGCTCTCCCCTCCCCGGCATCAGGACGATAGACGCAAGACCATTTCGAACAAGGAGGAACAGCATCCCTCTCCGTGATCAAAAAGCTACGTTCCTCTTTCTAACGTTTGGTTTTCCGTTCTGTTGCTTAAAAAGGCCAACGTTTGCGAAAACAACGATTAAAATGCCCGCGTCCGCGTTTGCTTCATCCCGAATAAGAACCAGAGGAGCAAGGGACGCGGGTCGGGTCTTGGGGAAAGCGGACCGGGTCCCGGCCGCCTGACGCCTCCGACGGCTAACGGCACCGGCCCATCCGCAGAACCGAGACACGGCCCGCAGATCGAGCTCCTCAGGTTCAAGTAAAGGAAGAAACAAACGCGGGCACGCTAAGAAAAAAACACAAGCCTACGGCACTGTCGCTCCGTTTTCCAAAGTCATGACAAACCTCGAGGGACGGCTGACCCTCAGGGGTCATGCGAAAGCAGGCAAGGAGCGAACCTATCGCCTGCGAAAGGCTACGATCTCCTTTGCCGACCGCACCAAGGAGCACGACGTGACAATGGGACGGAAACGCGGGGCAGAGGCTAAGGAGAAGTTTTCGTAAAATCAACTAGAAGGACGCAGTGTTCTTTCCTTGATTAAACTTCAAATAATCTAATACAGAATGTGCAGGAAGCCTTGGCCACCCTGGATCAACTTAACGGGGCCCGGGACGTGGCGCTGTTGCATTCGGTCGAGTACCCGTGAAACCTCCAACGGGACCTCGACGGTACTACATCTGAGGCCACACAACCAAGGAGTTCAGTCAATCTCCCCCGACAATCCTGAGCCCGACTCCAGCTCGGAACATCGAACAGCTACGTCGTTTTCTATCCCTAAAGCCTCGAGGCTTCGTACATTTCTCGTATTTTGTACAAACATTGCATCATGAATGAATAAAAGTTCGTTTCCAAGTTCTTTATTTCATTCAAAACAGAGGTAGCCTCGACTCTGTCCAATCAGAGTCAAGACTCCCTCGGGGGCTAACCAGGGGATCCCCCCTTAAGTTCCTAAAAACCTCGCACGTTTCTTTCTAAACTCGACGTTATTTTATTTTTCTATGCCTCAAACGCGCCTCACGACTAAGAAGAAAACACCTTGGGCTCCCTAAGGGTCAAGGGTGTCGAGACAGGAGCTCGCCTACGCCCCCGGGCTACGGTACCTTCACTCGCTCCCACCCTCGAAGGACTCAAGTCTGTGTCGAAAACTTAGTCGAAGCAAAACTCAGGCAAAGAAAAATAAGTAAACTCGAGCGCAAAGATGTTTCAATATCATCTCGGGCTCTCACCCCAAAAGCCCTTGAAGGAGTCTTTCCCACTCCTCCGAGGCCTCGGGGGCTATCAGGAGAAGGGTCTCTCCGACCCGACGTCCAACGCCCCCGAGACTTACGTTTTCGCTCGCTTTTTCAAAACAGGCAACAAGGGGCGAAACGCGAAAATGTTTTTACATTAGGCCTCGAAGGCCGCGAGCATGTTCTTTCTTACAAAAATATCCTCCCACGTAGGACACAACGCAAGGGCCCGGAGGCCCAAACTAACTTCGTCTCAACTCTTGAGGCTCGTCCGCAGGAGCAGTCACCGAGGGGGCCTCAGGAGCCGAGGACGCTGCTGGGGGAAGCCCCACGTCCTCTTCAAAGAACCGAGCCAGGGCCTCCCCAGGGGCCTCGACGGCCCTGGCGAACTCCGCGATCTCCCGCTCAGCTTCGTCTTCATCGTCCGGCAGGATATATCCTTGGCTGACGGCGTCGAAGTTGAGGCCGTCGTAGTGGCTGGAGATCACGGCGAAGGCCCGCTTCACCCCAAGATGCAGGGCACCGCGCACCCGGTCATCCACCTGACCCCTCAGGGCGGCCAGACGGCTGGTCAGGGAGCTCCCCGACTGACCATCTGTGGTCCCGAGGGACGCGCAGGCCTCGGCAGCAGCATCTTGCAGAGCCTGGTGATCCGAAGCCTCAGCCTGGTAAACCGACTGCAGGGCGGCCGAGGCCTCCTCGGCCTCAGCAAGCTTCCCCTTCAGCTCTACAGAAGATCGATACAACTCGTCAAAAGAAAAAGAAAACGCAATGAGGAAACCAAGAGACCTGCGGAACAAAAGGTCACCTTTCGCCACACCCTCCCACTTCTGGGCGTCAGCGGCCAACGCCTCAGCAGACTTCCGAGCCTGCTCGAGCTCCGTGCTCAGGGCCCGCGCTTTGGACGCCTCCTCGGCAGCTTGAGCACGAAGGGCCTCGGCCGCCTTCTCGGACTCCTCCAGCCGCGACGCCAAGATCTTAGCCTTCTCCGCCTCTCGGGCGGCGTACTCTTGGGCCTCGGCAACCGCGGCGGTTAGGTCTGAGCAGCGGACGCTCAGCCCGCCCGCCTCGGTACTCTTCTCGGCAAGCTGCTTCTGGGTGCGATGGAGCTCAGCGCTCGACGTCTGAAGCTGCTCCCAGACGCGGCTCTCCCGACAGAGGAAATCCGACTTGGCCCGAGAGGCCTCCATGAGCTCCTAAGGTGGATAATCAACCAAACATTAACCCCCCTTTTTACGACAAAACGGGAAGAAGAGGATCCCGCAAACAAGGTTCCTCACCTGGACGGCCCGAGGGAGGTCCCTTTCCACCATCGTCAGAGACGTCTTCAATGACCGCGTGAGGAGCGAGCCGAGCTGCCCGAGGAGGTTCCAGTTTCCGGCCTCGGGGGCATCGTCGAGGACGAATACCAGCTCGGCCTCGGGATCAGATGGATCCCTCCACTCCACTCGAGGACCGCCCCAGGCGGGAGAGTGACCTCCCAAGCGGGCAAGGGCCGAGCTTTCGCCCCCTCCTCCGACCTCTGGCACCGGCAGCCTCGGCGGCACGCTGGTAACCTCGCCCTCCACCTCTGCTTTCCCACCTTTTGGGGAAGTCTCGTCAGAAGAGATGTTATGGATCTCCTCCGGCAAGCGCGACCCCTGAGGCAGGACGTCGGCCCCAGCCTCGGGCGCAGCGGCCTGGGACGGCTCTGCCTCAGCCGCCTTAGCGGCCTCGACTTCAGCGGTCGAGGCCCCCAGGGCGCCTTCATCCCTCGACGCCCCAGAAGCAGGGTCCTCCTCTGGCGCCCCACCAGAGACCGGGGCCCCCTCCGGGGACTTGATAATTTCGGGCGTGACCACCGACCCGCCGGACCCCGGCAGTGGTGGCGTCACGGACGGTGCCACCACCGCACCGGCGGAGGAAGTCGCGCCCACTTTCAGCGCCTTCCGAGGGCGGAGGGATAAGGCCTCCACGGACCGCTTCCCGCTGAGACAAGAGAAGAAAGATACGCGTCATGAAGAATAAATCCCCACACGAGCAAACATGACGAGCAAGCGACGAGTGCTTACCCATCCCTTGGCGCCCTCCTCGCAGTGGGCACGGGTGAGGTCCGCAGCCGTGGTGTCCCTGCAGGGGGAACCCCGGTCGGGGGAGGCGGGAGCTCCGTCTCGAGGGTCCCCGTCAAAACCCCCACCAACGGCGACGTCGACGGGCCCTGAGTGGACCCATCGCCCCCCGGGGCGCAGAAGCCTCGCCACCCGCGCCCGGGGCAGGAACAGGGCTCTTCCCCACCGCCTACGCCCCGGGCGCGCCCTTCACGGGGCTCGCCAACCGGACCGACGAAGGGTCCACGTCTGGGAACCCCGCCAGGGGCTCGGAATCCCCCTCCGAGCCCTCCTCGTCTTCATCATCGGAATCCTCCTCCGTTGGGGAGGACTCTTCCGGCTCACCATGGAGCTTCTGTTGCCGCCGACGCCTCTCCAGGTCGTCACGGTCCTTCCGACGCTTAGCCCGCCTGGTGGTCCTGTCGTCCTTTCTCTTCTTCCTCTCCTCGGCCAGGCGCCGCCTCTCCTCCCTTTCCTCAGGAAGGGGAGGTTTCGAGGCGCTGACCCCCTGTAAACCCTGCAAAGAGAAGGAAGTAAGGATCGAACACGAAAAAAGAAAGCTCCGCAGCAACACGCCCACAGGATCGATCCCCTTACCAAGATGATGTACCCGCGGAACGGGCGCATCGGAATACTGAGCAGTTTGCTCGCATCCTTCACCTCCTTTACTGCATCCCTCGCCCGGCGAACGAGCTCGGGATAGGCGACCGGGGACGCCCTCATCTGGCACTCCTGCAGAAGAGGCGCATCGTCCCTCATCTTCGCCATAATCAGGGGCCGGTTCACCAGCGGCAGCACGCACCGCTGGTGGAACCAAGCCACGACCATCCCGGCCGTAAGACCCGCCTTCCGCAGCCTCGACAGGGCCTCAAGTAGCGGGTCGAGTCAACTCTGCCTCTTGTCGACGACGCCGTAGTTCCAAAGGTCCGGCCGCGACTCGATGACGCGGACGGTGTACGCTGGCAGCAGCCCGTCGTCATTGCGAAGGTAGAACCAGCCCATGCGCCAGTCCTTGTTCGAGGTGGCCGCCTGGGACGGGATGTACAGGCCCGACCTATGCTGGCGAACGGAGAGCACGCAGCTCCCCGACCTCATCAATCTTCGCCGACCCTCCGAAACCGCCTTCGTGAAGAGCTCGCCCCGGAAGAGGTGGATCCAGAGCTCCCAATGAGGCTTGATCCCCAGGAAGCCTTCGCAGACGGTCGTGAAGATGGCCGCCTGTGAAATAGAGTTGGGGGCAAGGTGATGCAGCTCGAGCCCGTAGTAGAAAAGAAGCGCCCGAAGGAACCGGCTGGCCGGTACCCCGAACCCACGCTCGTGGAAAGCGATGAAGCTGACCACGTAGCCGTTCGGGGGCCTCGGCTCCTCCTCCGGACCGGGGGCGATCCACTCCGGCCTTTCGGAGCCGGAAAGGCCCCGAAGAAGACCTCTCTGCACCAGCTCCGCTAGCTTCTCCAGGGTGGCGGCAGAAGCGCCCCACGGCTCAGCGGCGTCGGCCATCCCGAACGACAGAAGGCGGAGGCGCAGATGTCGCAAAGAGGAAAGGTCGATCTCTCTCTCTCTCTCTCTCTCTCTCTCTCTCTCTTCTCTCTCTTCTTTGCCTCTCAACCCTCTACTCCGCCGCTGGCCCGGTCTCTCCCTCCCCACCTCTGCTTCTGTGCGGCTGGACGGAGGAGGAAGACGAAGGAGTAAGGGGTACGAGCGAATGAGGAAAGGAACCGCTCCGAAATCCCCAAGGGGTGCATTTATAGGGTGAAAACCAACGGCCAGATCCCGGTCAATCACTATTCACCCGCATTTAATGCATTGCACGCCAGGAGATCTCATGATTGCGAGAGTCCCCTCGATACGAGTGCGCACGCAAGCATTAAATGCCTGGTCGTGGGCCCTTGCACACGTCCGCAACGGGCGCCGCCCACGACCCTAGGAAGCCGCCTAAAAAGGCGCGCCCGCCGCTCCGACGGAAGAAGTAACCTGCCTCTGGCTCCTTCCCAGCGAAGGAACCCAGGGCACCGAGCCCGTTACGATCCAGGGGTTCGAAGGCCGACCCCTCCGAGGGTTCGACAGCCGCCCCAGGGTAACAGAGTCAGGAACGGCCACGGATGCGCCTATCGCATGGCCCGAGCCAAGCCTGAGCACGACCGCTCAGGACATCCAGAGTCGTATCCGAGGCTAGCAGGGCGGTCTCAAAGCGGGACCCCAGCGAAGGGAGGCAACTAGCCCTCGGAACCAATCGAATGGTTCTGGGCCCTGAAACTGTCCTCTGGCTCCATGTGTGCGCCTCCAGGCCCCTAGCCGACCCCTATCGAACGGGGCACGGGGCATGCGCTTGGATTTACCTGTTAACAGCTCATCAGGGATGCCGTGGCCGATACCTGCCGATGGTAGCGCGGCGTCGCCACCCCTCTTCCTTGCGAAAAGGATGCGTGAGGGTCAAAAAACCAAGACGAGGCCGCCTCTGACCGACCCTTTGCGAAAAAGGGCTCTGGGGCTCGCCTCGCACCCGAGATAAGGTCGAAAAAACCTTGGACTACCCCCAATCCCAAAGCCATCGATCGGCAACCAAGGGGCTCGGGGGCTCGGGGAATACGACTAATCTCTTTTCTTTGTGTGAACATGAGATTTTTAGGCCTCGGGCGAACGCTCGTTCTCCGTCTCGCCCGAGCCCTCCGAGCCAGGCCTCGGGCGGAGTCTCCCACGACAGAGGAAAGGTAACCGCACACGTTTAATGCGCCCACCTAACCACGTCTCGAGCCGGTTGACAGGTACACGCGGCGACATCCTATTCGGTCAACTACCGAGGCCCTCCGCGGCCGCCGCTCCAACTTCACGCCCGCCGCCCTGGCGCCGCGATCTCCACTCCCTGACGGTTTCCGCCTAAGAAGGCACGCCCAACGGGCAGAAGGATTCCCAGACGACGGAGGCTTCTTCACGAAGGTAAAAACGGGCCCCGGCCCTAAGTCTCGAAGCAGCGAAGGCTGGCCCTCGAAGAGGGTTCGACAGCCGGCTTCGAGCACCCGAGTCAGGGACACCAAGGGGCGCCACTCGCAGCATCGCTCGAGGGCCAAGCCCTCGAGGCCCCTCACGTGTATCCAAGGCGGGGAGCTCGACGTGCAGTGAGATCCCCTCGGAGGGAGGCATCGAGCCACCGGATCCTATCGAATGGACCCGGCACTCCTACAGACTGAGCACCCATGCTTTATGAGATCGCCTCTGGGCTACAGTCGACCCCTATCGAACGGGGCACGAGGTCTCACTTGGATTTCCCGTTATCAGCTCACCAGGAACCTCGATACTCGCCCGCTCGTGGTAGTACGAGGCATCCCCCCTCGCATCCGATCGAAAGGACTCGCGGGATGACAAGCCAGGGCAACCGGCGTGCCGGACAGCTCGAAGAGTCGGCCGGTCGGTTCAGCCTGGCACCCCTTGACGAAAGAGGGTCTAAAAACTCGGGGGCTCGACACTCCCGAACCTAAAAAACGCAACTAACACTCGCAAAAAGCCCACGAGGGAGCTCTAACCACTCCCCCGTGGCCTCGGGGGCTACACCCGCGGGTGTCGCTTGCACGACACCCACGGAATCAAAACGACCAAACCCTCGAGGCCAGTTAGCTAACCCTCGAGATCCCAGTCGGGAGCCCCTGCTCGAGTGCAAGCACTCGAACAAGGGCTCGGGGGCTACTGTCGGGGGTCCACAAAAGGGGTACCCCCAATCAACGCAAACAAATAGGTTAAATCTAGAACACCAATTAATAACAAACCTAGCAAATCTAACCTTCTAAAAAACCAACCCCTCGAGGCCTGCAACGCTGGCCTGCCAGGCCTCGGGCGAACGCTCGTTCTCTGTCTCGCCCGAGCCCTTCAAGCCGGGCCTCGGGCGAACGCTCGTTCTCCGTCTCGCCTGAGCCCTCCAAGCCGGGCCTCGGGCGAACGCTCGTTCTCCGTCTCGCCCGAGCCCTCCGAGCCAGGCCTCGGGCGAACGCTCCGTACTAGCCCCATACTGCGCATTTAATACATCCACCTACTCCAATCACGTCCCTAGCAACCCAACGTGTACCACAGTGAACTAGGGCAGAGTCAAGCCTCGTTTTCACCGTAAGCATGGGTGAAAAAGCACCAGTACAACACTGTTCGGCCATACCACGCACTGTAACACACTCGAGCTTCACCCCGAGGCCTGGGTTCCCGCTGTACGCCCGGGCGTTCTGGGACTTGCCCATACCTGCGGGGGCTCGAGCCTCCCATAGGCGCCACCTCGAGGCCGGCCCTGCGCCCCTCGAGCCCTGACTGCTTTCATGCTATTGGAAGACAGGTACCCCAAGACCCGGAGGGACTCTGCCACGTCCTGTACGAGCCGGAATGGGTGCTGCACGGCCCCCACGTCGCCACGCCTCCGCATCCGCGCCCGGGATGGAGGCCACGCTTCAAGGACGCCTCAACAGCAACCCCCACGTCGGCTCCAGTATCTTCGACAAGACATAATTCCTACCCTCCGTCGTATTGGGCATTGTACATCCCGACTCCTGAATCATTCCTGTGTAAACCCTGGCCTCCTCTTGTTCTATAAAAGGGGACGCCAGGGCCCTTCGCGCGAAGAGGACATGACGCGAGTCAACGGTTACACAACTCCAAGAGACAATACACGAGTCCACACACACACACATTCGAGTCCGGACTCCGGTCCACGCTCATTGAGTTTGTATTCGCCCCTGTACAAGCACTTAGGTGCAAGTAATACAAGAACCTCCTCCCTCGCTGGACGTAGGGCCTTCTTTGCCCGAACCAGGATAAATCCTTGTGTCATCTTGCATCACCATCCAGGAAGAGAGCACGCGATCATATTACTCGTTGGTGTCATACCCCCGGGTTCGAAACACCGACACAGGGGTAGTTTGATTAGATGCAACTCTGAAGCATAGAAATATGTGGCAATGGGTACCTGATCTGTAACTCTGAAGCATAGAAAATAGGTGGCAATGTGGACTTCAGATTCTAACAGATACATCCAGACAAACTACATCTTACAAATAACTTTGATTAGATGCAGCCAGCCAGACAGTTCACACATACTACGGTACGGTTAGCTTGAATTGTGGGTTTGATTTGCGAACACGAAAGAATCATGAGGTTCTGAAATTGCATATGTCCCATGTCATGGAAATAATAAGCATAGACAATAATCTGACCATACCATTCTCCAGTGCTTCCAGTGCTCTGTGAAGTACCAAAATCGGCTCATTGCAAGGATCAGCACCCCAATACATCCTTCCACTGTCACCGTTCCCAACACTCCCCTCACCAGCACTAAACCCGGTCGATCTGCCCACCATACTACTGCCATTGCCTCTGCAGCGACCCGTCGATCGGATCTCCTGGCTGAACTGCTCCTCGTCACCATGGCCACAGCACCCACAGAAGACCTTGCAAACACCATTGTGTTCGTCGGCACCCGGCTGCTGCCGGGCCTTCACGGCGTTGGAGCTGCAGAGGCCAGACTCAACGTTGGACCTCGAGCAACCAGCCTCGGTGGAAATGGGAACGGCGGCGCATGGGCGCAGCCTTTCCCGCTCACGCGGGGAGAGCACCACCGAGGCGTGGTCGCAGCGCGGGAGCAGCACGCGCGGCACGCTCGCGGTGGAGGACCTGCTGCTCCCATCCTCGCTGTTGCCCGCGCCGACGGAGAAGCCGAGGCCCAGGCCCGATCTCGGCGGTGGAGACAGATCGAGGCGGGACTCGGCGGAGGCGGTGGAGATCTCAGACTCGGCCTCCGGCCACAGCGGTGGCGGCGGCGGCGGCGGCTGTCGTGTCGTGCTTGCCCCTAGGCGCGCCGGCGGCGGCGAGGGGCAGCCAACACTTGTGGAGCTGCGCATCGCCCTCGCCCCCGCCGCCAGTGCTATCCCTCAGTCGTTCCTGGTCACGCCGGATACGCCGCCAGCGACGGAGGCCGCAGCCCTTGGCGGTGGCCGTCGCGGGGGACGGGGAGGGGAAAGGCTTGGTCTTGGGAGCAACCACCGCCTCTGGCCGGGGACACAATGGGGAAGAGATGCCCGTCGCGGTGATCTCATGTGGGGCAGAGGAAGGGGAGAGGAGGAGTCGGCCTTCCGTAATTTTTATTTTGTTGGAGAGGTGAGTGAGGGATGAGGGATTATACCATACATCTAATACATCTAATCTTGTCTGTTAGATGTGAGTGAGCAAGGAGAGAGAAGGTCATGAATTAAATGTGGATCGTCAATTTTTATGGAGTTGGTTTTCTGGGTATAATTTCGTGTGTGGACTTAGTAAGGCCATCTCAGCGGGGGACGTTTTCTGGGTGGACTTAGAATAGATCTATAATGGTGCATTAGTAGGGTAGATAGATAGATGTGTGTCTATCTATATTTGAGCTGTCATATGCGCATGCAATTCCGACTTAGATTTTTAATGTCAGACGATGTATTGCCTTGGTACATGGTAGTAGGATTTTCAATTGCTTTATGTCATTTATTTGAATTTTTATGCAACAGTATATAATATTAAAGTTGTAGATTATTAATTTATCTGCTAACTTGTTAAATTTCATAATTTTTGGACATAAGTATTTGGAGATATAAAATATGATTCTTGTTTCAATTCTTAAGTAGTTTTTGATGTCTGTTCTTAACAACAGTTTAGCCAGGAAGGATAAAAAGATAAGCTCTTCACGAAAGTTGCAGGCTTTGTTTTGTATATTCTAAAAAGAGCATTTTTTTTTTTACTATCATACTATTTATGGATTGAAAGATACAAAAAAGTCAAAGTGGCACTGCTGCAATTGGCTTGGTTCTTTGTTCATGTTTTGCTCAGATGTCACGTTGGGGTGTAAGAGCGCTTTACCTACTATATCTACTTGTTAGCGTGAGTTCTTTTTTCTAGCCTTATTAGCATCTCCAACAACTCTCTATTCTTATAAATTTGGTAAAAGCACAAATATTCTTCTCCAATAACTCCCTAAATGAACTTGCTATCTTTTCCAACTTCCTATTCCTCTATGCCGCACGCGTAAATTTCCGCGCGCGGAGGTGAGGTTGTTATCCCGTGATTTCACCGTAGCGGCTCTCGCGCGCTGTTCCCCCACCTCTCCTAGCGCAAAATCTTTTCCCCTCCTCTCCGGCGGCAACGCAGATCGGCCTAACTGGGCCTAGTTTTTTTATTTTAGCAAGTTCGAATAACAAATTGTTGGAGGGAGGTCTTTTTTTACTTGTCAAATGAATTAGCAAGTTGCTAAAACTCATGATATACCAAGTCATTTTTTCCAACTTGTTGGAGATGCTCTAACACTATTGAAGAAGATGGTAGTGTCATGGATCGCACCTAGAACAACCGTCCCTTCTTTGGAGACAAGTCAAAATAATGGTGGTTTGCTACAAGTTTTAACTTGTCATTTATTCCACCTCTAGCTTAAAAGTTCGAAATCATGTCTGATATAATTTGGCCTTTCAAACCATGTTTTAATCATTCCGAACTGTCTTCTATGTGTTTCTAGAAGGGTGGAAAGGTAGCAACACAACTCGATATATTCATGTCATCTTTTAGTGTGAAAAGTTTTTTTTTTGAAGGAAAACTTTTAGTATGAAAAGTTGTGTTGTAATATACTAGAACTCAAGAAAGTTTTGTTTCTTGATTTACCTTAACTTAGGATTGTTATTGTTACTAGGTTGTTTTTTTTGTTAGACTTTAATTTGGCTGATGTTGATATGTTCATTATGTGCTTATTTGTATCCCTTTATATTGTCGCATCAGTGTTTTTTATATTTTAAGAGGAGATTGTGTCGGGAATAATGTTCGTCCTAATTTCTTTTCTTTTGGTGGCATCTTAAGCAAGAAGGGTTGTTTGAGGTTACATTATATCAACTTGGCAGACAAAGCATAAACAAGATATACCTAGACACCAACTTGTAACTCAATCTGTAACCCTATCTTCTGAATTATATAACGAGTAGAGACCTCCTGATCGAGAGATCAAAAGACACATCAACTCCCCTGCAACCCCTAGCATACAATGCAAATAAAGAGATTTGCTATATTTCAGGCGTCTGAAATATAACATCTTTTCAGGCGCCTGAAATATAACATCTTTTCAGGCAGCGACTACAACTTTCAGATTTCTATTCAATGGTCTAATTAAATCTATTAGCACAAATTATAATAAACAAATGATAAATTTTTTTCTATGGAAGGACAAAGACAAAACTATTCAGACACCTGAAACATAGAAAATATGACAAATGAAAGCAATAAAACTTGCTCCATGTATACACACTAGAAAGTAGAAATAGGTTACCACGTACTGCACATACCTCTGAATCGATATAAATCAGTGAGTGTCATGTGCTACAGAAAAGCTTCTTATTATGGCCAACAACTTGGATGGGAGAATATCAAATAGAACCCTGCCGGACGTGCTCGTCATGAATCTCCAAGCTACAGAAAAGGTTGACCATGAGAATCCACTAACTTCGATCGGGAGCAAGAAGGAATCGAGAGTGCCGAATAATGAAGGGTTTTTTTTTTTTTTGCAAACTCAGATGAAGCAAAAAAAAAAGTGAAAGTATTATATTTATACACACACTACTCGCCAAGAAGTACGGGTTTTTTATATTAACAACATTTTTATTTAAAATTATTTATATATGTCTAAATATTACCAAAGCCTCTGGCCAACCACAAGAGCCAAAACGGAGGGTTTTTTTTATATATATAAATAAGGTATGCATAGGTAGCGTTGTGACTTGTGAGAGGGCACATCGCGCTGGACTAGTGTACTGGAGCATAGCTAAGACCTTAAGTATAGCACGAAACCGACTGTATAGTAGTGCGATGACACACGTACGTACACATGGAAAACCATATATACATGATGACATATACGGAGTACTCCCTCCGTCCCTAAATAAGTGCCGTTCTCGCTTTCCGGGAAAAAGTTGCCGGCAATTATATATTAAAATATATTAATATTTATGTTAAGTAATTACTATCATCGGAAAGATCTTTACATCTAGTTTTTTAACAAAATTATTTGGAGATGTAAATATTACACATATTTTGTACAAATTGAGTCAAACACATGGCACGCACACCAACGGCGACACTTATTTAGGGACGGAGAGAGTATATCAGATCACTTGGTGATCCAGTAGCATAGATGCAAATAAGGCAAGAAAAACTAAAGCGCTGCTCGATCGATTTGTGGGGGAAGCAAAAAAAAGCACAACGGCCCCGCATGCATCATGCATGTTCGTTCTGAACTTGGAAGCCATAATGCCTGCCTGTGCATATGCATTCGTGTCGTTCTGCTGCTTCTTGAGTGGGCGAGTGGCCAAGGCAAACTCAAGACAAGTAGACAACCAGCTTCTACACACGCGACGACGTACGGTCTGCTAGCTATAGCTACTTAGCTAGTGCTAGCGCTAGTGCTGCTACTACGCACGCACGGCGCTACGATCGCTTTCGCGAGACGCGTAGGCGTGCAGTTTTGTAAAAGGCCGGCCGGCCGGATTTATCTAGCTATCTCATTAAGGACGGGGATAGTGCTCTAAATGGTTATCCGCGGTTCTCCCTTAGTTCAACTAAATGAACTAAATATGCCAAATGAAGAAAGAAATTGTCCAGTTAGTTCTTTAAATTGAATTAGAGGAGAACCAGGATACCCATTTAGAGCACAATCCCCATCCATATATCTCATCTCACCCTCACGTACATTTCGCGTGCATTGCTTGTGCAGCGAGGGTCGTCATGGATATGATATGATATGATATGATATGATATGATATGATATGATATGCATGTATGACGACGAATGATGATGTGTTCTCGATCTGATGCACGCACATAGATCGGGATCACATACACTTTTGGCGCGGCGGCTGGTTCCGTCCATTTTTACGCGATCAGATCAGATTGATCAGGCCCCTCACGCGGAACCGCCCGCGCGCGCGCGACGCAACACTAACGTCTACTCGCTCAGTTCCTAAATGTCTGTGTCTAGAAATCCGTATTTCCATCGCAGGCATACTTTCCGGACGACCAAAAAAAATAAGGGACGGAGGGAGTACGTACGTGTGGCAAGCAATGGCCGCAACATACTAGTATATAAATGCGAGGTTGCGTACCGGCCGCATGCACGAGGAAATAATGATGATCCATCGACGACCTTCAGATCGACAGCGCGAGATTTCCATATCCATCATCGATCACCTTCCTTTTACATTACAAATTACTCGATCCCTTCAGTGTTCCAATATTATAAAGTGCCTACTCTCTCCTCCAAATCTACCCTACTAACCAAATCTACCCTACCAATGCACCATCATAGAACTATGCTAACTCCACCTAGAAAACGTACCCCGCTGAAATGGTCTTACTAAATCCACATACGAAATTGTACCCAGAAAACCAATTTCATAAAAATTGACGATCCAGATTTAATTCATAACATTCTCTCTTCTTACTCACTCAAATCAAACAGACGAGATTATCTATACGGTATATATCCCTTATCCCTTACTCACATCTCCACCAACATAAAAAAAGGATTATTACGGAAGGAACGAGATTTTTACGGCCGCAAAAAAATTCGTCAGGCAAGGAGGCGGAGGAGGAAGAGACGAGATTTTTTATGGAAGGAAAAAACATTGATACGGAAGGAAGATGATGGTTGTTATTTTGTTTTCTTTTTTTGTTCTCCAGCACACACACGCCTTATGTGGTGTTCCAACGTAAGTGTCGACCCTGGGGCAGGTGAGCGGAGCTGCCGCTGAAAATCAAAGGGCCCACACCTAAATACGTACTGTACTTATGACCTAGAATGACAAGACTCTTGTCGGTGTTTCGTACCCGGGGTATCACACCAACGAGTGATATGATCGCGTGCTTCTCTTCCTGGATGGTGATGCAAGAGGACACAAGGATTTATCCTGGTTCGGGCAAAGAAGACCCTACGTCCAGCGGGGGGATGTTCTTGTATTACTTGCACCTAAGTGCTTGTACAGGGGCGAATACAAGCTCAGTGAGCGTGGACCGGAGTCCGGACTCGTGCCTGTGTGTGGACTTGTGTGTTGTGTCCCTCTCCCCGAATGAGGGCCCTGGTGTCCCCTTTTATAGAGCAAGGGGAGGCCAGAGTTACATAAGGGTATTACAGGCGTCGGGGCGTACGGTGCCCCATACGGAGAAGGGTAGGAACCCTGTCTTGTCGGGGCCACTGGAGCCGATGTGATCGTTGCTGTTGAGGCGTCCTTGGGTCGTGGCTTCCATCCTGGGCGCGGACGTGGTGGCGCGGCAAGGTGGGAGCCGTACAGCACCCATCCCGGAACGTACAGGACGCGGCGGGGTCCCTCCGGGTCTTGGGGTACCTGTCCTCCAATAGCATTAAAGTAGTTAGGGCTCGAAGGGCGCGGAGCCGGCCTCGAGATGGCGCCTGCGGGGGGCTCGAGTCCCCGCAGGTATGGGCGAGTTCCGGGGAGTCTGGTCGTACAGCGGAAATCCGGGTCTCGAGATGTGACCGGGACGTGCCACAGTGCAAGGTGTGGTCGAACAGGGCTGTGCTGGTGCCTTTTTGCCCATGCTTGTGGTGAAAACGAGACTTGACTTTGCCCTGGTTACTGTGGTACACGTCGGGCTGCAGAGGACGTGACTGAAGTAGGTGGATGTATTAAATGCGTGGTATGGGGCTGGCATCCTACGTTTGCGCCGCTCGAGGGGGGCATAGAGCGTCTCGAGGGATAAGCCGCTGTGCCAGAGGGGCTCGAGGTCCCTGCGTGGGGTCTCGAGGTGTGATGTTCGGCTGTGGGGGGCTAGAAAGGTAATGGAGCGCTCGCCCGAAGCCCCTGGGGCTCGGGCGAGACGGAAAACGAGCGCTCGCCCGAGGCCTGACGCGGAGGGCTCGGGCGAGACGGAAACGGACGCGCTCGCCCGAGGCCTGACGCGGAGGGCTCAGGCGAGACGGAGAACGAGTGCTCGCCCGAGGCCTGACGCGGAGGGCTCGGGTGAGACTGAAAGCGAGTGTGCGCCCGAGGCCTGGCTTGGAGGGCTCGGGCGAGACGGAAAACGAGCGCTTGCCCGAGGCCTGACGCGGAGGGCTCGGGTGAGACTGAAAGCGAGTGTGCGCCCGAGGCCTGGCTTGGAGGGCTCGGGTGAGACGGAAAACGAGCGCTCGCCCGAGGCCTGACGCGGAGGGCTCGGGCGAGACGGAGAACGAGCGCTTGCCCGAGGCCTGGCCTGGAGGGCTCGGGCGAAGCGGAGAACGTGCGCCGGCGCGTGGCCTGACTTGCTGGGTTTATTAACTGGTGTTCTAGGTTTAACTTATGCGTTGATTGGGGGTACCCCTTTGGTGTTCCCCCGACAGTAGCCCCCGAGCCCTTGTTTGAGTGCTTGCACTCGAGCAGGGGCTCTCGATTGGGATCTCGAGGATGTTGGCTTTGTTGGATCTCGAAGGCTTGGTCGTGCTGGTTCCGTGGGTGTCGTGCGAGCGACACCCGCGGGTGTAGTCCCCGAGGCCACGGGGGAGTGGTTTGAGCTCCCTCGTGGGCTTTTTGCGCGTTTAGTTGTGATTTTTAGGTTCGGGGGCGTCGAGCCCCCGAGTTTTTTAGACCCTCTTTCGCCGAGGGGTGCCAGGCAGAACCGGCCGGCCGGCTCTTCAAGCTGTCCGGTACGCCGGTTGCCCTGGCTTGTCATCCCGCAATTCCTTTCGATCGGGTGCGAGGGGGGATGCCTCGTATTACCACGAGTGGGTGAGTATCGAGGTTCCCGATGAGCTGATAACGGGGAATCCAAGTGAGACCTCGGGCCCCGTCTTGCCTTCCTGAAGAGGCCTTCGTCGCTTGGAAACCTTCTGCCAGTGGGCGCGCCTTTTTAGGCGGAAACCGTCTGGGTGCGGAGGTCGTGGCGCCGTGTGTACCTGTGAACAGGCTCGAGATGCGGTTCGGTAGTAATATTAAATATTCGCGGTAACCTTTCCTTTGTCGTGGGAGACTCCGTCCGAGGCTTGGCTCGGAGGGCTCGGACGAGACGGAGAACGAGTGTTCGTCCTGGGCCTGGTCTCGAGGGCTCAGGCGAGACGGGGGTCGAGCGTTCGCCCGAGGCCTGAAAATCACATGTTCACACAAAGAAAAGAGATTAGTCGTAACTATCCGAGTTTTTAGACCCTCTTTCGTCGAGGGGTGCCAGGCTGGACCGACCGGCCGGCTCTTCGAGCTGTCCGGTACGCCGGTTGCCCTGGCTTGTCATCCCGCGAGTCCTTTCGATCGGACGCGAGGTGGGATGCCTCGTACTACCACGAGCGGGCGAGTATCGTGGTTCCCGGTGAGCTGATAACGGGGAATCCAAGTGAGAGCTCATGCCCCGTTCGATAGGGGTTGACTGTGGCCCGGAGGCGGTCTCATAAAGCGTGGGTGCTCAGTCTGCAGGAGTGCCGGGTCCATTCGATAGGACCCGGTGGCTCGATGCCTCCCCCCGAGGGGATCTCACTGCATGTCAAGCTCCCTGCCTTGGATACACGTAAGGGGCCTCGAGGGCTTAGACCTCGAGTGATGCCGCGAATGGCGCCTCTTGGTGTCCCTGACTCGGGCGCTCAAAGCCGGCTGTCGAACCCTTTTCGAGGGCCAGCCTTCGCTGCTTCGAGACTTAGGGCCGGGGCCCGTTTTTACCTTTGTGAAGAGGCCTCCGTCGTCTGGGAATCCTTCTGCCCGTTGGGCACGCCTTTTTAGGCGGAAACCGTCGGGGAGAGCGGCGGGCGCGAAGCCGGAGCGACGGTCGTGGCGGGCCCGGGTAGTGGAGCGAATGGAGAGGTAACGCGTGTACCCTGCATCCGGCTCGAGACGCGGTTAGGTGGGCGCATTGAATGCATTCGGTTACCTTTTTACGCCGTGGGAGATCCCGCCCGTCTGGGTTTCCCCCTATAAATATCGAAAGAGGGGAAAAGGAAACCTTTACTTTGCCTTTGCCTTCGCCGCCGCCGTAGCCTTCACGCGCCCTCTCCTTCGAGCTAGTCGATTGGGGATTTCCGGCCGCCCGTCCACTGCTCGGATCCGCGCCGCGCCACCATCATGGCCGCCCAGACACAGATGCTGCCGGCCGAGGACTGGAGCCCGTCGAAGGTGACGCAGAGCGAAATGGACTCGCTGGTGGCCCAGGGGCTTCTGCGCCCCAACCCGGAGGAGGGACCCGCATGGTGGGTTATCCCGTCGGCGGAGCACCGGGAGCCGCACCCGCCGGAGGGGTACGTGGTGAGCTTCGCGCGCTACCACCGTATGGGGCTCCGCGTCCCGCCGAGCCGCTTCTTGCGAGGGCTGGCCCCACCATTTAGAGGTGGAGCTGCAACACTTCTCCCCCAACTCCATCTCGCACGCCGCCATATTCGCCGCGGTGTGCGAGGGGTACCTGAAGATGGAGCCGCACTGGGAGATGTTCGTCCATCTCTTCCGGGGCGAGCTCTTCATCAAGTCCCTAAAGCCCAGCGGGAGGCGGCCCGTGCGCATGGGCTCCCTTGCCATTACCGCGAGGGCGGGGACCTCGTCGGCCAATGTCCCCCGCGAGTACCTGCGATACAAGCTTTCCACCAACCAGGCCGGGTGGGACGACCATTGGTTCTATCTGCGGAACGAAGGTGGCCTCTTTCCGCAGTACACCGGCAGGGTCCTCACTCAACGCCCGGAGAAGTGGACCTAGGGCGTTGCGGCGGACAGGCAACGCCACCTGGCCCCGCTGATGGAGATGATGAAGACGCTGGTGGACGAGAAGAAGCTGACCGTGCAAGCGGTCATTTGGGCGTTCCACCAGCGAAGAGTTCTCCCGCTGGCGGACCCCCCCTTCTTATGCACGAGATGGGCCCGCAGGCTCAGCTCGAGGCGCTCAATCGCTCGAGGATGGCCGAAGGGAGGCTGTCCCGGAACGAGGGCGTCTCACGGGTGTCAATCACGATCCAGGGGCCGTTCATCCCTGAATACTCCAACCTGGTTGCGATGGCACCCGACGAGGGGTGTCTCGACCTGGTAAGCCTCCCTCGAGTCGAGCTATCTCGAGCCTCCTCCCCCTTTTTTCCTCCTTCGATCCTTTTGCATCCGTCTTGTGGTTTGTCTCATCACGCTTCTTCTTTTTTCAGGGGGCATTTACTTGTCGCGCGTCGAGGCCCCTGGTGAGGGAGGACGCCGCGGATTCTCAGGTGAGGCGCCTCTCTGCTCAGAAGGACAAGGAGAGCAAGGACACCAAAAAGAAGAAAGAGAAAAACAAAAACTTGCGTCGCTTAGCTCGGGAGCAGAGACTGGCGAAGGCTCATCGTAACCGTCGGCCTGGGGACGGGTCCCCCGAGCTGAGCTCCTCGAGCTCGGAGGAGGAGAGTGGTGATGAGGAGGAGGGCGACGACGAGGGGATGGATGCGCGCTTGATGCGCGCGGGGCTCGTCGATGACAGGGCTGACCGCTCCTCTGTGCAGGAGGGTACACTGGAGGTCCCACCGTCAAAGGGGTCGCGCGGGACGCAGCCGCGGAAGGCGGCGCCGATCCCTGCCTCGTCGGGGGCCCGAGGTCCGTCGAGCTCCGCGCCGGATGTGCCCCCGGTCGTAAGGAAGCCCCGGACCCGGAGCGCCTCCGCCACAGCGCCAACGGAGGCCGCCCCCGTGTTGGGGGAAAGGACCCTCGGCAGAAGCGCCGCCCGAACCGGTGCTCGAAGTTAGCCCTCGCGTAACGCCTTGTGTGCCTGCGAGGTCCCTCTCCCATTGGAGACCGTTACCCTGACCCCCGGATGCGGGGTCAACCCTCGCTCTTTTGTTGTGCTTCCGTGCAGGTCTAAGGCGACGGTCGCACTGCGGGAAACCTTCGCTGAACCACGACGCCACCTTCGCTTGGAGCAAAGGTCCGGGCGAGCGGCAAGTGTGCGTCGCCCCAGAGGCAAGCGAAGCCGAAGGTCAGGCGAGCACGGGCGAAGGTTAAACCTTCGTTCTTCTTCTCCGGAGGCAAGCGGAGCCGGAGGTCCGGCAGATGGCGGAGGTGCGCGAGCCCAAAGGCGAGCGCGACCAAAGGTCAAGACCGCCGCACCACTCCCCGAAGGCGAACAAGGGCCGGGTGGCGGCGCGCTGGAGTGCGACCGATTAGGGTTTCCGCTTCAGCTGTGTATTTACGCTTTTGCCCTTCCTCCCTGCGCGGAGGCGAGGAATCTTTGCTGTACCCTTTTGTAATTTGGCCCGTACCCCTTGGCATTCCCTATAAATACCAGGGGGATGAACAGTGTAAGGACCGACTTTTGGGGAATTTGAGCACCCTCTACTTCCGTTTAACCTTCGCTACTACATCCGACACTTGGCCGCCTTCGCTCCTTTCCCCTGCACAAGTGCGGAGGTCGGGCAAGTGCGTTTCAACAGTTTGGCGCCGCCCGTGGGGATCGAAGTCTGAAATGGCGGGAAACAGGAGAGCACTTTCGACGAGGGACCAGCGCGTCGCTAGAGAGGCGGCAGCGGTGGTCCCGCCTGCTGAGGAAATTGCACAGCCCTCGGGAGGAGAGAATGTCACCCCGGAACCCCAATCCCTGGGCCCCCAGGCCCGAGTGGCGACACAGCCGCACCCACACACTTCGGGAGAAGGAGAAGGAGAAGAAGAAGAGGTGGGCCTCGAGGCCTTGAAAGGCTCGAGGCTGAGCTGCAAGAGAAGAAGAGGCGCCTGGAACAGCTTGAGAGGCATAACCGACTGCGCTCGATCAGACAGAGGGCAGACGAGGCCAGGGCGCAGCTTCGCCGCATGGAGGAATCCCTCGCCGCGGCAGAAGCCGAAGCCGAGGGCTGGGACAATGAGGAGATGCCCCCGTTGCGAGAGGGGAATGAGGAGCCAAATCAAGACAACCTTCGTCACCATCCACCACCCCCACCACCACCAGTACACCCAGAGCCATATCTTGTGAGACACCCAAACCTCCGCCAACTCTACCCAGATGAGAGAGAGCAAAACCTTCGCATTCAGCGAAGGCATCAACAACACCAAATGCCATACGATCCAAGTCACCACTCTCCCAAATACTCCAAACCCAGCCCTGGCCACCATGCTATAATCCACAAAACCTACCTCGCTATGATGGACTTTCCGACCCTCGCCAGTTCATCATGAGCTACGAAGCAGCGGTTGCCGCAGCAGGCGGTGACGAATCAACAATGGCCAAATCCTTTGTCATTATTCTGCGAGACATCGCACAAACTTGGTACAGCAACCTTCGCCCCGGAACTGTGGATTCCTGGGCCTCCCTCAGAGACAAGCTGTGTACAAACTTCAAGGGCATCACTCCAGCCCCGTTAAACCCCATCGAGCTATTCAATTGCAAGCAAGAGGAACGCGAGCCGCTCCAAGATTACTGGCGAAGGTTCATTCAAATCAGAGCAAGGACCCCTGGGATATCTGACGAGGCTGTCATCCTCGCTGCAGTCAGTGGTCTGCGCCCAGGACCATGCTCCTCCAAATTTGCTAGAAAACCGGCAAACTCAATCGAGGAGTTGCATGAAACAATGGAAAGATACTGTAGAGCTGATATGGATTTCAGAGCGAAGTCCGACGCTCGGAGGTCTCAGCAGAGGCCACAGCCGAGGCCTCAACCGAGAGAAAGCAACCTTCGCCAAGAGCAAAGCAACGTCGGTGCGATCAACAAAGCAACAAACTATGAACATCAAACACGGGACGCTCAGCACCCGAGCAGCCAAGCACCGCAGGTTTTGCCACCTCGCCGAACCAGCGCTACCAGCAGCGAGATCCTGCCAAAATGTATTGTCACTTCTGTGGAATGGGAAAGGGGCACACAACAAAGCAATGCGAATGCTTCGCCAAGGAAAAGAATTCCAGGAATCCAGGAAACCTGCCATGTCAGACCCCCGAACATAAACCACACAAGGAAACCAAGCTTCCACCCACCAAATCCAACATACCACTATACCCCCATAAACTACGGCCTACCTTCGCAACAACCCCCCTACACCCACCACCCACTCTACAACCAAACCCATTATCAGCCAACCACCCACCCCGCAACGCCCAAAACCCACCTACACAGTCACATACCCAGCACCCCCCAAAACCAAATTCCAACAACCCACCAAGCCACCAGCGCTCTGCACCACCACCGCGAATCCCCGCGTTACCAGCACCACAACCTGTGAAAGCCGAAGCCTCGAGCCAAACACCATCAACAATCCAACATCGACCTTCGGTGTGATTCTAGCTATCCGGAGGTTCAAATGAAGACCATGGTAACAAACGGCAGAGGAAGGAACATGCCAGACGCGTTCACCACGTGGCCGTCGAAGGACCACATAAATTCGGTCGCTGGTCTCACATCCCCATAACCTTCGATTCCAGTGACATGAAGCTAAGAGATTACCCTCACACAGATGCCATGGTGATCGAAACCAACCTCGCTGGGTGGACCGTCACCAAAATACTGGTCGATACAGGAAGCTCCGCTGACATCTTGTTCGCTTCAACCTTCGACAGCATGAAGCTTGACAGAAATCTTCTGCAACCGGCCGACAACCCCCTATACGGTTTCGGTGGTCAACAAGTGAGAGCCGTCGGGAAAATTTCTCTGCCCGTGACCTTCGGCGACCAAATCAACTGCAGGACGGAACATATAACATTTGATGTCGTCGACATGTTCTACCCATACAATGCCATTTTTGGCCGAGGGGTCACAAACGCCTTCAATGCGGTCATCCATCCCGCCTACCTATGCATGAAACTTCCCGCTCCGAAGGGTGTGGTCGCGGTATTTGGGGACCAGGACATTGCAAGGACAGCTGAAGGGAACGTAGCCCCGGGGCAACGTAACGTACACAATTTGTCAAAACCTCAAACCCCCGGTATCAGCGTCGAGGGCGAGGTCCGCAATGACAGAGTGAAGGCAGCGCCAAAGGACGAAACCAAACAAGTCCAACTCTTCGAGGGTAATGCCGAAAGAAAGGTGACATCTCAGCCAATCTAGACCCTCAATCAGAAGGCAACCTCGTCACCTTCCTCAGAGAAAATTCCGACACTTCGCTTGGTCGGCAGAAGACCTAAAAGGAGTCAACAGATCAATGATCGAGCATAGCCTGAACATCAAAACAGGTTATCGCCCAATCAAACAAAAGCTTCGCAAGATGTCAGAAGAAAGAAAAAGGAGGCAGCGAAGGCTGAGGTAAAAAGGCTTCTGGACGCAGGCGTCATCCGCCCAGTCAAATACCCAACTGGCTCTCAAATGTGGTCCTAGTCCAAAGAAGAATAGAAAATGGCGAATGTGCGTCGATTTCACTTGCTTGAACAAAGCCTGCCCGAAGGATGATTTCCCCCTCCCAAACATAAGCACCCTGGTCGACAGAGCGGCAGGTTGCCAAATGCTATCCCTCCTTGATTGCTTCTCAGGCTATCACCAAATCTGGATGAATGAAGAAGACGAAGAGAAAACAAGCTTTATCACACCCTCGGGCACCTTTTGCTTCCGAAGGATGGCAGAAGGTTTGAAAAATGCAGGATCAACCTTCGCTCGCATGACCTCCGAAGTGTTCAAGGATGAGCATGCTGTCTCCGCCTATGTCGACGACCTAGTCGTTCAAAGTGAACTAAAAGAGAACCACATACCAGACTTATCGAGGGTATTCAGCAACCTCCGGTCCGCCGGACTGAAACAAACCCAGAAAAATGCGTTTTCGGGGTAAGCGAAGGTAAATTGCTAGGTTGCATCGTCTCAGCCAGAGCGGAATCGAAGCCAACCCTGAGAAGATTGATGCCATCATGAAATGGAAACCCCGACGGACCAAGAAAGCAGCACAGCGCTGACCGGTCGTTTGGCAGCACTTAGCAGATTCATCTCAAGATCCGCAGAGTGAGGGTTACCATTTTTCGAAACACTCAGAAGCAACGCTCCCTTCAACTGGGGTCCCCAGCAGCAAAAAGCCTTCAAGGAGTTGAAAAAGTATCTGACCAGCTTGACTGCCCTAACCAGCCCAAGCAGGGAGACTTGTTGTTACTTTACGTCGCAGCTTCGCCACACGCTGCAAGCGCAGTCCTCATCAAGGAGCTCCGCAAAAACAACAGAACCAGACAAGCCCCAATCTACTATGTTTCAGAAACCCTCGAAGGCCCAAAGAGAAATTATTCGGAGCTTGAGAAAATAGCATACACCGTCGTCATGGCATCAAGAAAGCTCAAACACTATTTCCAGGCTCACGAGATACATGTACCTTCGACGTACCCTCTCGAGAACATTTTCAAAAAACAACGAAGCCGTTGGAAGAATAGCAAAATGGGCAGTCGAGCTTAATAGTTATGCTGTAACCTTTGTTGGCAAAACAGCGATCAAATCACAGGTGCTGGCTGATTTCATAGCAGAATGGACACGACCCTCGCCCCGGTGAGCTGCAACAGGACCAGTTTTGGATTGTTACGTCGACGGGGCCTGGGGCGCAACTGGAGCCGGTGCCTCGGCTATTCTAATCTCGCCTTCCGGGTCGAAGCTGAGATACGCACGAAGGCTGGACTTCAAGTGCACAAACAACTCCGCTGAATATGAGGCTGTGATTCTGGCACTTTCAAGGTGGCGCTCGTTATCAGTCCGAAGGGCACTCATCAACACAGACTCTCAAGTCATTGCAGGGCACATTGAAAAGAACTACAAAGCAAAAGATCCAGAGCTTCAAAAGTATTTCCAATATGTACGAAGGTTAGAATCTTTCTTCCTCGGCATAACCGTAAAAGCAATATCGAGGACTGAAAACAGCGAAGCAGACTGCCTAGCCAAAGCAGCCGCGCAGCAGCTACAGCTCCCTCCGGACGTGTTCTACGAGGTTTCCACTCGGTCAGCCTTCGAAGCTTCCGAAATCAGCATCAAGCTGATCAACACAATACAGTGCGAGGATTGGAGAGCACCTATCATGGCCTACATCAAAGGACTCCATGAACCCAGCTCCAAAGAAGAAGAGAACAGACTAAAGCAAAGAGTCGAGGTACAAGATTGTGGATAACACCTTGTTCAAAGCTTCGGTAACCTCACCTTGGCTCAAGTGCGTGTCACAGTCCGAAGGTAACGACATTCTCAAACTCATCCACGAAGGTATATGTGGTTCACACAACGGCCCGAGGGCACTAGTAGGAAAGGCTTTCCGGCAAGGTTTCTACTGGCCAACTGCGCTGCGAGATGCCGAACCATCGTCAAGAAGTGCGAAGGTTGTCAACTGACAGCAAAAAACCAAAACACCCAGGGGCTCCCACAACCCTCATATGCCCAACCTGGCCTCTGCAAAGGTGGGCAATGGATCTCGTGGGCCCACTACCGACGGCTCCGGGGAACCTTCGCTATGCGGCGGTAGCCGTGGAATATTTCACCAAATGGACCGAAACAAGACCACTATCCTCCATAACCTCCCTCGCAGTAAAAAGGTTTTTTTGGCAGCAGATAGTTTGTCGCTTCGGAGTCCCCCAACATCTAACCGTCGACAACGGCACCCAGTTTGACAGCGAGGTTTTCAAAGAGTTCTGTGCACAAATCGGAACAATTCTATGCTTCGCCTCAGTCCGACACCCGCAGTCCAACGGCCTAGTCGAAAGAGCCAACGCAACAATTTTCCAATCCATATCCAAAAAATTGCAAGGCAGACCCAAAGGCAAATGGGCAGAGAGCGAACTGCGCTGTCACCTGGTCTCACAATACCTCCGAATGCAGAGCAACCAAGTTCACACCATTCAAACTTTTGTTCGCGAAGAAGCCGTGTTACCAGAGGAGCTAAAATACGTTTCACCAAGAACAACCCTCGCAAGTGATGAGCCAGCCATGCTAACTGACAAGGACTTGCTAGAAGAAACAAGATGCAGCGCAGTTCACAACCTTCGCAAGTATCAGGAAGAGACCAAGAAGTGGAGAGATAAAAAGGTCAGAATCAAGAACCTGCAGAAGGGTGACCTCGTCCTCATCCGTAAACAAAACGCCAGCTTGGCCGGAAAGTTCCAGCCTAAGTGGACAGGCCCGTTCCTGATCGCAGAATGCAATCGCCCAGGCTCTTTCCACCTCTCCGACAGCGAAGGTAATATCCTACCACACACCTGGAACATCGACGACCTTCGCAAATTCTACCCATAGCGGAGCCTCAGCGAGCCCTCGCGCTATGTAATTTTTGTCACCTTTTATGTTATCTACTCTCATGTACTTAACAAAAACAGGAGCTGCACTCTTTTTCCTTACGAAGGGGCGTAAGGTTTTTAATGAGGCAGTATCCAAAGCATTAATACAGGCTAGAACCCCAAAAAAGAAAAATCTCCAACCTTCTACCCCCAAGCATCGAAAAAGCGGATCTTTTCAAAGAGCGCTACATTCGATGGAAACCTGCTAAGATTGCTTTGAAAAACATTCCTTTCTTTTCAAAGCAAACTTCACCTCCGCCTAAGATAAGGGGAGGAAAGTCGAGCACCTGCCACAAACGACAGGGGCTCGCAAAAGCAAATCACCTCCGCCTAAGATAAGGGGAGGAAAGTCGAGCACCCTGGCACAAACGACAGGGGCTCGCAAAAGCAAACTCACCTCCGCCTAAGATAAGGGGAGGAAAGTCGAGCACCCTGCCACAAACGACAGGGGCTCGCAAAAGCAAACTCACCTCCGCCTAAGATAAGGGGAGGAAAGTCGAGCACCCTGGCACAAACGACAGGGGCTCGCAAAAGCAAACTCACCTCCGCCTAAGATAAGGGGAGGAAAGTCGAGCACCCTGGCACAAACGTCAGGGGCTCGCAAAAAAGCAAACTCACCTCGCCTAAGATAAGGGGAGGAAAGTCGAGCACCCTGGCACAAACGACAGGGGCTCGCAAAAGCAAACTCACCTCCCGCCTAAGATAAGGGGAGGAAAGTCGAGCACCCTGGCAGCACAAACGACAGGGGCTCGCAAAAGCAAACTCACCTCCGCCTAAGATAAGGGGAGGAAAGTCGAGCACCCTGGCACAAACGACAGGGGCTCGCAAAAGCAAACTCACCTCGCCTAAGATAAGGGGAGGAAAGTCGAGCACCCTGGCACAAACGACAGGGGCTCGCAAAAGCAAACTCACCTCCGCCTAAGATAAGGGGAGGAAAGTCGAGCACCCTGGCACAAACGACAGGGCTCGCAAAAGCAAACTCACCTCCGCCTAAGATAGGGGAGGAAAGTCGAGCACCCTGGCACAAACGACAGGGGCTCGCAAAAGCAAACTCACCTCCGCCTAAGATAAGGGGAGGAAAGTCGAGCACCCTGGCACAAACGACAGGGGCTCGCAAAAAGCAAACTCACCTCAAGCCAGGCCTCGGGCGGGCCACTTTCCCCGTCTCGCCCGAGCCCTCCAAGCCAGGCCTCGGCGAGGGCCCACTTTCTCCGTCTCGCCCGAGCCTCCAAGCCAGGCCTCGCGCGGGCCCACTTTCTCCGTCTCGCCCGAGCCCTCCAAGCCAGGCCTCGGCGCGGGCCCACTTTCCCCGTCTCGCCCGAGCCCTCCAAGCCAGGCTCGGCGCGGGCCCACTTTCCCGTCTCGCCGAGCCCTCCAGGCCAGGCCTCGGCGCGGGCCCACCTCCTCCGTCTCGCCCGAGCCCTCCAAGCCAGCCTGGCCGGGCGGGCCCAACTCTCCGTCTCGCCCGAGCCCTCCAAGCCAGGCCTCGGCGGCGGGCCCACCTCTCCGTCTCGCCCGAGCCCTCCAAGCCAGGCCTCGGCGCGGGGCCACAGCCACATCAACGCGATTAAAAAGAAAAAGGGGGCGTCACTGTTTTTCAAAACAAGCTACACGAGCAAGTGCGCGAGCCTCGCACTAAAAGAAAAACGGGGCGTCCCGCCTCGGGCCTTTTTCCAACCCTTCCCAAAACAATAAACGACATCACTGTTTTTCAAAGAACAAGAGCAACTGCGCGAGCCTCGTAAAAGAAAAAGAAAAAGGGGGCGTCGCTGTTTTTTCAAAACAAGCTTACACGAGAAAGTGCGCGAGCCTCGCTAAAAGAAAAGGGGGCGTCGCTGTTTTTTCAAAACAAGCTTACACGAGCAAGTGCGCGAGCCTCGCTAAAAGAAAAAGGGGCGTCGCTGTTTTTCAAAACAAGCTTACACGAGCAAGTGCGCGAGCCTCGCTAAAAGAAAAAGGGGGCGTCGCTGTTTTTTCAAAACAAGCTTACACGAGAAAGTGCGCGAGCCTCGCTAAAAGAAAAAGGGGGCGTCGCTGTTTTTTCAAAACAAGCTTACACGAGCAAGTGCGCGAGCCTCGCTAAAAGAAAAAGGGGGCGTCGCTGTTTTTTCAAAACAAGCTTACACGAGAAAGTGCGCGAGCCTCGCTAAAAGAAAAAGGGGGCGTTGCTGTTTTTCAAAACAAGCTTACACGAGCAAGTGCGCGAGCGCCTCGCTAAAAGAAAAAGGGGGCGTCGCTGTTTTTTCAAAACAAGCTTACACGAGCAAGTGCGCGAGCCTCGCTAAAAGAAAAAGGGGGCGTCGCTGTTTTTTCAAAACAAGCTTACACGAGCAAGTGCGCGAGCCTCGCTAAAAGAAAAAGGGGGCGTCGCTGTTTTTCAAAACAAGCTTACACGAGCAAGTGCGCGAGCCTCTCTAAAAGAAAAAGGGGGCGTCGCCGTTAAAACAACATAAGAAACGTCAAAATAGCACAGCAAATACGGCACACAACCCATACGCTTTTCCCATACCGTTACAAAACAATGTTACAACAACGAACATATCCCAAAATAAAAAATCTTTACAAGGGACCACCGCTCCCCTCAATTAACTCCAAATCATCCAAACCTTCGGCCTCCATCTCAAAACCCCCCCCCCCCACTGGAACCAGGGGCCCCCACAACAAAGGAGCTACAGGGACAATTGGCAGCTCCCCGGGCAAAACCCTCGCCCTATACATGTACCTATGCCTCGTCTCAACTTCCGAAGGTTCCTCCTTCGGGATCACAAGCGCCCCATCCGAACCAACTTCAAGCTCCCTTCGACCGAACAAATATTCCAAAGCTGTGTTCTCGTCAATATCATCATCACCGCCAACTTGCGAAGTCGAAGAAGACCCAAACAAATAACGATCGGCTTGGCGGTCTGTATAGTCTGTCTCGCGCCAAAATCGACTCGACCTACTATTCTTTAAATCATATCTCCGCACCTTCGACCACCAAAAACGCTCAAGGAAAGCGAAGGATATTTAAATCTAGCGCGAGCCCATGATTCGCCAGTTATAAAAACGTCTTGGTAGTTCAACATCAGCGGGGTCACGTCGAATACGTCTAGCACGGTTCCGTCAGGAAACTGCATGTTGCACAAAAATACGAGATGTCTCAGCCTCGCCAAGTCTTTACAAACAACCATAGTATCTACAAAAAGGCCTCCCTCGCCCCAACAAACCCAGGCATCACACCTGCCCAGCTTCCCCTCGATTGGCGTCAACACCCTCGCAGCGGCGGCGGCAGTCGAGGTCCCAGCTGACGCCTCCTCCGCCGTGGACTCCTTCGCAGCAGCCTCGACGTTCGCCGCAGCCTCCTCTTCCATCGCCGTCGCCCGCGCAGCATCTCCTTCCACGATCGGCCCGCTCCCGGTCAACGCCTCGATCTCGGCGAGCGTAACCCCCGCACAGCTTGGCTCAGGGGCGGCTTCGGGGTCACCCCTCGCTGCATCTCCCGCAGGCGGCGAGGGCATTGCATCTCGTCGAGCCTACAAGCAAAGCAAAAAGACAAACCTCGCCAAAATCAACAAACAACCCCTCCAAAACAAAATCAACACAAACCAAAAAACTTAAACAAAGGTGCGAACCTGGCGCGTAGCCTCGGCAGCTTCTTCGAAGGCGAGAGCCCGGCCACCTCCGGAGATCCAAAACTTGCGAAGCAAACGCATCGCACAGTTCCGGACTTCTGCGTCGTCAACCTTCATCTGGCGAACCTCTTCAACCGTCGGAAAGACATGGCTCGGCCTTTTGACCTTGCGAAGATGATCACAATCCGCCAGTCGAAGCGTGCTCGCCATTGCCAAGGCCCCGGCGTAGCCACCAAAATCGGCTGCGTTGGAAACTAGCGAGCTAAACACATCAAGCTCGTTGCCCAGCCAGCCCTCGAAGGCCTCTGCATCAACCGCAGGCAATGGCTCTCCGGCTGAACCCCCAGCCTCGGTCAGACAACAATCAAGTTTACGCTTGACGTTCTCCATGCTCGTCCGCCAAGAGTTCTTCAAATCAACTAGCCGACCCTCGGCCTCGGCTAAAGCCTTGTCCTTCTCTTTTCCCGCGGTAATCAGATCAGCATTACGCTTCGCCAGCTCAACCGCCTCCTCTCGAGCCTTCGCGGCCTTCTCCGAAGCAATCCTCATTTCATTTTCTCTGTTCTCTAGGCTCCGCGCCAGTTTGCTGTTCTCTTTCTCAAGTTCAGTCATATGGTTCCTCATAAACTCCATGTCGGAGCTAACCTTCCGCCTCGCTGAGCGGTTCAAGAGCATCAGCTCCGCCAACTTGACGTCAACATCATCAAAGGTGTCGCCAACCGCTTGATCTGCAAGAAGGACCTCCGCCTCCGGCACACAAATGCGGCCAAAGATCCGGCCCAGAAAACGCCTTTCCTCTGGGCTGCACTGCAAGTGGCAATCCCGAAGGTCCGGACTGGTGAACAGTGCAGTCGCCGGATCAGAAATCCCAAGCTTCTTGGCGTATTCCGGAAGGCTCGACCGGCTAGCCTCGCCAAACGGTCTTTTTCCCCGGGACCGCGCAGAGTCAAGTTCCCCATCGAACTCAAACCCCTCCACCCAAAGGTGCGAGCCCGCGAAGCTGGGAACCACACCTCGTCGAGGGCTGCCTGGCTCAATATCTCGTGCAAGCTCATCTGCGCCCTGGGTAACCATCGCACCAACAACCGGCGAGGCTCCGCCTCCAATCGACACCTCCTCATCCGTGTCATGCCCTTCAGTAGAACCCTCGCTACCTTCATCAGACGAACCCTCGCCCGTCTCCCCCTCCTTTGCGTCCTTCTCCTCCACCTCATCATCATCAGATTCATCCTCGTCGCCCGAAGTTTGGACCAAAGCACCGATCCCTCCAACGCGAGGCACGCGTCCCCCGACCGAACTGGCACCCCGGCCGCTCCGAGCAGCGGCCAAAGAAGTGCCCGCAGCAACAGAGCCAGCAGCGACCTTCGTCGCAAGCACCTTCGCTCGTCCGCCAGCTCCTCCACGACCTCGACCACGGCCTCTCTTCGGCCGAGACACGATCTCCGTTCCTCCCGAAGCCTTCCGCTTCCTCTTCTTCGGCGCGTCGTCGCTCGAAGGAGCGGGCCAGTCGGCGTACCGAATACCAAGAATGTCAAACATTCTGTTCACACGACCTTCGCCACCCACCAAGCTATGGATAGCCTTCACTTCCAGTGGGGAAAGCTTCCCCACGAGCTCCTCCGTCCACTGCTGAACTCGTTTAAAAACAGCTTCGTTCCCATCCTCGCGCCTCGGAAATTTCTTAAGAGTTCTTTCCCAGACCTTCTCTAGATCCAAACAAGGTTTCTTCAAGCCCCTACCTTCGTACCTCGGGTCATTCTCCGCAACGAACCAAGTCTGCCTCCGGCCAAGAGGCCAAATCTTGGCACAGCAATATTCCTCCACCAAATCACGCGCGCACTGAGAACGTGCAACGACCCTCAGGCAATCAACAGCAGCATGGGCCTCGATGCTCATCTTAGCTTCGGCGCCCACATCTCCAAGCACCGGAAGCTCGCCGCAAAGCTCGGAGCTGTCACTGAGTTTGTAATAGAACCAGAACTCCTGCCACCCGCTGCTCCACTTGTTCTTCTGCGCTTGCACCGGCAGCTCCGCGCCGGCGCGATGGCAAAAAGTGTACACCGCAAATTGTCCAAGGCTGGTCTTGCCCTCGCTGTCCGTAATCTTGCGAGGCTGCATGTGAACGCGATGAGTGCGAACAAAACCCTCGACATGAGGGACAAACCCCTGAGACCTGCAGGCCCAAACGTAGACCGACATCTTTGTGAAGCAGGAGGGCGTAAGCTGATGAAACCGCAGGTTGAACCTCCGCAGGACCGAACTCACGAAGGAGTCAGCTGGGAAGCGAAGGCCAGCCGAAAAGAACTCCTCAAACACCACAACCTCATCTGCACCCGGCCTCGGCACGGTCTCCCCACTGCTGGCCCTCGCCTTGCCTTCCTCAACCCAGCCCCACCGCACGTAAGATGCAATCTCACTTGCACAAACCCGGCTCAGACCAAACTCGAAGGTAGTCCCCTCATCCGCGGCCGTGGGAGAAACAGCGCGAGCAGTTTGCTCCAACCTAGCCATCTCTTCAACTGTTAACACTACCGAACAACGAACGCCTGTCTCAACCCTCGCAGACAAGCTCAAACAAACCTTCGCTACAAGCAAATTGCAACAGCAGGATGGCTACAGCAGCAGAGAGCACAACCAAAACTCCCCACCTACTCGTGCTTTTTATAGGCCGGGAGACGAGCCCCTCACCCGACGAAGTCGGCACAACAACCAAAGAACGCAGCGCAAAAAACGAAACAGGCTACAACAGTAAAAACAACACCACAACGGCCCAGCCCAAAGCAGCCGCGGGCGTCGCTGCCGAGGGCCCCGTTTTGTCCCCATTAAAGGCGCTGCTTGGGCCTAAACACGTTCTTTTAGATCCAAGACAACGAGGGGCTACTGTTGGGGGAAAGGACCCTCGGCAGAAGCGCCGCCCGAACCGGTGCTCGAAGTTAGCCCTCGCGTAACGCCTTGTGTGCCTGCGAGGTCCCTCTCCCATTGGAGACCGTTACCCTGACCCCCGGATGCGGGGTCAACCCTCGCTCTTTGTTGTGCTTCCGTGCAGGTCTAAGGCGACGGTCGCACTGCGGGAAACCTTCGCTGAACCACGACGCCACCTTCGCTTGGAGCAAAGGTCCGGGCGAGCGGCAAGTGTGCGTCGCCCCAGAGGCAAGCGAAGCCGAAGGTCAGGCGAGCACGGCCGAAGGTTAAACCTTCGTTCTCTTCTCCGGAGGCAAGCGGAGCCGGAGGTCCGGCAGATGGCGGAGGTGCGCGAGCCCAAAGGCGAGCGCGGCCAAAGGTCAAGACCGCCGCACCACTCCCCGAAGGCGAACAAGGGCCGGGTGGCGGCGCGCTGGAGTGCGACCGATTAGGGTTTCCGCTTCAGCTGTGTATTTACGCTTTTGCCCTTCCTCCCTGCGCGGAGGCGAGGAATCTTTGCTGTACCCTTTTGTAATTTGGCCCGTACCCCTTGGCATTCCCTATAAATACCAGGGGGATGAACAGTGTAAGGACCGACTTTTGGGGAATTTGAGCACCCTCTACTTCCGTTTAACCTTCGCTACTACATCCGACACTTGGCCGCCTTCGCTCCTTTCCCCTGCACAAGTGCGGAGGTCGGGCAAGTGCGTTTCAACACCCCGCGTCAGCCCAGACGGGGGGTCTCGAGAGGGGTCGGGCTTCGAGAAGCGGTCGACAGGTCGAGAAGGGTTTCGGGCCCGACCGCCGCGACGTCAAGGGCGCCGTCGAGCCCGCGGAGGAGCGGGCGCCAGGAAGAGGCGTCGAGCCCGCGCCATCACGAGCTTCGAGGAGGGAGCCCCCGAGCTTCTCGTGACCAGGGGGTGAGCGTCCCCGGAGTCCATCGCCGCACCGCCGCGCGGGACACGGAAGCGGACGCGGGAGGGCGCGAACACCAGCGCGAGCGCCGGAGCAGGTTCCGGAGCCCGCGCCGGGGCGTGCGCCACGACGTCAGCACGAGGGAGGTACGGTCGCCCTCCCGCGATGTGGGGCGGAAGGAGGGCTCTCCCTCGAGGTCGAGCCATGGGAGGCGTCGGGAGCCCTCCCCCCATCCCAGCCCTGCGGAGACGGCCCAGGCACAGGGCTCGAGCCGTGGGGTGGGCTCGAAGCCCCCGAGTGGGTCCGGCGATTCCGGGAAGAATCCCAGCCGCCGCTTCGGGTGAGTAGTTTCCTTGGGTCTCGTCGGTAGTAAGGCTTCACCTCTTTGCTTTTGATGACGCGTGCTATCTCCGTTTTCTCAGGGGGAAGCGCTCCTACCAGGAGGTGGACCTCGCTTCGTCCAAGCGGGCCAAGACCTCGAGCCCCGTCGAGGCACAGGCACCTCGAGGTATGGCACCTTCCTCCGCTAGAGAAGCCGCTTGGCTGAAGAAGGCCGAGCTGCCATGGCTCGAGGAGGCCAGATGATCGTCGCGAATTTTGGTGAGGCCGTCGCCATCGACCACAGGGGTCGAGGTACTCTTCCTGGTTCTGATATCGCCGTCATCTCGTATTGCAGGGGCCTCATCTCATGGCATCGAGCCCGCCACCACCATATCCGCTGAAGCGCTGCCTCCCTCCCCTCCTCCTCCTCCGCGACGGTGCCAGCTGGGAGCACCACCCTTCCCCTCACCACGACGGCTGTTCCGAGGGAAGCGCCTGGGGCGAGCACGGCCCCGCCGGTGTCTGGGGCTGAGGAGACTGCGCCCCTCGAGGCCCCGACCGACACGAGCTGGGCTGCGGCGGAGGGAAAGGGAGAGGGAGGGGGAGAGGAGTTGGCAGAGAGGAGCCGACGGTGGAGGACCTCCTGAACGAGCTGGAGTAGGGGCCGCTCCTCGCCGCGGGCTCGATGATGGTGGAGGCGCCCGAGGCGCCGGCTAGCGCCGACAAGGCGCCGGAGGGCCCGGCCAGGGAAGAGCCGGGGCTCGTGCCGTCAGGCGGCGGGCCGCAGTCGGGGCAGCTCGGGGCGGAGAAGGATCTGCCCGACATCGAGCTTGACCGGCCAGGATGGCCGTTTCCCGATGCGCCGAGCCCGTCCCTCGCCATGGTCTCCGTCGAGCAACCGGTCCAGCAGGGGGGCCCCGCGCGAGGCGCGGTCCATCTTCCGGGAGGTGGCCGAGCTTATGGCAGAGGGGAGCGGTCCTGCTCCGAGGAGGCGGGCCGGTCCGCGCAGGTGTCAGCCGCCCTCGCGCGGGCTGAGGCGGAGCTCCAAGATCTCCGCGCGGAGCTGAGCCGGAACGCCCAAATGGCGAGCCGGCTCAACGAGGCGGAGGCGGAGGTCCGGGCGGCTCGAGGTGAGGTCGCTCGATCCAAGGAGGAGGCCACCGCCGCTCTCGAGGTGTCGAGGAAGGAGGCCGCGGACGCGCGAAGCGAGGCCGCCTCCGCCCGGGCTGAAGCCGAGGCGGCGAAGCAGGAGGCCGCTAACGCCCGAAGCGAGGCCACCACCGCCCGAACCGCAGCGGAGGCGGCAAGAAAAGAGGCCGAAGACGCCAATAGTGGTGCCGCCACCGCCCGAGCTGCCGAGGGGGCGGCGCGGCAGGAGGTGATCCGAAAGGATCTGGCCCTGGCGGAGGTGGGCAGGCTGATCGAGGAGCTTAAGTCCGAGAGGCTCCTCATGCTGACCGAGAAGCGCAGGCTCGAGCAGCGCGCTGAGGGCCTTACCAGCGACCTCGCCGCACTGGGTCGACATTGCGATGGTGAGGCTTACACCTTGTCCTTGTTCGGGTCTCGAAGTTTTCGTTACGTCGCAGTCTCACTCTTCCTCGTTTGTTGCGCAGGGGTCGAGAAGACGGTCGAGGAGCTCCGTGGGACGAATGAGGCTCTCTTGGACCAACTCTAAGACGAGACGATGGTGGCGGAGCGGGCTCGCACCTCTCTCGACCGGCTCGGCCCCATGTGGGGTGCTCCTCCTGTGACCGCGGCAGAAGGTGCAGTGGCTCGGGGCGATGCCTTGGTCGACGCCTTGTGCTTCTTCGACACAGCGCGCGCGGGACCGTGTCCGGCAAGCTCTCCATCATGGCGTCAAGCAGACACTCGCGGTCGTTCGCTTCGGTTTCCGCTTCCCGGTCCACGTTGTCGCGAATGGCTTCATCGAGATCGAGGGGAAGGATGAGGAGTGGAACAACCGCCGTGTCGACAAAATTTTGGAGAAGATGGAGAGGCCGGGGACGTCGCTCGCAAAGATCTTCGAGGAGGACGTGCTGCCTCCTGACGCCAGCAGCGGTGTCGGGAGCCCTCCTCCTTCGAGCTCGGGCGTCGAGGTTGAGCCCGCCGCGGAGGACCTCGGGGAGGAGTACCGCACCGACGAAGACTAGGGCCTGCGCGCCAAATTTGGGCCGAGGCCCTTGTAAGAATTTTATGACATGAATGAGGGTACGTCGAGACCCGAATGTATATATGACTTGTTTGTTTAAAGGGTTGTTTTCCTTTCAAATGCGTTTGACCACTTCTCTTTGTCGCAAGCTCGAGTTTCTGCTAACCTAGTCTGTGTTCCTTCGATACGTCGCGAGCCCCTCGAGGGGAGGCGTAGGTAGGGCACCGTAGCCCGGGGCGTAGGTGGCCGTCTACGTCGACGCCCCCCGACCTTGGGGCTCGAGGTACTTTAAGATTTAGACGTCGCTAGTTCACTCGAGGCGCGAGTCGAGACGAGGGTCAAAATTTTGAAAAAGAAAACGCGCATTTTTTCCGGAGTCTGGGGGGGAGCCCCCGTCAGCCCCCGAGGGAGGCTTGACCCTGAGCAAAGCAGGGTCGAGGCTACCTTAAGATGCGAAGCAACATGAACGACAATGCACGAGTTTGTTCATTCATTTTGACATGTTTGTACAAAGTGATAAAATGAACAAGGCCTCGAGGCCTTTAAGGGTAGAAGCGACGTAGCTGAGATATGTTCCACGCGTTCGCCAGGATCCTGCCTTGGTCGTCGTAGAGCTTGTATGTTCCTGGCTTGAGCACTTCGGCCACGGTGTATGGGCCTTTCCACGGAGGGGTGAGCTTATGGCGCCCTCGATTATCTTGCAGCCGTCGAAGCACGAGGTCCCCCACCGCTAGGTCCCTTTTGCGCACGTGCTTGTCGTGGTAGCATCGAAGTGTTTGCTGGTAGCGTGCAGAGTTGATGAGCGCCACGTCTCGGGCCTCCTCGAGTTGGTCCTTGGCGTTGGCGAGCCTTTCGTCGCTGGTTTGCTCGTTGTAGGCCCGAAGTCGAGGTGAGCCGTACTCGAGGTCCGTAGGTAAGACGGCCTCGGCGCCGTAGGTTAGGAAAAACGGAGTGAACCCGGTGGCTCGACTCAGCGTAGTCCTGAGGCCCCACAGCACCGAGGGGAGTTCTGTAGCCCACCCCTTTCCGAAATTCTTGAGGGTCTTGAACAGCCTCGGCTTCAGCCCATGGAGTATCATGCCGTTGGCGCGCTCGACCTGCCCGTTGCATTGGGGGTATGCGACCGAGGCCCAGGTTACGCGAATGTTGTTGTCATCGCAGAAGTCGGTGAACTTTTTGCCCGTGAATTGGGTGCCATTGTCGGTGATGATGACATTAGGCACCCCGAACCGGTACATGATGTTGGCGATGAACTCGACAGCCCTCTCAGAGGTGGGGTCTCCTATCGGCTTAGCCTCGATCCACTTGGTGAACTTGTCGACGGCCACGAGCATGTGTGTGTACCCTCCACTTGTCCTTTTGAGGGGACCCACAAGGTCGAGCCCCCAAACGGCAAATGGCCAAGTGATTGGGATCATCTGCAGGGCGTGTGCGGGCTGGTGCGTTTGCTTGGCGTAGAATTGACACCCATGGCACGCTTGGACCAAACGCTTGGCGTCCCCAATGGCGGTCGGCCAATAGAAGCCTTGACGGAAGGCGTTCCCAACCAGGGCCCTCGGCGCTGCGTGGTGGCCGCAAGCCCCCGAGTGCATATCGTCGAGGAGCTTGCGCCCTTCCTCGAGTGGGATGCAGCGTTGAAGGATCCCAGTCGGACTTCGTCGGTATAGCTCCCGTTCGTCGCCGTAGATGACGTAGGTCTTGGCCCTCCGAGCGATGCGTCGGGCCTCCGTCTTGTCTTCTGGTAGCTCGCCTTGCGTCAGGTAGTCGAGGTAGGGCGTCCGCCAGTCGAGGGCCGTGATGAAGAAGAGGCGTGTGCGTCGACCTGCATCGCCTCCGCGGACGTCGAGGGGTCCTTCTCGAGGGGTGGCGTTGAGAGTCGAGCCCCGTGTCTTGCTCGAGGGGTGGCGTCGAGAGGCCAGCCCCCGGGTCGATTTCGACGGATGGCTCGAAGACGTCCCTCGAGAAGACGTCTGGCGGTACCGTGCCGCGCGTGGACGCCAACTTTGCCAGCTCGTCTGCGGCCTCGTTGTACTTTCGAGCTATGTGGTTGAGCTCGAGGCCGTAAAACTTGTCTTCCAGCTTGCGCACCTCCCCGTAGTATGCCTCCATCTTGGGATCAATGCAGCTTGAAGCCTTCATAACCTGGTTGATGACGAGCTGCGAGTCTCCTCGGGCGTCGAGGCGTCGGACCACGAGCTCGAGGGCGATGCGCAGCCCATTGACGAGGGCCTCGTACTCGGCGACGTTGTTGGAGGCGGGGAAGTGCAAGCGTAGCAGGTAGCGCATGTGTACTCCGAGGGGTGAGATGAAGAGCAGGCCTGCACCTGCCCCCGTCTTCGTGAGGGATCCATCGAAGTACATGGTCCAGAGCTCGGCTTGAATCTGTGCCGACGGGAGCTGAGTGTCGGTCCATTCAGCAACGAAGTCCGCCAACGCTTGCGACTTGATGGCCTTTCGCGGGGCATAGGTGATGGTCTCCCCCATTAGTTCGGCGGACCACTTGGCGATGCGCCCCGTGGCCTCCCGATTGTTGACGATCTCTCCGAGGGGGGAGGACGACACCACCGTCACGGGATGAGCGAGGAAGTAGTGCTGGAGCTTGCGCCTTGTGACGATGATGCCGTAGAGCAGCTTCTGGATGTGCGGATACCGGACCTTGGCCTCGGAGAGTACCTCACTGGTGAAGTATACCGGTCGTTGGACCGGCAATGCATGACCCTCCTCGTGCCTCTCGACGGCTATGACCGCGCTAACCACCTGAGTGGTTGCGGCCACATAGAGGAGGAGGGGCTCGGGGGAATCGCCACATTCGGCTGGTCGCGGGGGCACGAGAATTGGTGCAGAAGTCAGCAACCCCTTCAACTTGGTTAAGGCCTCCTCGGCTTCGGCGGTCCACGCAAAGTGTTCCGTCTTTTTTAGCAGGCGGTAGAGGGGTAGGGGTGCTTTTTCCCCAGCCTCGAGATGAATCTGCTGAGAGCGGCTAGGCAGCCTGTCACTTTCTGCACGCCCTTGAGGTCACGAATCGGGCCCATCCTCGTGACTGCTGAGATTTTTTCAGGGTTTGCCTCGATCCCCCGTTGTGAGACGATGTAGCCAAGTAGCATGCCTCGAGGCACACCAAAGACACACTTTTCGGGGTTGAGCTTCACATTCTTGGCCCGGAGGCACTCGAACGTGGTCTCGAGGTCGCTGATGAGGTTCCCGACTTTTTTAGTTTTAACCACGATGTCATCGACGTAGGCCTCGACGGTCTTGCCTATGTGCTCGCCAAAGATGTGCTGCATACATCGCTGGTACGTTGCCCCGGCGTTTCGCAGGCCGAAGGGCATCGTAACATAGCAATACATACCAAATGGCGTGATAAAAGAGGTTGCGAGTTCATCGGATTTTCTCATCCTAATTTGGTGGTAGCCGGAATACGCATCAAGGAACGAAAGCACTTCGCACCCAGCAGTGGAATCGACGATCTGGTCAATTCTAGGTAAAGGAAATAGAACTTTTGGACATGCTTTATTCAGACTAGTGTAATCTACACACATCCGCATTTTTCCATTCTTTTTCCTAACTAGTACAGGGTTAGCTAGCCACTCCGGTGAAATACCTCCTTGATGAATCCGGCCGCCAAAAGCTTGTGCACCTCCTCGCCGATGATCCTGCGCTTTTCCTCGTCGAAGCGGCGCAGGCGTTGCTTCACGGTCTGGACCCGGCTGGATCTCCAAGGCGTGCTCGGCGACTTCCCTCGGTATGCCCGGCATGTCCGAGGGGTTCCATGCAAACATGTCGATGTTCGCGCGGAGAAAGTCGACGAGCACTGCTTCCTATTTAGGCTCGAGGCTGGTACTAATGGTCAGCGTCTTGCCATTGGCCGAGGTCGGGTCGACGGGTATTTGCTTGGTGTGCTCAGCCGACTCGAAGGTGCCGGCGTGACGCTTTGCTTCTGGGGCCTCCTCGGTGGCCAGAGCTGCCAAGGCCTCGAGCGAGTCGAGGTAGACGTTGGCCTCCCCCCGCTCGACGCACTCCACGTCGCAGTGGTATGCGTGTTCGTAGGAGGTGTCAACGGTGATGACCCCCTTTGGCCCCGGCATCTTGAGCTTCAAGTACGTGTAGTTAGGAATCGCCATGAACTTGGCGTAGCCTGGCCGGCCGATGATGGCGTGGTAGGTCCCTTGGAAGCCGACCACCTCGAACGTGAGTGTTTCCTGACGGAAGTTTGCCGGCGTGCCGAAGCAAACCGGCAGGTCGATGCGCCGAGGGGGTGGGCCTTCTTTCCTGGTACTACTCCGTGGAACCCCCCGACGCTGGGTCGGAGCTGTCCCTCTGAAATCCCCAGGAGGTCGAGGGTCTCGAGGTATATGATGTTGAGGCTCGAGCCCCCATCCATCAACACCTTGGAGAACCGAACGTCGACTATGATGGGGTCGACGACGAGGGGGTAAGCCCCCGGGTTTATGACACGGTCCGGATGGTCGTCACGGTCGAACGTGATTGGCGCATCGGACCAGTCAAGATACCGGGGGGCGTCGTGGCCAAGCGAAAAGATTTCCCGGCGCTCCTTCTTTCTTTCTCGAGCCGAGAGCCCGACGGTCGGCCCCCGTAGATCATGTAGCAGTCGCGCACCGGGGGGAAGTCGCCATCTGCGTTCCTGCCGCCGCGTCGATCGGTATCCTTTCCCTTAGGCGCGTCTTCCCTCTTATCGCCGAGCTTGGAGTAGTAGCCCTTCAACAGTCGGCAGTCTTTCAACTTGTGGTTTACGGGGCCCCTGTGGTAGGTGCAGGGATCCTCGAGCATCTGGTCGAAAACAGCCCCGTCAGGGGGGCCTCGGGGCTTCTTAGGCTCGAGGGCGCCCGCGAGCACCGCTTTGTCGTCGTCGTCATCGGCGCCACGCTTCGCCTTCTGGCCCTTGCGTTTGTTTTTCTTCCTTTTGTTGCCGTCATTGTTGTCGTTCTTGGCGTCGTTGCCCTTGTTGGAGCCCTCCGGCGCGATCACCGCCTTGCTTTTGTCCGTGGAACGGCCAAAGAAGGCCCCCACTGCTTCGTCGCCCGAAGCAAAGCTGGTGACGCGATCCATCAGGTCCTCGACCGTCCCGGGGACGGTAGCGTCCTAGCTCATGAACAAGCTCTTGGCATGTCGTGCCCGCGAGGAACGCTGAGATGACGTCCTCGTCAGGCACGTGGGGGAGCTCGAGACGCTGCTTCGAGAACCGTCGAGCAAAGTCGCGGAGGGGCTCGTCCGCCGCCTGCCTGCAACGTCGTAGGTCCCAGGGGTTGCCTGGACGCACGCAGGTCCCCTTGAAATTCCTGTCGAAGACCCTGACTAGGTCGGCCCAGTCATGGATCCGGTCCGGCGGGAGCCCCTCGAGCCACCGGCGGGCGGTGTCCGAGAGGTAAAGTGGGAGTTGACGTATGATCACACGGTCGTCGTTCTTCGCTCCGCCCAGTTGGCAGCCAAGGTGGAAGTCCGAGAGCCAGAGCTTGGGCTCGACCTCCCCGTCATACTTCACGATGTTGGTCGGCGGTCGGAAGCGGTCGGGGAGGGTTGAGCTGCGGATGGCCCGGCTGAAGACTCGGGGGCCCGGGGGCTCAAGGACCTGCCGGTCCTCGTCGCTGTCGTAGCGCCCCCCTCGATGGGCGCTATAGCCATGCTCTTGGGCCCCCTTGTCCTTGCGCCGTCGGTTGATGTCGTTGCGGGCGTCGTTGGGGTCTCGAGGTGGCCGGTTGTCGACGATTCGTTCGCGGACTGGCCTAGCTCGAGAGGCGTCCAGCTGGTGGACGGATGCCTCGCGAGCGTCGCGGGGCGTGTCCGCCGGTCTCCCCGAGGCTGCTCCGCGTCGGCGTGACGCCGAGCTCTTGGCCTGCTGTACCGCGGCTGTCTCGAGGAGGTTTTTCATTTCTCCGAGCATGCGCCTGGCATCTCGGGGTTGGAGACGGCGGGCAGGTCACGGAGCATCATAGCCGCCGCCACCACGTTCTGCCCGGCTCGCGGGAAACATACCTCAGGGCGTGCTGGTGCCCCGTCCTCGAGGATCCGCCGGTGGACCTCTCGAGCCCGGCCTCGAGCTCCGGCTCCTCGGGGCTGGGGTGGTTCCTGCATCAGGGTTTGCCGGAGCTGCAGTAGGTGTCGCCGTTCTTCCTCGGCTTTGGTGATTGCCTCTTGCACTTGTGCGAGTTGCGCCGCCCGGCCGTCGTCGTGCTGAGGCGGTACAGCGGTGCTGGAGGTTCGTCCCTTCCCTGAACGCGTGATCCGCCTGCCGCGGCCACGTCGCTAGGTCCCTCTAGGTCGAGCGCCGGCCTGTCGTCGTCGCCTTCGTCCTCGGTATCGCATACGACTCCTCGAGTTGGAAGCACTCCCTGGTGGGATCCCAGAGGTCGGGGTCGTGGTAGTCGTATTCGTCGGAGTCGGAGCTGTTGACGGCACGCTGCCTTGGCCGATGCTGGGACCGCAGCTCGCGGTACCATTCTCCGACGGTGGCTCGCCGAGGTGGCTCGAAGGCTCGCGAGAAGTCACGGTCGACGCACGCGGGGTGGGACGATCTCTAGGTTGGCCATGGCCTGCAGCAGCGCGCCGAACGCTGCTCCCGGTCCGCCACCGTCCGGTCCTGATGGGTCGTCGAGGCGGGGGTGGGCGTATACAGCCGCAGAGCTGTCGAGGCCGACCGGGAACCACTGGCGTCGAGCGCGGCGCGACCCGTGCGGGAGGAGGCTGAGTGGCGTCGACGGCGCACGGCTCAGAGGCCTCTGGCCTGGTTCCTGGTCCGTACGCATGATGAATGCGAAGTCGCTAGGCAGGCGCGGGTGCACCCTGGAGGTCTCCGGCCGCGCGCCGGGCTGGTTTCCCTCGGGGACCCTGCACCGGCTACGGGGGCGTGGGTGTTTGCCGCGGGCACCGCCTGCGCCCGGCGACGACGGTGACGGCGGCGCCGCTCGCGATATGGCGACGTGTGGTGGTGCGGGCGACGCGTCACGCCCCCCGCGCGGGGGTGGCGTGACACGCCCTCCGCTCGGGCCCTCCGTGGAGAGCAGAGTCAGCTCGTTGCTGTTGCCTGTGGCCAGGAATTCGAGGCTCCCGAACCAGACGACGGCACCAGCCGAGAATGGAAGAGGGGATGAAGCCATCCAGGAATCAACGAGAAATCGGCTCGGACACGCGAAGGCCCCTACCTGGGCGCCAACTGTCGGTGTTTCGTACCGGGGGTATCACACCAACGAGTGATATGATCGTGTGCTTCTCTTCCTGGATGGTGATGCAAGAGGACACAAGGATTTATCCTGGTTCGGGCAAAGAAGGCCCTACGTCCAGCGGGGGATGTTCTTGTATTACTTGCACCTAAGTGCTTGTACAGGGGCGAATACAAGCTCAGTGAGCGTGGACCGGAGTCCGGACTCGTGCCTGTGTGTGGACTTGTGTGTTGTGTCTCTCCCCGAATGAGGGCCCTGGTGTCCCCTTTTATAGAGCAAGGGGAGGCCAGGGTTACATAAGGGTATTACAGGCGTCGGGGCGTACGGTGCCCCATACGGAGAAGGGTAGGAACCCTGTCTTGTCGGGCCACTGGAGCCGATGTGATCGTTGCTGTTGAGGCGTCCTGGGTCGTGGCTTCCATCCTGGGCGCGGACGTGGTGGCGCGGCAAGGTGGGAGCCGTACAGCACCCATCCCGGAACGTACAGGACGCGGCGGGGTCCCTCCGGGTCTTGGGGTACCTGTGTCCTCCAATAGCATAAATAGTAGTTAGGGCTCGAAGGGCGCGGAGCCGGCCTCGAGATGGCGCCTGGGGGGGCTCGAGTCCCCGCAGGTATGGGCGAGTTCCGGGGAGTCTGGTCGTACAGCGGAAATCCGGGTCTCGAGATGTGACCGGGACGTGCCACAGTGCAAGGTGTGGTCGAACAGGGCTGTGCTGGTGCCTTTTTGCCCATGCTTGTGGTGAAAACGAGACTTGACTTTGCCCTGGTTACTGTGGTACACGTCGGGCTGCAGAGGACGTGACTGAAGTAGGTGGATGTATTAAATGCGTGGTATGGGGCTGGCATCCTACGTCTGCGCCGCTCGAGGGGGGCATAGAGCGTCTCGAGGGATAAGCCGCTGTGCCAGAGGGGCTCAAGGTCCCTGTGTGGGGTCTCGAGGTGTGATGTTCGGCTGTGGGGGCTAGAAAGGGGGTAGAAAGGTAATGGAGCGCTCGCCCGAAACCGGGGGGCGGCGGGCGAGACGGAAAACGAGCGCTCGCCGAGGCCTGACGGGAGGGAGGGGCTCGGGGAGACGGAAAACGAGCGCCCGAGCCACGAGGCCTGACGCGGAGGGCTCAGGCGAGACGGAGAACGAGTGCTCGCCCGAGGCCTGACGCGGAGGGCTCGGGTGAGACTGAGAAGCGAGTGTGCGCCGAGGCCTGGCTTGGAGGGCTCGGGCGAGACGGAAAACGAGCGCTCGCCGAGGCCTGACGCGGAGGGCTCGGGTGAGACTGAAAGCGAGTGTGCGCCCGAGGCCTGGCTTGGAGGGCTCGGGTGAGACGGAAAACGAGCGCTCGCCCGAGGCCTGACGCGGAGGGCTCGGGCGAGACGGAGAACGAGCGCTTGCCCGAGGCCTGGCCTGGAGGGCTCGGGCGAAGCGGAGAACGTGCGCCGGCGCGTGGCCTGACTTGCTGGGTTTATTAACTGGTGTTCTAGGTTTAACTTATGCGTTGATTGGGGGTACCCCTTTGGTGTTCCCCCGACAACTCTGGAGAAAGAAAAAAAATACTGCTACAAAGCCATTATGGTTTGATCGTTGATTCAAACACTCTCAGCCTCCGAGGGGACCCAACAATCAGTCACGAGTGGCGACCCTGGACTTCTGACATCCACGATTCTACGTCGAGACGAGACGTTACGATCCTAGACTTCCGACATCTACGATTCTATCATCAGATAAGATTGATATTGGCATCATCATCAATGACTTGCATCAAGAAACACTAGAACAATTTTCTAAGATAATTTAATATTGATAAATTATTTATATGAATATTTCCTTTATACTAATAATTGTTTATTGAAAATATTCGTTCATATATTAAGGACTGTTATTATTATTATTATTATTACTATATATACTCCCTCCGTATCGCAAATAGAAGACATTTTAGAAAAAGTTTCGGTCAAACATTGAGAATACAAATCATGAATAACTTTTAAATTATTGAGTTTTAAAATGTAAAAATTATATAAAAAATTATCTTAAAAAGTATTTTCATAAAAGTATATATATACCACTTTATAACAAATATTTTTAAAGAAATAAATGGTCAAAGTTATACTTTGAAGACCGTGTTGCTGTCCTAAACGTCTTCTATCTGTGATACGGAGGGAGTATTAGGGCCATGTTACGTGGCTAGGGTTTTCAAACGTACCCACACCTGATCCGATCACTGGTGGCGCACGACTTACGTGATGGCAAAAGGCGCTGCAACAGGGAAGTGGCGGCATAGGGTGGACGCGTGGTGCCACGGCGTGGGGCTAACGCAACGCACGTCGCTTACTCTCCGAGTTCCAAGGAAGATACAAGCAAGATGCACGTCGTGGAGCCCGCGTTGGCCTCCACCGTTCAAGGCGAGGCTGTGGCAGAGACGTCGCAGGGCGGGGACAAGATAAAGTCGATGAGGCGCAACGCTCCTTCGGCCTCCAGGCGGCAGCACACGTACTGCGCAGAGGTAGGTACCGGTGCAGGCGGACCACGGGTGCAGGAAGCGGACATGTCGCGTGCAGCGAGTGCCCGCGACGAGAAGCGACTTCAGCGAATCGGCTAGCGGCTGCGACAAGCAACTTCGATGGACGGCCACGACAGGCGCGAGCAAAGGGGCAACCGCGCTGGACTGTGAGGCTGTGGCAGAGGCGTCGCAGGGCGGGGACGAGACAAGGTCGGTGAGGCGCAACACTCCTTCGGCCTCCTGGCGGCAGCACGCGTACTACGCATAGGTAGGTACCGGTGCAGACGGACCACAGGTGCGGGAAGCGAACATATCGCGTGCAACGAGTGCCCGTGGCGAAAAGCGACTTCAGTGAATCGGCTACCGGCTGCGGCGAGCAACTTTGATGGGCGGCCACGATAGGCGCGAGCAAAGAGCAGCTGCGCTAGACGGCGAGCAAGGAGCGGTCGTGATGGGTAGCTCATATGACCTGCAGTTTTGTACTGTTGTTTGCCTGCTAACTTTGAGAGCTTGAAGTTTTGAGACGACCGCTACGGCTACCGACGGTCCAGCTTCCACTGATGCGGACTGCTGCTGCTCTGTTTCGGCCCTATTTAGTTGCAAAAAAATTTCAAAGGTGACATTGAATGTTTACATACATGCATGAAGTACTAAACATAGATTAAAAATAACTAATTATACAGATTGCGTGTAAATTGCGAGATAATTTGTTTAGGCTTATTAAGTTTATGTTTTGATAATGTTGTGCTACAGTAAATATATGTTTCTCTTGTAATTTAATCGTTAGAATTTTATGATGTTACCTAAAAAACATTTGTCTCTGTTCGTTCTGTTATAAATGAATAAGAAAAATTATTTCCTGCCAAATCACTATTTACCTACCTCAATATTTTTTATTGGTGAAGTATTTTTTTTTCAAATACACAAGAGAATTGTGTATCATTTTTATTAAGAAGAAAATAGTTTTTAGGAATTACAGGTGGCTATAGCTGGCCAAAGGAAACATCCTATTTGTTTGAAAATAAATAACGAAACATCCTATTTGTTTGAAAATAAATAATGTTAAAGATACCAATGTTTGGATCTTTTTATAGATATATCTTTAAATGAAACCGTAGCGTTAGCACGGGCATCATACTTTTATAGATATATCTTTAAATGAAACTGTAGCGTTAGCATGGGCATCGTACTGGTTATTATAAGTTCTTCGTTCACCTTGCTTTTAATTTACACATTATACCAAAGAGATATATATAGTGCTTCCTCCATTCTAAATTATAAGATATTTGACTTTTTTGACCTAAAGTTTGACCACTCGTCTTATTTCAAAAAAACTATGCAAACATAGTCAAATTAAAGTCATTTTTCAAGAAATTTTATTAATAAACAAAGTCACGATAAAAGAAGTGGTATTTGACACATAAATTTTTGATAAGACGGGTGGTCAAAGTTTATGTCAAAAAAGTTAAATGTCTTACAATTTGAGATGAATAAATTGATCTCTCTATCCTAAATTATAAGTCATTTTAAAAACTTTGAAGGGTTAAAGTTTGACCAAATTTATATAATAATATAATAACATTTATAAAATCAACTAAGTATCATTAGATTCTCTACTAGTCATATTTTTATAGTATACTTCCTCCAGTTTAGTAAAAGAAGTCGTTTCGGACAACGACACAGTCTCCAAAACGTAACTTTGACCACTTGTTTCTTTAAAAATATTTATTGGAAAGTGGTGTATGTATAATTTTATGAAATTACTTTTCAAGACAATTTTATTTATATGATTTTTACATCTCCAAACTCAACAATTTAAAAGTTATTGATGATTTATATTCCCAATGTTTGACCCAAACCTTGTCCAAAACAACTTCTTTTACCAAACTGGAGGAGAGTACTTATAAATTTTTGTGTTTCTCTCTATAATTTTGGTCAAACTTGAGATGTTTTGACTCTCCAAGATTTTTTAAATCACTTATAATTTGAAACGAAGGGGGAAGCTATTTAGAAAAGGTAGAATGACTTACAGTTTGGAATGGAGTGGGTACTAATTTGTTCCTATTCTCTGCTTTTATCTGTTCTTATAGTAGCTATAAACTAGTAGAATTATATGTGAATAAATGCTAGCATACTTGTTTGTCCAGCAGCACGTTTGTTTCATCAGCTTTTATATGGTTTCTCCAGATGCTGAAATAAACAACTTATTAGGGCCTCTTTGGATCACATGAATGATTAAACGTAGAAATTAGAAAGACATAAGATTTTCATAGAGATGCAAGCGCAAATCAGAGGATTGAAAACTCATAGAAATACATATACAAAATTGTTTGGATGGAGCATAGGAAAGGAATTGAGAAGATAGATAGTTGCTATGGATTAATCATGCATATGGTATTTATCTACTTAAATGTTCCACTTTATTAGGCTGCTTAACAACTTTGCATCAGGAGCTACCATAGTTTAAAATGGGTTATAAGTTCATCATAGTTAGCTAGGTGCATCCAAACAGTACAACTAATAGTTAGATAGTTAGCTAGGATGCATCTAAACAACTAATAGTTAGTTAGGTACATCCAAACAAATATAGCTACTAGGTCATCTGATTGTTAGCTAGGCACTCAATTAACAACTATCCCACTAGTTACCTTAATCCAGTTATTATTGGCTAAAAGATAGTAAAATATCACTTCTACCCTCCAACTTTGATTTATCCATACACCTTATCATATAAACAAAATTATAGAGAAAACTATCAATGCATCAACCTCTTTAACTGCCAATGGATCCAAACATCATGCTAATAACAGGTAGCCAACTAAAAGTTAGCTAGCCTTTTTTTAATAAAGAATAGATAGTTTATCCGACTTCATTTACCTCAAAGAAACAAATTCAGGCCTAATTATTACAGAGCAAACATGTCCACGTTATGACTCATGCATAGACCGTACGAGCACAAGTCATAACACAACCACTTCAATGAGTACTCACGCACAGTTCAAACACATAGAGTTCAATTTAAACCAATCATGAAGGCAGATGACCATCCATAAGATGAAAAAACTTGAAGACATGACATCTCAAGAACTCGACAGACGTCAACTTACTCATGTTGGCGGTTGTCGGTGTTTCTACCCGGGGGGTATGACACCAACTAGTAATATGATTGCGTGCTTCTCTTTCTGGATGGTGATGCAAGGGGACACAAGATTTATCCTGGTTCGGGCAAAGAAGGCCCTACGTCCAGCGGGGGGAGGATACTCTTGTATTACTTGCACCTAAGTGCTTGTACAGGGGCAAATACAAGCTCAATGAGCGTGGACCGGGGTCCGGACTTGTGTGCGAGTATGAGTGGGCGTACGTGTGTAACCGGAGGACTGAAGGGCCCTGGTGTCCTCTTTTATAGAGCAAGAGGAGGCCAGGGTTCTTCAAGAGCGGGGCGTATATACGCCAGATACAGCGTAGGGTAGGAAGTTTGTCTTGTCGGAGTCGCTGGAGCCGACGTGTGGGCACTGTTGAAGCGTCCTTGAAGCATGGCCTCCATCCTTGGCACGGACGTGGAGGCATGGCGACGTGGATGTCAAGTTGCGCCCATCCTGGCACGTTCATGACGTGGCTGGGTCCCTCTGAGGCTTGGGGTACCTGTCCTCCAATAGCATGAATGCTATCAGGGCTCGAGGGGCGCGGGGCCGGTCCTCGAGGTGGCGCCTACGGAGGGCTCGAGGCCCCCGCAGGCATGGGCGAGCCCTAGAAATCCCGCCCGCATAGCGGGAACCCGCGTCTCGCGATGTGGCTCGAGGGTGCCACAGTGCAAGGTATGGCCGAATAGTGCTGTACTTGTGCCCTTTGACCATGCTTGTGGTGAAAACGAGGTTTGACCCTGACCCTGGTTTACTGTGACACGCATCGTGTGCCAGTGGATGTGACCGGAGTAGGTGAAAGCATTAAATGCTCAGTGTGGGATCGACATCCGATGCCCGGCGTTGCTCGAGGAGGCGTGAGGCGCCTTCGAAGGATAGTCAGCCGGGTTAGTGAGGCTCGAGGTCCCCGCACAGGGTCTCGAGGGGTGGCGTACGGCTGTGTCGGACTCGAACCCCTTGTGACAGGGCTCGAGAGGCAGGCTGCCACGAGGCGGTTTGAGAGGCTTTGGCGGGCTGGTTTAGTCTAGCTGGGTTTACTATTAATTGGTGTTCTAGGTTTAACCTATTTGTTTTGCGTTGATTGGGGTACCCCTTTTGTGGACCCCCGACAGTAGCCCCCGAGCCCTTGTTTGGGTGCTTGCACTCGAGCAAGGGCTCTCGATTTGAGTCCTGAGGGTTTGGATGCGTTGGTTCTTGAGGTTTTGGCTGTGTTGGTTCCGCGGGTGTCGCGCGAGCGACACCCGCGGGTGTAGCCCCCGAGGCCACGGGGGAGTGGTTAGGACTCCCTCATGGGCTTTTTACGTGTGCGAGTGCGAGTGTTAATTACGTTTTTAGGTTCGGGAGTGTCGAGCCCCCGAGTTATTTAACCCTCTTTCATCGAGGGGTGCCAGGCTGAACCGACCGGCCGGCTCTTCGAGCTGTCCGGCATGCCGGTTCCCCTGGCTTGTCATCCCGCCGAGTCCTTTCGATCGGATGCGAGGGGGGATGCCTCGTACTACCACGAGCGGGCGAGTATCGAGGTTCCCGGTGAGCTGGTAACGGGGGAATCCAAGTGAGACCTCGTGCCCCGTTCGATAGGGTCGACTGTGGCCCGGAGGCGATCTCATAAAGCATGGGTGCTCAGTCTGCAGGAATGCCGGGCCCATTCGATAGGACCCGGTGGCTCGATGCCTCCCTCCGAGGGGATCTCACTGCATGTCGTGCTCCCTGCCTTGGATACACGTGAGGGGCCTCGAGGGCTTGGCCCTTGAGCGATGCTGCAGGTGGCGCCCCTTGGTGTCCCTGACTCAGGTGCTCGAAGCCGACTGTCGAACCCTTTTCGAGGGCCAGCCTTCGCTGCTTCGAGGCTTAGGGCTGGGGCCCATTTTTACCTTCTTGAAGAAGCCTCCGCCGTTTGGAATCTCCCTGCCCGTTGGGCGCGCCTTTTTAGGCGGAAACAGTCGGGGATCAGGTATCGTGGCGCCAGGGCGACGGATGCGAAGTTGAAGCGACGGTCGTAGTGGGCCCAGGTAATGGGGCGAGTCGGGAACCGCCGCGTGTACCTGTCAACCGGCTCGAGGCGTAGTTAGGCAGGCGCATTAAATGCTATGCGGTTACATTTTTCCTGTCGTGAAAAACCCAGCCCGCTGGGGTTTTCTCTTATAAATACCGAGAGAGGGGGTGAGACCCCTTTTACTTTGCCTTTGCCTTCATAGCCGTCGTAGCCTTCGTGCGTCTTCTCCCTGAGTCCGCGATTGGAGTCCTCCCCGGCCGTCCATCCACCGCTCAAATCCACGCCGCCGCTGCCATGGCTGATAAGACCCCTCCGCAGCCGGCCGAAGACTGGAGCCCGACGAAGGTGACCCAGGGTGAGATGGACTCGCTGGTGGCCCAGGGGCTTCTCCGTCCCAACCCGGAGGAGGGCCCCGCGTGGTGGGCTATCCCGTCGGCGGATCACCGGGAGCCGCACCCGCCGGAGGGGTACGTGGTGAGTTTCACGCGTTACCACCGCATGGGGCTCGGTGTTCCGCCGAGCCGCTTCATGCGGGCGTTGACGCACCACTACGAGGTGGAGCTGCAACATTTTTCCCCCAACTCAATCTCGCACGCCGCCATCTTCGCCGCGGTGTGCGAGGGGTACCTGAAGATCGAGCCGCACTGGGAGATGTTCGTCCACCTCTTCCGGGGCGAGCTCTTCATCAAGGCCTTGAAGCCCAGCGGGAGGCGGTTCGTGCGCGTGGGCTCCCTCACCATCACTGCGAGGACAGGGACCTCGTCGGCCAATGTCCCCCGTGAATACCTTCGCTACAAGCTTTCCACCAACCAGGCCGGGTGGGACGACCACTGGTTCTACCTGCGGAACGAAGGTGGTCTCCTCCCGCAGTACATCGGTAGTGTCCTCACTCAGCGCCCGAAGAAGTGGACCTGGGGCGTCGTGGCGGACAGGCAACGCCACCTGGTGCCGCTGATGAAGATGATGAAGAAGCTGGTGGACGAGAAGAATCTGACCGTTCAAGCGGTCATCTGGGCGTTCCATCAGCGAAGGGTTCTTCCGCTGGCGGACCGCCCCCTTCTTATGCACGATATGGGGCCGAAGGCCCAGCTCGAGGCGCTAAATCGATCGAGGATTGCCGAGGAGAGGCTGCCTCGGAACGAGGGCGTCTCCCGGGTGTCGATCGCGATCCATGGGTCGTTCGTCCCCGAGGATTCCAACCTGATCGCCATGGCGCCCGACAAGGGGTGTCTCGACCTGGTAAGCCCCCCTCGAGCTGAGCTGTCCCGAGCCTCCTCCCCCTTTTCTCTTTCTCCGAACCTTGTACATTCTTCCCGCGGTTTTTCTCATCGAGCTTCTTCTTCTTCGCAGGGGGCGTTTACTTGCCGCGCGTCGAGGCCCCCGGTGAGGGAGGACGCTGCGGATACCCAGGTGAGGCGCCTCTCTGCTCAGAAAGATAAGGAGAGCAAGGATGCCAGAAAGAAGAAAGAGAAAAACAAAAATTTGCGTCGGTCAGCTCGGGAGCAGAGGCTGGCGAAGGCTCGTCGTAACCGGCAGCCTGGAGATGAGTCCCCCGAGCTCAGCTCCTCGAGCTCGGAGGAGGAGAGTGATGACGAGGAGGAGAGTGATGACGAGGAGATGGACGCGCGTCTGAGGCGCGCGGGGGTCGTCGACGTCCGGGCTGACCGCTCCTCTGTGCAGGAGGATGTCTTGGAGGTCCCTCGGGCGAAGGGATCGCGTGGCACGCAACCGCGGAAGGCGGCGCCGAGCCCTGCCTCGTCGGGGGCTCAAGGCCCGTCGAGTTCCGTGCCGGACGTGCCCCCGGACGTAAAGAAGCCTCGGACCCGAGGCGCCGTCGCCGCAGCACAGAAGGAGGCCTCGGCCACGTCGACCCAGGCTGGGGGTCTCGAGAAGGGCCGACCCTCGAGGAGTGATCGTCACGCCGGAGGGGATGCCGGGGCCGACCGCCGCGAGGCGTCGCGGACGCCGTCGAGCCCGCGTAGGAGCGGGCAGCACGAGAGGGCGTCGAGCCCCCGTCACCATGATCGTCGAGGGGGGAGTCCTCGGCCTTCTCGCGACCAGAGTCATGACCGGCCCCGGAGTCCGTCGCTGCACCACCGCCGGAAGAAGGAGGCAGACGTGGGGGGGCGCGACCACCGGCTCGAGCGCCGGAGTAGGTCTCGAAGCCCGCGCCGGGAAAAGCGCCAGGATGACCGCTCGAAGGAGGCGCGGTCGCCTCCTAGAGACAAAGGGCAGAAGGGGGGATCCCCATCGAGGGCGAGCCACGGGAAGCATCGAGAGCCCTCCCCTCACCCGAGCCACACGGAGACAGCCCGGGAGCGTGGCTCGAGCCAAAGGGCGGACTCGAAGCCCCCGAGTGGGTCCAGCAACTCGGGGAAGAAGTCTCGTCGCCATTTTGGGTAAGTAACGTTTTTTAAATTTTGTTGGTAGTCAGGTTTTACCTTCTTTACCTTTTGTGATGCGTGTCGTCTCTGGTTTTTTAGGGGAAAACACTCCTGGCAGGAGGTGGACCTTGCAGCGTCCAAGCGGACTAAGACCTCGAGCTCCGCTGTGGGGCAGGCACCTCGAGGTATGGCTCCTTCCTCTGCTAGAGAGGCCGCTTGGCTGGTGAAGGCCCGAGCAGCCATGGCTCGAGGAAGCCAGATGGCCACCGTGGACCTTGGTGAGGCCGGCGCCACCGACTACGAAGGTCGAGGCATCTTCCTGACTCTGACGGCATCGTTGTCTTTTTCAGCAGGGATCGCAGCTTCTGGCGTCGAGCCTGCCACCACCGCGTCCACCGCAGCGCCGCCCCCTCCTCCTTCAGTGGCGCCTACCGAGAGGGCCACTTCTCCCCCTGCCACGACGACCGTTCTGGGGGGAGCACCGGAGGCAGGCGCGGCCTCGTCGGTGCCTGAGGCCGAGGGGATAGCGGGCCTTGGTGTTCCGGACGTCGCGAGCCAGCCCGCTGGATAGGATCCCCCTCCGCTGGAACCTCTCGCGCCCGCGGGGCAGGAGAATGACGGGGAGGTGTCGGCGGCGAGGACGCCGACGGTGGAGGAGCTCCTGGACGAGCTGGAGCAGGTGCCGCCTCCGGTCGAGGTCTCGACGCTGGAGGAGAGCTTGGGGACGGGCCACCCCTCGAGCGTTCTGCTACCGCTCGGGTCCCCGCCTCCGCACGAGGTCGCGCCGTCGCCTCGGGAGGGGACGGAGCAGCGGGAGGAGACGGCCGAGGGGCGGGGGGAGCCGCAGCCTGCACCGTTGGTGGATGAGCCACGGCTGTTGCCGCTCGAGCCTGAGGAGGGGGGTCTGCCTGTCATCGAGCTCGATCGACCGGTGTGGCCGTTTCCTGACGCGTCGAGCCCGCCCCGAGCCTTGGTCCCCATCGAGCGATCGGCCCAACAGGGGGCTCCGCGGGGGGCGCGGTCCATCTTCAGGGAGGTGGTCGAGCTCATGGCGGAGGCGGAGCGGTTCTTCACGGAGGAGACGGACAGGTCCGCGCGGGCGGCGGCTGCCCTCGCGAGGGCGGAGGTGGAGCTCCAGGATCTCCGTGCTGAGCTGAGCCGGAATGCCCAAATGGCGAGCCGACTCAACGAAGCGCAGGTGGAGGCCCAGGCGGCTCGAGGCGAGGCCGCCCGAGCTAAGGAGGAGGCCGCCACCGCTCTGGAAGCGTCGAGGAAGGAGGCGGCCGACGCCCGAAGCGATGCCACCACCGCCCGATCTGAAGCGGAGGCGGCAAAGAAGGAGGCCGCTGACGCTCAAAGCGAAGCCGCCACCGCCCGATCCACGGCGGAGGCGGCGAAGAAAGAGGCCGAAGACGCCCAGAGCGAAGCCGCCACCGCCCGATCCGCAGCGGAGGCGGCGAAGAAAGAGGCCGAGGGTGCCCAGAGCGAAGCCGCCACCGCCCGATCTGCAGCAGAGGCGGCGCGGCAAGAGGTGATCCGGAAGAATCTGGCCCTCGCGGAGACGGGCAAGCTGGTCGAAGACCTCAGGGCCGAAAAGCGCGACATGATGTCTGAGAAGCGTAGGCTTGATTAGCGCGTCGAGGGCCTTTCCAGCGACCTCGCCGCTCTGGGCGTGCATTGCGAAGGTAACCTTCATGCCTTGTCTTGTTTTGATCTCGAGGTTTTTGCTACGCCGCGGTCTCACTCTTTTTCGTTTATTGCACAGGGGTCGAGAAGACCGTCGAGGAGCTTCGTGGGACGAACCAGGTTCTCGTGGATCAACTCCAAGACAAAACCATGGTGGCGGAGCGGGCACGTGCTACCCTTGACAGGCTCGGCTCTGTGTGGAGTGCCCCTCCGGTGGCCGCGGCAAAGGGCACGGTGGCTCGAGGCGACGCCTTGGTCGACTCCCTGTGCTACTTTGATGTGGCCGCGCGGGACCGTGTCCGGCACGCTCTCCATCATGGCGTGAAGCAGGCGCTTGCGGCCGTCCGCTCCGGCTTCTGCTACCCGGTCCACGTTGTAGCCAAGGGCTTCATCGAGATCGAGGGGAAGGACGAGGAGTGGAACGACCGCCGCGTTGACAAGATCTTGGAGAAGATGGAGAGGCCGGGGGTTGCACTCGCGAAGTTCTTCGAGGAGGACGTGTTGCCTCCCGACGCCGGCAGCGGGGTAGAAGGCCCTCCTCCTCCTGGTCCGGGCGTCGAGGTTGAGCCCGCCGCGGAAGACTTCAGGGAGGAGTACCAGACCGACGAGGACTGAGGCCTGCGTGCCAAAATTGGGCATCGAGGCCCTTTGTAAAATTTATGTCATGACTCGCGGCCCGTCGAGGTCCGCATGTGCATATAACTTGTTTGTTTAAAGAAGTCGTTTTCTTTTCAAGTTTGTTTGACCATTTCTCTTTGTCGCTAGCTCGAGTTTCTGCTGGCTTAGTCCGTGTTCCTTCGATATGTCTCGAGCCCCTCGAGGGGGGTGTAGGTAGGGTACCGTAGCCCGGGGGCGTAGGTGGCCGTCTACGTCGACGCCCCCCGACTCTTGGGGGCTCGAGGTACTTTTGGATTTAGACGTCGCTAGTTCGCTCGAGGTACAAATCGAGATGGGGGTCGACTTTTTTGAAAAGAAAAATGCGCTTTTTCCGGAGTCTGGGGGGCTCCCCCCTGTCATCCCCCCTGTCAGCCCCCGAGGGAGGCTCGACCCTGAGCAGGGCAGGGTCGAGGCTACCTTAAGTTGCTAAGTAAAATGAAAGACAATGCACGAGATTGTTCATTCATATTCAATGTGTTTGTACAAAGCAACAGAACGAACGAGGCCTCGAGGCCTTTAGGGGTAGAAGCGACGTAGCTGAGAAATGTTCCATGCATTCGCCAGGATTCTGCCTTGATCGTCGTAAAGCTTGTATGTTCCTGGCTTGAGCACTTCAGCCACGGTGTATGGGCCTTCCCATGGAGGGGTGAGCTTGTGGCGTCCTCGGTTATCTTGTAGTCGTCGAAGCACGAGGTCCCCCACCGCCAGGTCCCTCTTGCGCACGTGCTTGTCGTGGTAGCGTCGAAGTGTTTGTTGGTAGCGTGCGGAGTTGATGAGCGCCACGTCTCGGGCCTCCTCGAGCCGGTCCTTGGCGTTGGCAAGCCTTTCATTGTTGGTCTGCTCGTTGTAGGCTTGAAGTCGAGGGGAGCCATACTCGAGGTCCGTAGGCAAGACAGCCTCGGCGCCGTAGGTTAGGAAGAACGGGGTGAACCCGGTGGCTCGACCCGACGTAGTCCTGAGGCCCCACAGCACCGAGGGGAGCTCGGCAGCCCACCCCTTTCCGAAGTTTTTGAGGGTCTTGAACAGCCTCGGCTTCAGCCCGTGAAGTATCATGCCGTTAGCACGCTCGACCTGCCCGTTGCATTGTGGGTATGCGACCGAGGCCCAGTTTACGCGGATGTTGTTGTCATCGCAGAAGTTGGTGAACTTTTTGCCCGTGAATTGGGTGCCATTGTCGGTGATGATGACATTAGGCACCCCAAACCGGTACATGATGTCGGCGATGAACTCGACGACCTTCTCGGAGGTGGGGTCGCCTATGGTCTTGGCCTTGATCCATTTGGTGAATTTGTCGATGGCCACGAGCACATGCGTGTATCCTCCACTTGTCCTCTTGAGGGGACCCACGAGGTCGAGCCCCCAGACGGCGAACGGCCAAGTGATGGGGATCATCTGCAGGGCGTGCGCGGGCTGATGGGTTTGCTTGGCGTAGAACTGACACCCTTGGCAAGCTTGGACCAGGCGCTTGGCGTCTCCGATGGCGGTTGGCCAGTAGAAGCCTTGTCGAAAGGCGTTCCCTACCAGGGTCCTTGGCGCTGCGTGATGGCCACAAGCCCCCGAGTGCATGTCATCGAGGAGCCTGCGTCCCTCCTCGAGGGGGATGCAGCGTTGAAGGATTCCTGATGGGCTTCGACGGTACAGCTCTCGTTCGTCGCCGTATATGACGTAGGTCTTGGCCCTTCGAGCGATGCGTCGGGCCTCCGTCTTGTCTTCCGGCAGCACGCCTTGCGTCAGGTAGTCGAGGAAGGGCGTCCGCCAGTCGAGGGGTCGTGATGAGGACGAGGCGGCCGTATCGATCTGCATTGCCTCAGCGGATGTCGAGGGGTCGTTCTTGAGGGGTGGCGTTGTTGGTCGAGCCCCCGCGTCTAGCTCGAGGGGTGGCGTCGAGGGGCCGGCCCCCGGGCCGATTTTGACGGATGGCTCGAAAACGTCCCTCGAGAAGACATCTGGTGGAACCGTGCCGCGCGTGGACGCCAACTTTGCCAGCTCATCTGCAGCCTCGTTGTATTTTCGAGCGATGTGGTTGAGCTCGAGGCCGTAGAACTTGTCTTCTAGCTTGCGCACTTCTCCGCAGTACGCTTCCATCTTGGGGTCGATGCAGCTCGAGGCCTTCATGACCTGGTTGATGACGAGTTGCGAGTCCCCTCGAACGTCGAGGCGTCGGACCCCGAGCTCGAGGGCGATGCGCAGTCCATTAACGAGGGCCTCGTACTCAGCGACGTTGTTGGAGGCGGGGAAGTGTAAGCGTAGCAGGTAGCGCATGTGGACCCCAAGGGGCGAGATGACGAGCAGGCCCGCGCCTGCCCCCGTCTTCATGAGGGACCCATCGAAGTACATGGTCCAGAGCTCGGCTTGGATTTGCGCCGGCGGGAGCTGGGTGTCGGTCCACTCAGCAACGAAGTCCGCCAACGCTTGCGACTTGATGGCTTTTCGTGGAGCGTAGGCGATGGCCTCCCCCATTAGCTCTGCAGACACTTGGCGATGCGCCCCGTGGCCTCCCGATTGTTGATGATCTCTCCGAGGGGGAAGGATGACACCACCGTTACGGGATGAGCGAGGAAGTAGTGCTGGAGCTTGCGCCTCGTGATGATGATGTCGTAGAGCAGCTTCTGGATGTGCGGGTACCGGGCCTTGGCCTCGGAGAGCACCTCACTGGTGAAGTACACCGACCGTTGGACCGGCAACGCATGACCCTCCTCGTGTCTCTCGATGACTATGACCGCACTAACCACCTGAGTGGTTGCGGCCACGTAGAGGAGAAGAGGCTCGGGGGGGTCGTCACCCTAGGCTGGTCATGGTGGCACGAGGATTGGCGCAGAAGTCAGCAACCCCTTCAACTTGGTTAGGGCCTCCTCGGCTTCAAGGGTCCATGCAAAGTGTTCCGTCTTCCTCAGCAAGCGGTAGAGCGGTAGCGCCTTTTCCCCTAACCTCGAGATGAACCTACTGAGAGCGGCAAGGCAGCCTGTCACTTTCTGTACGCCCTTGAGGTCTCAAATTGGGCCCATCCTCGTGACTGCCGAGATTTTTTCGGGGTTGGCCTCGATCCCCCGTCGCGAGACAATGTAGCCGAGTAGCATGCCTCGAGGCACGCCAAAGACACATTTCTCGGGGTTGAGTTTCACATTCTTGGCCCGGAGGCACTCGAACGTGGTCTCGAGATCACTGATGAGGTCCCCAACTTTCTTGGTCTTAACCACGATGTCATCGACGTAGGCCTCGACAGTTTTGCCTATGTGCTCGCCAAAGATATGCTGCATACAGCGTTGATACGTTGCCCCGGCGTTTCGAAGGCCGAAGGGCATTGTAACATAGCAATACATACCAAAAGGCGTGATAAAAGAGGTAGCGAGCTCGTCGGATTTTTTCATTTTAATTTGGTGGTAGCCGGAATACGCATCAAGGAATGAAAGCACTTCACACCCGACAGTGGAATCGACTATCTGATCAATTCTAGGCAAAGGAAATGGAATTTTTGGACATGCTTTATTCAGGCCAGTGTAATCGACACACATCCGCATTTTTCCATTCTTTTTCCTAACTAGTACAGGGTTAGCTAGCCACTCAGGGTGGAATACTTCCTTGATGAATCCGGCCGCCAAAATCTTGTGTACCTCCTCGCCGATGATCCTACGCTTCTCCTCGTCGAAGCGGCGCAGGCGTTGCTTCACCGGTCTGGACCCGGCCTGGATCTCCAAGGCGTGCTCGGCGACTTCCCTTGGTATGCCCGGCATGTCCGAGGGACTCCATGCAAACATGTCGATGTTCGCACGGAGAAAGTCGACGAGCACTGCTTCCTATTTGGGCTCGAGGCTGGCACTGATGGCCAGGGTCCTGCCATCGGTGGTCGAGGTCGGGTCGATGGGTATCTGCTTGGTGTGCTCTGCTGGCTCGAAGGTGCCGGCGTGGCGCTTCGCTTCTGGGGCCTCCTCGGTGGCCAGGGCAGCCAGGGCCTCGAGCGAATCGAGTTGGATGTTGGCTTCCCCGCGCTCGACGCAGTCCACGTCGCACTGGTACGCGTGCTCGTAGGAGGTGTCGACGGTGATGACCCCTTTCGGCCCGGGCATTTTGAGCTTCAAGTACGCGTAGTTGGGGACCGCCATGAACTTGGCGTAGCCTGGCCTGCCGATGATGGCGTGGTAGGTCCCTTGGAACCCAACCACCTCGAAGGTGAGCGTTTCCCGGCGGAAGTTGGCCGGTGTGCCGAAGCAGACCGGTAAGTCGATGCGCCCGAGGGGGTGGGCCTTCTTCCCTGGTACAACCCCGTGGAACCCCCCGACGCTGGGTCGAAGCTGGTCCCTTGAAATCCCTAGGTGGTCGAGGGTTTCGAGGTATATGATGTTGAGGCTCGAGCCCCCATCCATCAATACCTTGGAGAACCGCACGTCGACGATGACGAGGTCGACGACGAGGGGATACGCCCCGGGGTTTATGACATGGTCAGGATGGTCGCCACGGTCGAACGTGATCGGCGCATCTGACCAGTCGAGGTACCAGGAGCGTCGTGGCGGAGTGCGAAGACCTCGCGGCGTTCCTTCTTCCTCTTCCGCGTTGAGAGCCCGACGGTTGGGCCACCGTAGATCATGAAGCAGTCGCGCACCGGGGGGAAACCCGCGTCCCCATCGTCGCGTCGTTTGTTGTCCTTGCTCTTGGGCGCGTCTTCTTTCTTATCGTCGAGCTTGGAGTAGAAGCCCTTCAGCAGTCGGCAGTTTTTCAACTTGTGGTTCACAGGGCCCTGGTGATAAGGGCAGGGATCCTCGAGCATTTTATCGAAGACGGCCCCGTCTGGGGGGCCTCGAGGCTTCTTAGGCTCGAGGGCGCCTGCGAGCACCTCTTCATCGTCGTCGTCGTCGGCGTCGCGCTTTGCCTTTTGTCCTTTCCCCTTGCTCTTCTTCTTTTTGCTGTTGTTGCCTCGGTTCTTGACGTCGTTGACCTTGCTCGTGCCCTCCGGCGTAGCCACCGCCTTGCCTTTGTCTGTGGGGCGGCCAAAGAAGGCCCCCACTGCCTCGTCGCCTGAGGCGAAGCTGGTGACGCGATCCATCAATTCCTCGACCGTCCTGGGACGGTAGCGCCCTAGCTCGTGGACCAGCTCTTGGCATGTCGTCCCGCGGAACGCTGAGATGACATCCTCATCAGGCACGTGGGGGAGTTCGAGGCGCTGCTTCGAGAATCGCCGAGCGAAGTCACGGAGGGGCTCGTCCGCTTTCTGCCTGCAGCATCGTAGATCCCAGGGGTTGCCTGGGCGCACGCAGGTCCCCTTGAAGTTCCCATCAAAGACCTTGACCAGGTCGGCCCAGTCATGGATCTGATGCGGCGGGAGCCCCTCGAGCCACCGACGGGCGGTGTCCGAGAGGTAGAGCGGGAGCTGGCGTATGATCACGCGGTCGTCGTTCCTGGCCCCGCCCAACTGGCAGCCTAGGCGGAAGTCAGAGAGCCACAGCTTGGGCTCGACCCCCCCGTCATACTTCACGATGTTGGTAGGTGGTCAAAAGCGGTCGGGGAGGATCGAGGTACGGATGGCTCGGCTGAAAACCCTGGGGCCCGGGGGCTCGAGGGTTTGCCGGTCGTCGTCGCTGTCATAGCGCCCTCCTCGATGGACACTAAGCCTCGCTCCTCGCCACCTTTGTGCTTGCGTCGGGGGTTATGCTGGTATTGTAGCGCGTCCTCCTCTGCCTTGGCATTCGCCCCCCGCAGTCACGTGAGCTCGTTGCGGGCGTCATTGGGGTCTCGAGGTGGCCGGTTGTCGACGATCCGCTCCCGGACTGGTCTGGCTTGAGAGGCGTTTGGCTGATGGACGGACATCTCACGCTCGTTGCGGGGCGCGTCTACCGGCTTCCCCGAGGCCACTCCGCGCCGGCGTGATGCTGAGCTCTCGGCCTGCTGCACAGCGGCTGTCTCGAGGAGGTTCTTCATTTCCCCGAGCATGCGCCTGGCGTCAGGGTTGGAGACAGCGGGTAGATCGCGGAGCAACATTGCGGCCGCCACCACGTTCTGCCCGGCTCGCGGGAAGCATACCTCGGGGCGTGCTGGTGCCCCGTCCTCGAGGATCTGCCGGTGGACCTCTCGAGCCCGACCTCGAAGTTGGGGTGGATCCTGCATCAAAGTTTGCTGGAGCTGCAGTAGATGTTGTCGTTCTTCCTCGGCCTTGGCGATTGCCTCCTGCACCTACGCGAGTTGCGCCGCCCGGTTGTCATCGCGCCGAGATGGTGCAGCCGGTGCTGGAGGTTGGTTCCTCCCCTGAACGCGTGATCCGCCTGCCGCGGCCACGTCGCTGGGGTCCTCAAGATCGAGCGCCGGCCTGCCGTCGTCGCCCTCGTCCTCGGTATCGCACACGACCCCCTCGAGCTGGAAGCATTCTCTGGTGAGATCCTAGAGGTCAGGGTCGTGGTAGTCGTATTCGTCGGAGTCGGAGCTGTTGACGGCGTGCCGCTCTGGCCGATGCTGGGACTGCAGCTCGCGGTACCACTCTCCGACGGTGGCTCGCCGGGGTGGCTCGATGGCTCGCGAGAAGCCGCGGTCGACGTGCGCGGGGTAGACGACCTCCAGGTTGGCGGTGGCTCATAGGAGCACGCCCGGACGTTCCTCCCGCTCTGTCGGCGCCCGGCCCTGATGACGTTCGTCGAGGTGGTGGGCGTAAGCAGCTGCGGAGTTGTCAAGGCCGAACGGGGGCCACTGGCGTCGAGCGCGGTACACTCCGTGTGGGAGGAGGTCAGGAGGTGTCATCGGTGCACGACTCGGGGGCCTCCATCCAGGCTCCTGGTCCGTGCGCATGACGAACGTGAACTCGCTGGGGGAGTGCGCGCGCGCCCTGGGAGTCTCCGGCCGTGCGCCGGGCAGGTTTCCCCTCGGGGGCTCTGCGCCGGCCGCGGGGAAGTGGGTGTACGCCGCGGGCACCGCCTGTGCCTGGCGGCGATGATGACGTCGGCGCCGCTCGCGAGGTGGCGACGCGTGGTGGTGCGGGCGACGCGCCACGCCTCCCGCGCGGGGTGGCGTGACACGCCCTCCGCTCGGGCCCTCCGTGGAGAGCAGGGTCAACTCGTTGCCGCTGCCGGTGGCCAGGAACTCGAGGCTCCCGAACCAGACGATGGCACCAGCAGAGAACGGAGGAGGGGGAGAAGCCATCCAGAAAACAACGAGAAATCGACTCGGACACGCGAAGGCCCCTACCTGGCGCGCCAACTGTCGGTGTTTCTACCCGGGGGGTATGACACCAACTAGTAATATGATCGCGTGCTTCTATTTCTGGATGGTGATGCAAGGGGACACAAGATTTATCCTGGTTCAGGCAAAGAAGGCCCTACGTCCAGCGGGGGGAGGATACTCTTGTATTACTTGCACCTAAGTGCTTGTACAGGGGCAAATACAAGCTCAATGAGCGTGGACCGGAGTCCGGACTTGTGTGCGAGTATGAGTGGGCGTACGTGTGTAACCGGAGGAGTGAAGGACCCTGGTGTCCTCTTTTATAGAGCAAGAGGAGGCCAGGGTTCTTCAAGAGCGGGGCGTATATACGCCAGATACAGCGTAGGGTAGGAAGTTTGTCTTGTCGGAGTCGCTGGAGCCGACGTGTGGGCACTGTTGAAGCGTCCTTGAAGCATGGCCTCCATCCTTGGCACGGACGTGGAGGCATGGCGACGTGGATGTCAAGTTGCGCCCATCCTGGCACGTTCATGACGTGGCTGGGTCCCTCTGAGGCTTGGGGTACCTGTCCTCCAATAGCATGAATGCTGTCAGGGCTCGAGGGGCGCGGGGCCGGTCCTCGAGGTGGCGCCTACGGAGGGCTCGAGGCCCCCGCAGGCATGGGCGAGCCCTAGAAATCCCGCCCACATAGCGGGAACCCGCGTCTCGCGATGTGGCTCGAGGGTGCCACAGTGCAAGGTATGGCCGAATAGTGTTGTACTTGTGTCCTTTGACCATGCTTGTGGTGAAAACGAGGTTTGACCCTGACCCTGGTTTACTGTGACACGCATCGTGTGCCAGTGGATGTGACCGGAGTAGGTGAAAGCATTAAATGCTCAGTGTGGGATCGGCATCCGATGCCCGGCGTTGCTCGAGGAGGCGTGAGGCGCCTTCGAAGGATAGTCAGCCGGGTTAGTGAGGCTCGAGGTCCCCGCACAGGGTCTCGAGGGGTGGCGTATGGCTGTGTCGGACTCGAACCCCTTGTGACAGGGCTCGAGAGGCAGGCTGCCACGAGGCGGTTTGAGAGGCTTTGGCGGGCTGGTTTAGTCTAGCTGGGTTTACTATTAATTGGTGTTCTAGGTTTAACCTATTTGTTTTGCGTTGATTGGGGTACCCCTTTTGTGGACCCCCGATAGCGGTCTTTACCGCGCTGTAATCGAGCCCACTGACGAAGCCAATAAGTCCCTCTGAATAGTACCTACAAAAAGGATTTAGGCCTATATTTATCGAACACAATCTCATTTCATGTTATCCATAGTAACCAACATAGAGCTGATGCTGCAGTCAATAGACCTAAGTCATGATCACTCTGACCAATGATTAAATAAGAGGGTGTTTGGTTTCCACTCCCTAGAGTTTAGCCACTAAAGTTTAGTCATTTTTAGTCACTAAAGTTCCAAACACCCTCACTAAAAGTCACTTTTAACACTACAACTCTAGTGACCTCCACTAAACTTTAGTGGCTAAACTCTAGGGGTGGGAACCAAACACCCCCTAAGTCATTAATATCTATAGGTTGAGAGATACCCAAAACCCCATATATATATATAGTTGTCCATAAAAATTTAGTATAAACACACCTAAAGAACAGGTGATGTATTATTTTTTAGTTAGAATTATTTTTTTTAACCTTTCAAAAATACTATTATATAATAAAATGATTCTTTTTTTTATCAGGTACAAACTGGACGCACACAACCTACACACACCACACGCACACACACGCAAAGAGAGATTGGGAAGCTCGCCGTCTCGAGGTCGCCTCCAGTGCGCGGGAAACGCGCACACGTGCGTGTACCTGCAAAATCTGGATTGCAAAACTTGGAAAAAATCCAGAGAAAAAGTGCGACACCAAGGTTTGAACCCTGGTGGTTAGCGTCCCACTGAACTGCCCTAGCACCGAACCACAGAAATGATTCTAGTTGTGATGGAAACACGCATATAATAAGAGACAACAAAGTAACGAAGGCTCCAAAGTCGTTCCACAACGATCGAGTCCGTTTCCGTTCTATGATTAATGCAGGCCGGCAGCCAGAAACAATAATAATATGGATCCGAAATCCATACTTTGTGCTAAAAAAAAGAAGAAAAAAATTCAGTGATGATACGGATAAGGCGACAGCACAGCTGACAGGGCCCCACGCGTCGGCGGGCGCGCGCGCAGCCAACCGCCGCCGAAACGAAACGAAACCAACTCCGGCAAGGCAAGCAACTGGGGCCACGCCGCGGCGGGACGCGACCCTGACGTCCGCCGTCTCCGGCACCCGATAGGTCTCCCTCCCCCCACACCCCTCGCGTGGCTTCCGTAGTCCGTAGGCACGCTTCCCTTCAAAGCCACTGCTTCGCCTTCTCCTTCTTCTACTTAAGCGCAGGGGTCCCCGGCCGGCCACTCGCATCCGGTAGCTCGATCTCACTTGTTCCTTCGGAATTTGGGAAGGAGGGATCGGACGGTGGATGCATGGTGAGACACTCGACGACGACAGACTCGAATTCTGCTTGGGAAAAAAAAATTCGTCTTCAGCTCCCGATTTTTGGGTGGAGTTTGGGTTGGTGGTTGTCTGGTTGGTGCAGGCGAGTAGTTCGATGGAATGCCCAAGAGGACCTTCCTCCGTTTCTTTCTTTTGATGAGAAACAAAACAAGCACCCTGCTTTATCTGAAACACAATCCCACGTACTTCTGAATGATGAGATAATCTCAAAAGGCCTTCCTTGCTTATTTGTAATGCTTTGCCAAATCAATTTCATTTTTTTATTTCCTATGTACAGTTGAATGTAAAGCAGCTAGTTTATGTTTATTGTTTTGGTCGACGTTTATCCAATTTTTCGGGGGTCAACATGCACCACTACTATGTGTTTGCCTTTTGATTGTTCTGATTCTGATCTGATGCTTCTCCAGTTCTTTCTGAAATGGAGATGCCATGCTTTAGTAGCGTCTGTTCCCATCTGACTCAACTGACCTGCCAATTATACTCTCTTCTCTATTTATCCAACAGACACACTCATTGCATTAGTGCTTACCACAATTGGAAGCCTATGGAGCTCAAGCAAGCCTTCTCATCTACAATCTTCTGCCTTCTGCTTCTATTCTGCGTGGGCTGCAGATGTCGGCCTTTAGAAATAGAGGCCACCCAGACGGCTACCCTCAAGGTTGATGCCTCGCCACAGCTTGCCCGGAAGATCCCTGAAACACTGTTTGGGATATTTTTTGAGGTGAGGAAATAGTTCATTAGTAGATGCTAGTTCTGTCGGCTTCTTATATTTGACCACATATAATCAGAAAGAATAATCCAAATATACTGCATGACCCACCGTAGGAGATCAACCATGCAGGAGCTGGTGGCATATGGGCAGAGCTTGTCAGTAACAGAGGTACCTCAGCTATTCTTGATTTTTGTGTGCCTTTTGAAATGTCGGTAGATGCGCTTTATTTTGAAAGCTGCTGTTGATTGATGTTCAAGGTTTTCGAGCTGGATTTTTACTTCAGGTTTTGAAGCTGGAGGCTCTCATACTCCATCAAACATTAACCCGTGGTCCATCATTGGAGATGACTCCTCGATATTCGTGGCAACTGATCGTACATCATGTTTCAGTCGAAACATTGTTGCTCTGAGGATGGAGGCCCTCTGTAATGATTGTCCAGCTGGTGGTGTTGGTGTTTACAACCCGGGTTTTTGGGGCATGGTACGATTTCAACATGTATTTCTTATTCATATTTGGAATTACAAGCATCAGAAGTCCATGCATTTTTTGTTAATGGATATAGTTTCATAAAGAAGTATTTTGTTAATATCAACAATTTGGAATTACAAGCATCAGAGGTCCATGCATTTTTTTTTTTTTTTTGTATCGTTCTGGTAGCTTACCTTTCATTTCTGATGTTAGGCAGATATTCAGTACATGTTATGTTTTCCTACCTTTTCTTCTTTTTTTAATGTTACCATTTCAACTTACAGAACATAGAAGATGGGAAGGCTTACAATCTCGTTATGTATGTTAAGTCCCTGGACACAACAGATTTAACAGTTTCATTAACAAGCTCTGATGGGTTGCAAAACTTGGCTTCAGCTACGATAACGTTAGTGTTTTTTCTCACAATGTTTAGAAAGGAGGAGAATATTTCCTTATTCACAATAGCTGAAAGGATCACACTGCTGCAGAGTTTCTGGCACATCCAATTGGACAAAAGTGGAGCAGAAGCTGGTTGCTAAAGGAACCAATAGAACCTCAAGGCTCCAAATAACAACCAACACAAAAGGAGTTGTATGGCTTGACCAAGTATCACTCATGCCTGAAGACACATACAAGGTATGCTATATTATTTTTTATTAATATTTATAGTGAAAAACACAATTAAGGCCTAGAAAAAACATGTATGTAATATGGATAATAAATAAAGATAAGTACTGAACGTCTGAGTATAAAGCACTGGTTAATCATGCATGGTGTCAAGTCAAACTAGGTCAGTAAGGATCTACTTTTCAGCAATCCTTAATGACTACGTTCCACTTCCAATTAATAATGGAATATTGGATGGCTATGATCATGTGCAAATGTGCTTCATGGTACCCAGTTGACTGCAAAATTGCTATTATGGTCTGCACAAGTGCACTCTACCATGCTGCAAACCAATGAACTACTGGCCACTTATAATCTGTAACCACAAGACAAGAATAGTATGACACCCAGTTTACTGCTTTGGTTTGTTTGATGAATGTAACCACTAATTAAATGTTCTGATTGATACTCTGTGTGGTTGAATTTATATTTTAGTTACATGTTTAGTGTACCGAATGTATTAGATTCATTTATCTTGCCAGAAACCTAGAAACAGAAACGATCTCTTTCTAGTGTATGGTAATTTTCATTGTGCAAAAGTTTATCTGAGTATTTACAGCCGGTTCTCTTTGCACACACAGGGACATGGTTTCCGCACAGAACTTATATCCATGATTTTGGATTTAAAACCACGATTCTTGAGATTTCCTGGTATGAATTGTGCTTTCACATTTAAAATCAGGTTCTTCATGTTTGGACATATATTGTATATGTTCGTAGATGTTTCAGATATTTGATAGATTGCATGCAACTATTGTAGGAGGTTGTTTTGTAGAAGGTGAGTGGCTGAGAAATGCATTCAGATGGAGAGAATCTATCGGTCCATGGGAAGAGAGGCCTGGACATTTTGGGGATGTTTGGCATTACTGGACTGATGATGGGCTTGGATATTATGAGTTTCTTCAGGTACCAGTTTACACTGCTTCAATTTAACTTTTTTCTTTCCTATCGTCACCTCTAACGACTACATTGAAATCTACATCAAAGCTTGCAGAGGACCTGGGTGCTGCCCCAATCTGGGTATTCAACAATGGTAATTGTTTTAAGATTTGTTAAATCTTATATCACTGTGGGACTTCTTAACTGATGGAATTTCTCTCTTATAACACAGGAGTCAGCCACAATGACGAAGTTGATACTGTAGCTATTGCTCCTTTTGTAAAGGTATCTTTTGAGCTCCCTGGTTATCACTTTAGTAGATTAAGCATTTATTGATATAAAGCCTTGAACATTTGTTGATGTAATGATATACGAGCCTTCAACTTTTAATGTATTGTACTTTCTCAGCCATAGGTGCAAATTACCATTGTATGTCAAACCTGTAGGTATTATAATAGCATTTCATTTTTGTGAGCTAGAAAGGATAACCAAGATTAAAACTTTATTTCTAATACACATCCTGCGTATCTGAGAAAAAAAGATGACAACTTCATTGCTCATCACAGTCAATCACATATTATCAGTTTTGAATAATGCTAAAGTTTCATTCTCTTCTAGTTGTATTCATGAATGCTGAAAAAGATATAACAGCAATGGGTGACCCTTCACTTTTTATTCAGGCAGTTCACATGCAGAGATGACACTTAGCTTGAGTTGTACACTCACATTTACCAAGATTGTCCATGAACTAATTAATTCCGTTTATACGAATAGTAATAAATTCAGTAAGATACCATATATCTCCTGTAGACTTAGGTAGTTCTTTTTTTTTTTTGACGTGAGGAACTTCCCCATTTCCATTGCGGACCAACGGAAATAGAGTTTGAAAGATTACATAAAGGAGTTTAGAGCAGAATAGAGAAAACTGCTACCCAGCTTACTCACAACATACCCCCAGATAACCATCACTACACGCACATGAAAAAGAAGTTATGTGGGATAACCACCACTGCACGCGCCTGACAGGAAGTTATGTGCCACAAAAAAGACTAGCCAGCTAAACAAAACACATCCATCCAGAATTGTGATAGTGACCAGCAACAAGGGTCTTCCTTCACTTCTGGTCATCCTATCATCTTCCAGCATGTCCAGCTTTTGTTTCTTCGCTTTGGAAGCCAGCTTTGTCGCAATCGCCAACATGATGTTGACTCCTTCCAACAGCTTATCTTTGTCTTCTTCACCGAAAAGGCCTGCCCAATAGCTCATGAGCGCACAAGCATAACATACAATTGTAGCAGGACCACTTACAATTTTTCCTTCAAAACAAATGGAATTGCGTGTTTTCCAAATGGCCCAGCAAATAGCTGCAATGCCCATTACATGGAATTGCTGATCAGAGGGTAACCAGCTTTCACACCAAATCCAATATTGCTCCAGAATTTTAGGAATGTTGTTAGCATTAATAGGTGGAGAGAAGGAAGGAGAGAAGGATATTTACCAACGTTTAAATACGAAGGAAGGAGAGAAGGATATTTATAGGATGGCTAGGGCTCGTGATAAGAAGACAAGGGACTTCAACCAAGTCAAGTGCATTAAGGATAAGAGGGAGCAACTCTTGGTGAAGGAAGATGAGATTAGACATAGGTGGCAAGAATATTTTGATAATTTGTTCAATGGGGAGAATGAGAACTCCACCGTTCGGTTGGATGACTCATCTGATGACACCAATAGGCGCTATGTGCGGAGGATCCAAGAGCAGGAGGTTAGAGAAGCTTTGAATAGGATGAAAGTGGATAAAGCAATGGGTCCTGATGGTATTCCAATCAAGGTATGGAGATGCCTCGGGGATATAGCTGTAGTATGGCTAACCAAGTTGTTTAACAATATCTATCGTTCAAACAAGATGCCTCAGGAGTGGAGAAGAAGCATATTGGTTCCAATCTACAAGAACAAGGGAGACGTCCAAAGCTGCACTAATTATCGGGGAATTAAGTTGATGAGCCACACGATGAAGTTGTGGGAGAGAGTTATTGAGCATAGATTGCGAGGGTCGACGCGGACATCCATGAACCAATTTGGTTTCATGCCTGGAAGGTCAACCATAGAAGCAATCTTCTTAATAAGACAAGTTATGGAGCGGTTTAGGGAGCAAAAGAAGGACCTACACATGGTTTTCATTGACTTGGAGAAGGCGTACGACAAGATACCAAGGAATGTTATGTGGTGGGCTTTGGACAAACATAAAGTCCCAACAAAATATGTCACCCTCATCAAGGACATGTACAACAACGTCGAGACCAGTGTGCGGACAAATGATGGTGACACTGATTTCTTTCCGATTAAATTAGGTCTTCATCAAGGGTCAGCCTTGAGCCCATATCTCTTTGCCTTGGTTATGGATGAGGTTACGAGGGACATACAAGGAGATATCCCTTGGTGTATGCTTTTTGCAGACGATGTAGTGTTAGTTGATGAGAGTCAGACAGGAGTAAATAGGAATCTAGAATTGTGGCGGCAGACCCTTGAGTCCAAAGGGTTTAGAATAAGCAGGACTAAGACTGAGTACATGAGATGTGATTTCGGCAATGCTGCACAGGAAGAGGGAGAGGTGAGCTTAGAAGACCAAGTGGTGCCTAAGAAAGATGTCTTCCGATATCTTGGATCGATGTTACAGAAGGATGGAGATATTGATGCAGATGTTAGCCATAGGATCAAAGCAGGGTGGATGAAGTGGCGCCAAGCATCTGGTATTCTCTGTGACAAGAGGGTACCACAAAAGCTCAAAGGCAAGTTTTATAGGACGGCGATTAGACCGGCTATGTTGTATGGAGCAGAATGTTGGCCTACTAAAAGAAGACATGTCCAACAAATGAGTGTTGCAGAAATACGTATGTTGCGCTGGATTTGTGGCCACACAAGGATGGACCGAGTCCGAAATGACGATATTCGTGACCGGCTAGGGGTAGCACCAATTGAAGAAAAGTTGGTCCAACATCGGTTGAGGTGGTTTGGTCATGTCCAAAGGAGACCTCCGGAGGCATCAGTGCATTGTGGAGTTTTAGCCCAAGATTTTCATGCGAGGAGAGGTAGAGGTAGACCGAAATTGACGTGGGGGGAGGCAATAAAGAGAGATCTAAAAAGTTGGGATATACCTAGAGATCTATGTTTGGATAGAAATGCATGGAGAGCAGCCATTGACGTGCCTGAACCGTGACTAGGGTCTCTTGTTGGGTTTCAACTCTAGCCTACCCCAACTTGTTTGGGACTAAGAGGCTTGGTTGTTGGTTGGTTGTTAGCATTAATAGCATGAGCTACAATTGCCCAAACAGCCTTAGCTGTGGAGCACTCAAAGAAGAGATGTTGGATGTTTTCACCAGAGTTACAAAAATGACACTTAGGTGAGCCCGACCAATTCCTTTTGATCAGATTATCTTTTATTAGTAGAGCATTGTTCATCATAAGCCATAAGAAAATTTTGATCTTGGAGGGAATTTTCCCCTTCCAGATCCTTTTGTGATAATGACCCATGTCACTAATAGTCATAGCCTTGTAAGCAGATTTTACACTGAATCGTCCATTGTTTCCAAAGCGCCAGGACACAAAATCTTCCTCATCTGTCAATTGAATCTCAGCAATCTGACTTTGAATGTCTAGCCAATGCAGTCTAAGATCATCCACCAACCATCTGGTGGATGTCACATTACTCGAATCACTTTTAACTTGGTGCACAGATATATCAGGTTGCCCACACATCTTGAAAAGATTAGGAAATATAAGGCACAAAGGCTTGTCATACAACGAGGTGTCCTTCCAGAAATGCGTTCTTTTACCATTTCTGATATTCATCTGTCTCCCTTGGAGATAAACGTTTTTAACTTTTAACAGATCAGACAATATAGCAGAATCTGACTGCCTGTGATTCACAGTACATACAGATTTGCTATTCAGATATTTCATACAAACTATTTGTTGCCACAGACCATCCTCACTTTCTAACTTCCACCACCATTTACATAAAAGGCTGATATTCATTTTCCTGATATCTAGCTTCATTGTTATTGAACTGTTTGTTTTTCTACAGGATGTATTGGACAGTCTAGAATTTGCAAGGGGGAGTGCAGATTCAACATGGGGCTCTGTTAGGGCTGCAATGGGACACCCTGAACCTTTCCCGGTGAAACATGTCGCTATTGGAAATGAAGATTGTGGGAAAAAGTTTTACCGCGGTAAACTAATCAACTACATTTTTATTTGCATCCTTTAAATAAGTTGAAAATGTCTTCTGCACATGGGCAATTATGTACTCGATGCCCCTGTTCTAGCAAAGAGACTTACTTAAACTGAACATAATTCCCAGTGGTAGTCGTCAAAGGAAATACTTCACCAACTGTTTTTTTGTACATATGAAGCCTGCTTTTAATTGCATGGAATGATAGTCTTTATGTCTGTTAAACAGGTAATTACCTCAAATTCTACAATGCTATTAGACAGGCCTATCCAGACATTCAAATGATTTCAAACTGTGATGGTTCATCCAGACCACTAGACCATCCTGCGGATTTGTATGACTTCCATGTAAAGTTCTTACTTCTTACTGCCAAGTCTGTTTGTTTCATTTTTCTGTCTAATTATTTATTCTATGTTTCTGTCTAATTATTCATTGTCAATGTCAACTTGCCTTCTTAAGTTTAAACAGTGCTTCTTTCTTCTAGGTCTATACTGATTCTAAGACTTTGTTTAACATGAGGAGCACATTTGACAGAACATCTCGTAGTGGACCCAAGGCAAGTCTCATTTTCACAAGTATTCTTATGAGACAGCCCTCTTTCATGACCAATCATTTACAGAAACTCCAATTATTTTCTTGCTTATTTACAACATCAGCATATCGTGTCTATACAGTAAAAAGGGTTACTGAAATGATTCGAACACAGGCTTTTGTGAGTGAGTACGCTGTCTGGAGAAGTGATGCGGGTAGAGGAAGTCTTCTTGCTTCATTGGCTGAAGCTGCTTTCCTTACTGGTCTGGAGAAAAACAGGTGCTCTCTCCTTTTGATTCCAAGTTGATTGATAACCAGTCCTTATTTTTGGTGGTAAACTTTTTATATTGTCTTTGCTCATTGAGGCACATGGTGGACTTCAGCTTGCTCCAGTTCTACTACCGAGATAGTCTTTACTGTGTGTTAGATGACCTCTTGTTGGTTCTTTGCAGTGATATTGTTCAGATGGCAAGTTACGCTCCACTATTCGTGAACGACAATGATCAAACGTTAGTATTCATGGTTTTATCCTCTACTTGTTTCTCGTGTTGTTGTTGGTCTAACGCTGCGATAACTGTGTTCAAACAAAACAATCAGGTGGAACCCGGATGCTATTGTCTTCAACTCCTGGCAACACTATGGAACTCCTAGTTACTGGATGCAGACAATTTTCCGTGAGTCCAGTGGTGCCATGATCCATCCAATTAACATCAGTTCCGGGTACTCAAGTTCGCTAGCTGCTTCTGCAATTACGTGGCAGGATTCAGAGAATAGCTTCCTAAGAGTAAAGGCAAGTAAAATCTGTCGCACCCATCCTATCCTGCGCCTAATAAAGGATGACAAACCTGTAGCGATCTCAAGAAGCTTCGGTGCAGGTTGTAAACTTTGGGTCGGACACTGTTAGCCTCACGATCTCCACAAGTGGACTTCAGGCCAGTGTCAACTCGCTGGGATCAACCGCCACCGTTCTCACGTCTGGCAACGTTATGGATGAAAACTCTTTCAGTAACCCAAACAAGGTCTGTGTACCGATGATCAGATATCAAACTGGTTGGTTCATTTCTGAATGAAAGAAGTGTGGTGATGTGTAGAGCTTGTTCTGAACTTGTAGCTTGCTCGCTTGTGAACTATCTTTTGCAGGTTGCGCCGGTAAAAAGCCAGCTGAGCAACGCTGCGGAGCAGATGCAGGTCACGCTGGCTCCTCACTCCTTCACCGCGTTCGATCTGGCGCTGGCTCAGTCCAAGCTTGTGGCGGAGATGTGATGTGTTAGCAGCATCTTGATAAAAGCTATGTACTGCTAGTGTACCACGATACAGATACATATGTACTGTACTTCATGAATGAATAAAAATGGCATCAGGTTTGCTTGGTGTTTGAGTGATTTTGCTTTCTCCGTACCGTACGTCTTTGCTGTGCATGCCAGGTACTCAGACTCAGACCTTGTTTGGGTTATTACTTTTTTTTCTACTTTTGTTTGGGTTATTTTACATTTTTTTTTAAAAAAAAAAACAACAGCAACGGTTTGCCAATGGGCCGGCTGGGGCAGGGCCTGTTATAAAATGATTCTAATAATTTGGAAAAAGGTCTCTTACATCCAAACAGGGTTTTCTCTTGTGGTACTCTAGTCGTAACATTTTTTTTACATATAGCTACATGTTTTGCTATGACTAGTTTGGAGGTCAAATTGGGGGCGTCTATTTACCGACCAGGTGGCGTCGAGTCGAGCGCCGACCAGCACGAATATTTTTTTCCGTCGAGGAGCCTCTGCCGATTTGGGCCGTTTTGGCCCAGGCTGACAGTAGCCCGTCGCGAATATTTTTTTCCGTCGAGGAGGCTCTGCCGATTTGGGCCGTTTTGGCCCAGGCTGACAGCTGCCCGTCGCTCCTATACGTTCCACTGACTCACACGAATGTGTTTTCGTCGCGCACTGCCACAATTTAACTTCCACTGAGTGGCAAAAAAGAGAACAAATATATAGGGATTAATTTTGTGTTTACAACAGATCGAACACACAACCTTCTAATTAGTCTAAGGTAAAGAGGAATAGTGCGTCACCACTACCACATGCAACAGTTTGATATTAGCACACTTCACATCATTTTTAAGAAAACAAAAGTATAAAAGTTTCATGCACGTAAGAGCAATGCTGCAGACAAAAATATACCTTCTGACATGTCATGAATATAAAAAAGTTTCATACTAGATCAAACAAAATTGAAAGTATAAAAGTAATAGAGAAAAGATAAGAGAAATGACCTAAAATACATCGTAATACATAACATACCTGAAGAGAAAAAAAAACAAAAAACATAAAAAAGTTGAACAAACATAAAGAAACAATGATTTTAAAAACCACGTAACAAGAAAAAATAGTACATCATATAGATATTATTTGAGTAGAATTAAAATATAGAATTACCACGGAACATCTCCACAAAATAAAAGTACTACATGAGTCAGTACCCAAAGGATAATGGTAAAACATCGCATTTATACAAAAGTGAACAACACAAAATATATTATAGAGCATAAAATTTATAATATTGAAGCATCACATATATCTCATGGAACCTAGAAAACTTTAAAAGTAAAAAAATAAAATAAACTACTTAACTAAAGTAAAATAAGGAATAATAATAATAATAAGTATATAGAAAAATTAAAATACATCATAGAACATCTCATGGATATTACAGAATATTATAGAATACATCATAGAACATCACATATATAATACGTGAACATCAAAAAAATACATCATAGAACATGGTATGTATACTATCTGAATATCACAAAAAATGTTATAGAACATCACTTATAGGTTACATGAACATCGTAAAATACATCATAGAACATCAGTTATATTGAAAAATAAAATCATTAACTATATAACAATAATATATAATATACCTTATAAATAGTATAAGAGTAGTCTCATTAAGTTGTAGAAGAAATCATTTAAGTGAATATTACTACAAGATCATAACACAAATGTCCAGCCTTCATAACACATGGAAAAATATTTCACCTTCATAGCACAAATATATTCCTATCTATACTTGGAAAAGCCTCAAATTACCTAGTTACACGAGCTATAACCGAGGTAGGGTTCTAGATAAATATCCTTTATAATTCTTATACTTGCCATCCTTTTATTTTGTTGTTTCCAAAGGAACATAGAAAATAATGGATTCTAGTTTCCGACCTTGGGAGGAATTCCAATTAGGCAATGTATGTTAGGGAAACCAGTCTCATGTGCAAACTATAGAAACTCTGATCAAGACCACATGAATCTAATGTGATGGTTAAAGGTGAAGTTGAGTTATTTTAGCACTTAACCCCCCCCTATGCCCACACCTGTTTAGATTAGGATGAGATGAGTGAAGGGTTTAAGTGCTAAAATAACCCCTAATCAGATTAGATTCATGTGGTCTTGATTATTAGTTTCCATAGTTTGCACACGAGATTGGTTTCTATAATATATGTTCCCTTCCAATTAATAGGAAATGAGAAATACTTCAGATTTAGAAAGAAAAAATTCTAGACTCATATGAATAGTATTATAATATCCTTAGAAATAGAAAAACAATGAGTAACAAAAACTAGAAAATATATAGAAAAGGATAAATACATAAATGAAAACAAATAAGATAAATAGAAAAATAATGAAAATAGGATGAAGCATAATAAAAAACAAAAAATAAATCCATGTAATAAATAAAAACTGAAAAAATTGACATGAATATTATTTGAACAACCTATAAATTATAAAAATATCACATTTATACTACAAGAATATTTTAAAAGTAAAATACGAATTTTAAAAACAATTAGAGTAAAAAATAAAAAGAGAAAATGAAATGAGATGAAAATAAGAAAATATACAACATACATAAAAGGAAAGATAGAAGAAAAAAATAATAGGTAAAAGAAAGAAAAAGAAAAACATGGAAAGGAAAAGAAACAAATATAAACATGAATTATATGAAATAAAAATAAAATACCACAGAGAAAATTAAAGAGAAAGAAATAAATAGAAAAGAAAAAAAAAGAAAAAGTCATCAACGTTTGTTTTTGAACAATAGAAAAAGTCATCTACGTGAAACGTTCCACCTGGGAGCGCTCTGCGTGGGAAACTGAGCGTTACACACTTACACTCTCGTGATGCACTCTTGGGCCGCCGCATGCTCCATATGGGCCGTGCTGCTGTGGGCTGCGATCGCGTCTGCACTCTGGGCCGCATGGTCGACGCGCCGACCAGTCGGCGCGGAAGATTTGAGCTTTTTACCTATATGGCCCTGTAAAAGATGACTTTTTTTTCTGTGGCCTTTTTTCTTTTGAACTTACTTCTATGGCCCTGAAATAAACTTTCATTCCTTCTATGGCCTTCCGTCCGTTTTTGCTACTTGACGGTGTTAATTCAAGGGTAAAAAGACCATTTTGCCCCTGACAAAAAAATTACAATTTTATTTATTTATTGTATATTTAGAATAATATTAAATAAATAAATTTATACATAACAATATTTCTTTTATGTGAAATATTGTCATGTTTGAATTTATTTTTTTAATATTAATTTTAATATACAACAAAAATATAACTCTATAATTTTTTTATGCTAGGGGTAAAATTGTCTTTTCACCCTTGACTTAACACCGTTAAGTAGCAAAAACGGACGGAAGGCCATAGAAGGAATAAAAATTCGTTTCAGGGCCGTAGAAGTAAGTTCAAATAAAAAAGGTCATACAAGAAAGAGCCATTATTTGTAAGGCCATATAGGTAAAAAGCTCGGAAGATTTCCGGGTCAAATTTGAGAAATAGTGGATCCCACGTTGTGAGTTCTTGATGAAACACAATTATATTTTTTAATTTTTTTTGAGCGGAAATTATATTTTTTAATGTGTGCATTAAAATGAATTTGGGCTCAGCCCAGAGCTACCAGGCGAGGCCTTTCCCATCAGCCCATGCGCTGCACCTCGTTCACTACTCGGGCCCACTTACGCTCTGGCCCACTTACGCCCCAGCGGCCCAGCCAATTAGGCCAACCGTCCCTCGCCGTCGCCGCGCCGACCACCGCAACGCTCGGAGGAAGATGGGATGGAAGGCGGCGGAGAAGCTCATCAGGCACTGGAAGATCCTCCGCGGAGAAAACGTAACCTCTCTCGTGCTCCGCCACTCCACCCTCCCACTTCTGTTGCTCCTGTAGTCCTGTTAGTTGTTAGTTCATACATACTCTCTTCTCGTTGCAAGGTCTCTCATTCTCCTTTTTTCTGTTTTGCTGCCAGGTGATGATCATCAGAGGCAAGGACAAAGGGGAGACCGGGCTCATCAAGCGTGTCATTCGGTCTCAGAATCGCGTCATCGTCGAGGGCAAGAACTTGGTAATTTCCTGCCGTTCTTCACCAGTTGCTTAGCCTGAGTGTGGAATCAGTGTAGCAGATACTAACAGTTTATGGCTGCATAGGAGATAGGACTGACACTAGTTGCATAATTGACTGTTTAGTACTTTAGTTCGTTGTGATTTAAGCAAACCTGCCCCTCATTACATCGTGCTCCAGCCTCCAGGCGCTCGTTGAAATTACCATAGCAGACTACTGTAACTGGAAGCTGCACTCATGATGAAATTCCCAGACGATTGCAATTGGAAGGTGGCCCATCATAAATTCAGAGATAGTAAAGTAGGAAGAGAGCACATATTAATAGTGAGTGAGAACTGAATGGTTGTGCACATTCTGTACCTATGGGTGGATGTAGGCCTTCAGCCTTATGAATTGGATAGATCAAAGAATAGCAGTGGCACTCGAGGGGAACAGACCCGTCAATGTCCATTGTTTGTATAGTTTATTTGATTGCAGAGCATAGGAAAAGTATAATTTCTTGCTGTGTAACAAACCGGTATTCTGTTGTTCATACTGCATTGTCCTTTTACATGCTTTACTGATTCTCTTTGGGTAACACCTGTGTACTGCATCAATTGTTGCATATTGACATCATCACATAAGCAGTAAGATATAACCAATATATGCTCAATAGCTCAATAAAATTATAACATCATATCATACCCAATTGATCTGTCTTGTGGAACAGCTGTGGTGAATACCAAAAAAGAACAACAAAACTGTACTTTTCTCATCTTTACTAAAATTGCATTGCATATTTGCTTGTCTATTCTGGGTACTTTTAACTGCAACCAGCAATGGGAAAAAACATCATTTTCATTTATCATGTGTTTTGTTATCTTCTCTTGCATGTAAGGAATTCTGTAAATACCTGAGCTATTGTCATTTCAGGTTAAGAAACACATTAAACAAGGGAGGGGCACACAGGTGGTATTTTCTCAATTTAAGCTCCACTTCATGTTTCAAATGTCCAAGTAGTTGATCCTGTCACTGGGTACGCATATGATATGATACTTGGCCATGTTTTACTGCAATAAATACTACCTATAGAGATAATGCTTTAATTTTATTGACCTCTGAGTTTGTAAAATCATTTGTCAACACAATGTTTACCACAGGAAACCATGTAAAGTTGGATATAAGTATTTGGAAGATGGGACCAAAGTCAGGTTCGCTAGAGGGATGAATGCATCTGGTGCTGTGATACCCCGGCCAGAAATTCTGAAGGAGAGAAGAAAACTGAGGCCCACATCTCGTATGTCTTATAAAAACTTTTTAAGCTCACTAATGGTGATCCACATCATGCATGTCTTGTAAACACATGTTACATGCTCATTAGTCATTATACAGTGTTTTTCATGGTGCATTAATTCCCTAAAAAAGGGTGTAACTAAACTAAGTGGAAGTTCTTGTGCCATAAAATTAAAACAAACATATGGTAGCTATATGTGTTGCTTCCTTTATTTTCCCTCCTGACGAGTTTTTTTTAGCATTGGACAACTGATTCCCCCATAATCAAATCACCCTACTGTAGCTTCATGTTTGAAACTGTGAATGATGTTTGTGAGATGGTATATAATATGGAATTAAAAAGGCACTAATGGTCTGTTTTCTTGTTGCGTGCGAGAACATGCATTCTGTTCCTTTTCGAACATTGCCTCGCATGTCCATTTTGTTTCAGGATGTGCTCTATTCTTGATCTGACTGTCTGCTTCCAATCATGCAGCTGGCCTAAAGGATACACCAATTGAGCTTGTATTGGAGAAAACCTATGATGATAAATCTGGAATTGGCATGCCCGATCTATAACTGCTGTGTTGGTTGTGCTGAATTGAGTATTTGTGATCATGTCCTAGTTAAGGGTTTAGGGGGTCAGTGATTATTTCAGTGGTACAATGTGCTTTCCTCATAATAATCATTTAGTGATTGATAAGAGTCATCAGTACTGGCATGGTATTCTTTCATATGTCCAACAAGTGTTTTTCTGCAAAGTGCACCATTTTTGGATAATAAATGGCAAAGATACGCATCTTCATAGTAAGATACCCAACTCTCAAAAGAGACAGAAATTCAGTCACAAAAAAAAAGAGAGACAGAAATTGAACTGCCTCCTGGTAAACAACGTTATTCGTACATGTGCTTTTGGTATAGTACATTGTATCAAACTGCATTTTATTGTGCTTGATACAGTGGTTCTGGGGAACGGTGATTTGCCCTTGTTGTTGTAGGTTTTACTTGCCAACTAACACACGAGACATTGCTGTCCATCACCAGTTGGCAATTTGTAAGATTGTTCTCAGACTAGCGAGCTTGGGGCAACAGAAACAATTAAGGTTTGCCAGAAGAGTTCTTCCCCATTTCGCAGAACAGATTAATTCAGCATACAGCATACAGCATACAGAGTTTACAAGGGTAGCGACCTACTACAACTCTATAACAATTATATAGGACCATGAGCTGTTACTGGATACAGTACTAATCTTGCTTCAGCAGTCGTGTTCTTCATTCTTCAAGTTCCAATTCCTTGGCCAAATCGTCCCAGTTGTCGTCTTCGTCTTGGTCTTGAAGCGCAGCAGCAGCAGCAGCCACCGTCTGCTCCTCTGCTTCAGCTGCCGACATGGCGTCCTCCAAGTCCTTGACCAAGTCGTCGTCATCGTTATCGTCTTCAAGCACAGGCGCAGCCGCAGCAGCAGGTAACTGCTTGGACGGCGGCTGATCAGATGCTGCAGCCACCGTTTGTTCCTCCTCTGCTTGTTCTCTCAGCGTGTCGGCTTCAAACGGATCAAGTATCCTCTGCTTCGCCTGGACGGACACCGGCGGCCGGCAGGGAGGAGGTGCCAGTGCTTGCTGAGGCATGTGGCAGGAGGCGTGCAAGTGGTGGCCGCGGTGGCTGTGCGAGCGACGCGGCTGCACCACAGGACGGGACGGGACTGGCGGCGCTGGAGCCGGAGACGGCTGTGTTCGTGTCACCGAGGGAGCAGGCGAACCACGGAGAGGCACAGACGGCTGTGGTGGTGTGAAGTAGAGCTTCGGAACAACGGTGGGCGGCGATCTGATCGGAGCTGGCAGCGCCGGAGGCTGCGGTGGTGCCGGCTGCACAGCAGGACCCCGCATTCTCTTGGCGCACGGTGACGGTGGCATGGCAGCCTGCGGCGCTGTCCTCTTGGCGCACGGTGACGGCATGGCAGCCTGCGGCGGCGGCGCTGTTCTCTTAGCCACCGGCGGCTGTGCGATGAAGGCGGCGGGCGTGGCAAGCGGCAGCGGCGGCGGTGGCTGTGCAAGGAAAGCAGCGGACTCGCGGCGGGCGGCGGAGGTTGGAGCAGCCCTGGGAGACACGTACACCTTGCAGAACACGAACTGCTGCTGCTGGTGGCCGCCGCCGCCGCCGCCGCCGCACGACGCACTATCAGAGAACAAGCCTTTGGACGATCCACCAACCGAGTTTCAGTCTCGGCAAAAATTTGCGTCTGGGGCTAAAGACTTTTAGTCCCGGTGTACCTTTAGTTCCGGTTGATAATACCAACCGGGGCTAAAGGTCCTTTTAGCCCCGGTTGGTGTTACCAACGGGGCTAAAAGTCTTTCCCGAGTGGATTCAAAAGGAAAACGTCCAGAACTACATCATGTGGGTTGCGTAGCTCAGTTGGTAGACGTGCCTGAGGCAAGATGTGCTGAGTTCGAATTTCACACAACACACATTTATTTTTTCCTCTCTGAACCTTTAGCCCCGGTTGAAAGCACCCGGGACTAAAGGCCGGGACCTTTAGTCCCGAATTCTTAGCCCCTGTTGAGATACCCGGGGCTAAAGGCCCATTTCAACCGGGGTTAAAGACCCTTTCTCTAGTAGTGACGAGTACTCGTCCATGAGCCAGTCCGTGAGGGCGCCACTCTTCTTGTACCGCAACTTCCTGAGCTCGCCGATCTGGACACCCCTGTGGTCCTTGATTCCCGCCGTGGTCTGCTGTGCGGTCCAGGAGGCGGAGCTGCTGCTGGCGGCGGCGCGCGCGGCCTTCTTGTAGGAGGGGGAGGGGGAGGGCGCGAAGAAGAAGCGGTCCTCAGTCCTCGGCATGGGGTGGAACCGGCGCGCGAGCTCGGCGGGCTCGCACGCGTGGACGTCGGCGTCGTGGATGACGGCGCGGACCACCTCGTGCAGCGGCTCGCCGGAGGTGAGGCGGCGCAGGTAGTAGCTGACGGCCTCCTGCGGAGTCGGGCTCAGGCGGAAGCCGCGGCTGAAAATCTCCTGGCCTAGGGCCGGCGTCGTCGTCATCTCGGCGACGAGGAAATGATAAGAGAAAGAGGAGAGAAGGTGCGTCCGTGCAGGGCGCCGGCGGCGGCGGCGGATATTTATTATGCGAGAGCGAGAGGCCGAGATCGAGCTGTGTTCGAATTCCGAGTTCACGTCGGATTCGCGCCACAGCCTTATTTTACAGGAGGCAACAATGCAAATGCTCAATGCATGGGGAGTGTCACATGGAAAATTGAGATAGAGCTCACACTATCTATATCTATATGCTCAATGAGTTATGAGTAGCTTTAGTTTGTTTTTAGGTTTGGTCTAAAGAGATATGCCCCTAACCTATACCGCTATACACATGTACCAATGCAATGCTAGATGAGAAGCAACACATGGAAAATCTAGATAGATCTTACACTATCCATACGTTACTCTCTCCATTTTTTGAACGAATGTAGGGATTGTTTGGTTCTAGGATACGAGAGAGAGAGGGGGTGGGGGGGGGGGGATGAACCCATTCTAGTTTTCTAGGATGGAATAGTTTATCTCTGTGTTTGGTTGAGGGATATCGATGTTTGGTCGGAGGGATGAGCTAAAGAGGATATATTTCCGATTTACCATATTTGTGATCCCTTAGATATGTGTGAAGTGGGACCAACGTGTCATCTCCTCTATTTCGTCTTCTCCTTTCTTCGTTCACACTATTGCCTCCATCCGTCACAACTAAAGATGGCAATAGGTACCCGAAACCCGATGAGTTTTTACCCTATTAGGGTAAGGATATGAGTCACTTTTCTACCCATGAGTTTGTTAATGTGGAAAAAGTCAAAGCCAACGGATTTGTGGGTCTGGGTTTGAGAGTATACACTACAGGAAACACGATCTTCGCCGAGTGCCTGCGAGTTCGCCGAGTGCCAAATTTCGGGCACTCGGCGAAGAGCCTCTTTGCCGAGTGCCGGAAATATGGCACTCGGCGAAGAATGAGCACAAGGCAAAGCCAGCTTTGTCGAGTGCCCAACACTCGGCAAAGAAAAGCACTCGGCGAAAACACCTCTTCGCCGAGTGCCGAACACTCGGCAACTATGAGCACTCGGCAAAGTCTCGCTGACCAGACGGCATCCGGGCCCGTTAGCTTTGCCGAGTGCCCGCCGTCTGGCACTCGGCGAAGACCATCTCTTTGCCGAGTGCCGGCCCACGTGGCACTCGGCGAAGAGTGCGGGCCTGGGCCATGCCACGTCAGCTGTGCTTTGCTGAGTGCCGCATGTCTGGCACTCGGCGAAGTGCTGCTCTTTGCCGAGTGTCAGTCTAAGTGGCACTCGGCAAAGTATTTTTTTTGATTTTGGACACCAAATTTTTTGTGGGTCATCCCCACACTACCATTGTCAACATGTTCAAATTTGACAGTTTTTCAAAACTTTTTGTTATATTCTTTGACTTTCTTTCGTTTTCTTGAATTTTCTATAAAGACGCAAGTTTGAACTGCGGGTGCATCGAATAATGAATTTTCATGATTTAAAAAATATTATTCTTGTTCTTAACCGTATGTTGAGGCCAAATGCAAAACCTGACCCTAGGTTTCGATCAACGTGCTCACGGGGCAACGCCTCCAAATTACGTGCGGGCGGTTTTTTAATTATAGAAAATGCAAATTAATTCCGAAAATCGTGAAACTTGGCGAGATGTTGTTACATCATATGCGTATGCCGTGAAAAAAATTTGAGAAAGTTTCGAGCAAGTTGTCACGTACGATGCTTACAATCCTGGACATCTCAACATGTGATATCTCATATCACATGTTGAGATGTTCAGGTTTGTAACCATCGTACGTGACAACTTGCTCGAAACTTTCTCAATTTCTTTGCCGAGTGCCTTTCGCCGAGTGCGGCACTCGGCGAAGCCTTCGCCGAGTGCGAAAGGGCCTTCGCCGAGTGCAGCCAGCACTCGGCAAAGCCAACGTCTCCTGTAGTGATAGTATCCAAACCCATAAACCCATAGGTGTTTAAAACCAAGTCCATAACTCTAAAATATTTTTAACTGACATAGAAAAAGAGTTTATAAACTGCTTATTTTGATTAATTTCATCATATTGGATTGCCATCATTCTAAATCTTACAAAAAAACATAACCATTCAATATAATATTTTTAAAAGAGAAAAAAAAATATTAAAATATGGTTGTGCATGTAAAAATAAGGTCTTATTGTGAGTTTATGGGTAACCCGATGAGTATCCGTAACCCGAATGAGCATGAGTTTAGGTATAGAATAAAACCCGTGATGAGTCATGAGTTTTTTAGCGCGTGGATTTTATGTTCATGGGCACGGGTTTGAGTGAGCAAAATCCAGCAGATTTGTACCGGTTGCCATCTCTAGGTGGGAGCGAGAGAAGCCATCACTTGTAATGACTCTTTTTTATCGAATGATTCCGAAGGGACGTAATGACTCTTTTTTAGGGGTAGAAGGAGTAGGTTTCGAGATCCCTGCACAGAGAGAGTCTGGGTTTTGAATCAGACTCCCTGCTTGGCCAACATGGCCATATTGAAGGAATGCAAATCTCTGAATCCCAGCCCTCCCTCGCTCATAGGCTGTACCAGCTTCTCCCAACTCACCCAATATGCATGCTATTCTCCTTAATTGTCTTGGTTTTTCCACCAGTACTTAGCAATCACTGCACTTATCTGAGAGCACATCCCTTTCGTTATATCAAAGCACCCCATTGCAAAGACAGGTATCGCTTAAGCCACAACTTTTATCATGATTTCTTTCCCAGCCTTGGACAGGAGTTTTTCCTTCCATCCCTGGATCCTCTGCTAGACTCGTTCCTTGAGATAAGCAAACACACCTCACTTCTCGATTTCCCCACGTACAGATACGGGCAGGCCAAGGTACTTCTCGCTTCTCGTCTCAGCGTTGACATTCAGAATTTCCCGCACCTTCCTTCTCTGTGTATCGGTGGTGTTGGGACTTGGGACTGAACATAACAGCAGATTTGTCAGCGTTAATTACCTGACCTGAGCACTGTTCATATATTGACAACACCTCCTTCAACTGAATCACCTCCTCTTCTGTTGCTCTGCATAGTATGAATGAGTCGTCAGCAAAGAGTATATATGTGTGATATTGCCGGTGCCTCCCTATTACATACTCTGACACCGTGTACCTTTCCTTCATTCTCTGCTCTCAATAACAGTGCTGAGAATCCTTCGGCACAAAGAAATGGGTCCAGTTTTTTTTTTTTTTTAGTTCATAGAAATGGGAAATACTGGTGTCATGGTGAGTAGCTATATCCTAATGTCTCAACAAAGGAGGAATATCCTAAAGAAGCGGCAACACCAATGGATGATTAAGTAATCGCTAATTGTTCATAACTTTTAACTTTGCAGAATGACAGTCATGAGACGGTTAGAAGCATGCAAAAGAACTTGCAGCTAATTGTAAACAGAAGGAGTCAATCAGTTTTAGAAGCAATCTTAATCATGAGCTGACATATACAAACCAGCAGACTAAGGTGGTCGGACTTACATATTATTGTTGCAGATCCGTGCTCCAAACATCTATAACAGCTGCAGTTAGACCTCTTGCATTCACACTGACATCAGTAACAGTGCAGACTGCCACTCCTATAAGCACAACCATTATGCTCAGCTTTGTGTCCCCGGGAATAGTGTACATGATCAAATACAAGCTCCAGAAGACATGATGCAGGTATCATGCTGGCTTTGCTATCTGAGGAAGGGAGTAGAATGAATTTAGTTGTTAATAATTTGGAGTCATGTAGTAGCTACAGAAAAATTCACTAACCTGATAAAATCCCACAGATTTCCACATCAAGCTCACATTCATCCCAATAATTGACAGGTGAAAATATCACAAATTTAATTAGATCTGCTACTGGTAACTGGGAAGGCTGGCACAGGCCTAACCACCAAAATACGATGGTCATCAAAGGTGGTAGTCACAAAATGAAGCCCGGTTAATGTCGTAGCTGCAAAAAGAAAAAGAGAGTAATTAATGACAGGGCAGGAGATATATATCCAAGTTCCAATGTACAGTTTGTTGACAAGGTGAAGAAATATGGTTAACCTGCAACTACCAAACATACAGTAAGAAATTACACAATGCTAACATGTCTCTCTATTGCTTGTATTAACACCATTAAGGTTCAACAGCGCAATTTGTAGCTCTTTATAAGTTTGTGCTACAATTATTCTCCGGTCGTTAACAAAGGAAATGTGGCAAATATTGTGGTATACATTAGTATCTACAATCAAAAAATTTATTTACAGAATGAAACATAGATCAAACTTAGGCAAGAAGCCTTTTCTTTTTAAACAAAAAATAGGTAGGAAATTTGAACTAAAAAAATTAGGTAGGAAATTTGCACGAGCACTGTTAAAACTACTCAAAGTTTACAAAACGTCCGTCAGTTTGCCAAAGTGAGCTCTCTACGGAAAATGTACATGAATTCTACAATCAAATATGAACCAGAACATGTTTGGGGGCTTGGGTTGCAGTTGGAGGTGGTTTCACCTATGGCAGCGCCGCAGGCGGGGGGCTGCGCGATGACACCTGGAAGGACACTGATCCAGTGATGAGGTCAGGTGAGGGACGAAGTTGTGGCTACAAGGAGGGGGCGGATATGCGGAGATTTTCCCGTCGATTGAGGAAAGTTTATCTCATCGGAGTAAGAGTAGAGGTGTTCTGATTCCTGTTGATACTTCGCGGAAGCAATTAGAGAAGTTGATGGTTGAGCACCCATTCCCTTTTGAGGAAATCAGTGCAAGTGCGGTCAAAATCAAATCGATTCCCATCAGTTTTTACTGGAACAACAATGGTGGGGTGGAGGCGTCGTCGTCCTTGGCGGGACAGAGACCGTGGTCCAGGTCACCTCCCAAGGTGCGGATTGTTCCTGGGATTCTAGGGCGATACCCCGATGGAGGGCCACGCGTCGGGCATCCAGAAGGGGGTGAGCGTGAGGTTAGGATTGAAGGTAAGTCGGAGCACCGCACTTTTACTTGGGGTCCAACCCAGTGCCAGGATCGAGTGCGACATCATCTAGGGGGGATCCTGAACCCTAATCCTTTCCCCCGTCGCCTCCAATTCCCCAACAGCCATCTCACCAAATTCCCCACCTGCTTCCCCCAGATCCAATATCTCCAAATTTGTTGGTCACTTGTGGAAAGGTGCCCCTACTCGTTCCTTTGCTGATGTTGTTCGTACCACCCCGACACGAATCGTAGTAGTCAAGATGAGCCAAGGAGGAGGGCGTCGTAACTTCAATCAAGGTTGGAAAGGTGGATGGAGAGACCAAGGTTGGGGGAGAGGAGGAGCAGGAGGACCGGGAAGAGGTCTGGGAAGAGGTGATCAAGGAAGAGGAAGGGGTCGTAATGCCTAAGAGCACAGAGAACATCAGGATGCTGACAAGAAGATGGGAGATGGTGAGGAAGCTCCTCCTACACAAGACTTAGCCAAAGACAAGTTCGAGAAAGCTTCTGAAAAGACAAAAGATCATCAGGAAAAAGAGGATGGCAAGGAAAAGGAGGTCGTTGGTGAAGAAAGTCAAGGTAATTTCACCAAAAATGCTGCATCATCTGCTGATCTGCATGCTCCTATGCCAAACAAAGTTGCTTGTGAAATTTGTGGATTGTTCAATCATTTTACTAGAGACTGTAGGCGGTTGAATTGTGAGATTTGTGGCTTTAACAATCACACCACATTTGATTGTAAGAGATGTGTTCCATGGCACACTAGTTTGGAATTGTGTGCAGCTCAAGTGGAGGATCAAAGTTTTTTCTTTATAGAAGAATCTATTGACCCTAGAGTTTCAAGGGAGAAGGAAAGCACTGCTGCCATTAATATCTTATAGGGACATGCTATTGGGAAACAAATTGAGAAAGAGTTCATGACACTAGTAGAATACTCCTCATAGCTGGCGCCCCCTATTCATAGCACAAGCGGTTGTAGTTATCACGCGCCTGTGATATAAAAGGGGACAGTGAACAGTTGACAACCGCCAGTGGAAATACATTTGCACTGGCGGTTGGACTAAGACAATCGCCAGTGTAAATGGACCATTTATACAGGCGGTTGGCTAAGCCAACCGCTACACTGGCGGTTGTCTTAACTCAACCGCCAGTGGAAATACCACCATTTTCACTGGCGGTTGGGTTAAGACAACCGCCTGTGCTATCTCTGGTATAAATACCCCTCTTCCTCCCCGAGCAGCACTGTTTCTCGCCGCCACCTTCCATTGGAGGCGATTTTGGAGGTCCAGATTTTACAAAATACAAGGGGAGAGGTTTTGATCTTCATTTCTTGGAAGGAGATTAACAAGAAAGGTTAGTTTGAGTCCCTCTTGCCTCAATTTGGTCATTCTTGCTCAATTTGATGATTCACTTTTTAGATCTAGGGTTTCACCCATGAGTGAGAGAGAAGAATACATAGGTTAATGAGTTAGCTTGCTTAAGATGGTTAAATAATGTCTCTCATCTATACTGCTTCGTGTTTACTTTTTAATTTTGTTTATGCATGATATCTTTCCTTGTTTCCATGTATAATGGTGTGTTCTTGAGTCTTTATGTAGAGAGGAAAATGTAGGTTTTTATATAATATTTAGGTTTTTTATTATGTTGTTTATTTCTCAATTGTTTTTTCACTATGTTTTTATGTTTTATGAATATTGTGTTTTTTTATTTAATAATGATACTTAGGTATTTTAAATTATGGTACTTAGTTTTTTACTTTAAACCCCAATAAACTCTAAACACTAGCCAATAATAATTCCTAGCTAACCGCATATGCTATCTCTAGTATAAATACCCCCTCTTCCTCCCCGAGCAGCACTGTTTGTCGCCGACACCTTACATTGTAGGCGATTTTGGACGTCAAGATTTTACAAAATACAAGGGGAGAGGTTTTGATCTTCATTTCTTGGAAGAGATTAACAGGAAAGGTTAGTTTGTGTCCCTCTTGCCTCAATTTGCTCATTCTTGCTCAATTTGATGATTCACTTTTTAGATCTAGGGTTTCACCTAGCAAATATATAATCTTTAGATATGGTTACTTTTTTACATTGATTTCAATCAATTTATTGTTTTTTACAGGTAATGATGGAGAGGTCATTCTGGATGTATAAGTTATCAAGACTAGATCCATTATACTTACCCGAGGTCCAAAGGTTTGTTGATGCCGCTAAGAATCATGCTTGGAGAACAAAGAAGACGCACATACATTGTCCATGCATGGACTGCAGAAATGTTGTTGTATTTGATAACACTCAACAAATCCTTTCTCATCTGGTCCGCCGAGGATATATGAATGATTACTTGATTTGGACAAAGCATGGAGAGGGTAGCTCTGCGCCTTATACAACTGGAAACCCTGCGAACATCGACGTCGATGGTGAAGATATGGTCGATGGTGGGTTTCAGTTTGTACAGGAGACACAACAACCTGACGTCGAACATGTTGTGCCAAATGTTGGAGATCATGGTTTCGCAGGAGGAAATGAAGATGTCAGAACTAATGTGCTGCCAAATAATATGGCTGCGGAAGATGCAGAATTTCTAGAGGCAATGTTGCGTCGTCATGTGGAAGATCCATCAATGTTCTTCATGAAAGGTATGGAGACCTTGATGAAGGCAGCAGAAGAGCCTTTGTATGATGAGTCTAAGGGTTGCACCAAAGAGTTCACGACGCTGCGATCTGTGCTTAAGTTGTTGGTGTGCAAAGCTAGGTATGGTCTTTCTGATGCTGGCTTCGATGCGTTCTTGAGTATTATTGCAGACATGCTTCCTAAGGAGAACAAAGTGCCTGCTAACACATACTATGCTAAGAAGCTAATCAGTCCACTGACGATGGGTGTTGAGAAGATCCACGCGTGCAGAAATCATTGTATCCTGTATCGAGGTGCTGATTATAAGGATTTGGATAGCTGTCCAAATTGTGGTGCAAGTAGATACAAGACGAATAAAGACTACAGAGAGGAAGAGTGTGCTGCCTCCATGTGTAAAGAAACCAAGCGAAAGAGGACCCAACAAAAGACCCTAAAGAGTAGTTCAAAATCCACCAGGAAAGAAAAACAAGAAGTAGACTATTATGCGCAGAAAAAGATTCCTGCTTTGGTGATGTGGTACCTACCTGTGGTCGATCGATTGAGGTATTTGTTCGCTAACCCAGAGGATGCAAAACTTATGAGCTGGCATGCTTGCGATGACCACAAAGACGATGGGAAGCTTCGACACCCAGCTGATGGCCAGCAGTGGAAAGATTTCAATGAAAACCACATGGACTTTGCAAAGGAACCAAGAAATGTTAGGTTCGCATTGAGTACTGACGGAATGAATCCATTTGCTGAGAGGAGCAGCAAGCACAGCACATGGCCGGTGATCCTCACCATCTACAACCTTCCTCCATGGTTGATGCAGAAGCGAAAGTACCTTTTGCTAACCATCCTAATCTCTGGACCTACACAGCCTAGAGTTGACATGGATGTTTTCTTGGAGCCCTTAATGGAGGACATGAAGATATTGTGGGAAACAGGTGTTAAAATGTTCGACGAGTACCGCAAAGAATCATTCACACTGAGAGCAATTATCTTTGTTACGATCAACGATTACCCTGCTCTCTTCACATTATCAGGGCAGTTCAAGGGAAAGGTTGGTTGTGTGGTATGCATAGATGAAATCGCTTACGTGTCCCTTAATGCATCTAAGAAGATAGTGTACATGAGACACAGACGCTTCTTATCGAAAGGACACAGGTACCGTCAGAAAAAGATGGATAAGTATTTCAACAATAATATTGAACTACAGTCTACTGCTCCCACAGGTAACAGTAAAGGCAAAAGAGTTTTCAACATAGTCAGCAAACTCAATTTTGTTTTTGGGAAGAAGACAAAAGACGGAAAACCAAGAAAGGATGTCAAACCAACTCCAGGGGCTACATTCAAGAAAAAGTCTATTTTCTTTGAGTATTTGTCATACTGGCCAGAGTTAGACGTTCGCCACGCAATCAATGATATGCATGTCCAGAAGAACGTGTTTGAAAGCCTAATTGGAACCTTACTAGACATGAAGGGGAAGACAAAGGATGGACTGAAATCACGCATGGACATGGTACAGTTAGACATAAAAAATGAACTTCACCCTGTGCTTCAAGAAAATGGGAAGTACCACCTCCCGCCAGCAAGCTACAACCTCAACAATGAAGAAAAACATGCGATGTGTGCGTGGTTCAAGCATTTGAAAGTCCCATCTGGGTTCTGCTCTAGCATACGAAGTATTGTGTCAATGAAAGACCTTACACTCACCAACTACAACTCACATGATTGTCATGTCATGCTGACTACTTTTCTCCCTATTGCCATCAGGGCTATAAATCCAGTGTGGATCAAGGTTGCTGTCACACGGTTGTGCTACTTCTTCAACAGGATCTCACAAAAAGTGATTAACCGTGATGAGTTGGCGTCCCTTAAGGAATTCACAGTGGAGACAGTGTCACAGTTTGAGATGTGTTTCCCCCAGCATTCTTTGATATTATGGTTCACCTTGTGGTCCACTTGGTTCCACAAATAGAGGCTCTGGGTCCCATGTACTTTCATGAGATGTGGACATATGAGCGTTTCATGTCAATATATTTTGTTTCCACAAATAGAGGCTCTGAAGCACAAAATTTGTGGACCAATATTTTTAACATGTAGATCTTTTATAGAGAAACAACACAAAATTTATTTCATAATTTTTGGAGCAATATCTTTTAAGATATTGATTTTTTAAGAATTTAAACAATATCTACAAATTGTATTTTAAAAAAAATGGAAATTGGTTAATACAGGCGGTGGTCAATACCAGCCGCCTATAGAAATATTTTCTACAGGCGGTTGGACAATACAAACCGCCTGTAGAAATCTCTATTTCTACAGGCGGTGGTCAATACCAACCGCTTGTAGAAATGGTTTCTACAGGCGGTTGGTATTGACCACCGCCTGTAGAAATGGCGTCCCTATATAGGTCAACTCGTCACCCCGAAAATTTTTCTAAGTCCTGGCGCCAGTTCATTTCAAACAGACGCCGGCAGGCTGCCGAATTTTTCCGCCACCGTCGCGCCATCGTCCCCTCTCCGTTGCGCTCGCCGTTGTGAGTCCTCTCATCCTCCTCCTCCTCCTCTCTCTCTCTCTGCGCATTTGGCGGCGGCGGCGGCGCGGCGGCGGGAATGCCGTGGCTCCTCGCGGCCACCGTCGGCTCCGTCGTCCGTCCGGTGAACGGTGGCCGCGGGCGGCACGGTGGAGACCGCCGCTGTGCGCCCGCGCGGCGGCGGGCGCACTGCGTTGGCAGGCACGCATGGCGGCGGCGGGCGGCGGGCGCGGCGACCATGCTGTCAACCGGAGAGAGGGGAGAAGGGAGAGGAGGAGGCCGGCTAGTTGTTGGGCCGGCTAGTTGGGCCGGGGAGAGAGGGAGAGAGGGGAGAAGGGAGAGGAGGAGGCCGGCTAGTTGGGCCGGGGAGAGAGGGAGAGAGGGGAGAAGGGAGAGGAGGAGGCCGGCTAGTTTTTTTTTCTTTTTTCTTTTATATAATCATTCAAAAATGTATACATATATAAATTGAAATAAATTTTGTGTTGTTTACCTCGAGAAATATATATTCAAAATGATTTAAATTGAAATATTGGTCCGAGTGGCATGGCCGGGTTTTTTTTTCTTTTTTCTTTTATATAATCATTCTAAAATTCATATCCTGAGAAATATTGGTCCACAAATAATGTAATAAATTTTGTTTTGTTTCCCTCGACAAGATGTATACATAAATAAATGAAAATAAATTTTATTTTGTTTCTCTCATGAAATATATATTTAAAATGATTTAAATTCAATATATGCCTCATAGTTTGTTTAATACATAGATAATCCTAGGAATACCATGTTTTTTCTTTTTTCTTTTATAAATCTCCTTGTGATATTATTATATATTTATGTCAGTTTGTCGCGATGAGTTCTCCGCGCAAGGACCAAGCCCCAGGATCTGAACATACGGAACAAGCCCCAGAGTCCGACCCCATGATGAAAGAAGTGACCCACCAAACAAGTAAAGTCCTGGGGTCGTCCGACCCCACGGAGAAGGTAGAAGGGACCCACAAAACGGGTGAAGCCACAGGGGACGAAACTCCGGAATATGAAAGTGTTAGCGATGACATGGAGCCTCCCGAAGTGAGGAAGGCTCGTCGTGAATTGGAACGTGACCCTGATTATAATCCACAAGCCGATGAGGTAATCCTTGTCTATTATACATGATTTGGATCTATAATATTTGTATGTAATTACATGATTTTGATCCATAATGTCTATATATAAACCCATCTATACGATTCACAATGTCTATACTCAGGAGGCAATGTCTCAAATGCAAGAACTGATTTGGCAACACGAAGTGGCACAAGCCGAAGATGCACCGGAACCGACCACGACCACTGAGAGATCAAGGAAAAGAAAGCGGAGCAATTTGAAACGAGGCGAGAGAGGATTAAACAAGTTTCCAGACGACGTATATGCCATCTCAGATGTTAGCCCGATCGGACAACCCCTAGCTCCTGAGGAGGCCCTACCTAAGTACCGGAACACCATTGGTTTCTGTGTTAGGGACATTCTTGACATCATTATTCGACAGTGGTCTAGTGTGTCAGATGATGACAAGACAAAAAATTGGGATAAAATCAAGACGAGGTTCCTGTTTCCTCGAAACACACCAGAGGCACTGATAAAGGAATACACAATGAAGCAATGTGCAATCAGTTTCTGAAACTGGAGGTCAGAGATGAATACCAAGTTTGCAAAGAGAGGGTTGGACCCTATAAGCAGATACAAGATTACTAAAGGACAGTGGGCGGTCTTTTTAGAGCAGAGGAGAGAGCCAGAGTTCTTAACTATCAGCGAAGCCTACTCTGCTCTCGCTAAGAAGAACAAGTACCACCACCGTCTAGGCACAGGTGGTTACCAGCGTCAGGTTCCCAAATGGAGGCAAGAAGAGGTTGCGAAGAAGGCGGAAGGGTTGCCAGCGCTGTCCGAGCAAGTTGGTGAAAGGTCGGCAAATTGGATTCTTGCTCGAAAACCAAAGGAAACTGAGAGCGGTGTGTCCTTTGACGACCCAATGTTTGAAGAAGCAACAAAGAGCATCTTTGCGGTGGCGGCCAAGACGCAGGAAGGGAAATTCAAGCCACGAAGGGAGAGGGACATCCTTACTGCGGGCCTCGGTAACCCTGAGCATCCTGGCCGTGTTCGGGGCATCTCATCCAAAGAGGGATGGAAGGATGGATTCGGCCCTTAGTGGCAAGGTGAGTATAAGAAACGTGATCGATACAAGGAAGAAATGGCAAGTTATTTAAAGTAAGAGGCTAAGAAAGAGTTCACGGAGATGATGGCAAAATTGCTAGAAAATCCTCCTCCTGAGTTGATGCAAAAACTAGCGAGTGCGGTTTCAAATCAACTGATTAGCGTTCAGGCACCCCAGATGCAGCTAGTTCTAGTGGTGTCACAATGTGCAACCAACATTCCAAGCAGTGTTGCGTCTACGGCGAACAAGGTTCACTATCCGGTTGACGGCATTGTTGGTCCCATGTCGTGCTCCCTGGTCATAAGATATGGCATTAACAATCATCGTACAAGGGAAGTAGCCAAGGGCAAAGCAATCCCAGGACGCAAATACCATGGAGCTGACATTCCTGAAGACTACTGCAGAGTAGAAGTATCGACCGTGGTTCAAGGATATGAGGATGAGATTCTAGACATCCCCGGTCCAGAGGACATTGAGAAACTCGGACAGGCTATAAACAATTTCATTCTTTGGCCTAGGCGGGACGTCCAGCTGATGGAGCAACCCACTTAGGAGTCATCAAGACCTACCGATCCTCTTCATGACCACCCACCATCACCTCCCCAGTCTATTCCCAAGCCTCAATCATCACCTCCGCCAAAGTCAGCACCATCTCCGCCACAATCATCACCTCCGCCACAGTCAGCACCATCTCCGCCACAGGCATCTCCTCCACCACAGTCAGCACCATCTCCGCCACAGTCGTCTCCTCCGCCACAGTCAGCACCATCCCCGCCACAGTCATCGCCTTTGCCACAGACACCACCATTGAATTCCCCACCTTCCCCACAACCTGAAGATCCTCTGCCACAAAGCAAGGAGCCACCACCACCGCCAAAAAAGAAATTTCCGGTACCCAAGTTGGTTTCCGCTTACGAGCCAAAGAAGAAAATAGCTGGGACAGCCAAATTTTTAAAAGGAATTGGACAAAAACGCACTTCAGAAGTCGTTGAGTTGTCTGAGCTTCAGAAGTCAGCGAAGCCAGTGCCTAAGGTGATTCCTTGCACTATCAAGGTCCCAACTGCAGAAGATTACAAGTCTATCCCTAAAAATTTTGTGTTGGGAAGGCCTCTACTCAAGCGGCAGACACTCTTAAAGATTCCAAGCAATATAAAAAGGTTGCATGACTGGTATATGAGAGCCGCTTCTGTTGGCATCGACACCATCAACGTGTGTATCCCCCAAAAGGCATTTCTAAGTGAAAATAATATGTGCATCATTAACTTTGAAGACATTTGGTTGATGATGAACCTCGAGAGACTGGACGTACAGATCATAACGACGTTTGCACTGTAAGTGTTACATAGTTTAAAATGCATTATAGTTGCGTCAATGTTGAATATCTGACTTGCACATGTGCCTTGCAGAATGCTATATGATCAACATGAGTTGTATTATGGGCAAGATTTCAATTATTGTGCCAATGAAAGGATTGGCTATCTAAACCCAATTGATATATGCGAAGAACGACACACTTTCAGAATCGGAGATGACAACATAGAGTTACTGGGCTTAGAAGGTGAGGAACGGGACAAGAAAATCGCAAAGTTGAAGTTGGCGTATGAATCCCAGTACGCCTTCTACATTGGAATGTCATTGCTGAAGTATCAACATAGGGAATCGGTAGTGGCTCCGTACCACTTTGGGTAAGTGTGAGTTTCCATAGATGCATCGTGAATTTGATTCCAATACACAAATGCATCATGAATTTGATTCGTGCAGGGACCACTGGATCTGCTTTTTCATTTATCCTAGGGACGGAAGGGTGCTTGTACTAGACTCCGCAAATTACCCGCCATCAAGCTATGCAAAATTCATTGAAATGTTAGAGCTGTAAGTCGAGATATGCATTCTTACTTTTGTATTTTGAGAGTTTGTGTATAATTAACATAGTGATTCTTCTATTCGAGATCATAGGGCATATAGGTTTTATAAGATAAAAGGTGGAAAGTGCGAGTCCAACATTCAAGGGCAGCCATTGCAAGTTTTATATGACTGGCCGGTAAGTTGGTGAAAATTTACTCTTATAAATACAAAGCATATATGTACTATACATAGGACCATGGTTGCATGTATAAATATTCACTTTCCCATTATACAGTGCCACAAGCAACCACCTGGGTCTATCCTCTGTGGATACTACGTGTGTGAGCACATGAGAGAGACTGGTCGATACGTCAGCAACCCTTCCAAGGTACTACAAGTAATAGTCGTGTATGTAGTATTGACCACCATAGTATTGACAAACTATGTACATGCAGGAATAAATAAGGCATTGACAAACTTTCTTTGCAGGAATATAAGGAAGACAAGGCAAAGCGCATCACCGAACGTACTTTGTACAACACAGTTGAGGACCTGAGCCTTTTCCTACTGAAGCACGTTATTTCAACGGAAGGGAGGTATCATGATCATGAGAGCGAATTATCGAAGCCAGAGTACCGAGTGCTAACAGAGATTTCTAGGCTAAAACTAACTCGGAATGGTTATTAGACCACCTGTGCAAACTTGGATGTATGTAATGTGTAAACTTGCAACTCTATGTTTGTGAGCACGAAACTTTGATGTATATAAGTGTATGTATGAAATATGTAAATTGCATGTTGTTATATTAATGTATATGCATATATTTAATTTAACAATATAATTGCATGTTCCTATATTAATGTATATATTTAATTTTATAATATAATAATTATAATTAACAATATATATATAAAACTGGTCTACAACAGCAGTTGTGAACCGCCTGTGGAAACCGATTTCCACAGGCGGTTCACTTAAACAACCGCCAGTGTAAATAGACCATTTACACTGGCGGTTTCTTAAGTGAACCGCCTGTGGAAATCGATTTCCACAGGCGGTTCACAGATAACCGTCTGTGCTGTTGTTCCATTTTCACTGGCCCCCAGCGCAGGCAGTGCTAGAAAACGCCTGTGAAAATGGGTTTTCAACCGCCTGTATAGTATGTCTCTGTACTAGTGTGAATTTAGTTGGTTCTAACTCTTGGAAGTGGAATGCTAGACAAATTAGTGAGAATAGATTTGTCATGAGATTTCCTAATGCTCAAAAGGTAAAGGAGTGGAGTCACTTTAAAGCTCTAGTTATGAGAGATGTGGATGCCCTGATGAAGGTTGACCAATGGTCCCCTAGTTTGGGTCAGAGATCTCTCAGGACTATAGCTAAGGTTGGTGGCTTGGTTGGAAAAGTGTTGGAAGTTGATGAGAAGACCAGGTTCAGATCAAACTATGTGAGAATGAGGATAACTTGCAGGGATCTGCAAAAGGTTCCTAGATCTGCTGAGGGTACTTTGGGATTGGCTATATATGATTTTTATCTTTGAAAAGGAGGTATCAGAGGAAGAAGTTAGTAGGACCTTGAAAAGTGGTAAGGTGACTTGAAAAGAACCTCCACCTAAAAAATTTAAGTTGATGAGAACGTAAAGGTATAGATGGCCATCGGGCCGGCATGGCCCGCCCCGCCCCGGGCACGGGCTAGGCACAGCACGCACCGTGTCGGGCCAGCATGGCCTGCGGGTCTCCCGTGCGATGCCTTAGTGGCCCACGGGCCCACAGGCCGATTTTCGTGCCGTGGCGGCCTGAGAGGCACGGCCAAATCCTCCCAGCCAGGCCGGCCCGAGGCCCACCAAGGTCACCAGATCCGGCCACCGGCGCCACCGTCACTGCAGATCCGGCCACCAGCACCGCCCTCGAGGCAAATCCGACGTGTGGAGGAGCCGGTGTCTCGCCCGCCAGATCCAACGAGGGGGTCACGCTGCCCTCCGGGCACTCACCTCAGCCGCTGCAGTCAATGAAGAGGACCCTCGCCGGGCGCTCACCTCGGCCGCGGCCGGCAAGGAAGAGGCCCCTCGCGGCCTTGCCTCGCGCGCAGAGGAAAGGGGGTCGTCGCCCACCGGTGCTCGTGGAGGAGGGCGAGGCGCTTGCCGCCAACGCGAGGGAAGGGGAAGAGAAAGGGGCCGCCAACGCGAGGGAAGGGGAAGAGAAAGGGGCGTCGCCGTCCACCTGCCCGCACTCGACGCCGATGCGAGGGAAGGCCGGAAGGGGAAGAGGGCGCGACACTCGGTATAGGAAAGAGGAAGGGGTGGGGGCGGAGTCTCGGGAGGACGCAGATGGGAGGCGGGCGTCTCGGGAGGAAGCGGACGGGAACTGAGGAGGGATTGAGGGGTGAGTTAGGGTTTGAGGTGGGTGAGGTTTAGCAGGTCGGGCCACCACCGGGCCTTTTGTTAAAGTCGGGTCGTGCCCATGCCAGCTGAAAGGTCCTTGTTTGGTTTTGGTAATTGAGTGACAACTTAGGTGGACTAATATGTGTTTGAAGTGAATTACACAGGTGATTAGTCCACAGGTGATCATGTGTGAGCAACATATGCCATAGAGGTGAAATGGCTTGGAAGATGTTGCAAGGCTCACACATGTGATGAAGGAGCTTAAATGCACATGAAACATGACATGTGATCATGTGGCTAAGATGGTGAAGATCAAGGCAAGACTTGGCTTGATGGACCGGTTGCGAAGGTGAAGGGCAAGTTGGAGGCTTTGAAGCCGTTGGTACCGAGTGTCGGGAGGCTTAAGCAAGACTTGGTGCCGAAGGACCGAAGCAATGGTGAAGAGCAAGTGATGTCAAGATCGATGGACCATGGAGGCCATGTGATGATATGAAGTGGATCATATCATTTGATCTAGGTTGGTGCATGTGTTGCATCAACACCAAAGGAGATGGAATGGAATGCGCAAGGCAAAGGTATATTTGTAGGGCATTTCATTTCACCGGTCATAGGTGTGTAGAGAAGATTATGACCGGATTTAGGATAGATGGCCGTACTATTAAGAGGAGCAAACTTGTTTGCATATCGGTCATCTAGTGCCACTTGAGCGATCTAACATTGCGTTGTTACTAGGATCGAGTGGCGTGGTGAGAGCAAGTGCTAATCCTTTGGAAAAATGATTGTGAAAATGCTAACACACATACACATGATGTTGTACACTTAGTGGTGTTGGCACATTTGCAAAGGAGAAGTTGTTGGAGAAGAAGTTGTGTTGAAAGGAGGCATGGAGAAGTGGGAGAAACTAGTGTATAGTCCCTCTCCGTCCTGCCGAGCTTGCGAGGCAGGATTCAGCGGTTTTTGGAGGAGAAGTGAAGTGCTCTGGGAGCATCGGACGCTGGTCCGAGGAGCATCGGACGCTGGCTGAGCGTCCGATGGTAAACCCTAGTTTCTGTCAGAAGTTGAAGGAGCATCAGACGCTGGCAACGGACGCTGAGGTATCACTGTTGCAGAGTCCGATGCAGGTGACGTGGCGCGAGCGTGCTTTCCAGGGAGCATCGGATGCTGGCCTGCGTCCGATGTGGAACTATCGGACGCGTCCGATGTGTTTCTGTCCTCTCTGGAACCTCTCTGGTGTGTCATCGGACGCTGGGGTCGAGCGTCCGATGCTAGAGTCTTGGTGCGTCCGATGTGAGGGCGATCTTGCACAGAATTGAGCAGAGGCATCCGAGCGTCCGATGCTAGGCATCGGCGCGTCCAATGCCACTTTAACTGGCGCGGGAAGTGATATAGCCGTTGGGATCGCTCGGCCAAAATTGAACGTGGGGGACACATGGCGAGCATCTGTGCATCGGACGCTGGCCTCAGCGTCCGATGGTCCCGACTGGCGCGTCCGATGCTAGCGCAGTTTGCCTAGTGAAGGGGCAACGGCTAGTTAGCCCTTGGGGCTATAAAAGGCGTTGGTAACCGGCCTTGGGCTGGTGGTTGAGCACTCCAAAGCCTTGGTGGCTGGTGTGGATGTGCTTGGGAGCCCTCTAACTCGCTTGTGCTTGCTAGTGCGCGATTCGATAGCGAGTGAGTGATCGCTAGTGCATTGCTTTGAGAGATTGCATCGAGTGGCACTAGGTGATCGTGTTGCAAGCCGGTGGTGCTTGTTACTCTTGGAGGTTGCCACCTCCTAGACGGCTTGGTGACCGAGTCTCCGTCGTGAAGCCCGCGTGAAGATTGTGCGTGGCTCCGGAGAAGCTTTGTGAGGGGCATTGTGCTCGCCCCGCGGGAGATCGCAAAGAGCAACTCTAGTAGAGAGAGGCGCGAAGAGCGCCAAGTGGTCCAGCCGGATCAAAGCTAGAGCTCTTGGTGAGCACTCCATCGTGGAGAGTGTGACTTAGGGTCACCACTAGCAAGAGGATCGGCGGCAACCTTGGGCTTGCCTCAACGGGGACTAGCTTGGTGGCGACCAAGTGAACCTCGGGATAAAATCACCGTGTCAACCTTGTTCATCCTGTTGGTTTGCATTCCCCATACACAAGCTTGTATCTACTTTCATATATATTGTGCTTGTGTAGTTGCTCTTGTAATTAGTTAGCTTGTGTAGCTTGCTAGTTACCTTCTTTGCTTGTGTAGCCTAGAAGTAGCTCTCTTGCGTGACTAGTTGACTTGTAGTCTTGCTAGTCACATTGCTTAGTTTGTGTAGCTAAGTTGAGCTCTCTAATTTGGCTTGTGTAGCCTTGTTATTGAGCATTGCTAGTGAGCTTAGGATTTGTGCTTTGCTTGCTAGATTGTGTAGGAGCTCCCCCGTGCTTGAAGTACTATGTAACACCCTAAATTTTGCCTTTCTTTAAATAGGGTTAAATTGTTTCCATTATGATTTTGTGCACATTTAAAACATAGAGAAAATAATTATTGTTTTAGAAATAAAAACAATCCTAGAGTTAGAAACATGTTTGTGCATTCATGCTGATGCATCTGAGTTTTTGAGCTGAGTGGTTTTGACCAAGATTCAAAACTGATTTGAAATCATTTGAAAAGTGTTTTTGAAAATCTGTTTTAAGAAAAAGAAAAGGACTTTTCCTTCCCTCTCCCCTCTCCTTCTGTTTTTCGGTCCGAGAGGCCCAGCCGACTGGCCTGACCGGCCTGCTCTGCTCCCCCCTTCTCCTTGCGCGGCCCGCGCTAGCACCCAGCCCAAGTGGGCGCCGCAGCCCAGCAAAATCCAGGCGGACGCCCCTCCCTTCTTCTCTGTTTCACTGGCGCCACGACCCCACTCCCTGTGACGCTGACTGGTGGCCCCAGCTTGTCAGTCGTCTTTCTTCCACCTCGTGACGAAGCCGAGCAGGACTCTATTCTTCCCCCTGCTACAGATCGGGATCCTCGGATTCGTCTTCGTGGAGGACACGAAGGCCCCCCTATAAATCCTGGAGCCGCCGCACCCTAGCGAGGCTTTCAAACTCTGTCGCAGCCGCCGCAGGGTGACCTAGCTGCCGAATCGAGCGCCGTGAAACCCTAGGCGCCGCCGCCGCGGTGAATGCTCCTCTCTGTTCCTTCTCCACCCTATAGACTCGGCCTTCAAGCTTCTCTGGAAGGTAAGGAAAACCCTGGTGTCGTTCCCGTGCCCTCTCTCTCGCTGTGCCGCTGGAACGAGCTCGCCGGAGCAACCTTAGTTATGTCGGCCGCCAGATTACGTCTCCCACCGTCTCTGTTCGTCCTCCGCCGCAACCAATACCCCAGACGAGTTCGCCATCCTTCACCCCACCTCGCTGTGTCTCTGGTTTGGGCTACAGAGGCCGGAAACCCCTTTTCCGGCGAACTCCGGCGAGGAGCCGAGCTCCTGAGCCATGGCGCCGCCGTGGATTTCTTTTGCGCCGGTGACAGCGCCGCTCGTCTCCCTCCCCATCTAATCCCGTCCATCCATCTCGCATCCGACGGCCGCAGATCGCTGATACCTCTTCGCGTGACAAAATTTCAAAAGAGCCCTTACAATTATTTACACATCAACCCGCACTCCTTTTGTTACTGTTCACTGAGTCTTGACAATCTTCCATCCAAGCCCCTGTGCTTTTACCAAAATGAGGCGCAGTCCAGTCGAATTTTCAATTTCGTTTTATTTATTTAAATCTGCAAAATCAAGTTGAGTTAATTACAGTTTTGCCACTGATTTGAAAATCTTATATCTTCTCCGTTTTAACTCCAAATCGATCCGTTCAACTTGCGTTAGATTCATTTCAAAAAGATCTTTCTAACCATATAACTTTCAATACTGTTTTCTGTAATTGAAATTTGAGTTAACTCCAATTTAGTAATTAGAGTTTTGAAATTTGTTTAATTCATAACTTCTCCGTTATAGCTCCGTTTTGAGTGATCTTCGCGTCTGCGTGTTCGTAGTGAAACGTAGATCAGTTTTTAAAACCTTTTTATTTCTTTTTATTATGATTGGTGTACTGTTCTAATTAATCTATGTTTGCTATGCATGTATGTGTGGATGCCTGTGTGGTGTTGTCTGATCCGAGTAGATTGCCAGTTGTTCGTTGGTGCTCGAAGCATCTCCTGAAGTTCGGGATCAACGTCAGTGCTCGAGTTAAGGCAAGTATAACAAGAGGCTCCTTGTTTCCTATTCACTAAATGCAATCTCAATCATATGCATGTGTCCAATGAATCGCCTGAATTTACTTCCTTGTTATTGTTACCCTGATCCCTTGTTACCTATGGTTATTGCATGTGGCTAGTTATGCTTAGTTCGCTCAACTATAAACAAGGATGTGAAATATTGATTAATGCTATATGCAATTGATGTTTAAAAGATGCTTTTTAGCAACATGGATCTAGGGGCTAGAGCATTGGGTTATGGTGCTCTAGTTTCCTATAGGACTTGTCATTAAGCGGCAACCCAGGATTTACAGTGCATACCTTGAGAACTACATGGCTCTGGTCTGGCCAAGTATCATGAATTGTTCTAGTTTGCGAGCAGCTTACCGAAAGGGCAAGAGGGGTGTTCCTGGTGGACTCCAGCGCAACTGAATCCTTAGCGGTTGCTACTTATTAGAACTAACTTGCGAAAGGCTACGTTGTGAACCCTGTCGTACACCTCGGAAGTGTAAAATGCGCTGGCATATGGGTATCACTGCTCAATGGGTAAAGATGTGCAACCTCTGCAGAGTGTTAAAAACTGATATATCAGTCGTGCTCCCGGTTATGAGCGACCTGGATCCTTTTTGATTAGATGGTTACTTGGTTGGTTTGGGTTATAATGAAATATGATGATATCTTTAATCATTTCACATATGGGAGCCTATGCATAATCTAGCAACTAAGGTTTAATAATAAAATATGACCAACTAAAAATGCTTACCGCAGTCTAACCGTGTCAAGCCTTTGAGCCTGCATCCCCTCTAAGTTATGCTTGCTAAGCGGTAGTAGCTTACGCTTGTTTTACTTTCTATATCTTTGGCAAAATCCCGGATGGGTACCAGATGGAGGTTTTCATGAGAAGTTTCCAAGAGATGATAGGCTTGTGATCAACCAGTTGATGTTTCCTGTGGAGTTGAAGGCTTCGCCAGAAGAGTAGATCTATAGTGTGTTTGGTGATGTAAGACCATGTCTTTTGTAATATATGTTTTTACGCTATGTAATAAAGGCATTGTCTTTGATATTTCCCCTTCATTTGTAGCTATATGTGTGAATTGTCTTCCTGGGCACACATATGGTATGTATCTGGTTTTGTTCTTAAAACCGGGTGTTACATACTAGTTGCAGAGGCTTGTGTGACCTTGCTTCTAAAATTGGTTAGGTGAGCTCTAGCTAGCCCGACACCTTATTTGCATTGATTAGGATCTTTGGTAAGGTGTCATAGAGTATAAGTAGAGGGGTGTAGTCTTGGCTAGACCAATAGTTTTAATTCCGCATTTGTTTCGGTTAGCCGGTAAGATTAATTTTAGAGAAGACTATTCACCCCCCTCTAGTCCGCCATCTCGACCCTTCACCAGCCCACGGGCCTGATGGGAGGCCCAAGCACGGCCTGTGGTCGCGGGCTGGGCCTGCCCGGGCCCAACGTTCTTCGGGCCGGGCCGTGCTCGTGCCGTGCTTTTTTCCTGTGCTTCATGTCGTGCCTTCGTGCCTCGGGCTGCATGGACATCTATGCGTAAAGGCTTCTGGCAAAGGTGGATCTGGCAGTAGTACCATGAACAAGAATAGTGATGCAGGGGATAACAGAAACAACAATATACAGAAAGCTTATCAGGCTACTGGCTCAGCTCCCTCAAAGTTGGGCTTCAATATGCAGAAGAAGAAAGATGAAGATGCAGTTAATCAGTCAGTTCAAAAGGGATAACTGAAATTAACTAGTGAAGGTCAGACGCCTCAGAATAGTGAGAAGCTGAGAAAAAATGATGCTTATACTGAAGTCGGTCAGACAAGTTCTCGACTCAAAGAGTATCCAGATGATGAGCCGGTTTGGGCTATGGATATAGAGGAAAATCAGAATGTGGAATCCTTGATTTTAGGGAAAAAGATGGAATGTGATATGCACACGGTGAATGATCTTTACCAGGACAACACTTTGGTTGAAAAAGAAATAGTAAAGGAATATGTTCTGAACTCTCAAGAAAGTGTAATAACTGATGATGGAAAACAAAGTGCAAAGAGGTTGAGGTCCAGACTGGGGGAGGGTTTGAGTCTTCTAAGGATTGTCTTCCAGATCGGAGGAGTGAAATATTGAAGGGGGAAATTCATCTTACCACTATGGAGAAGAATGAAGCAATGGTCAGGAAAAGATCTTTAGAATGTAACTCAAACAATCCGCACAATTTTTCTGAATGCAATCAATCTTTAATGGGGCAGTTAGCTAAGAATATGTTTGCAATCATTCTTTAATGGGCCACAATTTCTCTTGATCTATTTAAGGATTTGGCAAATGTTAGGAATAATTTGCTTATTAAACATCAACATAATTCAGTTATTGTGAATGAGAAAGAGGTTGTTGAGTTTATCCCAAATTTAGATGATTTGATCATTGAGGAAAACAAAAGTGATGATTCTGGAATTAAAGAATTGGTCATTCAACAATCTAGAAGAAAAAAGAATGGTAATAGAAAAAAAAAGTTCTCCCCAGGGCGGAGGAAACATGACCAGGAAGATCTTGGCTTGAATGTTAAAGGTTCAATGGATTTTAGAATTCATGTGAACCTTAACAAAATGAAAAAATAAAATAAAAATGACAATACAAGGGCTTTTTTGGAACTGCAGAGGTATAAAAAAGAAAGGGGTCTCTACCTTCCTTAAGAATTTGATTTTTGAGCATAAGTTTCACTTTATTGGTTTACAAGAAACAATGATTGTTGAATGCAGTGATAATATTTTAAGGAAATTTGATTCTAATCAAGATTATTTATGAGAATGGAACCCTTCAAATGGAAAATCTGGTGGTATCTTAGTAGGTATTAATGTGGAGAGATTCGATGTTGGTTTTTTAAACAAGGGGATTTCATGATTCAAATGAACTTATGGGATAAGGAAATTCAAATTAAATGGAATATTATTGTGGTGTATGGTGCTGCTTAGGATGAAAATAAGATTGCCTTTCTATCAGAGTTATCTAGTTTTTGTGCTTCTAATTCTGAGCCTTTATTGATTGGTGGAGACTTAACATCATTAGGTATACTCATGAGAAGAATAATAGAAATGGAGTTCATAGACATACCCCTTTGTTTAACTCTTTGATCCATTTCTATGAACCGAGGGAAATAATTATGTTTGGAGGAATGTTTACTTGGTCAAATCATCAAGATAATCCTGTTATACAGAAATTAGATCATATTTTGGTCTCAAAAGAATGGAAAGATGCCTTTCCTCAGGTTAAAGTTACCAGATTGCTTAGAGAGGTGTCTGATTATAACCCATTAATTATATCCTCGGTGAAAAGTGATAATCTGCCTTTTATCCAGTTCAAGTTTGACTTGAATTAGGTTAGAAATACTGACTTTTATGTTTTAGTGGAGAGTCTGTGGAATAAACTTTGTAAAGCTAAAACTGCTCTTGATAGAATTCAACAAAAACTGAAATTGTTTAAACAATATTTCAAAGGTTGGGGTTTTAATCTTCAAGGAGAGTTGAGGAAGAGAAGAAAAGAAAATCAAATTGAACTAGCTTCATTAGAACTAATTGAGGAAATAGATGGTTTAGATAATGTTCAAACAGAAAGGAAGATTTGGCTTATTTGTGAAAATCTCAAAGTTTGGAACAGGAAGAGATTTATTAGTATGAAAGAAGTCATGCTACTTGGTTGCTAAAAGGTGATGATAATACTTCTTTTTTTCATAAGTGTGCTAATGGAAGAAAAAGGAAAAATAATATTATGAGATTTCTTAGGACCATTCATGAAAATCAAATGAATTTAAAGCTTATATGGTACCACTATTGCTTCTATGTTTGTCTTGACCTAGTGGTAGCATATACCTTGTTTGTGAGCTTGTGACTCTAGTGTTTGATCTAGTAAATGGACATTAAGTGTTTAACCAACGTGAGTCAGATAACTGTTGTAAGACGTGTGAAGACTCTAGAGCAAACTGTGTTAAACATTAAGTGTTCATAAGCTAGATTAAGCCATAATTGGGATAATTTGACCTCATCTTCTTTATGAATCTCATGCTAAGACTTTATCTACCTTTTATGTTAATTGTTGACATAGGGGGAGCAAAATGTACAAAGATAAGAGGTTGATAAGATGTTGTTGACAAAGGGGGATAAAACATGATGATGATCAAGTAATAATACAAATGGAATACAAGTGGTTTGGAGCTTGGTCACCATAAAGGGTCATTTAAAATTTGAGCACACAAGTAGAGGGAGCAAGCTCATAAACTTCTTTGATGCATTTGAAATGTGCATATTCATATGCTTGATTGCATTGCACAAGTGATTATCTTGAGAATCATGCTTGTATGATGAATGTTAGTATTAGAACATGATTGATGATATGATATACTAACATGCATAGGATGGTGACTAAACATTTATGTTTTTCGAGTAAATCATGAACCATTGTTATAATGTTGATCTCACGGGGTTCTTGAGTTTGATGAATGTCTAGTTACAAATGGTGCTAAGGATGGTGAAACATTTGCACTCTGATTGGTATCACGCTTTAAAGGTCCATTCTTATGCCTTAGCATCATTTTGATAGTGTTGCTCACCCACATTTCATATCCATACATATGTGCCAAACTTAGAACCAAACTCTATAGCACATATGTAGGGGGAGCAAATACTATCAATGTGTTACTCAAATTTAAATCACATATCTTTGTAAAGGTTGTCATCAATTACCAAAAAAGGAGAGATTGAAAACCCTAGTTTAGTTTTTATAATTGATGAAACCTATTTGGTCTAATCCTATGGCTAAGCATGTGTGTAACTATTGAAAAAGGATTAAGACCAAGCCAAGTAGTGGAGCGAGCAAGGTGGCAACCATGATGAGATGGTGATGACCACGTGCAATCAAGTGATCAAGTGCTCTACATACACTTGGTGGAAGGGATAAGAAGAGAAGACCAGGAGCTAAGAGGCTCGAAGGCAAAGGTATAACCTATAGGGCACTTTATTTTGGTGATCAAGACACTTAGTGAGTGTGATCACATTTAGGATAGATAGTCATACTATTAAGAGGAGAATATTCATGACTTATGTGGTGTTCAAGTGCCACTAGGTGATCGCTAACATGTTGATGCATAGACCTAGTGAGTGACTAACAAAACCCTTGAAAAATCTTTGAAAAATTGCTAACACACGTGCACAAGTGGTGAAACACTTTAGTGTTAACACATGATAGCAAGGGTGAAAGTTAGAAAGTGAGAGGTGCTGTGTTGGGAGCATCGGACGCTCCCTGCGCGTGCATCGGACGCTGCCCTGGTGCGTTCAATGGCAAACCCTAACTGAGTCTGATGCTACAGGCAACATCGGACGCTGCACTGGATGCACAGGTAACATTGTTCAAGCATCAGATGCAGTTGATGTGGCACGAGCTTGCTGACCAGAGAGCATCAGATGATCTCAAGCGTCCGATGAGGCTCCATCGGACGCGTCCGATGTGTTCGGGCGCTCTCTGGAACCTCTCTGCATAGACATCAGACACTGACATTGGTGTTGTCGGTGTTTCGAAAGGGGGGGGTCCTAACACCGGTGAGTGAATTTGTATCTTCATGTTCCTAACTCTGGGTGGTGATGCAAGAAGAACCCAAGAGGTTATACTGGTTCTGGCAAAACGAAGGCCCTACATCCAGTGGGGAGAGCGGAGGTCATGTTATCTTGCATCGAGGTGCTCGTAGTAGGGGTTACAAGCGGGTGAGAGAGGGAGAGCTCCCCAAGTCTCATGGGAACGAAAGAGGCAACATGAGTGTTGCTGGTGTGTGGTCTTGGTGTTCTCTGTGACCTGCTTTGAGGCATCCCTGGCTCCTCCTTTTATAGCCATAAGGAGGGCATAGGGTTACATAGAGGGGCGGTACTTGCGCTCTTATCTTGGTCAAGAAGGTGGAGATGGGCTATCGTGGTTCTACAGTGGCGGCATGGTCGTCGTCCTCCTCCTCGTGACCAGGCATGTCCACTGTTGCTGTGCAGCGTCGAGTACCTCTGTCCCATCACATTAAGTGAAGGGATGGAGCGAGTCCAGTGCCACGTCCCAACCCATGCGGTGCGAGCGTGCTGGGAGAGTCATAAGTGGCCCGGGACTCGCGGGTCTTCGTCGTACCTCCCACTTGTCGTCTTGTGCCAAGGCCCCTGGTCGAAGGAACGAGCTCCGCCCAAGGCTTGGTCGCGAGGCCTCGGGCGAGACAGAGAATGTAGAGTTCATTTGAGGCCAGAGCGCGAGACGTTAGGCGAAGCGGGAAGGTTCATCCGAGGCCTAAGCACGAGGCCTCGGGCGAGGTGGAAAATGGGCTCACCCCCCGAGGCCTGAGCCTGAGGCCTCGTGTGGTGAGGTGGGTTGCGGTCTCCTTTGGTCGGCCTGCGAGGTAGTTAGCACAGTGCCTTTGCATGCGTGACACTGTTGCCGGATTCATCAGACTTGAGTCACCGTTGAGTCCTCCTTTTGAGGAGCTGGTGGCGTGTGATCAGCGGGGCGCAGTGGCTGGCCGCCTGCGCCATCAATGGTCTGAATGACCTCTCCAAGAGCGCATGCACAGCTATTAGGCCACCAGTTCTCCGGGTGAGGCGCCCCGGATTACCCAGTCCGTGACCGGACCTCATGGTGGCACGGATAAGGAGGCGGACCAAGGAGGTCTTCCGTCCTTGTTGAAACGAAGCACTCTGGCAGGTCATGGCGTCGCCCCTGTACGGGACGATTCCAGCCCTGATTTGTGTCAGAGGCTGGGATGGTTTTGGCATTTTTTCCCCCGGCCCCGGGTCAAGGTTTGTCCTTGGGTTGGGCTTCTTTGCCGCTAGCCCCGTCCGAGGGACGGGCCGACGCCCTTAGGAGTGTGTCCCGCGTGGCCGAGAGCTGGGCTCATGGCCAAGGCTGATTCTGGCCAGGCCAGAGTTACCTAACGGGCCTGGCCTTGCACTTGTCGGGCCGTCTGGGGTACCCCTGATTTCGGCCCGACAGGTGCGTCCGATGCATGTGTCCGGTGTGAGACTAATTTGCATTGAAATGAGAGTGAAGACATTGGCTCATCCGATACATGGCGTTGGTGCGTCTGATGCCACCTTGACCAACACAGGGAGTGAAGTAGCCGTTGGGATTGTGCGGATCTAATTCAAAAGGCTTGGACAAATGACGTTCATTAGAGTATCAAACATTGGGCTAGCGTCCGATGCCCCTGACCTACGCGTCCGATGATAGGTAGTTTTGCCCAATGACTAGCCCTTTGTGTGTGGGCTATTTAAGGGGCTTGGTCAGGTTGCATGGTTTCTCTCTTGCACATTTTGATCCTCTAGCATCCTTGTGAGCATTGCAAAGACTTCCCACTCATTTCTAGACTTGAATTCTTGATTTCAAGTGAGATTGAGTGATCTCTAGTGCTAATATTTGATAGTGATTCGATCTAGTGGCACCACTTCTTCGCATCAGCAATGGGTTTCTTGTTACTCTTGGCATTTTCTGGTGCCTAGATGATGTGGAGGTGTTTGGTGGAGTTGGCAAGAGTTGAAGATTGTTCTTGGCCACCACCAACCAAGTTGTGAGGGTTTTTTCAAGCCTATTCCCCGTCGGAGTGGCGAAAGGCACCATTAGTGGATTACTCATGTCATTGAGCTACCTCTCTTGTGGTAAATTTTTATGGTGCTTGTGTAGCTTGGCGTGGTGCCAATTAGCCATCGAATCACCAAGAACTGGTTGACACAATGGGGAGTAGCGTGCCTGCAAGCACGTGAACCTCGGGATAAATTGTTGTCTCTCGTGTGCTTAATTGTGATTGCTTGGCCATCTTGGTGATTGGACTTCACTATTATTCTTGGTGATTGGCTCTTCATTCGGTATATTCACCGGTGATTGGTTCTTCAAAGGCGATCCCGAAGGCTCGGTGAAAACCTCTCAACTAGCTTCCTTGCTCATTGTGTTCATATTCATTTGAGCTAGTTTGTTGAATACTACTAGTGTTATTCATTTTGCCTCCTATATATTGTGTAGATACCCCTTCATCATTTCCTTAGTCATTATCTATTTGTACTATATCTTGTACTTATCCCTTGTATCTTTGTGTAGCCATAATTGCTTGTGTGACATAGAGATATTAGGTAGAATTGTTGGATAGGTGGCTTGCAACACATCTTCTAGGCCAGTGCAAAACCCTTTGCTATTTGTGTTGCTAACTAGTTTGCCTATTCGACTTCGGCAACATCAAGTGCACCCTCACCGACACTACAACAAGAGGCTCACTTTCGACCTCGGCGACATCAACTATGCCCTCGCTGACTCCAAGACAAGGGGCTCGCCATCGACTTCGGTGACATCAGCCACACCCTCGCCAACTTCGTGGCAAGTGGCTGGCTATCAACTTTGGTGACATCAACTGCACCCTCACCAACTCCGTTGAAACAACAACAACGACGACGACGACGACACTACGACAAGGGGTTCGCCTTCGACCTCGGCAACATAAGTTGTGCCCTCGCCGACTCCACTGCTAGGGGCTCGCCATCAAATTCAGTGACATCAACTGCACCCTTGCCAACTTCGTGGCAAGGGACTTGACATTGACCTCAACAACAACAACAACAACGACAACAACAACAACAACAACAACAACAACAACAACAACAACAACAACACCCATACTGACACTACGACAAGGGGTTCGCCTTCGACCTCGGCAACGTCAGTTGTGCCCTCGCGGACTCCACGGCAAGGGGCTCGCTATCGACTTTGGCGACATCAACCGCACCCTCGCCAACTTTGTGGCAAGGGGCTCAACATAGACATCGGCAACAACAACAACAAACAAACAACAAACAACACCCTTACCGACACAACGACAAAGGGGTTCACTTTCAACCTCGGTGACATCAATAGCACCCTTGTCGACTCCATGGAAAGGGGCTCACCATCGACCTCAGCGACATCAACAACACCTTGTCGACACTACAGTAAGGGGCTCGCCTTCGACCTCGGTGACACTAGTTGTGCCCTCGCCGACTCCACGACAAGGGGCTCACCTTTGACCTTGGCAAATCAACTGCACCCACGCTGACACTAAGACAAGGGGCTCACTTTCGACCTCGGTGACATCAACTGCACCCTTGTCGATTCCATGGCAAGGGGCTCACCATCGACCTTGGCAACACCAACGACACCGTCGCCGACCATGACAAGGGGCTCATCAACACCTTCGTCAACTAGGAACAAGTCCTCTGCCCGCCCATAAGAACTAGCCAAGAGAGGCTAGGGGGTGCATTAAGGGGGCACTTAAACCCGAAGAACATGTCTTGGTCGCTGCTCATGAGCCGAAAAGACAGGCCTTGCTAATTACGGTGACTGCTCCATAAACATCCACCTCGATAAATGCATCCTCAACCCTCGATGGCAACTCCAGTGGCTAGCCACGTCCGACGACCATGACCGCCCGAACAGTTGCTTCCACTACTACAGCTGCTTCTGCTACAGAGTCGCTCCCTACAAGGTGAAGACCCACGCAGAAGCTGAGTCTAGCGACAGCTAGGGCGCTGACCTCCACAATCAACAAGTTGCCATCATTATCAAGGCCTTTGACCTTTGCTGGTGAAATTCTTGCTGCTCCAGGGACACCCATCAAAGTCCGAGATAGGCTAGGGAATTGTACTACTGGGCCTTTTTTCCTGTTCTTTAGCAACTAGATTTTGTTGTGCCAACCAAAGCATAGTGGCTAAGGGGCTACTATTGGGGTAGAGGCAGCGGAGCCTACTCCCCTCCTTGTAAAAAGTCCCAGCGCCTAATAAGTCCAAGGACCTCCTTAGAAATACATGAACTATGAGGGGTGCAGAGAAAGATGGTTCCTCCTACCACCCTTATAAATAGAACCTAAGGGGCTCTTCTACAGGGGCTCCTTCACCTCCAGTGAGGGTTTGAAACTAAGGGCTCTTCTACGAGGGCTTCTTCACCTGCGGTGAGGGTTTGAGTGAAGGGCCTTATCTCAACAGTAACTAATTCCATATATTACGATAACTTTACAAGATGATTTTATAGGGCTCCTTCACTTCCGGTGAGGATTTGAGTGAAGGGCCTTATCTCAACCGTAACTAACTTCATATACTACGATATTACGAGATGATTTTTTAAAATCTAATTAGCTCATGATTTGACAATGTTGTATTACAGTAAACATGTGCTAATAACATATTAATAAATGTTAATAAGTTAGTCTTACGTATTCATGGCAGAACATGTAATTTGTTTTCTTATAGTCTATTTTACGCAATCAAAGATATATCCATCAATAAAAAACATCAGATCAATCACATCATTATGTACCAGTTGTAATGTCACCAGAACAAACAGTTCAGAAATGCAATCACTGAAAGTCCACCAGAACAAACACTCATTTTTTTATTGCAATGATCAAATGTTCAGAACTGAGAAGACTCGATGTAATAGGTAGGAAATTTGAATTAAAAAATTGTTAGAAATAAAGGCAATTTCTATATCATTTTAATTCCATAAATTAGCATGATGATGATGATATAAAACATATTATTAATTATTGAGATCATGACTTTATTCATAAACATGATAAAGTCCAATATGTGATCATATAAAACATGAATATAATAATAAACAACATTTGAACATGATTCATATATATTAAACAAGATGATAAGACATGACATATATCTGATAACAAAAACATACGCATGTCAAACAATATAACATAACAGCTGAAACACATACGCAGGGATATAATTTTCTGCAGTAACAGTAACAGCAACACAACGATTTATGAAACAATATAAGACAACTACTGAAATATACGTAGACCATCTAGTGAAACAACGTAACAGGACTATCGAAACATTTGTGATCTGTAAAACATAAAACAGAGAGGAGATTAGACGATCATACCCTCTCATCCTTGGAGCATTCGAAGATCCAAAACCTTGTACAACTTCCATACCGTAGAAGAAGGAGACGAAGTCCACCAGGAAGTCATCGGGAAGAAGACGATGACGAGTCCACCGGAAGTTACGGTCGCAGGAAGGACACGAACGACACAGCGCCAGTTCTTCGGGCAGTCGCAGTTGCTCCCCAAAAACCTAATTGTAATTGTCGATCCCCGTGTGCACAGAGTTACGAGATGGAGATGTCAAACAAGCAGCGAAAATTGAGTTCGGAAGAAGAAGTTCTGGAGGGAGGGAAAACACTGTTCTCGGGGGAAAGGGAAGGATGAAGGAAGAAGAAGTTCTGGAGGGAGGGGGAAAGGGAAGGAAGAAGAAGAATTGTTCTCGGGGGAAAGGGAAGGAAGAAGAAGTTCTGGAGGGAGGGGGAAAGGGAAGGAAGAAGAAGAATTGTTCTTGGGGGAAAGGGAAGGAAGAAGAAGAATTGGGAGGCGAAGAGACTGACAGGCCATGCCCACCTGCCTGCCTCACCACACCACGCCCACACCCACGCCCATGCCCCGGCCCGAGCCCGTGCCCTTGCCCGTCTCAAATTAGACGGAATAATGTCAACCATATAAGTTGAATTAACGTCCCTTTAACTTCCAATCCGGTACCCACATTAATTCCCACTATTACACACTATATAGTTATTAAATTATTAAATATATTAATGGGCTTGGTTCATAATAAATCTAACAGTCCCCACCTAACTCTAGGTTTTGTAACTGTGAAGTTCCAGAATCTCAATTTTTTGATATACCAGTGTTTCGATGGAGGCTGTTAATGTAACAGAATCGACCAATTTATAAGAGCACAAGTGCGAAAAAACCTCTACCAGGACAGCAGAATTAGTACACTTTAGCTCATATAAACCTGGTAGTCCGTGAAATCATGAGGGATTTCAAACTTTTCCAACATCAACAACATAGGACCATAATAGTTCAGCATGCACCGTTCACATGATACAAGATTCCAAATAAGTTCATCGGAGTACAAAATAAAGTTATTACAGACCAAGTCTTAAATTTAATTGCGGAAGCTTAACCTTCGAACATAGTTTTGAAATAACGCATGCTTAAGTTTGATTACAGTGCCATCAGGTAGACATATCCCATAAAAGCAATAGATACGACTGGAGGAGACCAAGCCCATGGTCTAACTGTCTCCCACAGAAGGGTAGAGACAATTGATGCAATAGCCAAAGAACATCTAGCTATCTGCAACAACAAAGGAAACAAAGCCCTGAGTACGAGAATGTACTCAGTTAGACTTACCCGTCTTAAACCAGAAATAACTTAGACACCAAGGAGTATGCAAGGCCGATATAAAAGTGGAGCTGGCAATGAAGACAGTTTTGCATAAAAGCATAAGTATTAAGGCATCATGATCTTTTATTTACAAGCTGCAGGTTTTAGATAGATAATTAACCTATCCAACTAGATTAGCACCTGTCTAAAACAATCATGCGTAGTGATTAAGAAATCACCACAAAGTAATAACAAATAGATCAATTAGCAATTGCCAATCAGTGCCACGATAGTTGTCCCGTGTTCTTTACCTTCAGTATCAAAACTGACCAGTGCTCAAGTCAAGTGCTCACTGTCCAGGAGCGATGACGATTATAATCGATTCCTAACCAGCTGGTGATTTATTTCCCACACAAACCACACTCACCCACTAAGGTGAGATACAGATAACCGCAACACTGTTCCAGGTAGCCGCGACCTCGACCGCTACCATCCTACCTGGAGGCAAGCCCGACTGCCAAGAGGCTGGACTTTAAGCACCCTCCTATTGGGCTTACTTTTCGTGCCCCCATGTCCCAATACTCCCTTTGTGGATTTAGCAGATGTGTGGGACCTGAGAACCGGCCCGGAAAAATGTGTAGCTTCACGGTTGGAACGACTTATCTTCCAGCTAAATATGGGGCATGCGTTCAACATGACAAGAGGGTCATCATAAGATGATATTGTTTTTCCCATTCGTCACGACCAGAAATGTTGTAGTACAACACCCAGTTATCTCACATACTGGCAATTTTCCGCTAAAAGATCAAGCAACCACCTTCCCACGGAGAGGTCCGCGTAGACAAAGACCCGAGCCACTTGCATCACTTAAGGAATCAGTTGAAGAAGCTCAACCTGAAGTTGAGAATGCCCCTGAAGAGGCAACTGAACCTGAAGTTGAGGAAGTCCCTGAAGGACACTATCCTGAAGATGGAAATCCCAATGCGTCACGCGCAAACTATCGCATTGGAAGATCGGAACGCCCCAATTTAATCGTTACGGGAAATCACGATGAGTGGGAAGACGATCATGAGGAGTTCGCCACTAATTATGTGGATTCAAGAGAGTCATATCATAGAAAGACCATAGTTGTCGGCATATATTTCGCCTCAAAAATTGTTGACTCAATGGATCCAGATCCAGAACCAAAGTCCATGATTGAGTGCCGGAAGCGCTCAGATTGGGATAAATGGAAAGCAGCAATTGAGGCAGAATTGCGCTCGCTTTACCAAAGAGAGGTTTTTGGGCCTGCAGCCCCAACACCTCCAAAGGTCATCCCTGTAGGATGCAAATGGGTATTCCTCTGGAAGAGGAATGAACATGGTCAGGTGGTGAGATACAAAGCGAGGCTTGTGGCACAAGTGTTCACGCAGAGACCCGACATCGATTATGATGAAACTTACTCTCCTGTTATGAGTGGCATAACGTTCTGATATCTCATATCTATGGCAGCTAACTTGAATTTAAAAATGCAGTTGATGGATGTTGTGATCGCATACTTGTATGGGTCACTTGATTCGGAAATATATATGAGAGCCCCTGAAGGACTCAAGATCCCTGGACTGAATCAAAACCGTGACATGATTCAGCATTCGACTGCAGCGATCGTTGTATGGGTTGAAACAATCCGGAAGGATGTGGTTCAACCGATTAAGTAACTTTCTCCTGGAGAGAGGTTACACAAACAATGATGATTGTCCCTGCGTCTTCATAAAGAAATCCAATGAAGGATTTTGCATCATCTTAGTTTATGTCTATGATTTGAATATCATCGGGACCGCAAGGGGCATTGAGAAAGCAATGGCTTACCTCAAAGCAGAATTTGAGATGAAAGACTTGGGTAAAACCAAGTTTTGTTTGGGCCTGCAGCTCGAACACCTCTCTGAAGGAGTCTTCGTACATCAGTCTACTTACACTAAGAGGGTACTTGAGAAGTTCAATATGAACAAGTGCCACCCTCTTAAGACCCCCATGGTAGTCCGATCCCTGGAAGCGGATAAGGACCCATTCGGACCCAGGGATGATGATGAGGAAGTATTGGGACCCGAAGTTCCCGGACTGGTTTTGTGTTTCTCTATGGTGGTGTAGCCATTTTCTGGAGGTCTGTGAAGCAGACTCTGGTTGCCATGTCGACCAACCACTCAGAGATAATAGCTTTGTATGAAGCGACACGAGAATGTGTTTGGTTGAGACGGATGATCAATCACATCTAGAAGTCATGTGGTTTGAACGTCGCTGACACCCCCACCATTATCTATGAGGATAATGCGGCTTGTGTTGCACAGATGCATATGGGCTATGTCAAGAGCAATCTCACAAATCATATTGCTCCTAAATTCTTTTACCCCCATGAGCTCTAGAAGAGAGGGGAGATAAACATCCTGCGAGCAAGGTCATGTGATAACCTAGCAGATTTATTCACAAAATCTCTGCCGGCATCCAGCTTCCACAGATGTTCCCATGGGATTGGCATGAGACGACTCAGGGAGTTGCAGGGTTCAGGGGGAGATCAACTTCCAAGACCATAGGTCATATTCGTAATCCTGAAGATCACGCGATGGTCCTGAAGACCAGACCTAAAGATCAACTGTTGTACTCTTTTTCCCTTGATGAGTTTTTCCCACTAGGTTTTCTCATGCAAGGTTTTTAACGAGGCAATAGGTGCAACGCAAGCGATGCATGTGATGTACTCTTTTCTCCTACCCTTTTTCCCACTAGGTTTTTGGGGGGAGTTTTTAACGAGGCATGCACATGACATATAATTGGCCAAGGGGGAGTGTTAAGAATCAAAGTCTGGCTATAGTATATGAAACCAAGACTTTGAATGGTGGCCAATTAAAAGAGGAGAAGGAGAAAGTCAAGTAGTTCAAGACTCTGTAACTTTTACCTCACTCCTTGGCTATAAATAGGTGGTTGCTTTCACCTTTGAAAACAGATGAATCAAGAAGACAGTGAAATACAGAAAAGGAACTCCTCCTCCCATCCTTGTGTTCTACTCTGAGTTCTATCGTGTGCCTGTGTTCTGTGCTTGTGTTCTTGAGTGAGCAGAGAACTGATTTCTAACAGCGCTCTTCCCTCTCCTCAACGCAAAAAAAAAACAGTGCTTTCCTTATCCCCTCTCTCTCTCTCGGTCTCTCCTAGGTGACGGCGTCCATGACGATGGCGCCCCAGTGGCCACCTCCCCTTCTTCTCTCCCTCTCCCTTTCCCTTCCGAAGTGGTAGCGCTACGGCCGACCTCGACCACCGCGGTCTCCCCGGCTGGCTGCCCGGCCACCGTGGGTGTGGCCCTGCTGGCCGGCCGCCGCCACCATTGCTTGTCCCGGTCACGGGCGACCTGGGTGCGGCCCCTACGTGCCCTGGCGTCCTGCCTGGCCAACACGGACGTGGGCCCTATCGGCCACTGCCACCGCTGCCGGCACCTCCTGCGGGCAAGCTAGCCATTGTCTCGTGGTTTCACAGGTTAAGGTGCTCTCTCTCTTGCTCCTCATCCCCTTCCCTTGCCAGCATCGGGGATAGATGTCGATCTAGGCTTGCCGCCTCAGTCTTCCATGCTGGTGGAGGCCCACACCTCCATGGCCAGATCTGTTCGTCCTCCAATCGGATCTATGCAGCCACGAAGCTTCTGGATCTTAGCTTTAGTGATAATTTTTTATAGCAATTTTCTATTTACTTAATGCATAGGAAATTATATAGGTAGCTAATTTTCATGATTCAATTTCATGTAAAGTGTGTAGAATTTCATGTTTATTAGTATCTACTATCTAGCAACTCTAGATAGTTATTCTGTGCTCAGAGTTTGCAAAAGTCATGTCTAATTGTCATGAGTAAATAGGCATTGTTACTATATTATTAGGCCTATTCTGTGTACATTTAAGTCAGCAAGATATTTATGTGTGTGCTTTTCCTCTTTTTTCTTTGAGTTAACTAGCAATGAATTATATTGTCACCACAATTCCTATGTATGGCTCATAGTTTTGTAATCTGATATGTGAGGATGATTGTTGTCAGTGTTGAAAGGAAAAGATTCGAGCATGGAAATGGGGAGGGATATTTCATTTGTCCATGGAGGCATGACTTGGTGAGTGAAAGATGCTACCTATTCCTTGCCATCAAACTGGTAACATTTCAAACTGATGCACAACTTGTTGAAGAAATTTTTTCCAATGTCTTCCCTTGACTTCGATAGGTATAGACGAACATGCAAGTACACATTGTGATTATTGATGACCCTCAGTTTTCTTGGTAAGCAAGAGTACTTTCCTCATTGATTTATTTGTATTACGCACCCTTTATGTATTACTGAAAATTGATGATTTTTGCAGGTTTATTGATAATTTTCTATTTGGCTCTTTATTGCAGCGAGCAAGCTCATCCAACTGATAATTTTCTATTTGCTCCAGGCATTCTCTTGTTTTTATTTAAATGTACACATCATGTGCAGAACTGATATCCTTCGTTGTGCAATGGTTATTAATTGTTTCATTCTTTGTGTTATCCATCGTCCAACTATAAATGTTGGATACAATACTGGAATTGGGATTTCAAGACATCAAAAAGCAATTTACTATGCTCTAGGTGAAGCATTATCTCTTCTTTTTTAAAGTCTTATTAAGATAATTGTTGTAGGCATAAAAAAGAAGAGTCCTTTTACTATGCTTGGAATTGCTTCCTATTGCCTCTCGTTGCCTCCATGTAATAATTATTTTTGCTGATTTTTTTCGTCGAAGGGCAAACTAGTCATTTTGACACCCTCTCGCATGACCCGCGAGTCCGCAACGCAACGCAACGCCGCCCCCAGACCCCCGTCCGCTCCTCCACCGGCCCCCAGATCCCGATCTCGTCCCCTTGCTCTCTCCCTCACCCTAGCCGCGTCCACGGCCGCCGCCATGCTCTCCCTCACCCTCACCCTCGACCGTCACCGCTGGCCTGCCTCCTCCCTGGTGCTCTCTCTACCCCCGATCATCGCCACCGGCCTGCCTCCTCCCCGGTGCTCCCTCTGTCCTCGACCGTCGCCGCTGTCCTGCCTCCTCCCTCCTCCCAGGTACTCCCTCTACCATCGCCGGTCTCTCGCTCCTCTGCCTCCTCCCTCATCCCTGGCGCCCTCTCTCGCCTAGGTCGTGGCCCGTCACGGCCGGCCTGCCTCCTCCCTCCTCCCTCCTCCTCGGTCCTCCCTCTGCCATCGCCGGCCTGCCTAGCATGTTGTGGATAAGGCTATTTAATTGCAAAGTAATCCATGTTATGCAGTTCAAACATCTTCAGCTTATACATAGACTATACTGCTCGTTTGCTCCATGTACTTGAACTTGGATGCGTTTATTGTAGCAAATTTGCTGCATGGACCATAACTTAATATTCACTATAAAGTGAGGCTAGACCAGAATGATCAAATGATATAAACTAACCATGTTGGTACATGTCCTAGTGTTTGTTATTATGATTGTAAATGTATAAGCGCGGCTGCTAAGATTTGGTCACAAAGTTTCATTTACACTGTTAAGTTATGATTTGGTGGTTAATGTAATGCTTCCCTGTATATCCCAGTGCAACTGTTCAAGATGGTGATCGAGCTATTCAACAAAAGAATGGATTTCCTGTTACAGGTAGAAAAATCAGAGTTAAGCTAGCAATGAATCGTGCTCCACTAATAATCACTACCGGAGACGGGCTCTTTGCCGAGCGCCCGCCGCTTTGCCGAGGGCTAAAATGCGGGCACTCGGCAGAGAGCTCTTTGCCGAGAGCCAACCCTTGGCACCATACGGAACTCGGCGATGATTTCTATGCCGAGGGTCCGACTCTCGGCGACGTCTGGCTCTCGGCAAAGATACCCTATGCCGAGAGCCGAACCCTCGGCGTAGACTGCGCCTCGGCAAACGGAACCCTCGCAAACGGCTCCCCCTACGCCGTTACCTTTGGGTTGAATTTTTTTTTGTTAAACTCTATGCCGAGAGCCCCGGCCCTGGCTCTCGGCATAGGAGCTCTTTGCCGAGGGCTTTAGGAAGCTCTCGGGAAAGAATATTTTTTTTTGTTTTTTTGCTCCCAATTTTTTTTGTGGCTTTGCTACAGTACTACAAGCCAAGATTTCAAATTTGAAGTGTTTTCCATAAATCTTGCTATATTTCGTGCATTTTCTTTAATTTGATGATTTTTTCCGCGGGACGCACGTTTGAACTGTAGGTGCATGAAATAATGAAACTCAGCGATTCGAAAAATGGTATTCATTCTTCATAGGGTATTTCGACACCGTATCCAGGGACAGGCGCGGAGACTCGACCGTCTCGTGCACGAGAAACGGCGACCAAGTTGCGTGATATTGGATTTAAAATTATTAAAAATACAAACGAAGTCAGAAAATCATGAAAATGGACGGGTGACCTTGACATCACATGTAGAGGCTATGAAAAAAATTTGGGAATGTTTGGAGCAAGTGGTGGTGCAAGATGGTTGAAACCCGGATATCTCTGCATATCATCGCATGTGAGGCTATCCGGATATCTCAGGGTTTCAACCATCTTGCGCCACCACTTGCTCCAAACATTCCCAAATTTTTTTCATAGCCTCTACATGCGATGTCAAGGTCACCCGTCCATTTTCATGATTTTCTGACTTCGTTTGTATTTTTGGTAATTTTAAATCCAATATCACGCAACTTGGTCGCCGTTTCTCGTGCACGAGACGGTCGAGTCTCCGCGCCTGTCCCTGGATACGGTGTCGAAATACCCTCTGAAGAATGAATACTATTTTTTGAATCGCTGAGTTTCATTATTTCATGCACCTGCAGTTCAAACGTGCGTCCCGCGGAAAAAATCATCAAATTAAAGAAAATGCGCGAAATATAGCAAGATTTATGGAAAACACTTCAAATTTAAAATCTTGGCTTGTAGTACTGTAGCAAGGCCACAGAAAAAATTGGGAGCAAAAAAACAAAAAAAATAATATTCTTTGCCGAGAGCTTCCTAAAGCCCTCGGCAAAGAGCTCCTATGCCGAGAGCCAGGGCCGGGGCTCTCGGCATAGAGTTTAACAAAAAAAAAAATCAACCCTTTGCCGAGAGCCTAACAGAGGGCTCTTGGCAAAGAGTACGCCTTTGCCGAGAGCCGCTCGATCCGGCTCTCGGCATAGACGGCGCCCTACAAAAATAAAAAAAACCCCGCCCTGATTTTTCCAAATCAGAACCGCAAACCCCGCACGCCCCGCACGCCGCCGCCGCCGCCGCGCCCCCGCCCCGCCACCGGTCGCGTCCCCACCCCCGCCCCGGGCGCCACCGCCGTCCACGCCCCCGCCCCGCCGCCGGTCTTCCTGGCCCGCGCGCCGCCTCCGGCCGCTCCCTCCCTCCCCGCCGGCCGTGCCCCCGCCTGGCGCGGCGCCGCGCCCGCACACCGCCGCCGGCCGCGCCACCGGCCCGCACGGCACCAGCGGCCGCGCCCTCCCTCCCCGCCGGCCACCCCCTCGCCCAGTCGCCGGCCGCGCCCTGCGCCCTCGCCGGCCCCCCGCTCCCTATTGTCGGCCTAGGGGGAGGAGGAGGAGAAGCAGAGGTGGTGAGGAGGAGAAGAGAGGTTGAGGAGGTTGAGGAGGAGGAGGAGGAGGAGGAGACCGTTGCCCATCCTCATCCGCGAGTTCGTCCGTTCCATCGTCATTAATCGACCCGCGGGGTAAGTAGTAGTTGTTAATAGTAGTGAGTAGTTGATAGTAGTATGCAGGTCAATGTATGTGGATGTCGGCCATCGTGTTGTATATATGTCGATGTCGGCCATCGTGCCGTATATATGTGGATGTCGGCCATCGTGCCGTTGTTTCTTGCAGGTTTTGAAACCTCACCGTACAGGGGAGGTTCTGCCGAAATTTCTAATGGATACTATATTTTTTGTCTTTTCTGTAGGAGGACCTGTCGGGGCCAAGCCGGAGATCCTCGGCGACCACGATCGTCTTCATCACCGTCGCGGGTCTGCCTGCACCGCTTCGCCTCGCCACTGCACTGACTCGCCACTGCGCCGCTAGCCTGACTCCACCGGCACCCTAGGTGTAAATAACGTCTCCTCCCAGAAAAGGGTCGTAGGTCATTGAACCCAGTTAGGCGTCTCCCGTCCGAAAGAGATACGGCTGGAGGTATGCAGGTCTCTGCATATCGATAACCGTATCTGTTTCGGATTGTCCACGTTACTTGGACAGCCCGCAGATGCGTCGATGAGGCTAGTTCCCATTGTCTAGCCCGATTCGAGATGGAGTTTCTGCATCACCTCCCTGTTGTTCTCCGGATACACACTCTCCCTACAGGGACGTGTATCTTGAGAACATCGGGGAGGTGCTGCCGAAATTCTGTCTCGGCTCGGGGCAGACAATGGGAACTGGCCTCATGTACGCATCCGCGGGTGGGATTAGGACCTATCCTCACCTATTAGATGATAGTAGGATGGAAGTACTCGGAGGTAGATATGTAAGTACTCGGATGGATGACAGTAGGATGGATGACCGTCAGTGGATGTACTCGGGCCGTAGAAGCAGAAGTGATTTCAATGATGAATGGTTGCGCAAGACAGATGCTTTCTTGAACCATGCATTTGGCGCGGCTCGGCGAGGAGAGATCAAAGTGTTGTGCCCATGCAGCAGATGTGGGAACCATAGAAGGCAAGACAAGGAGAACATGGCTAAACATCTTGTGAACAATGGATTCACGCCGGACTACACCCGGTGGATCTACCATGGTGAAGCACATCGTTTGAGAGCGGAGGCAGTGCGACCACGTCTGGATGACTTTGATGCTGATGCGGGGGGTAGCAGACATGCTAGATGACTTCCAAGAAGCACAGTACGCTGAAGGACGTACAGAGGAGGAGATGGAGAAGACCGCAAAGGCGTTTTATGAGATGATGTCTTCGGCACAGAAACCCCTTCACGATCGGACAACGGTTTCTCAACTGGATGCCATTGGTCGTGTGATGGGGTTCAAGTCCCAGTTCAACCTGAGTCGAGATGCGTTCGATGGTATGTTGGCCCTATTTGGTAGCATGCTTCCGGACGGCCACATATTGCCAAAGAGCCTGTACGAGTCACAGAAACTGCTTCGTGCCCTGAAGATGCCGTATGAGCAGATACATGCTTGTCCAAATGGGTGCGTCCTCTTCAGGAAAGATCTCACGGATGCAGGTTACTGTCCGAAGTGTAAAGCGTCGAGATACATGGAGGTAGACGATGGTGAAGGCCCAAAGAGGCAGCTTTCTATCCCCATGAAAGTCCTGCGTTACCTGCCGTTCACACCTAGGATCCAACGTCTCTACATGACCGAGGAATCTGCGAAACAGATGGCATGGCACAAACAGGGTACCCGATACAATCCTGAGAAGTTGGTACATCCCGCCGATGGTGAAGCATGGGCCCACTTCGATCGCATCCATCATGACAAAGCTAGAGAGGCTCGTAATGTTCGTGTTGCGTTTGCAACGGACGGTTTCAATCCCTATGGACTCATGGCTGTCCCGTACACCTGTTGGCCCGTCTTCGTTATCCCCCTCAATCTCCCCCCCCCGGCGTCCTATTTCAACGTCATACTGTCTTCTTGTCGTTGATAATTCCTGGACACCCGGGGAATAACATGGGTGTGTACATGGAGCCTCTGATTGAAGAATTGGAAATTGCTTGGAATGAAGGGGTATTGACATACGACCGAGCTTCAAGGTCTAACTTCACAATGCACATCTGGTACCAGTACTCACTGCATGACTACCTGGCATATGGGATATTCTGTGCCTGGTGTGTCCATGACAAGTTCTCATGCCCGGTTTGTAAGACAGCTACGAGATTTATCTGGTTGAAGAAGGGTGGCAAGTATTCGGCGTTCGACCAACATCGACAATTCCTGCCTCTTGACCATCCTTTCAGACGGGACACCAAGAACTTTACCAAAGGTGTCGTGGTGAGAGATCCTCCACCTCGGATGCTGACCGGTGCCGAGGTTCATGCTCAGATAGATGCTCTCCAGTTCAACGAAACAGACGGTCGTTTTGCGGGGTATGGTCAGGAGCATATGTGGACTCATAAGTCAGGCTTGGAAAGACTCCCTTATTATGACGATCTTCTTCTGCCACATAACATTGATGTAATGCACACTGAAAAGAACATCGCTGAGTCGCTTTGGGGAACACTCATGGACACTGAAAAGTCCAAGGACAACCCTAAGGCTAGACTAGACCTGGCACTGTTGTGCGATAGACCAAAGCAAGAGATGTTGCCTCCTCAGCCTGGCAGGAGATGGACACGGACCAAGGTCGATTTCGTCTTGGGCAGGCCACAAAGGAAAGAAATACTTCAGTGGATCCAGACATTGACATTCCCTGATGGATATGCAGCGAATCTAACGAGAGGAGTCAACTTATCTACTCTGCGAGTCCTAGGGATGAAGAGTCATGACTTCCACGTATGGATCGAATGGCTTCTTCCGGCGATGGTTCGAGGCTATGTTCCTGAGCCTATGTGGGTTGTCCTAGCAGAGTTGAGCTATTTCTTCCGCCAGCTATGTGCCAAGGAGATATCTCGGTCCGTCATTGATGACTTCGAGAAAGCTGCACCTGTGTTGCTCTGTAAGCTGGAGAAAATCTTTCCACCAGGCTTCTTCACTCCGATGCTTCATTTGATCGTACACCTCCCAAATGAGGTTCGAATGGGAGGGCCTGTGCAATGGCGTTGGTGCTTTCCAGTCGAGAGAAATATGAAGACTCTTCGCAAGAAATGTAGAAACAAAGCCAAAATTGAGGCTTCCATTGCAGAGGCATCCATTCTGGAGGAGGTGTCCAACTTCACTAAAGAATACTACTCTGAGAACCTTCCTAGCATGCATAATCCACCCCCTCGTTACAATGCTGGAGAAAATGAATCGAGTCTTAGCCTTTTTCGAGGCCAACTCGGCACGGCAAGTGGATCCACAGTTAAGCAGTTGAACTATGAAGAGTGGCGAAAGATCATGCTATACGTGCTTACCAACCTTGATGAGCTGGACCCGTACATGGGGTAAGTTGTTATCTATCTTCATCCAATTCATCGTCACTTTCCAACACCATTCTTTTTGTTTCGTATAGTGAATTTCTTCATTTGTTCTCGAATGGACCAAGACCTCTTTCTGATGCGGCAGCTGAAACCCTAATTGCAAATGTTGCGGGGCAAGGGAGGCCTGATTTCATTTCTTGGTTCCGACAGAAGGTACCGTCCTACCAAGGTCGTACTTAGTCTGACGTTCCAACTTGCTCTTACATTCTTACCGTATAACGATATATCTTGCGTCGCCTTGCAGGCTCAAACCGATGCGTCTATGAGTCAAGAGCTGAGACAGGTTGCAAAAGGCTTTGACCGTAGGGTCAAGTCATTTAATGGTTACGACATGAATGGATTTCGCTTCCACACATCAAGCTACGAGCAGAGTCAGCCCAATCGAAAGACCACAAATAGCGGTGTTTGTACTCCAAGCAATGACAACTGTGACTACTATATAAGAATTGAAGAAATATACGAACTTTCATTTCACGGTGAAAAGCCTTTGAATCCTGTCATGTTCAAATGCCATTGGTTCGATCCTGGAAGAACGAGGCTGACACCTAATCTTGGGCTAGCCGAAATTCGACAGGATTCTGTCTATCCAGGCTCCGATGTGTATATTGTGGCTCAACAGGCCACGCAGGTTTATTACACGCCATACGCGTGCAAAAGCAAAGAGCATCTCTTGGGTTGGTATATTGTGCACAAGATATCACCACATGCTAAACTACCTCTCCCCAATGATGAGGATTATAACTTCAACACAAACACGTATGACGGTGAGTTCTTTCAAGAATCTGGGTTGCAAGGGACGTTCATGATAGACTTAACCGAAGCGATGGAAATGGAAGTAGAGAATGATGACGAGGACGCTGGGGATGAGGTGGTAAATGAGAAGGACATAGAAATGCTAGAACGATTCCGTTTAGGCCAAGCAAATGAAGACGACGACCTATCTTCAGATACTGAGGAGTACTTAGACATGGTTGACAGTGATGAGGAGACTCATGCTCCGGCTAATCCGGATGATCCAGATTATTTCTAATACGTGTAATATTATGTTATATTTTTAGGATCTATTGTTTTATTTATATTGCATATATTTGGTTATGTTATTTCTAATACAACAATGTTTGTTCTTTTTAAATGCAGGAGGTCGAGGCAAGATGCCGGGAGGACGTCAGAGGCGGTTGAGTTGGTTGTACCGCAGCTCGCAGGCCGACGGGCCCTCGACGAGGAGTGGCCGCCGCCGGAGGGAGCCGTCTCCACAGGAGGAGGAGGAGGAGGAGGTCGAGGAGGAGGTGCCAGCCACGCCCAAGGCCCAGCGGCAGGAGGAGGCACCATTGGCCGAGGAGGCAGAGGAGGAGGACGAGGCGGACGGGTGTTCGGGTGCCTCAGGGGTGTCCACGCCCTACTTGAGAGGTCCCGCCAGCCTCCCGGCGTTGCCGGCACGTGCCCGACGCCCAGTGATCACGCCCATCGGACAAAAGTACATGTTCTAACTACTTGTTCGTACGATGAGACTCAAAATAGAAATAGAAGCTAATAATCTTTTTTAATCACTTGTGCAGGGGATGGGACTTTGTGGGGCCTAAAGGCCGCAAACCCAACGACATCCTGGGTCTCCTGTGCCGCGAGCACTACCCCGACATAGTACAGTATGCCGGGAGGCACGAGCCGGCCTACACCTTTGATCACTACAACGTTGCCCCAGACCCAGACTTCCCCAACAAGGCGGCGCGGGTCAGAGCGGAGCTGTGGGTAAGTCTTCATCAAACAATATCAAATTCATCATATTTTTTCTTTAATTACTGTCTCGCCTCGTATTGTGTCTGTATGCAGAACTACTTCAAGTGCGAGCCGGGGAAGGAGGCAGTGGCGGAGGTGACGGCTACCCGGGCTTGTAGGAAGCTCGTCACCGACATGATCCATGAGGCGAGACTGCAGTCCATCATTACCTACAACACCACGGTCTTGGGCACGAGGGTGATGAAGACCCAGGCGAGAGGCATGACGCTGGGCCGGGCGCAGTTCTTGCAGGTAAGTGATTTCTTTTGAGATTAAGCTTTTGGTACTTTTCATCTGACGCTTAGACGTGAAATACTTGATGATGTGCAGATGATCCCCCAATGGTGCCAGTCGTTTCCCGAGTGCTGGGAGATGATCGTGGACCGGTGGCTATCTGAAGAGTGGGCGGCCCACCACGCCGAGGCCCGGGAGGCGCGTCTGCAGATGCCAGGTGTACCACACCACCAGGGCAACCGCAACCTCGCCGAGTACGCACAAGCTTGGGTACGTGAGAGACTTTATAAATTCCTCGATCAAATGTTGCCTGATTGCTAATCATCTTGTTATCTTCCTCGCAGTCGGAGGCACATGGTGGCCAGCCTTGCGACACGGTGGCGGCATATGCCATGTCCCACAAGGGCAAGGCCACGGCAGCGGAGACCTCCTACAACCCCGACGATCCCGCCGACGCGTACACCAACTCCAGCGTCCACTCCCGCCTCACTGACTACTCAGAGGCGGCAAGGGCGGTCCATGGGGACACCTTTGATCCCGCCACCGCAGACCTGGACGGGAGCATCGTCATGAGGATAGGAGGAGGGAAGAAGCACGGGCGGTTCTGGCTTGGCGACGGCGTCATCGACACGGCCTCCACTCCCACTCTGTCCCACCTCCGAGCACAGAGCACGAGCGGGAGCGTCCCCATACGCCCACGCCCGTCGCCTGCGCAGTCGCGGGTCGCCGAGCTCGAGGTTATTTCTATTTAACTCATCGTACATTGATCTTTAAATGTTTGCATTGTTCTAACATTCACTTTGTATTATCGCAGGCCCGCCTGGAAAGAGAAAGGCAGGAGCGCCAGGTGTCCGAGACCCAGATGTGGTCACAGATGTCGGCCCAGATGGAGGCTCAAGCTAAGCAGATGGCGGAGCTCATCGCCTTCATGGCCTCCCAGGGCATGGCCGTGCCCCAGACGCTCATGGCTCCTCCACCGCCGCCTCTGGACCCCGGAGCTGCTCCTGTGAGTATCAATACTTTAGTGTTTCATTTTTTCATTTCCTTGTCTGACATGACCTTTTGCAGCCTCCTCCGTCATAAGGTTCGAACAACCGCCACGCTCCTGGATGGAACCCGACCGGGGGTCAAGCAGGCGGCAGTTCTCAGGGGTGGCCCAGTTGGCCGGGGGTGTAGTAGATTCAACTTTGGACTATCCTCATGTGTCACTGAAGTCTCATGTTGTTGAACTATGTGATGTGAACTATGTGATTTAAGACATATATCTTATTGAACTATGTGATGTGATATATATATGTTCTGTGACGTGAAATGTGATATATATGTGATATGTGATGAATGTGATATATATCTGTGTGATAGTGTCGGAGAAAAGGAAAAACAGAACTGGAAAACAAAAAATTGAAATTTACCCAGCTTTGCCGAGGGTTGCTCTCGGCAAAGAGGCCCTTTGCCGAGGGCTATGACTAAAGCCCTCGGCAAAGCTGGGGAGACCTACCGTAATTTCCAAGGCTTTGCCGAGGGCTTGGGCCATAGCCCTCGGCAAAGTCCGAGGTTTGCCGAGCGCCGGCTAAGCTAGCCCTTGGCGAAGAGGTCCCAAAAAAAAATATTCGAAATTTCTTTGCCGAGAGCCGATCCCGGATAACCCTCGGCACAGAAAAATAATAAAAAAAAATTATCGCTTTGCCGAGGGTCCGGCTCTCGGCACAAGTAACGCCTTTGCCGAGAGCCGGCTTAGCCCTCGGCAAACCTACCGTCCATAGGGACCGCCGTTAACGGCCAATTTTCTTTGCCGAGAGCCGGTCGGGACCCTCGGTAAAAGGTTTGCCGAGAGCCCGATAAATGGCCCTCGGTAAAGGATCCTTTGCCGTGAGGTTTTTTGCCGAGAACTCTATACCGAGGGCTGCTCTCGGCATAGGCTTCGCCGAGTGCCAGATGGTCTTTGCCGAGTGCTAGAGGCACTCGGCAAAGCAGCCGATTCTAGTAGTGAATAATATTGAATTAGTAATTGCTGAATGGATATTTGAGTTTATTACTCCCTCCCAAGTTATAAGTCACAGTCATGAATCGTTGCCTATATTATTTGGGTTAGGGATTTGGGGATAGAGAGTAGGAGGCCAGATGGGCCATTGGGCCGTCCTTCTCGGTGTGTCGAGTGGAGTGCGTGTGAGTCCGAGTCTGGGAGTGTGTATACCATGTTTGGTGGACCGTGGTGGATCAGTTCGGGTTGGCCTAAACATCGAAGTACAGTCAACTAGAAACCAAAACCGAACCGAAAATCTGAAAAAACTGAAAACCTAACATATCATTGTTTTTCTCTCATCAGGTGCCTTATCTGCCTAACTGAATATGTGGATGGAGACCAGATAAGAACTCGTCCTTGCAAGCACGAGTTCCACTAGCAATGTGTTGACAAATGGCTGAAAGAAATACACAGGTATCCATCCTGGTTTGTTTAGTTCTGCTATGCATTTGAATACTGTCAAGCAATGAAGCAAGGCACAGGAAGCGTTAGGGATCCCCCTCACAACGTTCCTGTCTTCACACTGCTGCAGGGTGTGCCCTCTGTGTCGTAGAGACGTATGTGAAGTCGCCTCATGAAGACCTTGGCGCTGCCATCCCTTCTTGCGGCACTGGCGGATATGGCGTCCACCGCTGCTCAGTGTTTTTTTACAAGACCGCTACTTCGTGGTTGAAGCTGGTTCGGTTAGGCAACGGCGATCCTATCAGCTTGGACAGTTGACACTGCAAGAGCATGTCAGCTTTGACCGTCTCCGACGAAGAGAATGGCCAAATCCTGCAACCGATGCGTCGCTGTCCCATACCGAGACTTTGTATCTAGCTTTTGTAGCCTCCCCCATGTTTGACAACCTGTACAAGGAATAGTGCTTTACATGACGATCACTTTAGTCATAAATAGTCGAAAAGACATCACGGTTAACTTGCCATGACGATCGGAAAATCTGTCATGTGTCTCAGGTCATACATTTGCTGGACCAACTGGAGCCGTCACTGATTGTCATTTCATTTCGTCATAGAATAATCGATAAAGTTTGAGCAAAAAAATCCAAAAAATAGGGAAAATGTTTTTAAAATTAGAGGGGCCCCACTAGCTAGCTACACCACCCATCTACTCCAATAGTATTTTTTTGTATTATTTGTGATTTTTTTGCACTTTGCATTAACCGAGATTCGAACCAGCGACCTCTCGCACATGCACGTGTAACCTTTACTACCACTTCACCCCTTTGTCATTTGTGTCTATATTCCATTTCAATTTCCCTCGTATTATGCTAAACCATATGTAATTTGCTTGTTTGATGCTCTAAACAAATTCAAATTAAAAAGTTGTCAACTAGAAAGTTTCATAACTTTTAGAGATCTAAACTTTTTGTTTAGAAAGTTTCTCCATCCGAGGTCATTTACAAAATTTGAATTTCAAATTTGAAAAATTTCAAATGTAGTTTTCATTAACAAGATGGTTTCAAATTAAAAATTTATCAACTAGAAAGTTTCATAACTTTTTGAGATTTATGACTTTTGTTTTGGCTATTTTTCACCTGAGGTATTTTGAAAATTTTGAATTTCAAAATTTTTAAATTTAAATGCAGTTTTGCATGACAATATGATTTCAAATTAAAAGTTGTTAACTATAAAGTTTCATAATTTTTTTGAACTTTTCAACTTTCATAGATCTTTAAATAAAAACAAGGCCCATGTTGGCAAAAAAAATAAGGCCCATATTGGCAGGTCATATCAGCGCCATGCAAAAAAAACAAGCCACGTCATCTCCACGTTGGAATAAACAAGGCCCATGTTGGCAGGCCATATCAGCGCCATGCAAAAAAAAAACAAGCCACGTCATCGCCATGTTGGACGTTGAGCTGTGATGAAATGAAAGTATCTGTCATAGATCTACCACTCAATTGCTAAGATATGCAAAAATAATCTGTGACGTTCAAATCGTCATATATAAATCACCTAACAAATGAAGAATATGATTCTATGATACTTTCTTAGAACGTCATCGAAAACCGTCATGTAAAGCACCATTTCTTGTATCATAGGATTGCTAACGTGGAGTGAATTTTGATAGGATTTTATTCCCTTCATCATGGTCCTGTTAAGGAAAGTCTCGTGCTCTAAATTATATAGTGCATGTAATGAAGAATGCAACTGAAAGTAATGGCATAGATTTCTCATAAATTTTAAGGCTCAGTTGAGGAAGTTTCATACTCCCTCTGTTATACCTAGGCAACGGGCCGGCACGGCACGGCACGGCACGGTGCCTACCGGGCCAAGGAGGCCCGCGTGCCCTGCGGGCCGTGCCTCACCGGCCCACGGGCCTGGCCTCCGGCCCAGGCACGGGCCCGGTCATAGGACGGGCCGGCCCGAAGGCCTACCAGGCCCGTCGGGTCCACCAGGCCCGTTAGTGAAAATAGGATACATATGTGTATATATGTGTTTTTATATTTATAAATATGCATTTATATATATTTATACTTGAAAGGATCAAGATGCCCAAGAGGGGGGGTGAATTGGGCTTTTCTAAAACTTCTTGCGATAATAAAACCTATCAAGCCCCAATTAACCCCCTAGTGCCTAGAAGTGTATTTGACAAGAATCAATTGCACAAAAGACTATCGCTAAACCATTTGTACTCTACCATGGCAATTCAACTTATGAAAGAACAACAAGTAAATGCGGAATTGAATTGCTCAAAGGTAAATGCGTAGAGAAGAGAGTAGAGATGACACGACGATCTTTTTGCCGAGGTATCGAGGTGTCGGCACACCCCCTAGTCCTCATTGGAGCACCCGCGCAAGGGTATCGCTCCCCCTTGATCCGCGCAAGGATCAAGTGCTCACTACAAGCTGATTCTTCGCCACTCCGGCCCGATGAATCGCTCGCTACCGGTCACAACTTGGCTTGGGTCATCCACAATGCCTCCAGATGATCACCAAGCTCTCCGATCGCCACCAAGCCATCTAGGTGATGCCGATCACCAAGAGTAACAAGTAAAAACTCTCACTTGACCAACGCAAGGCTAATGAGATGGGTGGATGCACACTTGCTACTCTCTATTCACTAATGAGGTGTTTGATCACTCAATTATCAAATCTCTCAACCTCACTAGGCCTCTTGCACTCACTTGGAATCACAATGTGTTTGGCAACCTTACAAATGAGCAAGAGTAACAGCATGAATGAGGGGGAGGCATATTTATACCCCCCAACTCAAAACATGCACGAAGGGGTAAATCCAGCCAGTTTACACACTGACTAGACGCACTGTCGGGGTGACCGGACGCGTCCGGTCAGTGCCCAACGACTACGTGACGTCTACATAGACACCTGTACAAAGTGTTGATCGGACGCTCTCGAGCGTCCGGTCACCACTGACCGGACGCGTCCGGTCCGCATTTTTGCTCTCTGGAACCTCTCTGCATGCGACCGGACTCACCCTCCTGGTGCGTCTGGTCGATTACTGAGGAGCGTCCGGTCACAGCCAGACCCGCTCCTCAGCCAACACTACTGACCGGACGCGTCCGGTCAATAGGGTTGGAGCGTCCGGTCACTATTTGAAGTCCAAAACGACTTCGGTTTGCGACGCTCCCTTCACGGACTTTCTTCCTTATGGTCTTAGGGACCTTTCTAAGCTACCTAGGGCTTTGGTTAACAAGTGTGCACCACACCTACTCAAAAGTCTCACCTAGGTCAAGCTACCCATTCAAACCCCTCTTAATAGTACGGCCAAAGATAAAACAAAGACCTATGCTACTCTAAGTGTCCTTCAACACCACATGACACTTAGAACTAGCCTATCACCGTCTTCATCGTCCATCCTTTGAAAACCGAACGAATTCCATCAATAAGGGGGCATGAATACCATAGTGCCCTCGCGATCACCATTACCATGACCTAACTCAACTGTTTCTGCAAAACACAAGTTAGTCATAGTAATTTACCGTTGTCATCCAATCACCGAAACCCACTGGGGGCCTAGATGCTCACAATCTCCCCCTTTTTGTTGATTGATGACAACCTCAAGTATGTTTGAAAGAGAGGTGAGGTTTTCAATCGCTTGGTTCATATAAGCATGTGACAATAAGATCAAAAGGGGGTTAGGCATGCTTATACGAACCAAGTCCACATAAGTACTCAACATAATAAGAATTAACACAAGTACTTATGAACAAGCTCATTTATCAGAGTATAAGTGCGGAAGCAAAGTAAATGAGCATAACCAAGTGACATGTAATATATAACAAGTGAAGCATAACATGTCACAATGGAACATGAACACGTGACATGAGTATATAACAAGTGTAGCATAACATGTCACAACCAAAAGACATACATATATCGTACAAGTGCCAAAAGATAAACATGTATGCATATGAGTGCAAGATCATACAAAAGAACTGAAACCCTCTCACAAGCTCCCCCTATGTCTAACATACGCTCTCTCCCCCTTTGGCATCAAAAACCAAAACCTAAGGGTCGGAAGGCGGGACGGGAGCAGACGAGTCGGGCGACGAGGTGCGCGGAAGTGTCTCAAACTGAGCAAGGTAAGTCTCCTCGTCGGACAACGAACTGTGAGCTTGTTGACCCTCGGACACTGGACGTGTAGGTGAAGCAGTCTGGGTCTGCTCAGCTGACTCGGGAAGCTCTGTCGCTGAAGGAGGGTCCACGGTCTCGGTCACTGCCACTGACACTGTCGTCGAAGCCTCAGGCGCTGAACTGACTGGCAAAGTCGCACTCTGAGAGACCGGTGGCTCGGACGACGCTACTGAGGAGGGAAGAGTCTCTGTAGTACAAGTAGCTGGAGCAGGAACTGGAGCTGAGGTCACCGGCAACTGAAACTGTGGCGGTGTAGGCAGGCCGGTAAGCTCGCTGAAAGAAGCCTCCAAACTCCGAGGGGTCATGAGGATCGACTCCATCTGAGTAGGAGTGAAACCTGAGCAGATCGACGTGAACCCTGGCTGCTGCCCTGGCTGAGGTGACGTGAACCACTGAGGGTACTGAGGGAAGGGCGAGACCGTCGATGGAGGCACTGACGTGAAGAAAGAGGTCGACGGTCCTGGCTGCTGCAGCTGAAACTGTGATGGCTGAGGTAACTGTGGAAGAGCCGCCATCCTCTCCATGAAAGCAAGAGTCTGAGTCTGGAGCTGAATCATCTGCCTCTGGAGAGCGTCCTGGCGCTCCTGTGCCTGAGCTGCTGCCATTGCCTGTGCCTCTGCTAGTCGAGCCTGCTCCTGTGCCTGTCGGCGCTGCTCCTCAGCCTGACGCTGAACCTCCTCAGAGAGACGGGACTGCTGCTGCTCCATCCGAGAAAGTATAGCTAGAAGCGCTGGATCGGAGCTGGCCATACGAGAGGAGGAGGCCTCTGAGTCGTGAGCACCCTGTGGACGCATCCTCGGAAGAGGAGCGTAGTCGTCGTCGGTGCTGTCAGATGGAAACTCGTCGTCGGGGTCCTCTCCCTCTGCCTCAAGAGCGGCGAGCTCAGCCTCTGCCAACTGACTGACAGTCTCGTCCTGCTGTGCCTCTGTCTCAGTGACAACCGGCCTCTGGCGCTGACCTCTGGGACGAGTGTCTGGACGGTCCCCTGCTATCTGTCGAGTGTCGTACACGGGGAACTCCGTCGGAGACTGGAGAAGCTCTGGAAGCAAACCCGGAATAATCCGCCTCAAAAGGTAACAGATGATGTGAGCATAGGGAAGCTGGCGGTGCCCCTTGAAGCCCTCGGCAAGAGTGTCCTCCATCTCAGAAATAATGACATCCCAAATGTCGAACTTGAGCTGTGAAACCAGGTGGTTGTAACACCTCTGGTGTTTAAGCATGTAATTAACTTGACATATCATCATTAGCATCATTAATCATCTTGATCATGATTTCATGTGTATGCATTTGCTTAGTGTATCATTTTATGTGATGTACCTCTATTGCAAAAACCCTTATTAGCCCACTTCTTCCTATAGGGGCAAAATGGTAATTTCACCTCTGTGCCTAGTTCTATGAAATTCTTGTTCAAATTTAGTGCCTTGATGTTTGCTGCTTTGATCAAAGTTCAAAAATCAGATTTAAATTGATTTCCCTTTTGCAAAACCCTAAATTCCCAAATCCTGGATTTATTCCCTTTTTTGATAACTTTTTCAAAATTCAAAATTTTGAGTTGGTTCAAAAAGCAAAGTTGTGAATCTGATCGAGAGGAACAACTTTGGTATTTACAAATTTTCAAGTTTCAGCTTGAAATCCAAAGTAATTTTGATTTGAATCAAATTTGAAAAAATGTTCCCTTTTCTGTTTTTGAATGTAGTTCAAAAACTATTTAAAATTTGAAAATGTTCATATTGACAAAGTTGTAGATCTCTTTTTTCTGAACAACTTTGGTATTTTGAGTTTTTGTCGCACAGTTCAAATTTTGGGAGATTTTTGCAAAATACAGAAACTGGCCAAAAGTCAAACCCTAGACCCTAGCACTGTTCTTCTTCCCGTAGAGCCAGAGGGAAGGGGGGGGGGGGCGGCCATGGCGCCGGCGCTGCGCGTGCCGCGTGCCTGGCTGCTCCCCACGCGCCACCAACCTGCCGCCGCTGTTCCCCTGTTCCCTCCGCGCCCGCACGCGAGCGCTGACCCTCGCTCTCGGCCCCTACAGCGTCCAGCGCGCCGCCGCCGCGTGGCCATTGCCGGCCGAGCTTGCGCCCGAGCCCCGGCTGCACGCCAGCTTATCCGCCAGAGCGCAATCGAGTGCGCACGCCCCCGCAAACCTTACCCGCGTAACCCCGAGGTCTCTACCGTCCCATAGCCGCGGCTATATAAGCCGCCGGAGCTCCGACCTCCGCACTCACCTCCGCCACCGTGGCCGGCCTACTCCAGACACTCCGCCTCTCCACCAGCTAGCCCGAAAGCTCCGCCTTGAGCTCGTGAAGCTTTCCCACCCCCCAATTTCACCTTCCCCGCCTCCGTTTGCCCGGCGTAACCCCATCTTCCCGATCTCCGACCGAACACCGGTGAACTCGGGTTCGTAAAATTCGCCGTCCTTGGTCCTGCGCTGTCTTTCCCAAGGATCGTCTTGTGTCCCTCATGATCTTGTGCATCTAACCGTGCCTCGGTGGTCGCTGTTGTTGCTCAGGACCGCCGGACCGCCGGAGCGCCGCCGCGGTCATCTTCTCCCTCGAGCGTGTCGAGCCTCACCCTCGAGAGCGAGTCGAGCCTCACCCTCGAGAACGAGTCGAGCCTCACCCTCGAGCCCTGCCTCCGACACGTGGTAAGCGTCCGAGCCTTCGGCCTCTGATTCCTCTCCGCTTCGCCCGAGCCCGAGCCTCGGCGAGCGCATGCCCTCCGCTTCGCCCGAGCCCAAGCCTCGGCGACGCATGCCCTCCGCTTCGCCCGAGCCCAAGCCTCGGCGACGCATGCTCTCCGTTTCGCCCGAGTCAGGCCTCGGACGGAGGCTTACTTCTCCGTCTCGCCCGAGCCTCCGGGCCAGGCCTCAGACGAGGCTGTCGCTTCCGTCTCGACCGAGCCCGTCTCGACCGAGCCCCGCGCGATTCGCCCGAGCCCCGCGATTCGCCGAGCCCGGCCTAGAAAGAGCACAGTGCTCTTCTCTTTTTCTGAGAGATGTGAATAGTGTTCTGTTTTATCTTTTTTGTATGATTTTCTGTGTGCATCCAAAAATTCTGAAATTTTTGTGGTAGACTCTTTATGCTCTGGAGTATTTTATAAAAATATGAAACTTGAGTTTTGTGCAAAAATTTGAAAATGTAAAATTCCCCTTTTAATTAATAAATGGATGGTTTTGGATTTTTAGAAAATTATTTATAACTCCAAAAATCATGAGACAAATTTTTGTGAGCTTCTTATGCCATGTTTAGCCTCTGGTAAAATTTTGAAGTCTTTCGGAACAAGTTGATTTTTTTGAGCTTTTATTTTAATTGTTAAATAGTGCCTTTTGTTAATTAAATGTCTGATTTTATTTGAGCACCTTAATGACCTCCAAAAATTATGAAATTTGTTTTGCCATCTATCTACACCATAATGAACTTATGTGATTAATTTGGTAATTTTTGGAGCAACTTCATAAAATGGCCTTTTAAATAAATTAAGAAAATAGAAAAGATGGATTAGGGTTGGTAATAAGTGTTTGATGATGTGATCTTTGGATTAATTGATATTCATAGACCCCTACCCTTTGGTCTATGATGTTTGTGATGCTATGTTTGGTTGATGCTTAGGATAATTATAATAAGGGCTAGTTTAATCAATATTGCTTAAGGAAGAAATGGTTACCTTTTATGCTCAACCTAGATTTCGATTATGCCTTGTTTAAAAGTAATCTAGAATCAGTGGAATTGTCTTGCACCTTAAGTTCATATCATCATTCTCATGAGCATTCATCATTGCATCCGTATAGTTGACGAAGAAGGACCTGAAGTCGAGGTAGCCACCGAAGGATCTGTCCCCGAGGCAACCCCGAGATCCGGCACCTACACCACCAACCCCGAGTCTGCTCTTTTTGCCATCCAAGGCAAGCCCCGGTGCATTTAACCCTTTCCTTGAATTTATAAAGTGATTTCCTTAAATGCTTTGGAGTTAAATTATTGCATTAGGTTTATAGGAGTTGAGTGATATCCTAACTGATGCATTATCCACCTTGACCACTGATACACCCGAAGCCTGCTTTTCAAAAGTATTTGAAAAAAATGCTTAGCAATGCTTATTGAATTAGACTTTGCAATAAAAAGGCCAATTTCAAAAGTGTGATCACTGAAAGAAACTTTATGGGAATTTCTGGTTTACTCCCACTATTGGCTAAGTATCTGATCCGTACTTAGTCAATGGGAAGGAGAGGTTGTCCTTGCGTACGGTGCCGTCATGTTGTAGTCCGGGACTCAACAGTTGACACCGACCGGGACAGGGTTGAAAAACCGACAGGACCTGTACTCTTGGGTTAGAGTCCCGAGGTGCTTGTCGCTGGCGGAAAAATGTAGGGACCATCCGTATGGGGGCCTGCTGGTCAAGACTTGTAACTATTCACATACTACGGAAAGCTCTGGCTCCGAGGAATCCTTTATTGGACCGACAACCGCGCACTGGGAGTGGAGAGATGGCGGAAGTAGCATGTACCCACGTGGGTTAGAGTCCCGGATTGGAGTGGTGTACTGTACTTCCGGGTGGCGTAGGACCGGGCCCAATCTTGGAGGAATCGTGGTAGACGAGTTGGCATATGCAAGCTTGGGTGCTACATATGCAGTGTGGATAGGGATCCTCAGCTGAGTATTATTTATCCGGATTAACGTTGCTCCTCGGTTATGGAGACTTGGTCCACTGACTGTCAACGGAGAGTGGTTCTCAACTAGGAATGTTTTGAAATGTAAAATGAATCATGAATGATGAAGAATTGAGGAATACCGAATTTTTCAAAATAAAATAAGGTTTACAAAATGCTTTTCTGCAAAATACTTGATCTTGCTTAAGCCTTACCTTGACTACCCTAAGCCTTCATTCCTGAGTCTTCTCCCTTTTTCTTTAGTCGGGTAAGTCTTGTTGAGTACCTTTGTACTCAGGGTTTTATTACCCATGTTGCAGGTATGGCAGATTCCTCAGTATGCCTTGGACCCTGCTGTGTGACTGTTGTTCAGGAGGAGGCCGATGAGGCCGATGAGTGATTATTCACCTTCGGGCTGGGTGAAGTATCTTTACCTTTCAGTTGTTGTCATATGCTACTCTGCCAACTCTATCTATTTGAACTATGGTCTGTAATAACTTCACTTTAATTTTATGTTGAACCCTGGTTTGTAAAACTATTGTTATCTAAGTCTTCCGCTATTTACTCCGATGTTATTTGTCAAAATGTTCAAGAGATTGTAACTGAATTGTGAGATGATCCTGCGAACATCGGGCACTGATGTAGCCCAGTAGCGGAACCGGTCTTAATCTCTTGGCTGTACGGATCGACTGTCAGTGGTTGACGGTGATCAGTGGGCCATGGGATTAGAGCCGTTACGTTACAGAGTGGTATCGGAGCATCTCACTATGACGTCGCAATCTTTTTGCGAAAACTTCAAAATGTTTTTAACAAAAACTAAACTTGACTATTTTGAGTCCAAATTGCTTCTCTCATCTCATCTTGTCTTTGGCAACTAGTAGCAAGACAACTTGTATAAGCCCTATGTACCTTACCTTAGTAGTTGCATTGCCTTGTTCCGTAGGAACGATTCATGCATCATGTCATATTCACTTAAGTAAATAAAAGAGTTCGTTGGGATAGTGTACCTATACCTTTTTCTTGCTAGCCTTTCTCATCTATAACCTCTTGTCCAGATATGGCCATCATCAAGCGGACTGCCCGCAAGTCGACTGGACCGAACGGTGTGCCGCGTCACCAGCTGGCGCCACGCACCGGAGAAGAGACTGGAGAATCCTCCAATGGTCGTCACTTTCCCCGCCGCACCCGCAAGCAGCTGAAGGAGGAAATCAAGAATCTGAAGGCGGAAATGGAGAACATGGAGCATGACTTCTACCTTTCCCGCATGGAGTTTTATGAGGCACGAGCTTCCCTGGAGCAGGCCAACCGGAACACGATTCGCGCTATCGAGCAGCGCAATGATGCTTGGACCCGCGAGGATGTCACCAGAGCCCAGCTCCATGGATTGCAGCAGTACACCGCCCAGATCGAGCAGTACAATGATATGCTTCATGAGGAAGTGCATCAGCTGCATGATCAACTCCATCCCTTGATACCCCCGATTATGGAAGACCCCGAAGACGGAGTCGTGGAGGAACCTGAAGTGGAACACGAGCCCGATCAGAACGTGGAAGTGGAACCTGCTGAAGATGTCCACGTTGAAGATGAAGATGAGGAGGAAGAACCTGAGCTTATCATCGAGGATGATGATGATGACGAAGAGTTGATCTTCATCGATGACGACTAGACTCCTTGTGTCTGTACCATCTGCTTACCTAAAACCTTAGACTAGGTTTGGGGGCGTTAGTCTGTCTGTTGCCAAGTCTGGCATGTATCTTTCCTTTCGTCCCTTTTTCCTTATCAGTCTGTTGTCATCTTTATCAAGTCAGCTATCTTTGTATCAATGAAGCTATCAATCAAGTCGTTTCAGAACCTTTGTTCATATATGCTGAGTTCTGAGTTCCTTATACAGATGCCTGTGAACACCCGTACCGGAGCCGGAGGTTCTGATGATGCCAACATCCCAAACCCTCCACCTGTACCAGCTACCCTAGCAGATGCCATTGCAGCGTTGGCCGCCGCTGCCAATCTGATGGCTCAGAATCAAGGGCAGCAGAACAACGGCAACCGTGGTCGCCGCAACAACCAAGAGACAACCTATGTGGAATTCACTGAAACACGCCCACCGGTCTTCACAAAGGCCGATGAACCTCTCGAGGCTGACGACTGGTTACGCACCATGGAACAGAAGTTCAGTCTACTGCACTGCACGGAGATCCAGAAGCCTCGGTTCGCTTCTCAGCAGCTCCGTGGTCCCGCAAGTGCCTGGTACGCCAACCTGTTGGCGGCCCAGCCGGAAGGTCACCAGCTGACCTGGGAAGAGTTCCGCACCGCTTTCAGAGCACATCACATCCCTTCGGGATTGATGAAGATGAAGTTGGATCAGTTCTTGGCCCTGCAACAGAAAGATTCCACCGTCATGCAGTACGTGGGGCAATTCAACCACCTCAGCCAGTATGCCTCCGACTATGTCAACACAGAGGAAAAGAAGAGAGATTGTTTTCTCAGGGGTCTGCACCCAAAGATTCGCAGAGGTCTGTCCAACAACCTAAACGGATCCTACCATGATGTCGTTGACCGTGCTGTTGCTTTCGAGGAAAGCAACCGCCAGTATCAGGAAGAGAAGAAGAAGAAGAAGGCTGGGTCTAGCAGTTTCTCCAGCAACCATAAGCGCCCAAGAATCATCTACCACCCCAGCCACCACCAAAACCGTGCCCCATACCCTCATCAGCAAGTGGTCGTTCGTACCGCGGCCACCACCCACAATGCCAACCAGCAAAGTGCCACTCAGCCGAACGCCCCCGGTGTTCGTGTCACCACCCCACAAACAGCTTACAACCATCCATGCTACAACTGTGGCCAAGTTGGTCACTGGTCTCGCGAGTGCCCAAAACCCAAGAAGAATGCCCAGTATGCACAGAAAGGCCCTGGAGGATCACAGCAGCAGCACCGTGCACCGCAGCAGCACGTCCAGAAGGGCAAGCTTGTCAGGAAGCACGGGCAAGTCTACTTCACCACCGTCAGTAACATCCCAGAAGGAGAGCCCGTCATGCTCGGTAGGTTCCCTGTTGCCAATCATCCTGCAGTCGTCTTGTTTGATTCTGGTGCATCGCATTCCTTCATCAGTCGCACTTTTGTCATCAAGCATGAGTTGCCCATGGGGGAGTTAAAAGAAAGTTTCTGCATACTTTCGCCCGGAGGGTGGATAAATACTAAGGAAGTGGTCCGCAGTATACCAGTAATGTTGGGGAAACATGTCTTTCCTACCACCATGATAGTACTGCGCGATCAAGAGATAGATGTCATCTTAGGCATGAATTGGATGTGTCAGTATAAAGCCATGATAGACATCTTGAATAGAGTTGTGAGAGTGGATATTCCTAACAGTACCGCCAAACTCCTTCTCCAACTTCCTATGCCTTCAAAATCAACTACCACACAGCTAAATGCTACCTATGATCAAGGGATCCGAGATATCCCCGTGGTCTGCGAGTTCCCTGATGTCTTTCCAGAAGATTTACCTGGTCTGCCTCCCGACCGTAATGTTGAGTTTGCTATAGAGCTAAAGCCCGGGACTGCTCCTATATCCCGTAGAGCTTATCGAATGCCTCCCAGAGAGTTGGCAGAACTGAAGATCCAATTGCAAGAGCTATTGGATAAGGGTCTCATTCGCCCAAGTTCATCTCCTTAGGGCTGTCCTGCTATCTTTGTGAAGAAGAAGGACAAAAGCCTTCGTCTGTGCGTTGACTATCGCCCGCTCAACGAGGTCACCATCAAAAATAAATATCCCTTGCCTCGCATTGATCTTCTGTTTGACCAGTTATCTGGAGCCAGAGTGTTTTCCAAGATTGACCTCAGATCTGGCTATCACCAAATAAAAATTCGTCCCGAAGATATTCCCAAAACCGCTTTCACCACCAGATACGGTCTATATGAGTACTTGGTCATGTCTTTTGGCTTGACCAATGCCCCCGCTCATTTCATGTATCTCATGAACTCTGTGTTCATGCCAGAGCTCGACAAATTTGTAGTCGTGTTCATTGACGACATCCTTGTTTATTCAAGAACTCCTGAAGATCATGCCAAGCATCTTCGTGTCATTCTCTCTCGTCTCAGAGATCACCAGCTGTATGCCAAGTTCAGTAAATGTGAATTCTGGCTAGATCGAATTCAATTCCTTGGTCATGTCCTGTCCGCTGAAGGTGTGTCAGTTGACCCTGGAAAAGTGGCAGATATCTTGGATTGGAAGCCACCTACCACTGTCCGCGAAGTTCGCAGCTTCATGGGAATGGCTGGATACTATCGTCGTTTCATCCCAGACTTCTCCAGAGTTGCCAAGCCTATCACAGAGTTGTTGAAGAATTCCGTGGATTTTGTTTGGTCAACAGCCTGTGAGCAAGCTTTTCAAGCCTTGAAGAAACTACTAACTACATCACCAGTCCTAGCTCAACCAGACATCGAGAAACCCTTTGATGTATATTGTGATGCATCTGGTACTGGGTTAGGCTGTGTTTTGATGCAAGAAGGTCGAGTGATCGCTTATGCCTCACGGCAGCTTAGGCGACATGAGGAGAATTATCCAACCCATGACCTTGAGTTAGCAGTAGTGGTTCATGCCTTGAAGATATGGCGTCATTATCTGTTGGGCAGTACCTGCAATGTGTACACAGATCACAAGAGCCTGAAGTATATCTTCACTCAAGAAGAGTTGAACATGAGGCAGCGAAGATGGCTTGAGTTAATCAAGGACTATGATATCGAAGTGCATTACCATCCGGGTAAGGCGAATGTGGTCGCCGATGCACTCAGTCGCAAGTCATACTGCAACTGTCTGACGACGAAGCCCTATGATCTTTCCTTGTGCCATGCTCTTGAAAGGATGGGTATTGAGATAGTTCCGCAAGGAAGCCTGAACAATGTCAGGATAGAAACATCGGTCAAGGAACAAGTCATCGCTGCACAGAAAGATAACCCTGGAATCAAGCACATCATCGAAAAGGTCCAGACCGGTAAGGCTGATTGTTTCAGGATCGATGATGTAGGAGTTGTTTGGTTCAAGAACCGTCTAGTAGTTCCCAAGGTGCCTGAGTTGAGACAGTTGATCCTTGATGAGGCACACCTGTCTAGGTTTTCTATCCACCCCGGCAGCAACAAGATGTACCAGGATCTAAGGCAGAGATTCTGGTGGACAAAGATGAAGATTGAAATCGCTCGCTATGTCGCTCGCTGTGATACTTGTCAGAAAGTCAAAGCCGTGCACATGAAGCCTGGAGGAGAATTGCAGCCTTTATCTGTACCTGCCTGGAAGTGGGAAGATATCAGCATGGATTTTGTCAATGGACTACCCAAGACTCAGAAAGGTTTTGATTCCATTTGGGTAATCGTGGACCGACTCACCAAACAAGCTCACTTTCTGCCAGTCAAGACCAGCTACGCCGTCCCCACGTATGCCGCCTTATACAAGAACAACATAGTGAAGCTTCATGGAATACCCAAGACCATTATCTCAGATCGTGGTACTCAGTTTGTCGCAAAGTTCTGGAAAGCGTTCCATACCTCACTTGGAACCAAGCTCTTGCATAGTACGGCATATCATCCACAAACAGATGGACAAACTGAGCGAGTCAACCAAGTGTTAGAGGATATGTTGAGAGCATGTGTGCTCACCTTCGCAGATACTTGGGATGACTGTTTGCCTTTGGCAGAGTTCTCATATAATAACAGTTATCAAGAAAGCATCAAAATGGCACCATTTGAAGCACTGTACGGTCGTCGTTGTCGTACACCCCTCAGTTGGTCTGAGCCTGGAGAAAGAGAATTCTTTGGAGTTGACCTGGTCAAAGATATGGAAGAGAAAGTCAAGCAGATACAAGAGAACATGAAGATTGCCCAATCCCGACAAAAGAGTTACGCTGACAAGAGACGTCGACCTCTAAAGTTTCAAGTTGGAGATTACGTATATCTCAAGGTCTCACCAACCAAAGGAGTCACTCGTTTTGGGATCAAGGGAAAGTTAGCACCCCGCTACATTGGTCCGTTTGAGATTTTGGAATGTTGTGGCAAGATGGCTTACAAGCTGAAGTTGCCCGATCATCTCTCTGTTGTCCACAATGTTTTCCATGTCTCCCAACTCAAGAAGTGCCTCCGAGTACCAGAACATGTCGTGGAAGTTGAAGGTGTCGAGCTAGAGCCTGATCTATCCTACTCGGAATATCCAGTTCGTGTGTTGGATCACAAAGATCGAGTTACTCGAAGAACTACCACAAGGTGGTACAAAATCCAGTGGAACCAGCACTCTGAAGAAGAAGCTACTTGGGAATCTGAAGACTTCTTGGCAAAGAACTATCCCGACTTTCTCGAATCCCTGTCTATGTAAAGTTTTGCCTTTTTCCCTTCTTTGTCCTTTCTTAAGACGCAGAATCTCGGGGCGAGATTTCTTTAAGGGGGGAAGGCTGTAACACCTCTGGTGTTTAAGCATGTAATTAACTTGACATATCATCATTAGCATCATTAATCATCTTGATCATGATTTCATGTGTATGCATTTGCTTAGTGTATCATTTTATGTGATGTACCTCTATTGCAAAAACCCTTATTAGCCCACTTCTTCCTATAGGGGCAAAATGGTAATTTCACCTCTGTGCCTAGTTCTATGAAATTCTTGTTCAAATTTAGTGCCTTGATGTTTGCTGCTTTGATCAAAGTTCAAAAATCAGATTTAAATTGATTTCCCTTTTGCAAAACCCTAAATTCCCAAATCCTGGATTTATTCCCTTTTTTGATAACTTTTTCAAAATTCAAAATTTTGAGTTGGTTCAAAAAGCAAAGTTGTGAATCTGATCGAGAGGAACAACTTTGGTATTTACAAATTTTCAAGTTTCAGCTTGAAATCCAAAGTAATTTTGATTTGAATCAAATTTGAAAAAATGTTCCCTTTTCTGTTTTTGAATGTAGTTCAAAAACTATTTGGAATTTGAAAATGTTCATATTGACAAAGTTGTAGATCTCTATTTTCTGAACAACTTTGGTATTTTGAGTTTTTGTCGCACAGTTCAAATTTTGGGAGATTTTTGCAAAATACAGAAACTGGCCAAAAGTCAAACCCTAGACCCTAGCACTGTTCTTCTTCCCGTAGAGCCAGAGGGAAGGGGGGGCCGGCCATGGCGCCGGCGCTGCGCGTGCCGCGTGCCTGGCTGCTCCCCACGCGCCACCAACCTGCCGCCACTGTTCCCCTGTTCCCTCCGCGCCCGCACGCGAGCGCTGACCCTCGCTCTCGGCCCCTACAGCGTCCAGCGCGCCGCCGCCGCGTGGCCATTGCCGGCCGAGCTTGCGCCCGAGCCCCGGCTGCACGCCAGCTTATCCGCCAGAGCGCAATCGAGTGCGCACGCCCCCGCAAACCTTACCCGCGTAACCCCGAGGTCTCTACCGTCCCATAGCCGCGGCTATATAAGCCGCCGGAGCTCCGACCTCCGCACTCACCTCCGCCACCGTGGCCGGCCTACTCCAGACACTCCGCCTCTCCACCAGCTAGCCCGAAAGCTCCGCCTTGAGCTCGTGAAGCTTTCCCACCCCCCAATTTCACCTTCCCCGCCTCCGTTTGCCCGGCGTAACCCCATCTTCCCGATCTCCGACCGAACACCGGTGAACTCGGGTTCGTAAAATTCGCCGTCCTTGGTCCTGCGCTGTCTTTCCCAAGGATCGTCTTGTGTCCCTCATGATCTTGCGCATCTAACCGTGCCTCGGTGGTCGCTGTTGTTGCTCAGGACCGCCGGACCGCCGGAGCGCCGCCGCGGTCATCTTCTCCCTCGAGCGTGTCGAGCCTCACCCTCGAGAGCGAGTCGAGCCTCACCCTCGAGAACGAGTCGAGCCTCACCCTCGAGCCCTGCCTCCGACACGTGGTAAGCGTCCGAGCCTTCGGCCTCTGATTCCTCTCCGCTTCGCCCGAGCCCGAGCCTCGGCGAGCGCATGCCCTCCGCTTCGCCCGAGCCCAAGCCTCGGCGACGCATGCCCTCCGCTTCGCCCGAGCCCAAGCCTCGGCGACGCATGCTCTCCGTTTCGCCCGAGTCAGGCCTCGGACGGAGGCTTACTTCTCCGTCTCGCCCGAGCCTCCGGGCCAGGCCTCGGACGAGGCTGTCGCTTCCGTCTCGACCGAGCCCGTCTCGACCGAGCCCGTCTCGACCGAGCCCCGCGCGATTCGCCCGAGCCCCGCGATTCGCCGAGCCCGGCCTAGAAAGAGCACAGTGCTCTTCTCTTTTTCTGAGAGATGTGAATAGTGTTCTGTTTTATCTTTTTTGTATGATTTTCTGTGTGCATCCAAAAATTCTGAAATTTTTGTGGTAGACTCTTTATGCTCTGGAGTATTTTATAAAAATATGAAACTTGAGTTTTGTGCAAAAATTTGAAAATGTAAAATTCCCCTTTTAATTAATAAATGGATGGTTTTGGATTTTTAGAAAATTATTTATAACTCCAAAAATCATGAGACAAATTTTTGTGAGCTTCTTATGCCATGTTTAGCCTCTGGTAAAATTTTGAAGTCTTTTGGAACAAGTTGATTTTTTTGAGCTTTTATTTTAATTGTTAAATAGTGCCTTTTGTTAATTAAATGTCTGATTTTATTTGAGCACCTTAATGACCTCCAAAAATTATGAAATTTGTTTTGCCATCTATCTACACCATAATGAACTTATGTGATTAATTTGGTAATTTTTGGAGCAACTTCATAAAATGACCTTTTAAATAAATTAAGAAAATAGAAAAGATGGATTAGGGTTGGTAATAAGTGTTTGATGATGTGATCTTTGGATTAATTGATATTCATAGACCCCTACCCTTTGGTCTATGATGTTTGTGATGCTATGTTTGGTTGATGCTTAGGATAATTATAATAAGGGCTAGTTTAATCAATATTGCTTAAGGAAGAAATGGTTACCTTTTATGCTCAACCTAGATTTCGATTATGCCTTGTTTAAAAGTAATCTAGAATCAGTGGAATTGTCTTGCACCTTAAGTTCATATCATCATTCTCATGAGCATTCATCATTGCATCCGTATAGTTGACGAAGAAGGACCTGAAGTCGAGGTAGCCACCAAAGGATCTGTCCCCGAGGCAACCCCGAGATCCGGCACCTACACCACCAACCCCGAGTCTGCTCTTTTTGCCATCCAAGGCAAGCCCCGGTGCATTTAACCCTTTCCTTGAATTTATAAAGTGATTTCCTTAAATGCTTTGGAGTTAAATTATTGCATTAGGTTTATAGGAGTTGAGTGATATCCTAACTGATGCATTATCCACCTTGACCACTGATACACCCGAAGCCTGCTTTTCAAAAGTATTTGAAAAAAATGCTTAGCAATGCTTATTGAATTAGACTTTGCAATAAAAAGGCCAATTTCAAAAGTGTGATCACTGAAAGAAACTTTATGGGAATTTCTGGTTTACTCCCACTATTGGCTAAGTATCTGATCCGTACTTAGTCAATGGGAAGGAGAGGTTGTCCTTGCGTACGGTGCCGTCATGTTGTAGTCCGGGACTCAACAGTTGACACCGACCGGGACAGGGTTGAAAAACCGACAGGACCTGTACTCTTGGGTTAGAGTCCCGAGGTGCTTGTCGCTGGCGGAAAAATGTAGGGACCATCCGTATGGGGGCCTGCTGGTCAAGACTTGTAACTATTCACATACTACGGAAAGCTCTGGCTCCGAGGAATCCTTTATTGGACCGACAACCGCGCACTGGGAGTGGAGAGATGGCGGAAGTAGCATGTACCCACGTGGGTTAGAGTCCCGGATTGGAGTGGTGTACTGTACTTCCGGGTGGCGTAGGACCGGGCCCAATCTTGGAGGAATCGTGGTAGACGAGTTGGCATATGCAAGCTTGGGTGCTACATATGCAGTGTGGATAGGGATCCTCAGCTGAGTATTATTTATCCGGATTAACGTTGCTCCTCGGTTATGGAGACTTGGTCCACTGACTGTCAACGGAGAGTGGTTCTCAACTAGGAATGTTTTGAAATGTAAAATGAATCATGAATGATGAAGAATTGAGGAATACCGAATTTTTCAAAATAAAATAAGGTTTACAAAATGCTTTTCTGCAAAATACTTGATCTTGCTTAAGCCTTACCTTGACTACCCTAAGCCTTCATTCCTGAGTCTTCTCCCTTTTTCTTTAGTCGGGTAAGTCTTGTTGAGTACCTTTGTACTCAGGGTTTTATTACCCATGTTGCAGGTATGGCAGATTCCTCAGTATGCCTTGGACCCTGCTATGTGAGTGTTGTTCAGGAGGAGGCCGATGAGGCCGATGAGTGATTATTCACCTTCGGGCTGGGTGAAGTATCTTTACCTTTCAGTTGTTGTCATATGCTACTCTGCCAACTCTATCTATTTGAACTATGGTCTGTAATAACTTCACTTTAATTTTATGTTGAACCCTGGTTTGTAAAACTATTGTTATCTAAGTCTTCCGCTATTTACTCCGATGTTATTTGTCAAAATGTTCAAGAGATTGTAACTGAATTGTGAGATGATCCTGCGGACATCGGGCACTGATGTAGCCCAGTAGCGGAACCGGTCTTAATCTCTTGGCTGTACGGATCGACTGTCAGTGGTTGACGGTGATCAGTGGGCCATGGGATTAGAGCCGTTACGTTACAGTGGTGAACTAGCCAGATCTGTATACGTGTCAGCCCCTCTCTGTAGCCTGTCCAGGGAAGAAGAGTGCACCTCATGACCTCGTTCACGAGACGGGCCATCGGCGTCAAGTCGCGAGGACGCCGGTTGGACCCCTCGCCGAACGGCTCCCGGAAGCAGGCACGGACCAAGTCCGCTGGTGGAATCTCTCCTGCGTGAGGTCGCCTGGGTGGCTCTGTCTCTCCATAGCAAACGGTGTGCACTCTAGTCGGATACGCTGTCAGACCGAGGTACTCTCTGGCACGTGAGCTGTAGAGCCTGTAGGACCTCCCCCTGAAAGCGAAGTGGAGGAACCGGTGATCCGGGGAGATCCATAGGGACGCGTAAAACTGTCGCACCCAGTCCTCGATGTACAGGCCACCCCGACCAAGTAGATCTGCCAAGCCAGGTAGGTATGAAAGCATCGGTCGGATGGCCTCACCAGCAACTGCAACTATCGTCTCCAGCGGGCAAACTCTGTGAGCACGGATGTGGACGCCGCTGTTGACATAGGCTCTGTAAAAATCCTCCTGAAGAACTGTGTAGAATCCCTCGGCGGCCTGAGGGTGCCTGGCAGCTGGGAACCACTCCTCGTACGGAATCAGACGTAGAGCCTGTACCTAACGTGTTGTCGCCATCCGCAGGTCCAAGTGCTCCACAGGTGGGGGTCCCTGTGGCCTCGGAGGGGGTCGACCACCCCGTCTCTGCCCCTCAGGTCGAGGAGACACCTGAGTGCGAGAGCGGGTGGACCTGCGGAGGGGCTGCTGAGCTGGCTGCTCCTCTGTCTGACCCTCTGCATGGGTCTCGGTAGTGGTGCTGGGCTCTGGAGCGGAACCACCTGCTGTAGCTGGGGCAAGAGCTGAAGCGGCCTCTGACGGGAACTAAAAGTCAGGAGGGAGGACGTCAGACGGGTCGTTGAGAGAGTACTCGTGACCGCGAACCCGGACGACGCCGCCCTCTGTCTGAAGTAGTGCCTGAACCTGCTGCTCGGTGAGGAGGTCATGAACTCTCTGACTGCTCTGCTGGCCACTGCCCTGACTCTCCTGAGCTGAAACTGGGTCACGAATACGAAGAACGCCTGTGGAACCCCCCTGCTCTGCCCTCTCGGCTGCTCGAGCTGCTGCAAGTGCGATCTCTGGATCCCGATCGAGGCGCTTTCGTTTCTTGGACACAATCTTCTGCGGCCTCTTCCCCTTGTCACCAGAAGGAGGACGAGGGGGTGGAGGGTCTGCCCCAGGACCGCCGCTGACGTTCTTGCAGCGTGCCATCGCTACAAGAACAGAAGCACTGCCACCGACTGACACTGACTGCCGCTGAGTACCACTGTCACTGACGATACCCACTGCCACTGAGGACCACTGTCAGGCAAAAAAGAAGACTGGACTGAACCTCAGAGGCTTGGCCTCGTTCCGTATCCGCGAGCTTGGCCCCGGATTGAGCTGTGACTGTGACTGAGCTCACTGACACGGTCCCGACTCGCTGCAAGAGATAGATAGGGAGATACATAAGCATATAATCTAGAGAGAAGAAGCCCTATCGGAAGCAAAGCATAGAGAGATAAGAAAGAGGAAGCGTGGCTTTGCTACCTGATGAGACGCGACGAAACGGCCAAGCAAAGGGAAGAGACCGACACGTGCGGGCACCACAACCTTTCGCCGGAGGGATCTGCGCGAGAAGTAGGGTGAAAACGTGGTGAAATTGGCATGAACGACGGTTGAAGCATTTGACCGAACACGTGACAAGCACAGATGAGGGGATGGGGTGGGGAGCTCACGGGGGGGTTGTCTGGCCGGAGTGAGGTCGTCGGAGAGGAGGATGAGGGCTGGAAGCATCCTCCGGCAAGAAAGGCTTGAACTTCGGCGAGGGCCACCAACGCCGGCGAGGGAAGCTCGGGCGTGGGGGAAATAGCGGCGCAGTGGATAAGGCACGGGAGCGCGGGACGGTGCAGGGCACGAGCGCGGCGAAGGCGAGCACGGCGGCCGGGGAGGCACGGCGGTGCGACGGCGCGGGGTGGAAACGGCGGCGCGGTGGTTAGGGTTCGGGCTCTAGCGCGGCGAAGGAGGAAAAGAAGTGAGGCCCACGTGTCGGTTGAAGAGCAAGAGGCGCCGTTTAAGTGGCGACCGGACGCATCGCAGAGCGACCGGACGCATCGCAGAGCGTCCGGTCCAACACAGAGAGCTCCCAAAACGGGATTTCCATGACCGGACGCGTCCGATCGGACTCAACCGGACTCACCTAGCGTCCGATCACTTGCTTGCAAGCGACCGGACGCATGAGCAAACGCCAGACCGGACTCGCCTGAGTCACTGTTCATATGCACGTGGAATGAACTGACCGGACACACCTGGAGCGTCCGGTCGCAGCGTCCGGTCACAGGAAAACCCTGTTTTGACCCGATTTTTCGCGCCGACTTCTCCCAACCAAGTTCCAACTCAAATAAGACGCAAATAAACACCAGTTGGAACCTAGAGGAGTGACCTCTCTCAAACCCTCAAATTTTTCAAATACTTTGCCATAGGCTAACTTAGTTTCTAGATTAAATAGGCAATAAAACTCCAAGGAGACAACATGTGGCCACCAAAACTAGGGGTCTTAACCAATTGGAGCCTCAAAAGCTCCCCCTAGCGGTGGACGAACACAGTGGTTGCTCAAAGCTTAACCGAAAAGAAACGACAAAGCAACAAACATGCATATGCAATGCAATACGGAATTTGAATCTAGGTTGCTTGTCAAGTTTGCTCATGGGTAAGCTTCTTCACACGCTTTTTAGGGCGGTTATCTTAACCACGTCTGACAAGCCTATGTGCATAGCATAAATAGAACATGACATATTATACAATGCAATGCAAAGACAACCCCCTTTCACCTTTTGACAAAGTTACTTAGATCAAGCACATTTAGCTCACTTCGCAATCTACAAAGGGTGTTCTCATCTAGGGGTTTTGTGAAGATATCCGTCAATTGATCTTCGGTTCTAACTCCCTCTAAGGATATATCTTTCTTTGAAACATGATCTCTAAGGAAGTGATGGCGAATATCTATATGCTTTGTGCGAGAGTATTGAACCGGGTTGTTAGCAAGCTTAACCGCGCTCTCATTGTCACACAACAAAGGTACCCTTTCTAGAACTACACCATAGTCTAAAAGAGTTTGTTTCATGTAAAGAATTTGTGCACAACAAGCACTCGCGGCTATGTATTCCGCCTCGGCGGTAGACAAGGCCACACTATTTTGCTTCTTTGAACTCCATGACACTAGTGATCTCCCAAGCAAATGGCACCCTCCGGATGTGCTTTTTCTATCTACTTTGCAACCCGCGTAATCCGAATCAGAATACCCAACGAGTTGGAAATTAGCTCCTTTGGGATACCAAAGGCCAAAGCTTGGGGTGTGCTTTAGGTACCTAAGGATTCTTTTCACCGCTACAAGATGTGATTCCCTAGGGTCGGCTTGAAACCGAGCACACATGCACACACTAAACATGATGTCGGGCCTAGATGCGGTCAAATATAACAAACTACCAATCATAGAGCGGTAGAGAGTTTGGTCAACCGGGTTACCTCCCACATCTAGGTCGAGATGTCCATTTGTTGGCATTGGAGTCTTGATAGGCTTGCAATCATCCATGTTGAAGCGCTTGAGGAGGTCTTTTGTATACTTCTCTTGAGATATGAAAGTCCCCTCCTTCAATTGCTTGACTTGGAAGCCTAGGAAGAATGTGAGCTCTCCAATCATGGACATTTCGAACTCCTTCGACATCAAGTCACCAAATTCCTTGCAATATGCTTCATTTGTTGACCCGAAAATGATATCATCAACGTAGACTTGACAAATGAAGATCTCTCCATCAAGCTTCTTGGTGAATAGTGTGGTGTCGACCATCCCAATGGTGAAGCCCTTCTCAATGAGGAAGTCCCGGAGGAGCTCGTACCATGCTCTTGGGGCTTGCTTGAGCCCATATAGCGCCTTGGACAACCTATAGACATGATTAGGATATCTAGGGTCTTCAAACCCGGGAGGTTGATCAACATAGACTAGTTCATTTATAAAGCCATTTAAAAATGCACTTTTCACATCCATTTGATATAGTTTAATGTCATGATGTGATGCATATGCAAGGAGGATACGGATGGCTTCGAGTCTTGCAACCGGTGCAAAGGTCTCTCCAAAATCCAAACCTTCAACTTGAGAGAACCCCTTTGCCACTAGCCTTGCCTTGTTTCTAACAACCTTGCCTTGATCATCTTGCTTGTTCCTAAACACCCATTTTGTTCCAATGACTCTTGCGCCTTTTGGTCGCTCTTCAAGTGTCCAAACTTGGTTGCGGGTGAAGTTGTTTAGTTCTTCATGCATAGCATTCACCCAATCCGGATCACCTAGAGCTTCATCTACAATGGTAGGCTCAACAAGAGACACAAAGGAGTGATGTTCAATAAATAAACCAAGTTTTTGAGATCGAGTCATTACACCCCTTGTTGGACTCCCTATGATGAGATCTTGAGGATGAGCTTGTAGTAGAGGAGTAGTCCTTTGATCAACCACTTGAGGGGCCGCTTGTGGAGCATCAACATCTTGAGCTTGTACCACCATTTGATCATGGGAGACATGAGTATCTTCATTTGGATCCCTCCCATCTTTGTCATCATCAAGTGGTACATTGGATGATGATGGCTTGTCAATGACTTGCACATCATCATCATCATCTTTAGGCTTGATGGCTCCAACTGGCATGTTCTTCATTGCTTCCCTCAATGGTTCATCACTTACATCATCAAGATTTTCATGCTCTCCTTGAGAGCCATTAGATTCATCGAATTCCACATCATATGTTTCTTCTACCATCCCGGTGGCATGGTTGAATACTCGATATGCTTTGGACTTCAATGAGTAACCAACAAGAAAACCAATATCACATCGGCGTTGAAACTTCCCTAGGTGTTGGTGCTTTTTGTAGATGTAACATTTGCACCCAAACACTCTAAAGAATGATATATCCGGCTTCTTGTTGTTGAGTAGCTCATAGGGGGTCTTGCCAAGGAGACGATGGCGGAACAACCGGTTTGATGCATAGCAAGCGGTGTTGATTGCTTCCGCCCAAAATCTCTCCGGTGTAGTGTACTCATCTAGCATTGTCCTTGCTAGGGTGATTAGAATCCGGTTCTTCCTCTCAACTACCCCATTTTGTTGTGGTGTGTAGGTTGCGGAAACTTCATGCTTGATCCCAACTTCATCACAATATTGCTCAATGTGGGTGTTGTCGAACTCTCTTCCATTGTCACTTCTTATCTTTTTGATCTTCAAGTCAAACTCATTTTGGGCTCTCTTGGCAAACTTCTTGAATGAAGGGGTTGCTTCGGATTTGTCATGAAGAAAGAATACCCAAGTGTATCTAGAGTAGTCATCAACGATCACTAGGCAATAGAGATTTCCACCCAAGCTAGCATATGTTGTTGGTCCAAATAGATCCATGTGAAGTAGCTCTAACTCTCTTGATGTTGACACAAAAGCTTTGGTTGGATGTGTATTTGCAACTTGCTTGCCGGCTTGACATGCACTACACAATTTGTCCTTCTCAAATTTGACATCCTTCAAGCCCCTAACCAAATCCTTCTTCAATAGTTTGTTGAGAGTGTTCATTCCAACATGTGCCAATCTTCTATGCCATAACCAACCAAGTGATTGCTTAGTGAACAAGCATGTCTTCAAGTTGGCATCTTCGGAGGTGAAATCCACTAGATAGAGATTGTTGTATCTAAAGCCTTTGAATATCACTTGTGTATCATCTTTCTTGGTCACAACCACTTCCTTGTCGGTGAACAAACATTGAAAGCCAAGATCACATAGTTGCCCAACGGATAGCAAGTTGAAGCTCAATGATGCAACTAGTAGCACATTGGAGATGGTATGATCATTTGATATAGCCACTTTGCCCAATCCCTTGACATTGCCCTTTGAGTTGTCACCAAATGTAATCTTTTCTTGGTCATTGACATTCTCTTCTAGTGAGGTGAACATCCGGGGATCACCGGTCATGTGTTGTGTGCAACCACTATCAATCACCCAATGAGATCCACCGGTCTTGTAGTTCACCTACACACACAAGAAATCAAGCTTGAGCTTTTGGAACCCAAACTTATTGCGGTCCCTTAACCTTCTCTACTAGTGACTTTGCAACCCAAATTTGCTTTGGCCTACTCTTGTTAGGTGGCCCCATAAACATGACCTTCACTTTGCCACTAGAATCTTGTCTAAGCATGTAGTGAGCATTGAAAGCAAAGGGCCTAGCATGCTTGGGCAAGGGTGTGGGCTTTGGCTCTTCACAATCAGGAGCAAAGTGACCTTCCTTTCCACACTCATAGCATCTTCCAATCTTCTTCTTCTTTGGCTTAGTGATGCTCTTGCGTTGCTTCATCTTCTCTTCAAGAAAGCCAATGCCATTTCTATTTGTCTTCATGACGGTGTTCATGAGAAGCTCACTTTGAAGACATTGACCCTTTGTGAAGTTCCTCAATCCGGTGGTGAGGTGTTCCTTTTCTCTCTTGAGCTTGTCATTCTCTTGTTGGAGCTCTAATTGAGATGGTGTCATCTTGTAATCTCTCTCCATCTTCAATCTCTTGTTCTCTTCTTTTAGCATGTCAAGCTCAAGTGTCATGCTATACTCATCATCTTGGGTCTCAACAATGACTTGCTTTGTGGTTGCAAGCTTCTCTAGATCAACTTTGAGCTTTGCATTCTCATTCTTGATCTTGATGTAATCATCATAGTGATCGGTCACAACCACACTCTTTCCTTTGCCACTAGCTCTTTGCTCATCATGCTCACTAACCAAGTCCTCACAAGATGTTGCTATGTCACACTTAACAACAAGGTTAGGAGCATCATGTGTCTCATGTGAAAGCATATCATAAGAAATGGTGAGAGCATCATAGTCAACTTTCACTTGAGTGTATTGTTCTTTTAACAAAGCATAACTAGTGGTAAAGTCACTATGCATCTTATCAAGTTTTTCATTTTTAGCTTTGAGCTCCTTGTTAGAGGACTTGAGCTCCTTGATAGTGGATGACATAGTTGCAAGTTCATTTTTTAGCTCATCACTAGCATGAATAGCATGATCACATTTTTCAACAAGAGATTCATTTTCATCAACAAGCTTTTCATTTTTAGCTCTAGTCTTTCTTATGATTTTAGAGTAGTCATTTAGCAATTTGACAAGTTCATCATAAGTGGGAGCCTCAAATTCACCATCACTATCACTATCACTAGAGTCATCATCGTTTTGTACCTTCCGGTCACCCTTGGCCATAAGGCATAGGCGTGTAGATGATGATGGCGATGGTGGTGGTGGTGGTGGTGTAGAGGAGCCAATAACTAGAGCAGCCACCTTCTCCTTCTCATCATCACTATCTTCATTTGATGAGCCACCGGAGGAATCAATGTCGGTGAGCCAATCACCAACAATGTAGGCCTTTCCACCTTTCTTGTGGTATTGCTTCTTCTTGCCATCCTTCTTGTAGTAGGGCTTTTCATCCTTCTTCTCATCTTCACTTGATGAGTCATACTTCTTGCCCTTGTTCTTGTTCTTGTAGCTTTCTTTCTTGGGCTTGGTGCATTGATGAGCAAGATGGCCAAGCTCACCGCAATTGTAGCAATCCATTTCGGAGATTGGCCTCCTCTTGCTACTTGTGAAGAACTTCTTCTTTCTTGAGTCAAAGTTGACTCCATTCTTGTGAAGCTTCTTCAACATCTTGGTGGTCCTTCTCACCATGAGAGCAATGTTGGAGTCATCTTCTTCATCACTTGTGCTCTCATGATGCACCACAATAGCCTTGGACTTGCCCTTCTTGTCATGGCTAGCTTTGAAGGCCAAGTCCTTCTTCTTGTCGGTGGAGGAGCCACCACTTGGTGTGATGTGCATGTACATCTCATGCGCATTGATCTTTCCTAAGATTTGAGTTGGTGTAGCGGTGGAAAGATCACCTTGATGTAGCACTGTCACGATGTGTCCATACTTCTCAATTGGAAGGACACAAAGAATCTTCCTCACAACATCGGATGGTTGCATTTGTGTGAGGCCAAGTCCATTTAGCTCTTCTACAAGAACATTCAACCGTGAGTACATTTCATTTGCACTTTCATTAGCATGCAAATCAAAAGAGTGAAGTTTTTGCATAACTAAATGATAGCGTTCCTCACGCTCACTCTTGGTTCCCTCATGGAGCGCACAAATGTTTTCCCATAGATCATGGGCATTTTTGTGGTTCCGAACACGATTGAACACATCTTTGCAAATGCCTCTAAAAAGAATGTTTTTGGCCTTTGCATTCCATTTATCATTTTCCTCCTCATTAGGAGTGAGGCTTGTGCCTTCCTTGGGCTTGGCAAAGCCGGTTATGGCGGCATCACGGCATTTCACATCAACCGCTTCTAGGTATGACTCCATACGGATTTTCCAATATGGAAAGTCGTCTCCCTCAAACATGGGAGGTGGTCCATCACCTCCGGACATCTTAACTCTAGGCGGTTAAGCCTAAATCGAGAGCACGAGGCTCCGATACCAATTGAAAGAATCAAGATGCCCAAGAGGGGGGGTGAATTGGGCTTTTCTAAAACTTCTTGCGATAATAAAACCTATCAAGCCCCAATTAACCCCCTAGTGCCTAGAAGTGTATTTGACAAGAATCAATTGCACAAAAGACTATCGCTAAACCATTTCTACTCTAGCATGGCAATTCAACTTATGAAAGAACAACAAGTAAATGCGGAATTGAATTGCTCAAAGGTAAATGCGTAGAGAAGAGAGTAGAGATGACACGACGATCTTTTTGCCGAGGTATCGAGGTGTCGGCACACCCCCCTAGTCCTCATTGGAGCACCCGCGCAAGGGTATCGCTCCCCCTTGATCCGCGCAAGGATCAAGTGCTCACTACGAGCTGATTCTTCGCCACTCCGGCCCGGTGAATCGCTCGCTACCGGTCACAACTTGGCTTGGGTCATCCACAATGCCTCCGGATGATCACCAAGCTCTCCGATCGCCACCAAGCCGTCTAGGTGATGCCGATCACCAAGAGTAACAAGCAAGAACTCTCACTTGACCAACGCAAGGCTAATGAGATGGGTGGATGCACACTTGCTACTCTCTATTCACTAATGAGGTGTTTGATCACTCAATTATCAAATCTCTCAACCTCACTAGGCCTCTTGCACTCACTTGGAATCACAATGTGTTTGGCAACCTTTCAAATGAGCAAGAGTAACAGCATGAATGAGGGGGAGGCATATTTATACCCCCCAACTCAAAACATGCACGAAGGGGTAAATCCAGCCAGTTTACACACTGACCGGACGCACTGTCAGGGTGACCGGACGCGTCCGGTCAGTGCCCAACGGCTACGTGACGTCTACCCTGACACCTGTACGAAGTGTTGATCGGACGCTCTAGAGCGTCCGGTCACCACTGACCGGACGCGTCCGGTCCGCATTTTTGCTCTCTGGAACCTCTCTGCATGCGACCGGACTCACCCTTCTGGTGCGTCCGGTCGATTACTGAGGAGCGTCCGGTCACAGCCAGACCCGCTCCTCAGCCAACACTACTGACCGGACGCGTCCGGTCAATAGGGTTGGAGCGTACGGTCACTATTTGAAGTCCAAAACGACTTCGGTTTGCGACGCTCCCTTCACGGACTTTCTTCCTTATGATCTTAGGGACCTTTCTAAGCTACCTAGGGCTTTGGTTAACAAGTGTGCACCACACCTAACTCAAAAGTCTCACCTAGGTCAAGCTACCCATTCAAACCCCTCTTAATAGTACGGCCAAAGATAAAACAAAGACCTATGCTACTCTAAGTGTCCTTCAACACCACATGACACTTAGAACTAGCCTATCACCGTCTTTGTCGTCCATCCTTTGAAAACCGAACGAATTCCATCAATAAGGGGGCATGAATACCATAGTGCCCTCGCGATCACCATTACCATGACCTAACTCAACTGTTTCTGCAAAACACACGTTAGTCATAGTAATTTACCGTTGTCATCCAATCACCGAAACCCACTGGGGGCCTAGATGCTCACAATACTTACTTATATATATATTTATATATAGTTATATATGTATTTATGTTTATTTTTATGTATTTATATATGTATTTATATTTATATATATTTGTGTATATATGTCGGGCCGTGCCGGGCTGGCCCGCCGTGCCGAGGGTTAGGCCCAGGCACAGCCCTAAGAACGGGCCGGGCCGGCCCGGGCCCGCTGACCACCGTGCCGGGACGTGCTCGGGCCGGGCCAAAACAGCGGGCTTCGGGCCGGGCTCACGGGCTCGGGCTTCATGCCCAGGTATACCCTCCGTCCATAAAAACATGTAATTATGGGATCTGTGCCGGTCAAATTGAGTTTGACCAAGATTATAATAAAATATATTAGTATTTATGTTATTAAATAAAATTATTATGAAAATATATTCTATTACTAATCTAATGGTATATTTTTTGTATCAAGAATATTAGTACCTTTTTATATAACTTCGGTTAAAGTTCGAATTGTTTGACTCCTCGATAAGCGAGAATTACATGTTTTGTTGGATCGAGGGAGTATATGTTAAGTACTGATCAAATTTTTTTTTCAATAAATACCTGTGCGTTGTAACAGAAAAAATAATACACATTGATCAAATTTTTATTTTAAAAATACTCGTGCGTTGTAACAGAAAAAATAATACAAAAATAATGAACATGTGGATTCAAAAAAAAAGAAAGTGAAGATTGCAACTTGCTATGAATAACGAATGACATAATTATTTTATTATTTAATTCATAAAATCTGAAAAACTAACGTTCCAACAATTCCTAGATATGAATTGAACGGTCTAACATTCATAAAATTTGAAAACAAATAACAGCCCAGCCTCAATAACGAATGAGGCTTAAATCTGAAAAAGATAACGGCCCAGTCTAAATCGGGGCCCAAGAAAAACGTGTTTGTCATCTCGTTAGTCCATCAAAATAGATTACATTTACTATTCTACCCTTGATCATAAAATATAATTTCTAAAAAAAATTACCACTCTTTTTTTAAGAGTCATAATCCATTTAATTTTGGAGGCAATAGGAGGCAGTACAATGTATATGGGCCCACCAGTCATAGACACATTTGTTGCTTCTCATTGCCTCTAATCCTATTGCCTCTCAACGCCTCCCTCACATAAGGCCCACTAGTCATAGACACATTTGTTGCTTCCCGTTGCCTCTTCAAGCATAGTAAAAAAATTCTTCAAAAGAAAAATGGGAAGGACTGCTAGGTTCCTTGAATTTCATATTGGAAGTGCTCAGGTCCAGCACTTGATAACTTTATACATTCTCTAAATTCTATTTAAGTTGCGGCCTTTCTTCTTTATATGTTCCGAATGGACGGCTACCTTAAGTGTTTATCATATTTTTTCAAGTCTGCTCGTATGGTTATTATCACAAATTAAGCAAATGGATAACCACTCTATCAAAAGACATTTGAATGATGAACTATGTAGCTTTTTTGCATTGAATCATCAGATGCTTTGGATCCTTTTTCTATTCTGTAAAAGGTTGAAATTTGAGATCTATTAGCCACCAGCAATCACTCTTTCTATAAGTTCACCAGGCATTTTCCTGCCATCCTATGAATATGCTCCACAAATTAGTTTGCTTTTTATTTTTGTAAAGGTCTATTTGCCAAGTCTATAAAAAATATCTCCAAGTGTCAGCTTATGCCTCCTAGAATCTATAGGCTAGATCTGCAGATGCAAGTGACACACTTCAAAATATGCACTTTGTTAGCTGCTGCCACTCTGTGGCTGCCCAACGATATGCTACCTTTGCCTCCAGTCCTCCACTACTGTGAACTTCATAGCCAATTGTGAGATTGTGGCAGCCCCTTTTTCAATCATAGTGCTTAATTAGAAGTACTACGTAGCTATCAAGATTAATCTGGATTCCTATATATCTGGCTATGCTAAAAATCTTGCTAGTTGCTGGTTGTGGATGAGTACCTGAATAAAAGAAACTGAGTTGCATGGATTTTTTCCTTCCTGCTATGATCTTGTGTTTTGTCCTGACTTATTCATGTTTTTTCTCCTAGGATTTGAAAGGATTCTGGGAGTCAGGATGCATGCATGACCTCAAGGGGATCTAGAAGGTGATTGTGCTCATAGCTACCACTGGCTCTCCACCTCCTCCTTTATCATTCTAGCTATGTTTGAATCTGTTGATTCTACTAGATAGTGTAATCTATGGCTGAATGTGTTGATTTAATTGGATATGTGGCCACTCCACTGTGCTCATAGCTGCCACTGGCTCTCCACCTAGAATGTGTTGATTTAATTGGATATGTGGCCTAGTCGTTCTGTTTTGATTTAATTGGAATTGGACTTGTATAATTTGAACTTGAACTTGAACTTGGACTTATGATGTGATTTGGACTTGGATCTGTAGTTTGTGGACTTGAATAATTTAGACTTGTGACTTATATATTATATGTGTTGTTGTGGATGTTATTGGATTCATATTTGTGGATGTGGACTTGTAGATGTACTATATATATATTTATTGGATTCATATAATACATTTTTTTTCTTCTTCGAAAATGCACCGTAGGGGCTGCTGGTGATGGAACCGTCCTTACAAATAGCATTTGTAAGGGTGGTCAGAGATAGAACCACCCTTACAAATGCATTTGTAGGGGTGGTTGGATCACCAGCCGCTCTTACAAATCTATGATTTGTAAAAGCGCATGCGTAGGGGCGGCTCCCCCCACCCTTACAGAGCATCTGGAGCCACCCCTACAGAGCTTTGTTGTAGTAGTGCCATCAGATCCACGAGTCTAAAGCTTTGGCCTTCAAGATGTTAAGCGGTAATCGTAAACGAGCAAATGTAACAGGGAACACTGCACGAGATGACTACAAATTGACTAAAGTGTGTTGTGCACACCAATGTGAATCTGAGGCAGAACTGAGAGGAACACGACTGAGTTCGGTGAAGACGAAGGTAGTTTCAGTTCAAAAAATAATAGAATAGTTTTACAGCCGTCCCCCTCTCTGCAGCAGCTTACAACTCCGCTGCTGCCCTCAACGCTTACAAGGCCGAGGCCGTGGGCTGGAAGCCCACCACTACGGCGAGGCCCAATTGGGTCCCCAGGCTATTAAGCCACTAATACCTGACACCCCCTCCCCCAAAAAAACCAACTAATACCTGACACTGACATGTGAGGAGGACTGGAGGAAAAAGTCCAATCATCCTCCTCCAATTTTTGCGAAGGTTTGTTTTCCTCGATGAACTCAAAACCCAGACAAACCATCTTTCTTAACTTTTCAAATTATGTGTTTTACCTCAGTAGAGTTATGAATTATCAAATTAATTACAGAAAATCATAGATCTAGATCTAAAAAAATTTACTAAAGTGTAACATATTATATATTCTCTGTATAGATCTACTCATGTGAAGCCCAACAAAATTAGATTTTCTATTTTATGAGACCAAGGTGCAAGGTGATCCACCATGCTCTGCCAATACGTTAGGTATTTGTGTTTATGCCCCACTAGCCACTGCCCCTGCATGCAGCAGGCTGGCACTCTTGTTTATATATTGAATTCTTGCATGTTGTGATCTTGTGCTCCATAACCTTTCTCTTATAGTTGTTTTCGTATATGGTACCTTTTTAGCATTCAAGGGCTCACATGTCTATCATGAAAGCCTTTTTTATCATTGAAAACTACTTGATCATGGCTGCTTACAAGCAGTAGTAGTAGGATGATCTTCTATGTCATTTGATTTGACAACATCCCCAAACTCTAGCTGCCTGCATTTTCAGATTGCATTCAAGCTCGTGCAATCCTGATAAGCGCAAAGTCGTGACTCAGTAATTATTTGTTTATTCTATAATCTTCTTTATTATGTGATGCAATCTATATCTGTAATAGGCTTTCGATTTTGATATTATTTGTTTCTTCTAGACGGATTGAATTAGTACTAGAACCATGCTTATAAGTGTCATAGTGTATTTAATTTGACTTTATATGTATCAAGAGGGAGACTTATGTAATATTGATGTTTTAAACATCACGCTTGTAGTATTGTTCTCTTGATAATAGCTACACACTCTTTGGTATTGGAAAGCTTTAGACAAATTGTTGCCAAAATGACACTAATGACCAAACATACATGTAATTGATATAAAAAATACCAATAACTGTACATGGGATTTTTAAAATGGAGAGAACATGCATGGTAGTGTTACATTCTGTTTTTACATTCCTATAAAGGAGTTATCTTATTGTTTTTGTATGCGATTGTTTTCGCTGAATTTTAAGAAGAAATTTTTATTGTCAACATCACAGGTTGGAAAATAGATGGTTCTAGGCACACTAGAAGATGTCTTCAAATCTGAAATGCTCTTTTTGCTCTCAAGATTGTCATCCAAGTCAATCATTTTGTTTTCTGACCAGCTAGTGCAATGCTATCAATCATGCAATTGTGTTTTCTATTATGTCATGTCAAGCACATGGGGTCCCAAATTTCTAATGGAAATTTTGTTTTTCCTTTTTCAAACAATATTAATTTCCCCATACGTAGGGCTGGTGTCTGAGTGGCTCCTTGACCCAGCTCTCAAAGCCAGCGATTCGGGTTGGATCCTTGGCGTTGGCAATGGGAGGCCCCTCTGTTCGCCTTCCTTGTGAATTTTCCCCTATACTTCAACCTTTGTCAGTTTACTGAAATACAACTTTTTCTTTGTGCTTTGTGTAAAGTAGAAGCACTGCTAGGTAAGATTTAAATTATGCAACATTGGATCCATGATATACACAACTTCATATCTCTTGGAGGTTACCCAAAATACCTCCTTCCCTTCTTTGGCACTAGCATTCACCCTTCGTTTTATATGCCTGCAATATTAATTTTCAAAAACTATTTATTTATCTAATTCTCTAGATAAGAAACCCTTGGCACTAGCAATGATCCACATATATGATTAATTTGCATAGTTAGTTAATTTTAAACTAACTCTATTTCTTTGATCAACTTTCTATTTCAGGTGGATTTATTGTTACTGTTTATGGATCGTGATTCCTCTCCTATGAAGTCTGTGGCATTAAAATGCATGTGTTTTATGTTTTACAGAAATACCTGCCATTTTCCAGTTATTAGGATTGTTTTTGGCAGATTGTTGCCACTAATTGATGATGAGGATTTTCCACTTGACTATAAGAGAGGTGTGTTAAGGGTTCTACAAAAGGTGATGACTAATTGCCTCTGTGCTTGATTTATTTTCCATTTTTCTCTTATCTAATTGTAAAAATACGTTTTCAGATGTTATGCAGTAAAGAGTCAAGTAATCATCATGTCAATGGTTTTGAGTTATATAAGCTTCTTCTAGCTGCCGAAAGTTATCTGTGCACATAACTTAAGAATTATGTGCACGTCGAATGACCAAAATGCTTATAAAGATGTAGAAATACTGAGAAGCTTATAGGTCTTGTATATACTGTTTTTCTAAATGTCTCAAGTTCACAGCTTGTTTTGTTTTTAGAAAACTGGCATATGCTTTCAAATCAGGCTCTTTCAGATTTTGGCTTAAATCCTTGCTACTTTCTACTGGCAAAGTTGAGATGAAACTATTGTTTTTTCCCTCGGAAACTATAAAGTTAGTTGGTGAGCTAAAAATAGAGAGTGATTTTAATGAGGATATTTACTATACTAAAATAGATGTTGTGTCACACCCTAATTTTAAGAATAAAACTGAGGCAACAAACTCATGTGTGTCCAGAGATCAGTCGCACACATAAGTTAGACAAATTATGAAAAAGGTACCATCACGGTGTTGATTACATATCGATAGTAGCAAAACAAAGACTTACATCAGCGGAAAAGGTAAACTATCAACAACTCTTGTGGGCAACCTTCCCAGGGACTGTCGACTGGTGGAACCACTAGCCTAGAAGTTTTCAGGGTAGTCGCCAACACCACCATCATTTGTTACCCATCCAGGATTTGTATCCAAAAGGAAGGAAAAACAACAAGGGTAAGAACTCCTCGTACTTAGCAAGCTAACAAGGGTTCATGAGGCTCAAAAAGGCGGACATTGTCTGACTGCTTTTAGCTTTTATGTTGGCAAAGTTTTAGCATGAGTAAACGAGTATTGTGCTTAACCCTTAATCCCCTAATCCAATTTGTCCATCAATGATAAATAATTTAACATAAGAGTACCAATAATATAAAGTAACATTTAATTAAGTAACATAGTTCTGTTAGTTTCTCGGGCCGCTCGTAACCGTGAGCACGGCTGTTATAATAGTTTATCACTCTGCAGAGTTTGTGCATCTTTACCCACAAGCCGTGTTGCCCTTGTGCCCGAGGCGGCCAACCTATTGACCCACTTCCAAGGTAGGTCGGCAGGGTACACTATGAAGCCTTTCGCTGGTTCGTCTAACAAGTTAGGGCCGCTAGATTTCCTTGGCAGACAAATGTAGCAAACCCCCCTTTCCTATGGCACAAGGCCATCACAGTTATACACATAAGAACAGGAGCAGCCCTACACCCAAAGTGGCAAGCCCCTACTGCGCCCTTTCGGGTAACCTCTAACAAGCCAGAAAAGGTCCAGTTTACTGAGCTAAAACCAGAGCCATATAGTACTCATGGTAACACTGTCAGTCCCAGCTTTTACCAACAGCAAGTTTCATTAACCAATTAACAACATACCAATATGAGAACATTCGTCATTGGACAGGATCAGATATTAAACAGTTAGCACTGGCATTCTACCCATATGCATTTATCCCACGGGTGTCAAGAGTATCACAGGTAACAAAAGCTAAGTAGATCTCTAAGGTTGTTCAGATGGACACATGCAATATGAGTAAATGCTTTATAAAGTGAATAGGTAACAAGGATGGTCCTATGATAACTTGCCTTTGATTGTTGTACTGCTGATCCTCGAACGAAAGCTCTTGATCAAACCACGTTTGCTCACCGACTATACTCGATCACATGAAACATCATACACGCATTTCAAGTGCACACATGCATTGCAAATAAGGCTATCCATTAGAACAATATACCAAAAACAGTAGTAAACAGAAATAAATCATTTATAAAACAGTAGTACACGTTCATAGGATCACAACAATATTTAGTTCACTGAAAATGAAGTTACGGTGCGAAAGTTACAGCCAAAACGGTATTTACAAAGCACTAAACAAAACTGACTTGGACCCTGTAGCTAACCTGTTATAAATATACTAACAGCAGCATAAACGGATAGAGTACTAAATTACGAAGCTAACGCAATTTGAATAGATCAAATCAGAGCAAAAACGTGGATTTTATAAGCGTTTGAAAACTGGTGCAAAGTTGTAAATAAATCAAAATTGAATTTGCAGATTTAAAATAAATAAAACAAAATTGAAAAGCGGATGGACTGCGCCTCATTTAAGAGAAAACATGTAACACCTCTGGTGTTTAATCTGTAATTAACCTGACATGTCATCATCATTAGTCATAATCATTCTTGTCATGCATTAATGTTTGTCTAGTGGTTGTTTGCCTTTACCTTTTCCTAAAAGGTATTTTGTGTGTAGCAATCTCTTTTCAAAAACCCTAAAGCCCAAATCTTCCTATAAGGGCAAAAATGGTAATTTCAACTCTGTGCCTAGTCTTGTGTAATTCTTGTTCAGTTTTGTGTCTTGAAGCTTTGTTGTGTTGTTCAAAAACCCAAAATCAAAAACAGATTTCAAATCCCGTTTGAAAAGCCCTAATTTCCAAACCCTAGTTTTTACCCCTCTTTTTATAATTTAAAAACTATTCAAAATTTGGATTTGGTTTAAAAGGCAAAGTTGTAAATCTTGTCAAGAGGAACAACTTTGGTATTTACAGATTTTCGAGTTCCAATATAAAATCAAAAATAATTTTGAATTTATTCAAATCCCAAAAGTGTTCCCTTTTCTGTTTTCGAATATAATTCAAAAACTGTTTGGAATTTGAAAATGTTCTTATTGACAAAGTTGTAGATCTCCTTTTTTCTGCACAACTTTGGTATTCTGAGTTTTTCCCGTGCAGTTCAAGTTTTGGGAGAAATTTGCAAAATACAGAAAGTCAAACCCTACACCCTAGCCCTGTTCATCTTCTACCTAGGGCCAGGGGGGCCCCGGCCATGGCCGCTCGCCGGAGCTGCGTGCGCCACGCGCCTGGCAGCCGCACGCCCGCCCCCGACTTGTCGCTCGTGATCGCGCCATCATTCTGCCCCCGCACGCGCAAGCGCTGACCTCCGCCCCCGTCCCCCACTGTTCCCCGACGTCGCCGCCGCGTGGCCGTCGCCGGCAAGCACGACGCCCGGGCCCCAAGCTGAATTCCGCCCTTCTTCATCATGGGATTGCAAGCACGCGCCGCGGGCAACCTCATCCGCACCTCCGCGCGCTCCCTAACGGCCCCTGGCCGTGGCTATAAAAGGCCCGCCGGTGGCCGGAGCTCCGCACTCACCCCGCCACCGTGGCCAGCTCACTCCAGAGTCTCCGCCGCTCAACCACCTAGCCCGGAAGCTCCGCCTTGAGCTCGCGAAGCTTCCCAGCCCCTCAATTTTACCTCCGCCGCCTCCAATCGCCCGGCGTAACCCCATCTTCCCAAACTCCGGCGAAACACCGGTGAGCACGGGATTGAGAAATACTCTCTCCCCGGCCGTGATCTTTCCTCCCCGACCCCTGCTTCATCTTCCTTGCCTCCTTGCGCTCCTAACCCACTCCTGGTGACCGTGTTTGGTGTACAGAGCCGCCGGCACGCCGCTCGCCGCCGAGAGAGCTCCGCCGAAGCACCGCCAACGTCGAGCTCCCTCCTTCGACCCTTGTTCCGCCGCCGAGCCCTGCCTCCGACCCGTGGTAAGCTCTCGAAGCCCCGGTCTCTGCTTTCACTATCTAGCTCGAGCCAGGCCTCGAGCGGACTCACGCACCCTCGCCACTTCGCCCGAGCCAGGCCTCGGCGAACACTTGCTCTCCGCTTCGCCCGAGCCAGACCTCGGCGAACCCTTGCTCTCCGTCTCGCCCGATCCAGGCCTCGGCGAACACATGCTTTCCGTCTCGCCCGAGCCTCCCAGTCAGGCCTCGGACGGACGCTTGTTTCCGTCTCGCCCGAGCCTTCCAGCCAGGTCTCGGACAGACGATTGTTTCCGTCTCGCTCGAGCCTCCCAGCTAGGCCTCGGACGGACGACTGTTTCCACCTCGCCGCGATTCGCCCGAGCCCTGCCCGTTTCGCCCGAGCCCTTCGAGGATGGAGCACAGTGCTCTCTTTCTTTTTTTGAAAAAGTGTGAATAGTGTTCTGTTTTCTCTTTTTTGTGTGAATTAATCTGTTGTTCCTTAAATCCTGAGAAAAATTATAGTATGCTCCTTGCACTGTGTAGTATTTTAGAAAAATATGAAAATTGACTTTTCTGCAAGAATTTAAAAATGTAAAATCCCTCTTTTAATTAATAAATGGATGGTTTTGGATTTTTAGAAAATCATTTATAACTCCAAAAATCATGAGATAAATTTTTGTGAGCTTTCTATGCCATGTTTAGTCTCTGGTGAAATTTTGAAGTCTTTTGGAACAAGTTGATTTTTGAGCATTTATTTTAATTGTTAAATAGTGCCTTTTGTTAATTAATGTCTGATTTTATTTGAGCACCTTAATGACCTCCAAAAACTATGAAATTTGTTTTGCCATCTATCTACTCCATAATGAACTTATGTGATTAATTTGGTAATTTTTGGAGCAACTGCATAAAATGACCTTTTTAAATAATTAAGAAAACAGAAAAGGTGATTAAGGTTCACGTTGTATGCCTTGTGTTGCATTGTTCATGCTAGCATACTCATGAGCATGCATCATTGCATTCGTATAGTCACCGAAGAAGGCGTCAAGATCGAGGCCGCCGCTGACGAACCTGTCCCTGAGGCTACCCCGAGCTCCGACAACTGCCCTGCCGCCCTCGAGCCTGCCCTCTTTGCTCTTCAAGGCAAGCCCCGGTGCATTTAACCCTTTCCTTGAATTTATAAAATGTTTTCCTTAGAGGCTTTTGAGTAAACTACTGCATTAGGTTTATAGGAGTTGAGTGATATCCTATCTGATGCATTATCCACCTTGACCACTGATACACCCGATACCTGCTTTTCAAAAGTATTTGAAAAATGCTTAACAATGCTTATTGAATTAGACTTTGCAATAAAAATGCCAATTTCAAAAGTATGATCACTGAAAGAATCTTTATGGGAATTTGGCTTTACTTCTCGTTCGATGACTGCTTGCCTAGCTAGCATGTGGTCATTGTCGAGAAGGGGTTGTCCGAGCGTACGGTGCCGTCATGTTGTAGTCCGGGACTCAACAGTTGACACCGACCGGGACAGGGTTGAAAAACCGACAGGACCTGTACTCTTGGGTTAGAGTCCCAAGGTGCTTGTTGCTGACGGAAAAACTTTAGGGACCATCCGTATGGGGGCCTGCTGGTCAAGACTTGTAACTATTCACATACTTCGGAAAGCTCTGGCTCCGAGAAAACCTTTATTGGACCGACAACCGCGCACTGGGAGTGGAGAGATGGCGGAAGTAGCATGTACCCACGTGGTCGTCGTACCTGGATAGGAGTGGTGTACTGTACTTCCGGGTGGCGTAGGACCGGGCCCAATCTTGGAGGAATCGTGGTAGACGAGTTGGCATATGCAAGCTTGGGAGCTACATATGCAGTGTGGATAGGGATCCTCAGCTGAGTATTATTTATCCGGATTAACGTTGCTCCTCGGTTTTGGAGACTTGGTCACTGACTGTCAACGGAGAGTGGTTCTCAACTAGGAATGTTTTGAAATGTAAAATGTATCAGGAACGATGAAGAATTGAGGAATACTAAATCTTTCCAAAAATAAAATAAGGTTTACAAAATGCTTTTCTGCAAAATACCTGATCTTGCTTAAGCCTTACCTTGACTACCCTAAGCCTCTCATTCCTGAGTCTTCTCCCTTTTCTTTAGTCGGGTAAGTCTTGTTGAGTACCCCAGTACTCAGGGTTTGTTACCCATGCTGCAGGTATGACTGAGACCCCGATGTGTCTTGCGCCCTGCTGCATGACCATCGTCCAGGAAGAGGCCGATGAGGCCGAAGAATAGTTGTGCACCCTCGGGCTGGGTGCTTATCAGTATCTTTGTTTTGTTGTACTCCGCTACGTTGCCTTTGTCTATTTCTATTATCAGAACTTGGTTTGTAATAACTGCACCTTAATTTCTATTTGGAACCCTGCTTTGTAAAACTAATGTTATTTAAGTCTTCCGCTCTTTATTCCGATGTTATTTGTAAAAGTATGCAATGTTGTAACCGAATTGTGAGATGATCCTGCGGACATTGGGCACTGATGTAGCCCGGTGGCGAACAGGTCTTAATCACATGGAACATGGGTTCGGCTGTCAGAGGTTGACAGGGACACGTGGGCCATGAGATTAGGGCCGTTCCGTCACAGAGTGGTATCGGAGCATCTCATTTTAACGTTGCAGTGTTCGTTTTTGCGAAAACTTCAAAAGACCTTTTAAGTCCAAACAAACTAAACTTGACTATTTTGAGTCCAAATTGCTTCTCTCATCTTGTCTCTCTTATGGCAACACTAGCTAGTGGAACAACATGTTTTAAGCCCTATGTACCTTATTTACTTATTGCATTGCTTTGTTCCGTAGGAACGATTCATGCATCATGTCATAATCACTTAAGTTAACTTCCTCTCTAAGTTCGTTAGGGTAGTATGCCTTTACCTGTTCTTGCTAGCCTTTCTCATCCATCTTCTCTTATCCAGACATGGCTCGCATCAAGCTGACCGCCCGCAAGTCAACTGGACCGATGGTGTGCCACGCCACCAGCTGGCACCACGCGCTGAGGAGGAGACTAGAGAATCTTCCAACAGTCGTCGCTTTCCCCGCCGCACCCGTAAGAACCTGAAGGAGGAGATCAAGGATCTGAAGGCTGAGCTGAAGAACTTGGAGCATGACTTCTACCACTCACGCCTGAAGTTTTATGAGGCACGAGCTTCCCTGGAGCAGGCCAACCGGAACACGGTTCGCGCTATCGAGCAGCGCAATGATGCTTGGATCCGCGAGGACGTCACCAGAGCCGAGCTCCACGGACTGCAGCAGTACACAGCTCAGATTGAACAGTTCAATGATATGCTTCATGAGGAAGTACATCAGCTGTATGATCAACTCCACCCCTTGGTACCCCCGGTTATGGAAGACCCTGAGGACGGAGTAGTGGAAGAACCCGATGTGGAACAAGAGCCAGACGTGGACGAAGAAATTGAACCTGCTGAGGACGTCCACGCTGAAGACGAGGACGAGGAGGAAGAGCCTGAGCTCCTCCTCGAAGAAGACGACGACGACGACATGATCATCTTCGATGAGGATTAGGCTCGTCGTTAGGAGATGGAGATCCCGTGTGTCTGTACCACCTGCTTACCTAAAACCTTAGTATAGGTTTGGGAGCGTTAGTCTGTCTTTTGTTAAGTCAGTCTGTATCTTTCTTTTCGTACCTTTTCTCCTTATCAGTCAGTCGCTATCTGTCAGTCATCTTTATCAATCTATCAGTCTTTGTATCAGAAGAAGCTATCAGTCTGTTGATTTCAGAACCCTATCTATGAATGCTAAGTTCCAAGTTGCTTAACAGATGCCTGTGAACACTCGCACTGGAGCTGGAGGTTCTGATGATGCCAACCTTCCAAACCCTCCACCTGTTCCTGCTACGCTAGCAGATGACATTGCAGCCTTGGCAGCCGCTGCTAACCTAATGGCTCAAAATCAGGGGCAACAGAACAATGGTCACCGTGGTCGTCACGACATCAACCGTGAGACTACATATGTGGATTTCACCGAGACCCGTCCACCAGTTTTCACCAAAGCAGATGAACCCCTGGAAGCTGATGATTGGCTCCGCACTATGGAGCAAAAGTTCAGTCTTCTCCGCTGTACCGACATCCAGAAGCCCCGGTTCGCTTCCCAGCAGCTTCGTGGTCCAGCAAGCGCTTGGTATGCCAACCTGTTGGCTGCCCAGCCAGAAGGTCATCAGTTGACCTGGGAAGAGTTCCGCACCGCTTTCCGTGCACATCATATCCCTTCGGGATTAATGAAGATGAAGCTTGATCAGTTTCTGGCACTGCAGCAGAAGGACTCCTCAGTGATGCAGTATGTGGGTCAGTTCAACCATCTTAGCCAGTATGCCTCAGAGTATGTCAACACAGATGAAAAGAAGAGGGATTGTTTCCTTAGAGGTCTGCATCCTAAGATCCGCAGAAGTCTGTCCAATAACCTGACCGGTTCGTATCATGATGCAGTTGATCGTGCTGTTGCATATGAAGAAAGCAACCGTCAGTATCAAGAGGAAAAGAAGAAGAAGAAAGCAGGATCCAGCAGTTTCTCTGGCGGTCACAAGCGCCAGAGGGTCATATACCACACCAGTCACCACCAAAATCGCCTACCTTACCCCAACCAGCAAGTGGTCGTCCGTACCGCGGCCACCACCCATAATGCCAACCAGCAGAGTGCCACACAGCCGAACGCCCCAGGTGTTCGTATCACCACTCCACAAACAGCCTACAACCATCCCTGCTACAACTGCGGCCAGCTTGGTCACTGGTCTCGTGAGTGCCCAAAGCCCAAGAGGTATGCCCAGAATACTCAGAAGAATCCTGGAGGATCTCAGCAGTAGCAGCAGCACCGTGCCCAGCAGCAGCTTGGTCAGAAAGGCAAAGTTGTCAAGAAGCACGGGCAAGTCTACTACACCACTGTCGGCGACATCCCAGAAGGAGAGCCCATCATGATCGGTAGGTTTCCCGTTGCCAATCATCCTGCAGTCGTGTTGTTTGATTCTGGTGCATCGCATTCCTTCATCAGTCGTACATTTGTCTCTAAGCATGAGATATCAATCGGGGAGTTGAAAGAAAGTTTCTGTATATTTTCGCCTGGAGGGCGTATAAGTACTAAGGAAGTGGTTCGCAATATACCGGTGATGTTGGGGAAACACATATTTCCTACCACCATGATAGTGCTATGTGATCAGGAGATAGATGTCATTCTAGGCATGAATTGGATGTGCCAGTATAAGGCTATGATTGACATCCTGAATAGGGTTGTGAGAGTGGACATTCCCAACAGTACCTCCAAACTCCTTCTCCAACTCCCAATGCCTCAAAAACCAGCAGCCACACTTTTGAATACCACCTATGTTCTGGAAACCAGAGACATCCCCGTGGTCTGTGAATTCCCTGATGTTTTTCCAGAGGACTTACCTGGTCTACCTCCTGACCGTGATGTTGAGTTTGCCATAGAGCTAAAGCCTGGGACTGCTCCTATATCCCACAGAGCTTATCGAATGCCTCCTAGAGAGTTGGCGGAGCTGAAAACTCAGTTACAAGATTTGTTGGACAAGGGCTTCATTCGTCCAAGCTCGTCTCCTTGGGGCTGTCCTGCAATCTTTGTAAAGAAGAAAGACAAGAGTCTCAGGCTATGTGTTGATTATCGCCCACTCAATGAAGTCACCATCAAAAATAAATATCCCTTGCCTCGTATTGATCTTCTCTTTGACCAGTTAGCTGGAGCCAAAGTGTTCTCCAAGATCGATCTCAGATCTGGCTACCACCAAATAAAGATTCGTCCTGAAGATATTCCTAAAACAGCTTTCACCACCAGATACGGCCTATATGAGTACTTGGTCATGTCCTTCGGTTTGACCAATGCCCCTGCTCATTTCATGTACCTCATGAACTCTGTGTTCATGCCAAAGCTTGATAAATTTGTGGTCGTGTTCATTGACGACATCCTTGTCTACTCAAAAACCCCTGAAGATCATGCCGAACATCTTCGTATCGTTCTATCCCGTCTCAGAGATCATCAGCTTTATGCCAAGTTCAGTAAATGTGAGTTCTGGTTAGATCAGATACAGTTTCTTGGTCATGTCCTATCCGCTGAAGGTGTGTCAGTTGATCCTGGTAAAGTGGCAGACATTCTGGATTAGAAGCCACCTACCACTGTTCACCAAGTCCGCAGCTTTATGGGGATGGCTGGATATTATCGTCGATTCATTCCGGATTTCTCCAGAATCGCCAAGCCTATCACTGAGTTAGTAAAGAATTCTATGAAGTTTGTCTGGTCACCAGCCTGTGAGCAAGCCTTTCAAACTCTGAAGAAACTGTTAACCACATCACCAGTGCTAGCCCAGCCGAACATCGAAAAACCCTTTGATGTCTACTGTGATGCATCTGGTACTGGTTTGGGCTGTGTTTTGATGCAAGAAGGTCGAGTGATCGCATATGCCTCCCGACAGCTTAAGCGACATGAAGAGAATTATCCAACCCATGATCTTGAGTTAGCAGCAGTGGTGCATGCCTTAAAGATCTGGCGTCATTATCTGTTGGGCAGTACCTGTAATGTGTACACTGATCACAAAAGCCTGAAGTATATCTTCACTCAAGAGGAACTGAATATGAGGCAGAGAAGATGGCTTGAGTTAATTAAGGACTATGATCTTGAAGTGCATTACCATCCGGGTAAGGCGAATGTGGTTGCCGATGCGCTCAGTCGCAAGTCATATTGCAACTGTCTGATGATGAAACCCTATGATTCTTCTTTGTGTTATGAGCTGGAAAAGTTGAATATTGAAATGATTCCACAAGGAACTCTGAATAATATCAGAATAGAAACCCCTATCAAAGAGCAGATCATCGCTGCACAGAAAGATAACCCTGGAATCAAGCACATCATCGAAAAGGTCCAATCCGGAAAGGCTGATTGTTTCAGAATTGATGATGCAGGAGTAGTATGGTTTAAGAATCGGTTAGTAGTTCCCAAAGTGCCTGAGTTAAGACAGCTAATCCTTGATGAAGCACACTTGACTAGATTCTCCATCCACCCCGGCAGCAACAAGATGTACCAGGACTTGAAGCAAAGGTTCTGGTGGACAAAGATGAAGATTGAGATCGCCCGGTATGTCACTCAGTGTGATACTTGCCAGAAAGTCAAAGCCGTGCACATGAGGCCCGGAGGAGAATTGCAACCTTTACCTGTACCTGCTTGGAAATGGGACGATATCAGTATGGATTTTATCAATGGGCTACCAAAGACACCAAAAGGTTTTGATTCCATCTGGGTGATCGTGGATCGCCTCACTAAGCAAGCTCACTTCCTGCCAGTCAAAACCAGCTACACCGTCCCCACATATGCCACTTTGTACAAGAACCACATAGTGAAACTCCATGGCATACCCAAGACCATTGTCTCTGATCGTGGTACTCAGTTTGTCGCAAAGTTCTGGAAAGCGTTCCATACCTCACTTGGAACCAAGCTCTTGCATAGTACGGCATATCATCCGCAAACAGATGGACAAACTGAGCGAGTCAACCAAGTGCTAGAGGATATGTTGAGAGCCTGTGTGCTCACCTTCGCAGATACTTGGGATAACTGTTTGCCCTTGGCAGAATTCTCGTATAATAACAGTTATCAGGAGAGCATCAAAATGGCACCCTTTGAAGCACTGTACGGTCGCCGTTGTCGTACACCTCTCAGTTGGTCTGAACCTAGAGAAAGAGAATTCTTTAGAGTTGACCTAGTGAAAGATATGGAAGAAAGAGTCAAGCAAATACAAGAGAATATGAAAATTGCGCAATCTCGACAGAAGAGCTATGCTGACAAAAGACGTCGACCTCTGAAGTTTCAAATCAGAGATTTTGTGTACCTGAAAGTCTCACCCACCAAAGGAGTCACTCGTTTTGGAGTTAAAGGGAAGTTAGCGCCTCGCTATATTGGTCCCTTTGAGATTCTGGAATGTTATGGCAAGGTAGCTTACAAGCTAAGATTGCCTGATCATCTTTCCGCCGTCCATAATGTGTTTCACGTCTCCCAACTCAAGAAGTGTCTCCGAGTACCCGAACACGTGGTGGAAGTTGAAGGTGTTGAATTAGAACCCGATCTGTCATACTCTGAATATCCAGTTCGTGTGTTGGATTACAAGGACCGTGTTACCCGGAGGACTACCACAAGATGGTACAAGGTCTAGTGGAACCAACACTCTGAAGAAGAAGCCACTTGGGAATCCGAAGACTTCTTAGCAAAGAGCTATCCCGACTTTCTCGATACTCTGTAGAGGTAAGGTTTTGCCTTTTCCTTCTTAAGACGTGGAATCTCGGGGCGAGATTTCTTTTAGGGGGGAAGGTTGTAACACCTCTGGTGTTTAATCTGTAATTAACCTGACATGTCATCATCATTAGTCATAATCATTCTTGTCATGCATTAATGTTTGTCTAGTGGTTGTTTGCCTTTACCTTTTCCTAAAAGGTATTTTGTGTGTAGCAATCTCTTTTCAAAACCCCTAAAGCCCAAATCTTCCTATAAGGGCAAAAATGGTCATTTCAACTCTGTGCGTAGTCTTGTGTAATTCTTGTTCAGTTTTGTGTCTTGAAGCTTTGTTGTGTTGTTCAAAAACCCAAAATCAAAAACAGATTTCAAATCCCGTTTGAAAAGCCCTAATTTTCAAACCCTAGTTTTTACCCCTCTTTTTATAATTTAAAAACTATTCAAAATTTGGATTTGGTTCAAAAGGCAAAGTTGTAAATCTTGTCAAGAGGAACAACTTTGGTATTTACAGATTTTCGAGTTCCAATATAAAATCAAAAATAATTTTGAATTTATTCAAATCCCAAAAGTGTTCCCTTTTCTGTTTTCGAATATAATTCAAAAACTGTTTGGAATTTGAAAATGTTCTTATTGACAAAGTTGTAGATCTCCTTTTTCTGCACAACTTTGGTATTCGGAGTTTTTCCCGTGCAGTTCAAGTTTTGGGAGAAATTTGCAAAATACAAAAAGTCAAACCCTACACCCTAGCCCTATTCATCTTCTACCTAGGGCCAGGGGGGCCCGGCCATGGCCGCTCGCCGGAGCTGCGTGCGCCACGCGCCTGGTAGCCGCACGCCCGCCCCCGACTTGTCGCCCGTGATCGTGCCATCATTCTGCCCCCGCACGCGCAAGCGCTGACCTCCGCCCCCGTCCCCCACTGTTCCCCGACGTCGCCGCCGCGTGGCCGTCGCCGGCAAGCACGACGCCCGGGCCCCAAGCTGAATTCCGTCCTTCTTCATCATGGGATTGCAAGCACGCGCCGCGGGCAACCTCATCTGCACCTCCGCGCGCTCCCTAACGGCCCCTGGCCGCGGCTATAAAAGGCCCGCCGGTAGCCGGAGCTCCGCACTCACCCCGCCACCGTGGCCAGCTCACTCCAGAGTCTCCGTCGCTCAACCACCTAGCCCGGAAGCTCCGCCTTGAGCTCGCGAAGCTTCCCAGCCCCTCAATTTTACCTCCGCCGCCTCCAATCGCCCGGCGTAACCCCATCTTCCCAAACTCCGGCGAAACACCGGTGAGCACGGGATTGAGAAATACTCTCTCCCCGGCCGTGATCTTTCCTCCCCGACCCCTGCTTCATCTTCCTTGCCTCCTTGCGCTCCTAACCCGCTCCTGGTGACCGTGTTTGGTGTACAGAGCCGTCGGCACGCCGCTCGCCGCCGAGAGAGCTCCGCCGAAGCACCGCCAACGTCGAGCTCCCTCCTTCGACCCTTGTTCCGCCGCCGAGCCCTGCCTCCGACCCGTGGTAAGCTCTCGAAGCCCCGGTCTCTGCTTTCACTGTCTAGCTCGAGCCAGGCCTCGAGCGGACTCACGCACCCTCGCCACCTCGCCCGAGCCAGGCCTCGGCGAACACTTGCTCTCCGCTTCGCGCGAGCCAGACCTCGGCGAACCCTTGCTCTCCGTCTCGCCCGATCCAGGCCTCGGCGAACACATGCTTTCCGTCTCGCCCGAGCCTCCCAGTCAGGCCTCGGACGGACGCTTGTTTCCGTCTCGCCCGAGCCTTCCAGCCAGGTCTCGGACAGACGATTGTTTCCGTCTCGCCCGAGCCTCCCAGCTAGGCCTCGGACGGACGACTGTTTCCGCCTCGCCGCGATTCGCCCGAGCCCTGCCCGTTTCGCCCGAGCCCTTCGAGGATGGAGCACAGTGCTCTCTTTCTTTTTTTGAAAAAGTGTGAATAGTGTTCTGTTTTCTCTTTTTTTGTGAATTAATCTGTTGTTCCTTAAATCCTGAGAAAAATTATAGTATGCTCCTTGCACTGTGTAGTATTTTAGAAAAATATGAAAATTGACTTTTTTGCAAGAATTTAAAAATGTAAAATCCCTCTTTTAATTAATAAATGGATGGTTTTGGATTTTTAGAAAATCATTTATAACTCCAAAAATCATGAGATAAATTTTTGTGAGCTTTCTATGCCATGTTTAGTCTCTGGTGAAATTTTGAAGTCTTTTGGAACAAGTTGATTTTTGAGCATTTATTTTAATTGTTAAATAGTGCCTTTTGTTAATTAATGTCTGATTTTATTTGAGCACCTTAATGACCTCCAAAAACTATGAAATTTGTTTTGCCATCTATCTACTCCATAATGAACTTATGTGATTAATTTGGTAATTTTTGGAGCAACTGCATAAAATGACCTTTTTAAATAATTAAGAAAACAGAAAAGGTGATTAAGGTTCATGTTGTATGCCTTGTGTTGCATTGTTCATGCTAGCATACTCATGAGCATGCATCATTGCATTCGTATAGTCACCGAAGAAGGCGTCAAGATCGAGGCCGCCGCTGACGAACCTGTCCCTGAGGCTACCCCGAGCTCCGACAACTGCCCTGCCGCCCTCGAGCCTGCCCTCTTTGCTCTTCAAGGCAAGCCCCGGTGCATTTAACCCTTTCCTTGAATTTATAAAATATTTTCCTTAGAGGCTTTTGAGTAAACTACTGCATTAGGTTTATAGGAGTTGAGTGATATCCTATCTGATGCATTATCCACCTTGACCACTGATACACCCGATACCTGCTTTTCAAAAGTATTTGAAAAATGCTTAACAATGCTTATTGAATTAGACTTTGCAATAAAAATGCCAATTTCAAAAGTATGATCACTGAAAGAATCTTTATGGGAATTTGGCTTTACTTCTCGTTCGATGACTGCTTGCCTAGCTAGCATGTGGTCATTGTCGAGAAGGGGTTGTCCGAGCGTACGGTGCCGTCATGTTGTAGTCCGGGACTCAACAGTTGACACCGACCGGGACAGGGTTGAAAAACCGACAGGACCTGTACTCTTGGGTTAGAGTCCCAAGGTGCTTGTTGCTGACGGAAAAACTTTAGGGACCATCCGTATGGGGGCCTGCTGGTCAAGACTTGTAACTATTCACATACTTCGGAAAGCTCTGGCTCCGAGAAAACCTTTATTGGACCGACAACCGCGCACTGGGAGTGGAGAGATGGCGGAAGTAGCATGTACCCACGTGGTCGTCGTACCTGGATAGGAGTGGTGTACTGTACTTCCGGGTGGCGTAGGACCGGGCCCAATCTTGGAGGAATCGTGGTAGACGAGTTGGCATATGCAAGCTTGGGAGCTACATATGCAGTGTGGATAGGGATCCTCAGCTGAGTATTATTTATCCGGATTAACGTTGCTCCTCGGTTTTGGAGACTTGGTCACTGACTGTCAACGGAGAGTGGTTCTCAACTAGGAATGTTTTGAAATGTAAAATGTATCAGGAACGATGAAGAATTGAGGAATACTAAATCTTTCCAAAAATAAAATAAGGTTTACAAAATGCTTTTCTGCAAAATACCTGATCTTGCTTAAGCCTTACCTTGACTACCCTAAGCCTCTCATTCCTGAGTCTTCTCCCTTTTCTTTAGTCGGGTAAGTCTTGTTGAGTACCCCAGTACTCAGGGTTTGTTACCCATGCTGCAGGTATGACTGAGACCCCGATGTGTCTTGCGCCCTGCTGCATGACCATCGTCCAGGAAGAGGCCGATGAGGCCGAAGAATAGTTGTGCACCCTCGGGCTGGGTGCTTATCAGTATCTTTGTTTTGTTGTACTCCGCTACGTTGCCTTTGTCTATTTCTATTATCAGAACTTGGTTTGTAATAACTGCACCTTAATTTCTATTTGGAACCCTGCTTTGTAAAACTAATGTTATTTAAGTCTTCCGCTCTTTATTCCGATGTTATTTGTAAAAGTATGCAATGTTGTAACCGAATTGTGAGATGATCCTGCGGACATTGGGCACTGATGTAGCCCGGTGGCGAACAGGTCTTAATCACATGGAACATGGGTTCGGCTGTCAGAGGTTGACAGGGACACGTGGGCCATGCGATTAGGGCCGTTCCGTCACAAAACATAGGGGCTTGGTTGAAAGAATTTGCAGACTCATTGAATAGGACGAGCCGAAGTGTGGGTTCAGGCTCGAAACATCATATGGGGCTTTTTGCAAAACTTTCCCCGAAGGGTACAGGCCACCCTCATCTGCTGCATCTGCGTTGGACGGCCCAGATTAGGCCGTGGAGAGAAACGGGGAGGGAGAGGCGGCGTTCAACGGAGGGGAAAAATCCCCATGGCGGCACCATCGCTGGCGGCAAGGAATCCGCGGCGGCGGACCCTAAATTAGCCCCTAGGGTGCTCCAATCAGTACAAGGAAGGTACGGGGAGAGAGAGGGGATCAAGGCGAGTCTCACCGAGACGACAATCACGGCGGAGATGGCACGGAGGCGGCGGATGGTGGTGTGTGGCGGCCGGCGGAGCTCTCTGTGTACAACGGCGAGGTCGTGCGAGCGAAACAGACGGTAGCAACCGAAAAGAGAGCACAAGGAGGTTCCTTACGCGATGGAGATGATACTGTCACGTCGAATTGGTCAGAGTTGTAGCGAGGAGGCGAGGCAACTGCGGCGGGCGTGCTTGGTTATGGCGGAGCTTTGCTCTGTAGGTTTGGAGGCAGACGAGGGTGAGTGAAGGGAGGGAAAAGAGGAGGCGGGGAGGAGCGCGGCTCCGGTTTATAGCCGAAGGGAGAGAAACGGGTGTGGGGGCTCGTGCCCACGTCGCGAGGGGAAGCGGGAGCATGGCGGTTGCGCTCGGGCGCTCGAGAGAGCAGAGAGCGCGCGGTTGGAGGAGTAGGGAGGCACCAACGGGTGGGGCCACGCCGTCAGCCGCAGAGAGGGAGAGGGGGGCTCAGCGGTTTGCAGCACGCGAGCACGGGCTGGCTGGGCCGGCCATTGGGCTTGCGGCGAAGGAGAAAAGGGGAAGGGGAAAACGGCCCAGGAGGGAAAGAAGGAGGGGGAGGAGAAGCCGGCGGCTTGGGCCGAAAGCGAGGAGATGGGGAGAAAAAGAAATAAAACTCCTTTTCCATTTATTTCAAAACTTTTCAAACTAAAATCAAAAGGAATTTGAATTCAAATCAAAATTTGACAAAAACCACTTATCTCAAAATTAAAATGCAGAGGCATGAATGCAACAACTTGTTCCTAACTTAATTTTAACTCTGTGAAAATTATTTAATCTTTATATTAAATGCACACTAAAATCAATAAATAAACATTTTCCTCTATTTTAAATTGGGCAAATTTTAAGGTGTCACATGTTGATAGCACTCTAAGTAGATCATCAGAGTTGCATGGTTTCCATGCAAAGATATCTCATATTTGTGGCAAAACATTATTGGCAAATAATTCTCTTGCATCCGGTGTGTCTTCAGATCATGACTTCTTATTCTAGAGGTGGTTCATCAGCTTAGATCATCATTTCTTGAGACCATAACAAATGTTCTTGATATCCTTAGTGTACACTCTTATGAAGCAAGAGGAGACCATTTAACTTTATCTATAGAGTTTATCAAAGATCAAGTACTTGCTTTGGATCATTGCTCTCTAAGATTAAGTGACTTGGTAAAGAGTCATGATCTTCTTGCCGCATCCTGGAGAACCTTACCAAGGCTTACACGCCGCGAATCCTCTTGAATGTGGGATTCCCGAAAAAAACAAAAACGGTCAAATAAACGGTATACGGTTGCGGACCGAATGGGATTTATCCCGTCCGTTTTCAACCTTACATATGTATAGGGTAATAAACGTGGCCCACACTATGCTATAATAAATGTGGCCCATTCTACAGGCAGCCCAAGTAAATTCCGGTTGCTAGCTTCGGAAACATGACAGTTCCGGGCCGCCCCGGGCGGGCCAATGGGGATTCTGCCCTTATGGGAGGCGGGTTTCGGTGGGATGCCATCAACAGCGTGGGCCTCGGCAGAGTGCCCTGATGAAACGTGTGTTGCCCGCTATAATGCCCTGCCGGTAGAAAAGTACGTTAAAGAAAAAGAAAAAAATAGAGACTCATTTTTTATTTCCCAGGTTGCCCCTGTATCTATCTCATCGTATCTGTATTAGACGGAACAGAGCTGACGGGAGACGGCCGACCGTTTGTTCCAGTTTGTGGCTCTCTCAGTCCGTGGGAGATCCAGACGCAGCTCCGGCGGCTCCTCCGGCGGACCCAGGTCGCCGCACGGCCCTTCCCCGACGTGGCCGTGCCGCCTCCCCGAGCAGGGTCGCGGCTCCGTCCGCGCCAGCCTGCCATCCCACGCGAGGCCGCCTCCTCCGTGCGAGCTCGGCGGCCCGACGCGCCTCCGTCCAAGGTCCGGCGGCCGTCCGTGCAAGGTCCGCCGCCCCTCCGTCCACGCCAGCCCGCCATGGCGTTGTAGCTGAACCGTGGCAACTGAAGGCGAAGATTGCAGGGGAAGCAAATTGTGATAGAGATGGACTGATGTGTTGTATCTGAGAGTTGGGAAAAATTGTCAGCTTGCAGACTGATGTGTTGTCCATTTTGAAAAAAAAATGTTGAATGATTTTGGAATGAGCTCTATTTGGACAAATGTGAAACAGATGGACTGAATTTCAGTTTTATTTGTCACAAAAAATTGACTGAACTTTGCTTAAAATTTGGATAGCTTGAGCAATGGCAAACAGATTGGCTGAATTTTGGTTGCATGCTGTAAATTTTTTTTGACAGAACATTGCACAAAAAAATTGACTGAACACTAGAGTTCACAACAATATTCCATAAACATAGTTCATTTCACAAAAGTTCACACAATACTTAGTTGCCATTGGAGTTACAACATCAAAGGTTCAGAGTAGTACAGAGTTTTGACACATCCACAGTACAACAGAGTTTTGACATATAGGCAATACAATTGTCAATTCAGTTCGCAGTGGGCTTCCTTGGAATCAATTTCTTAGCTATTCCCTTCTTTGGTGATTTTGTAGCCTTGTTTCTTGCCTTTGGTGGAGATGTTGCCTTCTTGTTTGGCGATACATGATTTAGTAACGTTTCTGGCCCTTCTCCAAGAATCATAGCTAGTCGGCTGCAACCAAACATTTAGAAATGTCAAACAGATGAACAGCTGCAACCAAACATTTAGAAATGCATGAATTGTAGTACCTTCTAGTCACTCTTTCTGGAGTCGTTGACAAAATGTTGGCCTTGGCTTCATCGATGGTTTGAGCATGTAAAGGACTTGCTGCTGCATTTGGTGGCTGCACAATGTCATTTTCAGCATGACTTGGTGAGGACATAGTAGCGTTTTCATTAAGAGGTGCCTGCACAGTAGCGTTGTCAGCAGATTTTTTACTTTTTTTGTTACCATTCTTGCCATACTTGGTAGAATTGGTCCTAGGCTTCCTTTTCCTGCAAGAAGGAACAATCAAGTCATTTGTTGCCTTAAAACAAATATAAGTTGACACAGATTTAGGGAAAATAAGTGAACCTTTTCTTTGTCCCATTTAGGCGGCACTTGTAGCTAGTTTCTCCATGACCCAATTCTCCACACCCCTTGCACACTCTTTTCCCTCTTACCAATTGCCGCTTAGGTTTACCCGCTTGCATAGCCTCCTCAACAGCAGCTTGATCAGCTGCATTGGCAGCCTCCTTTGCAGCTTTTTTTCCTTTGCCACCACTTCCTCCTTCAACACATCCTTTTATCCGCAGCTTCCTATACCTCCCAACACCCTTTTTGTCCAATGGTGCCCTAACTTTGAAAGGAAGCGGCACATGTGGCCACTGAGTTCTATCTGGGAGTGGCTCTATTAGTCTCTTGTATGCATTCCTGAATTTTTCCACTGAATAATATTCATGGACAAATTCTTGAAGATCCTCATCAACAGTGTCTTGGGCTGTAATTAACACCAAAGCATGCTGACAGGGCTTCCCAGTGTGTTGCCACTCAAGGCATGAGCACTCACGGAGATAAGTCCTCACTACATGCCTGTTATGGGTGGTATTAATTTCCCAAATCTCTGCAGCAATACTATCAGAGGAGACAACTGTCAAATGTCCTAGGCCTCTAGTTCTCATCTTCAGTTGGCGAATGACTGTAGGCAAAATTCTCCCATTAAGCTTTTCTCCAATGTGCCTTCTCTTCCGCCATAGTACCATAAGTAGCTCCCTAATTTTATCAGCCAGCTCAACAACAGGAAGGTCCTTCCAGTCCTTAACCCAATTATTAAAACATTCAGCGAGGTTGTTGGTTATGTAATCACACTTGATCTCAGGGTTAAATGCACTTCTCATCCACAACAAGTTATGATGCTTGTCAAGCCATTCCACCACTTGATCGCTGGTCTCTTTGACAAAATTGAAGAAATATTGGAATACTTCAGGTCTATATGCTCTAGCAGCTGGATACATCTTTGAAAAAACATCACCCCCAAACTTCTTAATGAAATTCTGCATAAGATGCCGAAAACACTCTCTATGTTCAGCTTGAGGAAACACATTCTTAACCGCTTTCTCTAGGCCTTTGCATGCATCCGTGCAAATAGCAAGCTGAGGAAGATCTCCTATGGCCTTATGCAACTGAGTCATAAACCATTGCCAATTATCTATTGTCTCTCCATCTATGAAACCAAATGCAACAGGGTACATCCAATTGTGACCATCTAGAGCAGTGGCTGCTGCCAAGTGTCCACACCATCTACCATTCAATGCAGTGGAGTCTATACTAAGGTATGGCCTGCAACCCTCTAAAAAACCCTCTATGCACGGGCTGAAAGCACAAAAGAATCTGTGAAAGTATACCTCGCCTTCAACCGTCTTGACGTCAATCTCGATTACACTGTTAGGTGAGTACTTCAGAACCTCTGCCCTCCAGTTGTACAACATTTGGAAGCTTTCCTCCCAGCTGCCAAACAACTCTTTCATTGCAATTCTCCTCCCGCTACAAACAGTGTCATAGTGGATCTCACAATTGTGCTCATTTTGCAGCTCCTTTCGTAGGTCTTTTGGGCCCATACTGGACAGTCTGCACTTGTAGAACAATTGTGTTCATCAATCAAAGCTGTAACCTGCATTAGTAGATAAATTAGAAAACAGAACCATAACTCCAAAATTAAGTAATAGAACAAAAAAATGTGATTATACCATAACAGTTTTCGAATGACGCTGTTTCCGACCATTAATATGCCATGGGCAGTCTGCTGCCATGCACTTTCCAATAAACCTCTCGTTGTCTGTTTTCACAGTGTGCAGGGCAAACTCTTTATTAATTGCAAACTGCCTCACAGCCAATCTAAACTCAACCATGTTAGGGTACACAGTTCCAATATCCATGCACGGTTTGTTAGGGTCATACACCATCACCCTCTCCTCTGGTATTGCATCATCAACAGGGATAGCTGCACCTCTAGTGTCCAAATCAGGCACTGTATTTTCACTATTTCTAGAACCATGACCATCCATTGAAGTACCCTCAGCAGCACCCTGGACATCATCATCCTTGGTTCTTAAGCCCAGTAAACGATACAGCTGATCCTCATCGAATATTTCCATCCTTCCTTCCCCTTCACCATCTTGCCTTTCCTCGATCTGTAATTCCTCCCAATTAACGACATGTCCCTGCTGCACTGGAACGGCACCATCTACAGCCACTAAACTAAGCTCAGGCTCTGCATCGAGCCTAAAAAAACACCCATTACACAGTTAGGACACTATATTGGTGCCATTCGATTAATCGTAGTAGCAGTTAGATATGCCGAAAAATAATAAATGACGATGCATACCCCATTACTATATCATTCCAATTGCAATCCATAGCCGAAGCACATCACACAATCAGTCTTTGTTACTCTTGTCAAACCCCAAACCCTAAATCAGAGAATGCTAAGTTAACAGTACATACCAACTAAACTAAGCTCAGGCGCGAGAGAAGCCTAGATCAGACTTGAGAGAAGCCTCACCTGTTAGTACTGGTGGCGCGAGAGAACATCTGAGGCGGGCGCTGGGCGTCGTTGCTGCGGGCGGCGCGCTTGCGGACGCCGCGGTCGGGGGTGGCTTGGCGCGGACGAGGCACAGGCGCGGTAGGGGCGGCGACTGCGGCGGCCGGTGGCCGGCGGCCGGCGCGCGGTAGGGGCGGGGGGCGGCGGCGGCCGGCGGTGTCCCGGTCCCTGCTGACCTCGTGCTCCTCCGTGAGAGCTCCCATGAGCGAGAGCCTCCCGTGACGGACTGAATGTCAGACCAAACAACAAAGAGATAAGAAAGGGTAAAATGAGAAAGAAAAATATGAGCCACTAATTTATTATTTTGTTTACCCGGTATATCACCCTCAGGGCATTTCATCGGGTGTTGCTCGCTTCAGCCTGGCAATATGGCGACGCCCACTTAGTTAATGGCATTCTACCGAAACCCGCGTTTCATGAGGGCAGAATCCCCATTTTCTCGCCCCGGGCCCCCTGCATCTTCCACTGCGACTTGACGGGGAGGCACGCGGCGGCCGGCGGGGCAGCGTACGGCGGCGCCCAACGAGTCCGGCAAGGTGGCGCGACCGCAGCAGAGTAGAATACGATACGACCCCTGTCCCTGTATCCGAAACGGTTGCCGTCGTTAACTTCCGATCCGGCCTGTTCGCACAGCAGGCCAGGACCAAGATCGGATCGGATCGGAGGCAACCGATCGATCATATATCAGATGGTCGTTGTTTTCTTTTTTGATTGATTGGATTGGATTGGAAAATAGAGAATACATCATCGTGATCAATCGTATTTGAGGGAGTGCTGCTGCCCTCGGCGCTTGCCAACATGTGGTGTTTTCCTCGTCGTCTCCGCCGCCGCCGGCGCCTCTCGTCGTCCCCCGACGTAGCAGCATCGTCGTCAGTCGACGACGAGGTGACCCAATTAGACGACGACAAGAACAACAAGCCAGCAGCAACAGGCCTTCGAATCACCGATCTTCCACCTGTATGTTCATACATATAAACATATATAGATAGATAGATTCAAAATCAGCTCGATCGATCTTGTATTATGAATGAACGAACGTACTGTTTCATGCATGCATGCATTGATCGATGCTGCAGGACATTTTGTACAGGATCGTGTCCAAGCTGCCGGCAAACGAGATTGCAAGATGCGGCGTTCTGTCAAGCGAGTGGAGGCGATGCATGCGTCAGTGGTCAGCGTGCCCCAGGCTCACCTTCGACGCTGCAGCGATCTGCAAATGCGAGAGGCGCGAGCTGAGCGAGGCCACCCAGGCGGTGAGATTCATCCCCCACGTCAACGGCGTCTTGCAGAAGCACCTCCGCAGCCGCGCCGTCGTGGAGACGCTCGAGGTCAGGACCGACTTCGTCGGCGGCGCCCACGGCCTGCTGGCGCGGCACATGGACGCCTGGGTCGAATTCGCCGTCTGCTCGTCGTCGCGGACCAAGAACCTAACCCTGGATCTCAAGCCCGAAACCTGGTGGGAGAGCGATGGACCACGATCTTGTCGGCCCCGGAAGCAGGATCTCTACGTGTTTCCTTTCCGGCAGCGGCAGCAGCTTCAGCTTTCAGCCAACGGTGGCGGCTACGGGTGGGGAAGCAGCAGCCTGCAGCAGCTGCACCTGAGCTTTGTTTCTTTGAGACCACCACCGTCGTCGTCGTCGTCCGGAGGCCGCCGCTGCTTCTTCCCGAACCTGAGGAAGCTGCATCTGCAGGTGCTGCACATCGCCAGGGAGGATCTGGAGCACCTGCTGTCCCCTAAGATGGAGTGGCTTCGCGTGGACAGGTGCGTCGTCGACGATCAGCTCACGCTGGCGACTCCGCTGCCCAGCCTGCTCTACCTCAGCGTTGAATGCGGCCGCGTCGGCAAGATCGACATCAATGCTGCCAATCTGGCTACCTTCGAGTACGAGGGACGCTTGGTGCCTATCCGTCTTGTCCATTCTCTCAACCTGCAGAGTGCAAATCTTTACTTGCACCTGGTGGTTTTGGAGCATGTGCTCATATCCCTTCTCGATGGTATTCCAGGCGTGCAGAGCCTCACCTCCAATTTGAGGCTTGGATTGAAATGTCTAGAGGTACCGTGCCGTATCTAATTATATATTCCATTCATGTTTTGTTTTTAATCTCAACCAATCGATAGACCGATGGTAATTAATTATTTTTCTGTTTTTCAAATCAATTAATTCTCGCGCTCTCTCGATCAGAAACCATGGTCGTGGGATCGACCGTTAAAAAGGTTTTCCAATCTCCGGCATTTACAGTTGCTACTTTCATATTACAACGACGACGACGCGGTTTCCAAGCTTCTTTATTCATCGGTTTCATTCCTCAGAGCCGCACCGTTTATTGAAAAGCTGGAGGTCCATGTAAGTCTCTCATCCATGTTGTTTATATTATATAGTGATTTTTTTTCAATGTTCCCTAATTTTACCATAGATGGTACTAGTAGCTGGATATCCATTAGTGTTACATATTATTCATGCACGTGCGCGCGCTAGACCAGTTGGCCGGAGTTACATATTATTCATGCAAGTGAACGCGCTAGACGAGTTGTTACATATATATTATTCAATGTTCTTCTTGCACCCTGCTGGCTAGAGTTCAAACCTCTATGAGGACGGATTTGTTGGTCGTAGGAGACGTAGTTTATCTACACGTTAAAAAAAAATTCCTTATCAGTCCAGTTTTATCGAGAAGATCTTCTTAAGCATAATGCTTGGGGATGTCTTACCTCACAAGTCAAGTTTTTTTTACATAACCAGGGAGCGAAGTTGCTCCATACTCTCCCTGTGTCCTAAATTAAAAATCATTTCAATGGTCATGGACAGTCAAAACATCTCAAATTTGACCAAATTTATATATAATAAAATAATAAAATTTATGATATCAAATAAGTATCATTAAATTTTTCATTAATTATAATTTTGTGGTACTTGATGTCATAATTCTTTCTATTTCTCCCTAAAATTTTGATCAAAATTAAAAAAAAGTTAGAATGATTATAATTTGGAACGGAGGAAGTATATAACTAGGGGTAAAAATGCACCCCTTAAAAACTTAAAAAACAGTGGTTACAATATTTATTTTACTAAAATTTCACAAAGTCTATGCACCCACAACAAGGCAAGCACACCCTTCCCCAATTTGCACATTAACGATCGTGTGCTAGCTGTTTTTAGTTTGGTCGCAAGGTCTCAATTTTTGTTACAAATAATGCATATTTCAGCACAATATATATAACCTTATATAAATATTATTATTATTTTACACGAGGGGAAAACAGTAACAAAATATCGTTTAATATAATTTCCATACCGCTTCATGTGCTTTGCCTCTGGTGTCTTGACTAGTGCTATATGCTTATCAGCATATTATTATTATATATTTATGTTGTCTTAGTTTGTTCACGATTCACTCTTTTTGCATGCAGTTTTGTGGCTACGGTTTATGGTTTGCACAAGGGGGTCCGAGCCGAAAAGACCTTGGGCAATGTAAATGCAAATATAATCATTTGAAGGACGTATGGTTCTCAGGATTCAAAGCAACAAGAGGGCAACTCGAATTTCTTCTCTATGTCATTGAAAATGCGGATGCACTAGAGGTTCTTAGGTTAGAAATTGGTCAGTATCCACCATGTAATTATTTCCGGCAATATGGAGGAGGTGAACAACGCGTCGAGGAAGCTAAACAAATTGCCAGAACCACCATCAGTACAGTACTCCCGCAACATGTCACGTTTGATATTGTTTAGATAGATAGATCATCTCTGGTATGTATAAAATAATACAGCAATAATAATAAGGTAAAACTGTTATTGCATGCGATAGGTGAAACCATTATTTATTACGTGTTTTTTTTGGAACAAAACCACATCTCTTATTGTAGCACTCTGCGTGGACGTGTGGCCTGTCGCATGGGGGTCACGCTTGGTGGGCCGTGGGCTCCTGGCATCTTTGCTGCAGGATCCGACCATTCTTTGGGCCGGGCTAAAACCAAAACCAAGAGATATATCAAATAATTGTTATGAGATTTATGAAGAGATATATTTTTAAATAGTATACTTATTTTGTCTCATAGATATATTTTATATAAAAATTTAATTGATTTATGTATTTAAAATTAAATTGGTTAAGGATAAAGGTACTAGTAAAGTTAGATTTGGGAAGCTAATTAACACACGTGCAATTTATTCTTCAAACATCATACACATGTGTTAACACACCCCTTCTCTGTTACTTCTCAGAACCACTTGATCCGAATACAATCAGATTACACGGCCTCAGGGAAAGGGAGGTCCGGATTAGGCGATTAGCACAGCAATCGAGAGAAAGGAGTAGAGACCTAGACAAGGGAAGTACCCTTAGACCTAGGAGGATCTGGAGGAGGAAGATGACTAGTAGCAGTAGAGGAACCGAAGAGCGGAGGTGGCGTCTGGTTTCTCATATCTCTTCGATGCCTCGTTCTGTTGCTGCCTCGGTCCTCTATCCTCTTGCCCCTGTTCCGCCAAAGGATATCTGAAGTCGGCTCATGTATCCTGCCTATAAGTCTGGCATCAAGGCCCATGTTCCTGACATCAAGGTGACACGACCAAACCGCAATCAAGGTGACAGGACCACAAGCCAAATACAACTTGTAAGAACTGCTTGGAAAATAGACTGACCAAGTACTCAGCTCTGCCTCTTATTCTGTCTAGGTAAAACACAGATGTAAAGATATGTATTATTTTGTCCACAACATCTCTGAAGCACACGTACTGATCCATCAGTTCTTGCCAAGCTTTTATGTATAGCCACCATATCATGTCAGTCGACCATCTTGTAGCCGCAAGTGCACTACACAGTACTTACAGTTCATAATTTGGTATTGTATGTACTGTGAATTGTATTCGTAATTAAGTCAAACTATGTACCAAATTTTTCTATGTACAAACAAAACTGTTTTATTTTTCGCTAGGGGTAAAATAGTCTTTTTATCTCTGACTTAACACCGTTAGCTGCCCAAAACTAACGGAAGGTCATAGAACCAAATAAATTTTGTTTTGAGGCCATAGGACCAAATTTGAAAGAAAAAGGGTCATATACCTCAGAGCAGTTTTTTCCAGAGCCATACACCTAATTCTCCCTAAAAAATTCTTTTTGCTCTTGTAATACTTGAAGCGAGAATATGTATCAATTAAGCATACCACAACTAGTACAGTAGGCCTTGGAAGTATTCCTCTTTTAGAAGAAATGAGATGCAAAAGCATTGTTGTAGGACACTGAAAATTCCCAACAAACAACTGGTGGATGCCTGTCAATGTCAGTAACCATTGGCCATGCAGTTTGGAGCTGTAAGAGTCAAACAAGATGACCCCTGAGGAAGCTGAAGTAAAGCAAAGCTATCCCTTCTGTTGAAACCATCCACCTGCACTATACTTTTCATCACCCAGCATGGCTTCCAACACTCCAAACAAACAACCAAACATGCTATAATAATTGTCCATATGTAGTCCTGTATGCACCCCCAAAGACTCCCAAAGAGAAATAGTTGGTTGTGATATCTTCAACTGCAATGGAACAACAAAGCTAGACTTAGATAGACAAGTAATGGGTCTGCATTGGATGCTTTCCCCGACAATCACAAGTTGCACTGGATTCTGAGCGAACTGGCCCTCAAACACCCAACGGTCATCATCAACTTTAGTTGCACTACTACCCGACAGAACAAGACCTATCCAAGATGCAGAGGTGAGGTTGGTGATATACCTTTGTTGCATTTCATCGAACACCAGTAGAATATCCATCGAGGTATATCTATATGAAGGCTTCCTTGCAATAGTCACCATGACTATCGGCTTGGGCTTGTCATGCTTGGGAATGTCTTGGCACTCGATTGTAGGAGGCACGAGTGTAGTCACCACCTCGAGCTCGGCCATGTAGAACACCGGGGGCTGCCCATGGTTATTGACGTTCCTGCAGAGCATCTCCTCTTCCCAGAGCGTGCCGATAGGGACATTGGCGAAGCAGCGGTTGCCAGCCAGACAAATTGTCGAACAGGTGGTTTGCGCTGACCCTGAAGCCTCAATCCATGCCAGTAGCCCACCACCTGTTGCGCCTACAGCATCGGCGCAGAGCGCCGCGGCCAGCGCGAGTGCATGGCCAACGCGACCGACAGCTCAATCGAGGGACGTGTCGAGGTGGGCGAAGCTAGACTCCGGGTCATCATCGAGGGACCCGTTGTAGTCACTGAGCAGGGTGTCGTGGACAGCACACTCGGGACCGAGGCGGAAGGACTTGAAGCCAATGATGTATGCAGGGTCGCCGCGCGCGTGGTGGTCACGGGCAGAGGCCGAGAGGCGCTCGCGGGTGAAAGTGGTCGGGCTAGTGTTGTAGTAGACGCCGAGCAGGCGAAGGTGGCCGGGTAAGTCCTGAGGTCGCGGAACTTGTTGTCGGCAAGGTCGAGGCGGACGTAGACGCGGCCACTGGTGACGTGCTCCCACAGGATGCAGCCGTCGTGGACGTAGAGCTTGTGCCGCGTGGTGAGGAAGTGTGACGGGTTGAGTCCGGACAGTTGGCTGTGCACACTCAGGGCACGCTCGACACGGAGCTCGGTGGAGAGGAAACTCCTAGCGTGTTCGACCTCGGCGCCCCTAGCGTAAAGGCCCTGCTCCAGCTTGGTCACCATAACCTGGTGCGTATTGAGGAGTTGGCGCTGCTCCGCGGCATGTGCGACGAGTGCGGTTTGGGGGCGAACACAGCACCTTGGAGAGTGGAAGGGGGGCAACGATCGAAGAAGCGGAGAAGCTCAACGATGTCATGGACGTGGCGGTGGAGGTAAGGCCACCATTGTGACAGCCTAATTTTAAGAATAAAATTGGAGCATAATATATGTATGTCATGATCAATTTTCATACATATATATCGACATCATAGTAAATATCAAAACAATGCTTTATTAATATATCGAACATTATTACAAAAATGACCCTCGGGTCCAAAAGAAAAATACAGACTCTCAGTCTAACTCTAATGTAGACTCACGGAAACTGGACGTCATCTTCACAGGAAGGTTGACCGGGGGTTGCGTCATCCTAGTACAGGTCGTCGGGGTCGAATCTACCGTCTTCTGGGTACTCCTGCTCCGCATCGTACACTCCAATGTCTGGGTGGGGTAGCAGAGGGTACAAAGAGAAAGGGTGAGTACATCGAAATGTACTCCGCAAGTGTAGGAAATATATGTTTATGAGGCTATTATCAAAGGTAGGCTAACTTTGTTTGACTCAAGCGCCTAAAGCAACACATCCTATTAATCCTATTAAACCTATGCACCTATTTACTAGGTTATAACCTCAGTCTCCAACAGAAAAGTAGCAACACTCGGAGTCGCACCGAGCAAACCACACTCGGAGTCGCACCGAGCAACCAACACTTGGAGTCCACCAAGCAACCACACTTGGAGTCACACCAAGCAACCACACCTGAAGTCCATCAGGCAAACCACACCTGAAGTCCATCAGGCAAACCACACCAAGCAGTAACCAACTAATCTCGAAGAAGTCCAAGCCCGCTCGTGACCGTGAGCACGGCTGATATATCAGTTTTAATACTCTACAGAGTTCGCACATCTTTAACCATGAGTCGTGTTGCCCTTGTGCCCGAGGTAGCTAGCCTCTTGACCCACTTCCAAGGTGAGTCGGCAGCAGGGGCGGATCTAAAGGGGGGCTGGGTGGGCTCCAAGCCCCCTAAAGCTGATACATCAATATAAAATTAGAGATAATTAGGAAAAAAATAGTGGAGAAAAGAAAAAATAAAGAAATAGAGAAAAAATAAGAGATCAGTCCCTCCTTTGATCGTGTTCTGCATCTTCCACTGATCGGCAGGGTTCACTACAAGGTCGTTACAAAGCCTCCTTCAAGCCCGTTTTACACGTTCACTAAGGTTTCACCGCTAACAGTGGATAAACGCACCACTGCAGAAGCCCCCTCTTGTGCCACAAATCCGACCCCGTGTAAACCCTCAACTTGGAGCCAGAGCCATAAAGACCTCATGGTTTGCGTTGTTTTGCCGGATTACAGGCTTCAAGAACCGGGTCCTAGGGATCCAGGCAGGATAACAAACCCAAACCAACGTCAAGTCTCATGGCAAACCGTAACGCCGAGTCACACGACAACCGTACGCCAAGTCACATGGCAACCACCACACGGTCTATCCTGCCAGATATGCCTACTCACCATACTAGAAGAGTTACCAACCCACATGTTCTTTTTTTGCGGGGTAAAAGCGAGCTTTATATTAGCCAGACAAGATATTACAATCAGTTTGGATGAGGTCAGCAACGCACGCAGGCGCTTGTCCCCACCACGTAGCAGTATGAGTATTACGTCTAGCTAAATGAGCCAATTCATGGGCCACCTTGTTGCCTTCTCGCTTTACCTTCTGGATCTTCCATTCTACCAACATCTGTAAATATTCTTTAGCTTCCGTGATACTGCTTCTAATTTCTGACCTATCAACACCATTTGTAGTCATAGCTTTTACAATCCTCGCACTATCCGACTCTACAATAATCGGCCCTAGGCACCATTGCGAAGCTAGCCGAAGACCCTCCGCACATGCCATTGCCTCGGCTGCGTCCACTGACGAGCAACGGAAGAGGACCCTCCATGAAGTCAAGATCACCTCACCAAGATGGTTCCTGATCATCGCGCCTACTCCAGCCTCTCCAGTATGCTCGACAAACGAACCGTCAACATTTAGTTTTGTCCATCCCTCTGGTGGTGGCTCCGAGCGTGGTTGCGTTACTGGGCCTGCATCCCGGGCCGCCTGACACGGCTCCCAGACCTTCGCTTTCCCTTTGTTGTCCGCCTGCTGAGCTTTGTGGTCGACCTGTAACAAGGATTCTCGATAATTAAGCAGGAAAAAACAGAGTCGGCTAATTTTGTGCTTCCAGAATTATGTGTATAAATTATTATGGACTGTCCAAGCTTCCCAGAAGATTAAGATCAACAACTCTCCTTCTTCAGTCGCAAAAAAAAAAAAAAAAAAAAAAAAAAAACTCTCCTTCTTCTCTAGTGCAACGATTCAGTAAGAGGAGAAGCCAGTCCGGCCCTGATCTCTCCATGAGTTGGTCATCAGGAAGCGGCCAATGATCCCTCATGGTCGATCTCAAATTCCTGGCCTGCGGACATTCTACCACAGCATGAAAACTGTCCTCCACTTCACTGCCACAAAGAACACAACTAGCATCCAATTCCAATTCAGCGACCAGAGCCCCTTCCATAGAGCGCGATCACCTGCTGGAGCACTACTCGAGGCTGTGGACTGCGAGGCGTTCAGGATGTCCAATCCGAGTCTGTAGGCACTTCTGACTGAGAAAATACCAGTCTTTTCCATTTGCCATGCCAGCACATCCTCTGTTCTTCTTTCAGAAATTTTAATTTTGGCGATTGCTTCCGCATCCGCAGCATTAAAGATCGCTCTAATCCTGTGGTAGTCCCAATCGTTGCCCTTAGAGTTCAGCAAATCGGCAACCCAGTGTAATCTGCATCGCCCTCGTCTTGTAGTAGTCCTGCAAGAGAATTGCCTTGGAATCCATGGGTCGCGCCAAATCCGAACACTAGCACCATCTCCAATTCTCCAGACTAGCCCTTTTTTGAGGAGATCAAGGCCATGCAGGATAGCCTGCCAGGTTTGAGACGAGTTTGTCGATCGAGGGGATGGCATCCACCACCGCGCTTTTAAGAGTCTAGCACATAGGCTATCAGGATTTTCAAGGACCGCCAAGCCTCGCTAGCAAGTAAATGTCAGAAACTGAACGCCGATGGACGCCGGCGGGGAGCGCAGCAAGCCAACGGCGAACTGGTGAGCTGAGTGGCGAACACACGCGAACGCAACTGGACACAAGTGATTTTTGGTGCTGCCTGAAAAGCGCAGCTTTTCTGTTCTAGTTGTTCTCCTTTTATTGCAAGAAAAATACAAAGGAACACGCCTCCACGGCGCGCACGACGCGAGGATTGAGCGCGTCCATCCCCACGCTCCGCGTTCGCCGGCCGTGGCCGCTAGTTCATGCTGCATGGCTGAGCGATTCTCACGCCACGGATACTAAGTGCGTGGCTGCCCACAAACCGGAGCTCACGCATGCATAACAGAAATAAAATGCAACTAATTTAGCTAAACACGCGCACAGGCTTATCTAACAACTCTCCTCCTAAGCCTTGCGCGGGTGCTGTACATCATAGACCCCGATCCGTGAGCGTAACTCACAGAAACGCTCACGAGCTAAGGCCTTGGTCTGAATGTGCGCCAGTTGCTCTGCAGTCCCGATCGACTCGATCTTCACCTTGCCTTCCTCGACGCATTCACGGATGAAATGATACCTCACATCGATGTGCTTGCTACGGTCGTGGAACACAGGGTTCTTGCTGAGTGCAATGGCGGATTCATTGTCTATCTTCAAGCTGCTGGCGCCGACCTCTCTGCCTCTGAGTTCTGAGATCAGCCGCGCCAACCAAATCCCCTGGCAAGCAGCTGTGGTTGCGGCGATGTACTCTGCTTCACACGATGAAAGTGCCACGACCTTCTGCTTTTGGGATTGCCAGGTGACAACATTGTTGCCGAGGAAGTACAGGACCCCAGTGGTGCTCTTCCGAGTGTCAATGTCACCTGCCTGATCGCTGTCGCTGTAGCCGATCAGGTGGGCCTCCTCCTTCTTCCTCTGGTAGTGACAGCCATAGCTGAGAGTTCCCGAGATGTACCTGAGAATCCTCTTGACTGCCCCCATGTTAGATTTATTGTGGGCCAAGCCCATTAATATATTTAATAAATCAATAACTCTATGAGAATCCTCTTGACTGCCCCCATGTTAGATTTATTGTGGGCCAAGCCCATTAATATATTTAATAAATCAATAACTCTATGGTGTGTAATGGTGAAATATTAATTGTACCGGATTGGAAGTTAAAGGGATGTTGACTCAACTTATATGGTGGGAATTATACCACTTAATTTGAGAAGTTGTGAAACGGGCCGAGATGAGGCGAGGCAGGCAGGCAGGCGAGCGGGCGTGGCGTGGCGTGTTTATTTTTGGCACCCACTCACCATGATGAAGGGAGTTACAACTCTTCATCACTCACCATGATGAAGGGAGTTACAACTCTTCATCACTCACCATGATGGAGGGAGTTACACCTATTCATTTACCTGTCTCCTCATCTCCTGCGCTCTCCCTGCGCCCGTACGGGAATAAAAGGAGCAGCGCCTCCTCCTGTGCGCAAGGCTGAATTCACTTCCTTCTTTCTCTCCATCCCGAACACATTCCAGAGCTCAGTTCCGCTGCAGGAAAGGCTTTTCCATCTCGTTCATCCGCGCGCACGGAGGAGCGTGAGGGCAGGTGCCTCCGGAGCCAGTGTCGATCGAGACCTTGCACGAGGGATCGGCAATTAGGTTTTTGGGGAGCGACTACGCGACTGTCCGAACGATCTTCGCCGTCATTCTTCTTCTTCAGGAGGATCGCCGTCGTCGTCTTCTTCCCGGCGAAGTTGCTGCTACTGTTCATCTTCTTCCCGGTGATTGGACGTTCGTCTTCTTCCCAGTGATTGGCTGTTCGTCTACTTCCCGGTGATTGGTCTTCGTCTTCATCTTCTGCAATATGACCAAGGAAGTTGGTCAAGGATCTGGATCTGCGCTAAGGATGGGCGGGTATGAACTGTTCATCTTCTCTCTGTTTTTCGTAACTCAGTATTTTGTTCCGTCATGCTATTTCAGTAGCATTGTTGAATATGTTGCAGTAGTTGTCTTCTATTGTTTCGTAAGTTATGCAGTGTTGCTGTCAGCTATATTTTCTGGGCTGCTGTTTGTTACATATTTCCTGAATATTGCAGTAGCTCTGATTCGTAGTTTTAGTAGTTGCTGCTTATATGTTTCAGTAAGTCTGTTATGTTGTTTCACATGCTTTCCTGCAGTAGATGATTTATTATGTTTTATCATCATATATATGATTCACATGCTTCTTTCACATATGTGCCGTACTGCTATGGTCATATGTGATATTATGAAATCACTTTTATATTATCTCTGTTATGTCATCATCATAATGTTAATTTACGGAGTTAAAATGACATGGAAATTGCCTTTATTTCTAACACCCCATGTGCTCAGTGGTTGGACTCTCCATGAATCTACTGACATAGCCCACTGAGTATGCCAAATCTGGTCTAGAATTCACAAGATAGCGCAGCGATCCTACTATGCTTCTATACTGAGTAGGGTCAACAGCAGGTGCTGTGCTCATCTTGCTCAGCTTCAGTCTGGGCTCCATGGGAGTACAAGTTGATTTGCACCCCAGCAAACCTGCACTCTCCAGAATTTTGGCGGCATAGGCGTTCTGACATAACGTGATGCCAGTATCTGATTGGTTTACCTCCAGACCGAGATAGTAGTGTAGGAGTCCCAGGTCACTCATCTTGAAGGTGGAGTGCATCTCCGACTTGAAAGTGTTGATGTCGACCTGGTTGCTGCCGGCGATGATGAGATCGTCGACGTACACCCCCACCATGAGTCGGCGGTCTCCAGCTCCACGCACGTACACGGCGTGCTCAGAAGTGCTCCGCTCAAACCCGAGTTTGATCAGAGACTCATCAAGCTTGGCATACCAAGCCCGAGGAGCCTGCCGCAGTCCATAGAGTGCCTTGACGAGGTGAAGCACCTTGTGTTCATGGCCACGGAGTATAAAGCCGGGGGGCTGCTCGACGTAGACTTCTTCTTGCAGCACGCCATTTAGGAACGCGGACTTGACGTCCATATGGTGGACTGCCCAGCCTTCGCAAGCAGCGTGCGCGAGCAGAAGGCGCACGGATTCAAGGCGTGCCACTGGAGCGAAGACCTCGTCGAAGTCAATTCCTTGGCGCTGGACATAGCCCTTTGCGACCAGCCAGGCTTTGTGCTTGGTGACGATCCCGGCTGCGTCCTTCTTCGCCTTGTACACCCATTTGAGACCGATCGGCCATGTGCGGGGTGGCGGATCCACCAGCTTCCATGTGTCGCTCGCCTCGATGGAAGTCATCTCGTCCAGCATAGCATGGCGCCAGCACTCGTGCTTCATTGCCTCTGCAAGCGAGGTTGGCTCAGCATCACTCGCCAGCAGGAGGTGCTCCTCCAGATCCCGATCGACGAAACCAGGTGGAGTGGTTGACCCGAGGATGTTGTCGATGCGCCGGAACCGCAAGGGAGCCTCGTCGTCGTGCTCGGCGTCCAGCTGCTCGCTGAAGCCATGTTCAGGCGGAGTGGCGAACTCAATGCTGCTTGGCGCGCCACCAGTGGTTGCTGAAGTCGGGGTGTGCGGTGACGCAGCCGTCGGTGTGGACGAGCCTGGGGGCGCCGGTGAAGCAGACCTTGACGCTGTGACGACGGACGGAGCGCGGGCCACGGTCGTGCTTGAGGTCGTGATCACCGTGGGCACCTCCATCGCAGGCTCGTCAATGGTGAAGTCAGCATCGCCTCCATCGTGATCAGCCGGCCATGCCCACTGTGAGCTCTCGTCGAACACGACGTCACGACTCACATGGACACGCCGGGTGGAGGGGTCGTAGATGCGGTAGGCCTTGCTCCCGGGCTCATAGCCGACGAAGATCATCCGCCTGCTGCGATCATCGAGCTTCTTCGCATTGGGCATGGTCACCTTGACGTGCGCGATGCAGCCGAACGTACGGAGGTGTTGAACGGCCGGCGCGCGCCCCGTCCAGAGCTCGTAGGGCGTCTTCCCGCCGATGCTCTTTGAGGATGAGCGATTCAGCAGGTAGACGGCCGTGGTGACCGCCTCGCCCCAGAACACGCCAGGGAGGCACTTTGCCTTCAGCATGCACCGAGCCGTCCCAACGACGGACTGGTTGCGACGCTCAACGACACCGTTTTGTTGCGGCGTGTTTGGTGTCGTGAGCTCGCGACGCAGTCCAAGTTGGGCGCAGTAGTCGGTGAAGTCCGCCGCCGTGAACTCGCCGCCCCGATCGGTACGGAGCGCGAGCACCTTCTTCCCGGTCTTCCTCTCAGCCGTAGCCTGGATACGTTTGATTGCTGCAGCTGCTCCATCTTTGGACGGCAACAGAGCAATCCACATGTACCGAGAGTAGTCATCAACGAGGAGCAGAAAATAGCGATTACCGCTTGGTGTCGGCGGCGGTATTGGTCCACACAGATCCCCGTGGAGGAGTTGGAGCACCGCCGTGGACCGCCCCTGGGCCGCCTGAGGGAAAGGTGAGCGCTTCTGCTTCCCTGCTAGGCAGGCGTCGCAGAGCTGCACCACCTGAGTGAGGAGGGGAAGCCCACGAACGAGCTCCTCGCGCGCCATCTTGCGTAGGGCGGTGAAGTTCACGTGCCCGAATCGGGCATGCCAGATCCAGGCGTCGTCGCTTCCCCGCGCCGCCAGGCACACCGGCCGTGCGATGGTGACGTCGAGCACGTACAGGCGTCCTGGGTCGCGCGGGATCCTCGCAAGAAGCCGCATCTCTTCATCTCGGACGGTCATCACGCCGTGCTTCACCAACACCTCGTAGCCGCCTTCGTCGAGTTGCCCGACGGAGATGATGTTTGCCGTCAGTCGCGGCAAGTAGTAGACGTGCGGCAACGACCGGTGCTCCCCGTTCTTGCAGGAGAGGAGCACGGTGTCGTTGCCTTCGATGCGGGCGGTGGAGCCGTCCCCGAATTTCACGGAGCCGGTGACGCTGGAGTCGAGCGTGGCGAAGGCAGAGCGGGCGCCGGTCATGTGATTTGACGCGCCCGTGTCGAGGATCCATCGGCTCGGATCCTTGTCGCCTGGTGACCCGAGCGCGACGAAGACTTTGTGCTCGGTGAGGTGGAGCTCTCCTTGCGGCGGCGGCGGCGGAGGCGAGTGGATTGACGGCGCCGAAGGGGAAAATGGTTCCACCTCCTGGGCCTGCGTGACGGCCAACATGAGTGTGGCCTCTTCCTCCTGGGCCACATGGGCCTGCTGGGCTGGCTCCTCCTTCTTCTTGCTACGGCAATCACGGGCCCAGTGACCCTTCTTGCCGCAGCGTGGGCACGGATCATCCGGTGGCGGACGTGCAGAGCTGGAGCTGCCCTTGAAGTCGCCGTTGCCACCGGAACCGCGTCCGCGGCCTCTGCCGCGGCCCTTGCCACGACCGCCGGAGGTGGAGCCGCCTCGGCTGGACTCCGAGGCCTTCTTCTTGTATTTCTCCACCCACTGCTCATCGGTGAGCAGCAGTTTGCCGCTCGCGGTGTGCACCGGAGCGGGCTCGTCGTCGTCAGCCGCTTTGAGTCGGCCGGTTACTTCCTCGATTGAGAGCTGCGAGATGTCCAGCATAGTCTCGATGGAAACGACAAGTTGTTTGTACCTTTGACGGGCAATGCGCAGATACTTGCTAACAACCTTCACCTCATCCTCCGGATCACCGAGCGTGGCCAGGCGTTGTACAATGCTGGTCAGGCGCAGGGCGAAATCTTCTATGGGCTCGCCCTCGCGGAGCGCGATGGACTCGTCCTCCGCGCGGAGGTTCTGCGCCGTTGCAATCCGCACGCGATCGTCGCCGATGCGAAGGGTCTTGACGGCCTCCCACGCTTCCTTGGCGGTGCTCTTCGTCGCAAGCACGGGCACCATCTCCCCCGGAACTGCGCTGCAGATTGCGTCGAGGGCGCTCCGGTCGTCGTCGTACTCAGCATCGTCGAACTCGACGGTGTCCCAGAGATGGCGCGCCTGCAGCTTCAACTTCATGCGAAGCGACCACTCGTGATAGTTTGTCCGCGTCAGCTGCGGCCAGTTGCCGGAGCCGCCACCCTCCCGGATAATGCGCTCGACGACGACTTCCCGCGGATGGCGTGCATCCCGGGTGCGCGAGCGACGTGGGTCGCGCGTGCGTGATCGGCGTGGTGGAGAGCGGCGTGGTGGAGAACGGCGCGGGGACGGCGTCTTGTTGCCGGAACCGCCAGCACCGCTGTTCTTCTTCCCAGGCGGGGAACGGCCACGGGTTCTCGACGGGGACACCATGATCGACGGCGAGAACTCCTCCTAGCTCCGATACCACTTGTCAGAAACTGAACGCCGATGGACGCCGGCGGGGAGCGCAGCAAGCCAACGGCGAACTGGTGAGCTGAGTGGCGAACACACGCGAACGCAACTGGACACAAGTGATTTTTGGTGCTGCCTGAAAAGCGCAGCTTTTCTGTTCTAGTTGTTCTCCTTTTATTGCAAGAAAAATACAAAGGAACACGCCTCCACGGCGCGCACGACGCGAGGATTGAGCGCGTCCATCCCCACGCTCCGCGTTCGCCGGCCGTGGCCGCTAGTTCATGCTGCATGGCTGAGCGATTCTCACGCCACGGATACTAAGTGCGTGGCTGCCCACAAACCGGAGCTCACGCATGCATAACAGAAATAAAATGCAACTAATTTAGCTAAACACGCGCACAGGCTTATCTAACAGTAAAGCCTGATTAAAAATCCTCAGATCCTTAAAGCCCAATCCACCTTGATTCTTCCGATTAGTAAGTTCCGTCCACGCTATCCACGCTGTTCTCTGTCGTCCCTTCTCCGCGCCCCACCAGAAGTCCCTAATGATGGACGTCAGGTTGTCACATACGAGCAAGGGTAGCTTAAAGACGCTCATAATATAAGTTGGCAGCGCTTGAGCCACAGACTTGATCAGCATGTCTTTCGCCGCGGCCGACATATATTTCTCTGTGAAGTCCGTTCATGCGCTTGGTCAGCCTCTCCTTTAGAGGTTGGAAGCGCTCACCTTTCATCCTTCCTGTAGGTGTAGGTAGGCCCAAATACTTAGCTTCAAATGTCGTTGATTGGACGCCAAGCAGGTTCTTCACTAGTACCTGTTGAGCAGTTAGCTCCTCACCTTTGAACATTATCGAACATTTGGAAGGATTGATCAGCTGTCCAGTGCCCCTTTCGTATGTCTCAAGGATCTCCTTAACCTGATGTGACTGTTCCATATCCGCTTTAAAAAAGAGGAGTGTATCATCTGCAAATAATAAATGTGAAATATCAGGCGCTCCTCTACAGATCTTCAGTTCTCTCAGCATATTTAGTTGAACCCGTCTATTAATCGATTTCGACAAACCATCAGCAACAAAGAGAAATAAGTAGGGCGATAATGGATCACCTTGGCGTATACCGCGAGATGGCTTAAACGGCGCTGACAAAACACCGTTGAAGCGAACCTGGTGTTAGATTTATTTTGGGCCAGGCCCATTAATATATTTAATAAATCAATAACTCTATGGTGTAATTGTGGGAATTATTGTTTGTACCGGATTGAAATTTAAAGGGACGTTGACTCAACTTATATGGTGGGATTTATTCCATCTAATTTGAGAAGTTGTGAAACGGATCAAGGCGTGCCACACGCGCGCGCGCGCCGCCGCCGCCGCCGCCGGCCGGCCGTGGCGAGGCAGGCGTGGCGTGTTAATTTTGTTTTAATACGCAATAATCACGCCGCACTAACCATGCCTTAATCACGGGAGTTACAACTCTTTATCTCACCATGATGAAGTAAGTTTTAACTCATTTAATTGCCTGTCTCCTCATCTCCTGCGCTCTCCCTGCGCCCGTACGGGAATAAAAGGAGCAACGCCTCCTCCTGTGCGCAAGGCTGAATGCCATTCCTTCTTCCTCTCCAACCCGAACACATTCCAGAGCTCAGTTCCGCTGCAGGAAAGGCTTTCCCATCTCGTTCATCCGCGCGCACGGAGGAGCGAGAGGGCAGGTGCCTCCGGAGCCGTTGTCGATCGAGACCTTGCACGAGGGATCGGCAATTAGGTTTTTGGGGAGCGACTACGCGACTGCCCGAACGATCTTCGCCGTCGTTGTTCTTCTTCTTCAGGAGGATCACTGTCTTCAGCTTCGTCTTCTTCCCGGTGATTGGTCATCATCTTCGTCTTCTTCCCGGTGATTGGTCTTCGTCTTCATCTACTGCGACATGACCTGCGCTAAGGATGGGCGGGTATGAACTGTTCATCTTCTCTTTGTTTTTCGTAACTCAGTATTTTGTTCCGTCATGTTGTTTCAGTAGTACTGTTGAATATGTTGCAGTAGTTGTCTTCTATTGTTTCGTAAGTTATGCAGTGTTGCTGTCAGCTATATATTCTGGTCTACTGTCTGTTACATATTTCCTGAATGTTGCAGTAGCTCTGATTCGTTGTTTCAGTAGTTGTTGCATATATGTTTCAGTAAGCCTGTTATATTGTTTCACATGCTTTTCTGCAGTAGATGATATATTATGTTTTATCATCATATATATGATTCACATGTTTGTTTCACATATGTTCCGTACTGCTATGGTCATATGTGATATTATGAAATCACTTTTATATTATTTCTATTATGTCGTCATCATAATGTTAATTTACGGAATTAAAATGACATGGAAATTGCCTTTATTTCTAACAATCCAAAAACCTAATTATAGGCATTTTTGTGTCAGTGGTTTTGCTGCCGTGTTAAAACCTGATGCTTTTGATGGGAAAAACTTCTTGATATGGAGAGCTAAGATGGAATTGTGGCTAATTGCTATGTCATGCTTTCATGTGATTGAGGGCAAGCCTGATAACTTGTCTCCTGAGGATGAGGCTAAGTTTAAGGCTGATGACAACCTCTTTCGAGGAGCAGTGATTAGCGCACTTGATGCAAAATTCCAGAAAAGCTACATCATACTTCCCACGGGTAAAGAGCTGTGGGATGCACTTGTGGGAAAGTTTGGAGTTACCGATGCTGGTAGCGAGCTGTATCTTATGGAGCAACTGTATGACTACAAGATGGTTGAGAACCGATCTGTAGTGGAACAGGCTCATGAGATTCAGGCACTAGCAAAGGAACTTGAGCTTTTTCCTTGTCCTCTTCCTGACAAGTTTGTGGCTGGTGGTATTATCGCTAAGCTGCCACCGTCATGGAAGGACTTTGCTACCTCTCTCAAACATAAGAGACAAGAGTTCAATGTGGAAGAGCTCATTGGCACTCTTGATGTTGAGGAGAGGGCGAGAGCAAAGGACAATGGAAAAGATGTTGAGACCTCTACTGCCAATGTGGTGCAGAAGAGAAACTCCAAATTCCGCAAGTACAAAAAGAAGAAAAACCAGAACAAGCAACAGAACATTCCTAAGACCAATCAGACAACACAATTTAAGAAAAAGGACAACAACAACAAGAAGGGAGGATGCTTTGTCTGTGGTAGTGATGCGCATTGGGCAAGTGAGTGTCCTGATCGCAAATACCACCGGGACAATAAATCAGCAAATGTTGTTACTACTGACAATGGTGAAGGAACATCTGGGTATGGTAATTCTTTACCATTCGTTCTTTCCGTTTGTAATTCACCTGAGTGGTGGATGGACAGTGGTGCAAATATACATGTGTGTGCTGATGTATCTCTATTTTCCTCCTACCAGGTCGGGAGGTCTGGCGCCTTGTTGATGGGAAATGGGTCACGTGCTCATGTTCTTGGTGTTGGTACAGTCATTCTGAAGTTTACTTCAGGAAAGACAGTGCCATTGAAGAGCGTGCAGCATGTGCCCTCTATCAAGAAAAATCTTGTTAGTGCTTCCATGTTGTGCCGAGATGGCTACAAAGTTGTTCTTGAGTCGAATAAATGTGTTCTGTCTAAACATGGTTTGTTTATTGGTAAAGGGTATGATTGCGGAGGTTTGTTCCGCTTATCGTTGCATGATGTGTGTAATAAACTGGTGAATTCTGTTAATATTTCTGATGAGTCAGATTTATGGCATTCACGTTTCTGTCATGCAAGTTTTGGCTGTTTAATGCGGTTAGCAAATCTGAATTTAATTCCTAAATTTAATTTAGTCAAAAAGTCTAAGTGCCATGTGTGTGTTGAATCGAAACAACCTCGCAAGCCACACAAGGCTGCTGAGGCGAGGAACTTGGCACCTCTAGAACTTGTGCATTCCGATCTATGCGAGATGAACGGAATTTTGACTAAAGGCGGTAAAAAATACTTTCTCACCTTTATAGATGACTCCACTAGGTTCTGCTATGTGTATCTCTTAAAATCAAAAGATGAAGCGTTTAATTATTTTAAGGCCTATAAAGCTGAAGTAGAGAACCAACTTGAGAGGAAAATAAAACGTTTAAGGTCCGATCGAGGTGGAGAGTATTTCTCTAATGTGTTCGATGAGTTCTGTGTGGAACATGGGATTGTTCATGAGAGGACACCACCATACTCACCACAATCCAATGGGATTGCTGAAAGGAAAAACCGCACTCTAACAGAGCTTGTGAATGCAATGTTGAGTACAGCGGGATTATCCAAGGAATGGTGGGGTGAGGCGATTTTGACAGCTTGTCATGTCCTGAACAGGGTTCCAATAAAGAACAAAGAGATCACACCATTCGAGGAATGGGAAAAGAGAAGATTAAATCTCTCATATTTACGCACTTGGGGTTTTTTGGCTAAGGTGAATGTGCCAATCAACAAGAAGCGTAAACTTGGACCTAAAACAGTTGATTGTATTTTCCTAGGTTATGCTTTTCACAGCGTTGGGTATAGGTTCTTAATTATTAAATCTGATATTCCTGATGTGTATGTTGATACAATCATGGAATCGAGAGACGCAACATTTTTTTGAGAATGAATTTCCAATGAAGAATACACCTAGTGAAACAAGTGAAACAAGTCATGAGACTATAATTCCCTATGAACCAGAACAAATAGATCATGCTGAGGATACTCATGTGCACATACCTGAGGAGGATGACACTATAGTTACTCGAAAGAGTAAGAGACAAAGGGCTGCAAAATCCTTTGGTGATGACTATATAGTGTACCTTGTGGAAGACACACCAACCACCATTAGACAGGCTTATTCCTCTCCTGATGCTGACTTGTGGAAGGAAGCTGTCAGGAGTGAGATGGAATCTATTATGTCTAATGGAACTTGGGAGGTCGTTGACCGTCCTTATGGTTGTCAACCTATAGGTTGCAAATGGATATTCAAGAAAAAGCTTAGGCCTGATGGTACCGTTGAGAGGTACAAGGCAAGGCTTGTGGCTAAAGGATACACCCAAAAGGAGGGTGAAGATTTCTTTGACACCTATTCACCAGTTGCTCGTTTGACTACAATTCGCACTTTGATTGCCGTGGCAGCCTCATATGGTCTTATCATTCATCAGATGGATGTAAAGACTGCTTTCCTAAATGGAGAGTTGGATGAGGAGATCTATATGGATCAGCCAGAGGGCTTCATTGCGGATGGTCAAGAGAACAAGGTGTGCAGGTTGTTAAAGTCATTATATGGCCTGAAACAAGCACCTAAGCAATGGCATGAAAAATTTGATAATACTCTACTAGCTGCTGGCTTTGTTGTGAACGAAGCTGACACATGTGTGTATTATAGGTATGGTGGGGGTGAGGTTTTTATGTTGTGCCTTTATGTTGATGACATATTGATCTTTGGATCAAACCTCAATGTGATTGAGGAAGTTAAGAAACTCTTGTCAAGTAACTTTGACATGAAAGATTTGGGAGAAGCTGATGTTATTCTGAACATCAAGTTAATTAGAGAAGGTGATGGTGGGGTGACTTTGTTGCAGTCCCATTATGTGGAAAAGGTGTTAAGTCGCTTTGGTTATAGTGACTGTAACCCTGCTCCTACACCTTATGATCCTAGCGTGCTATTGCGGAAAAACCGAAGAATAGCAAGAGATCAATTGACATACTCCCAGATCATTGGCTCGCTAATGTACCTTGCGAGTGCAACAAGGCCTGACATCTCATATGTTGTGAGCAAGCTGAGCAGGTTTGTGTCCAAACCTGGAGATGATCACTGGCGTGCTCTTGAGAGAGTGTTGCGGTACCTGAAAGGTACTATGACTTACGGTATTCACTATACCGGTCACCCAAAAGTGCTAGAAGGCTATTGTGATGCCAACTGGATTTCTGATGCTGATGAGCTTAGAGCCACAAGCGGATATGTGTTCCTGCTTGGAGGTGGCGCTGTTTCCTGGAAGTCTTGCAAGCAGACTCTCATTACGAAGTCTACCATGGAAGCAGAACTCACAGCGTTAGACACTGCTGGGGCTGAGGCCGAGTGGCTTCGTGAACTCCTGTTGGATTTACCGGTGGTTGAAAAACCGATTCCGGCTATTTCCATGAACTGTGACAATCAAACTGTGATTGCGAAGGTCAACAGTTCCAGGAGTAACATGAAGTCTACAAGGCATGTAAAGAGAAGATTGAAATCTGTCAGAAAACTGAAAACCTCCGGAGTTATAACGTTGGATTATGTCCACACGTCGAATAATCTGGCAGATCAATTCACTAAGGGATTGTCACGAAATGTGATAGAAAATGCATCGAGGGAGATGGGTATGAGACCCATATGAAAATCTACTATAGTGGTAACCTGCTCTATGTGATCGGAGATCCCGTGAAGTAGAGTGGTGAAACAAGCTATGAGTAGATTGAGAGGAAAGTTCCCTTTCGAACCCATCTCTGATGCATAACTTTCCTTCTGTAAGGCAGGTTGGTATTTACCTTAATGTATTCCGAGAGTCTTTTAAAGATGAGATGTTGTCCTACAGAACATCTTATGAGGAATACACCTATATGAGTCAGACTGCTAGTCACAGTCTATGGGATTTGGGCGGTCCCTAAATACTCATGAAAGGCACTGAAGTGTGACTTATATGCTTCAAACAGCGGGGATGTCTGTTGCAGCCTAGTACCAGCAAAGGACTTGAGTGAATCTCACCTCACGCAAAACTGTCAATTCAAGGCATAGTCCATTGTTCAGTTGTGACTGAGTAAAACTCTTGCTCTAGGTGGATGTTCAACTTAACAGTCTCCATCGAAACACTGGTATATCAAAGAATTGAGATTCTGGAATTTCACAGTTATTAACCCTAGAGTTTGGTGGGGATTGTTAGATTTATTTTGGGCCAGGCCCATTAATATATTTAATAAATCAATAACTCTATGGTGTAATTGTGGGAATTATTGTTTGTACCGGATTGGAATTTAAAGGGACGTTGACTCAACTTATATGGTGGGATTTATTTCATCTAATTTGAGAAGTTGTGAAACGGATCAAGGCGTGCCACACGCGCGCGCGCGCCGCCGCCGCCGCCGGCCGGCCGGGCCGGGCACGGGCACGGGCTCGGGCCGGGCCGGGCCGGGGCGTGGCGTGGCGTGGCGTGGCGAGGCAGGCAGGCAGGCAGGCAGGCAGGTGGGCGTGGTGTGTTAATTTTGTTTTAATACGCAATAATCACGCCGCACTAACCATGCATTAATCACGGGAGTTACAACTCTTTATCTCACCATGATGAAGGAAGTTTTAACTCATTTAATTGCCTGTCTCCTCATCTCCTGCGCTCTCCCTGCGCCCGTACGGGAATAAAAGGAGCAACGCCTCCTCCTGTGCGCAAGGCTGAATGCCCTTCCTTCTTCCTCTCCAACCCGAACACATTCCAGAGCTCAGTTCCGCTGCAGGAAAGGCTTTCCCATCTCGTTCATCCGCGCGCACGGAGGAGCGAGAGGGCAGGTGCCTCCGGAGCCGTTGTCGATCGAGACCTTGCACGAGGGATCGGCAATTAGGTTTTTGGGGAGCGACTACGCGACTGCCCGAACGATCTTCGCCGTCGCTGTTCTTCTTCTTCAGGAGGATCACTGTCTTCAGCTTCGTCTTCTTCCCGGTGATTGGTCATCATCTTCGTCTTCTTCCCGGTGATTGGTCTTCATCTTCGTCTTCTTCCCGGTGATTGGTCTTCGTCTTCATCTACTGCGACATGACCAAGGAAGTTGGACAAGGATCTGGATCTGCGCTAAGGATGGGCGGGTATGAACTGTTCATCTTCTCTTTGTTTTTCGTAACTCAGTATTTTGTTCCGTCATGTTGTTTCAGTAGTACTGTTGAATATGTTGCAGTAGTTGTCTTCTATTGTTTCGTAAGTTATGCAGTGTTGCTGTCAGCTATATATTCTGGTCTACTGTCTGTTACATATTTCCTGAATGTTGCAGTAGCTCTGATTCGTTGTTTCAGTAGTTGTTGCATATATGTTTCAGTAAGCCTGTTATATTGTTTCACATGCTTTTCTGCAGTAGATGATATATTATATTTTATCATCATATATATGATTCACATGTTTGTTTCACATATGTTCCGTACTGCTATGGTCATATGTGATATTATGAAATCACTTTTATATTATTTCTATTATGTCGTCATCATAATGTTAATTTACGGAATTAAAATGATATGGAAATTGCCTTTATTTCTAACACCTGGTAGCGCACCGATGACACACTGGCCATGATTCGGTGAACCCATGAACTCTGAAAGCCCAGCTTCAAAAGAACCTTATTAAGGAAACTCCAATCCACACGGTCATATGCTTTGGATAAATCCAATTTATACGCACAAAACTCACTTCTAGCATCATTGCTTGAATTTATCGCATGCAAGCACTCAAAAGAAATAAGGGCGTTATCTGTGATCATGCGCCCCGGGATGGATGCACTTTGGCTTGGCGAAATAATATCCTGCAAAAGGGGTCTCAACCTGTTAACCAAACATTTAGAAACGATCTTATACAGAACATTGCAAAGACTTATTGGCCTAAAGTCTTTCATCGTCTCGGGGTTAGATACTTTAGGAATTAAGACTATGCAGGTGTCATTGACCCCTTCAGGCATTTGGCCAGCTGGTATAATATCCTCCTTCATAAGTAGCCAGTTCCTTTGGAAGAAACGGCCTGGATAGCCATCTGGGCCTGGTGCCTTTAAGGGCCCTATCTGGAAGAGAGCATTGCCAATTTCTTCCTCTGAAAATGGCTTGCACAAATCCTCATTCATTTCCTGTGTGACACATTCATCAAACAGCTCCACTATAGGCTCTGGCTCAACATTTTCGACTTTGCAAAATAATTCAGTAAAATACTCGGTGGCTAGGCCTTGCATCTCGTGCTTATCAGAGCTCCAACTCCCATCTGCTCTCTTTAGTTTCTTAATATTGTTTTTCCTTGCTCGCCAGATTGCCTTTCTGTGGAAAATTTTTGTGTTTCTATCACCTTCCTTGAGCCATGTAATTCGTGATCTTTGCAACCACATCATTTCCTCTCTATACAAAAGTTCATCTAATTCTCTTTTAACCTGCGGGATCTGCTCTCTGTTCTGTATTGGGTTATCTTCTTCCAGCGTCCCTAGCTGAGATCGTAGAGTTTCAATTTTCCGGCGCACATGGCCAAAAGTTTCATTGCTCCATCTTTGTAGCGCCTGCGTGACCTGCTTGAGCCCCCCAGCCATGCTTCCAAAGGTCACTCCCTGGATTGCGATTGAGCCAAGCCTTCTCGACTTCAGCCGACAAACTTCCTTCTCTTTCCCACATAATTTCATATCTGAAGCACTTTTCCCTCCTCCCGTTGCCTTGACCTGCAGCCAAACACAGTAACAAAGCTTTATGATCAGAATGTGATGAATCAAAATGGGTTATTGAGGCATCAGGAAATAGGCTGCTCCACTCTGCATTGGCCACACCACGATCAAGTCGCACACGCACATTCCGTTGTCCACCTTGGTTATTATTGGAAGTCCAGGGCAGACCATAGAATCCGATACCATGAAGCTCACAAAAATTTAGGACATCCCTAAAATTTACCATTTGACTCTCAGGCCTGGTGAAAGTGCATGTTGCACTTAAGTGTGATTTTAGATGATTTGATGACAATATTGATTAAAAGATCTATTATGGTTGCTAAGTGTGACACAGGGAAATGATTATCTCACTGTGTACTTAAAAAGAAATGCAAAGCCAAAATGATGGATTGTTGTGTGAAGAATCACGTCACAAGCACAAGACAACAATGTGATTGATATTGATGAAAAAGGCTATCATATGCACAGTGTACTTGGAATGAAATGTCAATCCCAAATGATAAATTGTTGTATGAAAATCACGTCCCAAGTACATGACAACAATGAGAATGATATTGATGTAGAGGGCTATCGTATTGTGGGATAATCATGGTTCATATATGATTGCTAAGAAAAGATTCAAAACGAAGTATGGTTGAATGGCTTGAGATGGTGAAGATAGCAAGAAAAGAGTCTTTGAGGTACTAAGCAAGGGTGAAGGGCAAGCGACGGCTTGGCGGCCGAAGAACCTAGCTAGAGTGAAGAAGAAAGTCACTACTACAAAGAAGCTTTTTAGGGGCGGCTCCGTATGATTTGTAGTGCCGGTTGCGCCAGCCGCCTCTACGCAACCGCTTCTACAAATCACTGATTTGTAGGGGCGGTTTTTTCAGCCGCCCCTACAAATGGATTTGTAGGTGCGGTTCTATATAGAACCGCCTCTACAAATAATTTTCGAAATATTGATTCCAGATTTTTAAAAACTTGAAAAAAGTAGCAAAAAAAACTCAAAAAAATAGCAAAATATTTTTTTAATCAGGGAAGAAACCTCACCACCCAACCCACCATTTTCAATCATTTTTTATGAGTCGCAACTATTTTTTACGCAAATATCACACATCCGCAGACTGCGGGATTCGAACTCATGAGACCTCAGCCTCGCGCGTACCCTCCTCTACCACTGCACCTCATAGTCACTGGTATCTAGATTGGATTTTGGTTCTACTCATATTATACTAAATCGAGTTTAAATTAAGCGTTTGAGATCCTAAATAAATTCGAATCAAAAAGTGGTCAACTACAAAGTTACGTAACTTTTCAAGATCTATAATTTTTATTTAGATTGTTTCTTCATCCGAGGTCATTTAAAAAAATTAAATTTTAAATTTGACAAATTCAAACGTAGATTTCTATGATAAGATAAAATCTAATAAAAAAGTGATCAATTACAAAGTTGCATAACTTTTTGAGATCTATAACTTTCATTTTGGTTGTTCCTCCATCCGAGATTGGTTGAAAAAATTTGAATTTTAAATTTGATAAATTCAAACGTAAATTTCTATAATAAGATGAATTCAAATAAAAAAGTTGTAAATATCAAAGTTCTATAACTTTTCAAGATCTACAACTTTAGTTTTGGTTGTTTCTCCATTCGAGGTCGTTTAAATATTTTGAATTTTAAATTTGACAAATTCAAACGTAGATTTCTATGACAAGATGAATTCAAATAAAAAAGTTGTAAACATCAAAGTTCTATAACTTTTCAAGACCTACAACTTTTATTTTGGTTGTTTTTTCATCCGAGATTGTTTGAAAAAACAAATTTTATTACCTAATTTAATTATTCGACGTGTATTTGTAGGGCGGCTAAATATACAACCGCCCCTACAAATCCTATTTGTAAGGGCGGCTAGATATTGAGCCGCCTCTACAAATCCGAGCTATTTGTAGGGACGGCTCATAACAACAGCCGCCCCTACAAATGGATTTATAGAGGCGGCTCGTCTAGGGTGTATTTGTAGGGGCTGCTCTATATAGACCCGCCCTTACAAAAAAAAAGGGAGGCGTTGCTATAAATACTTTTTGTAGTAGTAAGTACTTGCATTTAGTCGAAGGATCAATCAAGCTTGAAGATCGCATCTAATGGAGAATCAATATTTCTAGGAACAATATTGATTGAAGTGACTTGGCACATTTGGAACTCCATTATATCACTTGCATGGAGTCGAGTCATATGCTCAAGATGGCTACGCTCGAGAGATATCTACTTCTAAACATGACAACCATTCCTACCGATATAGAAAATGAAGAGAAGCGGGTTTGGTTCAAATGGAGATCAACTCAAGAGGTTTAAATCTTGTTTTTCTGATTATCTTGAGTAAATATGAAAGCCGTACTATTAATAGGGATGCAACATACAGTAGATGATTCTTCATAAGTGCTCAATCCAACCTAAGTGAGATATGAGAGAGCTAGAACTAACTTTCAGCTTGATTGCTGCACTGTCTGTCCATACCGGACATGTCCACAGGGTGCCACCAGAATTCTCATTAATCAAAACATCGGTAGCTCTCTCTCTCCTTATGACAGGAGAGTAACATTTATTGACTCATCCCAAAATAACGCTAAACCACCACTAAGACCAACACTACTAACAGCTAGACAATGACGAAGACCAAGCCTCCAAGTGAGGTTTTTGACACGACTAGCACACATTCTAGTTTCGGAAAGGAAAACTAATTCGGGAAGGTGCGACTGAACAAGGCCGCAAAGTTCACGAACTGTCCGTGAGTTCCCAATCCCACGACAGTTCCAAGCTATAGCATTCGTGGCTCCTGACGGGGCTCGCCATGAGCTCCCGTCAGGGTATTACACATCACAGCTTCCACCTTAGACTTCTTCGCCGGTGACGACTCATCATGCCGAGAGGTCCCATCATCACGCGTCTCCATACCACTACCTGCTCCCTAGGGTTGCATATCGTAGTCCTGCATGTATTTAAAGGTCTTCAGCAGTTTGTCAGCATCAACCAATTTCTTGCTCATTCTCAGCTTATCAATGTCCTTCATCACTCCCGGCCCTCTTGCTCCTGGTTTCTAATCGCTCCCACCATGCTTCCCTGTATTTGCTAAGCGCTCCTTCATTGAAGGTTTGGGACTTTGGGCACACCCTCGGCGCCCAGTGCAAGCCTCGACAACGAGCCAGAGTCTTCGCTTGTGTCCATAAAGGAGTCAAGGCCATAGACATTCCATAGATCATTAATCAGAATTAATATATTTAACCAACCGATCCCAAGACAGCAAGGCTAAGCATGACTTCTACCAAAAACTCCCAAACAGGTGACAAGGAAAATAGTACAAAATCTAGTAAACCATATCATGGGATTCAAAATTAAGACATTGCATGCATCTACAGGATCTGACTACTCTAAGTCAAAATAAAATAAATACAGGAGCAAGATGTTCAAGTACACTTGCCTTCGTGCTGGGTCGAATCTGCAGGATCACAGGGATAGTCGGCATAGGCGGAGCTTTGTGGAGACCAAGGTGGGCCATGACCCCCCCTTAAGTACAAAATTTATTAAAGACACACTTAATAATTTCACCACTTAAGTGCTGATCGATTATTAATTTGGCCCCTTCTATTACTACTTTAATTTTAACTGGCCCCCTTTCAAATTTAGTTCAAGCTCCGCCACTAGTCGGGAACGTCTTCGAACTCCGCACTCTCTGGCCCAAGCATGGCACAATACATTGAAAATAAATAACAGTACAACAACAGCAGTAAAACAGTATAAAAACAGATCTATCATGAAGAGCTCGTCGCTACGAATCCAACGCAACTTGAACGGGTCAAATCGGAGTTAAAACGAGCAAGTTATAACGCAACTTGAACGGGTCAAATCGGAGTTAAAACGAGCAAGTTATAAGCTTTTGAAATCCAGTGGCAGTATTGTAAATAGTTGAAACTCATTTTCGATTTTAAATGAATAAAAACAGAAAAATGATCGGCTGGTGGACTGGGACTCATTTCAGAAAGCGTACAGGGGCTAGATACGAAGAATGCCAAGGCACAGCGAATAGTGGTGACTGGACCGCGGGTTTATTCTGGAGAAGAAGAGGGGCTTTATTGCAAAACGGTCGCGCTTGTTGGAGCCGTGCTGACAGAGAGACACGTGGCGCTTTGTGATAGGTGCGGTTCATGCGGTGTGCGGTGGACTGGGTGAGCCAGGCGCTGTGAACCGTGTCCACGGTCTCGTAGACCCGGCGCATACCGGTTCACCGGGTGCGATTTAATCTCGGTCGTAGAAAACAAAGTGGACGGCTAGGAGAAGAGGTCGGGGGGTCTCTCGCCGGCTGGCGCCAAAGGACACGGCGGCGCTTCAACCTAGCGCGGTGGCGCCATGGCCGACCGATCGATGCGGCTCGGTGTGTGCCCTAGGGGCCAGTAGTAACTACGGGGTCAAGCGGAAACAACGGAGGAGATTACCACACGTCCACTGGAGGTGTTGTTGTTGAGGATTCGGGCTCGGAGAAGAGAGTGAGGACGGCGGCGCCATGGATGCAACCGTGAAGCTCGCCGGCTCCCATCGGAAACAGCCTACGAGGCTCGTCTTACTAATCCAAGTGTAAGGTAAGGGAGAGGAGTTGATAACAAACTCACCTAGGGCTTTTGCTCGGTCGGAGGGGCTCGGGAGGAGAGGTTGCCGAGGAAGCAGATGATCTTCCCCGGCGAGCTTCTCGGTGCAGCGATGTGGTGCGAAGGGGCACGGCGCGGACTGGAGTGGCGGTCGGTAGATCAACACCGTGTCCCGAATGCCTCCTCGGAAGGGTGTGGGTGAGCAGGTGCGCAGGCCGGCGGAGCTCGGGGTAGCTATCAATGGCGGCGACCTGTGGCGTGGTTTGCAGGGGTTGGGATCGCAGAGAAGGGGTGGCGCGGCGGCGTTGACGGCTCCTACTTGTAGGCAGAGAGGGAGGTGGGTGTGGCGGCGCGACTCGGTGCTGAGGGCGCTCCGTGAAGAGAGGAGATCGGGAGGAGGGAGCGCCGGGAGATGCGGCTGAAGGTTGAGGATGGAAGCTGACAGATGGGGTCCGCGTGTCGGCGAGAGAGGGGAGGAAACGGGCGCAACTGTGAAGGCTGACATCCGGGGCCCGCAGATCAGAGAGAGAGGGGGAAGAACCGGGGCGCGGCTGCAGCTCAGCGGGACGCGGCAACGCCGCGGCGAGTGGGCTTGGTGCGTCGCGCGCGTGCGCGAGAGGGAGGGAGGGAGTGGGCTGGGAGGTGAGCGCGAGCGGCCCAACGGAGGAAGCCAGGTGCGGCTAGGGGGAAGAGAGAGTGGGCTGTCGCGTTGGGCCGAGGCCGGCGAAAGGGAGAGCGGGGAGGGAGAACGGGCCGACAACTGGGCCGTCGGTGGAGGAGGGGAGAAGAGAGGACTGGGCTGGAGGAAGAGCAGGCCGGATGCGGGCCGGTTTGGGCCAGGGAGAGAGAGGAGAGGGAAATGGGGTTGGTCCCGTTGCCATTTCTTTTTCCTTCCTTTTCTTTTGTAAATTCTTTTAAATCCAAATTTCAAATCAGTTTGAAATAAAATAAATTTGAAAAGTTTTGAAAACATTTTCCTTAGGTTTTCAAAATAAAATTTTGAGTTTTAAAAGTTTTGTAAAATTTTATAAACCTTTTGTTTATTTCTAAATAGAATAAATTCGATTCGCCCTAGACAGGTTTAACAAAAATTCTTTTTCACCCAACAAAAATTATGCAACAGCATGAATGCGACAAACATCTGGTTAGAATTTTCCTCCTTCTAGGATTTTGCAATTTTCCTAATTAAATTCTAATTTATTTTAATTAATTAAAAATCCGGGTGTTACAACCATCGAGGAGGGCCACTAGCCGACTCTCGCCTGAATCCTGGTTCCCATCGGCGTGCTCCTCCTCCCGGGCATGTGTAGGCTGAGCTGTCATCGGCGGCGGCGTGGTAGTGATGGCGGTGGAGGCTGGCTCGTCGAAGAGCTTGCCGAAGCGGTCGATCTGCTGGTTGATAGACCGCTGGACTTTGGAGAGGTCGCTGCGGATTCCCCTGATCTCGTCGAGTATCAACTGGATGTAGGGATCCATGGAGTGGTGGTGATGGATTTCATGGGACTTCAGGATTTTGCTCTGAGTACCAAAAGATATCTGAAGCCGGCCCATGTATCCTGCATTCCTGCCTATAATCTTGAGTTAGCTGCAGTTGTGCACTCATTGAAAAGCCCTTTCAGAGTGCGAAGAGCCCTTTCAGATTCTCAAGAAGTGCCTCACCACTACTCCTGTTCTAGCTCAGCCAGATATTGAAAAGCCTTTTGATGTGTTTTGTGATGCATCCAGGATTGGACTGGGTGCGGTGCTCATGCAAGAAGGACGGGTAATAGCTTATGCTTCCAGGCAGTTAAAGAAGCATGAGTTGAACTACCCCACCCATGATCTTGAGTTAGCTGCAGTTGTGCACTCATTGAAAATATGGAGGCATTATTTGCTTGGAAATAAGGTGCACATTTACACAGATCACAAGAGTCTCAAGTATATCTTCACTCAACCTGAGCTGAACCTGAGGCAGCGAAGATGGCTCGAGCTGATTAAAGATTATAATCTGGAAGTCCATTATCATCCTGGAAAAGCTAATGTGGTAGCCGATGCTTTGAGTCGGATGTCACATTCAACACAAGAGGAATCTCTATCTATGGATCATTCAGAAATCTTAGCACATATTGCTCTGGTTTCGGATTTGTTGGAACAAATAGTTATGGAGCAAAGGCAAGATAAAGCAGAAATCCCTCACATCAAGAAGTTGATTATGGAGCAACGGGGAACTCATTTCAGTGTGGATGACCAAGGAGTGGTGAAATTCAAGAATAGACTTGTGATTCCCAATGAAGGAGAGTTGAGGAGGAAAATTTTGGAAGAAGCACACAACTCAAAGCTTTCTATCCATCCTGGAAGTAACAAGATGTATCATGATATGCGTTCATTGTACTGGTGGCCAAAAATGAAACAAGATATTGTCAAGTATATATCTGAGTGTGATACATGCAGAAGAGTAAAGGCAGATCATTTGAGGACACCTGGTTTTCTTCAACCTTTGCCTATTCCTGCCTGGAAATGGGAAGATATCTCTATGGATTTTGTTGTGGGCTTGCCCCATACCTCTTCAGGATATGACTCCATTTGGGTGATTGTGGATCGACTCACCAAGTCAGCTCATTTCTTGCCAGTGCATTCTAAATATGGGGCCAAGCAGTATGCTGAGTTGTACTTCGACAGGATTGTCACCTTGCATGGAGTGCCTCTCACCATTGTGTCAGACAGAGGGTCTGTGTTTGTTTCCCGTTTCTGGGAACAACTCCATGAATGCCTGGGAACTAAGTTGTTGAGAAGCACAGCATATCACCCGCAAACAGATGGACAAACTGAAAGGGTCAACCAAGTGCTGGAGGACATGTTGAGAGCTTGTGTCATATCTTTTCCAGAAAAATGGGACAAGTGCCTGAGGTTCGCAGAGTTTTCTTACAATAACAGTTACCAGGAAAGTATCAAGATGGCACCATTTGAGGCTTTATATGGCAAAAAGTGTAGAACACCACTCAACTGGGTTGAGGTTGGAGACCGGGGATATTTTGGTCCAGATTTGGTAAAAGAAGCTAGAGAGCAAGTCACCATCATTCAGGGTCATATGAAGGCAGCTCAGAATCGTCAGAAAATGTATGCAGACAAGAGAAGAAGGCCTTTGAGTTTTGAGGTTGGAGATTATGTATATCTTAAGGTATCCCCTATGAGAGCTGAACATCGCTTTGGTGTTCGTGGAAAGTTAGCTCCTCGTTATGTTGGACCTTACAAGGTGTTGACAAAACGGGGTCTTGTGGCATATCAGATTCAGCTTCCTGAGATTCTGTCAGCAGTCCATAATGTTTTTCATGTATCACAGCTGAGAAAGTGTTTGCGTGTCCCTGAAGAAGTTATAGAAGTTACTGATCTTCCCCTTCAGCCTGATCTCTCTTATGTTGAGCATTCGATAAAGATTCTAGATGAAAAGGAAAGAGTCACCAGAAACCAAGTGGTTAAGTTTTACAAGGTTCAGTGGCAAAACCATTCAGAGGATGAAGCAACTTGGGAACAAGAAAGTTATATTGCAGAGCATTATCCTCATCTTCTTCCTGTCTCTCCAAGGTAAAAAGCTCAGTAATGTTTCCTGTCTTCTTTTTCCACACTAGGCACGGAAATCTCGGGACGAGATTTTCTTTAAGGGGGTGGGGCTGTAACACCCATGGTGTTACTGCGTAAAACAACTTACTAAAACTTGTCATGAGCATCATGTTAGTTTGCTTGCATATGTTTGTGTAATAAAACCTTTGTTGCTTATAATAATAACTGGTTAGTTAGTGTGTTTTGGTCCAAGTCTTTGTGAGGAACGCGATCCGTGTTTTAGTAAAAACCTTTGGTGGGGTCTAAACTCAATCCTTGTCTCTCATCGAATCCAAAATCATCTCTCAAACCAAGTTAATCGTTTTCCGGGGGTCGCATGAAATGTCGTTCCAACGTCGCCTTAGTATCTTTTAACTAAGTCGCGACCGTATGTTACCACCCAGGCCTTTGTATCTGGTCCTTCTCCTTCTTTTGGATATCCCGAACAAAAGTTAGTAAGGGTCCCTATTGAGAAAATGTGCAGAAGATGCCTAAAAACGGCCAAAACCAACGTCGCAACCGTTTTCAGGATGCATCTTTGGCTTTAGTCAAGCTGCAGTTTCCTTAACTGCTATGAGGTTGGACCTTTAAGCAAAGTTGTAGATGGGATCGGGGTCGACAAGTTTGGTTTAGTGACCAAATGCTAGTTCGGTTTGGAAGCCAGTCGAAAAGGTTTAGCAAGTTTGAATCTGCTGCTGAAATCCAGTGACTTAGAAAAATCTGCTAAGTCTAGGGCTTTTGGGTGTTCTTGAGGTTGGTATCCCACGTTCTCCTTACCTGTGCAGAGTTTGGGATAGGCCCAAAAACAAAAGTTGGAGTAGATGTTTCGGGTCAGAGCTTGTGAAAAATTGAGCTTTGTCCGAACTTGTCTGGGCCGTCATAACTCAGTTTGTTTTGTTTCGGCTGGCACAGCGACACTGCCATCTTGACACCATCTTTCTCGCTGATCCGAGCCTCGAACGGTCTTTCACCTTAAATGAGTTTGGAAGTAGGTTGGAAGCTCTCCAACTTTGTCCACAGGCGTCTGGGCTGAATCCGAGCGGATGAAGCCAGAATCTGCGTTCAAAAGTGGTCGGGGGCGCACGCCAGCTGCTCGATGTTTTGACCACGTTTTGGCTTGACTCTGGGAAGTTCCTGCAGGCTGTGCTCCACGTGGGTTGGTCGGTTCAGGGTGCGGTCTACGTCTTTCGCCAGTGTGTAGTCCCGTGTCTCATGTTGCGTTTGGAACCTAGCGCCGCAGTTATGAGGATCGGCCGGAACGCTCGCGTCCAAACCCTGGCCACGACATGTCTATCCGTCAGGTCTGGCCGCGGTCACCACGTGCGTGCTCCCCTGTCCGCGGCGCTGTGCGCGCTGCTGTCGCACATGGCCGCCTTCTGGCGCCTCTGGTGCCCCACGTCGTCTCCTTAACCGAGCCAAGTCCGAGCCCTTGAAAGCCAGCCGTCTCGTTTGAGTTTTCGCCATCGCCGTCGAACCGAACCACCTAAGCTCGCGTACTCCTCTCTGATCGGCCGTTCCAGTGGTCGTGTCGGGTTTGGTCTGGGTAATCTATCCATCCACTCTCGGCCACGCGCGCCACCTCCGCTCTTCTTCTCCTTCGTCGGCGTCTGCGCGCCACCGGGGACTTCCGAGGGCGCCACCGCGTCGGCTCTCTCGATGGAGCCACGGCAAGGGCCCCGCGCCCTTCTCCGGGTTCCTGCAGGCGCGGTGTGAAGGCCTGGGCCTTCGCCTGGCCTGGTCTCGCCGCCGACGAGCCTCCTCGGCCGGAATCCGAGCTCCTCCGTCGGTCTGCCCGATCGGGCCAGCGTGAGGTAGAAGAAGGGACCCGCGCGCGTGATTAGGGTAAAGGACAGGGGGTTATCTGCGTTTGTCAGTGAGTAGTAGTAATAGTGTTTGGACCGTTTCGTAGTTATCCTGTTTCCCGGGGGCTAGCCTGTAAAAAAGTCGCGAGGAGAGAGAGTGGGTCGCCGGCTTCCTCTGGTGGGCCATGCTGACGGGCCCCGTTTGGGCCTCGCGCTGGGCCGTCCAGCCAGGCCGCGCGGGTGGCCTGATCGGCTAGCAGGCCGGCTGGCCAGGCTTCCGGCAAGCCGTGACCGCGGGTTTCGCGGGCCTTATGGCCAAGTCGGCCCGGTCAGAAGTTTCTTTTAATTTAGTTTATCTCTTTTTTCCCTTAGGGTAAAATCTTCTAAAAATCATATAAAATCATAGGAGTGTCCAAAAATGGTAAAATAAATTTTGTTAAGTTTCTAAAATCATGATCTATCTGTTAGTATGTTTGGTTCATAATAGTTTGTATATTTTTCTGGTAAGGGTTAAATAAATGCTAAGATGCCTTATTGCTTAGAATAAATATAAGAAAATAAAGAAGGATATGAGCTAGTTAGTTTAACTTTTGGTTGGAGATGTTGTAACCTTGCTGTTTGCAATAATCTGATAGTACCTCTCTATAGTTAGTAGTTGATGCTTTAGTAGCTCGTGTGTTCGTTGTTTGCTAGTTGTTAATCCATGCTAAGCATTGCATCATCATCGCATGCATATAGGTGACGGGCAAGAAGAGTTCGTGGTTCTCGGCGATCAGGAGTTCGAGGAGGTGGTAGAGGAGTACGAGGAAGTGCTCGAGGTGCCTGAGGAGCTGCCACCACCGCCGCCTCTTTCTGACTTTGTTCCTGTTGCTCCTGACCAAGGCAAGCCCTGGTGCATAACCTATATTTTTGAATATCTCTAAATGAATATATGTATGTTGTGCATTTATGTTTTCAGGAGTTATATGAAACCCACCTGCATATATATATATATATATATATCATGAGTCCTACTAGAATAGGTTCGAGTAGCGCTATGCTTCGGTAGCGTGGGCGACCTGTCGTTGCTCACAAAGTAGGTGCTCTACTTTAAATTGATGATGATGGAAAGAAATTGAGACCGGGCAGGGATGTGGTTTGGTTCTGGTGGGTGTGACGAGTTATGTCCTGCGGCCACGGGCTTAGCTTCGGTTGCACTGTTTCCCTTTCTGTGTCGATTAGGGACTGTTCGTTGTTGTGGGTGTGAGCTATGTCACAGATCCTCTTATCCCGAACACATACTTGCTTATGGGAGCGGGAGGGCTAGCTGATTCTTGCCTCGGTTTCCGGCTCTATGTGATCCGACCGTTAGATTTTTGGTAGGAGGAGGTCCTTGCACCACTCACGGCCGGGCCAGTGAGTGGGGGCTTGGAGTCCCGGTCCTGGATGCGGATACTGGACCCCTTGGCAGGAGTTAGCGAGTTGGTCTCGGTTGTGCCTTGGTACAAACGGGGCGTGTGTTTTGGGGTACCCAGCTGGGCTACATTGATTCGCGAATCGCCGTTGTTTAAACGGTACCGGTATGGCAATCGCCCGACAGCGTAGTTTAACGACTGGAACTAAGGATGGAGAACTATACTGTATTGTTTACCACTTGTTTGGAAATAGAATAGGTGCTTACATAGAAATAGGAGTAACAACTAATATGGCTAAATAACATGATACAACCTTTTTACTAAAAATGCTCTTTTGCAAACAAAAGAAAACCAGAGCCACGTAGCCTTTCATAATCCTTGTGAGTCGGGATCTATATTTCCCATTCGGGTAAGACTTGCGAGTACATTCGAGTACTCAAGGTTTTGTTGTGATCTTTGTTGCAGGTGCAGCTTGAGCAGTTGTTTGGAGGACTCTTCTGGTGGGCACAGACCGAGTCCTCACCCTCCCTTTAGCTCTTCGCTAGATGCTACTTTTCGCACCATTTACTTTCAGTACTTGAACCATGGCTTGTAATAATTAAATTCCTAAGACTTGTAATATATGGTTTGGATTGTGTTATGTAAGCTCTACTCATTATTGGATCCTGGCGAGAAATGTGGATTGTTTCGAGTTCTCCTTTGGGGTGTGCTCGACGGAATTGCTAAGTTTAGACACTCTCAAGTGCGCTTAGTGCCTAATAGAAGGCAAGTGTACTTGGAGGTGGATTTACTTAGGCGGTTCTGCCACAGTTGGTATCAGAGCCAATAATGAGTATCTGAGCTTCAGAACACTTCTGAAAAAAAAACTGTTAAAATTTGACCAACCAGCATAGGAAGCGTAGGTCGTGTGTTAAATATAAGCCCTATTATAAATATGGTCTATCTAGGATAGCGGCACTGTTTTAAACTAATCATTTTCTGCAGGTACACTAACGTGCGTAGCATACGTAGAGAGTGTGCGATGTGCCGAAGTTTTGCGATAGCCCCTATATTTTGGCTTGTGAGGTTAAATAGGTCGAAGCATGCATCATCCACAGGGAACCATAATAAACACCCCTTCACAAATAATGTTTTCTCTTGTTCCATATCTCTTCTCGAGCTCTATGATAAGATGGTGTTGACTGTTCCCTAATGATGGTCCTATCTGTTCCAGATGAACCTGAGGTCCGGACGTGGTCAGGGCAGCGCTGGGGCAGGCACAGGGGAAAACCGTCAAGGGAGCGCTCATGGGAGCAACCGTGAGCATGAGGGACATTCGGGGAACAATGAGGTCCCCGAGTTGGTGCCAGCACAGCACCTACCTCACCCGCCACCCCCGCCACCACCTCCTCCCGGGGTCCCGGCGGAGGTATGGGCGGAGTTTGCGGCATCTCGTCGGGAAGCAGCTCAAGCTTTGGGCCTCTTGGCTCGTTTGATGGAAGGTTTTGCTCAGGGGGCAAGGGGAGGAAATGGTGGCAACGGGAATGGGGGCCGTGCTCCTGGGAGGGAATGCACTTTCTAGGACTTCCTGGGGACACAGCCTCCTACTTTTGTCCCCACTCAGGAGCCTTTGGATGCTGACCATTGGCTTCGCAATATGGAGCAAAAGTTCCCGCTCATTCCTATCACTGATGGGCAGAAGGTGTACTTCGCAGCACAGCAGCTGCGGGGTGCAGCAACAGCTTGGTGGGAGACGTTCAGTGCAGCTCAGCCTGTGGGCCATGCCATCACCTGGCGAGAGTTTACAACAGCTTTTCGTCAGTTCCATATTCCTGCTGGTCTTCTGAGCAGGAAGCTTAAGGAGTTTCTGGAGCTGCGGCAGGGTGGGCTATCTGTGTTGGACTATGTCAATAGGTTCAACCTATTAGCCCAATATGCTGAGTCATATGTTGACACAGACGCCAAGAAGAGAGACAGGTTTTACCAGGGGCTTACTGCTGTGCTCCAGGAGAAGCTTTACAACGGCAGGTATACTACCTTTGGGGAGTTAATGGATGCTGCCATCACCATGGAGGGCCTGCACAAGGAGGCACAGGCGGAAGAGAAGAGAAAGCGGGCTTTTTCCGGAGGATCTGGGCATCAGCAAGCTCAGAAGGTGCAGGTGGTTAGGCGGGTGCCCTTTCACCAACAGGGTGGGCAACCGTCTCGCCCAGTTCAGAGCTACAGAAGCTTTCCAGCACCAACCCAGTTTCGCGCACCTTCTCAGCAGGTGCAGCAGCCACCTCCTGGACAGCAGGCACCACAGTTTCAAGCTCAAGGGAACAGGCCGGGTGCTTGTTTCAAGTGTGGCAAGGAGGGTCACTATGCTCGAGAATGCCCACAGAACCAGGGCGGTCAGTACTCTCAGCCTTCAGCCAACTCACGCCTGGTCAAGAGAACAGTGATCAAGAAGAGGATTCGAGTTAGCAGATCTGGTCAAGTGAACTACACCGCAGCTGAGGCGATTCCACAGGGAGAACCTGTGATGGCTGGTATGTTCACCATAAATTCCCATCCAGCCTATGTGTTGTTTGATTCTGGTGCATCACATTCTTTCATGAGCATGGGTTTTGCACAAAGGCACGATATATCTGTTATGGCTATACCTATTGCCTATAGAATAAGAACTGCGGGAGCTCGAATCTGTGTTAATACTCGGACAGTTACAGTGGATCTGAGGTTAGCCACTCATATATATCGCTCCCAGTTCTTAATATTGCCTGGACACGGCATAGATGTTATCTTGGGAATGAATTGGATGAAAAACTTTGGGGTCAGTCTGAACTTAGAGCACCGAGCCATAGAGTTGAGGCTTCCAAACTTATCAAAGGATAGGATGACTCTTCTCTTGACCTCCACTCTTGCTTTGCCAGTTGTTGCTAGTACAGAAGCTTCCCCCGATCTTGCTTCCATCCCAGTTGTTTGTGAGTTTCCAGATGTGTTTCCTGAGGATTTACCCGGACTTCCTCCTGGGAGAGATGTAGAGTTCACCATTGAGTTGGAACCAAGGACCGCGCCAATTTCTCGGCGTCCCTATCGCATGGCTCCTCCAGAGCTTGCTGAGATGAAGAAACAGTTGGGAGAATTGCTAGAGAAAGGTTTCATCCGTCCCAGTCACTCACCTTGGGGTTGTCCAGCTATCTTTGTCAAGAAGAAAGATGATACACTCAGGATGTGTGTGGATTACCGTCCCCTCAACGCGGTAACCATTAAGAATAAATACCCATTGCCCCGGATTGACTCACTCTTTGACCAGTTAGCCGGTGCAAAGGTATTCTCCAAGATTGATCTTCGATCCGGTTATCATCAAATCAAGATCAGACCTGAAGATATTCCCAAGACAGCTTTCTCCACCCGATATGGGTTATATGAGTATTTAGTTATGTCTTTTGGTCTCACCAATGCTCCTGCCTTCTTCATGTACCTCATGAACTCAGTCTTCATGCCAGAGTTGGACAAGTTTGTGGTGGTTTTCATTGATGATTTCTTGATCTACTCCAAGGATAGAGAGGAACATGCCCAACATCTTCGGGTAGTCTTGAGGAGACTACGCAAACATAAGTTGTATGCCAAGTTTAGCAAATGTGAGTTTTGGTTAGAAAAGGTGCAGTTCTTGGGGCATGTCGTAACCCCTGAAGGAGTCTCGGTGGATCCAAGCAAGGTACAAGATGTGTTGAAGTGGCAATCTCCAGTGTCAGTGCATCAGGTTCGATAGTTTCTTGGTTTGGCTGGGTATTATCGTCGGTTCATTCCAGATTTCTCCAAGATAGCTAGACCAATGACCAAGCTGCTGCAGAAAGAGGTCAAGTTCAAGTGGAGCCCAGAGTGCGAAGAGCCCTTTCAGATTCTCAAGAAGTGCCTCACCACTACTCCTGTTCTAGCTCAGCCAGATATTGAAAAGACTTTTGATGTGTTTTGTGATGCATCCAGGATTGGACTGGGTGCGGTGCTCATGCAAGAAGGACGGGTAATAGCTTATGCTTCCAGGCAGTTAAAGAAGCATGAGTTGAACTACCCCACCCATGATCTTGAGTTAGCTGCAGTTGTGCACTCATTGAAAATATGGAGGCATTATTTGCTTGGAAATAAGGTGCACATTTACACAGATCACAAGAGTCTCAAGTATATCTTCACTCAACCTGAGCTGAACCTGAGGCAGCGAAGATGGCTCGAGCTGATTAAAGATTATAATCTGGAAGTCCATTATCATCCTGGAAAAGCTAATGTGGTAGCCGATGCTTTGAGTCGGATGTCACATTCAACACAAGAGGAATCTCTATCTATGGATCATTCAGAAATCTTAGCACATATTGCTCTGGTTTCGGATTTGTTGGAACAAATAGTTATGGAGCAAAGGCAAGATAAAGCAGAAATCCCTCACATCAAGAAGTTGATTATGGAGCAACGGGGAACTCATTTCAGTGTGGATGACCAAGGAGTGGTGAAATTCAAGAATAGACTTGTGATTCCCAATGAAGGAGAGTTGAGGAGGAAAATTTTGGAAGAAGCACACAACTCAAAGCTTTCTATCCATCCTGGAAGTAACAAGATGTATCATGATATGCGTTCATTGTACTGGTGGCCAAAAATGAAACAAGATATTGTCAAGTATATATCTGAGTGTGATACATGCAGAAGAGTAAAGGCAGATCATTTGAGGACACCTGGTTTTCTTCAACCTTTGCCTATTCCTGCCTGGAAATGGGAAGATATCTCTATGGATTTTGTTGTGGGCTTGCCCCATACCTCTTCAGGATATGACTCCATTTGGGTGATTGTGGATCGACTCACCAAGTCAGCTCATTTCTTGCCAGTGCATTCTAAATATGGGGCCAAGCAGTATGCTGAGTTGTACTTCGACAGGATTGTCACCTTGCATGGAGTGCCTCTCACCATTGTGTCAGACAGAGGGTCTGTGTTTGTTTCCCGTTTCTGGGAACAACTCCATGAATGCCTGGGAACTAAGTTGTTGAGAAGCACAGCATATCACCCGCAAACAGATGGACAAACTGAAAGGGTCAACCAAGTGCTGGAGGACATGTTGAGAGCTTGTGTCATATCTTTTCCAGAAAAATGGGACAAGTGCCTGAGGTTCGCAGAGTTTTCTTACAATAACAGTTACCAGGAAAGTATCAAGATGGCACCATTTGAGGCTTTATATGGCAAAAAGTGTAGAACACCACTCAACTGGGTTGAGGTTGGAGACCGGGGATATTTTGGTCCAGATTTGGTAAAAGAAGCTAGAGAGCAAGTCACCATCATTCAGGGTCATATGAAGGCAGCTCAGAATCGTCAGAAAATGTATGCAGACAAGAGAAGAAGGCCTTTGAGTTTTGAGGTTGGAGATTATGTATATCTTAAGGTATCCCCTATGAGAGCTGAACATCGCTTTGGTGTTCGTGGAAAGTTAGCTCCTCGTTATGTTGGACCTTACAAGGTGTTGACAAAACGGGGTCTTGTGGCATATCAGATTCAGCTTCCTGAGATTCTGTCAGCAGTCCATAATGTTTTTCATGTATCACAGCTGAGAAAGTGTTTGCGTGTCCCTGAAGAAGTTATAGAAGTTACTGATCTTCCCCTTCAGCCTGATCTCTCTTATGTTGAGCATTCGATAAAGATTCTAGATGAAAAGGAAAGAGTCACCAGAAACCAAGTGGTTAAGTTTTACAAGGTTCAGTGGCAAAACCATTCAGAGGATGAAGCAACTTGGGAACAAGAAAGTTATATTGCAGAGCATTATCCTCATCTTCTTCCTGTCTCTCCAAGGTAAAAAGCTCAGTAATGTTTCCTGTCTTCTTTTTCCACACTAGGCACGGAAATCTCGGGACGAGATTTTCTTTAAGGGGGTGGGGCTGTAACACCCATGGTGTTACTGCGTAAAACAACTTACTAAAACTTGTCATGAGCATCATGTTAGTTTGCTTGCATATGTTTGTGTAATAAAACCTTTGTTGCTTATAATAATAACTGGTTAGTTAGTGTGTTTTGGTCCAAGTCTTTGTGAGGAACGCGATCCGTGTTTTAGTAAAAACCTTTGGTGGGGTCTAAACTCAATCCTTGTCTCTCATCGAATCCAAAATCATCTCTCAAACCAAGTTAATCGTTTTCCGGGGGTCGCATGAAATGTCGTTCCAACGTCGCCTTAGTATCTTTTAACTAAGTCGCGACCGTATGTTACCACCCAGGCCTTTGTATCTGGTCCTTCTCCTTCTTTTGGATATCCCGAACAAAAGTTAGTAAGGGTCCCTATTGAGAAAATGTGCAGAAGATGCCTAAAAACGGCCAAAACCAACGTCGCAACCGTTTTCAGGATGCATCTTTGGCTTTAGTCAAGCTGCAGTTTCCTTAACTGCTATGAGGTTGGACCTTTAAGCAAAGTTGTAGATGGGATCGGGGTCGACAAGTTTGGTTTAGTGACCAAATGCTAGTTCGGTTTGGAAGCCAGTCGAAAAGGTTTAGCAAGTTTGAATCTGCTGCTGAAATCCAGTGACTTAGAAAAATCTGCTAAGTCTAGGGCTTTTGGGTGTTCTTGAGGTTGGTATCCCACGTTCTCCTTACCTGTGCAGAGTTTGGGATAGGCCCAAAAACAAAAGTTGGAGTAGATGTTTCGGGTCAGAGCTTGTGAAAAATTGAGCTTTGTCCGAACTTGTCTGGGCCGTCATAACTCAGTTTGTTTTGTTTCGGCTGGCACAGCGACACTGCCATCTTGACACCATCTTTCTCGCTGATCCGAGCCTCGAACGGTCTTTCACCTTAAATGAGTTTGGAAGTAGGTTGGAAGCTCTCCAACTTTGTCCACAGGCGTCTGGGCTGAATCCGAGCGGATGAAGCCAGAATCTGCGTTCAAAAGTGGTCGGGGGCGCACGCCAGCTGCTCGATGTTTTGACCACGTTTTGGCTTGACTCTGGGAAGTTCCTGCAGGCTGTGCTCCACGTGGGTTGGTCGGTTCAGGGTGCGGTCTACGTCTTTCGCCAGTGTGTAGTCCCGTGTCTCATGTTGCGTTTGGAACCTAGCGCCGCAGTTATGAGGATCGGCCGGAACGCTCGCGTCCAAACCCTGGCCACGACATGTCTATCCGTCAGGTCTGGCCGCGGTCACCACGTGCGTGCTCCCCTGTCCGCGGCGCTGTGCGCGCTGCTGTCGCACATGGCCGCCTTCTGGCGCCTCTGGTGCCCCACGTCGTCTCCTTAACCGAGCCAAGTCCGAGCCCTTGAAAGCCAGCCGTCTCGTTTGAGTTTTCGCCATCGCCGTCGAACCGAACCACCTAAGCTCGCGTACTCCTCTCTGATCGGCCGTTCCAGTGGTCGTGTCGGGTTTGGTCTGGGTAATCTATCCATCCACTCTCGGCCACGCGCGCCACCTCCGCTCTTCTTCTCCTTCGTCGGCGTCTGCGCGCCACCGGGGACTTCCGAGGGCGCCACCGCGTCGGCTCTCTCGATGGAGCCACGGCAAGGGCCCCGCGCCCTTCTCCGGGTTCCTGCAGGCGCGGTGTGAAGGCCTGGGCCTTCGCCTGGCCTGGTCTCGCCGCCGACGAGCCTCCTCGGCCGGAATCCGAGCTCCTCCGTCGGTCTGCCCGATCGGGCCAGCGTGAGGTAGAAGAAGGGACCCGCGCGCGTGATTAGGGTAAAGGACAGGGGGTTATCTGCGTTTGTCAGTGAGTAGTAGTAATAGTGTTTGGACCGTTTCGTAGTTATCCTGTTTCCCGGGGGCTAGCCTGTAAAAAAGTCGCGAGGAGAGAGAGTGGGTCGCCGGCTTCCTCTGGTGGGCCATGCTGACGGGCCCCGTTTGGGCCTCGCGCTGGGCCGTCCAGCCAGGCCGCGCGGGTGGCCTGATCGGCTAGCAGGCCGGCTGGCCAGGCTTCCGGCAGGCCGTGACCGCGGGTTTCGCGGGCCTTATGGCCAAGTCGGCCCGGTCAGAAGTTTCTTTTAATTTAGTTTATCTCTTTTTTTCCCTTAGTGTAAAATCTTCTAAAAATCATATAAAATCATAGGAGTGTCCAAAAATGGTAAAATAAATTTTGTTAAGTTTCTAAAATCATGATCTATCTGTTAGTATGTTTGGTTCATAATAGTTTGTATATTTTTCTGGTAAGGGTTAAATAAATGCTAAGATGCCTTATTGCTTAGAATAAATATAAGAAAATAAAGAAGGATATGAGCTAGTTAGTTTAACTTTTGGTTGGAGATGTTGTAACCTTGCTGTTTGCAATAATCTGATAGTACCTCTCTATAGTTAGTAGTTGATGCTTTAGTAGCTCGTGTGTTCGTTGTTTGCTAGTTGTTAATCCATGCTAAGCATTGCATCATCATCGCATGCATATAGGTGACGGGCAAGAAGAGTTCGTGGTTCTCGGCGATCAGGAGTTCGAGGAGGTGGTAGAGGAGTACGAGGAAGTGCTCGAGGTGCCTGAGGAGCTGCCACCACCGCCGCCTCTTTCTGACTTTGTTCCTGTTGCTCCTGACCAAGGCAAGCCCTGGTGCATAACCTATATTTTTGAATATCTCTAAATGAATATATGTATGTTGTGCATTTATGTTTTCAGGAGTTATATGAAACCCACCTGCATATATATATATATATATATATATATATATATATATATCATGAGTCCTACTAGAATAGGTTCGAGTAGCGCTATGCTTCGGTAGCGTGGGCGACCTGTCGTTGCTCACAAAGTAGGTGCTCTACTTTAAACTGATGATGATGGAAAGAAATTGAGACCGGGCAGGGATGTGGTTTGGTTCTGGTGGGTGTGACGAGTTATGTCCTGCGGCCACGGGCTTAGCTTCGGTTGCACTGTTTCCCTTTCTGTGTCGATTAGGGACTGTTCGTTGTTGTGGGTGTGAGCTATGTCACAGATCCTCTTATCCCGAACACATACTTGCTTATGGGAGCGGGAGGGCTAGCTGATTCTTGCCTCGGTTTCCGGCTCTATGTGATCCGACCGTTAGATTTTTGGTAGGAGGAGGTCCTTGCACCACTCACGGCCGGGCCAGTGAGTGGGGGCTTGGAGTCCCGGTCCTGGATGCGGATACTGGACCCCTTGGCAGGAGTTAGCGAGTTGGTCTCGGTTGTGCCTTGGTACAAACGGGGCGTGTGTTTTGGGGTACCCAGCTGGGCTACATTGATTCGCGAATCGCCGTTGTTTAAACGGTACCGGTATGGCAATCGCCCGACAGCGTAGTTTAACTACTGGAACTAAGGATGGAGAACTATACTGTATTGTTTACCACTTGTTTGGAAATAGAATAGGTGCTTACATAGAAATAGGAGTAACAACTAATATGGCTAAATAACATGATACAACCTTTTTACTAAAAATGCTCTTTTGCAAACAAAAGAAAACCAGAGCCACGTAGCCTTTCATAATCCTTGTGAGTCGGGATCTATATTTCCCATTCGGGTAAGACTTGCGAGTACAGTCGAGTACTCAAGGTTTTGTTGTGATCTTTGTTGCAGGTGCAGCTTGAGCAGTTGTTTGGAGGACTCTTCTGGTGGGCACAGACCGAGTCCTCACCCTCCCTTTAGCTCTTCGCTAGATGCTACTTTTCGCACCATTTACTTTCAGTACTTGAACCATGGCTTGTAATAATTAAATTCCTAAGACTTGTAATATATGGTTTGGATTGTGTTATGTAAGCTCTACTCATTATTGGATCCTGGCGAGAAATGTGGATTGTTTCGAGTTCTCCTTTGGGGTGTGCTCAACGGAATTGCTAAGTTTAGACACTCTCAAGTGCGCTTAGTGCCTAATGGAAGGCAAGTGTACTTGGAAGTGGATTTACTTAGGCGGTTCTGCCACACCTCCTCAACTCGTCTGTCTCTATTCCCTGTTACGTGGGCGTCGTGTCATGTCTCTCGGACCGGCCAGACAAAAAAATGGTCTATAGTGTCGTGTTTGGGCTGAAGACCATGCATGCGTGCCAGACATGCATGACCCACAGGGCACGACATATCGTGCTTGACATGGACTCGTGTTGAGCCAGGCCAGCCGGGACGACCAGGCTCACCGGAGCGACTTAGGCTGGGGCTGTGTGAGAAACCAAACACGACCTAATTAATGTGTGGTGTAGATCCTTTGCCTCTCGAGACATTTGAAGCCTAGAATAGTTGAATTAAATTTCTTTACACGTTGCTCAAGTTATAGACATGAATCCCATGATTGCATTTGACCAGATGCTTAGGTGTGCTTACGATGTACTCCTTTTGTTCCTAAAGGTGTGTTGTTTTCAGTTTTTTGTGTCGGTACGTCTGACTTAATTTGTAGAAAATCTATACTTCCTCCATAACCATATTAGTTGAAGTTTTAGAAAAGATTAGAGTCAAACATTGGGAATATAAATCATCAATAACTATTAAATTTCTAAGTTTACAAATATAAAAATTATATAAATAGATTTGTCTTGAAGAATACTTTCATAAAAATATACATATATCACTTTTCCATAAATACTTTTATAAAAACAAGAGGTCAAAGTTGTGTTTTGAAGACCGTGTCGCTGTCCTAAACGTCTAATATTGGTATGGAGGGAGTACCTATTAGAGGCAAAATTTCTCCTCATTTCTTTCCTCTGGCCCATTCAAATCTGGTTAACTGTCTGATTTCACTCGCTTTCCACTCGCGGCCACTCGATCGGCGGCCCAGCCCCCAGTGCCAGCTTAAACTACTGTCTGATTCACTCGCTCTCCACTCGATCGGCGGCCCACTCCAGCACTCGATCGGCGGCCCACTCCAGCCTTCAGTACCAGCTCAAACTACGCTTGTTTCTGGGCCACGAGCGGCACTCCCGGCCCACTCCAGCCGCAGCCAGGAAATACTTCCGGCCACTCCAGCTGAACCCACAATACCAGCCTACGAAAAAGCCAAAAAATACATTCGAAACAATTAGGGATTCGAACAGTGGTCTCCAAGTTACAAACGTTTAGGGCTTACCACCACACCACACAAATGTATTTGATGTTAGGGGAACTTTATTAGTTAACACCATTAAACTTTTCACAAAGGTAACACTCAACTTCAGGTTGACAAAACAAAGTAAATTTATACCTATAAATACTCGGAAGTTAACTTAAATTCTAATTACTTAATTGTCTCGAACTTATGAGCAATATATACCCATACGGGTTAGATGGTATAAGTCCAAACAACTAACAAACATGCGGGGTCTAATTCTAAAGCATATTACAACAAATAATACAAGATATAAACCCAACAACGCACGGGTATTTTTCCTAGTATGTATAATATTGGGAAGCGAGAAGGACAAACATTTAGAAACAGATGGAGTACCCTTGAAGAGAAATAGTGCCTTGTTTTGTATGACAAGTGCTCTCTCTCTCTAGCAAAAATAAACACATGTCTAAATATCTTCCAGCAGTCTTTGTAAGGAGTTAACCGGATTCAGAATTTCTAAATATCTTCCAACAGTTTTTTGTTTATGTTATCTTCCACTTTTGTACGGTGCTGATTTAGTTAAAATCCGTGCTCCTTTTTATTTCTGTTATGTGATCCCGTCTAAGTTATACAGTATGTGGTTTGATGTGTCTTCGAATAACCCCGCTATTTTTTGCATCTAAAAATCATCTCGCTGCGTTTTCTCATTTTCTGCTGTCTGGGAGTTGTAAACGCTAGCTGTGGCCTTGCAGGCGTTGTCGCCGCCAACGTTGTCGGAGGCAGCAACAGCCGCATGGCAATGGATACCTGAAACTCGATTAGTTTTTACCCTATTAGAATAAGGTTACTGTGAGCCAACTTTTTTATCTATAAGTTTATTAGTAAATAAAAAGTTAGATCTAGCGAGTTTATGGGTCTGATTTTAGGAGCGTAGTACCCAAACCCATAAACTCATGAGTTTTTGAAACCCGGTCTATAACTCTAAAAGAGTTTATAAACTGTTTACTTTAATAATTTCTTGGGCATACAAAAAGAGTTTATAAACTGTTTATTTTAATAATTTCATCATATTGGATTGTCATCGTTGTAAATCTTACGAAATAAACATAACCATTTAATATAATATTTTTGAAATAGAAAAAAGACAAAACTAAAATATGATTGTGATATAAAAATTAGGTCTTATTGAGTTCATGGGTAATTCGATGGGTACCCGTGATCCGAATGAGCATGAGTTTGGGCACAAAATAAAAACCGTGATGAATTATGGTTTTTTTAATAGGTGTATTTTATGTTCATGAGTGCGGGTTTAGATGAGTAAAACCCAACGAATTTATACATGTTGTCGTCTCTAGTCTGCACCGTCTATCCGGTCACCTCTACTCCGCTATACATGGCCAACGGGCCGGTCCGGCCCGGGCCCGACCAAGGCACGGCCCGATCAGGCCGGGCCGACGGGTCGGGCCGATATCGAGCCTCATGCCCCAGCGTCAGCCTAGGCCTGGCCCAGGCAGGGCTCGGGCCGGCCCGAAGGCCCGTCGGGCCCGTAGTAAGATTTAGCCTTTCAATCTATATATTTATATTTATTTATTTATTTATAAATATATGTATATGTATTAATATATATTTATATATTTATATACATTTATTTTTATAGATGTATATATATTTTTATATATATTAGGCTGGGCTGGGCGTGCCCAGGGCAGGGCCCAGGCATGGCCCGGGCCTGCCAGCTGCCGGGCCGGGCCGGGCGTTGCCCATGCTCCCGCTCGGCCGCTCGCCTCGTTCGCTGCTGTTGCCCCTCCTCCGCTCACCTCGTCAACTGTTGTCGCTCACTCGCTCCTACTCCGCTCATCTTGTCCGCCACTGTAGCCCCTACACTTCGCTCGCCTCGTCCGCATCATATTTGCATCTCTCCCTCTAGCGTCGCAGTTTGACTGTTGTCCGCGCCTCGTCCGCTGCCGCTGCCATCAGCTGTCATGGTTACCCTCACCCGCCGCCCTTTGTCCACGGCATATAATGATACAAGTGAGTCTTCTTCTCTCGCTCCGGCCTCCGACGTCCTCTGTCTTGTCTGTTTGCATTCAGTTTCGTCAATCTGATTTTGATTCAGAGTTTTAGAGTTGTAAGCCTGACGTATGCTGGTTCATGCATTCAGTTCGTCAGATCTAGTTTCTTAAGTTTAGTTTTCATTCAGTTTGCATTCCGTTCCATTTTGAATATGTTAGTTGTGTGCCAAAAATAGGATGAACCTTTGAAAGTTTAAATGAATATCACTCCAGAAACTAGCAGTTCTGTGTTTTGCAGGTTCCAGTTCAGTTTCAGCTATAATCTATGGAAAACTGAATGACAGTAAGCCTACTCTTCTGTCTTCTGGTAGAACGATTCTGTTAGTGATGTCTTTTTGCAAAAAATGTATATGCCTATCTTGCCTGAACTAGAGATGAACTGAATGTCATTGGGTTCCTAGTCCTTTTTTTTTTGAAATTGAATTGATCTTGTAGCATTCATTGCTGTCATGTCAGATATCAACATCAGCAGCTGTGGATATTAGTTATCATTGAAGATCCATTAGATATACAGGTGATGGTTAATAATTTTCTTTGCTTCTGTCATTTGCCAGGTTGTACCACTACCACGACTCTGCAAGCATAATGCTATATTTCAAATTATGACTAGTAATACTATATTTTTACTGTTATAGGTTATTAATAGCCGGCTGATTGATCAATTTTTGCTACTCTACGTGATAACAAGTAAAATTTTAATGGGTTGATCTATAACCTATTTATATCTGAGCAAATTTCATTTACCCATTTTTTTATTTAAATTTCAGCACTATCATGTTGTCTAAATGTAGCATCCATCAATGATAAAACAAAAAAAGGTAGGTATGTTGATAAAACCATACGGATAATCCATTTATAATGGTCTGGTTTACGATTCCTTCGCTACTCTTTTCGTTATAAGTTTCCTTATTACAATTTGTATATTTCTTGTATTTAGTTTCAGTGGATGGTGATTCTTTTTTTGGTTTGTGGAAGAATCAAAAAATGTTCCAGCCTGCTTGTTTCGAACTCATAGGTTCTAGTAGGAAATGTTGTTTTGCCAACAGTTTCAGTTTCTCAATTTTTTATGTGTTGGTGTTTGACTATTAGAAATATGGTTACAATAATCGGTGTGTAGCAGGGTTGGTCAGTGCTACCTTATCTCATGTGCTCCTCGATGTGTTTAACAACATTTTTGCTTCATTTTTTCAGTTTTTCCTTCAAAGTTCAGTGATTCAGATTTAAGTTTTCGTTATTTTACAGTTTGAGTTTGAATGTTTCAGATATCAGTATTTCAATCTTTTCGTTTTTTCATTATTTTTGCATTTTTTCGTCTAATGCCCAATGCAGCAGCAACCTGTTTTTAATGATTTTTCAGTTAAATGTTCCTATTAATTTATGATTTTTCAATTTAAATGTTTCTATTTGTATCTGTTTAGCAGCATTAGCTCAGTGCAGTGCAGCGTCCTCTCTATTGTTTGTTAGCAGTAGTTAAGGCATAGTTTTCAGTAGTTGCTTTCATTTTTCAGTTAAGCAGTGTAAAAAGAGCATACCCAGTGCCGGAGAGCTCTCGCTCTGTGCGGAGTCTGGGGAAGGGTATTTAGTGGCAAGCCATATCCTCGTATAAATGCAAGGATACCACGACTCGAACCCGAGACCTTCTGGTCATAGGCGGTAAGACTCTACCGCTTGCACTAGGTCCGCCCTTCTTTCAGTTAAGCAGTGTATCAACATTTTTTTTTTTTTTGCAGTCAAATCCTTGAGCTGGTTGCAGCAGTAGGCTATTTTTTTCTTTTCCCTTGACGTGACTTAATGCAACTATTGGTCTGAAGCTCTGTCTAGCAGTCTGTGTTTTGTACAGCTGAAAACTCATATTTGTTAGTTTACAGTTTGAGTTTGAATGTTTTGAGTTGTCTCAACGTTCAGTGTTTCAAATATCAATATTTCAGTCTTATTGTTTTTAGTATCTTTGCATTTTCCCTGTAATGCTGCAACCTGATAGTAGTAGACATTGCCTAGCTGCAGGTTCAGTGTTATTTTTGTTTTCATTTTGAGGTCGAGTGTTTCAGTTTTTTTGCTTGAAGGTTAACTGGTTAAGTGTTTTAGATATCAATATTTCAGTTTTATGTGAGTGTTTCAGGTTTTCAGGATGTTGGTGTTTTTCTTTATTTTGAACTCAGTTGATAGTGGTTCAGTGAGTCAATGTAGTTTCATCTTATGTGCTATGTTTGTTTAGACTGTTTTTAATTCAAGTTTGGTAAGTGTGAACTTCAAGTATTGTGTTTAATCAAAGTTGCCTTGTGCCCCAGCCTGAAAGATGAAACGTCCATTCCTTCTACAAGACCTTGACTGCTTCAAATACAAGTCCCCATGGTGGATTCTCTGTCCTTAGGAGGCATGCAGAAGAGTGTTTGCCCCAACTGGTTGGCGTCATAATGTATAACATACCTTGGCGTAGCATTTGAGTTACGACCTTTAAAATAGGATGATTTTTTTTGTAGGACATGTCTCAGAATCCACCATGGCAAACTGGTGGCTAAAGATCTCCATGGAAATGAGTAGCATTTCCGTCATATCTTTCTGAGGTTAGTTTCTGATCTCAATATACCAGTTAAACCTTCTTTTAGTTTTCTAGTATTATAGTGTTGTTTTTATAGTTCTGATACGACATTAATTTTGAATGAACTTAGTTTCCCCTGATTTGGATGAATGGCTTAAGAACAGATCCCTCATGCAACAGCTGTTGCAGCAGCATCTTCTCAAAGCTCAGAAAAAAGATGAAATATCATGCTGGTAAGAAGCGCTCTGACAGAACATTTTCTGTGTGGGTGATCATGTATATTTGAATTTACAACCTTATGTTCAGTCCTCTATCGCTTCCACATCATCCAACAAGCTATCATCTAGATACTTTGGTCCTTATCAGATCATTGCCAAAAGGGAACGTATGTCATCAAACAAACCTCAGTAGCCTAATCAGCTATCAGAACTCTGGCGCTGGCTCCACAACGACATACTCAAATCCTATGATCAGGCTCTCGGCGTGGGCGGCAATGAAGACCTGGCGCAGCTCCTCGAGCTGAAGAGGGGTCACCCCCGGAGCGGGGTTCACCCTCATGTGAGCGGGCTCCCCCTGCTTCCTCCAGAAATTGATTGCCATCCAGGCCTCCTCCTTTGTACCCACGGTACTGTGCTCATACCAATGGGACGCTCCATCGGGACGGTGCTCGGTCAGCCAGGATGAAGCCGCCTCAGCGATGCCAATGGACGAGTTTACAGTGTCCACGGCGTTGGCGGCCGCGACGAGTGATGCTGTCATCGGGAGGTCCAGTGCAGCGCCAACGATCTGAATTGCTGCGGGCAACTTAGGGATGTGATTCCTAACCTTTCGCAGCATCCTCATGGCGACGAGGCCCAGCTCAGCAGCCTTGCGTAGATTCCTTGACCATGTCCTTGCTCGGATGTAGACGGGGCACACCAGGGCGGTTTGTAAGGACATGCACGGCTGAATGTCCACCAGGTGCGCCCGCCTGAACACCATACCCCCGGGACGGATGTCGATGCAGATACTGGAGGACCCGGCTAGGAAGAAGAGCCGTGTGAGCTTGGTTGGATCGACTGGCCCGATGCAAGGGACGCGGTGTAGTGGAGACATCAGCCGGAAGTCACAGTTGAAGACCTCATCGGAAGGCAGTTGGTAATGGCGACGCCAGACCAGGCTATCGCGGTCCGCCTCCGACAGGCACCAGAGAGCCACCAGCGTCGCTTCAGGCACGTCGGAGAAGAGGACGTAGACAATCTTCCCCTCGCTGGAGTCCACCGACGCTTCGACGTGTCCTCCGCTGCCCTGAAGAGGTTCCGGGAAGGGGACGAACCGTGACTCAGTGAGCCGGCGTGGGTCGAAGAGAAGCAGCCCCTTGCTCATGTCGACGAAGACGAGGCGGTGGGCGTCGACGCGGTCCACGCGGTCGTGGGAGAGGACCGACGTCGCCTGGAAGCCCTTCCAGCGTTCGACGCCGCGCACCGCGTTCACGGTCCATGTCTTGTCATCGCTGGAGAAGCAGAGGGCGGCCGCAACGGAGGACGGCGACAGCGACGGTTGCGACAGTTGCAGCTGGACCACGTAGTAGCCGTTGCCGCCGGTGTTGGCGCGCGCCTCGGAGTCGGAGATGATGATCCCCGTAGGAGCTGTCGCGGAGAGGGCGTGGCCGAGCGCCTGCTCCGGGAACGCGGGCAGGAAATCGGCCTTCCCCGTGGCCTCGGAGGCGCGGCTGCTGGTGAGGATGGGCCGGCAGACCAGAAGGTGGGAGTCGCCGGGCGCTCGCGGCGAGGGGAGCGCGAGGAGGAGACGTCCCGACGCGTCGGCGCCCTCGACGCGGAGCGACGCCCGTGCGGCGGCGTCGGGGTCGGGGAGCAGGGAGGGGTTGACGACGACGGTGGAGAAGGCCGGTGGAGGAACGAGCACGAGGAGAACGTCGGCGTCGCTGGCCATCTCCCCGATGTTGGCGACCCGAGGCGCGCGGTCGAGCAGCACCCAGCGTCGCATGCCGCGTCCGCCAGACTGGCTCGCCGTCGCGTTGGAGAAGGAGGAGGAGGAGGACCACAACGGCATGCTGGGCGGGTGGGCGGGGGCTGTGGCGCGCCCGGCGAGGAGGAGGGCGCTCCCGTCGGGGGCTGTGGCGCGCCCGGCGAGGAGGAGGGCGGGCGCTCCCGTTGGTCTGGGGGGCTCGGGGTGGGGGGAAAAATTGAAAGTTGAAATTGAATTGGGGGGATTGCGGAAGGGAAAGGAGGGACGGGCGGTTATATTGGCGGGCCCGACCTCGGCAACCGCCGGCGCGACGATTCCGGGCCAGCGTGGGCTCCACCAGTGAGTGAGATGGGACCCACCCCATCTTGGTGCTTGCCGTCGCCGAGCTCGCGGAACACCTCCTCCCGCAGCGCGTCGTGAGCCGCCGCCGCCGATCATCGGTGGCCTCCGTGCCGGCGAGCAGCAGGTCCTTCCCCTGGCTGCGGCAAGGGCGGCGCCGGCGTCGTGCGTCGATGGTGTCCATGAGCTGAAGCTGACGCGCGCGCACATCACAGACCCGCCGTGAACACGGCATCGTCGCGCGCTCGCATGCAGAGGGCGCCGCGCCTCTCGTCGGCGTCCGTGACACACTGCTCGTCGAACGCTCGTGCCTAACGGAGACAATGCGTTCGTTGGTGTCCAGCCCCAACTCATCGCCGTCTCCGTGGAGGCCTCGCAGGCGCAGGCCATGCTTGCAGGGCACAGACCAGACAACAGAGGAACAGAGTGCACAGGGTGTTAGCAATCTAGAACTGCACTGCAGAAAATACAGAGGAATCAGAGATTCAGAGAAGAACAGAGATCATATAGTTGAAGATGAACAATAACATCAGATTGGGATACATATATGTTCCATACACATGCGTCAAGCCCAACATAGTACCCCAAGTCTGAAACTCACTAGTCATTACTAATACTAGCCCATATCCTAACATGTGACACACTCAACCATGTTGGTGTCCATGAGCTCATAAGTAATAGAAACCATGGGGGTTTGGTTTCCAGAGTCGGCCCAAGTGACACACTCAACCATGTTTAGCGACGGCCGAGGTGGAGGACGCAGCCCAGCATCACATGTCAACAAGGAAGCTTCACCCTGCTTGGATGGCCTAAATAGTTTCTGAAATGAAACCCCTGCAGCACCTGAGTCTTTCGTAGCAACATTTTTAATCAGTGCATGACCTCTAGCTATTAGCTTGTTCATGTGGCAGTGAACTAAACCAGAGTACAGAACCACTCTCCTCAGTGCCTTTGCGGCAGCTCTAGAACCAACTGAACATCTCCATGCCGATGGTGCCGACCAACACATCTTGTGGACTGAAGTCATGTTGCAGTTTGAACACCTTGTAGGCATCACTGGTGCTAGCATCACGACACAACATGGCCATCTCCTTTGAGGAAACTCCCTTGCATGCTGATGTTGAATTCTTGTGCAAAGGTGTTGCAGAGAGGAGATATTGCTGACACAAGAACAAGGCGCGGCCTGGCAGAGGCCCAACGTCGAACACCTGACGGGCGAGGTGACAACAACGGTAGTGCACTCGATGTCGTCGGTGCCGCAGTGGACGAACTCTGAGGTGATGGCCTGCGTCGTGGAGATCGAGGTGCAGTGGCGTGGCGGCGAGGAGCCGCGCCACCGCGTGGCTGAAGTTGTTGCGGTTGTGGGTGAGCAGGGGCGGTGGTTCTTGGTTGGGTACCGGGGCGCGATGTCGCCGAGGTAGCCCTGGGTGTCGTGCGCGAAGACGATGCTGGACGCCGAGGTAGTGCACTCGATATCGTCGGTGCCCTCCAGGACGCCGTCGTCGACGAGGACCTGGAGACCGTAGAGCTCGGCGGTGCGCGCGGACGCGATGGCGGCGGCGTCCCGGAGGTCCCCCGCGGCGGCGCGCGCAGTGTCGACGAAGGCCTCGCTGGCGTTGAGCGTGAGCTCGCACTGCGCCAAGGCCTGCCGCCGGTAAGAGATGACCAGGGTGAGGGGGTTTTTCTTCCCGACGGGTTGCTGGTAACCGCCGGTCACCGGTAGCGGTTTACCGGACCGGTTTGATCGGTAACCGCCCGGTACCGGCCGGTTTGAAGTTTGAATTCAAACGCCTCAGTTGTTCGGTTTCGAATCGGTAAACCGGTCGGTTTGGGTCGGTTACCGACCGGTTTGAGTGGGTTACCGGTCGGTTTGAATCTCGAATTCAAATGCCTCTGCAGTTCGGTTCCGAGTCGGTAACCGACCGGTTTGGGTCGGTTACCGACCGGTTAGATCGGTAACCTGTCCAAACCGGTGGGCTGTCTTTTTTTTTGGATAAAAATGATTTTTTGGTACTTCCTTTGGACATATAGATATAAAAAAGACCGCACACTGCGGCAATAAATTCATTGTCTCGAAAACATGAACAAATAGTCGCATACAAATAAATATTGTCTCGAAAACATCAACGAATGCATCAACAACACATCCTCACAGTCACAGGAATACATGATCATCTACGCAAGATGTATGGAAAGACCCCTTGTTGGCATGACATTTCATACTCGGCGATGGACATAAGAGCGATACCTTTAGTTAGTCGATGTTTGGACAAAATTTGTCAAATAACAACAAAAGTGCTACAGAAACATTTCTCCAAAAATATCACCAAATGAACAAGGCCTAATTGTACAGATTAATTGTAAACCACGAGACGAATCTTTTGAGTCTAGTTAGCATATGATTGAACAAAGTTTGTCAAATAACAACGAAATTTCTACAGTAGCAAAATTGAAAAAATAGCATCTAAACAAAAACCGTGCCAAAAGATTGGGAGGGAAAATTGGAAGTTGTTGGAGATGATTGTTTTTTAATCTTGCTAAAAATCCTAAATTGGAAGAGTGTTTTGTAAACTCTTGGAGATGCTCTTAGATATGATCGGGCTCACGAGTTATGTTTTTAATCACAACTCCGTGCGAGTAAGTTAAGGGGTGACGACTTGGGTTTTCGGTAATCTTTGGATTACTATAAGTCTATAACTTGATGGTGGTCCTAACAAAACTCTATTCTTTTGCTTGATGAAATACGTGTTAATGCATGATCTTGAAAAAAAAACTTCTATAATTAGAAAAATGTTTGGGAGAACGGCTTCTCATGGCTTATACTAATAAAAATGATGAAATATGTACAATACCCAACCCCCCTCTCTTCATATATTCACTTCTCTCCCTATCTTGTCCCAACGGGATGGACGGACCCTCGTAGAAATGTACAGCAGGGGATTTTAGCGTTGCGTTGTTTGAACAGGTCAACGGCCACACGTGAAGCGCTCCCGCTCCCGCGCATTGGCCTTTTGACCTTTGATGTGGGCGGTGGCACGTGGCACTGTGGCAGTGGCACCACCAACAAGATGATAGACGATGACGAGATTCGAACTCTGACTCATGAAGCCATCCGGCCCAGAGCTCTCAGCTCTGTTCGTAGAATCATCCGTGGACGGGAAGCATGCATGCTCATTGCTCAAGGTGATGCACCTCTGAGGCGGCCTGCAACGCGCGCGGCCGGGCCTGAGTTGCGCTGCGCGCTTGTCACGGCGGCGGTGCACCTGGGCGCGCAGGTTTCCACGCGCGCGCCGCGGCACAGGCCACCGGCGAGCTGCATGTACTCCGTAGAATTGAAGGACGACCATCTGCTAGCTTGTCATGGAGATCGAGGGCCTCGATCTGCGGCCGCGACCGCCCCCACGACGACGGAGTGGACCAGGCCAATCTCCAACCCATCAGCCTGGCGGGGCGCCACGGTAGCCACAACGCACTAGGCGTGTGCGTGTCGCTGCTGACCTGAATGACCTGAGCACGGTGATCAAGATTCAAGCATGCACCTGACTGTGACGGACACAGTGTGGTCCATCACTTGCTTCAGACCAGGCTAGCAACGCTCAGAGACCATGCAAGCTGCTGGCCGCGCCCGCGCCCGCGCGCGTGCACGCACGGCACGGTACGTGATAGATGAGCGGCGCCGGCGCGGCGAACAGGCGTCGCGCCCGGTGCGCAGCAGCCGACGCGCCGCAAGCATGGCCTGCGCCTGCGAGACGGCGAGGACCAGGCCAAGCCCTGTACGTGTTAGGATATGGACCGCCAACGCCTTCCACCGCCGTTGCCTAGGTTGTACCCGCACCGTCCATCTCCGCCTGCTTTGCGCCACGCGCACCTCCATGCCGTCTGATGCTGCACTGCATGCCGCCGCCGCTTTGCCAGACCTCCTATCGCGAGCGTCCAGTCCATCGCCGAGTACACGACGCGGAGTCCAACTTTCGCGCGCTGACCCGGCGGTCCCAGCCACCCCTCCCACACTTTCTTCCGCGCTGCCCGCCTCATCTGCGGCTACTCTCCGGGGTGCGACGGGAGCTGCTCCGCACGGTTTTTCTTCCCGACCGGTTGCTGGTAACCGCCGGCCACCGGTAGCGGTTTACCGGACCGGTTTGATCGGTAACCGCCCGGTACCGGCCGGTTTGAAGTTTGAATTCAAACGCCTCAGTTGTTCGGTTTCGAATCGGTAAACCGGTCGGTTTGGGTCGGTTACCGACCGGTTTGAGTGGGTTACCGGTCGGTTTGAATCTCGAATTCAAATGCCTCTGTAGTTCGGTTCCGAGTCGGTAACCGACCGGTTTGGGTCGGTTACCGACCGGTTAGATCGGTAACCAGTCCAAACCGGTAGGCTGTCTTTTTTTTGGATAAAAATGATTTTTTGGTACTTCCTTTGGACATATAGATATAAAAAAGACCGCACACTGCGGCAATAAATTCATTGTCTCGAAAACATGAACAAATAGTCGCATACAAATAAATATTGTCTCGAAAACATCAACGAATGCATCAACAACACATCCTCACAGTCACAGGAATACATGATCATCTACGCAAGATGTATGGAAAGACCCCTTGTTGGCATGACATTTCATACTCGGCGATGGACATAAGAGCGATACCTTTGGTTCGAAGCAGGGTTGCCTTGTAATCTTGCCACGTCTGGCCCGTCCAAGCTGCGGTTGTCTCCCATTCTTGAACCAACATACTGTAAAAGCTGGGATCTTCCCATTCGTACACCCACCTAGTCTGAGGCTGCGTGCTCACGTCAGGAATGTGATAGCTATAAGAAGGTTGTGAGGCATCGCTGTAGGACGAAGTAGAGTAGTCTGGAGTGTCGTAGTACGTGGGTGCAAAAGAAATTGATCTCCCCTGCGAGTCCTCTGGATTGTCGTCGTGTGTGCGTCCAAATGAAACTGATTTCCTCTGGGACTGTGGTTGTCCATGGTCACGATCTTGCGTAGCATGTGTGTATTGGGTCTCGCCTGCAATGAACCATAATTAGTAATCATGGACAAAAATAAATGTGTGTATGTACGTGCAAGTGCAATGGATACCTGTGAAACGAATTCCATAACCAGTCCCACCACCACCAGCACCAGCACCACCTCCACCATCGCCACTGTCATCATGATCGTCATCGTCACCACCATCGCTGCTGTCATCATCATCATCATCATCGTCAGAATGGTAAGATCCCTCCTCCTCAGTGTCCGCATCGCTGCTGACTTGTTTTCCTCGCTTGGTCTGCCCCTTCCTAGGCGGCGCTTGCGTCTTCCTCTTCCCTAGGTGACTTTGACCCACATGTCTACGAGCCCAATCACTGATGCAATCAGACCCCGTAGCCTGACGTAGATCATCGGGGTCTATATGCTCACTGCCAATAGAAACAAACAAATCACATAAATAAAATCAATCCCACCGTACATTATTAGACACGCACTCACATTTATAAATATACATATAACGTACCTGACAAGACGTGATGGCAAAGGGACGTCGTCTTCGTCTGAATCCTCATCAAGTAGTGGAGGCTGGTTTGATCTTCCATACTCCATCCACTCCCTAAGCGGATTGGTCCGATCATAGAATGAGACTTCGGCGAACCGGTTAATAAAATCGTCGTCATCAAGCCTTGGTGGGTTGGCATCCGCAAGTCTCTCTGGAAATACTCGCGCACCTCTGGTGGCACACGGCTACAATGCATAACCTCCGTCCCACGCCCTGTCAAATGCTGCTTCAATCTTGTTGCACCACCGCCCGCTTTTGTTAGGTGACAATAATTGCACCGCCACCCGGGAGCGAGATTTTCACCATGCTCCCAAACAACGTCTTTGTGCCTGCCCGACATTGTCTACCTGCATAAACAGACAACACAAAATCAAACCCACGTAAATGTTGTCTATACAATATATACAAAAAATATACATCCTAACAGAAATCATACCTCAAATCCTAAATTAAATCGTACTCTACACATAAAGCTAACCCTAACCCTAACCACCTAAATCCATCCATCCTAATATCTAACACAGATCCTGCCTAAATACAACAATCCTAACACAAAACTACACCCAAAACATATAGATACTTAACTAAAATAGCAAGAAAAGGGGGGAAAAACTTACCTCAAATCCCGGACGAACCGCTCGGTAACCGAGCGAAACCGCTCGGTTACCGAGCCGACCGCGCGGCTAGCCGAGGGCGCGTCGCCGGAGCGGTTACCGCTCGCTCCCGCTCGGTAACCGAGCCTAACCGAGCGGTTAGCCGGCGGCGGCGAGCGGACGGCGGCGCTGGGGGCGGAGGGCGGGGGGCGGGGCGCGGATAAGGCTCGGGAAGGAGGCGTTCTGCCCCCCCCCGCCCTGTGAACGCCTGGTTTTGTGCCCGTGAGCGCCTAATGGGCCTCATGGGCCTTAACGGGCCGACCTTTTTTTTCCAATTCCAAACGTCCAATTTCAAAAAATTTTATACCATTGGTCTCCATAAATTATAATCTATTTTTAGGAATTTTTTGGGCATTTTTTTTTCAAATTTTCAAATTTCAAATTCAAATTTTGGTAACCGGTCCGTTTGGTAACCGGACCGGACCGGTTTCATCGGTTACCGACCAAACCGACCGGTTACCGATCGGTAAGAAAAACCCCGGTGCTGACCAAGCCTGCCGTGGTCATCTCCGGGCCCACCACCGTAGCATGCAACCGATTTTTACCACTAGTACTGTGTTTTAGAATACGTACCACGCATTGGCAGATATGGTATGGCTACTCATTTCTCAACTACTCCCTTCGTTCGTTCACACAGAAGAATGCGCGCACTTCTGGTTTCGTGACAAGTCAAAAAATCTAAATAATGCCTAAATGAAGCTATATAAAAATGTACTCATATATTCATAATATATAAAATAAGTCTCATTAGATTGATTAAATTAATTATAGAATATATTGTCCTAGTAAATAAACTATATGAAAGACATAAATATTAAAGCTATAAACTTCGTCAAATTTAAGCTAGTTTGTCTGTGGAACTAGCTAAGGACCGTGGAATGTGCGTGGCCTAAACTAACGGTCGCGCTCGTGGTGACTCTGCTAAGGAGTTTTGCGCTGTAGCCTGCAGGAGCTAGCACAGGCCTCCCATCCGATCCCTGGTAGTACGTACTAGATAGCTATGTGCGCTTCGCTGCGCTTCTGCCTTACACAATGGTCGATAGCAGGAAATAATAGCAATAAAGTTTATTATCTAAACGAATACATTCCAACTCACATATGCTTCTCATATGGTATCTAGTATTATGTTTCTCACCGATTACGCACAAACCTTTTTTAAGCAAAGAACTCACGTTTTATGTTTCACAGGACACTCGGGCTTCACACAGGCCCTGATAAAAAACTAAAAGAACATTGATTTGGGAAAACTTTGTAAAGGTTGTTAGTACACTAAGTCAATATATGCAAGAAATCTAAAGGAAAACAAAAATAAGGTTGCAATTGGTGGTAATTTAGTAGAAAGCTTAAGTTAAATCAAATCTTTGATGGTTACAGCTTCGAACCTGAAGATGAACACAGTGGTGCAGCTTATTGCTCCAGCACTTTGCGGCCTTTTCCCCTGCCAAGCGAACCAAAATAAAAATTAGCAAATAAAAATTCTCATGCAAGGACAACACTGTAGAAATGACCGCAGCATCATCATATCGTCATGCTACAACTGAACAAAAGAAAAAAAATCCTGAAGCCAAAACTATATATGCCGCAGTAGCGCATTACTAAACAGGTGCCTAGTCCATGTATACAATCAATAATAATAAACATTGTCATAAGCAATAACTTTATTTATTTAGTTAAAATGTGGATTTATAAATCTTTGTTTCCAAGAATATAATATGAGAACCCGCTAGTTAATGGTAATGGCAATTAATCAAATGATTTAGGATTTAATTGCATCAATTTGTATTTTGTTTAGCCTTCTTTTCATTTCATGATTGCCTTCCAAGTTGCATCAGCATGACACAACTGACAGGAGACTGTACATGAATCCAACAAAAGAAAAAAAAAATGGATGACGTAAAGGAAATGTATATCAGAAAATGGCAAGGAGCAGCATTTTAGACTAACTGGAAAGCAACACTGAGGCTAACCTGTGCAAGAGGCAATGGAAAGGAGGTACGGATACGGACACAGTATGTTTTCACCTCTCACCGCGTAAGCCTCACGCGACTGACGCCACTGTCATAAACGCTAATGCAACGCCGGGGCACGCGTCAAACGAATACAACACCTCTCCGTAGATGCGCTAGCAAGGCCTGAAATCTCCCGCAGGTAAAGATTCTAATATGTCCCAAGGAGGCAAAAATGCATGCATACTGCAGTTGGAGGGCAGCCATTAGCAATCAGCATGTGGGAAAGTTGTGTCGTCCATGGCCCAGGACGTTAGTAGCTCGCAGAAACACGGCCCAGAACAGATTGCGCACTGCGCTCCTACACCACCTGGTCGGCCAATAGAGGCCCCCTTGCTCGCCGAGACCAATTCGATGACCGTGGCCACACGCCGCTGAAAGAATAGAGCTTTTTACATGTATACCATTAAAAAAAAGATGATTTCACTTATATGTCATTAAAAATTTTGAACACACCAAAATACCCCATGCCATTAAACTTTTTTTTGCTTTCTATGCCATTCAGTCCACTTTTACTTAGGGGGTGTTCGTTTCCCTGACAATTTTTTTTTTTGCCTGTCACATCGGACAATGCGGCACTAGTTTAGTCTAGTAAAAATAAATTAATTATAAAACTAATTACATGGTCATATGCTAATTACTAAGACGAATCTATTAATGTAAATCCATCATTAGCGAATGTTTACTGTAGTACCACATTGTCAAAACATGAACTAATTAAGTTTAATAGATTCGTCTTATGAATTAGTCTCCGGCTGATAAATTAGTTTTTTAATTATTATATTTTTAATAGGCTAAACTAGAGTCGCAATATTCGATGTGACATATTTTGCCCTGGAAACGAATATGCCCTCAGTAAGGATGGCTAACGGTGCTGAGAAAAGACTTTAATACCCTCAGACTAGTATGCCACGACTCCCAGACTGAGTGTTTTGGCACCAAATTAAACTGATTGTTGTAGACATATAACTGATCGAGTAACTGACCACACTAATTTAGTTGCTATTTAAATTATTTGCAATATAATTTAGTTTAGAAAATTACAAACTTGGTGACTCGATGCTTGATTCGGTTTGTGTTCTGGTTTGTCTGAAGGCTGAAGAAGAGGATCGGGAAGAAAAGAAGCAAGAATGGTGCTGCTGCTCTGGCAGCTGCCGCCTTTTCGCTAGCGCATGCACCATATATGTATGGACATGGTGGCCACAACGGAAACCGCGCGCGCCGGCTGACGGAGTTCGTACATATATGCACGTACAACGAGCTAGCGTCCCCATACGTGACGTGTTTCTGGGATAGAGCTAACCAGCCGTGTGGACGAGCTAGCGTATTTCTAAAGTATTTCTGAGTTTTTTTTTTAAGGAAAACAGAGACAATGACCTCATCATGGTGAGGTCATCAAGCTAGATAGTAGAACCGAGCCTGGCGTTGCCTTGCGGAGTCCCATTGGTATACGACGCCGAGTCCAGGGGTGAGCAGGGACCGGGCGCGCTCCAAGAGGTCGCACGGCTTCTCCGGCGGCCGCATGGACTCGCCCCGCGCGCTTGATCCCAGGTCTGTTGGTGACGACCTCTTCTCCATCGTCTTCCACATATGCATGTAACGCGTGTGCGTGTGTAAGCTTCAGGCCGTGGCAACTGGCAACCACTAGCTAGCTAGTCCGATAGGCGATAGCGCACTAGCACCGGACCAATAAGATTGGTGGCCAGCAGTCCAGCACGCACCAACTCCACGACAAGCATTGTCACCAAAAAAAAAAAAAAACTCCACGACAAGGCACGAGCTTAGAATTCTAGCTGTTTTTGCCTATCTGAGGCCTGAGGGTTGTGGGCTCTGGCACGGTGTGCATGATGCATGGCCAATCATATCATTTCAAGGCTCGCTCGAGCTCGGCGGACGCGCGACCCGACCATGCATACACTACTGGAGAACGGACCTTTAGCCCCGGTCGAAAATGGCCTTTAGCCCCGGGCATGGAGCCGGGCTAAGGAATCGGGACTAAAGGCCCAACCTTTAGCCCCGGTTCCCGGCCCCGGGGCTAAAGGGGGACCTTTAGCCCCGGTTGGTAATACCAACCGGGACTAAAGAGGGGACCTTTAGCCCCGGTTGGTAATACCAACCGGGACTAAAGACTGACGTCTTTAGTCCCGGTTGGTATTACCAACCGGGGCTAAAGACCTTTTTTCTTTTTCTTTTCTTTTTTCTTTTCAATTGGCTATTGTTTTTAGTTTTTCAATTACATTAGGTTTTCTAATACGTTTTCTTCGATGCTAATATATTACATTAGGATTTCTAATACGTATATATTCTTCGCTGCTAATGTATGTATCCACATATATATACACATAAAATTTATAATTACACACATAAAATATGAAACTATATATATATGGGCTAGCTATACATATTATGTGTATAATATTTTTATGCACATAAAATTTACAGCATTATCCATGCATCCTTGGTATTTACAACATAAATATTGACCGTCACTTAAATGTCATACAAATGGTCGTCTTGGTTTGGTTTCATTGGTTCTTCCGGGTTACAGTAGAACTCGGTGCCGGCTTTGAGGACATGGTCATTAAGAACTCCTGCGATTGTCTCTTGAATTCCTTTCAGGCGCACCATGTCCAACACCTGGTTCTTCAACCATAGCTCCTTCTGTCTCTCTAGAGGAGTTCTTTTGGCATACACCGAGAGAAACTCGCAAACGTAGTACCCACACAAATTGTTCCCTGGTGGTTGCCGTAGAACCCACTGCACGATGTAAAAAGATATTACTCTCATCATCTCGCGCGTGTGATGAAAGCATGCTACAGTGGTAAAGACGCGGGGAGCTAGTACTACTTACTTGCAATTGGATAGGACGAGGAAGTGTCGCCTTCAAATCCGGACGGTGTTTCGGAACGAACCAAGCCCAAACCCTGCACAATATAATATTGGATCGTAATTAACTATTGCAGATTTAAAGTGTAGAAATCAGTATTTAGAGATCGAAAGTTACCCCTGGATAATGTCTATGATATCTTGATAATCTCCTAGTGGTTTTCTCAACGAGTCATAGATTATCAATTGACTTTCGGAGAGATCGAAGACGATCAATATCCAGTGATAGCTGCATTAATTTGCTTATATAGTCAACATATATCATAGAAATTGAGTAAGTAAAAATAAATATGCACATGATAACAACACCCACCTAAAGTTGTATGGGAAGAGTATATATCTTTTGTTCTTTTGGTTCACCAAGAACCTTCGGAGATTCCTCCCTGTTTCATTTCTCCATATATCATAGGCGGGATCTTTCTTTGGGACCGAGAATACGATATATGGATCAATGAAACCAACCTCCTTGTCATTTCTACGTGTGAGGTCTCTCATCATGTTTCTGCATATGTATATAGGCACGCTAGCTAGTGTTAGCATAATTACATTTACATATACATATGCTAGAGTGAGATAATTAAAACGAAGGATCACTTACAAACAGAAGAGGCTGACTAGAGATTTGTCTAGAGCATCCAGGTGGCATAGCTGGTGTAACTCATTGAATTGGATAAGTATAATGTCATCACCACGGAAGTAATGATGGTCTCTAATTCTGACGCATATCCAACCATCCGCTTTTTTGGTACACGCTGCCATGTACCACTGGTTTAACAAGTACATTTGAGTGCCAAGTTCTGTGAGGGCCGTAGGGTTGTATAGACTCTGGCCATATACATAATTCTTCTTCCACTGATCAACTTGCGGAGCAGTTTCAATGGGTGCTTCACCGAGCATTTGTGACAAGGTTAGACCAGTTTCTGCGAAAAATGCATCAAGATGCTGAGGATTCACCTCAAGTTGTTCTAGCGCTTTCAAGTTAGAACCATATTCATTCACAACAAGCGGGGACACTGATTGTTTCGATTGTTCCCCGAGCTGTGGGACACCCTTGCTTGCTCTCTTCTGTTTCTGCTTCGCCTCCTCAAGTGACTTGGTCATAGTGCGGTCATAGTCTGATGGTGGCGATTTCTTACGAGAATCACGCACTTTTTTCTGATGAGCATCCACCTTTTTCCTGAGCATATCAGGACGTACAAAAAGGTACGACTTCTCTGGGTTTTTCTTTGCTTTTTGTTTAGCCTCGACGTCCGCCCAAAATTTGTCCAAATCTGCTTTCGCTGCAGCATTTGTTTCCTCATCAGTCATATCATAGGGAAGTTTCGTCTTCTGAGGAACAGCTTGATGTCTTTCTGCAGAGGCTTTCTTCTTTGGTGGCGGTGGGGCCGATGCCTTCATTTTTGTGGCTGGCCTCTTCTTTGATGGGGCTGGTGGCGGGGATGGAGCCCGTGGTGGAGGAGATGGGGCCGGTGGCGGGGATGGAGCCCGTGGTGGAGGAGATGGGGCCGGTGGCGGGGATGGAGCCCGTGGTGGAGATGGAGCCGGTCGTGGAGGGGATGGAGCCGATCGTGGAGGGGATGGATCCGGTGGGGATGCAGCTGTGTCTTTCACTGCATCGCCCGCAGCACTATGATGACTATGTGGTGAATGGATAATTGGACTTAGGTGCGGAGAGGTCCTGCTGTGAAAACAACATAGTATGAGTAAATAATTATTTAATTAAGTCAATACATAACTAGTGAAAAAATGTTTCATTGACTTTCATCTGCACCTAGGGTTAGTTTGCTGAGGAGGAGGAGGAGGTGATGCCCCAGGAATAATGATATAGCGCTTACGCCAACATATGAATGCCTTCTCCGCTTCTCCTAAAGTCTTCTCACCATCACCTCCTTCAATGTCAAGAGTCACATTGCTATGCCCTTTCAATACTCTATCCACCGAGACACTAGCATAACCAGGTGGTACCAATGCCCCATGGCATCTTGGTGTCTTCGTAGGGTCAATAGGAGATACGACACCAATAGCCACCATTATTGTGTCATTCCCCTATGGAATGTGCAGCTCACAGGTCGTGAGAGGATCAGTGATGTGTGACGGAACGACCCTAATCCCATGGCCCACGTGTCCCTGTCAACCTCTGACAACCGAACCCATGTTCCATGTGATTAAGACCTGTTCGCCACCGGGCTACATCAGTGCCCAATGTCCGCAGGATCATCTCATCTTTCGGTTACAGCATTTCACATTTTCACAAATATCAGAGATAACAGAGCGGAAGACTTAAATAACATTAGTTTTACAAACCGAGGTTTCAAATGAGGTAAGGAGTACGATTATTACAAACCATTGTTCGGAAAGTTCAAAGTAGACAACGTAGCGGAAACAATAACATAAAGATACATGTAACACCCTGCCCGAGGGTGCACATTTACTCATCGGCCTCATCGGCCTCTTCCTGGACGAAGGTCACGCAACAGGGTGCGAGACACATCGGGGTCTCAGGCATACCTGCAACATGGGTAACAAACCCTGAGTACTGGGGTACTCAACAAGACTTACCCGACTAAAGAAAAAGGGAGAAGACTCAGGAATGAAGGCTTAGGGTAGTCAAGGTAAGGCTTAAGCAAGATCAAGTATTTTGCAGAAAAGCATTTTTGTAAATCTTATTTTATTTTGAAAGATTCAGTATTCCTCAATTCTTCATCATTCATGATTCATTTTACATTTCAAAACATTCCTAGTTGAGAACCACTCTCCGTTGACAGTCAGTGGACCAAGTCTCCATAACCGAGGAGCAACGTTAATCCGGATAAATAATACTCAGCTGAGGATCCCTATCCACACTGCATATGTAGCACCCAAGCTTGCATATGCCAACTCGTCTACCACGATTCCTCCAAGATTGGGCCCGGTCCTACGCCACCCGGAAGTACAGTACACCACTCCAATCCGGGACTTTCACCCACGTGGGTACATGCTACTTCCGCCATCTCTCCACTCCCAGTGCGCGGTTGTCGGTCCAATAAAGGATTCCTCGGAGCCAGAGCTTTCCGTAGTATGTGAATAGTTACAAGTCTTGACCAGCAGGCCCCCATACGGATGGTCCCTAATTTTCCAGCCAGAACTATACCTTGGTCATATCTCACCCAAGCGTAATAGTCCTGTCAGTTTTTCCGCCAGCGACAAGCACCTCGGGACTCTAACCCAAGAGTACAGGTCCTGTCGGATTTTCAACCCTGTCCCGGTCGGTGTCAACTGTTGAGTCCTGGACTACAACATGACGGCACCGTACGCGCGACAACCTCTCCTCGCTATTGATTAGGTACGGATCAGATACCTAGCCAACAGCCGGGGAGTAAAGCCAAATTCCCATAATGATTCTTAAGTGATCACACTTTTGAAGTTGGCATTTTATTGCAAAGTCTAATTCAATAAGCATTGCTAAGCATTTTTCAAATACTTTTGAAAAGCAGGTATCGGGTGTATCAGTGGTCAAGGTAGATAGTGCATCAATTAGGATAGCACACAACTCCTATAAACCTAATGCAATAATTTAACTCAAAAGCATTTAAGGAAAACATTTTATAAAATTCAAGGAAAGGGTTAAATGCACCGGGGCTTGCCTTGGATGGCAAAGAGAGCAGACTCGGGGTAGGTATAGGTGTCGGAGCTCGGGGTCGCCTCGGGAGTTGGTTCGTCAACAGCGGCCTCGACTCTGGTACCTTCTTCGTCAACTATACGGATGCAATGATGAATGCTCATGAGAATGATGATATGGACTTATGGTGCAAGACAATTCCACTGATTCTAGATTACTCTTAAACAAGGCATAATCGAAATCTAGGTTGAGCATAAAAGGTAACCATTTCTTCCTTAAGCAATGTTAATTAAAGCTAGGCCTTATTATGATTATCCTAAGCATCAACCAAACATAGCATCACAAACATCATAGACCAAAGGGTAGGGGTCTATGAACATCAATCAATCCAAAGATCACATCATCAAACACTTATTACCAACCCTAATCCACCTTTTCTATTTTCTTAATTTATTTAAAAGGTCATTTTATGAAGTTGCTCCAAAAATTACCAAATTAATCACATAAGTTAATTATGGCATAAACAGATGGCAAAATAAATTTTATAATTTTTGGAGGTCATTAAGATGCTTAATTAAATCTAGACATTTAATTAACAAAAGGCACTATTCAACTATTTAAAATAAATGCTCAAAAATCAACTTGCTCCAAAAGACTTCAAAATTTTACCAGAGACTCAGAAAGGCATAACTAGCACATAAAAATTTATCTCCAGATTTTTGGAGTTATAGATCACTCTCCAAAAATACCAAAACCTCCATTTTTCAATTAAAAGGGGAATTTTACATTTTTAAATCTTTGCACAAATCTCAAGTTTCATATTTTTATAAAATACTCCAGAGCATAAAGAGTCTACCACAAAAATTTCAGAATTTTTGAATGCACACAGAAAATCATACAAAAAAGAGAAAACAGAACACCATTCACATCTCTCAGAAAAAGAGAAGAGCACTGTGCTCCTTCTAGGCCGGGCTCGGCGAATCGCGCGGGGCTCGGGCGAATCGCGCGGGGCTCGGTCGAGACGGGCTCGGTCGAGACGGGCTCGGTCGAGACGGAAGCGACAGCTTCGTCCGAGGCCTGGCCCGGAGGCTCGGGCGAGACGGAGAAGTAAGCCTCCGTCCGAGGCCTGACTCGGGCGAAGCGGAGAGCATGCGCTCGCCGAGGCTTGGGCTCGGGCGAAGCGGAGGGCATGCGCTCGCCGAGGCTTGGGCTCGGGCGAGACGGAAAAACAAGCCTCCGTCCGAGGCGTGACTTGGAGGCTCGGGCGAAACGGAGTGGAAGCAGAGGCCGGAGGCTTCGGATGCTTACCACGGGTCGGAGGCAGGGCTCGAGGGTGAGGCTCGACACGTTCTCGAGGGTGAGGCTCGACACGTTCTCGAGGGTGAGGCTCGACACGTTCTCGAGGGTGAGGCTCGACACGTGCTCGAGGGAGGAGACGACCGCGGCGGCGCTCCGGCGATCCGGCGGTCCTGCGCAACACACGAGACCGCAAGGGCCGGGTTAGAGTCGCGCGGAGCCAAGGAACACGACACGGGGTCGGTGAGGGATGATCATGGCCGGAGACGGCGAATTTCACGAACCCGAGCTCGCCGGGTTTCTGCCGGAGATGGGAACGGCGAGCTTACGCCGGGCGATAGGAGGCGGTAGAGATGAAATTGGGGAGTGGGGAAGCTTCACGAGCTCTAGGCGGAGCTTTCGGGCTAGATGGTTGAGCGGCGGAGGCTTTGGAGCGGTCTGGCCACGGCGGCGGGGTTGAATGCGGAGCTCGGGGCTCCGGCGGGCTTATATAGCCGCGGCCAGGGGACGGTAGAGAGCTCGAGGTGGGGTGGATAAGCTCGGCGGACGCGTGCGCTCTCGATTGCGCGCAGGCGGAGGACGGGCGTGCAGCCGGGGCTCGGGCGCAGACAGCGCCGGCGATGGCCACGCGGCGGCGACGCGCTGGAGCAGTAGGGGACGGGGCGGAAGTCAGCGCTTCGCGCGTGCGGGTGCGGAAAGATGTCGCGGGCGCGGGCGACAAGTCGGGGGCAGACGAGCGGCTGCCAAACGCGTGGCGCGCGCAACGCCGGAGGCTCGGCCACGGCCGGGGCCCCCTCTGCACTGCGCCGGCTAGAGGTAGGGGACGAACAGTGCTAGGCCTTAGGGTTTGACTTTTGGCTGATCTCTGTATTTTGCAAATTACTTCCAAAACTTGAACTGGGCAACAAAAACTCAAAATACCAAAGTTGCTCAGAAAAATGAGATCTACAACTTTGTCAATATCAACATTTTCAAATTCCAAATAGTTTTTGAACTATAATCAAAAACAGAAAAGGGAACATTTTTCAACTTTGATTCAAATCAAAATTACTTTGGATTTCAAACTGAAACTTGAAAATCTTTATATATGAAAGTTGTTCCATTTGTCAAAACCTACAACTTTGCTAATATACACTTTTTTCTGAAACTCAATAGTTTTTGAATAAATTTTTAAAACTGAAAAGGGGACAAAAACTGGAATTTGAATGAATTTGAAATTACTTCAAATTTTATATAGAAACTTTGAAACTTGTGAATACCAAAGTTGTTCCTCTTGATCAGATTCACAACTTTGCTTTTTGAACCAACTCAAAATTTTGAATTTTGAAAAAGTTATCAAAAAGGGATAAAATCCAGGATTTGGGAATTTAGGGTTTTGCAAAAGGACAATCAAATCAAATCTGATTTTTGAACCTTGATCAAAGCAACAAACATCAGGGCATCAAAATCAAACAAGAACTACATAGAACTAGGCACAGAGGTGAAATTACCATTTTGCCCTTAGAGGAAGAATTGGGCTTTTAGGGTTTTTGAAAAGGGACTAAAGCATAGCAATTAAGCAATCCAAATGCATCACAAAATGATTAATGCTTAAGATGATGACATGTCAAGTTAATTACATTAGTAACACCAGGGGTGTTACAACCCTCCCTCCTAAAAGAAATCTCGCCCCGAGATTCCGCGTCGTTTAAAGAACAAAAGAGGAAACTCACACCTATAGAGATTCGAGAAAGTCCGGATAGTTTTTTGCCAAGAAATCTTCAGATTCCCAAGTGGCTTCTTCTTCAGAGTGCTGGTTCCACTGGATCTTATACCATCTTGTGGTGGTTCTTCGGGTAACACGATCCTTGTGATCCAACACACGGACAGGATATTCCGAGTATGACAGATCAGGTTCTAGCTCAACACCTTCAACTTCAACCACATGTTCAGGTACTCGAAGACACTTCTTGAGTTGGGAGACATGAAACACATTATGAACTGCTGAAAGATGATTGGGCAAACGTAGCTTGTAAGCGACCTTGCCACAACGATCCAGAATCTCAAACGGACCAATATAGCGGGGTGCTAACTTTCCTTTGACTCCAAAACGAGTAACTCCTTTAGTGGGTGAGACCTTCAGGTACACATAATCCCCGATCTCGAACTGCAGAGGTCGACGTCTCTTATCAGCATAACTCTTCTGTCGAGACTGCGCAATCTTCATATTCTCTTGGATCTGTTTGACTTTTTCTTCCATATCCTTTACTAGGTCAACTCCAAAGAATTCCCTTTCTCCGGGTTCAGACCAACTGAGAGGTGTACGACAACGACGACCGTACAGTGCTTCAAAGGGTGCCATTTTGATGCTCTCTTGGTAACTGTTATTATAAGAGAATTCTGCCAAGGGCAAACACTGATCCCAAGTATCTGCGAAGGTAAGCACACAGGCTCTCAACATATCTTCTAACACTTGGTTGACTCTCTCAGTCTGTCCATCAGTCTGCGGATGATAAGCCGTGCTATACAATAGCTTGGTTCCAAGTGAGGCATGGAACGCTTTCCAGAACTTAGCGACAAACTGAGTACCACGATCTGAGATGATGGTCTTGGGTATGCCATGGAGCTTCACTATGTTGTTCTTGTATAAGGTGGCATAAGTTGGGGCGGTATAACTTGTTTTGACCGGTAGGAAGTGAGCTTGCTTCGTGAGACGGTCCACTATCACCCAAATGGAATCGAATCCCTTTTGAGTCTTGGGTAACCCATTGATAAAATCCATGCTGATATCCTCCCATTTCCAACCAGGTACTGACAAAGGTTGCAGCTCTCCTCCGGGCTTCATATGCACAGCCTTGACTTTCTGACATGTATCGCAACGAGCGACATGTCGAGCGATTTCGATCTTCATCTTTGTCCACCAGAATTTCTGCTTCAAGTCTTGGTACATCTTGTTGCTGCCAGGATGGATGGCAAATCTGGTTGAGTGTGCTTCATCAAGGATTATCTGTCTCAGCTCAGGTACCTTGGGAACTACCAGACGGTTCTTGAACCATACCACTCCTTCATCATCAATCCGGAAACAGTCGGCTTTTCCAGCTCGAACCTTTTCGCTGATGTGCTTGATTCCGGGGTTATCTTTCTGTGCAGCTATGATCTGTTCTCTGATAGAGGTTTCTACTCTGACATTGCCTAGACTTCCTTGTGGAACCATTTCAATACCCAGCTTCTCTAGTTCATAGCATAGGGAAGATTCATAGGATTTCATAACCAGGCAGTTACAGTATGACTTGCGACTGAGTGCATCGGCGACCACATTCGCCTTACCCGGATGGTAATGCACTTCGATATCATAGTCCTTGATTAACTCAAGCCATCTTCGCTGCCTCATGTTCAGCTCTTCTTGGGTGAAGATATACTTCAGGCTCTTGTGATCTGTGTACACATTGCAGGTACTGCCCAACAGATAATGACGCCATATCTTCAAGGCATGAACCACTGCTGCTAACTCAAGATCATGAGTTGGATAATTTTCCTCATGTCGCTTAAGCTGCCGCGAGGCATAAGCGATCACTCTTCCTTCTTGCATCAACACGCAACCCAAACCAGTACCAGATGCATCACAGTAGACATCAAAGGGCTTCTCGACGTTCGGCTGAGCTAGCACTGGTGATGTGGTTAACAACTTCTTCAAAGTCTGAAAAGCTTGTTCACAAGCTGGTGACCAAAAGAACTTCACAGAATTCTTCAGCAACTCGGTGATAGGCTTGGCGATTCTGGAGAAATCTGGGATGAATCGACGATAATATCCAGCCATTCCCATAAAACTGCGGACCTTGTGAACAGAGGTAGGTGGCTTCCAATCCAGGATATCTGACACTTTTCCGGGGTCGACTGACACACCTTCTGCGGATAGGACATGGCCAAGAAACTGTATCCGATCCAACCAGAACTCACATTTACTGAACTTGGCATACAGCCGATGTTCTCTGAGACGGGATAGAACAATACGAAGATGTTCAGCATGATCTTCAGGGGTTTTTGAGTAGACAAGGATGTCGTCAATGAACACGACCACGAATTTATCAAGCTCTGGCATGAACACAGAGTTCATGAGGTACATGAAATGAGCAGGTGCATTGGTCAAACCGAAAGACATGACCAAATACTCATATAGGCCGTATCTGGTGGTGAAAGCTGTTTTAGGAATATCTTCAGGACGGATTTTTATTTGGTGGTAACCAGATCTGAGGTCAATCTTGGAGAATACCTTGGCTCCAGCTAACTGGTCAAACAGAAGATCGATACGAGGCAAGGGGTATATGTTTTTGATGGTGACTTCGTTGAGTGGGCGATAATCAACGCAAAGTCTGAGACTCTTGTCTTTCTTCTTTACAAAGATTGCAGGACAGCCCCAAGGAGACGAGCTTGGGCGAATGAAACCCTTGTCCAACAAATCTTGTAATTGGATTTTTAGTTCTGCCAACTCTCTGGGAGGCATACGATAAGCTCTGCGGGATATAGGAGCAGTCCCGGGCTTTAGCTCTATGGCAAACTCAACGTCACGGTCAGGAGGTAGACCAGGTAAGTCTTCAGGAAAAACATCAGGGAACTCACAGACTACAGGGATGTCACGGATCCCTTGATCATAGGTAGCATTTAGCTGTGTGGTAGCTGGTTTTGAAGGCATAGGAAGTTGGAGAAGGAGTTTGGCGGTACTGTTAGGAATATCCACTCTCACAACTCTATTCAAGATGTCGATCATGGCCTTATACTGGCACATCCAATTCATGCCTAAAATGACATCTATCTCCTGATCTTTCAACACTATCATGGTGGTAGGGAACGCATGATTTCCCAACATCACTGGTATACTGCGAACCACCTCTTTGGTGTTTATACGCCCTCCAGGCGATAAAATGCAAAAACTTTCTTTCAACTCCTCAATTGATATATCATGCTTAGAGACGAAGGTACGACTGATGAAAGAATGCGATGCACCAGAATCAAACAACACAACTGATAGCTTCTTCTGATACAAAGGCTGATGACTTGATAAGGTGACTGACAGATGATACAGGCCGATAAAGGGAAAAGATGCGAAAAGAAAGATACATGCCAGACTTGGCAACAGACAGACTAACGCCCCCAAACCTAGCCTAAGGTTTTAGGTAAGCAGATGGTACAGACACAAGGAGTCTAGTCGTCATCGATGAAGATCAACTCTTCGTCATCATCATCATCCTCGATGATAAGCTCAGGCTCTTCCTCCTTATCTTCATCTTCAACGTGGACATCTTCAGCAGGTTCCACTTCCTCATTCTGATCGGGCTCGTGTTCCACTTCAGGTTCCTCCACGACTCCGTCTTCGGGGTCCTCAACAACTGGTGGAATCACGGGGTGAAGCTGGTTGTGCAGCTGGTGTACTTCCTCATGAAGCATATCATTGAACTGCTCGATCTGGGCGGTGTACTGCTGCAGTCCATGGAGCTAGGCTCTGGTAACGTCTTCGCGGGTCCAAGCATCATTGCGCTGCTCGATAGCGCGAACCGTGTTCCGATTGGCCTGCTCCAGGGAAGCTCGTGCCTCATAAAACTCCAGGCGGGAAAGATAGAAGTCATGCTCCATGTTCTCTATCTCAGCCTTCAGATTCTTGATTTCCTCCTTCAGGTTCTTGCGGGTGCGGCGGGGAAAACGACGACCATTGGAGGATTCTCCAGTCTCTTCTCCGGTGCGTGGCGCCAGCTGGTGACGCGGCACACCGTTCGGTCCAGTCGACTTGCGGGCGGTCAGCTTGATGCGAGCCATATCTGGACAAGAGGTTATAGATGAGAAAGGCTAGCAAGAAAAGGTATAGGTACACTATCCCAACGAACTCATTTATTTACTTAAGTGAATATGACATGATGCATGAATCGTTCCTACGGAACAAGGCAATGCAATACTTAACATATATATAGGGCTTAAAACATGTTGTTCCACTAGCTAGTGTTGCCATATGAGAGACAAGATGAGAGAAGCAATTTGGACTCAAAATAGTCAAGTTTAAATTTTGTTTGGACTCAAAAGAACTTTTGAAGTTTTCGCAAAAGAAACACTGCAACGTTAAAGTGAGATGCTCCGATACCACTCTGTGACGGAACGACCCTAATCCCATGGCCCACGTGTCCCTGTCAACCTCTGACAGCCGAACCCATGTTCCATGTGATTAAGACCTGTTCGCCACCGGGCTACATCAGTGCCCAATGTCCGCAGGATCATCTCATCTTTCGGTTACAGCATTTCACATTTTCACAAATATCAGAGATAACAGAGCGGAAGACTTAAATAACATTAGTTTTACAAACCGAGGTTTCAAATGAGGTAAGGAGTACGATTATTACAAACCATTGTTCGGAAAGTTCAAAGTAGACAACGTAGCGGAAACAATAACATAAAGATACATGTAACACCCTGCCCGAGGGTGCACATTTACTCATCGGCCTCATCGGCCTCTTCCTGGACGAAGGTCACGCAACAGGGTGCGAGACACATCGGGGTCTCAGGCATACCTGCAACATGGGTAACAAACCCTGAGTACTGGGGTACTCAACAAGACTTACCCGACTAAAGAAAAAGGGAGAAGACTCAGGAATGAAGGCTTAGGGTAGTCAAGGTAAGGCTTAAGCAAGATCAAGTATTTTGCAGAAAAGCATTTTTGTAAATCTTATTTTATTTTGAAAGATTCAGTATTCCTCAATTCTTCATCATTCATGATTCATTTTACATTTCAAAACATTCCTAGTTGAGAACCACTCTCCGTTGACAGTCAGTGGACCAAGTCTCCATAACCGAGGAGCAACGTTAATCCGGATAAATAATACTCAGCTGAGGATCCCTATCCACACTGCATATGTAGCACCCAAGCTTGCATATGCCAACTCGTCTACCACGATTCCTCCAAGATTGGGCCCGGTCCTACGCCACCCGGAAGTACAGTACACCACTCCAATCCGGGACTTTCACCCACGTGGGTACATGCTACTTCCGCCATCTCTCCACTCCCAGTGCGCGGTTGTCAGTCCAATAAAGGATTCCTCGGAGCCAGAGCTTTCCGTAGTATGTGAATAGTTACAAGTCTTGACCAGCAGGCCCCCATACGGATGGTCCCTAATTTTCCAGCCAGAACTATACCTTGGTCATATCTCACCCAAGCGTAATAGTCCTGTCAGTTTTTCCGCCAGCGACAAGCACCTCGGGACTCTAACCCAAGAGTACAGGTCCTGTCGGTTTTTCAACCCTGTCCCGGTCGGTGTCAACTGTTGAGTCCCGGACTACAACATGACGGCACCGTACGCGCGACAACCTCTCCTCGCTATTGATTAGGTACGGATCAGATACCTAGCCAACAGCCGGGGAGTAAAGCCAAATTCCCATAATGATTCTTAAGTGATCACACTTTTGAAGTTGGCATTTTATTGCAAAGTCTAATTCAATAAGCATTGCTAAGCATTTTTCAAATACTTTTGAAAAGCAGGTATCGGGTGTATCAGTGGTCAAGGTGGATAGTGCATCAATTAGGATAGCACACAACTCCTATAAACCTAATGCAATAATTTAACTCAAAAGCATTTAAGGAAAACATTTTATAAAATTCAAGGAAAGGGTTAAATGCACCGGGGCTTGCCTTGGATGGCAAAGAGAGCAGACTCGGGGTAGGTATAGGTGTCGGAGCTCGGGGTCGCCTCGGGAGTTGGTTCGTCAACAGCGGCCTCGACTCTGGTACCTTCTTCGTCAACTATACGGATGCAATGATGAATGCTCATGAGAATGATGATATGGACTTATGGTGCAAGACAATTCTACTGATTCTAGATTACTCTTAAACAAGGCATAATCGAAATCTAGGTTGAGCATAAAAGGTAACCATTTCTTCCTTAAGCAATGTTAATTAAAGCTAGGCCTTATTATGATTATCCTAAGCATCAACCAAACATAGCATCACAAACATCATAGACCAAAGGGTAGGGGTCTATGAACATCAATCAATCCAAAGATCACATCATCAAACACTTATTACCAACCCTAATCCACCTTTTCTATTTTCTTAATTTATTTAAAAGGTCATTTTATGAAGTTGCTCCAAAAATTACCAAATTAATCACATAAGTTAATTATGGCATAAACAGATGGCAAAATAAATTTTATAATTTTTGGAGGTCATTAAGATGCTTAATTAAATCTAGACATTTAATTAACAAAAGGCACTATTCAACTATTTAAAATAAATGCTCAAAAATCAACTTGCTCCAAAAGACTTCAAAATTTTACCAGAGACTCAGAAAGGCATAACTAGCACATAAAAATTTATCTCCAGATTTTTGGAGTTATAGATCACTCTCCAAAAATACCAAAACCTCCATTTTTCAATTAAAAGGGGAATTTTACATTTTTAAATCTTTGCACAAATCTCAAGTTTCATATTTTTATAAAATACTCCAGAGCATAAAGAGTCTACCACAAAAATTTCAGAATTTTTGAATGCACACAGAAAATCATACAAAAAAGAGAAAACAGAACACCATTCACATCTCTCAGAAAAAGAGAAGAGCACTGTGCTCCTTCTAGGCCGGGCTCGGCGAATCGCGCGGGGCTCGGGCGAATCGCGCGGGGCTCGGTCGAGACGGGCTCGGTCGAGACGGGCTCGGTCGAGACGGAAGCGACAGCTTCGTCCGAGGCCTGGCCCGGAGGCTCGGGCGAGACGGAGAAGTAAGCCTCCGTCCGAGGCCTGACTCGGGCGAAGCGGAGAGCATGCGCTCGCCGAGGCTTGGGCTCGGGCGAAGCGGAGGGCATGCGCTCGCCGAGGCTTGGGCTCGGGCGAGACGGAAAAACAAGCCTCCGTCCGAGGCGTGACTTGGAGGCTCGGGCGAAACGGAGTGGAAGCAGAGGCCGGAGGCTTCGGATGCTTACCACGGGTCGGAGGCAGGGCTCGAGGGTGAGGCTCGACACGTTCTCGAGGGTGAGGCTCGACACGTTCTCGAGGGTGAGGCTCGACACGTTCTCGAGGGTGAGGCTCGACACGTGCTCGAGGGAGGAGACGACCGCGGCGGCGCTCCGGCGATCCGGCGGTCCTGCGCAACACACGAGACCGCAAGGGCCGGGTTAGAGTCGCGCGGAGCCAAGGAACACGACACGGGGTCGGTGAGGGATGATCATGGCCGGAGACGGCGAATTTCACGAACCCGAGCTCGCCGGGTTTCTGCCGGAGATGGGAACGGCGAGCTTACGCCGGGCGATAGGAGGCGGTAGAGATGAAATTGGGGAGTGGGGAAGCTTCACGAGCTCTAGGCGGAGCTTTCGGGCTAGATGGTTGAGCGGCGGAGGCTTTGGAGCGGTCTGGCCACGACGGCGGGGTTGAATGCGGAGCTCGGGGCTCCGGCGGGCTTATATAGCCGCGGCCAGGGGACGGTAGAGAGCTCGAGGTGGGGTGGATAAGCTCGGCGGACGCGTGCGCTCTCGATTGCGCGCAGGCGGAGGACGGGCGTGCAGCCGGGGCTCGGGCGCAGACAGCGCCGGCGATGGCCACGCGGCGGCGACGCGCTGGAGCAGTAGGGGACGGGGCGGAAGTCAGCGCTTCGCGCGTGCGGGTGCGGAAAGATGTCGCGGGCGCGGGCGACAAGTCGGGGGCAGACGAGCGGCTGCCAAACGCGTGGCGCGCGCAACGCCGGAGGCTCGGCCACGGCCGGGGCCCCCTCTGCACTGCGCCGGCTAGAGGTAGGGGACGAACAGTGCTAGGCCTTAGGGTTTGACTTTTGGCTGATCTCTGTATTTTGCAAATTACTTCCAAAACTTGAACTGGGCAACAAAAACTCAAAATACCAAAGTTGCTCAGAAAAATGAGATCTACAACTTTGTCAATATCAACATTTTCAAATTCCAAATAGTTTTTGAACTATAATCAAAAACAGAAAAGGGAACATTTTTCAACTTTGATTCAAATCAAAATTACTTTGGATTTCAAACTGAAACTTGAAAATCTTTATATATGAAAGTTGTTCCATTTGTCAAAACCTACAACTTTGCTAATATACACTTTTTTCTGAAACTCAATAGTTTTTGAATAAATTTTTAAAACTGAAAAGGGGACAAAAACTGGAATTTGAATGAATTTGAAATTACTTCAAATTTTATATAGAAACTTTGAAACTTGTGAATACCAAAGTTGTTCCTCTTGATCAGATTCACAACTTTGCTTTTTGAACCAACTCAAAATTTTGAATTTTGAAAAAGTTATCAAAAAGGGATAAAATCCAGGATTTGGGAATTTAGGGTTTTGCAAAAGGACAATCAAATCAAATCTGATTTTTGAACCTTGATCAAAGCAACAAACATCAGGGCATCAAAATCAAACAAGAACTACATAGAACTAGGCACAGAGGTGAAATTACCATTTTGCCCTTAGAGGAAGAATTGGGCTTTTAGGGTTTTTGAAAAGGGACTAAAGCATAGCAATTAAGCAATCCAAATGCATCACAAAATGATTAATGCTTAAGATGATGACATGTCAAGTTAATTACATTAGTAACACCAGGGGTGTTACATGATGTCATCCACGGGGAAGCGCAGCCCTGCGTCACCTTGAATCGTTGGCACCTCCGTGGAAGCACAACTGCTTTTCAACTGATCACCAGGGGTGCTGGTGTTGACTCCTGGCTCTGATGCAGATTGCCTTTGCAGGGAACTCACTGCTAACTGCACTTGCCTTTTGATTTCCTCACTCATTTTGTCTTCAAGTGCCTTTTCTCGCTCTACCGCTTCACGAGCCGCGGCCTGTGACTGAATAACCATTTCCTCCATCCTTCGCATCCGCTCTACCTCCTCCTGCCTCTTTCTTTCGCGGCTTCTATAGGTCTCTTTGTCTTGTGGGAAGGCATGCTCCCACGACACCTCCCCATAGCCTCTTGTTCTCCCACCATGTTCAGGATTCTCTAGGGCGTACGTAAGCTCATCCTTTTCTCTGTTCGGCTGCCACGTGCCACTATTAGCCATGTCTCGAGCATAAGCTAGTCTTTCTGCTGCTTTTTGGAGTTTTGTGCCATACACTACCCCTCCTGTCTGTAGGTCCAGACTTCCTCCATGACCAAAAAACCAATACTTGGCGCGCTCAGGCCAGTTTATTGATTCTGGTTCGATGCCCTTGGCTAGAATCTCCCGTTCCATTTTTCCCACTTGGGAATGGCACTCTTGTAGCCACCTGATCCCAAGTGATGGTGGCATTGTTTTTGTCGGGCATTCTGTTGGTTCCTTCTGACCCGTGCCTCACTCTCTTCTGATTTCTTGAATTCTACAAACTCATCCCAAAATGGCCTCAACTTGACGTAGGCCTTAGTGTTGAAATCCGGAGTTTGGTCCTTCTTGATAAATTTGTCGTATAAGTTCTTCTTCCAGCCCTGGAATAGTGTTGCCATTTTCTTCATAGCCCAGTCCCGAACTCTTGCCTTCAAATTTCTATCTTCTGTTTCAAGCGTGAAATGTTCAAGAACATCTTGCCAAACCAGTTCCTTATCACGATCAGAGACAAAACTTATATGAGGAGCACTTTTCTTTTCCTTCCATTCACGAGCATTGATCGGGATCTTATCCCTTACAAGGTACCCACAGTGGGCAACAAATCGCTGTGCATGTTCTCCAAGTATTTGGCCTGTTTCCTCGTTGAATTCTGAGATAATGTACCGGCCATCCAACGGCTTCTTCGGACCTCGTACGGTCCTACTCTTCCCGGTAGTCGTTGTCGATCCGGAGGGCTACATATGTAGGAACAGTAGATTATAAATACATTTATAAATTGTTTAGAATTTCATGCGCACATAGAGATTATTGTAGGTATATACCTCGCCAGTATTTTCTTGCATTATTTCTTCATAATCGGCAAAGTATTGACTGCCGTCATCTACTTCTTGATTATTGTTATCGTCACCTGCTAAATTTTGATTAGCGCCGCTGTTGATTAATTCGTACATTTCCTCCTCCATGTTGTCAACTGGGTCGGCCATTTCTGCGAATGACATGGAGGATAATAAACACCATATTTTTGCAACTAACGTACATAGGGTTTGGGGTTTTGGGTTTGGGGTTTACAGTTTAGGGTCTAGTGTTTGGGGTTTCGGGTTTGGGGTTTAGGGTTAGGGGTTTGGGGTTTAGGGTTTAGGGTTCGGGGTTTAGTGTTTGGGGTTTCGGGTTTGGGGTTTAGGGTTTCGGGTCTAGGTTTTGACAACATTAAAAATAACGTATATTCATAACCATATTCATAAAAATAATACTATGGACATAAACATATGTAAATATATAAGTGAACCAAAATATATCTAAGTCATTATTCCTCCTCCATCTATCACATAGGACACACCGTTGACGAGAGGACGACGACGGACGGCGGCGAGGATGACGTTGCGGTGAGGAGGTGAGCACGACGACGGACGACGACGAGGATGACGTTGCGGTGAAGATGACGGCGGACGGCGGCGAGGTCAACGCGACCAATCTCTTTTTATCTACATGTCACATATTTTTTTGTTAGATTGAAAAACATGATTTTCTAAAAATGATTTATATAACTATATATTTATATAAATATATATTCATTTTTCTATAAACATATATACACTGCGGTGCATTAATAACATTTACTGATATTATCTAAATATATATGTATATATATTCATTTTCTATAATCATTCATTTTCTATATATATCTTTTTTATTTTTCTATAAATATATATGTATTTATAATCATTTTTCTACAATCATTCATTTTCAATATATATCATTTTTTCTTTCATTCTTCATGCACACAACGTTGTCTTTTGTTGGGCACACACACAGTGCACACACACGCACACCCACAGTGCACACACACGCACTGCACACACACGCACTGCACACAACACGCACACACGCACACACACAACGCACGCACTGAGCACGGCGGCGCGACCGCGCCCGGCCTCCTCACCGGCGGCGCGAGAGAACGAGAGGCGTGCGTGGCCGCCGAGGCAGGCGGCCGCCGAGGCCGGCGAGGGCCGGCGAGGGAGAGAAGAGGAGGCGTCGGCGCGGCCGCGCGAGAGGACGACGGCGAGGCGGACGTCGGCGAGGGATGCGGCGGGACAACGGCGGCGCGGCACTCGATCAGAGACGACGAGGGAAGCGGCGGCGCTGCGGGCGGTCTGACGTCGATCTGAGGAAGAAGGAGGGCACTGTGCCCTATATACGCGGGGAACCTTTAGTCCCGGACCGTGGCACCACCCGGGACTAAAAGACCTTTAGTCCCGGGGCGTAAGCCCGCCCGGGACTAAAGGCTTGGACCTTTAGTCCCGGGCGGGCTTACGCCCCGGGACTAAAGGAACCTTTAGTCCCGGGTGGTGCCACCGCCCGGGACTAAAGCTTTTTTTCCCGCCACTGTTTTGGGCTTTTTCTATTCTGGTATTTGTATTAGCTACCTTTAGTCCCGGGCGGGCTTACGCCCCGGGACTAAAGGTTCCTTTAGTCCCGGGTGGTTCTATCGCCCGGGACTAAAGGTTTTTTTTCCCGTCTGTATTTTGGGTTTTGTATTAGGTTTTGACTATATTAATATGCTGTAATATTTGTTAATTGCATAGTAAATTAAATATTAGGTATAAAATTACTTTAAAATGACAGTTGTATTTCCTTTTACCTTATTGTATAGTAGAAAAATTTGTAACATAATTTCTTTTCTTTTCTTATAATAATGAATATAAATGTAAATAACAATTCATATTTTGTTAATGCAAAAATATAATGTTAAATTTAAATATCTGAAACAACTGGTTCTCGATAGGAAGATTATTTTTGCATTATCTGAACGTTAAATTTTGGGTTGTTTATCTTTCATTGTCCAAATGCACGATAGCGAAATTCACTGTTAAATTGCAGTTTAATTTAAAAAGATAAATTTGTGTAGTTCATATAAGTTTTTGTGTCGTATTGGTCTCAAACTTTTTCTTAGGCTATCACGTGGCACGGGTGAGGCAACCAACAAGTTTGTGATTTTTCGGAGGTGAAATTCACCAACTTTTATCTCATTCGGCATAGAAAAAAATGTAATAATTAAAATAATGATCAGAAAAATCTAACACCACTTGTGGGGCATCAATTTGGGCTCATATGCTTGCCAAAAATAAATCAAGTCATTTCAACACCGACATCAACGAACCATGACTATGCATAATCATTATTAGTTACACAAAAACTATAATATATATCAAGCGGGTACACTGGTGATCTTTTTCTTGACGTATGTTCCTTGGTTATAATCATGTCGTAACCATGGAGTCTCCTCAGCATTTAGCAGGATGCTTGGGTCTTTGGTCACTCTGAAGGGCGGTATTCGATCATCCCTTTCATAATCTTCTGACATGTCTGACTTGTCCTCAATTCCCACGATGTTTCTTCTTCCTGAAAGAACTATGTGGCGTTTTGGCTCTTTGGTTGATTTATCATCATTTTTCCCTCTCTTGGGTTTTGTAGACGTGTCTTTCACGTAGAACACCTGAGTCACATCAGCAGCAAGGACGAATGGTTCATCTTTGTATCCAATATTGTTGAGATCCACTGTTGTCATTCCATACTCCTTGTCAACTGTTACTCCGGATCCGGTAGCCTTGACCCATTGGCATCGAAACAAAGGGACTTTAAAATTAGGTGCGTAGTCTAGTTCCCAAATCTCCTCTATGCGGCCATAATATGTTTGCCTCTTCCCAGATGGGTCTGTGGCATCTACGCGAACACCACTGTTTTGGTTCGTGCTCCTTTGATCTTGGGCAATGGTGTAAAATATGTTTCCATTTATCTCATACCCTTTGTACGTGAGGATGTGCCATGATGGTTGCCTAGCCAACAAATATAGTTGCTCATCAATATTGTTATTACCCAGACATTCCTTTCGCAACCAAGTGCTAAAAGTTTTCATGTGCTCACGTGTTATCCAAACTTCATTCTTCTCTGGAAATTGGGATCGTAGGAACTCCTTGTGTACATCGATATATGGATCCACCACGGTTGAGTTTTGAAGAACTGTGTAGTGCGCTTTATTGAAATAATCGTTCCCCGTACCGATATATGTTTTCTTCCCTAGTGTCCCGTTTCCACACAGCCTCCCCTCGTGCCGCGATTCAGGAACACCAATCGGGTCAAGGTCAGGAATGAAGTCAACACAGAACTCAATGACTTCCTCTGTCCCGTAGCCCTTGGCGATGCTTCCTTCTGGCCGAGCACGTTGGTGAACATATTTTTTCAGTACTCCCATAAACCTCTCAAAGGGGAACATGTTGTGTAGAAACACAGGACCGAGAATATGAATCTCCTTGACCAGGTGAACTAGGAGGTGTGTCATGATATTAAAGAAGGATGGAGGAAACACCAACTCAAAGCTCACAAGACATTGAACCACATCATTCTGTAGAGTAGCTAGTTCTAGTGGATTAATTGCCTTCTGAGAAATTGCATTGAGGAATGCACATAGCTTCACAGTGGCCAGACGTACATGTGGAGGTAGAGTTCCTCTTAAAGCAACCGGAAGCAATTGCGTCATAAGCACGTGGCAGTCATGCGACTTTAAGTTTAGGAATTTCTTCTCTTGCATATTTATTATTCCCTTTATATTGGAGGAGAATCCAGATGGGACCTTGATGCTGTTTAGGCATTCAAACATGATTTCCTTCTCTTCATTGCTAAGAGTGTAGCTAGCAGGTCTTAAGTAATGGCGTCCATCATCTGTCTTCTCTGGATGTAGGTTGTCTCGTTCTTTCATGCGCTGCAACTCTTGTCGTGCTTCAAGTGTATCCTTAGACTTTCCATACACACCCATGAATCCTAGAAGGTTGACACAAAGATTCTTTGTCAGGTGCATCACATCGATCGCGTGGCGGACCTCTAGTACATGCCAATAGGGTAGCTCCCAAAATATTGACTTCTTCTTCCACATGGGTGTGTGTCCCATAGCGTCTTTCGGAACAGGTTCACTGCACGTCCCCTTTCCAAAGACTACTTTCACATCCTTGATCATCTCAAGTACATCTTCCCCAGTTCTGTTGCGAGGCTTGCTCCGGTGGTCTGTCTCACCTTTAAAATGCTTGCCTTTCTTTCTAACCTGGTGATTCATCGAAAGAAATCGACGATGCCCAAGATACACTATCTTTCTACATTTTTTCAAATATACACTATCCATGTCGTCAAAACAATGTGTGCATGCATTATATCCCTTGTTTGACTGTCCTGAAAGATTACTTAGAGCAGGCCAATCATTGATTGTTACGAACAACAATGCTCGCAGGTCAAAGTGTTCCTGTTTGTAATCATCCCACACACGTACACCTGATTTACTCCATAAAAGTAGGAGTTCCTCAACTAATGGCCTCAGGTAGACATCGATATCGTTGCCAGGCTGCCTCGGGCCTTGGATGAGCACTGGCATCATAATGAACTTCCGCTTCAAGCATAACCACGGAGGAAGGTTGTACATACATAGAGTAACAGGCCACGTGCTATGACTACTGCTCTGTTCCCCAAAAGGATTCATCTCGTCCGTACTTAAACCAAACCTTAAGTTTCTAGCGTCTTTTGCAAATTCCGGGAATTCTCTGTCTATTGCTCTCCACTGGGACCCATCTGCAGGGTGTCTCAACATGTTGTCTACCTTACGGTCTTCTTTGTGCCATCGCACCAATTTTGCATGGTCCTTGTTTCTGAACAGACGTTTCAGGCGTGGTATTATAGGAGCGTACCACATAACCTTGACAGGGATTTTCTTCCGGGGACGTTCTTCACCCTCAACATCGCCAGGGTCATCTCGCCTGATCTTATATCGTGACGCTTTACATACAGGGCATTCATCCAAATTCTCGTATTCCTTGCCACGGTACAAGATGCAGTCATTAGGACATGCATGTATCTTCTGGATTTCTAAACCCAAATGACAGACGACTTGTTTTGCTTCGTACGTAGTGCCGGGTAATTCGTTAGGCTTCGGAAGCATCTTTTGTTTTATAATCTTCAATAATTGTCCAAATGCCTTGTCAGATACACCATTCTGTGCCTTCCATTGTAGCAACTCAAGTGTTGTACCCAACTTTTTTTGTCCATCTGCAGCAGACGGATATAGTAATTTCCTGTGATCCTCTAGCATACAGTCAAACTTAGTCTTCTCCTTTTCACTTTCGCAATCTCTTTGTGCATCACGAATGACATCACCAAGAACATCATCTTCAGCGACTGTGTCTTCTGCACTTGCCTCTTCTTCACCTTCCTCCATTGCAGTATCACCAAAGTCACCGTATTGAGCAATAATGTCATCGTCAGGGTCCAATTGTTCTTCTTCACCTTCTTCCATCATAACCCCAGTTTCTCCATGCTTCGTCCAACAACTATAGTTTGGCATGAAACCCGACTTGAACAAGTGTGAGTGAAGACTCCTTGAGCTAGAATATTCCTTCGAATTATTACAAAGGGCACATGGGCAGCACATAAAACCATTCCGCTTGTTTGCCTCGGCCACTCTTAAAAAATAATGCACGCCATCAACGAACTCTTTTGAGCGACGATCGGCATTGTACATCCAGTGACGTGTCATCGTCTGCATTATATGACATATCACATAATTATATCGATCTCTCATTCTTATAAACAAATGAAATTAAAAAATGACTGACATGAAATTTAGTAAGAATCACTAGTGGCATAAAAGTAGTAGCAGTTGAACTTGTCTAATTAATTATTACATCAAGATAACAGTGCAGCCTAATCCACTTGGCCACAACCAAAGCAACTAACAACACCTGCACATTTTTCCCACATCACAGTCCAACAAGATGTACTGCCTGCCACTCCAACCTGATAGGAAGGTAAGGTAGGGGTAGGTGCAGTAGGAATTGAGTTGATTCTTGAGTTAAAAGCCTCTAGAGCTGCAGAAGCTTCCTCAAAAGACTTGTACTTTTTATGCACAGCTCCCTTAACTTTGAGGACATACTGACTGCACTCGGCCCAGCTGGTGTAAATACCTGGCTTGGTGCCCTCGAAAACAACATACCAAGCAGGCATCCTTCTGCATTTTGTAAACTAAAGTATTATATATTTCTAATTTCCGTAAACAACTAATTTAACTGATCTCTATTTCTCCAAAATAATAAAATATACTAATTAAACCGGTCACATTTTGTAAACTAAAGTATTATATATTTCTAATTTCTGTAAACAAATGAAATAAATGATCTCTATTTCTCAAAAAAAATAATTAAACCGGTCACATTTTGTAAACTAAATTATTATATATTTCTAATTTCTGTAAACAAATGATTTAAATGATCTCTTTTTCTCAAAAAAAAACTAATTAAACCGGTCACATTTTCTAAACTAAAGTATTATATATTTCTAATTTCTGTAAACAAATGATTTAAATGATCTCTATTTCAAAAAAAACTAATTAAACCGGTCACATTTTCTAAACTAAAATATTATATATTTCTATTTTTATCAACAAATGATTTAAATGATCTCTATTTCTCTAAAAGACTAAAATAAACTAATTAAACGGTCATATTTTGTTTTTAGAGTAATAATTTGAACTATCAAGTCAATGAACTCAAAATAGCTACAAAAATGAATAACTTAAGCTAGTAACCTTTCAAGGAGTCGATGGCGGTGTAGATGTGATGAAATAAATCAATCGCCGGAGATGTGTTAACAAACAAAAATCACCGGAGAAGAGAGCAAACAAGCAAGCAAGTGACTGAATGAAGAAAAAATGAAGACAGGAGCTCGGGCACGGCTGGAGGTGTCAAAAGCAGTTCAAATATAGGGAGGGACATTTAGCCCCGGTCCTTATTCCCAGCCGGGGCTAAATGTTGGCATTTAGCCCCGGCTGGGTACACCAACCGGAACAAAACCTTTTAGTCCCGGTTGGTGTTACCAACCGGGGCTAAAGATACCAACATTTAGCCCCGGCTGGATACACCAACCGGGACAAAACCTTTAGTCCCGGTTGGTGTTACGGCCCGGGGCTAAAGGCCGGTCTTTAGCCCCGGTTGGTAACACCAACCGGGACTAAAGGCCCCTCTGACAATTGAGCCGTTGGGCTGGGGAACTTTAGCCCCGGTTGGTGTTACCAACCGGGGCTAAAGATCTTTCTAGTCCCGGGCGCAAATTTTTCCGTGACTAAAGCTGATTTTGCAAATCGTCCAAAGGCATGTTCTCTAGTAACCGTCTAACTGATGGAAAGTACATATACTGGAGTACTCCGTACGTAAGTGCTGAACGGAACGCTACTCTCGAGTCTCGTCTCGTCGTCTGGAGCAGGAGCTGGGCCGGCGTGTATATATGGTGCCGTTGGACCGCGCCGGGGTACGGCGAGACGACCCGGACCCACGTGCACGGCGGTCGTTGGAGAGTGGAGAGCGCGGCGCTGGACATCGAGGACCTCGCCGACGCGCTGGGCCTGGGCCGGCGACACAGGTTTCACCGCGACTAGCGTCCGACCAGGGCGGTCCGGCTGGGCCGCCGTCAGGCACATCCCGCACAGGCTGGCCATGATGGCGCCCGTGATCAACTACCGCTGGGCGCTGGCGGGGGCTGGCCCGGCAGCTCTACGGGCCGGGAAGCAGACCGTCGGTGACCAGTGGTCGCTCCGGGTCGCCTACTACGCGCCGTGGCTGCTGCAATGGGGATGAGCCAGCCGTGGCTGCCCACCTCCACCGTCATCGACGGCTCCGCGCCATTCCCCAACGCGCTCGACAAGAAGAACCGCGTCATGGAGAACAAGAGAGAGGGTGGGCGAGAGAGAGAGGATAAGGATCAGAGGGGCATTTGGGACTTTTTCAATGGTCATAATGCCAATAAGTCAGGCTAGTTAACGGTGAAATATTGACGGAAGGTGGATGGAATGGCGCGCTGGACAAAACAAAGTTTGATGATGGCATTAAAATACGTTCGAACTTTTTAGTGCCGTGTATGTTAGAGCCATCTTTTATAATAGTACACACAGTTAAAAGGCTCGAAAGAAGAGATGCCACGAGCGTACCACCAACCAGGTGCTATATCCGTGTTTATAATGAACTTAATTAGAAAGCCCCATTGTGAAAGAAAGGCACAAGTTTTTTACCCTTTTCTAGGGTTTCGCATCTCCTCTGACGGCGACGTCGGAGTCCACCAAACAACCGGGATCGACGTGATCCTGGCCACCAAACCTGATCACCAATTACCTCCAGCTCTGCGAGGGGTTTGTGATCTCCAAGCCAGGGCTGTATGACGACGCCAACGTCAAAGGAGAAGGGTAAAGGGAAGGAAACGGAGGATGGGAGAAGCACTTTCAATCTTGAGGAACGTCTGGAAGGACTGAAATTGCAAGGGGAGGAGGAGGAAGATCTGGACTTTTTTGCATAATTCGATGATCTGGTGAAGGAAGTTCGATGGTTAGGCATGTTCAGGGTCCATACGACAAAGCCTTTCAGCCATGCTGCGTTATTCAGTGCCTTGAGAATTGCCTGGGCAGCGGCGAAAGAGGTGACGTTTAAAGTTTTGGGGCCTAATCTATTTCTTGTTCAACTCCATTGCTTAGGAGACTCGACGAGAGTGATGGAAGGAAGTCCATGGCTGTTCCGAGGAGCGGCGGTGGTGATAGAGGAGTATGATGGTTTTTCCAATGTGTTGACATACAAACTGGACAGAATTCCAGTTTGGGTGCGAATCCAAGGTGTGCCAGAGGGCTTGATGAAGAAGAGGGAATTAGCGGAGAAGGTTGCTAAGAAGGTTGGGGATCCTATCAACGTGGTGGTGAATGAGGGGAAGCTCAACTCTACCCCATTTTTGCGTGCTAGGGTTTGGCTGTCTTTGGACAAACCTCTAGTGCGGGTGGTACCAATCACGTTGAAGGAGAGGATGAAGTACCTGGTGCAATATGAGAAACTCCCTGGTTTTTGCTTCCATTGTGGCTGCTTGGGGCATGAGGTTGTAGAGTGCGGGGATGGAGTGCATAAAAAGGAGGATTGTGAATGGGGCGACTGGCTTCGTGTGCCTTTTCAGTCGATAATGATAAGAGATGACAATCGAGGAGGAAGAGGTGGTAGAGGTCGTGGTAGAGGGCGAGGTCGTGGAGGGGGACGAGGGTTTGGGAATGATGAGGGAACAGAAGAGATGGATTTTTCCATTGGGGAAGATGATGAGCTGGAGAACTCGTTGACCAGGAAAGTAGAGGGGCTGGACGCTGAAGGTAGAGGTCGGGTAGCCATGCAAATTGGCTTACTTGAAAATTCCCCTCAGCCATTCACGTCTACAAGCCCCTTGAAGGAGCAGGAAAAGAAAAGGTTGAGAAGGAGTGGAGATGGTGTGGAGGACAACCCAAAATTAAGATCGGCGCTCTCCTTCGAGGAGAGTGACCGGGCATAATGAAGATCCTAGGTTGGAACTGCCACGGGCTTGCAAGTGCTCGGGCAGTGCGTGCGCTTTTGGAAATTCAAAAGCGCGAGAGACCTGACATGCTCTTTTTGTCAGAAACACACCTAGGGAAGGTGAAAGCCGAAGAATTGAGAAGGAAGTTGAACTGTGACCATTATAGTATACATGAAAGTGATGGACGAAGTGGAGGGCTTCTGCTTTGTTGGAAGAAAAATATTACTGTTCAGACTCAGGATATCTCAGAATATTTCATTGATGTGGTGGTTAATGATGAGAATGAGTGGAGATTCACTGGTATTTATGGTGAACCCATTTGGGAGCAGAAGGAGAAAACTTGGGAGGCTCTGAGGTTACTCCATGGCCGTATGAATAAACCATGGTTGGTGTTGGGTGATTTTAATGAAATATTATTTCACCATGAAAAGGAGGGTGGGAGGCAAAGACCACAACATTATATGCAGGCATTTAGTGACGCTTTGGCGGACTGTAATCTCGCAGATATGGGTTATATGGGTGATATCTTCACATGGCAGCGTGGTAAAATACGCGAAAGACTAGATCGGGGTGTTGTGAATGCTAGTTGGAATGATTTATTCCCAACAGCTCGTCTGAAGAATGGGGAAATGACCAAATCAGACCATCGCTCATTGATTGTAGATACTGTGTTTCAGTCCACCAATGTTGATCATGAACGAACGAGTTTTAAAAGATTTGAGGCTAGATGGTTGAAGGAGGAAACAATGGAGGAGATGGTTAAAGCGGCATGGGCGCGTGCTGCGGCCAGAGGAGAGGGACCGACGCTGATGCAGAAGACTAGACATGTTCATGAGGAGCTGCATGTTTGGGATAGGAAGATTCTGAAGGGACCAATAAATCGCATTAAGAAGATGCAGAAGGAATTAGAGAGTTTACGTCGAGGACCACTCACAGATGATAATGTGGCGGCGCAAAAGGAACTCCTAGTTTGATTAGAGCTTTTGATGGAACAAGAAGAATTAATTTGGGTGCAACGGGCCCGAGCAAATTGGTTAAAGCATGGGGACCGAAATACCAAATTTTTCAGCATTTTGCATCCAGCAGGAAGAAAAGGAATACGGTCTTGGGCCTGGTGGACGATCAAGGTGTCAGACAGGAGGAGAGGGGTACCATGTGCTTAATGGTGCAGAACTATTTTACTCAGTTATTACAATCTAAAATTCAGGAGATTGATGATTCGGTGCTAGATGCAGTGGAGCTGAAGGTTACTGCCGACATGAACCGAGGTCTTTTAGCACAATTCACGCCAGAAGAAGTAAAGAAAGCTCTGTTTTCTATTGGAGATTTGAAAGCTCCAGGACCGGATAGACTCCATGCCATTTTCTACAGAAGGTTCTGGAATATGTTGGGAGATGATCTGGTGAGAGAGGTTCTACAGGCAGTTAATACGGCTGTCATTCCAGAAGGATGGAATGATACTACAGTAGTTATGATTCCGAAGGTTGATAACCTAGATCAAGTGGCGCAATTCCGACCCATCAGTTTGTGCAATGTTGTATATAAGGTGATTTCTAAAATGCTATCAACTAGAATGAAAAGTATATTACCTGATATTATTAGTGGACAGCAGAGCGCTTTTGTGCCTGGTAGGCTTATTTCAGATAATATCATGGTTGGATATGAATGTGTTCATGCTATCAAAAGGAAGAAAGGTAAGAGAGGTCTATGTGCTATAAAGCTTGATATGCACAAAGCATATGATAGGGTCGAGTGGGTGTTTTTGGAGAAAATCATGCTCAAACTTGGCTTTGATGCAAGATGGGTAAAGCTGATTATGGCATGTGTATCATCAGTCAAGTATACAGTCAGATTTAATTCAATGGAGACCGATACGATTGTACCTACACGAGGCATCCGACAAGGGGATCCCTTGTCTCCTTATTTGTTTCTAATGATTGCTGAAGGGCTTTCATGTCTAATCCAGAAGGCTGAAGAGAGAGGTGACCTGGAAGGGATTAAAGTTTGTAGAGGGGCTCCTACAGTTTCTCACTTATTATTTGCAGATGACTCCCTAATTCTTATGCACGCAGACAAACAAAACGCTGACTGTCTTAGGGAATTGCTGGACAGATATTGTGAAAATTCAGGGCAACGGTTAAGTGAACATAAGTCGAGCATTTTCTTCTCTGAAAATGCGACGGTAGAAATGAGAGAAGAGGTAATGTCATCTCTGAATATCATGAATGAGTCACTCAATGACAAGTATTTGGGACTACCAGCCTTGGTGGGCGTTGATAGAAGTGATTGTTTCAAGCATCTTATTGATAGAATAAGTGGGAGAATTAACGGATGGAGCGAGAAGCTGTTAAGCTCAGGAGGTAAGGAGGTCCTAATCAAATCTATTGCTCAAGCTTTGCCAACATATGCGATGATGGTCTTCAAAATCCCGAAGAAAATTTGTAAAGGGATGACGGACACGATCTCGCAATTTTGGTGGGGGGGGATGAAGATGGAAAGAAAAGGATCCATTGGCAGGCGTGGTGGAAATTGTGCTTCCCAAAGTCGAATGGGGGTATGGGTTTCAGAGATTTTCATAGCTTTAATTTGGCAATGCTCGCAAAGCAAGTATGGAGGCTACTTTGTGATCCTGAATCCCTATGTGCAAGAGTTCTAAGGGCGAAATATTATCCAGATGGTAAACTACTAGAGGCAAAGTTAAAAAGTGGCAGTTCTTACACATGACAAAGTGTGTTAGCGGGACTAGAGTGCTTCAAACGCGGTTATATCTGGCGAGTGGGGGATGGCTCACAGATCAATATTTGGAATGACAACTGGATTCCAAGCAGCCACAACCTGAAGATTCTAACTCTAGAGGCAATATTCTTGTTTCCACGGTAAATGAACTTATCAATCCAATTGACGGAAGATGGGATGAGCAGCTGATTCGATCCCTGTTCTGGCCGGTTGATACCCACCGATTCCTCCAAATACCACTCTTGAATGGGCGTGAGGATATGGTGGCCTGGCATCACAATAGGAACGGTTTATTCTCAGTTAGGTCAGCTTACCACTGTCAATGGAATTTTAAATATGGTGGAAGAAATAATAATGGAGTAGCAGGTGGCACAGGGCTATCCCCGGTTTGGAGACAATTGTGGAAATTAGCAGTCCCAAATAAGATCAAGATCTTTGCGTGGCGAGCTCTCCACGGCTGTATACCCTGCATGGCAATCCTAGCAAACAAGCATATATCTCAGACCGGAAGCTGTCCAATATGTCAAACAGGAGCAGAAGACATTAAACACACTTTTTTCTCATGTAATCGTGCAAAAGAAGTGTGGTGTGCCCTTCGTATGTGGGAGACGATCGAGAAATTATTAGCTATTGACAGATCAGGTTCGGTTCTAATCCAGGAAATCATCGGCAGGCATGGGATCACTGCGAGGTTAGCCAATGTTGGCTGTGTAGAACTCATTCTCACGGGCTGTTGGTACATTTGGTGGCAGCGGAGGCAACTAGTTCATGGGGAGGATGTTCAGAATCCATCGAGATCGGCTATTTCAATAGCAGCAATTACAACAAATTATGCACTGGCTGCAAAGAAACAGAGTGTGCTAAATAAGAACTGGAAGAAAACGTCAGAGGGTTTTTTAATGATCAATGTTGATGCTGCGTACAATGAGGCTAAGGGAATAGGAAGTACAGGAGCTATTATCAGAGATTCAGCTGGTGGTTTCATCGCCGCAGCACACAGCTATATTCCGCATGTGGGGGACGCGGCTATGGCCGAAGCCTTTGCTCCCAGGGATGGTCTCTTGCTAGCACAACAAATTGGCTGCTCTAGTGTGGAGGTTCAGGCAGACTGCTTGGAAGTTGTTACAACGATGAAGGAAGGAGGTTTCTCAGCTACGGCGGCAGCTGCAATTTACGATGAGTGCAGCCTATACTGGGAGGAGTTTTCTTCTATTTCCATTAGCCATTGCAGTGCGAGATTAGCTTTATTAGAAAAGAGCTCTTTTGTTTTGATAGAGAATCCTCCTAGCTCTATTCTTCAACTACTTGTAAATGATGCAACTACTTTACTGAATCAATAAAGCTTCTGCCGAAAGTCTCTCTCAAAAAAAAAAAACGGGTGCTATATCCGATCCGTGCATACTGAGTTGCTGGGTCTATGCAGCACCGGCACCGCAAAACCAAATCTTCCACGACGTGCAGTGGGCCTAACAAAATAGCAGACCGCGTCAGGCTGAAGATGGGCCGGCGGGAAGAAGCCCACGTATCAACCGTGTCCCGCCCGCCAAGTCCATTACCAGATTTTGGTAAAAAGGGGGAAAAAAAGTCCATTATCAGTCAGATTTGGATGGGTCTACCGGTTTAATACTTGTGGTCCAGAGCATTCTGCTTCCTTTCCTGCTTAGCTTGGGCAGTTGGGCCTTGGGCGGCGGCGGCTGCTGCTCGACTCCTCCGGGGCCCTTGGCGACCGCAGCAGATCATGGACTCGCGAACGGCGACGTCTCCGTGGCCTCCTTCATCGGGAAAAAAATTGGGTAGGGACCGTCCTCACCCGGCGTTGTGCGGACTTCGAGTAAAATCACGACACATGGACGAGTATAGAATCGGCTGACTCCACGTGCGAACGCTGGCTTGCAATTGAACTCGACTCGATGTGGCATCCGCGCGGCTTGGCTTGGCACCTCGGCCTAATCTTGTGCGCCTCCTCGCCCTCAACGTCGGTCAGCCGCCGCTCTCTCCTTCGCAGTTGCTCCGCCGTCATTCGTCCCCATCTGCAATTGCTCCTTGCTGTCCTCTGAAGATGCGTCTTCATGTCTCGTGTCTGCAACCTAGTCCCCTCGCCATTTGCCTGGCCCAATTCCATGGTCCCAAAGATGCATTAGCGATTGAATTTCTGAAGATTAATTGTTTCTACAATTTTTGTTTGTGCTCCTGGCCGCAGTTACCGCGTGATGGCGGCGACGTCTCTCGTCACTATAATTGCGACCCTTTTCTCAAATGTCATCTAAGACCAAAGTTTCAATGAATTAACGAGCCCGTTCAATTATTCCGACGAGCTTGTGAGTACGAGCCAATGCCAACCAGATTACATATACGAGCCGAGCTGCCGAAGAGCCCCCGTTGTGATGAGCCGTCGCGGCCTCGCAGGAGCAAGAGCTGCTGAGCCGATTAAGAAATTCACGCGTCGAAAGCAAGAGCTGCTGAGCCGATTAAGAAATCCACGCGTCGAAATTTTACTGGAAGTCCGCACAGCGCCGGGTGAGGACAGTCCCTACCCAATTTTTTTCCCCCGGTGAAAGATCATCGAATTAAATTAGACAACCTGATCATGGTTCTTCATGTTGGCAGAGATGATAGATGCCAGAGAGCATGAAGGCGGCGGGCGTAGCTAGCTATTCGGGCCCGTTCGAAGCGCGTGCAGTGCAAGTGCAGCGCGCGCCACCGGGGGGTGTTTTGGTTGCCTGAATATAGCTCGATCATCCACGCTCTGCCGATGCAACCCCTCACGCTCGTATAATGCATGCACCAGGCCTGGCCAACCGGAGCCTGGGTTTCCTCATGCGAGCCAGGTTCAGCACGGAAATGAACCAAACGCCCCGTCCACACGTACACGTACACGTACACGTACACCGACCACAGCTCCGGTACGGTCTCGCCACATCGACGTGCGTGTGCGCCTCCATCCTTGATGAGACCATGCACAGCACAGACAAGACGGAACATCCGGAAGCGGATGGAGCGGACGTCCGGCGCGGCTGGATACATCGGATGGCACTGCTCGAACGCGTCATGGATGATCGATCTCCTACCGGCGGTACCGGCGGCGGCCTTCAGAAATGACGTGCATGCATGGCGCGGTACGTCGCGTTGTGGTACGGTACGGTCCGTGCTCGTTGCCGAATCCACACGCGTACCAATCTCTGGTGACTGCCAGTGGACACTGCAGAAGGAGGGACACACGAATAATATGGATCAACCGACGGCTGGCCGGCCGTTGTCGGAGAGGAGTATGATCGAGCGAGTATGGATATGATGCATGCTGGACATATGGACATTCCAGTGCCGGAGGTCGATCTCGATTCTCGACGAGCACCACCTTGGCCGCACGCAGTCCGTCCGGAACGCCGGCCTCGGGGATTTTGGTTCCGCCGCACGCGACGAGGGATTCGGCAGGTTCGCCTTCTCGGTGTCCGACATCCGCAGGGCCGGCCTGGTGACGCGGCCCCGGAGCCGGAGAAGAAGGACACTACAACCTGGGGCCCGACGTTGTCGATGACGAACCCCATGGCCATCTTTAGGAGCGCGAGTGCTCATGCATGCTGCCGCTGACTCGCCGGTGACCCTCATGACAGCCACGAACGCCGGCTCCGATTAGTATGCCAGTATTGAGTACTTGATCGAGGAGCTCAAGAGGAAAACGGAAGAGGCCAAGGCTTCGGCGGAGGCAAATGCGGCAAAAAACAGACAATGGCAATATGCACTACTGGAGAACGGGCCTTTAGCCCGGTCGAAAATGGACTTTAGCCCCGGGCATGGAGCCGGGGCTAAGGAATCGGGACTAAAGGCCCGACCTTTAGCCTCGGTTTCCGGCCCACCTTTAGCCCCGGTTGGTAATACCAACCGGGACTAAAGAGGGGACCTTTAGCCCCGGTTGGTAATACCAACCGGGACTAAAGACTGGCCTCTTTAGTCCCGGTTGGTATTACCAACCGGGGCTAAAGAGCTTTTTTTCTTTTTCTTTTCTTTTTTCTTTTCAATTGGCTATTGTTTTCAGTTTTTTAATTACATTAGGTTTTCTAATACGTTTTCTTCGATGCTAATATATTACACTAGGATTTCTAATACGTATTCTTCGCTGCTAATGTATGTATCCACATATATATACACATAAAATTTATAATTACACACATAAAATATGAAACTATATATATATGGGCTAGCTATACATATTATGTGTATAATATTTTTATGCACATAAAATTTACAGCATTATCCATGCATCCTTGGTATTTACAACACAAATATTGACCGTCACTTAAATGTCATACAAATGGTCGTCTTGATTTGGTTTCATTGGTTCTTCCGGGTTATAGTAGAACTCGGTGCCGGCTTTGAGGACATGGTCATTAAGAACTCCTGCGATTGTCTCTTGAATTCCTTTCAGGCGCACCATGTCCAACACCTGGTTCTTCAACCATAGCTCCTTCTGTCTCTCTAGAGTTCTTTTGGCATACACCGAGAGAAACTCGCAAACGTAGTACCCACACAAATTGTTCCCTGGTGGTTGCCGTAGAACCCACTGCACGATGTAAAAAGATATTACTCTCATCATCTCGCGCGTGTGATGAAAGCATGCTACAGTGGTCAAGACGCGAGGAGCTAGTACTACTTACTTGCAATTGGATAGGACGAGGAAGTGTCGCCTTCAAATCCGGACGGTGTTTCGGAACGAACCAAGCCCAAACCCTGCACAATATAATATTGGATCGTAATTAACTATTACAGATTTAAAGTGTAGAAATCAATATTTAGAGATCGAAAGTTACCCCTGGATAATGTCTATGATATCTTGATAATCTCCCAGTGGTTTTCTCAACGAGTCATAGATTATCAATTGACTTTCGGAGAGATCGAAGACGATCAATATCCAGTGATAGCTGCATTAATTTGCTTATATAGTCAACATATATCATAGAAATTGAGTAAGTAAAAATAAATATGCACATGATAACAACACCCACCTAAAGTTGTATGGGAAGAGTATATATCTTTTGTTCTTTTGGTTCACCAAGAACCTTCGGAGATTCCTCCCTGTTTCATTTCTCCATATATCATAGGCGGGATCTTTCTTTGGGACCGAGAATACGATATATGGATCAATGAAACCAACCTCCTTGTCATTTCTACGTGTGAGGTCTCTCATCATGTTTCTGCATATGTATATAGGCACGCTAGCTAGTGTTAGCATAATTACATTTACATATACATATGCTAGAGTGAGATAATTAAAACGAAGGATCACTTACAAACAGAAGAGGCTGACTAGAGATTTGTCTAGAGCATCCAGGTGGCATAGCTGGTGTAACTCATTGAATTGGATAAGTATAATGTCATCACCACGGAAGTAATGATGGTCTCTAATTCTGACGCATATCCAATCATATGCTTTTTTGGTACACGCTGCCATGTACCACTGGTTTAACAAGTACATTTGAGTGCCAAGTTCTGTGAGGGCCGTAGGGTTGTATAGACTCTGGCCATATACATAATTCTTCTTCCACTGATCAACTTGCGGAGCAGTTTTAATGGGTGCTTCACTGAGCATTTGTGACAAGGTTAGACCAGTTTGTGCGAAAAATGCATCAAGATGCTCAGGATTCACCTCAAGTTGTTCTAGCGCTTTCAAGTTAGAACCATATTCATTCACAACAAGCGGGGGCACTGATTGTTTCGATTGTTCCCCGAGCTGTGGGACACCCTTGCTTGCTCTCTTCTGTTTCTGCTTCGCCTCCTCAAGTGACTTGGTCATAGTGCGGTCATAGTCTGATGGTGGTGATTTCTTACGAGAATCACGCACTTTTTTCTGATGAGCATCCACCTTTTTCCTGAGCATATCAGGACGTACAAAAAGGTACGACTTCTCTGGGTTTTTCTTTGCTTTTTGTTTAGCCTCGACATCCGCCCAAAATTTGTCCAAATCTGCTTTCGCTGCAGCATTTGTTTCCTCATTAGTCATATCATAGGGAAGTTTCGTCTTCTGAGGAACAGCTTGATGTCTTTCTGCAGAGGCTTTCTTCTTTGGTGGCGGTGGGGCCGATGCCTTCATTTTTGTGGCTGGCCTCTTCTTTGATGGGGCCGGTGGCGGGGATGGAGCCCGTGGTGGAGGAGATGGGGTCGGTTGTGACGGAACGGTCCTAATCCCATGGCCCACATGTCCCTGTCAACCTCTGACAGCCGAACTGATGTTCCACATGATTAAGACTGTTCGTCACCGGGCTACATTAGCGCCCGATGTCCACAGGATCACTCACCTTTCGGTTACAGCATTTGATACTTTTACAAATAACAGCGAAATAAAGAGCGAAAGATTTAAATAACAATAGTTTTACAAACTGGGGTTCCAAATAAACTTAAAGAAGTGCGGTTATTACAGACCATGTTCTGACAGTTCAAAGTAGACAACGTAGCGGAATACAACAATAAAAAGATACTTCACCCAGCCCAAGGGTGTACATTTATTCTTCGGCCTCATCGGCCTCCTCCTGAACGAAGGTCATGCAGCAGGGTGCAAGACACATCGGATACTCAGGCATACCTGCAACAGGGGGTAACTATGACACCCCAATTTTAAGAACAAAATTGGAGCACAATATATGTATGCCAGGATCAATTTTCATACATATATCCACGTCATAGTAAATATCAAAACAATGCTTTATTAATAATATCGAACTTTATAACAAAAATGACCCTCGGGTCTGAAAGAAAAAGTACAGACTCTCATGAAACTGACTCTAAAATAAACTCTGATGAAGATGCGGAAGATCTGGACTCCATCTCCACAGGAACGTCGACCGGGGGTAGCGCCATCCTAGTACAGGTCGTCAGGGTTGTAGCCTCCGTCTTCTGGATACTCCTGCTCCTCGTACGTGTAGTCTCCAGCGTCTGGGTGGGGTAGCAGGGGGACAAAGAGGAAGGGTGAGTACATCGAAATGTACTCCGCAAGTGTAGGAAATATATGCTTATGAGGCTTATAACAAAGGTAGGCTGACTTTGTTTGACTCAAGCGCCTAAAGCGACACCCTATTAATCCTATTAATCCTATGCACCTATTTACTAGTTTATAGACAGACTCTGTAGAAAAGTATCAACACTCGGAGTCGCACCGAGCAAACCACACTCGGAGTCACACCGAGCAACCAACACCTGAAGTCCATCAGGCACCTGCACCTGAAGTCCATCGGATGACCCGAACCCAAAACCAACCAGTAACCAACTAATCTCGAAGAAGTCCAAGCCGCTCGTGACCGTGAGCACGGCTGATATATCAGTTTTACACTCTGCAGAGGTTGCACATCGTTACCCATGAGTCGTGCAGATCCCGTCTCGCTAAACACTGCCAAGGTGCTTAGCAGGTTGCACTGCAAGGCCTTTACAAAGCCCCTCCAAGCCTGTGTTACACGTACTCTAAGGTTTCTCCCCTGTCCATAAGTCAACGACCCCAAGGGACCCCTCTTGAGCCACTAAACAAACCCCGTGTAGCATGACTTAGAGGAAACTAATTAATTAGCCAGGTCCAGCCCATCCAGATCTCATGGTTGCGCTGTTAAGCCGGGTTACAGGCTTCGAGAACCGGGTCCTAGGGATCCAGGCAGGATATGTCTAGCACGAGCCCCGAACCAAAAACCAAAAGCAGCTGCCGAGTCCCACGGCACAAAACCACCAATACGGGTCCATCCTGCCGGATTTACCTAACAACCATGTTACTACAAAATTACCATGTCCACATTCGTTTCATAGTTCATTAATCAAGATTATAAACATTTTAACTCCCATCCCAACCATGACTGCAGGGCTAAGCAAGACACCTACCCAAACATCCTAACCAGGCGACAAGGATAATATATACAAATTCTAGTAAACCCTAACATGGAATTCAAATTAATGACAAGCATGCATCTACAAGATCTAACTACTCTAGTACCAAAAGTAAAATAAAGTAAGTGCAAGATGTTCAAGGACACTTGCCTTCGGACTGGGTCGAATCAACTGGGTCGCAAGGATGGTCTGGAGCGTCCTCGAACTCCGCACTCTCTGGCCCAATCAACATACATGGCACATACAAAGCGAAATGAATAACAGTACAACAAACAGTATGAAAACAGTAAACTAATAGATCTACTGCGTAGAGAACGAAATTATGAAACTAATGCAAGTTGAACGGGTCGAATCGGAGTTAGAACGCAAAAGTTATAAGCGTTTGAATCTGAGTGGCAGTTCTGTAAATAGATTGAACTCATTTTCGTATTCTAAATAAATAAAATCTGAATTCAAAAGTCACCTGGACCGGGCCTCATTTATCCGAAAGATGAGGGGTTAGATCGGAAGAATTCGCAGACTCAGCGCACATGGCGACTGGACCGCGGGTTGATTACGAAAAAGGTAGAGGACTCTTTAGCCAAATGGCATCGGCGAAGGGGTACCGGCGGCTCTCGGCCGTCGATCTGGCGATGGTCGGCTAGGATTAGATCGGGGCGGTCGGCTATGGGTGGATCGCGCCTCAATTCGGCAAAACACCGAGGGCTAGATCGAGAGATTCCGGCAGACTCAGATTACTATACAGATGGAGTGCGGGTTGATTCTGGGAAAACCGAGGGGCCTTTCTGCAAAGTGCCACGGCCGGTCGGCGTGGACGTGTTGGCTGCTGAGCTGGCGCCACGTGGCACCGTGTGACTGGTGCGGTGCACCACGCGGCTTGTGCGCTGGCTGACGCAGCGGGAATGGACCGGGTCCACGGTCCTGTGGACCGGGCGCATACCGGTTCGACGATGGGATCTAATCTAGGCCATTCAGAGGAGATCGGACGGCGCCGGATAGAGGAGTGGGGGTGCTGGCGGCGCCGGTGATGCTACGCGCGGCGGCGGCCGTGCGGAAGGCGGTGGCGCCATGGCTGGTGCTTACGGCAAGGGCCTAGAGGCCAGTAGAGAACACGGGATTGGTAGGGATCGGAAGCGGAGCTTACAGCGGTCTCGGTGGAGGTGTTCTTGGCGCCGGTGGAGATCCGGAGACGGCAGACCGCGTGGTCGTCGCGGCGGCGGTGCTTGAGTGCTCCGGTGAGGTCGAGGGAGGTATGTTCCGGCCCAGATTCGCTTCGGGGTAGATCTCCTGGACGCGGCACGGCCCCGCGAGCTTGACGGAGGGCGGAGGGGAAGGGGTGGTAGGCTCTGCGGTGGACGGTCGAGCTCGTGCCGAGCTTCGGCAATGGCGGTGGCGTGCGAGAGGGATCTCGGGAGAAGCAACCGAAGAGATGAGAACGCGGCGGTGCCCGGGATTGGCTTTGAAGGGCGAGGAGGGAGGTGGGGTGGCGGCTGGCTCGGTTTTGTAGACCGATCGAGGGGAGCGGAGAGTTGAGCACCCGCTCTGGTCGCGCGAAGGGCGGGGAGGTTGGTTTGGGGACGACGGCTGACGGCAGGGAAAGAGAGGAGGGGCGCGGGAGGGAAACGGGGACGGGCCGGCGCGCTGTGGGCCGCGCGGGAGGGAGAGGAGGCGGGCCGGCCGGTTGGGTCCAAGGGAGAAGGAGAGGAAAGGAGCCCAAATTGCTTTTCTTTCTTTCCTTTTTCTTTTACAAATTTTGCAAAAATCATTTGAACTTCAAATTCAAATCAGTTTCAAACCAAAACAGTTTGCAAACTTTTCAAATTAGTTTCCCTAGGTTTTGGAAATAAAACTTTGAGTTTGATTTGATAAAATTTTATAAACCTTTTTATTTGTTTTCTAAATAGAATGAATCCGATTCGCGCTATACGGGTTTAATAAATTCTTTTTCACCCAATAAAATATGCAATGGCATGAATGCAACATGAAAATGATAAATAAATTTTATTTTCCTCCTCTAATAAACTAGCCAACCTATTTAGTTTCTAAATTCTTTAATTAAATTGGGGAAAAATTAAATCAGGGTGTTACAAACCTACCCCCCTTAGAAGAATCTCGTCCTCGAGATTAGGAAGAGTCGGCGAAGAGATGAGGAAAATCTGCCCGAAGATCATCTTCTTTCTCCCATGTGGCTTCTTCTTCGGAGTAATGCTTCCATTGCACCTTGCAGATTTTAATCCTCTTGTTGTGAGTGCCTCGTTCCATCGTGTCCAAAATCTTGATCGGCTCGGAGAAAGTCAGATCATCCCGCAGATCAAGCTCCTCAAGTGGCAACTGCTCCTCTAGAACTCTGAGGCATCTCTTCAGCTGGGATACATGGAATACATTATGGATACCTGCCAGACGTGCAGGCAACTCCAGCTGATATGCAACTGCGCCTTTCTTGTCAATCACCTTGAAAGGGCCAATGAATCTCGGAGATAGCTTCCCTTTGACATTAAACCTCCGAAGACCTCTGAAAGGTGACACCTTCAGATAGACATAGTCCCCAATCTGGAACTCCAGCTCTCGTCGTCTGACATCTGCATAACTCTTCTGTCTAGACTGAGCTGTCTTCAGGTTGCTTCTGATCTGCCTGACCTGTTCCTCAGCTTCCTCTATAGACTCGGGGCCAAAGACTTTCCTTTCTCCAACCTGATTCCAGAACAGAGGAGTTCTGCACTTCCTGCCATACAGTGCTTCAAACGGTGACATCTTCAGACTGGCCTGATAGCTGTTGTTATATGAGAACTCTGCATATGGCAGACTCACATCCCAACTCTGGCTGTTCTGAAGCGCACTGGCTCTCAACATATCCTCCAGAATCTGATTCACCCTTTCGGTCTGTCCATCGGTCTGAGGGTGATAAGCTGAACTGAAACTGAGGCGGGTGTCCATAGACTCATGCAACCGCTTCCAGAATCTAGATGTGAACTGTGTACCTCTGTCAGATACTATGATCTTAGGTACTCCATGCAAGCATACAATGCGGGACATGTACAACTCTGCAAGTCTATCGCCCTTATATGTTTCCTTGACAGGAATGAAGTGAGCAACCTTGGTCAACCGATCAACTATGACCCAGATAGAGTCATATCGAGACTGTGTCCTGGGCAAACCAGTGATGAAATCCATGCTGATCTGCTCCCATTTCCACTCTGGAATCTGCAGAGGCTATAGCAAACCAGCTGGTCTCTGATGTTGGGCCTTAACCCTCTGACATGTGTCACACAAAGCCACATACTCTGCTACTTCCCTCTTCATCCCATACCACCAGTAATACTGCTTCAGATCCTGGTACATCTTGGTACTGCTTGGGTGAAGAGAGTAGGCTGAATCATGAGCTTCTCTCAAGATCAACTCCTTGATAGCCTTCACATCTGGAACACAGATTCTGCCTCTGAACCATAAGACACCCTGATCATCCTCTGTGAACCCTGGGGCTTTGTCCTCCTTGATCGACTGTCTGATCTCCAGAAGATACTCATCAGTGAGCTGCCCTGCTCGGATATCATGCTCCAAGGTCGAATCAACCTCCATGGCTACTGCATCAGTGTGGCCGAGAATACCCAAGTTGAGCTTCACAAACTCTTCATGCAACTCGGGCTGCTGCTCCTTGATCTCTAGCACATTACAGTAGACCTTCCTGCTCAAGGCATCTGCAACAACATTTGCCTTGCCCGGATGATAGTTGATACTCAGATCATAATCTTTGATCAACTCTAGCCATCTTCGTTGGCGGAGATTCAGATCTGGCTGGGTGAAAATATACTTCAAGCTCTTATGATCAGTGTATATCTCTGTCTTCTTGCCCATCAGATAGTGCCTCCAGATCTTCAGAGCATGAACAACAGCTGCCAACTCTAAATCATGAGTAGGGTAATTCAGCTCATGCTTCCGGAGCTGTCTCGAGGCATAAGCAATCACCCGACCTTCCTGCATAAGCACACATCCCAGACCCTGACGCGAAGCATCACAATACACCGTGAAGTTCTTCTGGACATCTGGCATGACAAGAATAGGAGCAGAGGTCAATCTCGCTTTCAGCTCCTCAAAACTAGTCTGGCATTCAGGGGACCATACAAACTTGGCACCCTTCTCAGTCAGTCTCGTCATCGGCTTCACGATCTTGGAGAATCCCTCAATAAATCTGCGATAATATCCTGCCATACCGAGGAAACTCCGTATCTCAGTAACGCTCTCAGGTACCTTCCAGTCCAATATATCTTGGACCTTGCCTGGATCCACTGATACACCACCCTCTGAGATGATATGCCCCAAATATGCAACCTTCTTCAACCAGAACTCGCATTTGCTCAGCTTTGCATACAACCGATGCTCTCTGAGCTTCTGCAACACTAACCTCAGATGCTTCTCATGTTCTTCTTCAGTCTTCGAGAATATCAGGATATCATCAAGGAACACCACGACGAACAGATCTAAAAACTCCATGAAGACCTTGTTCATCAGATACATGAAGAAAGCTGGGGCATTAGTCAAGCCGAAGGACATCACTGTGTACTCATATAGCCCATATCGAGTTACGAATGCCGTCTTCGGGATATCAGCTTCACGAATCTTCAGCTGATTATAACCTGTTTGCAGGTCAATCTTCGAGAACACATGAGCACCCTTCAACTGATCAAACAGATCATCAATGCGAGGAATCGGGTACTTGTTCTTGATGGTAGCTTCATTCAATGCGCGGTAATCAACGCACATCTGCAGGCCTCCATCCTTCTTCGGAACAAAGATCACAGGAGCTCCCCACGGGGATGTACTAGGACGAATATGCCCTTTCTCTAACTGCTCTTGGATCTGCGTCTTCAGCTCGGCTAGCTTTTCGGCATCCATTCTATATGGTCGCCTGTATATAGGTGCAGTGCCAGGAACTAAATCAATAGAGAACTCAATCTCACGATCAGGTGGCATACCTGGCACCTTCTGGAAGACATCTGGGAACTCCTTGACAACTCGAATATCAGGTACCACGACAGCCTCATATGCTCTGGCTTCTTCCTCCATCTTCGTCGGTGCCTGATACACAATCTCCGTGCCATCTGGATGCTTCACTGTGATGAGCCTCTGAGCACAATCAATGACTCCCTGGTACTTGCGTAACCAATCCATTCCCAGAATGACATCAATACCTTGGGAATCTAGAACAATAAGAGAGGTGGGAAAGACTACCCCCCTTATGGTTAAGCTCACATTCGGGCACACATGCCTCGATATCAGTTCTCCTCCAGGAGAATTCACTAGCAGATGCTTTTTCATCAACACTCTATTCATATTATATTTAGATGCGCAGGGTGCTGATATGAACGAATGAGATGCTCCAGAATCAAACAAGACTGTAACTGGGTGAGAGTCAACAAGGAACGTACCAAACACCACATCTGGTGCCGTCTGAGCAGACTCCGCTGACACGTGGTTCACACGACCACGAGTGTAGCTCTGGGGCTGGCCTGCGGGACGTGACTGCGGTGGAGCTGGCTGCCTCAATGGACACTTGTTGGCGAAGTGTCCCATCTGGTTACACTTGTAACACGGGCCAATCTGACCTGCCCCCTGTGCTGGACGGGGCTGCTGCGGAGCTGGAAGACCCTGGCGAGGTGCCTGAGCCTGGCGAGGCGGCTGCTGCTGCTGCTGAGGTGGAGCCTGGTACTGTGGAGCTGGGTGCCTGTACTGAGGAGCGGGCTGCCGGGACTGGGGCGGCCGGTACTGCTGCTGCTGGGGAATCTGCCTGGAAGCTGAGGCAGGTGGAGTGTAGCGGGGACGGGCGGAGCTGCCGGAGGACTGTCCCTGGAATGTCATCTTCCTCTTGCGATCTGCATCGAGGTCCTTCCGTTCCTTCTCCACCGCGAAGGCACGGTCAACCAGCTTCTGAAATGAGGAATACTCATTTGAAGCTAGGGCATAGCGGAGTCCTGGGTTAAGCCCATGCCTGAAGCAGATAACAATTTTATTATTTATCAGGCAGCAAAAGGAATGAACAAGGGTGTATGAAGAATTTATTAATATTAAAGAATGACAGAGATCTTGCCTGAAACACTCCTGCTTCTTATCGTCCGTGTCCATGTCATCTGGGGCGTAACGGGACAGCTGGCTGAACTGCGTGAGATACTCACGCACTGTCATCGCGCCCTGCCGGAGGTCCTGAAACTCTCGGCGCTTCACCCTGATCTCGCCGAAAGGGACGTACTGGTCGCGGAATGCCTTACGGAAATCCTCCCAAGTGATCGAGTTGGCGTCCGCATGAGCTGCGGTGTAGGCAGTCCACCAGTTCTTCGCCGGGCCCTGAAGCTGGTGCGCGGCGTAGAGGGCCTTATCAAGGTCCCCGACATGGGCAAGCTGCAACTTGCCTGTAATCGTCTCGAGCCAATCATCTGCATCCATTGGCTCTATGGCGTGGTGGAACACTGGAGGGCGCGTCGTCATGAAGCTCCTGAGAGTGTCATCCGGTCGGGGTGGCTGTGCAACTCCTGCACCCTGAGCAGCCTGCGCCATCTGCTGCATGTGCTGCATCATCTGGGCCATATTCTGCATCATCTGGTTCTGCACCTGGGCCATCTGGAGCGGGTCGTACGGAGGCGGAGGTGGAGGTGGATGAGGATGAGGCGGCTGGTTGCCACCTGCCCTGCTCCCGCCAGCGTTACCGGCGTTACCCGCGCTGCTCCTGGTGTCAACCATCTGTTACATTTTCCAGGAGTAAAAATGAGATATGATAGATAGATATATAACAACCCTAATTTGGTTAATTAATTCGATTAGTAAAATATTTTAAACAAATGATGTCGCCGCAACCTGACGGTCGCAACACACCAACAATCATTACAAAGAACCAAAACATTACATATGCACAAGTACATGTCATTCAACGACCTACGAGATCACATAATTATGGCGGGCTTCTTACGAGTTTGGAGGACCTACTTTTAAACAAAATTTGAATTTTCAGCAGAGACAGGCTACAGAAGTGGGAAAAGGGGTCAGACGTTGTAAAAATAGTTTTGTAAATTCGACGACTGACTAGGGTAGCGTCCTACGGTCAACACGGCTCCGATACCACTCTGTGACACCCCAATTTTAAGAACAAAATTGGAGCACAATATATGTATGCCAGGATCAATTTTCATACATATATCCACGTCATAGTAAATATCAAAACAATGCTTTATTAATAATATCGAACTTTATAACAAAAATGACCCTCGGGTCTGAAAGAAAAAGTACAGACTCTCATGAAACTGACTCTAAAATAAACTCTGATGAAGATGCGGAAGATCTGGACTCCATCTCCACAGGAACGTCGACCGGGGGTAGCGCCATCCTAGTACAGGTCGTCAGGGTTGTAGCCTCCGTCTTCTGGATACTCCTGCTCCTCGTACGTGTAGTCTCCAGCGTCTGGGTGGGGTAGCAGGGGGACAAAGAGGAAGGGTGAGTACATCGAAATGTACTCCGCAAGTGTAGGAAATATATGCTTATGAGGCTTATAACAAAGGTAGGCTGACTTTGTTTGACTCAAGCGCCTAAAGCGACACCCTATTAATCCTATTAATCCTATGCACCTATTTACTAGTTTATAGACAGACTCTGTAGAAAAGTATCAACACTCGGAGTCGCACCGAGCAAACCACACTCGGAGTCACACCGAGCAACCAACACCTGAAGTCCATCAGGCACCTGCACCTGAAGTCCATCGGATGACCCGAACCCAAAACCAACCAGTAACCAACTAATCTCGAAGAAGTCCAAGCCGCTCGTGACCGTGAGCACGGCTGATATATCAGTTTTACACTCTGCAGAGGTTGCACATCGTTACCCATGAGTCGTGCAGATCCCGTCTCGCTAAACACTGCCAAGGTGCTTAGCAGGTTGCACTGCAAGGCCTTTACAAAGCCCCTCCAAGCCTGTGTTACACGTACTCTAAGGTTTCTCCCCTGTCCATAAGTCAACGACCCCAAGGGACCCCTCTTGAGCCACTAAACAAACCCCGTGTAGCATGACTTAGAGGAAACTAATTAATTAGCCAGGTCCAGCCCATCCAGATCTCATGGTTGCGCTGTTAAGCCGGGTTACAGGCTTCGAGAACCGGGTCCTAGGGATCCAGGCAGGATATGTCTAGCACGAGCCCCGAACCAAAAACCAAAAGCAGCTGCCGAGTCCCACGGCACAAAACCACCAATACGGGTCCATCCTGCCGGATTTACCTAACAACCATGTTACTACAAAATTACCATGTCCACATTCGTTTCATAGTTCATTAATCAAGATTATAAACATTTTAACTCCCATCCCAACCATGACTGCAGGGCTAAGCAAGACACTTACCCAAACATCCTAACCAGGCGACAAGGATAATATATACAAATTCTAGTAAACCCTAACATGGAATTCAAATTAATGACAAGCATGCATCTACAAGATCTAACTACTCTAGTACCAAAAGTAAAATAAAGTAAGTGCAAGATGTTCAAGGACACTTGCCTTCGGACTGGGTCGAATCAACTGGGTCGCAAGGATGGTCTGGAGCGTCCTCGAACTCCGCACTCTCTGGCCCAATCAACATACATGGCACATACAAAGCGAAATGAATAACAGTACAACAAACAGTATGAAAACAGTAAACTAATAGATCTACTGCGTAGAGAACGAAATTATGAAACTAATGCAAGTTGAACGGGTCGAATCGGAGTTAGAACGCAAAAGTTATAAGCGTTTGAATCTGAGTGGCAGTTCTGTAAATAGATTGAACTCATTTTCGTATTCTAAATAAATAAAATCTGAATTCAAAAGTCACCTGGACCGGGCCTCATTTATCCGAAAGATGAGGGGTTAGATCGGAAGAATTCGCAGACTCAGCGCACATGGCGACTGGACCGCGGGTTGATTACGAAAAAGGTAGAGGACTCTTTAGCCAAATGGCATCGGCGAAGGGGGTACCGGCGGCTCTCGGCCGTCGATCTGGCGATGGTCGGCTAGGATTAGATCGGGGCGGTCGGCTATGGGTGGATCGCGCCTCAATTCGGCAAAACACCGAGGGCTAGATCGAGAGATTCCGGCAGACTCAGATTACTATACAGATGGAGTGCGGGTTGATTCTGGGAAAACCGAGGGGCCTTTCTGCAAAGTGCCACGGCCGGTCGGCGTGGACGTGTTGGCTGCTGAGCTGGCGCCACGTGGCACCGTGTGACTGGTGCGGTGCACCACGCGGCTTGTGCGCTGGCTGACGCAGCGGGAATGGACCGGGTCCACGGTCCTGTGGACCGGGCGCATACCGGTTCGACGATGGGATCTAATCTAGGCCATTCAGAGGAGATCGGACGGCGCCGGATAGAGGAGTGGGGGTGCTGGCGGCGCCGGTGATGCTACGCGCGGCGGCGGCCGTGCGGAAGGCGGTGGCGCCATGGCTGGTGCTTACGGCAAGGGCCTAGAGGCCAGTAGAGAACACGGGATTGGTAGGGATCGGAAGCGGAGCTTACAGCGGTCTCGGTGGAGGTGTTCTTGGCGCCGGTGGAGATCCGGAGACGGCAGACCGCGTGGTCGTCGCGGCGGCGGTGCTTGAGTGCTCCGGTGAGGTCGAGGGAGGTATGTTCCGGCCCAGATTCGCTTCGGGGTAGATCTCCTGGACGCGGCACGGCCCCGCGAGCTTGACGGAGGGCGGAGGGGAAGGGGTGGTAGGCTCTGCGGTGGACGGTCGAGCTCGTGCCGAGCTTCGGCAATGGCGGTGGCGTGCGAGAGGGATCTCGGGAGAAGCAACCGAAGAGATGAGAACGCGGCGGTGCCCGGGATTGGCTTTGAAGGGCGAGGAGGGAGGTGGGGTGGCGGCTGGCTCGGTTTTGTAGACCGATCGAGGGGAGCAGAGAGTTGAGCACCCGCTCTGGTCGCGCGAAGGGCGGGGAGGTTGGTTTGGGGACGACGGCTGACGGCAGGGAAAGAGAGGAGGGGCGCGGGAGGGAAACGGGGACGGGCCGGCGCGCTGTGGGCCGCGCGGGAGGGAGAGGAGGCGGGCCGGCCGGTTGGGTCCAAGGGAGAAGGAGAGGAAAGGAGCCCAAATTGCTTTTCTTTCTTTCCTTTTTCTTTTACAAATTTTGCAAAAATCATTTGAACTTCAAATTCAAATCAGTTTCAAACCAAAACAGTTTGCAAACTTTTCAAATTAGTTTCCCTAGGTTTTGGAAATAAAACTTTGAGTTTGATTTGATAAAATTTTATAAACCTTTTTATTTGTTTTCTAAATAGAATGAATCCGATTCGCGCTATACGGGTTTAATAAATTCTTTTTCACCCAATAAAATATGCAATGGCATGAATGCAACATGAAAAAGATAAATAAATTTTATTTTCCTCCTCTAATAAACTAGCCAACCTATTTAGTTTCTAAATTCTTTAATTAAATTGGGGAAAAATTAAATCAGGGTGTTACAGTAACAAACCCTGAGTACTGGGGTACTCAACAAGACTTACCCGACTAAAGAAAAAAAAGGGAGAAGACTCAGGAATGAGAGGCTTAGGGTAGTCAAGGTAAGGCTTAAGCAAGATCAAGTATTTTGCAGAAAAGCATTTTGAAATCCTTGTTTTATTTTTGGAAAGATTCCAGTATTTCTCAATTCTTCATCGTTCATGATTCATTTTACCTTTCGAAAACATACCTAGTTGAGAACCACTCTCCGTTGACAGTCAGTGAACCAAGTCTCCATAACCGAGGAGCAACGTTAATCCGGATAAAGAATACTCAGCTGAGGATCCCTATTCACACGGCATATGTAGCACCCAAGCTTGCATAGGCCAACCCGTCTACCACGATTCCTCCAAGATTGGACCGGTCCTACGCTACCCGGAAGTACAGTACACCACTCCTTTCCAGGTACGACGACCACGTGGGTACATGCTACTTCCGCCATCTCTCCACTCCCAGTGCGCGGTTGTCGGTCCCAATCAAGGATTTCTCGGAGCCAGAGCTTTCCGAAGTATGTGAATAGTTACAAGTCTTGACCAGCAGGCCCCCATACGGATGGTCCCTAATTTTCCAGCCAGAACTACACCTTGGTTATATCTCACCCAAGCGTAATAGTCCTGTCAGTTTTTCAACCCTGTCTCGGTCGGTGTCAACTGTTGAGTCCCGGACTACAACATGACGGCACCGTACACTCGGACAACCTCTCCTCGCTGTTGACTAGGTACGGATCAGATACTTAGCCAACAGTCGGGGAGTAAAGCCAAATTCCCATAAAAATTCTTTAAGTGATCACACTTTTGAAATTGGCATTTTTATCGCAAATCTATTGTATAGCAATGCTAAGCATTTTGCAAATAGTTTTAAACAGGGTAGGGGATCTTTGGTGGAGGTAAAGTGCAGGTAATAGGTCATCACACAACTCCTATCACTTAATGCAGTAATTTAACTCAAAAGCATTTAAGTAAAACCTTTATAAAAGCAAGGAAAGGCTAAATGCACCGGGGCTTGCCTTGAAGAGCAACGACAGCTGGCTCAGGGTTGGAGGTGCAGAGGTCGAAGCTCGGGGTTACTTCGGGAGCAGGTTCGTCGGCGGCGGCCTCGACTTTGACTCCTCCTTCGGTGACTATACGAATGCAATGATGTATGCACATGAGTATGCTAGCATGAACAAAGCAACACAGGGCATACAACATGAACCCTAATCACCTTTTATATTTTTCTTAATTTTTTAAAAAGGTCATTTTATGAAGTTGCTCCAAAAATTACCAAATTAATCTCATAAGTTCATTATGGTGTAGATAGATGGCAAAACAAATTTCATAATTTTTGGAGGTCATTAAGGTGCTCAAATAAAATCAGTCATTAATTAACAAAAGGCACTATTTAACAAATAAAATAAATGCTCAAAAATCAACTTGTTTCAAAAGACTTCAAAATTTTACCAGAGACTAAACATGGCATAGGAAGCTCACAAAAATTTATCTCATAAATTTTGGAGTTATAAATCATTTTCTAAAAATCCAAAACCACCCATTTATTAATTAAAATAGGGATTTTACATTTTCAAATTCTTGCAGAAAAGTCAAGTTTCATATTTTTCTAAAATACTACACAGTGCAAGGAGCATACCATAATTTTCTCAAGATTTATGGAACAACAGATTAATTCTCACGAAAAAGAGAAAACAGAACACTATTCATACTTTTTTTTTCAAAAAGGGAAAAGAAAAGAGCACTGTGCTCCTTCCTCGCAGGGCTCGGGCGAACCGCGCGAGACGGACCGCAGGGCTCGGGCGAAGCGGAAACAATCGTCCGTCCGAGACCTGGCTGGGAGGCTCGGGCGAGACGGAAACAAGCGTCCGTCCGAGGCCTGGCTGGGAGGCTCGGGCGAGACGGAAACAAGCGTCCGTCCGAGGCCTGGCTGGGAGGCTCGGGCGAGACGGAAACAAGCGTTTCGTCCGAGGCCTGGCTGGGAGGCTCGGGCGAGACGCAGGCGAGGCGGACGGCGGACCGGCTGCTCGGGGCTCGCGCTGGGAAAGCCGAGGGTGGGGAAAGATTCGCGGGCTCACCGTGAGTCGGGAGGGAGGCTCGGCGAGGCGGTGCAGGGTCGGAGGAGGGAGCTCGACGTTGGCGGTGCTTCGGCGGGCCTCTCTCGGCGGCGAGCGGCGTCCGGCGGCTCTGTCCACCGAAAAGGATCACCAAGGTGCGGTTAGGAGCGCAAGGAGGCAAGGAAGGTGAAGCAGGGGTCGGATGGATGAGAAGAAAACCCACGGCGACGAATTTCTCCCTTGACCGAGGCGGGGTCGTACGCCGGAGTTGGGGACGGAGCACCTTCGCCGGCGAGAGGAGGGGCGGAGGGGTGAAATTGAGAAGGGGAAAAGCTTCGCGAGGACACGGCGGAGCTTCTGAGCTAGGTGGTGGAGCGGCGGAGGCTCTGGACTGGCCTGGCCACGGTGGCGGAGGGGATGAGGAGCTCTGCCAGCCGGCGGTCCCTTTTATAGCCGTGCGCGGGGACGGGTAAGCGTCGCGCGCAGGCGGATAAGCTTGGCCGAAGCGTGCGCAATCGATTGCACGCTGGCGGAAGGACGGGCGTGCGCGCAGGGGCCGGGCGTGCGCTCGCCGGCGACGGCCACGCGGCGGCGTCGTGCTGGGAGCAGTGGGGGACGGGAGAGAAGGTCAGCGCTCGCGTGCGGGTGCGGCATGAGCACGGGGTCAGCTGCGGCAGACTGGTGGCAGGCGAGGAGCGGCCAGACGCGCGGCACGCGCAGCGCCGGCGGCTCGGCCACGGTCGGGCCCCCCGCTAGCGCTAGGTTGAAGATGAACAGGGCTAGGTCTAGGGTTTGACTAAGAACTGATTTCTGTATTTTGCAAATTACTCCCAAAATTTGAACTGAGCAACAAAAACTCAAAACACCAAAGTTGTGCAGAAAAAGGAGATCTACAACTTTGTCAATAAGAACGTTTTCAAAATCCAAATAGTTTTTTAATCACATTTGAAATTTGAAAAGGGGACACTTTTGGGATTTTAATAAATTAAAAATTACTTTTGATTTTATATTGAAAGTTGAAAATCTGTAAACATGCAAGTTGTTTCTTTTGTCAAAACCTATAACTTTGCTATTATACACTTTTTCTGAAACTCATTAGTTTTTGAAATAATTTTGAAAACTAAAAAGGGGACAAAAACTGGAGTTTGAATGAATTTGAAATTACTTCAAAGTTTGTACAGAAACTTGGAAATTTGTAAATACCAAAGTTGTTTCTCTTGACCAGATCTACAACTTTTCTTTTTGGACCAACTCCAAATTTTGAATAATTTTTGAATTACAAAAAGAGGGATAAAATCCAGGGTTTGGAATTCAGGGTTTTTCAAAAGGAATTTGAAATCTGATTTTGATTTTGATTTTGATTTTTGAATAACACAACAAAACTTCAAGACATCAAATTGAACAAGAATTACACAAAGCTAGGCACAGAGGTGAAATTACCATTTTGCCCTTATAGGAAGGTTAGGGCTTTTAGGGTTTTTGAAAAGGGGATTGCTGCACACAAAAGGGAACAAATGCAACAAGCATCAAGGCAAACATAATGCATGACAAGGATGATTATGACTAAAGATGATGACATGTCAGGTTAATTACAGATTAAACACCAGAGGTGTTACAACCCTCCCCCCTAAAACGAATCTCGCCCCGAGATTCTGCGTCTTAAAAAGAACAGGGGGAAAACCTTACATCTACAGAGTATTGAGAAAGTCGGGATAGTTCTTCGCCAAGAAGTCTTCGGATTCCCAGGTGGCTTCTTCCTCAGAGTGTTGGTTCCACTGGATCTTGTACCATCTTGTGGTAGTTCTTCGGGTGACACGGTCCTTGTGGTCCAATACGCGAACGGGATACTCAGAGTACGACAGATCAGGTTCTAACTCAACACCTTCAACTTCCACCACATGTTCGGGCACTCGGAGACACTTCTTGAGTTGTGAGACGTGAAACACATTATGAACTGCTGAAAGATGATCGGGCAATCTTAGCCTGTAAGCTACCTTGCCACAACGTTCCAGAACCTCAAACGGACCAATATAGCGGGGTGCTAACTTTCCTTTAACTCCAAAACGAGTGACTCCTTTAGTGGGTGAGACCTTCAGGTACACATAATCTCCGATCTGGAACTGCAGAGGTCGACGTCTCTTGTCAGCATAACTTTTCTGTCGAGACTGTGCAATCTTCATGTTCTCTTGTATTTGCTTGACTTTCTCTTCCATATCTTTTACTAGGTCAACCCCAAAGAATTCCCTTTCTCCGGGTTCGGACCAACTGAGAGGTGTACGACAACGGCGGCCGTATAGTGCTTCAAAGGGTGCCATTTTGATGCTCTCTTGATAACTATTATTATATGAGAATTCTGCCAAGGGCAAACAGTTATCCCAAGTATCTGCGAAGGTGAGCACGCAGGCTCTCAACATATCCTCTAACACTTGGTTGACTCGCTCAGTTTGTCCATCCGTTTGTGGATGATATGCTGTGCTATGCAGCAACTTGGTTCCAAGGGAGGTATGGAACGCTTTCCAGAACTTTGCGACAAACTGAGTACCACGATCAGAGACAATGGTCTTGGGTATGCCATGGAGTTTCACTATGTGGTTCTTGTACAAAGTGGCATATGTGGGGACGGTGTAGCTGGTCTTGACTGGTAGGAAATGAGCTTGCTTAGTGAGGCGATCCACGATCACCCAGATGGAATCAAAACCTTTTTGTGTCTTGGGTAGCCCATTGATGAAATCCATACTGATATCGTCCCATTTCCAGGCAGGTACAGATAAAGGTTGCAATTCTCCTCCAGGCTTCATGTGCACAGCTTTGACTTTCTGGCAAGTATCACATTGAGCGACATACCGGGCGATCTCAACCTTCATCTTTGTCCACCAGAATCTCTGCCTCAAGTCCTGGTACATCTTGTTGCTGCCGGGGTGGATGGAGAATCTAGTCAAGTGTGCTTCATCAAGGATTAACTGTCTCAACTCAAGTACCTTGGGAACTACCAGTCGGTTCTTGAACCAAACCACTCCTTCATTATCAATCCTGAAACAATCGGCTTTTCCGGCTTGGACTTTTTCGACGATGTGCTTGATTCCAGGGTTATCTTTCTGTGCAGTGATGATCTGTTCCCTGATAGGTGTTTCTATCCTGATATTATTCAGAGTTCCCTGCGGAACCATCTCAATACCCAGCTTTTCTAGTTCATAGCATAGGGATGACTCATAGGATTGCTTTACCAGACAGTTGCAATATGACTTGCGACTGAGTGCATCGGCGACCACATTCGCCTTACCCGGATGGTAATGCACTTCGATATCATAGTCCTTAATCAATTCAAGCCATCTTCTCTGTCTCATATTCAGTTCTTCCTGAGTGAAGATATACTTCAGGCTTTTGTGATCTGTGTACACATTGCAGGTACTGCCCAACAGATAATGGCGCCAAATCTTTAAGGCATGCACCACTGCTGCTAACTCAAGATCATGGGTTGGATAATTCTCCTCATGTCGCTTAAGCTGCCGTGAGGCATAAGCGATCACTCGACCCTCTTGCATCAAAACACAGCCCAAACCAGTACCAGATGCATCACAGTAGACATCAAAGGGCTTCTCGATGTTTGGCTGGGCTAGCACTGGTGATGTGGTCAACAGTTTCTTCAACGTTTGAAAGGCTTGCTCACAAGCTGGTGACCAGACAAACTTCACAGAATTTTTTAACAACTCGGTGATAGGCTTGGCGATTCTGGAGAAATCCGGAATGAAACGGCGATAATATCCAGCCATTCCCATGAAGCTGCGGACTTTGTGCACAGTGGTAGGTGGCTTCCAATCCAGAATGTCTACCACCTTTCCGGGATCGACTGACACACCTTCAGCGGATAGGACATGACCAAGGAACTGTATCTGATCTAACCAGAACTCACATTTACTGAACTTGGCATACAGCTGGTGATCTCTGAGACGGGATAGAACAACACGAAGATGATTGGCATGCTCTTCGGAGGTCTTTGAGTAGACGAGAATGTCGTCAATGAACACGACCACAAATTTATCAAGCTCTGGCATGAAAACAGAGTTCATGAGATACATGAAGTGAGCAGGGGCATTGGTCAAACCGAAGGACATGACCAAGTACTCATATAGGCCGTATCTGGTAGTGAAAGCTATTTTAGGAATGTCTTCGGGACGTATTTTAATTTGGTGGTAGCCAGATCTGAGGTCAATCTTGGAGAACACTCTGGCTCCAGCTAGTTGATCAAAAAGAAGATCAATGCGAGGCAAAGGATATTTGTTTTTGATGGTGACTTCATTGAGTGGGCGATAATCAACACATAGCCTGAGACTCTTGTCTTTCTTCTTTACAAAGATTGCAGGACAGCCCCAAGGAGACGAGCTTGGGCGAATGAAGCCCTTGTCCAACAAATCTTGTAACTGAGTTTTCAGCTCTGCCAACTCTCGGGGAGGCATTCGATAAGCTCTGCGGGATATAGGAGCAGTCCCGGGCTTTAGCTCTATTGCAAACTCAACATCACGGTCAGGAGGCAGACCAGGTAAGTCCTCTGGAAAAACATCAGGGAATTCACAGACCACGGGGATGTCTCTGGTCTCCAAAATATAGGTGGTATTCAACTGTGTGGCTGCTGGTTTTTGAGGCATTGGAAGTTGGAGAAGGAGTTTGGAGGTACTGTTAGGAATGTCCACTCTCACAACCCTATTCAGGATGTCAATCATAGCCTTATACTGGCACATCCAATTCATGCCTAGAATGACATCTATCCCCTGATCACGTAGCACTATCATGGTGGTAGGAAATACATGTTCCCCCAACATCACTGGTATATTGCGAACCACTTCCTTAGTACATATACGCCCTCCAGGCGAAAATATACAGAAACTTTCTTGTAATTCCCCAATTGATATCTCATGCTTAGTGACAAATGTACGACTGATGAAGGAATGCGATGCACCAGAATCAAACAACACAACTGCAGGATGATTGGCAACGGGAAACCTACCGATCATGACGGGCTCCCCTTCTGGGATGTCGCTGACAGCGGTGTAGTAGACTTGCCCGTGCTTCTTGACAAACTTGCCCTTATGAACGTGCTGTTGCGGGGCACGGTGTTGCTGCTGCTGCTGAGATCCTCCAGGACCCTTCTGAGCGCTCTGAGCATACCTCTTGGGCTTTGGGCACTCACGAGACCAGTGGCCAAGTTGGCCGCAGTTGTAGCAGGGATGATTGTAGGCTGTTTGCGGGGTGGTGATACGAACACCTGGGGCGTTCGGCTGCGTGGCACTCTGCTGATTGGCGTTGTGGGTGATAGCCGCAGTACGGATGACCACTTGCTGGTGAGGGTAAGGTGGACGATTGTGGTGGTGACTGGGGTGATAGATGACTCTTTGGCGTTTGTGACCGCCAGAGAAGCTGCTTGACCCTGCTTTCTTCTTCTTCTTTTCCTCTTGGTACTAGCGATTACTTTCCTCAAAAGCAACAGCCCGGTCAACAACATCATGATAAGACCCAGTCAGGTTATTAGACAGGCTCCTGCGGATCTTGGGGTGCAATCCTCTGAGGAAACAATCCCTCTTCTTCTCATCTGTGTTGACGTACTCTGAGGCATACTGGCCGAGATGATTGAACTGACCCACATACTGCATGACTGTGGAATCTTTCTGTTGAAGAGCCAAAAACTGATCAAGCTTCATTTTCATCAATCCGGAAGGGATGTGATGAGCACGGAAAGCAGTGCGGAACTCCTCCCAGGTCAACTGATGACCTTCTGGCTAGGCAGCCAACAGGTTGGCATACCAAGCGCTTGCTGGACCACGAAGCTGCTGAGAAGCGAACCGGGGCTTCTGGGTGTCGGTGCAGTGGAGAAGACCAAACTTCTGCTCCATAGTGCGGAGCCAATCATCAGCTTCGAGGGGTTCATCGGCCTTGGTGAAGACCGGTGGACGGGTTTCCGTGAACTCCACATAGGTTGCCTCATTGTTGATATGCTGACGACCACGGTGACCATTATTCTGCTGTTGGCCCTGGTTTCTAGCCATGAGGTTAGCAGCGGCTGCCAAGGCTGCGATGGCATCTGCTAGCATAGCTGGTACAGGTGGAGGATTTGGAAGGTTGGCATCCTCAGAACCTCCAGCTCCAGTGCGAGTGTTCACAGGCATCTGTTTAAGCAACTTGGAACTTAGCATCCAAAAATTAAGTTCTGAAACAACTGACTGAGAAACTTCATTGATTCAAAGGTAGATGATGGATACAGATGACTGACAGGTGGCAACTGACTGATAAGGGGAAAAGGTACGAAAGAAAGATACAGACTCAACTTAACAAAAGACCGACTAGCGCTCCCAAACCTAGACTAAGGGTTTAGGTAAGCAGGTGATACAGACACACGGGATCTCCATCCTCTAACAACGAGTCTAATCCTCATTGATGATGATCATGTCGTCGTCGTCTTCTTCCTCGAGGATGAGCTCAGGCTCAACCTCCTCGTCCTCGTCTTCAGCGTGGATGTCTTCGGCAGGTTCAACTTCCTCGTTCACGCCTGGCTCTGGTTCCACGTCCGGTTCCTCCACTACTCCGTCCTCAGGGTCCTCAACAACCGGGGGTACCATGGGGTGGAGTTGGTTGTACAGCTGGTGTACCTCCTCATGAAGCATATCATTGAACTGTTCAATCTGAGCTGTGTACTGCCGCAATCCATGGAGCTCGGCTCTGGTGATGTCCTCGTGGTCCCAAGTAGCATTACGCTGCTCAATGGCGCGGATCGTGTTCTGGTTGGCCTGCTCCAGGGAAGCTCGTGCCTCATAGAACTCCAGACGTGAGTGGTAGAAGTCCTGCTCCAAGTTCTCCAGCTCAGCCTTCAGGTTCTTGATTTCCTCCTTCAGATGCTTGCGGGTGCGGCGGGGAAAGCGACGACCGTTGGAAGATTCGCTAGTCTCCTCCCCAGCGCGTGGTGTCAGCTGGTGGCGTGGCACACCATGCGGTCCAGTCGACTTGCGAGCAGTCAGCTTGATGCGAGCCATGTCTGGATAAGATAAGATGGATGAGAAAAGGCTAGCAAGAAAAAGGTATAGGCATACTACCCCAACGAACTTAGAGAGAAAACCATTATCTTGCTTAGGTGAATATGTCATGATGCATGAATCGTTCCTACAGAACAAGGCAATGCAGTAAATACATAAGACATATAGGGATTAAAACTTGTTGTCTCGCTAACTAGTGTTGCCAATTAGAGACAAGATGAGAAAAGCAGTTTGGACCCAAAATAGTCAAGTTTAATTTGTTTGGACTCAAAAGATCTTTTGAAGTTTTCGCAAAACAAACACTGCAACGTTAAAGCGAGATGCTTTGATACCAATCTGTGACGGAACGGTCCTAATCCCATGGCCCACATGTCCCTGTCAACCTCTGACAGCCGAACTGATGTTCCACGTGATTAAGACTGTTCGTCACCGGGCTACATTAGCGCCCGATGTCCACAGGATCACTCACCTTTCGGTTACAGCATTTGATACTTTTACAAATAACAGCGGAATAAAGAGCGGAAGATTTAAATAACAATAGTTTTACAAACTGGGGTTCCAAATAAACTTAAAGAAGTGCGGTTATTATAGACCATGTTCTGACAGTTCAAAGTAGACAACGTAGCGGAATACAACAATAAAAAGATACTTCACCCAGCCCAAGGGTGTACATTTATTCTTCGGCCTCATCGGCCTCCTCCTGAATGAAGGTCATGCAGCAGGGTGCAAGACACATCGGATACTCAGGCATACCTGCAACAGGGGGTAACAAACCCTGAGTACTGGGGTACTCAACAAGACTTACCCGACTAAAGAAAAAAAAGGGAGAAGACTCAGGAATGAGAGGCTTAGGGTAGTCAAGGTAAGGCTTAAGCAAGATCAAGTATTTTGCAGAAAAGCATTTTGAAATCCTTGTTTTATTTTTGGAAAGATTCCAGTATTTCTCAATTCTTCATCGTTCATGATTCATTTTACCTTTCGAAAACATACCTAGTTGAGAACCACTCTCCGTTGACAGTCAGTGAACCAAGTCTCCATAACCGAGGAGCAACGTTAATCCGGATAAAGAATACTCAGCTGAGGATCCCTATTCACACGGCATATGTAGCACCCAAGCTTGCATAGGCCAACCCGTCTACCACGATTCCTCCAAGATTGGACCGGTCCTACGCTACCCGGAAGTACAGTACACCACTCCTTTCCAGGTACGACGACCACGTGGGTACATGCTACTTCCGCCATCTCTCCACTCCCAGTGCGCGGTTGTCGGTCCCAATCAAGGATTTCTCGGAGCCAGAGCTTTCCGAAGTATGTGAATAGTTACAAGTCTTGACCAGCAGGCCCCCATACGGATGGTCCCTAATTTTCCAGCCAGAACTACACCTTGGTTATATCTCACCCAAGCGTAATAGTCCTGTCAGTTTTTCAACCCTGTCTCGGTCGGTGTCAACTGTTGAGTCCCGGACTACAACATGACGGCACCGTACACTCGGACAACCTCTCCTCGCTGTTGACTAGGTACGGATCAGATACTTAGCCAACAGTTGGGGAGTAAAGCCAAATTCCCATAAAAATTCTTTAAGTGATCACACTTTTGAAATTGGCATTTTTATCGCAAATCTATTGTATAGCAATGCTAAGCATTTTGCAAATAGTTTTAAACAGGGTAGGGGATCTTTGGTGGAGGTAAAGTGCAGGTAATAGGTCATCACACAACTCCTATCACTTAATGCAGTAATTTAACTCAAAAGCATTTAAGTAAAACCTTTATAAAAGCAAGGAAAGGCTAAATGCACCGGGGCTTGCCTTGAAGAGCAACGACAGCTGGCTCAGGGTTGGAGGTGCAGAGGTCGAAGCTCGGGGTTACTTCGGGAGCAGGTTCGTCGGCGGCGGCCTCGACTTTGACTCCTCCTTCGGTGACTATACGAATGCAATGATGTATGCACATGAGTATGCTAGCATGAACAAAGCAACACAGGGCATACAACATGAACCCTAATCACCTTTTATATTTTTCTTAATTTTTTAAAAAGGTCATTTTATGAAGTTGCTCCAAAAATTACCAAATTAATCTCATAAGTTCATTATGGTGTAGATAGATGGCAAAACAAATTTCATAATTTTTGGAGGTCATTAAGGTGCTCAAATAAAATCAGTCATTAATTAACAAAAGGCACTATTTAACAAATAAAATAAATGCTCAAAAATCAACTTGTTTCAAAAGACTTCAAAATTTTACCAGAGACTAAACATGTCATAGGAAGCTCACAAAAATTTATCTCATAAATTTTGGAGTTATAAATCATTTTCTAAAAATCCAAAACCACCCATTTATTAATTAAAATAGGGATTTTACATTTTCAAATTCTTGCAGAAAAGTCAAGTTTCATATTTTTCTAAAATACTACACAGTGCAAGGAGCATACCATAATTTTCTCAAGATTTATGGAACAACAGATTAATTCTCACGAAAAAGAGAAAACAGAACACTATTCATACTTTTTTTTTCAAAAAGGGAAAAGAAAAGAGCACTGTGCTCCTTCCTCGCAGGGCTCGGGCGAACCGCGCGAGACGGACCGCAGGGCTCGGGCGAAGCGGAAACAATCGTCCGTCCGAGACCTGGCTGGGAGGCTCGGGCGAGACGGAAACAAGCGTCCGTCCGAGGCCTGGCTGGGAGGCTCGGGCGAGACGGAAACAAGCGTCCGTCCGAGGCCTGGCTGGGAGGCTCGGGCGAGACGGAAACAAGCGTTTCGTCCGAGGCCTGGCTGGGAGGCTCGGGCGAGACGCAGGCGAGGCGGACGGCGGACCGGCCGCTCGGGGCTCGCGCTGGGAAAGCCGAGGGTGGGGAAAGATTCGCGGGCTCACCGTGAGTCGGGAGGGAGGCTCGGCGAGGCGGTGCAGGGTCGGAGGAGGGAGCTCGACGTTGGCGGTGCTTCGGCGGGCCTCTCTCGGCGGCGAGCGGCGTCCGGCGGCTCTGTCCACCGAAAAGGATCACCAAGGTACGGTTAGAAGCGCAAGGAGGCAAGGAAGGTGAAGCAGGGGTCGGATGGATGAGAAGAAAACCCACGGCGACGAATTTCTCCCTTGACCGAGGCGGGGTCGTACGCCGGAGTTGGGGACGGAGCACCTTCGCCGGCGAGAGGAGGGGCGGAGGGGTGAAATTGAGAAGGGGAAAAGCTTCGCGAGGACACGGCGGAGCTTCTGAGCTAGGTGGTGGAGCGGCGGAGGCTCTGGACTGGCCTGGCCACGGTGGCGGAGGGGATGAGGAGCTCTGCCAGCCGGCGGTCCCTTTTATAGCCGTGCGCGGGGACGGGTAAGCGTCGCGCGCAGGCGGATAAGCTTGGCCGAAGCGTGCGCAATCGATTGCACGCTGGCGGAAGGACGGGCGTGCGCGCAGGGGCCGGGCGTGCGCTCGCCGGCGACGGCCACGCGGCGGCGTCGTGCTGGGAGCAGTGGGGGACGGGAGAGAAGGTCAGCTCTCGCGTGCGGGTGCGGCATGAGCACGGGGTCAGCTGCGGCAGACTGGTGGCAGGCGAGGAGCGGCCAGACGCGCGGCACGCGCAGCGCCGGCGGCTCGGCCACGGTCGCCCCCCCCCCTAGCGCTAGGTTGAAGATGAACAGGGCTAGGTCTAGGGTTTGACTTAGAACTGATTTCTGTATTTTGCAAATTACTCCCAAAATTTGAACTGAGCAACAAAAACTCAAAACACCAAAGTTGTGCAGAAAAAGGAGATCTACAACTTTGTCAATAAGAACGTTTTCAAAATCCAAATAGTTTTTGAATCACATTTGAAATTTGAAAAGGGGACACTTTTGGGATTTTAATAAATTAAAAATTACTTTTGATTTTATATTGAAAGTTGAAAATCTGTAAACATGCAAGTTGTTTATTTTGTCAAAACCTATAACTTTTCTATTATACACTTTTTCTGAAACTCATTAGTTTTTGAAATAATTTTGAAAACTAAAAAGGGGACAAAAACTGGAGTTTGAATGAATTTGAAATTACTTCAAAGTTTGTACAGAAACTTGGAAATTTGTAAATACCAAAGTTGTTTCTCTTGACCAGATCTACAACTTTTCTTTTTGGACCAACTCCAAATTTTGAATAATTTTTGAATTACAGAAAGAGGGATAAAATCCAGGGTTTGGAATTCAGGGTTTTTCAAAAGGAATTTGAAATCTGATTTTGATTTTGATTTTTGAATAACACAACAAAACTTCAAGACATCAAATTGAACAAGAATTACACAAAGCTAGGCACAGAGGTGAAATTACCATTTTGCCCTTATAGGAAGGTTAGGGCTTTTAGGGTTTTTGAAAAGAGGATTGCTACACACAAAAGGGAACAAATGCAACAAGCATCAAGGCAAACATAATGCATGACAAGGATGATTATGACTAAAGATGATGACATGTCAGGTTAATTACAGATTAAACACCAGAGGTGTTACACCGGTGGCGGGGATGGAGCCCGTGGTGGAGGAGATGGGGCCGGTGGCGGGGATGGAGCCCGTGGTGGAGATGGAGCCGGTCGTGGAGGGGATGGAGCCGATCGTGGAGGGGATGGAGCCGGTGGGGATGCAACTGTGTCTTTCACTGCATCGCCCGCAGCACTATGATGACTATGTGGTGAATGGATAATTGGACTTAGGTGCGGAGAGGTCCTGCTGTGAAAACAACATAGTATGAGTAAACAATTATTTAATTAAGTCAATACATAACTAGTGAAAAAATGTTTCATTGACTTTCATCTGCACCTAGGGTTAGTTTGCTAAGGAGGAGGAGGAGGTGATGCCCCAGGAATAATGATATAGCGCTTACACCAACATATGAATGCCTTCTCCGCTTCTCCTAAAGTCTTCTCACCATCACCTCCTTCAATGTCAAGAGTCACATTGCTATGCCCTTTCAATACTCTATCCACCGAGACACTAGCATAACCAGGTGGTACCAATGCCCCATGGCATCTTGGTGTCTTCGTAGGGTCAATAGGAGATATGACACCAATAGCCACCATTATTGTGTCATTCCCCTGTGGAATGTGCAGCTCACAGGTCGTGAGAGGATCAGTGATGTCATCCACGGGGAAGCGCAGCCCTGCGTCACCTTGAATCGTTGGCACCTCCGTGGAAGCGCAACTGCTTTTCAACTGATCACCAGGGGTGCTGGTGTTGACTCCTGGCTCTGATGCAGATTGCCTTTGCAGGGAACTCACTGCTAACTGCACTTGCCTTTTGATTTCCTCACTCATTTTATCTTCAAGTGCCTTTTCTCGCTCTACCGCTTCACGAGCCGCGGCCTGTGACTGAATAACCATTTCCTCCATCCTTCGCATCCGCTCTACCTCCTCCTGCCTCTTTCTTGCGCGGCTTCTATAGGTCTCTTTGTCTTGTGGGAAGGCATGCTCCCACGACACCTCCTCATAGCCTCTTGTTCTCCCACCATGTTCAGGATTCTCTAGGGCGTATGTAAGCTCATCCTTTTCTCTGTTCGGCTGCCACGTGCCACTGTTAGCCATGTCTCGAGCATAAGCTAGTCTTTCTGCTGCTCTTTGGAGTTTTGTGCCATACACTACCCCTCCTGTCTGTAGGTCCAGACTTCCTCCATGACCAAAAAACCAATACTTGGCGCGCTCAGGCCAGTTTATTGATTCTGGTTCGATGCCCTAGGCTAGAATCTCCCGTTCCATTTTTTCCCACTTGGGAATGGCACTCTTGTAGCCACCTGATCCCAAGTGATGGTGGTATTGTTTTTGTTGGGCATTCTGTTGGTTCCTTCTAACACGTGCCTCACCCTCTTCTGATTTCTTGAATTCTACAAACTCATCCCAAAAAGGCCTCAACTTGACGTAGGCCTTGGTGTTAAAATCCGGAGTTAGGTCCTTCTTGATAAATGTGTTGTACAATTTCTTCTTCCAGCCCTGGAATAGTGTTGCCATTTTCTTCATAGCCCAATCCTGAACTCTTGCCTTCAAATTTCTATCTTCTGTTTCAAGCGTGAAATGTGCAAGGACATCTTGCCAAACCAGTTCCTTATCACGATCAGAGACAAAACTTATATGAGGAGCACTTTTCTTTTCCTTCCATTCACGAGCATTGATCGGGATCTTATCCCTTACGAGATACCCACAGTGGTTAACGAATTTCTGTGCATGTTCTCCAAGCACTTGGCCTGTTTCCTCGTTGAATTCTGAGATAATGTATCGGCCATCCAACGGCTTCTTTGGACCTCGTACGGTCCTACTCTTCCCGGTAGTCGTTGTCGATCCAGAGGGCTACGTATGTAGGAACAGTAGATTATAAATACATTTACAAATTGATTAGAATTTTATGTGCTCATAGAGATTGTAGGTATACCTCGCCAGTATTTTCTTGCATAATTTCTTCATAATCGATAAAGTATTGACTGTCGTCATCTACTTCTTGATTATTGTTATCGTCACCTGCTACATCTGGGTTAGCGGCGCTGTTGATTAATTCGTATATTTCCTCCTCCATGTTGTCAACTGGGTCGGCCATTTCTGCGAATAACATGGAGGATAAGGGGTTAGGGTTAAGGGGTTAGGGTTAAGGGGTTAGGTGTTAGGGTCTAGGGGTTAGGGTTTAGGGGTTAGGGTTAAGGGTTATGGGTTTAGGGTTCGGGGTTCGGGGTTTAGGGGTTAGGGTTTAGGGTTTTGGGTTAAGGGTTTTGGGTTAGGGATTAGGTGTTAGGGGTTAGGTTAAGGGGTTAGGGTCAAGGGGTTCGGGGTTTAGGGGTTAGGGTTAAGGGGTTAGGGTTAAGGGGTTCGGGGTTTAGGGGTTAGGGTTTAGGGGTTAGGGTTAAGGGGTTCGGGGTTTAGGGGTTAGGGTTTAGGGTTTAGGGTTTTGGGTTAAGGGTTTAGGGTTCGGGGTTCGGGTTTGGGGTTTAGGGTTTTGGGTTAAGGGTTTTGGGTTAGGGATTAGGTGTTAGGGGTTAGGTGTTAGGGTCTAGGGGTTAGGGTTTAGGGGTTAGGGTTTAGGGTTTTGGGTTTTGGGTTTAGGGTTAAGGGTTAAGGGTTAGGGGTTAGGGGTTAGGGGTTAGCGGTTAGGGTTTAGGGGTTAGGGTTTAGGGTTCAGGGTTCGGGGTTTTGGGTTAGGTGATTATTCCATACACATTCGTAAAAACATATACACGACATAAATATATCTAATTGATTATGCTAAGTCATTATTCCATACACATTCGTAAAAACATATACACGACATAAACTAATTGATTATTCCTTCTCCATCACAAGGGACACACCGTTGAGGAGAGGACGACGACGGACGACGACGAGGATGACGTTGCGGTGAGGAGGTGAGCACGACGACGGACGACGACGAGGATGACGTTGCGGTGAAGATGACGGCGGACGGCGGCGAGGTCAACGCGACCAATCTCTTTTTATCTACATGTCACATATTTTTTGTTAGATTAAAAAACTTATATATTTATTTTCTATATTTATATTCATTTTCTATTTCTATATATATCATTTTCTATATTTATAATCATTTTTCTATAATCATTCATTTTCTATAATCGTTTTTCTATAATCATTCATTTTCTATAGTACAGCACCCCAGCGCCAACCGCGCACTGCGCACTCCGGCCGGTGCACCGCGCCGGCCACGGCACCCCACACCTCCGGCCACCGCACACCTCCGACGAGGCGTGGACACGACGGCGAGGCGAGGACACGTCGCGGTGAGGACGACGACGGACGGCGGCGAGGATGACGGCGGACGGCGGCGTGGTCAACGCGACCAATCTGTTTTTATGTTTTTATCTACATGTGTAAACATAATATTTTGTTAGGGTAAAAAACATTTTCTATAAACATTTTCTACAAATGTCTGTGCGCTGCAAAGGAACACACGATTTATATATTTATTTTTCTATAAATATATATGTATACACTACAAAGAAACATTTTCTATAAACATGATTTTCTAAAAATGATTTATATAACTATATATTTATATAAATATATATTCATTTTTCTATAAACATATATACACTGCGGTGCATTACTAATATTTTCTGATATTCTCTAAATATATATGTATATATATTCATTTTCTATAATCATTCATTTTCTATATATATCTTTTAATTTGTTGGGCACACACACAGTGCACACACACGCACACACACAGTGCACACACACGCACTGCACACAACACGCACACACGCACACACACAACGCACGCACTGAGCACGGCGGCGCGACCGCGCCCGGGCCTCCTCACCGGCGGCGCGAGAGAACGAGGCGTGCGTGGCCGCCGAGGCCGGCGAGGGCCGGCGAGGGAGAGAAGAGGAGGCGTCGGCGTGGCCGCGCGAGAGGACGACGGTGAGGCGGACGTCGGCGAGGGATGCGGCGGGACAACGGCGGCGCGGCACTCGATCAGAGACGACGAGGGAAGCGGCGGCGCTGCGGGCGGTCTGACGTCGATCTGAGGAAGAAGGAGGGCACTGTGCCCTATATACGCGGGGAACCTTTAGTCCCGGGCCGTGGCACCACCCGGGACTAAAAGACCTTTAGTCCCGGGGCGTAAGCCCGCCCGGGACTAAAGGCTTGGACCTTTAGTCCCGGGCGGGCTTACGCCCCGGGACTAAAGGCACCTTTAGTCCCGGGTGGTGCCACCGCCCGGGACTAAAGCTTTTTTTCCCGCCACTGTTTTGGGCTTTCTCTATTCTGGGTTTTGTATTAGGTTTTGACTATATTAATATGCTGTAATATTTGTTAATTGTATAGTAAATTAAATATTAGGTATAAAATTACTTAAAAATGACAGTTGTATTTCCTTTTACCTTATTGTATAGTAGAAAATTTTGTAACATAAATTCTTTTCTTTTCTTATAATAATGAATATAAATGTAAATAACAATTCATATTTTGTTAATGCAAAAATATAATGTTAAATTTAAATATCTGAAACAACTGGTTCTCGATAGGAAGATTATTTTTGCATTATCTGAACGTTAAATTTTGGGTTGTTTATCTTTCATTGTCCAAATGCACGATAGCGAAATTCACTGTTAAATTGCAGTTTAATTTAAAAAGATAAATTTGTTTAGTTCATATACGTTTCTGTGTCGTATTGGTCTCAAACTTTTTCTTAGGCTGTCACGTGGCACGGGTGAGGCAACCAACAAGTTTGTGATTTTTCGGAGATAGTTTAATTGAATTACCGCGCACCGTCACCCAATAATTATAGGGTCAACTGGGCCTACCACCAAAATAATCCAGAATGGTGCCAAACTTTTACACGGGATCTTGTATGGCCTAGGAAGAAGAACGTTGTGGAGGTTGATGAAAAACCGCAGAGGGCCGGAGGTGTAATTCACCGGCTTTTATCTCATTCGGCACAGAGAAAAATATAATAATTAAAATAATGATCAGAAAAATCTAACACCTCTTGTGAGGCATCAATTTGGGCTCATATGCTTGCCAAAAATAAATCAAGTCATTTCGACACCGACATCAATGAACCATGACTATCCATAATCATTATTAATTACACAAAAAATCTAATACATAATATTGGTTAAAGCATCACTATATATCAAGCGGGTACACTGGTGATCTTCTTCTTGACGTATGTCCCTTGGTTATGATCATGTCGTAACCATGGAGCCTCCTCAGCATTTAGCACGATGCTTGGGTCTTTGCTCACACTGAAGGGTGGTATCCGGTCATCCCTTTCATAATCTTCTGACATGTCTGACTTGTCCTCAATTCCCACGATGTTTCTTCTTCCTGAAAGAACTATGTGGCGTTTCGGCTCTTTGGTTGATTTATCGTCATTTTCCCTCTCCTGGGCTTTGTAGACATGTCTTTCACGTAGAACACCTGATTCACATCAGCAGCAAGGACGAATGGTTCATCTTTGTATCCAATATTGTTGAGATCCACTGTTGTCACTCCATACTCCTTGTCAACTGTTACTTCGCCTCCGGTCGTCTTGACCCATTGGCATCGAAACAAAGGGACTTTAAAATTAGGTGCGTAGTCTAGTTCCCAAATCTCCTCTATGCGGCCATAATATGTTTGCCTCTTTCCATTTGGGTCTGTGGCATCTACGCGAACACCACTGTTTTGGTTCGTGCTCTTTTTATCTTGGGCAATGGTGTAAAATGTATTTCCATTTATCTCATACCCTTTGTACGTGACGATGTGCCACGATGGTTGCCTAGCCAACAAATATAGTTGCTCATCAATATTGCTATCACCCAGACATTCTTTTCGCAACCAAGTGCTAAAAGTTTTCATGTGCTCACGTGTTATCCAAACTTCATTCTTCTCTGGAAATTGGGATCGTAGGAACTCCTTGTGTACCTCGACATATGGCTCGACCACAGAGGAGTTTTGAAGAACTGTGTAGTGCGCTTGATTGAAATAACCATCCCCTGTACCGATATATGTTTTCTTCCCTAGTGTCCCCTTTCCACTCAGCCTCCCCTCATGCCGCGATTCAGGAACACCAATCGAGTCAAGGTCAGGCATGAAGTCAACACAGAACTCAATGACCTCCTCTGTCCCGTAGCCCTTGGCGATGCTTCCTTCTGGCCGAGCACGTTGGTGAACATATTTTTTCAGTACTCCCATAAACCTCTCAAAGGGGAACATGTTGTGTAGAAACACAGGACCGAGAATATGAATCTCCTTGACCAGGTGAACTAGGAGGTGTGTCATGATATTAAAGAAGGATGGAGGAAACACCAACTCAAAGCTCACAAGGCATTGAACCACATCATTCTGTAGAGTAGCCAGTTCTAGTGGATTAATTGCCTTCTGAGAAATTGCATTAAGGAATGCACATAGCTTCACAGTGGCCAGGCGTACATGTGGAGGTAGAATTCCTCTTAAAGCAACCGGTAGCAATTGCGTCATAAGCACGTGGCAGTCATGCGACTTTAAGTTTAGGAATTTCTTGTCTTGCATATTTGTCGGTGTTTCGTACCCGGGGGTATCACACCAACGAGTGATATGATCGCGTGCTTCTCTTCCTGGATGGTGATGCAAGAGGACACAAGGATTTATCCTGGTTCGGGCAAAGAAGGCTCTACGTCCAGCGGGGGGATGTTCTTGTATTACTTGCACCTAAGCGCTTGTACAGGGGAGAATACAAGCTCAGTGAGCGTGGACCGGAGTCCGGACTCGTGCCTGTGTGTGGACTCGTGTGTTGTGTCCGTCCTCCTGAATGAGGGCCCTGGCGTCCCCTTTTATAGAGCAAGGGGAGGCCAGGGTTACATAAGGGTATTACAGGTGTCGGGGCGTACGGTGCCCCATACGGAGAAGGGTAGGAACCCTGTCTTGTCGGGGCCACTGGAGCCGATGTGATCGTTGCTGTTGAGGCGTCCTTGGGTCGTGGCTTCCATCCTGGGCGCGGACGTGGTGGCGCGGCAAGGCGGGAGCCGTACAGCACCCATCCCGGAATGTATAGTACGCGGCGGGGTCCCTCCGGGTCTTGGGGTACCTGTCCTCCAATAGCATGAAAGTAGTTAGGGCTCGAAGGGCGCGGAGCCGGCTTCGAGGTGGTGCCACGGGGGCTCGAGGGGCGCGGAGCCGGCCTCGAGGTGTTACAGTGCAGGGCTCGAGGGGCGGGTAGCCGGCCTCGAGGGGTTACAGTGCATGGCTTGGCCGAACAGTGCTGTACTGGTGCCCTTTTGCCCATGCTTGTGGTGAAAACGAGACTTGACCTTTACACTGAGTTACTGTGGTACATGCTGTGCACTAGTGGACATGACCGGAGTAGGTGAAGGCATTAAATGCGTGGTATGGGCTGGTACGGCTGTCTGTACAGCTCGAGGTCCGTGCGTTAAGGCTCGAGGTGTAGGGGCGCGCTCGCCCGAGGCCTGGAGGGCTCGGGCGAGACGGAGAGCGATCGTGCTCGCCCGAGGCCTTGCTCAGAGGGCTCGGGCGAGGCGGAGAAAGAGCGTTCGCCCGAGGCCTGGCTGGGAGGGCTCAGGCGAGACGGAGATAGAGCGTTCGCCCGAGGCCTGGCTGGGAGGGCTTGGGCGAGACGGAGATAGAGCGTTCGCCTGAGGCCTGGCTGGGAGGGCTCGGGCGAGACGGAGATAGAGCGTTCGCCCGAGGCCTGGCTGGGAGGGCTCGGGCGAGACGGAGATAGAGCGTTCGGGTGTTTGCGTTGATTGGGGGTACCCTTTTTTGTACCACCGACAATATTTATTATTCCCTTTATATTGGAGGAGAATCCAGATGGGACCTTGATGCTGTTGAGGCATTCAAACATGATTTCCTTCTCTTCATTGCTAAGAGTGTAGCTAGCAGGTCTTAAGTAATGGCGTCCATCATCTGTCTTCTCTGGATGTAGGTTGTCTCGTTCTTTCATGCGCTGCAACTCTTGTCGTGCTTCAAGTGTATCCTTAGACTTCCCAAACACACCCATGAATCCTAGAAGGTTGACACAAAGATTCTTTGTCAGGTGCATCACGTCGATCGCGTGGCGGACCTCTAGTACATGCCAATAGGGTAGCTCCCAAAATATTGACTTCTTCTTCCACATGGGTGCGTGTCCTGTAGCGTCTTTTGGAACAGGTTCACTGCCCGTGCCCTTTCCAAAGACTACCTTCACATCCTTGACCATCTCAAGTACATCTTCCCCAGTTCTGTTGCGAGGCTTGCTCCGGTGGTCTGCCTCACCTTTAAAATGCCTGCCTTTCCTTCTAACCTGGTGATTCACAGAAAGAAATCGACGATGCCCAAGGTAGACTACCTTTCTACATTTTTTCAAATATACACTATCCATGTCATCAAAACAATGTGTGCATGCATTATATCCCTTGTTTGTCTGTCCTGAAAGATTACTTAGAGCAGGCCAATCATTGATGGTTACGAACAACAATGCTCGCAGGTCAAAGTGTTCCTGTTTGTAATCATCCCACACGCGTACACCTGATTTACTCCATAAAAGTAGCAGTTCCTCAACTAATGGTCTTAGGTAGACATCGATGTCGTTGCCAGGTTGCCTCGGGCCTTGGATGAGCACTGGCATCATAATGAACTTCCGCTTCATGCATAACCATGGAGGAAGGTTGTAGATACATAGAGTAACAGGCCACGTGCTATGACTACTGCTCTGTTCCCCATAAGGATTCATTCCGTCCGTACTTAAAGCAAACCTTAAGTTTCTAGCGTCTTTTGCAAATTCCGGGAATTCTCTGTCTATTGCTCTCCACTGGGACCCATCAGCAGGGTGTCTCAACATGTTGTCTACCTTACGGTCTTCTTTGTGCCATCGCACCAACTTTGCATGGTCCTTGTTTCTGAACAGACGTTTCAGGCGTGGTATTATAAGAGCGTACCACATAACCTTGGCAGGAATTTTCTTCCGGGGACGTTCTTCACCCTCAACATCGCCAGGGTCATCTCGCCTGATCTTATATCGTGACGCGTTACATACAGGGCATTCATCCAAATTCTCGTATTCCTTGCCACGGTACAGGATGCAGTCATTAGGACATGCATGTATCTTCTGAATTTCTAAACTCAAAGGACAGACGACTTGTTTTGCTTCGTACGTAGTGGCGGGCAGTTCGTTAGGTTTCGGAAGCATCTTTTGTTTTATAATTTTCAATAATTGTCCAAATGCCTTGTCAGATACACCATTTTGTGCCTTCCATTGTAGCAACTCAAGTGTTGTACCCAACTTTTTTTGTCCATCTGCAGCAGACGGGTATAGTAATTTCCTGTGATCCTCTAGCATACAGTCAAACTTAGCCTTCTCCTTTTCACTTTCGCAATCTCCTTGTGCATCACGAATGACATCACCAAGAGCATCATCTTCAGCGAGTGTGTCTTCTGCACTTGCCTCTTCTTCACCTTCCCCCATTGCAGTATCACCAAAGTCATCGTATTGAGCAATAATGTCATCGTCAGGGTCCAATTGTTCTTCTTCACCTTCTTCCATCATAACCCCAGTTTCTCCATGCTTCGTCCAACAACTATAGTTTGGCATGAAACCCGACTTGAACAAGTGCGAGTGAAGACTCCTTGAGCTAGAATATTCCTTCGAATTATTACAAAGGGCACATGGGCAGCACATAAAACCATTCCGCTTGTTTGCCTCGGCCACTCTTAAAAAATAATGCACGCCATCAATGAACTCTTTTGAGCGGCGATCGGCATTGTACATCCAGTGACGTGTCATCGTCTGCATTATATGACATATCACATAATTATATCTCTCATTCTTATAAACAAATGAAATTATAAAATGACTGACATAAAATTTAGTAAGAATCACTGGTGGCATAAAAATAGTAGCAGTTGAACTTGTCTAATTAATTATTACATCAAGATAACAGTGCAGCCTAATCCACTTGGCCACAACCAAAGCAACTAACAACACCTGCACATTTTTCCCGCATCACAGTCCAACAAGATGGACTGCCTGCCACTCCAACCTGATAGGAAGGTAAGGTAGGGGTAGGTGCAGTAGGAATTGAGTTGATTCTTGAGTTGAAAGCCTCTAGAGCTGCAGAAGCTTTCTCAAAAGACTTGTACTTTTTATGCACAGCTCCCTTAACTTTGAGGACATACTGACTGCACTCAGCCCAGCTGGTGTAAATATCTGGCTTGGTGCCCACGAAAACAACATACCAAGCAGACATCCTTCTGCATTTTGTAAACTAAAGTATTATATATTTCTAATTTCTGTAAACAAATAATTTAACTGATCTCTATTTCTCCAAAATAATAAAATAAACTAATTAAACCGGTCACATTTTGTAAACTAAAGTATTATATATTTTTAATTTCTGTAAACAAATAATTTAACTGATCTCTATTTCTCCAAAATAATAAAATAAACTAATTAAACCGGTCACATTTTGTAAACTAAAGTATTATATATTTCTAATTTTTGTAAACAAATGATTTAACTCATCTCTATTTCTAAAAAAAAACTAATTAAACCGGTCACATTTTGTAAACTAAAGTATTATATATTTCTATTTTTTGTCAACAAATGATTTAAATGATCTCTATTTTTCTAAAAGATTAAAATAAACTAATTAAACGGTCATATTTTGTTTTTAGAGTAATAATTTGAACTATCAAGTCAATGAACTCAAAATAGCTACAAAAATAAAAAACTTAAGCCAGTAACCTTTCAAGAAGTCGATGACGGTGTAGATGTGATGAAATAAATCAATCGCCGGAGATGTGTTAACAAACAAAAATCACCGGAGAAGACAGCAAACAAGCAAGCAAGTGACTGAATCAAAAAAAAATGAAGAGCTCGGGCACGGCTGGAGGTGGAAGAACAGTTCAAATATAGGGAGGGACATTTAGCCCCGGTCCTTATTCCCAGCCGGGGCTAAATGTTGTCATTTAGCCCCGGCTGGATACACCAACCGGGACAAAACCTTTTAGTCCCGGTTGGTGTTACCAACCGGGGCTAAAGATGCCTACATTTAGCCCCGGTTGGATACACCAACCGGGACAAAACCTTTAGTCCCGGTTGGTGCTACCAACCGGGGCTAAAGGCCAGTCTTTAGCCCCGGTTGGTAACACCAACCGGGACTAAAGGCCCCTCTGACAATTGAGCCGTTGGGCTGGGGAACTTTAGCCCCGGTTGGTGTACCAACCGGGGCTAAAGACCTTTCTAGTCCCGGGCGCAAATTTTTCCGTGACTAAAGCTGATTTTGCAAATCGTCCAAAGGCCTGTTCTCTAGTAGTGATGACATGTGTAAAACTCTCTAATTTCTCTTAATAAAGCACGTGTCCATGACATCTCTTCGAAAAAAAAAACTCGGAGGATTCAGAAGAATCTGATTGTGATGAGTTCATGAGAAGTCATATACAGTACATAGTTATCACCTCACATATATTGATACATAAACACCCTACACTTGATTGAAGTTTTTTTTTTCTTTCTTTCTATAAGAAGTAGTAGTTCCTTCCTAGATAGAGTTGCAGACTTGCAGTTATCTGAAGATGGTTCCTCGTTCTTTATCCCTGACTGAAGGTGTCTTTAAACATTTGTTTTTGTTTTTTTGAGCAGCACGCTTTTGTTTATTTCGTTCATCACTTGCCAAGGTATAGCTTGATCACGATCAACCAATGCTGGTTATAGCTAGACTCCGGGACGGGAACAAGCCATACACAATGATGAGACAACCATGGCCGGCCAGTGGAGGTGCCCTTGCCATTTGCTTCTGGACTCTAGCCGCCCGTGGAGCCGTGCCTCTAGAATAAAGTGGAGAGAGAAACCAGCAAAGAAAAATAAAGGAGTCAAAAAACAAAAAAACAATATTATAGATATTTCAACATTTTCTCCACCTATTAAACGTTTTCTTAAAATAGCTTCAGCTCTATAAGTAAAGCTGCTGCTCTATGAGCTAAAGTCGAGGAAGAAGACAAAACTAGATGTTCTTTTTCTATCTGAGACTCATCTGGGGAAAGCAAAGGCAGAGAATTTGAGAAGGAGATTGGGGTGTGATAAGTTCATCATCCATGAAAGTGATGGTCGTAGTGGGGGGCTGCTACTGTTTTGGGAAAAAAAAGAGGTGGTTATAAAGCAGGTGAATGTTTCTCAATACTACATTGATGTAGTTGTGGGTGAGGGAGAGCAATGGAGATTATCAAGAATTTATGGTGAGCCAAGTTGGGACCATAAATACCGAACCTGGGAGGCTTTATGTCATCTAAAGAATTACAGTTCCTTACCATGACTGGCGTTAGGGGATTTTAATGAAATTCTTTTTCATTATGAGAAGGAAGGAGGAAGGGCTCGGTCGCAAAGACGAATGCATGATTTTCATGATGCTTTGCATGCTTGCGAACCGGTGGATATGGGGTTCTCGGGTGACATGTTTACATGACAACGGGGAAGATAAGGGAGCGTCTCGATCGGGGAGTGACCAATGCTCAATGGAGTAATCTGTTTCCAATGCAAGCCTGGCAAATGGGGAAACCATTAAGTCAGATCAATGGCCGTTGATAGCTGATACTGATAAGGCTAGTGCACTCCGGGTTTCAACAGGTGGGAACCCGAAGTGATTTGAAGCCAGATGGCTTAAGGAGGAGACAGTCCAGGAGATTGTACACACGGCATGGACAAGAGTCGTGGCCTAGGTCCAGGGGTCACCGCTAATGACAAAAGTGAATATGATGCATTCTGACCTTCATGTTTGGTACAAGGACGTTCTGAAGCAACCTGTCCACTGAATTAAGAAACTCAAATGTTCGTTGGAGGTGTTGAGGCGAGGAGAAATGAAAGATCAGTCTATTGCAGAGATCCTTCTCCGGCTAGAGTTGCTACTATAGAACAGGAGGAGATATATTGGGTACAGAGAGCGCACACAAACTGGCTTAAGCATGGTGATAGAAATACTAATTTCTTTCATCACCATATATGTCCATGTCGAAGTGTCAACCTAAGTGTGCAATGTCGATATGGAGAGGTAGCGAGGCAGGAGAGCTGTGATTTATACTCAACATGTTCGTTTTCGTCGCTATATGTGATGTCCATGTTATTATATTTATGTGATGTCAAATTTGAACTAAGTGCGTCCATGTTCTGATGTTCATGTTATGGCGTGTGAGTCAGAGTCAGTGAGTGTGATGTAATGTACTTTAATTGTGATCTGAACTAAGTGTGCCATGTGACAATGTGTGACGTGTCTATGTGTGGACTAAATATATCATGTCATTTTAATTTCTTATTTGTGATCTAAACTATGCATGTGGTTGTAAGTATAAAGATATGCGGTGTTCCGGCTCGCGTTCCCGGCTTCCGACCGTTTCCGTCCGCATTGGTTCGTTTCCGTGCACCCGTATATCCGAATTCCGGTTTCCGAAGCCGCATTTTCTGAACCGGATTCCGTTTCCGCCAAAAAATATAGAAACGGAAGTAGAAATGGAGTTTTTCCATCTGTTTCCGTTCGTTTTCATCGCTAGTGGTGTATATCAGGTCGGGGGCGTCCGGACGCGCCCGTCTATCCGGACGTCCGAGCGCTAGGAGTGTCGTTAAATCTTTGTTGACCATGATGAGTCCAACAGATGTAGTGACACTAAAACTCCATGCCGCGAAACCCAGCGCAGCTTTCTTATCAAATTTCTTCAGAGAACCCATGTCCGATTTCATGGTTTCAGCTGAACAATGCTCGCTGAATTACAATCTCAAAGAGACCGAATGCCATCAGATCCAGGAATCCAAGCTTTGGCCTGCAGGATGTTAAGCGGTAATCGTAACCAAGCAAATGTAACAGGGAACACTGCACGAGATGACTATAAATTGACTAAAGTGTGTTGTGCACACCAATATGAACCTGAGATAGAACTGAGAGGGACACGACTGAGTTCGGTGAAGACGAAGGTAGTTTCAGTTCAAAAAATAACAGAATAGTTTTACATCCGTCCCCCCTCTCCGCAGCAGCTTACAACTCCACTGCTGCCCTCAACGCCTCAACGCTTACAAGGCGGCCGTGGGCTGGAAGCCCACCACTACAGCGAGGCCCAATTGGGTCCCCAGGCTATTAAGCCACTAATACCTAACACCCCCTCCCAAAAAAACCAACTAATACCTGACACTGACATGTGAGGAGGACTGGAGGAAAAAGTCCAATCATCCTTCTCCAATTTTTTGCGAAAGTTTATTTTACTCGATGGACTCAAAACCCAGACAAACCATCTTTCTTAACTTTTTAAATTATGTGTCTTACCTTAGTAGAGTTATGAATTATCAAATTAATTACAGAAAAGCATAGATCTAAATCTAAAAATTTTTACTAAAGTGTAACATATTATATATTCTGTATAGATCTACTCATGTGAAGTCTAACAAAATTAGATTTTTTATTTTATAATTTTTCTATAATTTACTATGATTTTTCAAAGGTTCATCCTGAATAAATAAAATGAAAAAAGACATAACCACCTTCAAAACTTCTTGAGGGAGGTAAAATGCATAGTTTGAAAAGTTGAGGAAGATGGATTATACAGTTTTGAAGTTTAGAAAGGAAAACAGACTTTTGCTAAAATTAGGTAAGAAAAAATAGACTTTTATAGTAAAAAAAAGAAAAGTAGACTTTTTCTACTAAAGCAGGGAGTGGTGGTGGTGTGTGTTGCGACTCGCTAGTGTTGTGTTGTTGCCTTGTTGGTCCGTTTCCTCTTTTTTCCCTCGCTCGTATTCTCTCTTTCCGCTTTACAAGTTATTTTGTTCTATTTTAATTTATTCTAGTGGCTTTGCTTCTCTTCTTTTTTTCACTTCGAGCAGCCAAATTCGATTCATATGTTGTACTTACGTATAGTACTATAGTATTTAAAAAGGGAGTGACTACTCAACAATCGACTGATTTTTGTTTGTGTTTCAGTCGATTGTTTTGAACTAGTCGGAAGAGGACACGTGTGCATGTAGCCAATACATACTTTCACAGGTTGGCGTGGACAAACAGGTGAATGGAAGCAGAACAAGATCCGATAACTAAAAAGAGGTTGTGTTGGCACCAAAAGCGGCGCACTGTGCCAATCACATAGCAAGTCGAAGAAGCTAGCTTCGAACGTGGCCCGGGTGCTCAGAAGTTCGGTGCGTGCCAGTCAGTTTGCCCTGCAACTAACAAGGGAAAGAAACTGTTAAATACAAAGCTAGAACATGTCGGGTGTGACCAGACAGTTTCAAAATATACGGCCCTGAAGCCACTTACGACGACATATAGCTATGAAAGCTATCTGCCAACAAGCTCAAAGACTATTCAGCAGTATGAACGAAGTTACGTGAGCAACGAGTTGCCGAATACGTTTGCATGAGAATTGTACTTGCATGGCGTATTAAATATGAATTAAAGCTTAACCAATCTCGATTGTACAACCGAGTTGGGGTCCATGGGGATTGAACGTACAAACTAAGCATGATTAAACTAATCTAAAGCCTGCGCCTGCCGCACGACACCTAGTTGTATCATAGATCAAGCATACTCAATGTGCATGAACCCTCACCACGTGGCAATCTAGATATGATCGAATCGGCTATTGCAAACAGTAGATCTATCGTATAAAGGCCTTACAAAAATAATCGTAAAAGGACAGGATAGATCTTATACAAGATGAAGCCGAACCGAGCAAGATCTAGATTGGGCAATAAAGTGTTACAACGAAATAAACGTAACAAAACACATAACACAAGGTAACTTAATGAATCTATTAGATCTTGCCAAACCTAATAGAGCTGATAACTATCTTGTTTATGCTAAGGTTACCAAGTAAGTGCCTGCCGCACGATACTTACTCGTAATCTTATCATAAACTAAGACTTCCCGATCATCGAGTAATGATCCGCCGCACGATACTAGACATAATAGCAAGGTTGTCAGGACTTACGGAGGTCGACGGGTCGATGGCTTCCCTCGAAGAACACGACGACACGACTTGGACTCGAAGATGGCACGGGGCCGGTTTGGTTGTATTGATTGTGAACGTCTTTACAATGGCCTCAGGGTTTATATTTATACCCTGGTGTCCTATGAGTCCTAGAAGGACACGATTACAACGACAAAATCAGGAAACTATCTAAAATATGACGCCTTCTGCTCCAAGCTTCCCTTAATAACTAGCGCGCGCTAAAAATGACGAGATCCTCGTTGCTAAATCTGCTGACATGCCGCATTTGTCGTCTTCTGGCGCAAACCGACCTTAATCTGATGTAGCCGACCGCAGCGTCATATTGCCGAACCTGCTCGCCGTTGACTAGTCGCCTTCACAGCCTTGCCGAATACATTGAGTTAGCCGACCGCGTTCGCTGTCTGCCGAATCCCTTAGGTGGTGACTCCTCCCGAACCTGCACCGCGCTGGCCCACTCGTCATAGTGCGAAAATTATGTGTTAACACATGCCCCCTCAATTTCTGAATAAAGGCATTTGTTCTGAAATTGACCACAAATCCACCGTGCGCTCTAGGCCGGCACTGCTTCAAACTCCGCATTCTCCCCAAATCGCCAACAGTTTCAATTTCCACCTGAGCTCCGTAATGGCGACCCATGATGAGATTCCAGAGGTAAACCTCACTTCTCCTTTCAACACATTCGGTCAATTTCTATCGGCATTCGGTTCTTTTAACCTTTCCCGCACATATCTTCTTTTAGGCCTTTAGGGACGAAATTCTGATTCCTTGTGATGCGGATCCCAATTCCTACTTCTTGGGTCCAATGGGAAACTCCAATCCAACCAACATCATCAGTATGGAAACCAACAGAATTCCCTTCAAGCATGGAGTCATTTCATCGAACAGGTGGCGATACACCTTCAAGAACTGGCCCTTGCCTGCGGTCACTAGTTGGAGGAACTGGTATAAAAGAATCCAGGCGAAATTTGGTCCTCATTGGGAAACTCAAGACATTCATCATGCTCTGGAACTGTCTCTGGCCGAAATGCCCAAAAATGAACCATTGCTCATAGCAGCTTCTCATTTTTGGTCAGATGCCCTTAATGCTTTTGTGTTCGGCCATGGTATAATGACAATCACATTAGCTGATGTCTTCATGATGAGTGGTTTGAACATTACTTCGACCATGAATACTGATGAACTATTAGAGAAAATCACCCAGATGTCCATTGATGTCAGCGTTGGATGGATGAAGTATGTTGAAATCCACAACAAAGTGTCAAGCCCAGTGGCAGAGACAGAACACAGGGTTTTTCTGAACATGTGGCTGTGCAGATTCATTTTCTGTGGGAGATCCAACGAGCCAACCCTCAACTATATTGCACTAGCTGACAAATTGTCCAAAGGAAAACAAATCCCTCTAGGCAAACTTTTCCTGGGATCCATATACCACATGATGCATCAAATCTCCACTCAAATGTATCATGCCACTCATGCTGACACAGACAGACTACCACCAATTGATTGTGTCAATGGCCCCTGGTGGTTTGTCCAGATGTGGCTTCAGCTATACATGCATCAAATAGTTGTTGTGCCATTGGACAACCTCAGCTTTCCTTCCAGCAACTTTGCTGAGGATGAAGAAGCCACAGAAAAAGCCTGCCAAACTTATGGGGAAGCAGCCACTGCTATAACCATCAACAAAAGTATTGGCAATCTCTTCAAGTTATTCTTCAAGGGCTTTGGCCAGGTGCTCTGGTTACCTTACAGAGAGAATGACAACCTCACTTTCCCTATCAAATTCAGCTTTGATGATGGCTGCATAGATGAAATGGCCACAGGAGTCTTCAACTCATTTATCAAACCCTGCATCCTACCAGCCGAATTCAACAGGGGAAGACAAGTGAAACACACCTATGAGTTCTATCACCCTAACATAGCAGCCAGGCAATTAGGTTGTGGACAGCTCCCTCCAAAACTCATCTTTTCCACTGTCATCAGGCCCAGGGAGCAAATTCAGCCCAAAGAGCAGATTACAATAGGGATGCAGGCCCATCGAGTATTCAGGCTGGGGCAAGATCTGCCAGACCACAAACCAGTACAATTCCACTTGATCCAGTCTGCTCATCCTCTTTTTGAGTCCTGGTGGCAAGAATGGCATGATCATATCTTCAACAGCCCAGTCCATCCCATGTGCCTGGAAATCCAAGTAGATTTCAGCTCTGACAGCGAGGTACAATAACAAGTCATCCGCTACTTTAGTATTTGATCCTTGAGATTTCTAACTCTTTTAAAATTTCCACAGGACTTCACACCCAATCCTGACATCAGGCCTATCCAATATCATCAAGCAGGCCCAATCACTGTCCCGGGACACAGTGCTCCTTCATTGTCTCGGTTTATGAAATCCCAAGCAGCTTCACTAACCATCCTCTCAGCTAAAGGAGAGAAGAGAAAGGCCACTGAGGAAACCTCCAGCTCCAGGCAAACCAGGACCAAGCAGAACACACCTCCCCCAAAAGTAAGATGTTTTAGCTCTTCCATCATTATTAACTTATTCTTGACTGGCTTGTATGCCACTACAGGCCTCCTCCCCCGAACAAGAAAACGTTCAGACAACAGTGCCCCCAATCTTTATTACCTTGGAAGATGACGAGCATGCAGACGCCGGGGAAATAAACATGAACACTGAAAGGACCTAAGGTGTCGCCTAGAGGGGGGGTGAATAGGCTTTTCTAAAAATTTACAACTTATAGTGCGGAAGCAATTAGTATGTGAGTTTCCAATTACTTGGAAACTCCCAATCGGAGTAAAACAACCCCTTAAAAGACAAACGCAAAGTATATGACTTGTATTTAATACACCTAGAGGCTATCACCCTACACCACAAAGATTAGCTCAAGGATTAAACAACTTGGGCGCAGTCAGTAAATACCGGACATGTCCGGTATCAATACCGGACAAGTCCGGTATGCACGGGTTGTGCGGGACTGCTCCTTTTCTTCTCCAATTTCTCACACAACCTGCAATCACTATGTATGATGTATATATAGAACTGATTGCTTGCAAAACAACTAGCACAATGAAGAATTACAAATAGCCGAAAGTAAAGCACAAAGGAATGACACGGTATTTGTTTCACCGAAGTTCGGCACCCCCTCGGGTCCTACTCTCCGTTGAGCCGGCTGCGAGCTACCACAAAGGTGGGCTCTAGAGGACACCACGGGTCACTCTAGCCGCGGTCTATTTCACCCGCAATGCTCCTTCCACTAGTTGATCTCTTTTGAGGAGAGATCGAACCTTCACAAACTTTCCGAGGCACTCCACAAATCTCTTGGGTGCTCAACGGCGACGCCTAACCGTCTAGGACCGTAGAGTCCAAGAGTAACGAATGCGCACAACAAGATCGACGATTTGCACAAGTGCTCAAAAGGTGGCTTGCTCTCTAATTTTGAATCTCTCTCAACCCACAAATGGATTTGGCAATTAGAGGACAATCACTCACTAAGAGAGGGTTGGGAAGTGTTTTGAAAGGCTTAGAATGAGTGTGGGAACCAGTAGGATCAGCAGCCTCCAAAGGTGGAGGCTTGGGGGTATTTATAAGCCCACATCCGAAACTAGCCGTTTTCTAACCGTTGGCTGAGTCTGCTCATACCGGACATGCATACCGGACATGTCCGGTATGACTTTGCTACGAGAGAAACGCACTGAACAGACCAACTTTCAAACTTCCCTTACGAGCCCGGTAGTACCGACCATAAGGTCGGTAGTACCGCTAGTTAACAAGGAGTTTTCGCAACCTCTCTGGATTGGACCAATTTTTGGCCTACCGGTAGTACCGCTATAACCCCGGTAGTACCGGTCGGTAGTACCGACCCAAGGGGCGGTAGTACCGCCCATCACAAAGATACTGTTGGCCACAAATCCGCAAATACCGGACATGTCCGGTATGCATACCGGACATGCGGTATGACTTAACTGCGCGAGAAACATCCTTAACCAACCATCTTTCAAACCCCGAATAAGATCTCGGTAGTACCGACCACCAGGTCGGTAGTACCGACAGTTAGGTGGGGGTTTTGCAACCTCTCTGTGTTGGGCCAAAATATGCCTACCGGTAGTACCGCTATAACTCCGGTAGTACCTACCGGTAGTACCGACGCAACGGTCGGTAGTACCGCCCATGCACAGGCTGCGAGACAGAACTCCGCAAATACCGGACATGTTCGGTATGCATACCGTATGGACTCCCTTCACCAGGTTCATCACTAGGCCAGAAGGATGGCCGCACTGCTGTGGGCTCATACCGGACATGTCCGGTATGCATACCGGACATGTCCGGTATGGACAGACAGTGCAGCACTTAGCTGAAAGTTAGCTCTAGCTCTCTCATGTCTCACTTAGGTTGGTTTGAGCACTTATGAAGAATCATCTACTATATGTTGCATCCCTCTTAATAGTACGGCTTTCCTATTTACTCAAGATAAATTGAAATACGAATTTTAAATCTCTTGAGTTGATCCCCATTTGAACCAAAGCCGCTTGACTTCATTTTCCATATTGAGAGGAATGGTTGACATGTTTAGAAGTAGATATTCCTCGAGCATAGCCATCTTGAACATGTGACTTGACCCTATGCAAGTGATAGAATGGAGTTCCAAATGTGTCAAGTCACTTCAATCAATATTGTAGCTAGGAATGTTGATTCTCCACTAGATGCGATCTTCAGGCTTGATTGATCCTTCGACTAAATGCAAGTACTTTCTTCTTCACTCTAGCTAGGTTCTTCGGCCGCCAAGCCGTCGCTTGCCCTTCACCCTTGCTTAGTACCTCAAAGACTCTTTCCTTGCTATCTTCACCATTTCAAGCCATTCAACCATGCTACATTTTGAATCATTTCTTAGCAATCATAAATGCACTATGATTATCCCACAATACGATAACCCTTTATATCAATATCATTCTCATTGTTGTTTTGTGCTTGTGACATGATCTTCATACAACAATCCATCATTTTGGCTTTGCATTACATTTCAAGTACATAGTGAGATAATCATTTCCCTGTGTCACACTTAGCAAACATATTAGATCTTTAACCAACATTGTCATCAAATCATCCAAAATCACACTTAAGTGCAACATGCACTTTCAAACTCCCCCTTTTTGGTGATTGATGACAACCTTGATTAAATTTTACCAAAGGATAAAACAATTAAGCTTATGGGTTCAATGATTTATGAAGAGCTCCCCCTTAATATGTGCAATATGAGTTGAATTCATAAAGGACCTCAAAATGTCAATTTGCACATACTAAGGTGAGTTGGAAACTCCCCCTAAATCATTGCATCCAAGAAATGCAAGTGTATGAGCAATATAGATCATGATGCATATGACAAGATATATCACACAAGTCAATAAATGAAAAACAATACACCAAAACATATGCAACACACTAGTAAGAAAACATGTTATGAAGAATAAATTACTACTCATATCACACACATAGCACTCACACAAAGATTTCTCAAGTCCACAACCACTAAGATAGATTATATTACAAGATAAGGATCATGTCTCATCACAAAGATGTCTCTGCCACCAGATACACAAAAGAACTCATACATAGCTCATGATATTACAATAAAGCTCAAACTCTGATAACTCAACCACCTGCATTACAAAACTCCAGATACAAGATACATAACTGATAATCATGAAGTCTGGAAACTCTAATCAACTATCTCTCCCCCTTTGTCATCTATCTCCAAAAAGGTAAACGTGAAGCTCACAGATGACACAAAGAGGGCTGCAGGCAAAGCTGTCACTCGTCGTCGTCCCCAGGCTGCCGAGAGCTCTGTCCTGGGTCAGGGTAGCCATAGGTACCACCAAGGAAGCTATCCCACACGTCTGAAGCAAACTCCTCAGCTGAGCTAGGACGAAGTAGGGGGTCTGTGGAGAACCTGGGAGCTGAAGGAAGAGTGTCGTGAGGCTGCTGCTCAGCCTCTACTCCCTGTCTCTGACGCACTGAAAGGTCATCAAACTCCCTCTCATACCTCTGCTGCTGCTGCTCAAACGTCTCAGGCTGCTCAGTCTCATCATCTGACGGTGGGGACCTCGGGGGCTGAAACCTGTAGTGCTCGTGAAGCATCTTCAGCGTCCTTGAGTCCTCTCTCCTAGCCTGCCTCTCACGGTGCTGCTGAGCCTTGATCACATTGACGTCCTTGCATACGCCGAGAATACTGCTAAGAACCTTGCGCAAGAGAGAGCGCTGCCTGCCACGTCCCTGAGAAGTGGACTGTGAACGAGTGTGTGGCTGTGGAGAGCCTGCTCCAGCTGCTCCTCCCGCTGCTCCTGCAACTGGGTCCTCTGGCTGTGGCTCTGCTGCTGCTGGAACTGCCCCTGGTCCAGGTGGAGGTATAGGAGACTCAAGAAGATCTGCTTGGAACCTCAAGGGCCTATGTGAGTGGTCATAGGTGAAAGTGGCACCAATCTGCTGCTCAATCATATGCTGAATGTACGGTGCAAATCCACATCCCTTGAGTGGCCTCTCACCCACTCTCTTGATCTCATACCAGATAAAATCAAAGATACTGAAAGGCTGTGCTCCTGGTGCTAACCTGTGCAGGAGGTTCCTCGTGTAATCTGCAAGTGTCCCTCTGTCTCCTGACTTGCAATCAATAGTGGCCCTGAGCATCCTGTTGAGATAGCCATAGGTAGGGTGAATGCCTCTCACCTTCCCTACAACTGCCCCAGCAGGTAGAGGTGGTGGGTACATGTACCCAAGCTGCTCTGGAGGAAGCACAACCTCATCGTGAATACAAGCTCTCTGAAGATCCTCCTCGTCAAAGCCAAGATACCCTGCAAACTCCCTGTAAGACACAGAGTACCAGACACCATCAGTCATCCAGTTCATGCGCTTCTCATCAATCTCGTCAGACTCCTCAACATATAGGGTGGCATAGAACTGGGCTATCACCTCATCACACCAATCATGCTGAAACTCCAGAATACGGTAGAGGCCTGTCTGCTGGCAAATAGCAATAGCATGCTCAACTGAAGGACAGTGATGATCTCTAGCATGCTGCCAATCAACGTACTGAGCTCTAATGATCACTGGGTTTCTGGTCAGAAGCACCTTCTCATAATAGTCAATGTGAAACAAGGTGTGAAACCTGTAGTCATAGATGTTCCTCTCCTGTCCCCTGGGGTCTCTCCTCCGCTCTCTCCTGGCCTTTTGTGTACCACCGGACTCCCGATAGTCCACACGAGCCACCCAAGCAGGAATCAGGGCGGCAGGGCGTATCGCAAGAGCCCCAAAGTGCAAACCCTCCTCCTGCTGCTGAGGTGCATCTTCTTCCTCTTCCTCTTCTTCTTCTTCCTCTCCTTCTTCTTCTTCTTCAATCTCTTCTTCCACTTCTTCCTCTTCCTCTTCTTCCTCTATGTCATCATGAGCTGCAAACTGATAAGGAGCTCTAGAAGCACCTCCCCTCGGAGGTCTAGTGGAGCCACGACCACTACCACTCCCACTGCCACTGCTGCCTCCAACTGACAAGCCGGGGTGAGAATCTTGCCTCCTCTTCTTCTGCCTTTCCCTTGCTGGATCATGTCTCATCTTGGTTCGAGGTTCGACTCTGTCACTCATAGCTGCTGCCCTGTGACCAAACAATCCACACAGATGTCTCAGAAGCATATTCATAGGATGTCTCAAATATAGTTGAATAATTAGAGAAATGATTAAATGCCCCATGAATTGCAAGCACCTAGATCAAACTTGATCACTAGGTTTACAACACACTTATAGACATCTAATACAATCCCTAACATCAACCATAGGAGGCATGAATCGAGAAAAACAGAGAAAATTCTGTTCTGCTGGGAAATACCGGACATGTCCGGTACCATACCGGACATGTCCGGTACGGGCGTTCACAGCAGCACCCACCTAGGGTTCCTCGATTCATCCCCTATTCCAAATCCAAACCATCTCAAACTTAACACATTGCTTCTAGACCATGAATCCAACATCTTGACCGAAGGAATTTGAGAAAGATTTAGCGATGAATAGATCGGACATGTCCGGTATTTGAAATACCTTGGGATGAGAGGAAACGAGGGAAAACTTCAAATCCAACACCGGGTACTTGCTTTAGATGGAGTCCTTCTCCAAATCCTTCTCCCTCTCTCACTTTTCCAAGGTAGAATCACTAGGTCGCCGTAGGAGGAGAGGTTCGGCTTCTTGCTCGGCCGGTTTGGGAAGAACAGAAGTGAGGGAGAGAAAGAGAGCCTGAAGGGGTACGCTGCCCTTATGTCCCCCGCTCATACCGGACAAGTCCGGTATGGATACCGGACAAGTCCGGTATTTGCGGGTTTAGTCCAGAAACTTTCTGCTTATACCGGACATGTCCGGTACCATACCAGACAAGTCCGGTATTAGCAGATTATGTCCAACAGCTCCAGATTTGCTTCTCCTTCATCCAAAACCCCTTCCTTTCCTCAAACATATATTCCATCATATTTTATTCTCCTCTTTCATATGATTTCACAAAGAGTACTTGTGTCCAAATCTCAAGTTTTCTTTTCTCTAAAAAGATCCAAGGTTTTCAAGTCACTTAAGATTAGAGAGAGAGAAACTTATGTCCATAATTCGATTTGACAAGAGGATTATCAAGGAATATAATTTACTTTAGAGATATAGGACTTGAGAGAGGTCCATGCCACTTGTAATTAGCCAATCAAACAATCAAGTGTAACAATAATTACAAGTGTCATGGGTAGGTCACAAAGACCAAGAGTCAAATATTTTTCAAAATACACTTCCTTCTCATGCTAGTAAGGAATTTGGAAATATCTATCCTATCACATACAAGTGCACACGCTAGCATATTATGGGCCAATTATGCACTTTCAATGCATATATTAAAACATACCTTCGCCTTGAGCCCATAAATTCCACTAAGCGTAATCATGACATGGTGATGATTTAGTTGACCTTAATTGCCAAATAGTCATGTCCTCATCGAGAAGTCAACTTGATCAAGATGAACTACAACATATGCTCAATAGACCTCATTAGTTCATAAAAGGCACAAAGTTGAAATTGAGCTCCCCCTCAATTAGTGCTTCAAGTATTTGAATTCCTTTCCAAGCACTTTCATTCCATTAAGAATGTGAGAGTCAAAATTCAACTTCGGCGAACACAAAGTAATTTTCCATATATGATAAGAGAGTAAATTCTAAGCACAAATCACTTGAGTCACAACGACATGTGAGATCTAAGTTAGGACAATAAGCATAGCACAAGTAGAAATAAGCTCAAATCTCATGTAGGCAAGGATAGGTGGCAAGTTTAGGCACTCTATGTCATGGTGAAGATGAAGCAAAAGATAAGATAAACATAGATTTCCAACGGGTCAACCACATAAGCAAGTATGATGAAAATAGGTTGATAGGTTGAGTTAGAATTTCAAATTGATTTGCTCAACCACCCCGAAAGCACATTCTAGCATTATGAATCCTATATGCACTCATATAGCATGTATGTAAACACATACCTTGGCCTTGAGCTCACATATGTTCCACTAAGAGTAACCATGGCATGATCATCTTCGTGTTGACTTGACTTGTCTAGTGATCATGCCTTTGTCAGAGTGATCTTCTTTTCATTTAAAGAACTATCACATCACTTAGAGGAAATTGTTAGATCACAAGGGTTCAAGGTAGAAACTAAGCTTCCCTTTAATAAGTGATCAAGTTATTTTGAATTACTTGTGAAAGCACTTTGCTTTTCCTTTTAAGAATATGGGAATGCTTTTCTACCTTGACCTAGACACATAACTTTGCTAAGAATTGAATTAAGTTTAAGCAAAGCTTACAAACACACAATTATTGATCAATTGCGCAGGTCTTTTTGTTAGAGCATAGGACTAGATCACAAGGATTTAGAAATACTACTGAAATCAGGACGCTGTGCTTTTCCTGGCCATACCGGACAAGTCCGGTAGGCATATCGGACAAGTCCGGTATGAAAAGACTTCGTCCGAACCTTCGTACTGAGTCACTGGTTCTGTCAGAGTGAATATCCCATACTGGACATGTCCGGTATGATACCGGACAAGTCCGGTATTTGCAAATCAGAACCAGTAAACAGCCACTTCTGAGATTTCCTTTTGGCTCTAGTTTATTTCACTTCCCTGCACTTCATCAAAGATAATGCTCTGCTAGACAGCCATTAAGAGCATCGAATGGCAAATGTCATAAGGTTAAATTAAATTCATTTGATTACTAAGTTTTAGGCACTTATCAACAATGGTGGAGATGAGTAAAAATGAAATCAATCATCACACAGTCTTCGGGTCAACCATATAGGGTAATATTGACAACATAGGTTGATAGTTTGAGTTGAGATGTCATTTTGCTTACTCAAACACCCCGAAGGCCTTCATCTCACCATTGGAACCTTCATCAACATCCTAAGCACATTTTGGTACCCAACTCTTGTTGGGTCCTTCAAAGTTAGTCAACAAGTGCTTAGGCACCCAAGTGGCCTTAGAGCTAGTATGCGGTGAACACATCACCTTACTAGTGCTAAGTCCCTTTGTAGTCTTCCTAAGCACATTATAATTTGCAAATGTGTTCGGCTTAGGAAACATACCATTTGGGCAATCATAGCTTAGATGCCCCTTTCTCCTACAAGCATAGCAAATGCGCCCATTGTTTGCCCTTTGCTTGTCTTGCTTGTTGGGACATGCATCAACCACGTGTCCCGGCTCGTTGCATGCATAGCATCTTCTTGCTGCAAATTGAGCCTTCTTTCTTGCCTCCTTGTATGTGGGACATCTCTTAGTGAGATGATCCAACTTGGTGCATTTGAGGCAAGAACTTGGTCCATCATTCTTCAATTGCTTGGCCAATTTGGTTGATGCCTTTTGTTCGGCCGCTTCACATTTGTCGGCCCAAGTCTTGTGTGGACACTTAGCCCACTCATGTCCATACAATCCGCAACCATAGCATAATCTCTTCTTTTGTTTCTTGCCCTTGGTTGCTTTCTCATGGCTTGAGGGGTGACTAGATTGTTGGATTTTGGAAGAAGCAAGGTTTGAACCCTTCTCAAGCTTCTTCACCATGGTATCACGGTTATCTTGAGAAGGT